>CM041780.1:44156726-45557644 GCA_023374045.1 Limonium bicolor | reverse complement strand
GTGTTTGGAATTTAGTAAGAATTTGAGTACAATAATCAATGAATTTAGTATGGGGTGGTGGATGAATTAGGAGGATTTTAAAGTGCCAAAATGATGATAAAACATGCTATAATACTTGTGGAAAGGATTTGAGTAAATTAAACACTTTGAAAAAATGGGTCTGCATTTGACAAACCCTAGGGACCGACCTTGGCTGGGTCGGTCGAGTTAAAATTTCCAAACCTGGATGTCTTCTGCATCCGACGACCCTGGCTGGGTCGGTCGAGTTGAAATTTCCAAACGCAGAGTCTTCTGCATCCGACCGACCCAAGGGACCGACCCTGGTTGGGTCGGTCGAGTCAAATGTAAAAAAAGAAGATAAAAAAATGTGGCATTAGTAGTTAAACCATTGGGAGAGTAATGATGGTGAGAAAAATGTGCACATAAGAACCTAAGAAATAATGAGAAGTAAAATGACTTTGTGAATAAGATTAAACTACTACGACTTAGTGGTTATTAATCGGACATCATTAGTGATTAAATAAGTTAGGTTAATTAAACTTAATTAACCACCCGATTAGATGAATCTTATAGGATTTGAGACTTTGGATTCCAATGGAGAATAGACAAACGATGACCGACGGTGAACGGTATGGTTTTTTTGTAGCTTGCTGCTAACGAGGTGTCCCTCGGCTTGTGTGCTATTTGTTTATATGTTCTGACTAAGCAGATAAAGCATGCAACCGGTTTATTGTATTTGTTGTGTGTTGTATGAAGCTAACTGAAATACCCCTAAATAATTAAACATTATTTGGGAATATAATTAACTGTATTAAGGTATAAACAATCAAGCATGTAATAACTTGCGAACAAACAAACAGTTAAATATTACCGTACTTATGTACATACGGATATATATGTACATATACCAACGTTACAAGATTATAACGTTGTACATATATTAAACGTTATTTGGAGAATATAATTAACTATATTAAGGTATAAACAATCAAGCATGTAATAACTTGCGAACAAACGAACAATTAAATATTACCGTACTTATGTACATAGGATATATATGTACATATACACAACGTTACAAGATTATAACGTTGTACATATACTAAAACACGACAAATAAAATAGTCGTAACCATATATAGGTAAAATTAAAACGTGACATAACAAAATAGTCGTATATATACATGTACATACTACTAACAACACGACATGTAATACAGTCGCATATATACAAGGAATAAGCATGAATAATGCTGAAACAAAAAAAGAGCAAACATGCTCTAGCCGGGATTCGAACCCGAGACCTTTCGTACCATTCCTGAAGCTTAACCGGTTGAGCTGTGCTCGAATTCAGTAACATATACTAACGATTTAAAATTAGAAGCTAGACTACTAAGGTAACTGCACAAAGAAAAAAAAGAGAAACGGACGGATCAGCTCCACCTAATGCCACTGTCCGCAAACCTGTAATGGGAACGGGTTCAATCTGCTCCTGATTCTACTTGTCAACTCCAAAACATTCTCTTTGGGAACTGCAGACACTAAACTATTCTCATACGCCCATACTTCTTTGTAACCGAGACAGCCCTTCATTACCCAGGCATCGGTCTTCATTCTCTCCTCCTGCGCTCTGTATTACTGTGGATAAAAAATAAGAACAACTTGAGCAAGAGCACCTGCTCCCTGTTTCAAGCCCCCACGTCTCAGAATTTGAGCACTTTAGTCCTTCACAAATTCCTCCTGGAACTTACAACTAGTAGCAATTTGTTAATACCCCATCTCAGTCCTTCTCCTCTTCACCATTTCATGCCCACGACATGCAGCAGCAAGCTTGAAACCGTGGTTGTTCTCTTGCATGAAGGTAAACTGATGTCAAGGTTGTTTCCTTATTCTCCCGATTTTCTTCCTTCCTGATCAAAGCAATAAAACTCTACTTCTTCAGGATAACTGAAGCTTGCTGCTTCCACCACAATCATCTTTTAAAGAAAAAGAAGAAGACTAATAAGAACCAGTGCTACACTGGTACGAATATCGGCTCAGGTAAGTCATGAATCAACTTAGTTAAGCATTTCCTCTGGTAGTTGTCGCCTGAGTTTCCCGAGCCACTAACCTCTGCAATTTATATCCGCATGAATCTCTTGTAGTATCCCTCCAGAAAGGGCACAAGAACCCCCACGAATAACAACCCCTGCTATACCTCGACCAGAAGGTAACAGTTTCTTCTCTTTGCAAAGCAAAGTCAACTACTTCCACCCATTACCTGTCCTCTTCCTCCTGTTTTTGTCAAGTCTAACCATGTGTACTCTCTTCAGTTCAAGGCCCTGAGAGTCCCTCATTTTGTCAAGAGTAGATCAAAGAGGAACAACATCAAAACAAAAGGAAAGAAAACCAAGGTATTAAACCACCAAAGTATTATGTACAGATTCCAGAGCTGTATGCTTTCTGTGTAATAAAAATCCAGAGGAGTTGTCACATGGTTGCAAATCTGTTTTGAGGTTAAATCCACGTTAGGACACGTAACTAGGTAGTAACTAACCTGAGGAGTGTGGGAAAGTCATTCAACACATTAAAATGGAAGTTGGTAATATGAGAGTACAAGTGTAGTTTCAGTTTCTGTGTTTCTACATATTAACTTCTCAGGGGTGTGTTCCTTGTTTCTTTGGGTTGGTCGTGAGGTTGAAAGTGTGCTAACACATAAGGCTATGTAGAGATATTGGGGAATTAGGAGAAACACATTTTAGAACCAAGTCTGTCTACTTGAAACAGATCACTTGTCTTTTAAGTTCTGTAACATGGTCCTCAGTAGACCTGCTATGCTGGGTTGGCATTGAGATAATGATACACTTGCAATATTGTAAATACACCTAACTGAATATCTAAACTTGAGAATGTTGAAGAAAAGAAACAGAAACATATAGCATCTTAAAAGAACAGAAAATAATGTAGCATTCTATATCTCCTGTTCTGTGACAATTCCAGTAGCTAACCCTGTGGTCTTGGGTCTGTTTCGAGGTCTTAAAACCTGATAACACACTTAACTAGAGGGGTAACCAAACTAAGGGTAAAGTCTAAAACAGCTAAGTGAATCACATAAGAGAATAGATGGAGGAAATATCAGATTCTGTGGCTACAGATTTACAGTTCTTTCTGAGAGTTGAGTTTCAGTATGACCATATCTCAGAGGACTGCTCCTGCGATTATGGACCTGTTTTTCCTATAACTACAACCAAGAGAAAATACTTAATTAAGTAAGCAACTACTTGGGAAGAATTGAAAACAAACTCGTGAACAAACACAGAGAAAACAAAAAAAAATATAAACTATCAGGTTCATATTACAGATTCTTGGTTTCTGTGTAAAGAATTTTCTGGGGCATTGTCTAAGCTAATATGGGCCTATGCTCGAAGTCTACAATTCTAGAAGACACTTAGTCACGTGAGTCAGTGAGGTGGGAGGTTCTGGAAGAAGAAATCAAATCAGAAAAACATTAGAAAAGAGTTACAGCAGTGCATGGTTCGGTTTCAGATTTTAGCCTTCTAGCTAAAAAACTTTCAGGGTTGATTAACAATGTTGATTTGGTTCTGTGTCAAACTTATAAACTGATAACACACACTTCACTAAGTGGGTAAGCAACTCTTACTAAACCAGCAATAAGATTAAGAGAACAGAAAGAAAGTAATAGGAAAGAAATACAGCAGTCCATGGATTCTGTTTCCAATCAGTTTTAGTTTTAGTCTTGAATTTCTGGTTTCAGTATAAACATGCAACCGTAGGAGTAACAGCCATGTTTGAGGGAGAGTATATCACAAAACGTACTAGGAAGCTAGGCCATGTGAGGAAATTAACAAAAAAAGAGATCAGATACGTGAGTAAAACAAAAAAAAAAACAGAAGAGGAAGGAATTCAGGTTTCAGTTTGTTTCAGGTTGTTCAGTTCCTAGTTTTAGTATGAGGGTGATACTGTAACACTTGCAAGGTTGTTTAGGGTTGTCCTAGAGCTAAAACAATGTTAAGACATGTAATTAGATGGCTAGACAACCTAGGGGAGTCATTTGACATACTGAAACAGTAGGAAAATATATATATGTATATCAGTTTCATGGGTTGAAGTTCATAGCTTCAGTTTTTAAGAGTTCATTTGTAGGTGTCCATGTGTAACTTGTACAGAGGCTATATGAGTGTTGCAGTGGTTTAAGAAAGAGCTAAAAACCTGGTTAACTCATGTAAATAAGGTGGGGGAAAGATAAGAAACAGATTAATAGACAAAAAGGAAACAGAAGACAAGACTGCATCAGTTGCATAGCTTCAGTTTTCCAGTTTTATGTTTTTGTATAATGAGTTTCAGAACAGCTAACGACAGTGTACTGAGTTACCAATACCTAGAGTATCTCTTATACACTTAAATAAATTTAGAAACACCGTGGGGAAGATGGAAATAGAGGTAATTAGATTAAAGGGACAGAAAAGGAGATAATCGAAGAGAAAATATCAGTTCCTAATCTCAGTTTCTGTAGACATCGGTGTTTCAGTATAGGAACTACATCAGTGGGGTTAATAGGATGGTCTAGCTAGTTTGGGTTTAAAACATAGCAAGAACACTAAATTAAATGAGTGAGTACTGTGGGATGAATTGAAAGGCAGACTGATAACAAACAAAAGAAAAAAAATATATCAGATTGTTGTTCTTGGTTGTGATGTTGGCTTTCTGTATAACCCCATTTCTAGAGGGGTTAAAGAAGTTGAAATGACATTAAATGGGATCTAAAATGTTGCTAAAATGATCCACCAGGTGGACATGTCCATTGGGAGAATTAGGATCAGTAAATAATCTAACTGAAAGAATAGAAAAGAGATACACTGATTGAGTCTTCAAATTTTCCATTAGCAGAGGGTTATCGGTGTGAATGTGTACAGGTGCTGTATTGATGTGTTAATGGATTGAGAGTGAACTTAGAACCTTGTAAGTAACTTAGCTAAGAGTGTGAACACGTGGGAGAAACAGGAAGTCCGTTTGATGAGCAAACAGAAAGGGCTAGAAGAGTAGATAGCAGGAAAGTAGTTTCTGGTTTCAGTTTTCCTTCCTGAAACCTGTGCTCTCTGTGTAACCGCATTACAGAGGGCTTACAAGGGCTGTATTGAATGGCAATTAATCCTAGAACTTAACTAATACAGTCAAGAAAGATACAAGCGCTTTAGAGAAAGATTAGAGGCTAGAATAATTCACCACCAGAAAGAACCAAACTGAAACACAATTTCTGTTTTGGTTTTGTCCTTCTTTCGGTAACCATGTCTCTGTACAGCTGAAACACTAATGGAATAAGAGCTTTGTACTGGTTGTTATTAAACACAAAACCCAGCCATTTCACTTAAGTAAATCTATAGGAAATTGGGATGGGATTAGAAACTGATAATCAAACTACAAGGGAAGAATGGAGAGGCTTATCACTGAATGTAGTTTCGGTTCAGATAGTTGATGTTTCTGTATAATGGAGTACAGTAGAAGGGTGAGTGTTAAGTGGGGATTAAGATACAATATAGTTGTAAAGTTTATAATGTATGATGAACCCAGTATGATATAAAGTAAGTGGTAAAATTGGAATGTTGAGAGTATGGGATTTGATGAGAAATAGAGTCAAGATATACATTACCGGAAATTATAACTAGGATTATAAAACCTTGGGTTATATTCTATTACAAGTTTTGATGTTATAAAATTAAGTATCTACAACATGTGATAAGTATGTGAATATATTGTGACTAATGAGAATTATATAATAAGGAGCACAAGTGTATCATAGGTGTACATTATTTCCGGTACATACATATAATAACCAAAACTATATGTTATGAAGTTAAATGACACCTAAAATAGCATATTGTATGACATTATGAAATAAGTGTAACACCAAACAATACTATGTGGTCCCAACCATAGTTTATATAACGGTCGTACTGAGCGCATGTGTATATATAAATACATGTCAAGAATAAAGATATAAACTATAGTATACAATGACCTGAAAATACTATAGTTAACATACGATTTTAGTATGATAAACAAACCTTGAATGAAAGATAACAAGTGTATAATGTAAGGTTCCATACTCCATGGTAAACCGAGTATTAACTCACACTACGAGTAAAAAACTTAAAGTTAACGATACCGGAACTTATAAGTTGTATTACCGAGGTTACTGATGTTATTCAGAAATACCGAATCATAATGTCATGTGGATTGTCACTTAGCGTTCGTATTGTTAGATCGCCATTCAGACGTGCGCGCTCGATAGCCCTAGCGGTCGACACTGCGCGATCTTGGACACGGTGTACGGTATGTAAAGGGGTTTGATCCGAGTTGTCCTGAGGAATTCCTCGGGCTTGGATTTGTTTGATAAATAACTTGTGTGGATTTATGTATGTGATTATGTGTTGATGGATATCTATGTTTACTGCTTATTTATTTATGCACGAACGTCCTACGGGACTAATACTACGTCGACTATAAGATCGACTTATACAAAACTACATATGCGAAATGTGTGATTGTGACCACCGTTGCCTGACCTAATATGCTAAGTACTACAAGTATGTAGTTAAAACCTAAGTAAAACACTTAGGAACGGGACACGACATGGTCGGTCTCTAGAGCTTTGACTCGAACGTGAATACTACCTAGAATAATTCTAGGCATGCGTAAGACCCATAGGGCAGCCAACAAATTAAGTGATGTACTCCATAACTAAAACTGTAACTGACTATCTAACTAACGAAGTTAACAGTGGAGTGAATAAATGTGATGATGTACCTTAATCCAGACAGTCACTGGCTGCTGGTCGCGCGTAGAGATCTCTTGGGTTATCCCGTATCGGGTTTACCCTAGTTAATCCTGAACGAGCCTACATAGATTGTCAGGTGGAGTGTGCTACCGTTGGCACCAGGCCCTTGGCCACCTAAATGGACGCCTTTACAAAGGCAAAGTGAAATAGTCCCAGAGTCTTCGGATGATCAGGGCAGTGAGCACCTTGTGTGTACGTGGGACTACTGTCCAAGTGAGTATATTTCGGGTTGTCCTAATTGACGCCCGACAGTGCTAACCAGAACAAGTGATATGTGAGGGCCCGGGGGGCCGAATGTTGTAATATATGATGATGATAAAATACGACGTATAAATTACTAATGTCGTCGCATTGTGTGATGTGTGATTGTGTTGTGTATATTTATAAGTGACTGTTTGGATTGGATGAATGATTATATAATCATGCATGTTGTTACAGTATCTATTATATATGTAAAATGGTAAAGCATGAAATCAATCTAATATCAAGACGGTTAAAAAAAAGACAAGTGACCAATAGGGTCCAGATCCGGCATACTCAGCGTCTATTGCTGAGACTACACTTATTGTGTAGGTTACTGATTAACGCTGAAGCCGAAGTGCGGGTACCGGGTAGTCATAGTGAATTTAATTACTGTACACAAAATCTATTTGTATAACACTGTCAGTCACGGATGTAGAACGGTATGGATGTATTTATTTGGGACTTGGGTAGATGCTCACTTGTCGTTAAAGTTACTCTTGGTTAGAATGATGTATAGGACGTGGACTTAGTATGATGTATAGGATATCTCGTCGTCACAGCGGTTTAGTAGTATTGTTGTGTAGTGTTGGATTTAGTTTCTGCTTCGTTACTCGCATGGGCGGGTGACGACAAGTGACATCTGAGTGAGTTTAAATTGTTGAATATCCTTCCGGGGTAAGACGTGTTATTTTTCCATTAACGTGAGTGACTATTACGTATTTGTTTATGAGGGGCATTACAAAAGTGGTATCAGAGCGGTACTCCGCTCTGATGACGAGATACTAGGTTAAGACAGTGAGCTTAGGACTTGGGAAACGTTTGTGAGGTACGAAATGTCTTTGTCTTAATGGAATTATGTGTTAGCAGAGCCTTTGGCTTGCAAATGTTAGCCCTTGAGGCACACAAATGAGTTGATTGTAATATGGTGCGTTATTGAGAAGACGAACAGTAGTACTGAAGTCTAGTAGTGGTCAGAGCCAGGAAGCTGGCCAAGGGCATAAAGGCCCGGGAATATTATCCCCGTTAAGGACCAGTTGAGAGCTCAGCCAGGAGGAGACACACACGTTATGAGTACATTGGCGACAGTCCACTTTCATGTGGAAGTCCAGTACGAATTTCCACCGACAGTACCCCTCCCGCCACAACCCAATGAGTATAATACAACTGAGAAATATAATCCCCGAAAATAGGGAAGAGGGCTACCAAGCCCACCAGACTGTCTAAACACTCTCGCAGCGAATGAATAATTCCTGCTCCTGTAACATTAATACAACCTCAATATCATACCACCCTTAACAAGCAAGCGTTGTAGCAAAGGACACCACTAGAGGCGAGTACGACCACTACCGTAACGTCGAGGAAAGGATCACCCAAGACATCAGGGCACGTGGACCGGGTGCGCCATGAGCTCCGCGAGACCGTCGCCCGTAATGGGGACCTTTAACCACCATACCATTGTATCATAATACCAAACTGTAAAAAAGAGATTATATTGAAGACGTGAAAAATTTTTATAAGTATACCGTCCTGTTATGTTCCAACTCCAATCCTAATCTTGTGTACACACGACACCGTGACGCTAGCAGCTTGTCATGACGACACTTGTGGAGAAACAAATTCCGAGCGTTTATGCTCTGGAGAATCTAATGCGGGGAGGACTTGGATACTTGGGTGACAATGTGGTTAGGAAAACTTTCTAATTCAAATACCGTCTTTTTCATGAACAATCATCCTAACGGTACTTAAGCAACCAATGCAACAGTAAGACAAACAAGTCGGGAACCGACAACTCTACTTGCATGGCGCGCTTGCCACTGTAAGCGCTGATTTAAACAATGTACCAGTAATTTTGTCTACCCCGCGCATTCGCTACTGCAAGTTCTGCAAACAACTACGACTGTAGTTACTACTGCTATTATCGTTACAAACAAATCCCGTAAAGTATGTAGACCAATGGTACAACACCATGGCTACCAATGATCACCAAACAGTTGTACACCTCTAAAGTAAACTACAGAACTACAATTGTTGCAATAGACCACTAAGATATCAGGCCTACAACCTCTGAAGGACCCGACGAGTCCGACTAATGCAATAAAAATGGCACACCAGCCCATAACAAATAAGCTACTAAGCAAGAACGAATTAATTAACACCGACTTAAGAGCCAAGATAACATAATTTAATTACCAAACCATTTAATGGCTGAATTGGAAGTGGACGGTGAAACTTGATTCCCGGGGATCAAAGGAAACCAACCACAGATTGGGGTGGAAGGAAAGTTCAACACTGGTGCTGATCACACCAGAGTCGTATGACTCCTGAGACTCTTCACAAGTTGCCAAAATTAATTATAGACAGGATAAACAAAACTGCAGTATACTAGTTACAAACAACTAGCAACAATTTAGCAATAGGATATCAAATAAGAAGTCTTGTAACCAACAGTATACGTTGTATATATTCAATCATACAAAATAAAAATTATGGAGTGAATACGATCGTATCACAACCAGTACCAACGACACACACTACCAGTGTGCGGATTGATATTCCCTGTTATACGACCAGTACCAATATCATTCGCAACAATGAACGCGAATCAAAACTAAACGCATAAATAATTACCACTTCGAGCACTACCTTTACCAAGGAGTGCCATATACGGTTATGTTCAATTAGGAGTGATCAACGTCAAGATTAAGTTCTATATGTCTTATCAGGATCACACTGATTATGAGACAAGTCCTAAGTAGAAGAAAAATGGCTACTGCCATTGGCGTTCTGGCATGTAAAAAAAATGATAACTAATAATATGTGAAAAAGACATGTCGGTTACTATTGTGACGATTGTCAATGATGAATCAATGCATAAATTTAAACAATGGCAAACAACTACATCGATATTACAAAACACTCAAACCAAACGCTAAATAGCGCAAATAAGCAAGTACCTATTGTACAAATAAGGGGCATAAGCCAAGGAGACCGGCAACACCGACTCCAATTACCTTTCGAGGCATAGGAATAACATAACAAAGTCAAAGTTAATATATGAAGTAAGAGAGCTACGGTACATACCGTAACCAATGGGAATAACAATCATGATTTACTAACAGGCGCCAAACCGCGCACTTGAAATACAAATAACTGCAGTTACAAATAACTAGCACTAAACAATAAGTAACAACAAAGACATTGCTTACTGGCCGAATACCAGAAGTATATACCAGCATTCAATGCTAATCACTAATAGTGATAAATGTTTAGTCCTAATGGACACCTAATCTTATGAGAAATAGCATACCTTTTATGGATGCAGTACCATCAATGAGAGTAGTTGGAAAGATGAAGGGCCAAGTTGCTCAAGCAATCATGCAATCTACAATACACCCAATTAAACGGAAGAGGGAACGCATATAAATACCCAAGTATGAGAACTTACCCTACGCCGTACCGGGAAGCATAAGAGATATGATAATGATTAAACCTGGAGGAAGGAATTATGTATATACTCATGGAGATCGAGATAGGAGAACTGACATTGCTAGCTCAGCACGAACATTACATTGATCGATTGCAGCCAAGTGCTACACCTAGTATATTACTAAGGACATGAGTCCAGGGAACAAAAAAATAATGTTTTTAACCACTTTACCACCATACTACTAGAACATTAGCACCTACGACAAGATAACCGACAATACGGACCAATTAACATCGAACTACAACAAGGACATCCATCAAAAGGGAGATTGACAATAGAATACTTCACAATAGCCGTGTGACGGACGCTACCAGTTTACTAAACGAGACATGGGACGACCGCACTCCGATAGGAGCATGTGGGCCTGACAGACTTATTTATAAGTTAGTCTAGTAAGTAGTAATGTATCAGTATGGTACCCCATGCATGTAGACAAGTATTGTTAGGAACACGAGAAGTAGTCAACTCCGTACTACGGACAATGATGCAAATCACCTCGAAGATGGACAAGAAGAGCCGCAGTTAACCAACGGGCTAGAGAAACCAAGAACCTACAACACAGAGTAGCGGACGATACACAGTGAAGACAAGGAGACCCATCGAAGATGACGATGCAAATGACAGAAACAGGAAACCCACCGTATGGACGAAGAATACGTAGAATCCTCACAAGGATCATGCAAGTTCTTGCAATCCAGAAGAATCTACCAAATGATGTGAACTTAAAAACGTAATTACGCAATAATAGAAAACAAAGCTAGTATACCAACAGATACTTTAACAAAAACAGAAATGTTATAATAACTAACAAGCCGTCGAATCGACTGCATTGTGAAGCGTGCGGAAGCGACAAACACGAACAGTTATCAATAATAAATACGTGGGCGAACTTAAACGAGTAAAATTCACAGAGAATAAGGTGAAATGGAAGATGAAGTTGCACAACTCTAATACGAGCACAACATATGGATTTCCCTGGCAGGAAGCAGGAAGAACCATACCAACGTTGTTGCTAACCCGACACACGGGAAGAAGATATAATATATATCAACACGAACAATGTGTCACTCCGGAACAAACCACCAGGAGACATGGATGACGATCGATATCTAAGTAAACATCAAGGCTAGTACGTCTCGATATTACCAAGAAAGGCGCAAAGAGCACCAAGTACTAATAATAGCCAATGTCATATGACAACTCAAGCTGAAAGTCTATGAGAGAAGATACGGGAAAATGCTAGTAATCCCAACGATGGGATATACGACAATACAAGGAATCAACCGAGCCTATATTCATGGGTCTACACCTCTGTACGAAGTGAGTGGGCCCATCAGAACGAATTCGGGAGAGAGCACAAACACGTGCCTCACCCTTTATATATTTAAGAGCCCGAAGGGGCTAGAGTCATACCCATCTCTCTAATGTGAAAATAATCTACTCCAAAGGTGGAAGATACCACATGAGAGTTAGAGGACTCTATGAGAGCCAAGTATCCAGTGCTCCTTGTGGAGCGGCTGTTGAATACTTATGGGGCACGGGGGCGTAACCCTTTTTAAGGGCGGTAGAGACTCTTGGTTGTGCACATGTTTGCACTGAATTCTGTTATTTCGTATGTGGGGCATACAACAGTTTGTGGGTATGCGGGGCATACGAGGTTGGTTGTTGGTATGTTTGTGGGTATGCGGGGTATACGATGTTGTTTATTGGTTTGTTTCGTATGCGGGGCATACGTTGTTTGTTGGTGTTGTTGTTCGTTTTATTGGTGGTGTGTGGTACGCGGGGCGTACGTTGTAAATTGTTGTGTGTGACGTGCCCTTGTTTGTATGTATCTTATGAAATACTTGTTGGAATGATGTGTTTACATCCATGTATGTAGTACTTTTCTTTATGACATGTGTGATATATATATTTATAGTACCTTGTAGATTGATTACATAAGGTATCGCCTAGATACAAAATAAATCATTAGTTATGGAATGTGGAATGATGGTATGGTATGGACACCTCGGGGAGGTTGTCAGGATTGGTAGAACTGATAGGAAATGATGGTGCTGATGGATCGCCTATATCCATATATGTCTGAATTAACGACACAATTGAGGGCTAGGTGCGGTATTAGCACAACACGATGTGTGTAAGTGATATATCATATAGATGTACATTATGGGATTATATGGGTAGTATTAATACACCTACTCGAGAAAGACGACTTCGAGACGAAGTCTTTTTAAGGGGGGTAGACTGAAATACCCCTAAATAATTAAACGTTATTTGAGAATATAATTAACTATATTAAGGTATAAACAATCAAGCATGTAATAACTTGCGAACAAACGAACAATTAAATATTACCGTACTTATGTACATACGGATATATATGTACATATACACAACGTTACAAGATTATAATGTTGTACATATATTAAACGTTATTTGAGAATATAATTAACTATATTAAGGTATAAACAATCAAGCATGTAATAACTTGCGAACAAACGAACAGTTAAATATTACCGTACTTATGTACATACGGATATATATGTACATATACACAACGTTACAAGATTATAACGTTGTACATATAACAAAAACACGACAAATAAAATAGTCGTAACCGTATATAGGTAAAATTAAAAACGTGACATAACAAAATAGTCGTATATATACATGTACATACTACTAACAACACGACATGTTAATACAGTCGCATATATACAAGGAATAAGCATGAATAATGCTGAAAAAAAAAAAGAGCAAACATGCTCTAGCCGGGATTCAAACCCGAGACCTTTCGTACCCTTCCTGAAGCCTTAACCTGTTGAGCTGTGCTCGAATTCAGTAACATATACTGACGATTTAAAATTAGAAGCTAGACTACTAAGGTAACTGCACAAAGAAAAAAAAAGAGAAACAGACGGATCAGCTCCACCTAATGCCACTGTCCGTAAACCTGTAATGGGAACGGGTTCAATCTGCTCCTGATTCTACTTGTCAACTCCAAAACATTCTCTTTGGGAACTGCAGACACTAAACTATTCTCATACGCCCATACTTCTTTGTAACTGAGACAGCCCTTCATTACCCAGGCATCGGTCTTCATTCTCTCCTCCTGCGCTCTGTATTACCGTGGATAAAAAATAAGAACAACTTGAGCAACAGCACCTGCTCCCTGTTTCAAGCCCCCACGTCTCAGAATTTGAGCACTTTAGTCCTTCACAAATTCCTCCTGGAACTTACAACTAGTAGCAGTTTGTTAATACCTCATCTCAGTCCTTCTCCTCTTCACCATTTCATGCCCACGACATGCAGCAGCAAGCTTGAAACCGTGGTTGTTCTCTTGCATGAAGGTAAACCGATGTCAAGGTTGTTTCCTTATTCTCCCAATTTTCTTCCTTCCTGATCAAAGCAATAAAACTTTACTTCTTCAGGATAACTGAAGCTTGCTGCATTCCACCGCAATCATCTTTTAAAGAAAAAGAAGAAGACTAATAAGAACCAGTGCTACACTGGTACGAATATCGGCTCAGGTAAGTCATGAATCAACTGAGTTAAGCATTTCCTCTGGTTGTTGTCACCTGAGTTTCCCGAGCCACTAACCTCTACAATTTCTATCCGCATGAATCTCTTGTAGTATCCCTCCAGAAAGGGCATAAGAACCCCCACGAATAACAACCCCTGCTATACCTCGACCAGAAGGTAACAGTTTCTTCCCTTTGCAAAGCAAAGTCAGCTACTTCCACCCATTACCTGTCCTTTTCCTCCTGTTTTTGTCAAGTCTAACCATGGGTACTCTCTTCAGTTCAAGGCCCTGAGAGTCCCTCATTTTGTCAAGAGTAGATCAGAGAGGAACGACATCAAAACAAAAGGAAAGAAAACCAAGGTATTAAACCACCAAAGTATTCTGTACAGATTCCAGAGCTGTATGCTTTCTGTGTAATAAAAATCCAGAGGGGTTGTCACATTGTTGCGAATCTGTTTTGAGGTTAAATCCACGTTAGGACACGTAACTAGGTAGTAACTAACCTGAGGAGTGTGGGAAAGTCATTCAACACATTAAAATGGAAGTTGGTAATATGAGAGTACAAGTGTAGTTTCAGTTTCTGTGTTTCTACATATTAACTTCTCAGGGGTGTGTTCCTTGTTTCTTTGGGTTGGTCGTGAGGTTGAAAGTGTGCTAACACATAAGGCTACGTGTAGAGATATTGGGGAATTAGGAGAAACACATTTTAGAACCAAGTCTATCTACTTGAAACAGATCACTTGTCTTTTAAGTTCTGTAACATGGTCCTCAGTAGACCTGCTATGCTGGGTTGGCATTGAGATAATGATACACTTGCAATATTGTAAATACACCTAACTGAATATCTAAACTTGAGAATGTTGAAGAAAAGAAACAGAAACATATAGCATCTTAAAAGAACAGAAAATAATGTAGCATTCTATATCTCCTGTTCTGTGACAATTCCAGTAGCTAACCTTGTGGTCTTGGGTCTGTTTCGAGGTCTTAAAACCTGATAACACACTTAACTAGAGGGGTAACCAAACTAAGGGTAAAGTCTAAAACAGCTAAGTGAATCACAGAAGAGAATAGATGGAGGAAATATCAGATTCTGTGGCTACAGATTTACAGTTCTTTCTGAGAGTTGAGTTTCAGTATGACCATATCTCAGAAGACTGCTCCTGCGATTACGGACCTATTTTTCCTATAACTACAACCAAGAGAAAACACTTAATTAAGTAAGCAACTGCTTGGGAAGAATTGAAAACAAACTCATGAACAAATAGAGAGAAAACAAAAAAAAATATATAAACTATCAGGTTCATATTACAGATTCTTGGTTTCTGTGTAAAGAATTTTCTGGGGCATTGTCTAAGCTAATATGGGCCTATGCTCTAAGTCTACAATTCTAGAAGACACTTAGTCACGTGAGTCAGTGAGGTGGGAGGTTTTGGAAGAAGAAATCAAATCAGAAAAACATCAGAAAAGAGTTACAGCAGTGCATGGTTCGGTTTCAGATTTTAGCCTTCTAGCTAAAGAACTTTCAGGGTTGATTAACCATGTTGATTTGGTTCTGTGTCAAACTTATAAACTGATAACACACACTTCACTAAGTGGGTAAGCAACTCTTACTAAACCAGCAATAAGATTAAGAGAACAGAAAGAAAGTAATAGGAAAGAAATACAGCAGTCCATGGATTCTATTTCCAATCAGTTTCAGTTTTAGTCTTGAATTTCTGGTTTCAGTATAAACATGCAACCGTAGGAGTAACAGCCATGTTTGAGGGAGAGTATATCACAAAACATACTAGGAAGCTAGGCCATGTGAGGAAATTAAAAAAAAAAGAAATCAGATACGTGAGAAAAACAGAAAAGAAAAACAGAAGAGGAAAGAATTCAGGTTTCAGTTTGTTTCAGGTTGTTCAGTTCCTAGTTTTAGTATGAGGGTGATACTGTAACACTTGCAAGGTTGTTTAGGGTTGTCCTAGAGCTAAAACAATGTTAAGACATGTAATTAGATGGCTAGACAACCTAGGGGAGTCATTTGACATACTGAAACAGCAGGAAAATATATATATGTATATCAGTTTCATGGGTTGAAGTTCACAGCTTCAGTTTTTAAGAGTTCATTTGTAGGTGTCCATGTGTAACTTGTACAGAGGCTATATGAGTGTTGCAGTGGTTTAAGAAAGAGCTAAAAACCTGGTTAACTCATGTAAATAAGGTGGGGGAAAGATAAGAAACAGATTAATAGACAGAAGGGAAACAGAAGACAAGACTGCATCAGTTGCATAACTTCAGTTTTCTAGTTTTATGTTTCTGTATAATGAGTTTCAGAACAGCTAACGATAGTGTACTGAGTTACCAATACCTAGAGTATCTCTTATACACTTAAATAAATTTAGAAACACCGTGGGGAAGATGGAAATAGAGGTAATTAGATTAAAGGGACAGAAAAGGAGATAATCGAAGAGAAAATATCAGTTCCTAATCTCAGTTTCTGTAGACATCGGTGTTTCAGTATAGGAACTACATCAGTGGGGTTAATAGGATGGTCTAGCTAGTTTGGGTTTAAAACATAGCAAGAACACTAAATTAAATGAGTGAGTACTGTGCGATGAATTGAAAGGCAGACTGATAACAAACAAAAGAAAAAAATATATCAGATTGTTGTTCTTGGTTGTGATGTTGGCTTTCTGTATAACCCCATTTCCAGAGGGGTTAAAGAAGTTGAAATGACATTAAGTCGGATCTAAAACGTTGCTAAAATGATCCACCAGGTGGACATGTCCATTGGGAGAATTAGGATCAGTAAATAATCTAACTGAAAGAATAGAAAAGAGATACACTGATTGAGTCTTCAAATTTTCCATTTGCAGAGGGTTATCGGTGTGAATGTGTACAGGTGTTGAATTGATGTGTTAATGGATTGAGAGTGAACTTAGAACCTTGTAAGTAACTTAGCTAAGAGTGTGAACACGTGGGAGAAACAGGAAGTCCGTTTGATGAGCAAACAGAAAGGGCTAGAAGAGTAGATAACAAGAAAGTAGTTTTTGTTTTCAGTTTTCCTTCCTGAAACCTATGCTCTCTGTGTAACCGCATTACAGAGGGCTTACAAGGGCTGTATTGAATGGAAATTAATCCTAGAACTTAACTAATACACTCAAGAAAGATACAAGCGCTTTAGAGAAAGATTAGAGGCTAGAATAATTCACCACCAGAAAGAACCAAACTGAAACACAATTTCTGTTTTGGTTTTGTCCTTCTTTCGGTAACCATGTCTCTATACAGCTGAAACACTAATGGAATAAGAGCTTTGTACTGGTTGTTATTAAACACAAAACCCAGCCATTTCACTTAAGTAAATCTATAGGAAATTGGGATGGGATTAGAAACTGATAATCAAACTGCAAGGGAAGAATGGAGAGGCTTATCACTGAATGTAGTTTCGGTTCAGATAGTTGATGTTTCTGTATAATGGAGTACAGTAGAAGGGTGAGTGTTAAGTGGGGATTAAGATACAATATAGTTGTAAAGTTTATAATGTATGATGAACACAGTATGATATAAAGTAAGTGGTAAAATTGGAATGTTGAGAGTATGGGATTTGATGAGAAATGGAGTCAAGATATACATTACCGGAAATTATAACAAGGATTATAAAACCTTGGGTTATATTCTATTACAAGTTTTGATGTTATAAAATTAAGTATCTATGACATGTGATAAGTATGTGAATATATTGTGACTAATGAGAATTATATAATAAGGAGCACAAGTGTATCATAGGTGTACATTATTTCCGGTACATACATATAATAACCAAAACTATATGCTATGAAGTTAAATGACACCTAAAATAGCATATTGTATGACATTATGAAAAAAGTGTAACACCAAACAATAGTATGTGGTCCCAACCATAGTTTGTATAAACGGTCGTACTGAGCGCATGTGTATATATAAATACATGTCAAGAATAAAGATATAAACTATAGTATACAATGACATGAAAATACTATAGTTAACATACGATTTTAGTATGATAAACAACCCTTGAATGAAAGATAACAAGTGTATAATGTAATGTTCCATACTCCATGGTAAACCGAGTATTAACTCACACTACGAGTAAAAAACTTAAAGTTAACGATACCGGAACTCATAACAGTTGTATTACCGGGGTTACTGATGTTATTCGGAAATACCGAATCATAATGTCATGTGGATTGACACTTAGCGTTCTTCGTATTGTTAGATCGCCATTCAGACGTGCGCGCTCGATAGCCCTAGCGGTCGACACTGCGCGATCTTGGACACGGTGTACGGTATGTAAAGGGGTTTGATCCGAGTTGTCCTGAGGAATTCCTCGGGCTCAGATTTGTTTGATAAATAACTTATGTGGATTTATGTATGTGATTATGTGTGTGATGGATATCTATGTTTACTGCTTTATTTATTTATGCACGAACGTCCTACGGGACTAATACTACGTCGACTATAAGATCGACTTATACAAAAATACATATGCGAAATGTGTGATTATGACCACCGTCGCCTGACCTAATACGCTAAGTATTACAAGTATGTAGTTAAAACCTAAGTAAAACACTTAGGAACGGGACACGACATGGTCGGTCTCTAGAGCTTTGACTTGAACGTGAATACTACCTAGAATAATTCTAGGCATGCGTAAGACCCATAAGGCAGCCAACAAATTAAGTGATGTACTCCATAACTAAAACTGTAACTGACTATCTAACTAACGAAGTTAACAGTGGAGTGTGAATAAATGTGATGATGTACCTTAATCCAGACAGTCACTGGCTGCTGGTCACGCGTAGAGATCTCTTGGGTTATCCCGTATCGGGTTTACCCTAGTTAATCCTGAACGAGCCTACATAGATCGTCACGGAGTGTGCTACCGTTGGCACCAGGCCCTTGGCCACCTAAATGGACGCCTTTACAAAGGCAAAGTGAAATAGTCCTAGAGTCTTCGGATGATCAGGGCAGTGAGCACCTTGTGTGTACGTGGGACTACTGTCCAAGTGAGTATATTTCGGGTTGTCCTAATTGACGCCCGACAGTGCTAACCAGAACAAGTGATATGTGAGGGCCCGGGGGGCCGAATGTTGTAATATATGATGATGATAAAATACGACGTATGAATTACTAATGTCGTCGCATTGTGTGATGTGTGATTGTGTTGTGTATATTTATAAGTGACTATTTGGATTGGATGAATGATTATATAATCATGCATGTTGTTACAGTATCTATTATATCTGTAAAATGGTAAAGCATGAAATCAATCTAATATCAAGACGGTTAAAAAAAAGACAAGTGACCAATAGGGTCCAGATCCGGCATACTCAGCGTCTATCGCTGAGACTACACTTATTGTGCAGGTTGCTGATTAACGCTGAAGCCGAAGTGCGGGTACCGGGTAGTCAGAGTGAATTTAATTATTGTACACAAAATCTATTTGTATAACATTGTTAGTCACGGATGTAGAACGGTATGGATGTATTTATTTGGGACTTGGGTAGATGCTCACTTGTCGTTAAAGTTACTCTTGGTTCGAATGATGTATAGGACGTGGACTTAGTATGATGTATAGGATATCTCGTCGTCACAGCGGTTTAGTAGTATTGTTGTGTAGTGTTGGATTTAGTTTCTGCTTCGTTACTCGCATGGGCGGGTGATGGCAAGTGACATCCGAGTGAGTTTAAATTGTTGAATATCCTTCCACGGTATGACGTGTTATTTTTCCATTAACGTGAGTGACTATTACGTATTTGTTTATGAGGGGTGTTACACTAACACAACCTACCTTTGATAACTTGCTAACTATGATTAGTAAACAATTATATGAGAGCATTGAGCACTCCCTAATATTAGTTTGTTAATAACCGAAAGAGGTTTAACTAACAAACATTGTCTTCGAGACTTCTACTAACTGGAACTTGGGGGTGAGGAATCCGGAATGGTGCCGGGCATGCATGTTATTGGTTAGGTTGTTGGTGTCTATAGTAGATCCAACTTCCATTGGGCTTGTCTTCGGACTCATCGCCTAGGGTCGACAAACAGACCCGACCACTTTAAATTACAGTTCGAGGTGGGAGGCTAATTTAAGATGGTGCGAAGGAATCTCCTAAATCCCAAATTTAAGAAATATTGTTTATTTAACCCAATGAAGTTAATAGCTCATTGGCTAGGGTTACTTTTGACCCGACAAAGATAATCAATGAATTAAGGAACAACCAAATCTAATTAAAGAACGGTTGATATATTTTAGATAAAGATGAACATGAGAATCAAGGAATTCTCAACTTAAGGAGTTAAAAAGCTAACCTACTTACTTAAGGAATGCTTACTAAGTTGTTCAATGTGTTTGGGTTGTAACTGTTCACATGAATGCATTGTGTTTTTTATACTTCTTATTATTGTTGTATAAATAATCAATCGCATGTATACGAAAAAATAGTCATGCGTAGCCCGTTAGCTTGGGGGCTACACGTTAACCGTACCAGCGAAGGTGTTGAGCCCCTCGAGGCATCCATATTACATTTTACACGTAAACAACAGAAGACGACCGTCCTGAAAGTAGGAGCGGGTAGAAGTACTTCGGGCTTTTCCTTTTGTTAAACGAGATGTGCATGTACACCCGTCTTTAGATGGTATAAGTTCTAGTAAGATGTATTAGGATATGAGAGACACTTGTACTTGAAATATGTATTTTAGTTAAGGCTTTGTGTATACTCATGTTCGGTATATTCGGGTCCATCAGAGTGTAGCTAGATCTTAGAGAATTTAGTATGCCTAGTTAGTAACGTGGGTAACTAACGGGGGTAACACCAACTTTGTAGAAATTTTCCGCTACAATGTTAATATAAGTAATTGGAGGTTTATGAGATGGTTATGGTTTTATGAGTTGGGGTGTTACAGGGGTCCAACTATAATATGAGATCGTTATGGTTTTATGAGTTGGGGTGTTACAGGGGTCCAAATCTAATATCTCAGGCTCTAAAACATGCGATGGATGGGGCACATACCTCTTCAACTGAGAAACGTGAAAGACGTTGTGCACCCTCCCGAGCTTTGCTGGCAAATCCAACCTGTAAGTTAACGGGCTCACTCACTCCGTGATCGCAAATGGCCCTACAAACTTTGGGCTTAGTTTGCCCTTCTGCCCAAACCGGAAGATCCCCTTCATGGGTGACACTTGAATAATACTCTATCATAAGTAGTAAACTCGATGTCTTTCCTCTTAATGTCGGCATAGGATTTCTGCCGATCCTGGGCTGCCCTCATGTTCCTACAAATCTGTAGGCATCCTCCTTGATCTGCTCTAGGTATTTGGATCCTAAGAGTGTAGTCTCACTGGCCTCATCCCAGCATAAAGGAGTCCTACACGGTCTACCGTAGAGTGCCTGGAACGGTGGCATCTGAATAGAGGAGTGGTAGTTGTTGTTGTAGGCAAACTCTATCAAGTGAAGTGCTCTAACCAGCTCCCCTGAAAGTCAAAGGCACATGCTCTCAACATGTCCTCCAGTGTCTGGATGATCCTCTCACTCTGACTGTCGGTCTAAGGATGGAATGCCATACTCAGCTTCAGCTTTGTACCCAAGGCTTCTTGAATCTGACCCCAGAATCTAGATAGAAAATGAGGATCTCTGTCAGACAAAATGGTCTTCGGCACACCATGGTGTCAGATCACCTCCTTCTGGAACAAATCCGCCTACTTCGGGACCTTCCAAGTATCCTTCATCGCAACAAACTTCACCACCTTCGTAAGACGATCTACAATGACCTAAATCGTGTTCAGTCCTCCCTTAATCGGTGGGAGACTGACAACAAGATCCATCGAGATGTCCTCAAACTTTCAGCAAGGAATAGGCATGGACTGCACTAATCTGCCAGGTCTCCTGTGCCCAAACTTAACCTTTTGACAGGTCAAGCATCTAGTCACATAGTCGACTACGTCCTTCTTCATCCCGCTCCACCAGAAATGGACCTTCAAGTCCTTGTACATCTTTGAAGAACCTGAGTGGACAGACAAGGACGAGCAATTAGCCTCCTGGAGTATCTTCTCCTTCAAATCAAGAGAAGACTCTGGAATACACAACCGGCCTTTCAAATGAATCAAGCCGTCATCGCTCTGTCGGAAGTCATACTTCTGACCCTCGAAACAACCCTCTGCCAGTTTCTGCCTGATACTCTACATATACTGGTCACTATCCTGCGCAGCTCGTATCTCATCGATCAGACTACTGCCCGCCAAAAGAGTAAACAAGGAATGTGCTTAGCGGCTCAGGGCATCGGTTACAATGTTTGCCTTGCCCTCATTATACTTCAGGTGTATGTTGTAGACCTTCAAGAACTTGACCTATCTTCTCTATCACATGTTCAGTTCCTTCTGAGTGAAGAGATGCTGCAAACTCTTGTGATCAGAGTAGACAGTGACTGTCACACCATATAGATAGTGGCGCCAGATCTTCAAAGCGAAGACTACTACACCCAACTCAAGATCGAGTATGGGGTAGTTCACCTTGTGCTTCTTCCGCTTTTGGGAGGTGTAAGCAACGACCTTCCCATGCTGCATAAGCACACAGCCTAGACCGGATCCAGAGGCATCACAATATACCTTGAACCCATCGGTGCCCTCGGGGATAGTAAGAATGGGTGCCGATGTCAGGAGATCCTTCAGTGTCTGAAAGGACTGCTTGCACTCGACAGACCATAAGAACTGAGACTCCTTCTTCATCAGACTAGTCATCGGTTTGGCCCCCTTGGAGAAGTCCTTCACGAACCTTCAATAGTAACCGGCCAAACCCAGAAAGCTGCGGATGTCTGTTACCGTCTTCGGCCTTGGCCAACTCTTCACTGCCTCAATCTTGGCAGGGCCTACAGATATCCCGCTCACTGAAATAATGTGTCCAAGGAAAGACACACTGTCTAATCAAAACTCACACTTTGAGAGTTTGGCATACAGCTGATTCTGTTGCATAATCTCGAGTACTTGCCTCAGGTGCAACTCATGATCTTCCTTAGTCTTGGAGTAGACTAAGATATCATCGATAAACATAACGCCTGAACTGTCGAGCTACTCTTTGAATAAGAGGTTCATCATGTCCATGAAAATAGCAGGCGCATTCGATAACCCAAATGTCATGACCATGAACTCATAGTGCCCGTACCAAGTCCGGAATGTCGTCTTCTGGATATCCTCCTCAGCTATCCTGATCTGGTGGTAACCCAATCTGAGGTCGATCTTCGAGAAGACCGTGGCTCCTCTTAGTTGATCAAACAAGTCATCTACCCTTGGCAATGGGTACTTGTTCTTGACGGTGACCATTCAGCTCACAGTAGTCGATGCAAAGCCTCAAACTGCCGTCATTATTCTTGACGAACAACACTGGAGCACCCCAAGGAGATACACTAGGTCGGATGAATCCCTTGTCGAGGAGATCCTCCAACTGTAGCTTCAACTCCATTTTTGCAGGTGCCATGCGGTAAGGTGCCTTGGCAATAGGCCCCGTACCAGGTAGTAAGTCGATGGAGAACTCTACTTCACGCACTGGCGGCATGCCTGGCAGTTTATCAAGGAATAAGTCGGGGTATTCTCCCACGACTGGAATGTCTAAGTCCATCTCATCACTCTGTCTCATGTCCTGAACATAACAGAGAAAAGCCTGACTGCCCTTCCTTATGTCCTTCATCAGGGATTGTGCTGACACGATCTTGACAGACGGTTCCTTCCTCACAGTGCGGTATGACACTGTCTTGCCACTCGGCCCCTTCAGCAATAGTCGATGCTCTGCATAGTGTAGGCGGCCCTTGTGCTTCTATAGCCAGTCCATACCAACAATGACGTCGAAGCCTAAGTTCACGAACTCCACCAAGTGGATATGGAACACCTCAAACATAATGCTAATCTGGAGTCCTGTGTACTGTCTGGTGCATCTAACTCTCTCCTTAGAAGGAAGAGTGACTGTGAAGTCTGAGAGCTGTTCGGGGGCTGCCTATAGTTTCTTCGCAAAAGCAGAAGAGATAAACAAGTGCGAAGCCCCAGAGTCGAACAAGATAGACGCGTAAATACCATCGACAGGAAAGGTACCTGAGATTTATGTCTCGTATTAGTATTGAGTCAAATTATTAGCTTAGATACTGTCGGTTTGTTAATTGTCATACCTGTGATGACATTTCTGAACTCTTTGGCTTGCGCCATATCTAAGATGCTCAAGGTACCTTCCTTTTCAGTTTCATGGCCTGAAGTTTAAAATAATAGTGTTAACAGATGGACAACGCATGATTACGGGAAATCAAACTCTTACTTTATTTATCCAATTGGTATTACAACATGGTTACATACTTAGCTATCGAAATACATCAGTACTGTCTAAAAGTTAAATTTAAACGACTGGGTCAGATATGGGTCTCATTCACTAGAGCTGGCGGCGGGGGGTGTTGAGCTTAATGCTCTTAATTCCATGATTCACTAGTCTCGAGCCTCCACCAAATACCAACACTTCCCCGGATTTTAGGACAATCTTACTAGCTAGATCCATCCTCTTCTGGTCTCCATAAACAAATTCGGCATCATCGCCAATGGAGAATGACACAACTGGTACTCCTCTGGTGATGGACTCGGGTGTCTCGTCCCGGTCCTGGTGCAATCCAAGTCTTCCTCAATTCTCACAGTAGTTGATGATGCATACATCAGGTGTCATGTTGGGTAACGGGTATGTCTCACAATTTTGGGTGATATCCATCGCTTTCCTCATTAAAGTTAGGAAACTCTAAGGTATGCTAGGTTGATACGCCATTTACCATCCTCACCTCTCGGTAAACTCTAGCTTGCGGATCCTAATCTTTTCCTAAGCACATCATGTGCAGTTTCATCCTCGAACCACTACTAAACACCGGGGGTATAAAATCCCCCTAAACCCTTACCCAAAGCTCTATACTCATCTACTATGGCGATTTGTTCATCTAGGGCTAGGAACTCTTAGAGAAGTATCATGCCCGGTTTGACTACATGACACAACTCGCCAGGGTACTCCCATCTTTCCTCCACGGGTCTAGGTGATCTTGGTCTTGAGAGAGTGGGGTAGTAGATATTGAAGTCTCCTAAGAGATATAAAAGGTTTCCTAAGTGAGTGGTTTGTCTAAAGCGGTAATTAAAACACGCATGCATCGTAAGATAAGACGTTTAACACTTAGTGATTCTTTCATAAAATGGTTTAAGGTTTCACAAGCTAACCTTCACCGTGCTGTGTACTCATACCAGCACCCGCAGCTCTCGCTACATTCAGTGTTCGGTTGCCCGGCAGGTTCGTCTTCAGGGTCTGCTGCTGCCCCTTCGGGCCCGTGGATGCCTGCCCCTTCTGGCCACCTCGAGCTCCAGCTCCAC
This sequence comes from Limonium bicolor, assembly GCA_023374045.1. NCBI lineage: Eukaryota > Viridiplantae > Streptophyta > Magnoliopsida > Caryophyllales > Plumbaginaceae > Limonium > Limonium bicolor. Next base: position 45,532,162 of record CM041780.1, on the reverse strand, counting down.
CAAATGCTGCACTCTGAGTGCCCTTAGCTGGGCAGTACACTCGGCTCTCCGGGTTTGCGAAACACTCGAAAGACCGGGACCCTTCTTCCCATAATGGTGGCAATCCACTGCTTGCCCGGCATAGTCTACACCTGGGTGGTCTTTACCACAGCGCTTGCAGTGCCAGTGGCGCTGGGGAACATAACCTATTATAACATAACGGTTTGGATTAATAAAGGGAAAGGTTACTAAGTAACATATTCACAACTTATTTTATGAGGCTATGTAACACCCCAGCCACTAATTCGTAATTGACGATAATTAAAGACACCCAACATAATAGAAAATCGCAGTAGAAAATAATAATGAACTCCCGGGTGTTACCGCCGTTAGTCACCCACGTGACTAACTAGGCCTTACCCACTCCATGTAATGGTCTGATGAACTAAATACACTACCGGATAATGTCCATAAAATAAAATCGATGCCAAAAGATTACATACAGAGTTTCCAAAGTGCTGGAACAAATACAAGTTTAAGATGGAAGTTCCACATACCAAAAATACGGGTATAACCTAACTAAGGTATAATCAAAGCAAAAGTATACCCCGTACCCTATGTCTACCCCGCTTACTCTCGGTCGGGTCTCTTCAGCACCCGGTACCTGAAATGGGGGTGCCTGAAGGCTCAGCAACAATGTTGGTATGAAATCGTGCAGCCGGCAAGCTACCGGGCCACACCAACTAATTGGTCGTTAACATGGAATTCATTTTACATTATTATAAACAAATTGTAAACACAACTCATACCACTCAACCAATTCATCAAAAGTGATATACACCGAACAGAAATGAGACATTAATAAGATAGGTCAGTGCTCCGTTCTAATATTGGCCTTGAGAATATTGAAACTTGTTATAGGCTTTATTTGCTTATAGAGGAAAATCCACGCACTGGAATTGTCTGTTCCTGATTCAACATGGTTAACCAACATAGTTGTAATTAACTGGGTTAGATGGGTATATAAACCTTGATGAACCACCGTCTCAAAAATGCTTGTGGCTGCGTTCGTGTCATTATTGTTGGTAGTTTTATGGTTGTTTTGGTTGGTTGTTTTGTGGTAGTTTTGCTGGTTGTTTTGTATTGGTTGTTTTGTGGCTGTTTTGAAAGCTAGTGTTCGGCAGACGGCGGTTTCGTCTGTCTGTTTGAATAAGTTAGTTTTGTGCGGTGCGTTTACCGTTTTCGTTATTACAATTAAAAATTTTATATTACATTTTAAAACAACTTTTTGTTAATAAGTTAAATATATGTAGATATTCAATTATAGCCTTTATAATTATTATTCTTTATTAATATTTTAGTCACAATTAATTTATAATATGTATACATATTAATTTATAAATAATTTTTTTTACATATATTTGAAAAAATAAAGAAATAAACCATTGTATTTAGAGTAAATATATTAGATGTTATATATAAAAATAAAATTTTATGGATTATATATTAGTATTTAATATAACATTTCAAATGTATTAATACTTAAGATTATTTTAATTTTTAATAAAAAAATAATATCATTGAAACGAAAAAGCAATTTTTTATAATAATAAAATAATTAACTGTAAGTGAATATATATATAGCTATCACTTATTATTTTTTTATTATATAATGTTTATTTGATAAAATATTTGTTTTAAACATATATTTTTAGTTAAAACAATATAATCTATTAAATTAAATATTATTTAATGAAATTTAAAAACATAAATTTAAATTTAATACTAGATATGTCAAGAAATGAAAAATAACGTATATTCGCATATAAAATTATTCTTTAATTATTAAGCACGGTATAAAACATATAATAACTTTTATATACAGACAAACCATAATAGTTTGTACAAATAATTTTGTAATTAATTATTACTTAGCAAGTTGAATACTTATAATTGATATTTCTAAAATATACTACAAATAGTTTGTACTCTAATAATTTTGATATAATTGAAAGTTTACATCGTAATTTTTATTAGTTTGCTATTTTCCTTGTAGAATATTTTATTAGAATTGATAGATAGTAATAGTTTTAAGAGACTATTTATCCGGATCTAAATAAACAATTTAAAAAAACACTACTAGTTTAAAACTATTATTTCTGTATTATTTTCATTAATTTATAATTTAGTATACCAATCTGTATAAAAAAACTAAAAATAAAAAGGAAAATAAACTAATTTATAATATATTAATCTATATATTTCAATTTTAATTTAATTTTGTGTCAAATTTAATATATAATATCATTTTTAAATGTAATTATAAATATTGAAAATTTAAATTAATTATTAATTTAATTTTTAATAAATTAATTAATATTATTAAAATATTTTCGCCCTCCTTAATTACAGTTTTTTGGCTCCGCTTCGGTTTACGGTATTTATTATATTTGCAATATAAATTGTTGGTTGTTTTGTGGTTGTTTTGTGCTGGTATATTTGTGGTTGTTTTGAAAATTGGTGTTCGATGAGGACGGTTTGATATTTTTTTGTCAAAAATGTCAAGCTCAAAAATGCCACATTTATACCACATATATGCCATGTCCGAACGCAGCCTATTAGGTCGGGTATGAATAAACCCTTCAGATGAGATGGGGACTCTCGTGAATTGTAAGTGGGTAGTTAACCCCGCAAGAGAAGGTAGCCTCCTTCTGGCCTCAATTGTGTTTGGGTAGTTAGCCCCGCTGGAGATAGTAGTCTCCACCTAGCCTCATTATATGTGGGTAGTTAACCCCGCAGGAAAAAGTAGTCATCTCCTGGCCTTCGTCGTGACGTATATATTTGGAAGTCGACCTGATGCAGGTACGGCCCCCGAAATTTGTATGCATGCCCTGAAACATCTGGGCTCCTCGCTTCCCGTATCTTGAACGTATTAGAAGTCGCATATGGACTTTCATCCTAACTCTAGGGTAATTAGTCAAATACCACGTTACGGATATTGACTTGTGTTGTAAGGGAAGTTAGTGAGAAACTTGAGTGCAAGTTCTCTTAACGCAAGTGCACTGCATTAATCCACTTGTTATCGTTAGTACGTATGAGTAAGTCGTTTGTTCCCAAAGTCATGGAAAATCAATTAAAGGTAGTCACGAATAACACACAGTCACATACACATATAGTCATTTTTCATGCATTAATCTTGGTCATTAATTCACACAATAGACAGCACACAAGCCGGTATAAACCGTTAGCAAACACGCTGCAAGAATCCATACCTTACACCAAAGTTGGCCCTCGCCTAGACCCGATCTACTTCTCTTATGTCACCACCTATAAATAATTAATTGAGTGTTAATTATTTATCACTCTTGCATGAATTTAACCTCGGTATAAAATGTTTAGTTGTTCTTCTTTTATTATTTACGTGTTATACATTATCATCCCCCTTATTCTTAGTCAATTCTTAATACCGTAACCTTTATCTAAGGTATTATTTCATGGGATTTAAATCTTTCGTCCTTTAACCCACGTGATTTTTATTCCTAGATTGTAACTATCCCCGTAATCTTTTGATTTATTAAATATTAACCCAAAGTAACACTTAACATTTACAGATTAACCTTTATGTTTGTATAACCTACTGTTTCCTTCCCTTTATTTAATTATGCTAAGGTTTCATTTCCGACTTTCTTCCAATATTTCCAAACAGCCCTTTAACTTCTCTTATTTATGAATTTAGCTCATAACTCTCGGTTATTTTATCCTAACCACTTTAAATTTCACAATCTTTACAATTTACCACTTGTTACATTTACCGTATAGCTTTAATCCTACCTTATAAAATTCTAATCTTTCCCTCTAATTTTCAGAAATTGTTATATAGCCCCAACTAGTTTTTGGTATTATTCCAACTTATCATTAATCATCTTTTTGACCCTAAGATTTATAATAATTATGTTTTTATCCCTATCCTTATTCAACCTATAGTTTCCTTTAACTCATATATTTAATTAATTCCAACTTATAACCTAACACTTAAATATTTACCAAAATAGACCCACTAACTTGGCTTTCACTTATGATCTTCCTGTAATTATGATTTTGCCACAAATTCTATAATCTTTATATTTCATGTTATATTTCACATTTAATCCTAAGTTTTAATCCCAAACTTTGATCAACCCTTGACCAGCATTATATCTAATTACTTATTACCCTTATACACCCAAACTTAATAATATTTATGGTTTTCCCCATTAACTTTCCATAAATTACAATCTAGCCCCATAAATCTCCTTAACTTATATCCTCTCGTTCCTAACCAAACTAACCTTATATTTTTGAATTAATTACAGCCTATCACCCATATTTTACCTTCTTTACATTTTATAACTTTTTAATAGCTCAAGGTTCACTTGATACTTACATAGACTCCTAATTCATTTTTAAGGTAGTTTCTTACACTTAAATTCCACCAAGCAACCCCTAACCACTTAGATATTTTCCTTAAGTCTCCAACATGATTTATTTCACCTAGATGACCCTAATTCTCTGCTTATTACAATAGGCACCCTTAAATTTCTAGAAATTACAATTTAAGCCCAAAACTCGCTAAAGTTATCATTTTAATCCTTAACTTTTACCTAAATTAGCCAAAGCTTATAATGTAATATTATAATCATATTTAGGCCATTATTAACTCTACACCACAGTAGGTTCTCGTCGTTTTACCAACCTTACCCAAACTTTATAAAAATTACATTTTTAACCACATAACTTAATAAACTTGTCATTTTAAACCTTTAACACTTAGTTAAAATATACAAAACTTATAATATAAGTTTATAATCATATTTGGTTCATTATAACCCTTAAATTACAGTACACTTTCGGCTATTTACAGATTTTACACCTAACTTTATAAAAATCACATTTTAGCCACATAACTTAATAAACTTGTTATTTAAACACCTAAACATTATTAAAACTTATCCAAAACTTATCATATAAGTTTCTAAACATGTTTATGGCATTATGAGTCATTTTATATAGAAACATTTCTGCTCTATATAGAACTAACCCCATAGTTTTCAAAAATTGCATTTTAGCCCCTTTTACTTATTCTTTTGTGCATATAAGTGTTTTAAACTTAACTTAATGTTTTAACCACCAAGGATTAGCTTAAAGGTGTTACCTTTCAAAATATGACTTCTCACACTTGATTTTCTTGGTTTCAATTCGGTTTTGAGGGTTTAGGGACTCCAAATTTCGGACATGTTACAAGGAAGAAGATAGTTCCAAGGTTAGGACTTTCTATGCTTCATAATCAAAGATAGAACCTTGAAGCATAAAAATGGGGTTTTAAGTGTTGTTCTCACCTTAAGAAGTAAAAATGGAGACTTGGCTGCTCCAAAGTTTCGGTCTTGCCTAGGGGGAACACTTAGAGGTGAGTTTTTGGCAGATCCATGGAAGGAACATAGATTAAACACTAAAAATATAGTTTTTGAAGAGATTTACCTTAGTAGAACCCTAGGGGATTTCGGCCCCTTCTTTAAGATGGAAGAATCTCTAAGTTTGAGCATGAATCAAGTGGGTAAAAATGAGTTAGAGGGGCTGGAACTTTCGGCCATATTGAAGGAGGAAGGAAAAATGGAGTTTTAGAGCACCTTTTTACCTTTTGAGATGAAGAGAGTTAGTCTAGCCCCATGTCCATGTTGATGCCAAGTTTATTGGCCTGAGAAGTGCTGGAACTTTTTTATTTTTGTTTAGAGTTTGTAGATCTATAATCTCCTTGAGGAGTATGTGAATAAAATGGAAGTTTTTATGAGAAAGGAGCTTAGAACACTAAACTACTATGGATGAGTTCTTGGAAGAGCTTGAGGTTGAAGATGGGAGAAGGGAGGGTGAGAGAATGACACAACCATGAGAGAAAACCAGAAGTTTCCTCTAATCTTTAGCTAATGTGTTTCTTAAATGAGAGAGGAGTCACAAGATTATGCCATGTCATCAATCCCTTACTAATTGCCTCTACTTTTAATCTAAGCCATTGGATGGCTCTTTAAGTACTTAAATTTTAGCCCACATGTGTTAGTAGGAGGGTGTTTGTGTCTTTGTTTGTGTTTTCTAATATTAAGGCTTATAAGTTGTACATTATGACTTATTTTATGTGTTAGATTGTAACATATGTTGTTACCTTGTATTAATGTGTGTTTGTAAGTGATTATCAATCTTATAAACTATTGTTATAATACAAATTATGGTATCTAATCTTTTCTCATGATTTAGGTATTTAATTCTTGTCTTAATGTATTATATGTTACCTTAATCTTAGGAATATAATTTCTCCTTATACTTGTTCTCTTATTTAACCCATTATCTATGTATGGTTTCAAGCTTATTTGGACTATATATATTTATCCAAGTATAAATATTAAGAGGTTGTATATTTCCTTATGGGTTTAAGGTTTATTAGTATTTATGATTTAATGATTAACCTTGGATTAAAACCTAAATTTAATTACTTCCTAATTAATTATTGAAATACCCCAAACCTTGGTATGTTGTTTAAACATTAAACCATGGTATAATAAGGCTAAAAGCGCCTTATAAACATTAGTGAACAATTTAAACCATAGAAAACACAAATAAATACCTTAAAGTCAATATGGGCGAAAATGTTCTCTAAGCTTGGGATAATCTTGGTTAAGACTTAATAAGCTTACCAAGACCTTATTTATATATTAATGAACATATTAAACCAATTACCAAAGAAAACCAAGCTTGAAAACAAGTGAAAACACAAAATGTGCTTTAAGGAGTCTTAAAGCACATTTTTGAAAAATTGTCTTGTAAATGGGTTTTGAATGGCTAAATGTCCATCATTACTCTTTAGTTAACATGTGTACTACTTAGTATCACATTAGGAAGTCTAAATCAATGGGAAATCAAAAATTTCACAATTATGTGCCTTGGTTAGTGAATAGTAACCAAATTATGCTAGTTTATAACATAAGTCAATATAAGTGAATTAATTGGTCAACAAAGACTAAAATACCCCTAAGTACTTAAAGGGGGCCGGTTTTTATGGTGGTGAGTCACCACTCTTGCTAGCTTATTAAGTAAATAAAGAATGACTAAATAAGTACTATTTACTTTAACTTACAAATATCTTCTAAAAGCAACTTCAAACTTCATTCTCTCATTTCCTTCATGTTCCCACCGTCTCCAACCTTCTTCCTTCTTCTCCATCGGTTATGCTACAGCACCTCTACCATTTCTCAACTTCCATAGCTTATATCTCCTAGCTCCATTTACCAAATCAAATTCTAAGACCACCATTCTTCTAGCCTCATCAAGCTCTTCAACCTTGTCTTATCAAAATTCCAAGAGCTCCATTTTGGTGCCAAGAGGAATCTCCATGGGAGGAGCTTGAGCTCATCTTTTCATGCTTTGTTGATCACCTTTGCTTCAAGGTAAAGAAAAACCAAGAAAAACAACATTTCTTCCATGTTTTAGTGTTGGCCGAAAATCACCTATTCATGGTGTTTTCTCTTGCTTTGTTTTAGCTCAATTTCAATCTTTCAAGGACTTGGTGGAGTCTTCTCTTGCTACTTATTCAAACTCTCTTCCATTTCCAAGGTAAAACAACTATCTTAATGTTTTAAGATATTATATAACCTATGGTTTAATAATGAGTTAAGCTTGGAGCTTGAATGCTCATTACCTTACTTGTGTATTGATTAGAGTTGACAAGCAATCAAAGGTCCTTGCTGATTTTAATCAAGGAAACAAGAAAGAAGTTTGAGAGGAAAAGAGGTAAATAAACTATCTCGAGGTAGTTTAAATCCCTTAGGAAAAATGAGCTAGATTTGCTTAATAAAATACCTAAGGAGCCAATGACAAATGAGCTAGTGAATTATTCTTAAGGAGATTATTAAAAGACATATGTGAAGTTGAGTGTATTTCCAGGTCAAAGGCAATATATACATGTGGAAATTCAGTATTTAAGGTTTATGCTATTTAAGGGCCTAAGTGCCAAGCAATTTAAATTATGCACTATATTGTGATGTAGTGTTAATTGGGTGAAGTTTAGTGTATAACAATGTTCTTGATGGATTTAAGTGTTCTTGGATGTTAACGATGAAAACTATGTGTTTTGGTGTAACAAGACGTTAGTTGGACCCATGTCAAAATTTGAATAATGAACAAGTGGTTCTAGGTGTTTTTAAATGATTTTTGGTGAACTAGGAAGTGTTAAGAGTGATTAAGCTCTTTATTAGAGGAAGAAACATGTGTTAAGGTGCTCTAGAATGTAAAAAGGACTTAGGCTTTATCTTGGAGGATTTAGAATTCAAATGAGTGTTTTGGGATGCATCAAGGTCATGGTGAGATTGTGTTTAGGATTTATACAAGTTTTGGTAGACAATGAGGAAATAAGGTGTTGTAAGGAAGATGTGTGAACTTGTGGAGAAAATTCTAGAAGTGGCATAAAAGAGTTTTGGTTGTGAGGAAAGATGCTTGGGAGATGATGTTGTTGTGGTGAGAAAACATTTTGGGCTAGTTGTGATCATAGATGTGAAACACCACTTAGAAACCTAATGAAAAATATTACAAGTGTTGGTAAATTTTGTAAGAAATTGAGTGACAAGTTGTACAAGGAACTAGGTGAGTTTAAGGTGATATTTTGGCATTAGAATATACATAAGATCATTTGGAAAGTCTATACATACAATGGATGTGGAGAACCATTGCAACAAGACTTGAAAAATGTAAATATGCAAATCTATAGCAGTGGTCCGGGATCTAGGTCTTGGGTAAGGTCCCGGACCATGCAATAAAAAGGGCCGAGAGTACATGAATCACCTTGGTCCGGGACGTAGGTCTTGTACTAAGACCCGGACCACCCCTATTAAACCAGCCGAGGATTTCTAGCCAGTGTTGGTCCGGGACCTAAGGCCAGTATGAAGTCCCGGACCACTACATAAAATGCATCTGAGAGTTTTGTTAAGTGTAGGTCCGGGACCTTAGTTGAGGACCAAGTCCCGAACCACTTAAAAATCTTTGTTTAAGGTTATAAAATGATTTCTAATGATGGGGATTAGTTAGTAGTGATGTTCTAAGGTTGTCTAAGACATGTTAGGTGTGTTATAATGACAATTAAAAAGGTGAAAGTTATAACAAAGTGTGAAAATAAAATAAACTAGATATGTGAAGTAATAAGTTGACAACGGACTAGTACGTTAATTAACCGACGTTACTAAATGTGTATAGGATTCTCCAACGGTGGAAAACAAACGCAGCAGGGACCAAGGTATGGTTTTCTTGCAGTCTGTTGCCTACCGGTTTACACCGGCATGTGTGTGTTTGTTTTTCTGTGTGTTTATGACCTTGTAAGACTTAAGTCATGAAATGAGTTTACCGTTGTTAATATTATTGTGATGGTGAGTTATCTCTCATTTCCCTTGTGTGTGTCTAACTAGACCTAAACACTTGCTTGTGAATTAACCTATTAAGTTTCAATGATGGGGCTACTAACAAGTGCTAACGGGGGAAGTGAGGAGTCCGGTCATTCCGGCCACGCGTGTGAGTATGGGAGTCGATATCATAACCGGTTCGATTCTCTTTGTATGTTATGGTTGTTTTCCTTTTTGGTTTCCAACCTTCCCTTTAGCTTAACCAAGGCTATTTTACTGACTCACGTCGGGCCATAGGGGCATACTATGTTCGGTGTGCTTGGATTACTATATCAGACGCACCTTAGGGTTAAGTTATCTGTTCAATCTAACAGGACAGTAACGAGTTATGTAACAAGCTTAGTATGAGTTTGGCAACATTCTCTAGGCTCTCCATGTGATCTGACTATGTTGGTTCGGTTCCTAAAGTAACCGTTCTTGTTATGTTATGTGTGTTGTTGTGCTATGCAATATCCCTTGCTATGCTATATATATGTTGTATGTTAAAAATCAATGCCATGTTATCATGACAAATAGTTGCGCGTATCCCGGTAGCCGATGGGCTGCGCGCTAACCATACCAGCCAAGGGTTGCTGACCCCCTCGGGGGCTCCATATTTATTTGCAGGATGAGGATCGAAGAAGCATAGTGGCTGTAAATCTTAGGTCATGAAATACTTTTGGTTATTTTAGATGTTGGCCCGGGAAGCGCATTTGCTCCCGTGGCGGTATATTTTTGAGTACCGTTGTGTTACAGTGACAGTTACAGTGGCAGTTACAGTGACAGCGTACGGTGATGTTTGTAATTAAATACTCGGTATTGTATATTATGTATTTATGGAGTTTTTACTTCTATGCTCGGGAGTCTGATCATCAGATTGGTACGAACGGTATGTATTTTGCCTTGTTAGCCACGTGGGTGGCTGGTGGCGTGTAACACCAAATCGTTTAGCTATCATTTTAGTTGTTCATTTCCGCTGCGATTTCAGTTATTGTTAAGTGCGTAGTAGGGGTGTTACAAAAAGTGGTATCAGAGTGAAGTATCGCTCTGATGACTAGATTAACGAGCATAGAATATACCGATTTAGGAAACCTAGCTATAGTTATTGAAGTGAGCTGTTATGGAAAGGTTAACCACTAACTAAGTGTGGAAATACCTTATTACCGGGAAGACGTTACTACCGTTGGAACCGATAAGTGTGCAAGCATAATGCTAATGAATGTTCGTGTAAATTCAGATGTCAGGTAGACCAAGAGGTAGAGGCCGCGGGAGCGGTGTTGGTGATAGGGTGACCAGGGCGAGAACACTACGGCACAGGTTATGGCTAAGGCAGTAGCAGCCGCCGTAGCCCAGATGGTTCCCCAGTTAGTCGCTGCGATGCATCAACAGCAAGGCGGTGCAGACCAACAAGGGCCACAACCGCAACCACAGCCGCGCGAGACCAACTGGGTCAAAGCGTTGGCAGATTTGAGACCCTCGTCGTTTAGTGGGGAGACCGATCCTCATAAGTTGGAGGCATACATCTCCGAGATGGAGACCGCTTTTGAGACCTTGGATGTGCCTGCTGGTGCCAAGGTTCGACTTGCCGCTTACTACTTGAAGGGTTCGGCACAAAGTTGGTGGAAGCTGGTACGGGAGGGCAGAGTTGCTGACCCTACCTTTCAGTGGAGGGAGTACACGGCTCTGCTGCGAGCCAAGTACTACCCGATACATGTGCAAGAGGCCAAGCGCCTTGAGTTGGACAATTTGAGACAAGGGGATAAGATGACGGTAGATAAGTACTACTCCGCTTTCATCGGACTTATCCACCTGCTACCAGATCTGGGTTACTCAGACCGGATACTGGTAAACCGTTTCTACAACAGACTGAGCTACCGCCTACGCTATGGTATGGGGCCAACCAGATATACTACTTTGCAGGTAATGAACTACAGTGTGATGTGAATAAGTATGTACAATGTGTGAATGTAAATGTGAGTTTGATTTGCGGGGCATAACTAACACCTCAAATAATAGGAGTGCTATCATGCCGCTGCTATAGTAGAGATCACCGTCCGTCTAAGGGGCGAGGAGAATGCGCTCAAGCGCAAGGCCACGAGCGAGGGCCAAAGCACGCAAGGGTACGGGGGAGGGAAGAAGAAGAAGCATTACCCCCAGACCCAGAAAGGTCAGCAACAGGGTGGCAAGGGGCAAGTCCCGACCACCACTGCTGAGGAGCCGTTGCACCTCACCTATGCATACACGGCTAAGCCTCTACGCTTACAACCATTCAAGGGTAACTAGTTAATTCTGATTACCGAGTCTAAGTGTGTGATGTTATAATGTGAAGTGTGTACTGAATGTGTGATGTGTTAGCAGCTAGCGCGGGTTCTGGATCCGATCGCTACTACTACTGCAAGTGGTGTAACGGAGACCACCCCGGCAAGGACTGCAAGGGCAACGATGTGCAGTGCCGATTCTGCAAGAAGATGGGGCATCGTGACTACGAGTGCTTCCAGAACCCGAATGGCAGCAACTACAGGCCTAAGGGGTAGTGGAAGGGTAAGGCCGCCGCGACCACCGATGGCCCGAAGATGGCTAATCAGCCACCCACAGATCAGAGGTACACTGATTCCCTGAAGAGGAAAGGGTCGGGATCCGGCAAGGCCGCCCTGAAGGTGGTGGACCGGTCTGAGGCACCAAGACCCTCTTCTAGACCAGGTACCGCCTAAACCGTTGAGTGAAATAATTGATTGCTTACCGCATTTCATGCATGTGCGTTAGTGAGTCTAAATGTACAACTACATAAGTAACAAGTTAAAGTATACTGTGAAAGTCTCCTAAATTAGGTAATTTGAAAACTTAGGAACCTTCAATATTTGTTATCCAATCCCACCCACACCGAACCCCGAAGAGACAAACATCAGCATCACCGAATACCCAATGGAGCAATGTCAGGTCATTCAGCCAGGTATGATACTCTTAAATGGATATCTGACACTGGAAGCACAAATCCACATTATCAGGCGATGCAACGAACTTGGAGCAGCACCTGGAGGTTTCTACACACCCGAATACCCGAGCGGATCGAAAATGAAGTTGAAGATGATGTGCATGGGTAAGGATTGGAATCCTTACACCAAGTCATACCAAGACATGCGAGCTGAAGACGGAGCAACTGTACCAGGTATACCTGAGGAGTTCCTTGTGGTCGTTAACCATGCTGTGGGAATTGCTCAGCAAGTTGAATCGGAACCAATTCCGAACGTTAAAGCAGATCTATGTATTGTGAACTTCTACCAGAAAGGTGGACGGTTAGGGTTACACCAAGATAAGGACGAGTCACCCGAGTCTCTAAGTAAGGGAGTACCCGTGGTGTTTTGGTCCGTTGGTGACATCGCAGTGTTTGTGTACGGGGAGCAGAAGCGTGCTGATCTCGCAAAGAAGTTGGTGTTGAAATCGGGAGATGTGTTAATCATGGGTGGATAGTCAAGGATGTTATATCACGGTATCAAGAAGATCAAACTGAATACCGCACCTTCGACATCAATGCCACACATATGAAACCCGGACGTTTGAATTTGACCTTCAGACAGTTTTAAAGCCTTATGTAATTATGTAATGTGTTAAGCCAGTGTATGATAAGGATGTTGTATGTGTTAGTGATGTCAGCAATGTAAACCAACTTACGGTGGAAAGAGTATGATAATGAATAAAGAAGATGTGTTTTGGAGTATATCAACCATGTTATCACCGTGTACTTATAAGTTTGCCAATGAATTAGGTTGTGCACTTAGAACGGGAGGTATACTGAGTGTCTGCAATGAGGCAGAAGCCGGCAAGAGCGGCACAATCCTCACCGGTACCTTTCCAGTTAATGGCGTGGACGCATCGATCTTGTTCGACTCCGGAGCCTCACATACATTTATCTCGCTATGTTTTACGAAGAGGCTGGGGTTAGACGGTGAAGAGTTGCCTAACTTTCTAGTCACTCTCCCGTCGAAAGAGCGGATCAAGTGTACCCGCTACCACCGAGATGCTATTGTACGAATCAGAGATGAAGAGTTTCCGATCGACATGATAGAGTTCGAGGGACTTGGATTTGATGTGATTGTCGGGATGAACTGGTTGGAGCGGTACAAGGGCGGAATCCTATGTGCCGAGCATCGTCTGCTTCTTCGGAGTCCGTCTGGGGTTACTATATCATACTGCCAGAGACCCAAGGAGCCTTCGACTCAGATCATCATCGTCATGGCCATGTATCGTGAATTACGACGAAAGAATGATGTATACCTCTGCTATGTCCAGGACATAGAGAGAGACCCAGAGTTTAGCCTAGATGTGCCGGTAGTGTCGGAGTTTCCTGATGTTTTTCCTAAGGAACTTTCGGGCATGCCACCAGCACGGGAAGTGGAGTTTGAGATTAATGTGGTTCTGGGCACCGGACCAATTGCGAAGGCGCCCTATCGTATGGCTCCAGCCGAGATGGCAGAGCTCAAGGAGCAGCTGAGAGACCTACTCGACAAGGGATTCATCCGCCCGAGCGTTTCACCATGGGGAGCGCCGGTCCTCTCGTGAAGAAGAAGGACGGTAGTCTCCGCCTCTGCATCGACTACAGAGAGCTGAATGCAGTTACGGTGAAGAACCGTTATCCTTTACCACGCATCGACAATTTATTTGATCAGTTGAAAGGAGCATCAGTATTCTCCAAAATAGATCTACGACCCGGTTATCATCAGATTGCTATCCGGGAAAGTGACATTGAGAAGACCGCATTCAGAACCAGATACGGTCATTATGAGTTTACGGTTATGCCGTTCGGTTTATCCAATGCACCAGCCAAGTTCATGGACTTAATGAACCGCTTGTTCCAAGATCAGTTGGACAAGTCAGTGGTAGTCTTCATCGACGATATTCTTGTGTATTTGAAATCAAAGGGTGAGCATGAAAGCCACCTGAGAAGTGTGTTGCAAACATTGAGAGAAAATCAGTTGTATGCTAAATTTTCTAAGTGTGAGTTTTGGTTGAACCAAGTATCCTTTCTTGGTCATGTGATTTCTGAGGCCGGGATCACTATTGATCCAGCAAAGATAGATGCAGTGCGCACCTGGCCAAGGCCGAAGACAGTTACCGACATCCGGAGCTTCCTCGGTCTGGTAGGATATTATAGGAGATTTGTGAAGGACTTCTCCAGTGTCTCAAAGCCGATGACTTCCTTAATGAAGAAGGATGCACCATTTGAGTGGACAGTCGACTGTGAGAGTTCTTTCCAGAGTCTCAAGGATGCTCTGACATCTGCACCAGTCCTGATGATACCAGACGGTCCAGATGGGTTTGAGGTCTACTGCGACGCATCAGACAGAGGTATGGGTTGTGTATTGATGCAACACGGGAAGGTCGTGGCATACGCCTCCCGGCAGCTGAAGAAGCACGAGGAGAACTACCCTACCCACGATTTAGAATTGGGTGCCATTGTCTTCGCTTTGAAGATATGGCGACATCATTTGTATGGGGTAAGCGTGATGATTTATTCTGATCACAAGAGTTTGAAGTACTTGTTCACTCAGAAGGAGTTGAACATGAGACAAAGAAGGTGGGTCGAGTTCTTAAACGACTACGACATCAATTTACAGTACAAAGAGGGTAAGGCGAATGTGGTAGCTGACGCATTGAGTCACTGAGCACACTCTCTGCATTCGCTAGTCTCTCATACTAGCTTGGTTGAAGAGGTGCGGAGTGCTCAGATGACGGATCAGTATATGTTGGAGATCAGGCAGAAGCTTATTGATGGCACATTCGAGGGTCAGAAGTACGACTTCCGACTCCACGATGATGACCTGATTAGGCTTAATGGCCGACTGTGTATTCTGAGGAGTAGCGTTGAGCTCAAGGAGCGCATATTGAGTGAATCCCATTGTTCTGCTACTTCGATTCACCCCAGAGCTTCAAAGATGTATAAAGGTATGAAAAGATATTTTTGGTGGGCTGGAATGAAGAATGATGAGAATGATTACGTGTTGAGGTGTCTCACTTGCCACAAGGTCAAGTTTGAGCACCGACGGCCTGGTGGTATGGTACAGCCAATGCCACTGCCTGAGTGGAAGTTCCATGACATTTCTATGGACTTCGTAGTAGGGCTTCCGCCTACAAAGGGAGGTCTGAATATGATTTGGGTTGTTGTTGACCGACTGACCAAGGTGGCTCGATTCATACCAATGAAGGACACCTGGAAAGTGGCAAAGCTTGCAGAGCTCTTCGACCGAGAGATTGTACGGCACCATGGGGTACCGAAGACTATCGTGTCTGATAGGGATACCAGATTCCTCTCGAGGTACTAGAGAACTACACGGGAAGCGCTTGGTACCGAGCTGAAGCTAAGTACAGCGTTCCACCCACAAACAGATGGTCAGAGTGAGCGCACCATCCAGACGCTTGAGGATATGTTACGTGCATGTGCACTTGACTTTCAGACCAGCGGGATTGATAAGTTACATCTGATTGAGTTTAGCTACAACAACAGTTACCATGCTTCGATCAAGATGTCTCCCTTCTAGGCTTTGTACGGTAGACCATGCCGCACGCCATTATGCTGGGATGAGTCGAGTGAGACGGTCATTATAGGACCAGAGTATCTGGAGCAAGTACAAGCAGAAGTACGCCAGATCCAGGCTAACATGAAGGTAGCTCAGGATAGGCAGAAATCATACGCCGATGTGCGCAGACGTGACCTGGAGTTCGTCGTGGGTGACCAGGTATTTCTTAGAGTATCCCCTATGAAGGAGTGTTTCGTTTTGGCCAGAAAGGCAAGTTTAGCCCGAAATATGTGGGGCCTTATGTTGTGACGGAGCGGATAGGCCTGGTAGCTTACAGACTTGATCTACCCGCTGAGCTGGGCAAGGTACATAATGTATTTCATGTGTCCAAGTTAAAAAAATATATGTCTCATCCGTCTCATGTACTTCAGCCTGAAAGGCTAACCTTAGAGCCGACCATGCGATCAGTGGAGACTCCCGTACGGATTCTGGACACTAAGACTCGAGACACTCGCCATAAGTCTGTGAGACTGGTGAAGGTCCTCTGGTCTAACCAGGACGTCGGGGAGGCCACTTGGGAGCTAGGAGATAAGATGAAGGCGAAGTACCCGTCGTTGTTTACTTCTTTGTGTTTGTATGCATAGGTTACGGGGCGTACCCCTATTTTAAGGGGGGTAGAGCCGTTTCGGTTATGTGTGTACGACATGTATTTAGATACATTGTCTATGTATGTTGTTATGTTGGTGTCTGAACGATGTTATATTGTTTGGACCTTGTGTCCAATGTTATGTAAGTATGTTGTTAATGTTGTTATGGAAGTATTGTTTTATAAGTATTCCCCGTGTTCTAATATTTAAGATATGTGGGAAGTGTGAACTTTGGGGACAAAGTTCTTTTAAGGGGGGTAGATTGAAATACCCCAAACCTTGGTATGTTGTTTAAACATTAAACCATGGTATAATAAGGCTAAAAGCGCCTTAGAAATATTAGTGAACAATTTAAACCATAGAAAACACAAATAAATACCTTAAAGTCAATATGGGCGAAAATGTGCTCTAAGCTTGGGATAATCTTGGTTAAGACTTAATAAGCTTACCAAGACCTTATTTATATATTAATAAACATATTAAACCAATTACCAAAGAAAACCAAGCTTGAAAACAAGTTAAAACACAAAATGTGCTTTAAGGAATCTTAAAGCACATTTTTGAAAAATTGTCTTGTAAATGGGTTTTGAATGGCTACTCTTTAGTTAACATGTGTACTACTTAGTATCACATTATGAAGTCTAAATCAATGGGAAATCAAAAATTTCACAATTATGTGCCTTGGTTAGTGAATAGTAACCAAATTATGCTAGTTTATAACATAAGTCAATATAAGTGAATTAATTGGTCAACAAAGACTAAAATACCCCTAAGTACTTAAAGGGGGCCGGTTTTTATGGTGGTGAGTCACCACTCTTGCTAGCTTATTAAGTAAATAAAGAATGACTAAATAATTACTATTTACTTTAACTTATAAATATCTTCTAAAAGCAACTTCAAACTTCATTCTCTCATTTCCTTCATGTTCCCACCGTCTTCAACCTTCTTCCTTCTTCTCCATCGGTTATGCTACAGCACTTCTACCATTTCTCAACTTCCATAGCTTATATCTCCTAGCTCCATTTACCAAATCAAATTCTAAGACCACCATTCTTCTAGTCTCATCAAGCTCTTCAACCTTGTCTTCTCAAAATTCCAAGAGCTCCATTTCGGTGCCAAGAGGAATCTCCATGGGAGGAGCTTGAGCTCATCTTTTCATGCTTTGTTGATCACCTTTGCTTCAAGGTAAGGAAAAACCAAGAAAAACAACATTTCTTCCATGTTTTAGTGTTGGTCGAAAATCACCTCTTCATGGTGTTTTCTCTTGCTTTGTTTTAGCTCCATTTCAATCTTTCAAGGACTTGGTGGAGTCCTCTCTTGCTACTTATTCAAACTCTCTTCCATTTCCAAGGTAAAACAACTATCTTAATGTTTTAAGATATTATATAACCTAGGGTTTAATAATGAGTTAAGCTTAGAGCTTGAATGCTAATTACCTTACTTGTGTATTGATTAGAAGTTGACAAGCAATCAAAGGTCCTTGCAAATTTTAATCAAGGAAACAAGAAAGAAGTTTGAGAGGAAAAGAGGTAAATAAACTATCTCGAGGTAGTTTAAATGCCTTAGGAAAAATGAGCTTGATTTGATTAATAAAATACCTAAGGAGCCAATGACAAATGAGCTAGTGAATTATTCTTAAGGAGATTATTAAAGGACATATGTGATGTTGAGTGTATTTGCAGGTCAAAGGCAATATATACATGTGGAAATTCAGTGTTTAAGGTTTATGCTATTTAAGGGCCTAAGTGCCAAGCAATTTAAATTATGCACTATATTGTGATGTAGTGTTAATTGGGTGAAGTTTTGTGTATAAGAATGTTCTTGATGGATTTAAGTGTTCCTGGATGTTAATGATGAAAACTATGTGTTTTGGTGTATCAAGATGTTAGTAGGACCCATGTCAAAATTTGAATAATGAACAAGAGGTTCTAGGTGTTTTTAAATGAGTTTTGGTGAACTAGGAAGTGTTAAGAGTGATTAAGCGTATTATTAGAGGAAGAAACATGTGTTAAGGTGCTCTAGAATGTAAAAAGGACTTAGGCTTTATCTTGGAGGATTTAGAATTCAAATGAGTGTTTTGGGATGCATCAAGGTCATGGTGAGATTGTGTTTAGGATTTATACAAGTTTTGGTAGACAATGAGGAAATAAGGTGTTGTGAGGAAGTTGTGTAAACTTGTGGAGAAAATTCTAGAAGTGGCATAAAAGAGTTTTGGTTGTGAGGAAAGATGCTTGGGAGATGATGATGTTGTGGTGAGAAAACATTTCGGGCTAGTTGTGATCATAGGTGTGAAACACCACTTAGAAACCTAATGAAAAATATTTCAAGTGTTGGTAAATTTTGTAAGAAATTGAGTGACAAGTTGTACAAGGAACTAGGTGTGTTTAAGGTGATATTTTGGCATTAGAATATACCTAAGATCATTTGGGAAGTCTATACATATAATGGATGTGGAGAACCATTGCAACAAGACTTGAAAAATGTAAATATGTAAATCTGTAGCAGTGGTCCGGGACCTAGGTCTAGGGTAAGGTCCAGGACCATGCAATAAAAAGGGCCGAGAGTGCATGAATCACCTTGGTCCGGGACGTAGGTCTTGTACTAAGACCCGGACCACCCCTATGAAACCAGCCGAGGATTTCTAGCCAGTGTTGGTCCGGGACCTAAGGCCAGTATGAAGTCCCGGACCACTACATAAAATGCATCTGAGAGTTCTGTTAAGTGTAGGTCCGGGACCTTAGTTGAGGACCAAGTCCCGGACCACTTAAAAATCTTGTTTAAGGTTATAAAATGATGTCTAATGATGGGGATTAGTTAGCAATGATGTTATAAGGTTGTCTAAGACATGTTAGGTGTGTTATAATGACAATTAAAAAGGTGAAAGTTATAACAAAGTGTGAAAATAAAGTAAACTAGATATGTGAAGTAATAAGTTGACAACGGACTAGTACGTTAATTAACCGACGTTAATAAATGTGTATAGGATTCTCCAACGGTGGAAAACAAACGCAGCAGGGACCAAGGTATGGTTTTCTTGCAGTCTGTTGCCTACCAGTTTACACCGGCTTGTGTGTTGTTTGTTTTTCTGTGTGTTTATGACCTTGTAAGACTTAAGTCATGAAATGAGTTTACCGTTGTTAATATTATTGTGATGGTGAGTTATCTCTCATTTCCCTTGTGTGTGTCTAACTAGACCTAAACACTTGCTTGTGAATTAACCTATTAAGTTTCAATGATGGGGCTACTAACAAGTGCTAACGGGGGAAGTGAGGAGTCCGGTCGTTCCGGCCATGCGTGTGAGAATGGGAGTCGATGTCATAACCAGTTTGATTCTCTCTGTATGTTATCGTAGTTTTCCTGCTTGGTTTCCACCTTACCATTAGCTTAACCACGGCTATTTTACTGACTCACGTCGGGCCATAGGGGCATACTATGTTCGGTGTGCTTGGATTACTATATCCGACGCACCTTGGGGTTAAGTTATCCGTTCAATCTAACAGGACGGTAACGAGTAATGTAACGAGCTTAGCATGAGTTTGGCAACATTCTCTAGGCTCTCCATGTGATCTGACTATGTTGGTTCGGTTCCTAAAGTAACCGTTCTTGTTATGTTATGTGTGTTGCTGTGCTATGCAATATCCCTTGCTATGCTATATATATGTTGGATGTTGAAAATCAATGCCATGTTATCATGACAAATAGTTACGCGTATCCCGGTAGCCGATGGGCTGCGCGTTAACCATACCAGCCAAGGGTTGCTCACCCCCTCGGGGGCTCCATATTTATTTGCAGGATGAGGATCGAAGAAGCAGAGTGGCTGTAAATCTTAGGTCATGAAATACTTTTGGTTATTTTGGA
This sequence comes from Limonium bicolor, assembly GCA_023374045.1. Lineage (NCBI taxonomy): Eukaryota > Viridiplantae > Streptophyta > Magnoliopsida > Caryophyllales > Plumbaginaceae > Limonium > Limonium bicolor. Next base: position 45,511,717 of record CM041780.1, on the reverse strand, counting down.
TGTTGGCCCGGGAAGCGCATGTGCTCCCGTGGCAGTATATTTTTTAGTACCGTTGTGTTACAGTGACAGTTATAGTGGCAGTTACAGCGACAGTTTAGGGTGATGTTTGTAATTAAATACTCGATATTGTATAATATGTATTTATGGTGTTTAGTTCTATGCTCAGGAGTCTGATCATCAGACCGGTACGAACGGTATGTATTCTGCCTTGTTAGCCACATGGGTGGATGACGTCTTGTAACACCAAATCGTTTAGCTATCATTTTAGTTGTTTATTTCCACTGCGATTTCAATTATTGTTAAGTGCGTAGTAGGGGTGTTACCAAAGGTGGTATCAGAGTGAAGTATCGCTCTGATGACTAGAATACCGAGCTTAGGAATATATCGAGTTAGGAAACCTAGCTATAGTTATAGAAGTGAGCAGTTATGGAAAGGTTAACCACTAACTAAGTGTGGAAATACCTTATTACCGGGAAGACGTTACTACCGTTGGAACCGATAAGTGTGCAAGCATAATGCTAATGAATGTTCGTGTAAATTCAGATGTCAGGTAGACCAAGAGGTAGAGGCCGCGGGCGCGGTGTTGGTGATACGGGTGACCAGGGTGAGAACACTATGGCACAGGTTATGGCTGAGGCAGTAGCAGCCGCCGTAGCCCAGATGGTTCCCCTGTTAGTCGATGCGATGCATCAGCAGCAAGGCGGTGCGGACCAACAAGGGCCACAACCTCAACCACAGCCGCGCGAGACCAACTGGGTCAAAGCGTTGGCAGATTTGAGACCCCCGTCGTTTAGTGGGGAGACCGATCCTCGTAAGTTGGAGGCGTACATCTCCGAGATGGAGACCGCTTTCGAGACCTTGGATGTGCCTGCTGGTGCCAAGGTTCGACTTGCCGCTTACTACTTGAATGGTTCGGCACAAAGTTGGTGGAAGCTGGTACGGGAGGGCAGAGTTGCTGACCCTACCTTTCAGTGGAGGGAGTACACGGCTCTGCTGCGAGCCAAGTACTACCCGATACATGTGCAAGAGGCCAAGCGCCTTGAGTTGGACAATTTGAGACAAGGGGATAAGATGACGGTAGATGAGTACTACTCCGCTTTCATCGGACTTATCCACCTGCTACCAGATCTGGGTTACTCAGACCGGATACTGGTAAACCGTTTCTACAACGGACTGAGCTACCGCCTACGCTATCGTATGGGGCCAACCGGATATACTACTTTGCAGGTAATGAACTACAGTGTGATGTGAATAAGTATGTACAATGTGTGAATGTAAATGTGAGTTTGATTTGCGGGGCATAACTAACACCTTAAATAATATGAGTGCTATCATGCCGCTGCTATAGTAGAGATCACCGTCCGTCTAAGGGACGAGGAGAATGCGCTCAAGCGCAAGGCCACGAGCGAGGGCCAAAGCACGCAAGGGTACGGGGGAGAGAAGAAGAAGAAGCATTACCCCCAGACCCAGAAAGGTCAGCAACAGGGTGGCAAGGGCCAAGTCCCGACCACCAGTGCTGAGGAGCTGTTGCAGCTCACCTATGCATACGCGGCTAAGCCTCTACGCTCTCAACCATTCAAGGGTAACTAGTTAATTCTGATTACCGAGTCTAAGTGTGTGATGTTATAATGTGAAGTGTGTACTGAATGTGTGATGTGTTAGCAGCTAGCGCGGGTTCTGGATCCGATCGCCACTACTACTGCAAGTGGTGTAACGGAGACCACCCCGTCAAGGACTGCAAGGGCAACGATGTGCAGTGCCGATTCTGCAAGAAGATGGGGCATCGTGACTACGAGTGCTTCCAGAACCCGAATGGCAGAAACTACAGGCCTAAGGGGCAGTGGAAGGGTAAGGCCTCCGCGACCACCGATGGCCCGAAGACGGCTAATCAGCCACCCACAGATCAGAGGTACACTGATTCCCAGAAGGGGAAAGGGTCGGGATCCGTCAAGGCCACCCTGAATGTGGTGGACCGGTCTGAGGCACCAGGACCCTCTTCTAGACCAGGTACCGCCTAAACCGTTGAGTGAAATATGTGATTGCTTACCGCATTTCATGCATGTGTGTTAGTGAGTCTAAATGTACAACTACATAAGTAACGAGTTAAAGTATAATGTGAAAGTCACCTAAATTAGGTAATTTGAAAACTTAGGAACCTTCAATATTTGTTATCCAATCCCACCCACACCGAACCCCGAAGAGACAACCATCAGCATCATCGAATACCCAATGGAGCAATGTCAGGTCATCCAGCCAGGTATGATACTCTTAAATGGATACCTGACACCGGAAGCACAAATCCACATTATCAGGCGATGCAACGAACTTGGAGCAGCACTTGGAGGTTTCTACACACCTGAATACCCGAGCGGATCGAAAATGAAGTTGAAGATGATGTGCATGGGTAAGGATTGGAATCCTTACACCAAGTCATATCAAAACATACGAGCTGAAGACGGAGCAACTATACCAGGTATACCTGAGGAGTTCCTTGCGGTCGTTAACCACGTCGTGGGAATTGCTCAGCAAGTTGAATCGGAACCGATTCCAAACGTTAAAGCAGCTGAGGATTCCGAGAGTACATGAATCACCTTGGTCCGGGACGTAGGTCTTGTACTAAGACCCGGACCACCCCTATTAAACCAGCCGAGGATTTCTAGCCAGTGTTGGTCCGGGACCTAAGGCCAGTATGAAGTCCCGCACCACTACATAAAATGCATCCGAGAGTTTTGTTAAGTGTAGGTCCGGGACCTTAGTTGAGGACCAAGTCCCGGACCACTTAAAAATCTTTGTTTAAGGTTATAAAATGATGTCTAATGATGGGGATTAGTTAGCAATGATGTTATAAGGTTGTCTAAGACATGTTAGGTGTGTTATAATGACAATTAAAAAGGTGAAAGTTATAACAAAGTGTGAAAATAAAATAAACTAGATATGTGAAGTAATAAGTTGACAACGGACTAGTACGTTAATTAACCGACGTTACTAAATGTGCATAGGATTCTCCAACGGTGGAAAACAAACGCTGCAGGGACCAAGGTATGGTTTTCTTGCATTCTATTGCCTACCGGTTTACACCGGCTTGTGTGTTGCTTGTTTTTCTGTGTGTTTATGACCTTGTAAGACTTAAGTCATGAAATGAGTTTACCGTTGTTAACATTATTGTGATGGTGAGTTATCTCTCATTTCCCTTACTAGACATAAGCACTTGCTTGTGAATTAACCTATTAAGTTTCAATGATGGGGCTACTAACAAGTGCTAACGGGGGAAGTGAGGAGTCCGGTCGTTCCGGCCATGCGTGTGAGTATGGGAGTCGATGTCATAACCGGTTCGATTCTCTCTGTACGTTATGGTTGTTTTCCTTTTTGGTTTCCAACCTTCCCTTTAGCTTAACCAAGGCTATTTTACTGACTCACGTCGGGCCATAGGGGCATACTATGTTCGGTGTGCTTGGATTACTATATCCGATGCACCTTGGGGTTAAGTTATCCGTTCAATCTAACAGGACGGTAACGAGTTATGTAACGAGCTTAGCATGAGTTTGGCAACATTCTCTAGGCTCTCCATGTGATCTGACTATGTTGGTTCGGTTCCTAAAGTAACCGTTCTTGTTATGTTATGTGTGTTGTTGTGCTATGCAATATCCCTTGCTATACTATATATATGTTGGATGTTAAAAATCAATGCCATGTTATCATGACAAATAGTTGCGCGTATCCCGGTAGCCGATGGGCTGCGCGTTAACCATACCAGCCAAGGGTTGCTCACCCCCTCGGGGGCTCCATATTTATTTGCAGGATGAGGATCGAAGAAGCAGAGTGGCTGTAAATCTTAGGTCATGAAATACTTTTGGTTATTTTGGATGTTGGCCTGGGAAGCGCATGTGCTCCCGTGGCGGTATATTTTTGAGTACCGTTTTGTTACAGTGACAGTTACAGTGGCAGTTACAGTGACAGTGTACGGTGATGTTTGTAATTAAATACTCGGTATTGTATATTATGTATTTATGGTGTTTAGTTCTATGCTCGGGAGTCTGATCATTAGACCGGTACGAACGGTATGTATTCTGCCTTGTTAGGCACGTGGGTGGCTGACGGCGTGTAACACCAAATCGTTTAGCTATCGTTTTAGTTGTTTATTTCCGCTGCGATTTCAGTTATTGTTAAGTGCGTAGTAGGGGTGTTACAATTATTGTAATTAAGGTTTGGGGTATTTCACGCTAGATCTTTACCCTTTGGGGGGTTTAGATCTGAGAGGCTGCACATAATACGTAGGCCCAGTCAGCTGCGGGACCTTCTCCTTGTCCTTCTGTCTGGCCTGCTCCTTCTTCTTCTCCTTCCAAGAGAACTTCTTCTTCCTGTTATCATCAAAGTGTTAGGAGTTGTAGTATAAGGCAAGCAAGCCAGTAAAGTATTTTAATAACTTAAAAGCGGTTCTTACTTTTCGCCCTTGCTGCAGCCTCCAGTCACAACTTCGGCCTCTATCTCGGGGGCCATATGAAATACCCCTAAATTAATTTAAATTAATTTAGGGGATTTCTTTTATTAAACCTTTAATAATACTATTAAGTATTAAATTAGTATAAGGAATTATGAATATTAAATTATCATATGGAATTATGAGTATTAATATTATATGGAAATATGGAAATTAATTGAGGGGATTCCTCCTATTTAACTCTAAAGAATACAATTTAATACTTAATTATTATATATTATTATAAAGTATTATGAATTTAATAATAAGATTTATAAGTCAATAAATCTTGGGAAAATTTCTAAACACCCCAAGTATATTATAAAGATTTTAGAAATAATTTGTACATTAATTTGAATCATAAAAGTCAAAATAAAATTATAGAAACCTTGAAGCTTATTAAGCCTTGCTAGGGTTGACTTTTTGAGAATGGTCAAACCAGCCCATGAAAACTATATCAATAAAAAGGTTATGGAAAACCAAGAAGATTGATAAAAAGAACGTTGAAAACGGATCATCCTAGCCAAAGTTATGATAGATTGAAGTTTAGAGCCAAAATTTTAAGAAATGCCGACGTGTCAGTCAGCCAGGCATTACCACTGAACAGTCCCAGGTTTTCGACCGTTTTTGCATCTCAAGGGTCAATTTTCAAACGCCTATAACTTTTTCCCTACTCCACCATTTGGTATGCCGTTTGTTTCATTCGATTCTCCTATCTTTCCTCTTTCCAACCATTACTCACACACCATCTAACTCCTTCTACAATGATCGGAAAGTTGATCCAAAGTTGCCTCCTCGCGAGTTCGTAACCCAGAATTCCGATTTTTCCTGAGATCGGGTAAAATTTGTCACGCCATAACTTCTTCATTTCTCATCCAAATTTCATGTTCTTTAGCTTGTTTTGAAGATCTTTAATCCCTCTATAACTTTCATGTTAATGGCCAAGGCTGATTCGCACTGGGTTGCGAGATAAAGCTGTCTAAAGTTGCCTACCCGATCACGGTGGTATTTCTGCCCAGTTTACTCCGAAACCAACTAGGTAAACACAGATCTTGTGAGATCTGTAACTTTCTCCCTAGTTTATCAAATTCAATGATTCTTCCACTAACATCTAGAGTTACATGTCTACTTTAAAATGACGTAGGTTGCATGGATTGAATCAATCTCAGTTAGCACGAGTTGACCCATGAAGTAGGCTACTCGAACTGCATATAAATTATTGACCTTTCCTGAAATGATTTCGATTTCATAACCGGCGCATCTTCGGTGAGTTTCAGACCAAATTCCACCATCTATGATCTTCGTTTTTGCATTCCCGTTCATAACCCTCTATCAATTTAACCAATTAAGCAATGAATTGAGGGAATTTTAGCAAATCGAAACCGAAACTAATCATAAACCCTAACTTCGATACCCAGAATCGTATTCACACTATACTGTATCATAGCTCGTATAGTTGGTACCATTAGAAGTGCCTTGGAATTTCGAATCCAACGAGACAAAAATCATCGAATTTGGTTCTGTGAGTTGAGAGAAAACAGAGATTTAGTACTCGACATCAGTTTGGGGTTCGCTGATGAACTCGAGGATTTTCAGCCGTCCGATCGTAGGTTTTAGAAACGGACGGCCGAGATTAGATCTGGGGAGTTTAAGTTGGTTATGAATTATAATATTTCCAGAATTAAACCCTAACTTGTTGAATTAATTTAAATACCTTCCCGAATGTATTTTGACTTGAAATTTTAACCATAGATTCCTTATAAAATCTAGTTTATTATTATGTACATTAATATGGGTTTTGAGTTTTTAAACGTAAGTTATGATTTTTTGCAAGTTATGAGTATTATGGAATTATTTGGAAAATTTAAAAAGATATTTTTATGAAATAAAAATTTTATAATATGTATAAAAGGTTATGGTTACTATATACGTAATTTGGGAATTTTTGGACAAGGGGAAATAGGTTTAAAAATTGTATTTCTAAGGTTTTTCATAAGTTACCTTATGATATAACGTTTTTAATGTAACCAAAAATTAAAGTATAGATGATTAATAAACTTTATAGGTTGGGGAAAATACAATAAGACTAAACTAACATTTAATACAGAATGTTAATAAATATTTTTGGGTATAAACTTTTAAGTGAAGTTAATATATATATATATGTATATATATATACATATATAAAAGGAATAAAATAGTAACTTAGGTTAAATCAAGGAACTAAATTAATCTACATTTATATTAATTATATAATATGGTAGTTAATATACTTAATTGAAACTAAGGAAAATAATTTATTTTATAGACCAAATTTTGAATGTAGATATGTGTAAAAGTTAATATAAATAATTAAATGCAATAAAACTACATGAAGAATGTCTTGAATAAATCCTAGTATACATATACGATAAATAAATAAATAAAAGACATAAAATACCTTATAGCAAATAGAATATGAAGGAATTAATAAGTTAAACTAAACCTATACATAATACTATTAAAAGAATATTATATGAGGTGGTATTGAATTGTGGTTATGAAATTAAGCTTAAAGAGTTATCTTGGATTTCTAAGATTTATATAAACCATATTAAAATACGTGTGTAATATTATTTGTCAAAGACCAGAATGTAAATCTATAATTTGGTTAGGTAATTAATCAGTTGGGACTTAGGAATATGTGTAATTAGATTTTACACAATAGAACTTACTATATAATTAATAAATAAATGTAATACTTTTACATCTAAATGTTCTTAATATATATACAATAATAAAATAAATAAAATACTTTTACATCTAAATGTGGGGTGGATTAGTAAGTCTACATCTAATCATTTCTTAACATTTATGGTATTGAAATATAACTTAATGTTTTAGGATAAAATCATTAAAAGGATTATGGTATAAAACTATATTAAACTATGTTTTGGGAATTTATCTAAATAATAATCCTTAAGTTTATTGGCATTAGTTAAGCCATATAAAATACATTAACTACCAATGTTCGCGATGTGAGTTTATAAATAAGAGTTGTACATAATAGTTAAAGTCTTATAAAAAGGTTTGCAAATAGAAATTAGATACTTAAAATCTTTAAACCTTTAATTAGATGGAACAAAGTTACGTAAGGGATTATATTGATTTACCTTTTGAAACTGGAAATATTAACGTGTCATTGAATATAAGGTATGAGGATTTTTCAGAATAGATTATCTTATTAAGTAATTAACAATTTCACTTATGAATGGGGATTTAATCCTTAGATAAATTTTACCGTATGTTAAGATATAATGTTCATACTAAAACATAATAAAGGAGATTAATTTATTAAGTTATTCCTTTGAAACCTTAGGTTTTGTAAACAATATGAAAAATGTATTTAAGACATAAGTTTATTAAAATTTAGTATAAAAGGATTATACATAGTCTATAGCGGGAATGTGTGTAAAAATAAAACAGTTAGGGAATTAAATAAGGATACGTAAAAGGTTATCTTAAAACACTTTATTATATAGTTAATGATAAAACAAATAATATACTTTCTACTAAATGTAAGAGTTCGATAAGTCTAAGTTAATTATAATATAGTTATTTCAAGATTGGAAGTAATTTAAACATCTTATGACAAGATTGTTAGACGGTTGTAATAAAATGTCATTCTGAATTAAGGATATGATAATTGAGTTTAGTAGCTCAATTAAGTTATAATAAAATGCATCTATAACACTATGATTCCAATATACAGGATGTAGATCTTACTTAAGTTAAGGGGAAAACTTAATCAAAATGAGCTAGTAGATATTGATTAAATACATAATCGTTACATCGTGAAGTAATAGTATAGTATTCTAAGATAAACCCATTGTAAGTCATAGTGCGTTGTTTATCCTGAAGTAAGAATAAATGTATCGAACTTAATAATTATTATTGAGATTCTAAGATTAAATGAATAATATAAAATGCACTTATGATATAAGGGTCTCAAAACTCTTGAATGTGGGAATTATGGTTAAGTATGAGTAAAGTGGATAAGAGTGGAACAATTAACAAGTGTCAATAAAAATACATTCCCTGGTCTTACAACCTTCAGTTATATAACATTCTAAGATAAGTCAATGGTTATACATAACATTTAAGTGAGGGCTTAAAAGACATTTGAGACTTAGGAAATAAGAGTGAGGAATTTGTTTAAGTTTAACTTAGGCTACAAGTTATTGATGATATACTACCTTTAATATTCCTCAGTGTGTGTTGAATGTTTGCACGAGTCTACTAGGACAGCTACAGCGCTAATCAGGTATGATTTCTCGTACTCAGATACTTTGCTCACGGACTTTATGGAATGTTTTGGAAAATGCCAACTGATCTTGAATGGATTTCAAAAGGAAACTGTTTGTGTGACTAACTCAGCTTGATGTGACTAACTGAGCCTTGGATGTACAACTCACATGATCATTGGTTCGTTTTATCTGGTTATCTCATTAGATATTGACTGTTGAGGGTTTACGCCTCTGCACTCTGTAGGACTGAGTGTTTTGGTATTGCACTTGTACAGTTAATAGTCTAGTGGGAATATGGGAAATGTCAATCTTGGTATTGGGTATGGATTATTTCTAATAAGTGGTGCACTCACTTTTCACCGATGACTGAGAACGGGTCGGTGGCAGCGGAGGTCTGCTATACCTCGTCCATATGGACAACTGACAGCGGAGGTCTGTTTACCTCGTCCTTGTGACAACTGACTGGCGGTGGGGGCCATCTCTCCCAATTGGGTTAATTCCACTCTTGAGTTATGGGTTCTTGGATATCTTCTTTCATTCCCAGTCCTTGTGACTACTTGGGTCTTTCTAATCCTAATTGGAACTGAATCTAACTTAAGCAATGGATGTTCACTAACTTCTGGCGTGGTTTCTTTTAAGTTGACTCACTTTACTTCTTGTTATTTATCTCTATCCTTGACTTGATATCTTTGACTTGGTGATTTTGATGTGCCTTGTTCTTCTGTTTTGTTTTAAGCATTTGACTTCGAGTTATTGTTTGTTTCAAGAGTTATGTTTTAAACTTTTGTTTTGGAGAGTTGTACCAGTTCCATTCCAGGGAACTGACTCACCCCTCCCGGGGTGGGCTGCTTGGTTTCATCTTGCAGGTACGGACTGTTATACAGGTGGCCACGAAGAGTATGAGTGATTGGGATGGGAATTAGGAATTGTAGAGAGTTTTTATATCTTGCACTAGTTATGTTTTCTCGAGTTTAGACCGTAGCATTTATAATTTTATAAGTTGTAATTGGTGAGGTTTGGTGCCGGGTGCTTGGAACCCAATGGTCTGTAATCACCTTAGTATTTTATTTTCCGCTGCATTTATGTTAAATAGGGGCGTTACACCATACACTTCTTCCCATGGGTATCATCCCGGCTGTTTAGCAACAGCTCGGTCCGAGATGCCGTATCGTAGCACTCCTACAATGTATTAATGAGTTTCCTGATATTTGAATTGAATCATGAATCATACTAAGTTATAACACACAATTGTTATCTAATTTACCTGGACTGTAGGGTATAGAGCAGCACACATGGCAACCTTGATCGCATAGCACAACCCACCTCTGAACTTCTTGACCTTCACGGTCTCATAATACACCACTCCTGGGATAAAGTCCAACAACCCGATGAACGAGGAGTAGTACTAATCCACTGTCAGACTACCCTGCCTCAGTGCCTCGAACTCCTCCCTCTTCCTCTACTTCAAGTGAGCAGGATAATACTTCTCTCTCAATAGCTCCTCATACCCCGTCCAGCCAAAACCCTCTATTGCTAGGTAGTGGGCCTTCACGGACCTCCACCAAGTACTGGCGGCGTCCCTCAGGTGAAAGGCCGCTATCCCGACCTGGTGCTCAGTAGGCACATGAATGGCGTCAAAAGCCTTCTCGTGCTCAATAATATACCTCTCAAGGATAGTAGGGTCGGCCACTCCGTCAAAAGTCGGAACCCGCGTATCAGCAACGCTCTTCAGCCAGTTCGGCTCTTTCGGTGCGGATGGGGGTGGGACTATAGGTGGTGGCGGTGGTGCTCCAAGCTGAACGCCTCCCATCTGAGCCAGTTGTGCGAAGACGGTAGCTACTGTCTCTACAACACCCGCGGACTGGGTCTCAACAAGGGGTCTTGCAGACCTACCACCTCTTCCTCTGCCTCTGCCAACTCGGCGATCTCGACTAGACATCTAAAGTATTCACAATTGAGCCAACGCTCGGTAAAAATCGCATTGCAATCATTCACCAAATTCTCGTAGCCATAAAGGCCTTAAACACACGTTCTCAGTAATTTCTTGGACTTAACTCGGTCCATGACCTCAACGGTTTCCTGTAGTTAAGTATCCTAGGCTCAGGGTACTTAAACTACTATCTCTTGTAATCAGAGTGGTACTCCGCTCTGATACCACTTTTGTAACACCCCTACTCAATCGGCTCCTAATTAATGCATAATCATCGTACTTAACTATTAAATCACAGTGGAAATCAAAAGACAATCGCACTATCGGTGTTACCGTTCTCACTCGCTCATACGAGTGATAACGTGTTACAAGATAATCAATGTACAAAACGTATTCCTGCAGTGATCACAAGAGATAGATAGTAGTCTTAATAATTACAACATATACAATATAAGTCCAACAATACCAAAAGTCTGTACATGTGAGCAACTACGAATATGTAGACCTCGATTCACCAAACTTGAGTCCAAAAATAACCGTAAGTTTATACCAAAAAGTGTTGCTATCCTGAAGGTCGTCTAAGTTATATTCAAGTTTAGATGTATAAACTCCACTCTAAAGACGTTCACGTAATAGTAAAATGCAATGGTGTCGAGCGATACAATTTACATGATCACATGCATAAATCATAGATATCACTCTTAAACAGTTAAACACACAAAGTCTAAACCCAAGGAAACCCTCAAGACGTTCAAGCCACACAATTAACATACCGTTCACCAAAGTAATTACTAGTGTGACGATTCACGCTCTCCAGTTATCCCTCGAAGTACTGGTTTACATACATACATATACCGAATAGCGTTAATACGACTAACACTAGCTAATACGGTATATTTATTACAGAACTAATACCCCCGGTATTCTAACCTCGTATGTTCATTAATTTCTCTCGGTTACTAAACGGTGATTCAAGGTTGTTCAACAGTTTATTATTCTATGTAGCAGTTACATATGATAATGAATTCCCTCTTATAATATATCTCTAGCTTGTTACTCATGATTTTTAATAACCATTTCCACTCATCCCATATATTCATGTAATTCAAAATGAAGTATAATTCCAACTTATAATAATGACATCCTATCATTTACCTGAGATACACCAACTCTCCTTATGTTAGTATCCACATATTACTTACTAAGATTATATTCTTAGTTTATATATCGCCATATATAACTTCATAAATACATTGTATTATTTTTTTCCTTTATAAGGTTTCAAACCTTATATTATAATCCTTGTTTCCATACTATCTTATATGAGTTATAGAACTCATTTATATAATAACTCCTTTTGTTATTTCATGTGTAGGAATTTACAATTCTATTTGTGTCATTTATTCACAAATCATTTATTAAGGATTTTCCTTACTTTTATGCCATTTTGGACATCATAAAGTTTCTTATGTCATAAGGTTTCTAACCATATATTGCACTTCCTCAAATCATTAATTTAATCCCATCATTTTATTGAAATACCCCAAACATTGATATGTGGTTTAAATATTAAACTATGGTATGTAAAGGCTAAAAAGTGCCTTAGAAACATCAGTGAACAATTTAAACCATAGTAAATGCAATAAAACGCTAAGATACAGTTTGAGCAAAAACATGCTCTAAGCTATGAGTGAACTTGGTTAGGACCCAAAGAGCCTACCAAGACTTAATAATATTCAATTATGATTTAATAGGGCTAATTAAGTCCTTAGGAAACCTTGGTAGACATTGGAACCAAACAAAACATAAATAAATACCTTAAAGTCAATAAGAGCAAGATGTGCTCTAAGCTTGGGATAAATTTGTAAAATACCTAATGGTCATACCCATACCTTATAAATATGTTAATGAACATATTAAATCAATTACCAAAGGAAACCAAGCTTGAAAACAAGTTAAAACACAAAATGTGCTTTAAGGAGTCTTAAAGCACGTTTTTGAAAAATTGTCTTGTAAATGAGTTTTGAATGGCTAAATATCCATCATTACTCTTTAATTAATATGTGTACTATATAGTATCACATTTGGAAGTCTATATCAATGGGAAATCAAAAATTTCACTTCTATGTGCCTTGTTTTATGAATAGTAACCTTTTTAAGCTAGTTTGTAACATATAATGTTATAAGTAATTAAATTGGTCAACAAAGACTATTATACCCTTCTAATAATAAGGGGGCCGGTTTTTGTAGAAATGAGTCACCAAACATGTTAACTTGTTAAGTGAATAAAGATGACTCATAAGTTACTATTTGCTTTAAGTTATAAATATCTTCAAAAAGTAAAACCATTCTCATTTCTCTCATTTCCTTCTTGTATTCACACGGTTTCTTCATCTTCTCCTTTCCTCCATTTACGATTGCTATGGCAACATCTCTTCTCCATCTTCATTTCTTTGCTAAATCCAACTCCATGCTCCAAATCAAATTCTAAGACCATATTTGTCTTAGTTAGACAAGCTCTACACTTCTATCTTTTTAAATCTTCAAGAACTCAATTTTGATGCCATGGAGATTCACCATTGAAGGAGCTTGAGCTCACCTTTCTACATATTATTACTCTCCCTTGCTTCTAGGTAAGGAATCTCAAAGAAAAATCAAGTTTCTTCCATGTTTTTACCTTGACCGAAAATGCACATTAATGGTGCTCTTTGTGTGACTTTGTTCTAGCTTCATTCCAACCTTTCATGGACTAGGTGGAGTCCTCTCTTCATAGATATTCAAACTCTCTTCAAAGATCAAGGTAAAACAACTACATTAATGTTTTGAAATAATGTAAACCTAGGGTTTACAATGAGATGAAGCATAAAGCTTATATACTCATTTTAATGTTGGTATATTGTTTAGTAGTTGACAAGGAAAGAAATGCCTTACCGGTTTATAAGGAAACAAGAAAGAAGTTTGAGTGGAAAAGAGGTAAATATGCTATCTCAATGTGGTTTAAGCCTTAGGAGAAATGAGCTTATAATGCTTGTTAAAACTACCTAAAGAGCAAATGGTGAATGACCTAGTAAAGTGTTCTCAAGGAGACTAGTAAAAGAACATATGTATTGTTGGGTGTATTTGCAGGTCAAAGGCTTATATATTGTGGAAATTCAGTGTTTAAGGTTTATGCAATTTAAGGGCCTAAGAGCCACGTTGTTTAAGGGCCTAAGTGCCAAGCAATTTAAGTTATGCACTATATTGTGATGTAGTGCTAAATGTGTGAAGTTTGTGTATAAAAATGTGTTTGATGGATTTTAGGTGTTCTTGAATGAAATAAGGTAAAAACCTAAGTGTTTGGATGTGAGTATATACAAGAGAAGCTATGGCCAAATTTGGGAAAATGTGTGAGAAGTTCTAAGTGTTTTAAGAAAGTTTTGGTGAACTAGGAAGTTGTTTAAGGTTTAGGTAATGTTGATATCCAAGGAATAAGTGATGTTTAGGTAAGATGTGAAAAAGGAGGTTTAGTTAGTAAGAAAAGAAGCTTGAGAGATGATGTTAAGGTGTAGAGGAAACACCTTGGTATAGTGGTCATTAAAGGTAAAATACCACTTAGAAATCTTAAGGAGAAAACAACATAAGTGTTAGGAATTTTGGTAAGAAGAGAGTAAGTGTTTAAGGAGTTATAAAGTGAGTTTTATGGATGTTATATGAAGGTTTAAGGGTGCTACATGATGTTAGAACACATTAGGAGGCTTGAGGAAAAGTTTGGAGAAAGTTTGACAAGTTTTGGACAACTTCTGATGTTGTCCGACCCAGTGGTCCGACCCAGGGTGGGTCGGACAGCCTCTGTTAAGTCACCCGTTGATGTCTCTGGAATGGTCCGACCCAGATGGTTGGGTCGGACATGGGTCGGACATGAGTATTTAGCAGACGGGAAAAGTTTCTGGAACGGTCCGACCCAGCTGTGGGTCGGACGTGGGTCGGACGGCCCAAAATTATGCAAAAAAAAAGAGAAAGACAATGTTGTAAAGAGAATCAAAGTGATATTTTGGTATTAGAATATGCCTAAGTTTATGTATGAAGTTTGGGTAATCAATGGATGAAGAGAATAGGTGAAACAAGACTTGAAAATGTCATATTTGGGATTCTGTTACAGTGGTCCGGGACCTAGGTAGTGGATAATGTCCCGGACCATACACAAAAAAGGGCCGAGAGTTTCACCAATGTTCTGGTCCGGGACTTGGGGTCAGTACAAGGTCCCGGACCAGTCTGTGAAATCACCCGAGAGCTTCATTAAGTGTTGGTCCGGGACTTAAGGTAAGGACCAAGTCCCGGACCACTCTAAAATTGTTGTTTTAGGCTATTAAAAGATGTCTAATGATGGGGATTGATGGATAATGATGTTATAAGGTTGTGTAGGACATGTTAGGTGAGTTATAGTCACAATTTGGTGGGTGAAAAGTTGAAGTAAAATGGAAGAGTGAAACATGTTAAATATGTAAAGTTATTTAACCAAGTTAACGGGGAAAAGTTATAAGCATTAGACTTTAAACAAACATGTTACCCCAATGTTAATAAAAGTACATGTAATGTTGTCAGTTGTTCGAGAATTGCTCGAGGAACATAAGTGGACTGGTAAAGTGGACTCCGGTGACAGGTATGGTTTTCTTGCAACCTGTGTCCTACCGGATTACACCGGCTTGTATGCCAATGTGTTTTCTGTATGTTTGCCACGTTGTAAGATAGAACATGTAATGAGTTTACAGTAATTCATATATGTGGCGTGTTTAACTCCGATACCATTTAACCTCGGCAGTGTTAACCTTAGTTAACTGAGTCTAGGATCACATGAGAGTTCGGTATTCGGAGTAAACGACCCGAACCATGGGACGTACTAACCAC
This sequence comes from Limonium bicolor, assembly GCA_023374045.1. Classification (NCBI taxonomy): domain Eukaryota; kingdom Viridiplantae; phylum Streptophyta; class Magnoliopsida; order Caryophyllales; family Plumbaginaceae; genus Limonium; species Limonium bicolor. The sequence goes on along the minus strand of CM041780.1, from coordinate 45,496,140 downwards.
GGCTATGCGAGTGTTAAATGTGTGATATGTGTATGTGAATGTAGGGATCTCTCTTGTATGTTTAACTCAGTTGTAATACTATATGTTGTGTGGTTGTGATAGACTCCATAATGGGGTTCTAACTAATATTTAATAGTAAGTATGTACTAACAGTGGTGAGGAATCCGGTTTGGCCGGTCACGCGTTGTTTGGGAGAGGGTATCCTTCTTAGCCTTACCCTTCTCTTTGTTATGGTTGTTTCCCTCACGGGTTATGATCTCCCATTAGCTTACTCCAAAGCTTAGCTATTCTGACTTATGATCGGTTTAGGGGGAACATGTGTTTGTGGTGTGTTCTGGGCCTCCAAACCCGAACCGCCTTAACTTAAGTTACTCGTCTGACTATTAGGACGGTAATGAGTGTTGTTGTTATTGTATAACGAGCTTATCATGAGACTGGCAATATTCTCTAGGCTCACCAGTGTATAAACAATGTTTGGGTCGGTTCCTAAGAGAACCATTCCCGTCATGTTATGTATTTTTGTTGTGAAGCAATATCTATTGCGGTGTTATGTTGTGCACGTTGAAACGTGCAAAGTGTTGTTGCGTGATGTTTTGTAGTGTATGTTGTATGTTGTTAAATGTGGAGTATGTGGATCATGGATATGAATCCCAGTTTGAGAAAAGAGGCGTTTAAGGTTAACCCGATTTAAGGGTAAGTGTCGTCTATTATGGAAGTAGCTCCATTAGAGGAGGAACACTCTAGGGATATTGAATACCATGAGTGACTTATTAAGTAAGGATATATTATCCGTTTGTTGAGCCCGTTGAGGCGAAATGATTATGTGTTGTGTGTTTACAGTTGCATGCATGATTTAAAAATAATCAACCGCATGCTAAGACGACAATTAGTTATGCGTGGCCCGGTAGCATGTGGGCTGCGGGATTACCATACCAGCAAAGGTGCTGAGCCCCTTGGGGGCCACCCTTTCTCTTCTTTTCCTATTTCAGGTACAGAGAGCTGGAAGCCGTTCGAGAGTAGGACGGGGTAGTCATTGTACAAGGGTATTCATTTAAGTGTATGTATACAGTAGGTGTAGTAAGACCGATATTGTTGTCGGCATCAGTTTATTAATACTCGGTATAGTTGAAAGGTGTATGTTGTTGTTATTGCTAATGGAAAGGGATAATAATGTGTAGTTGCTCGGGAATTTAGCCCATCAGACCGGTACGGTGTATATGTATTAGCCTTGTTAGCCACGTGGGTGGCTAACGGCGTGTAACACCAACGAGTCAAGTTATTTGATGAGGTGTGTACTCCGCTGCAGTTTATTGTTATGTGTTTGTTGTTGGATGGGGTGTTACAAAAAGTAGTATCAGAGCGAAGTATCGCTCTGATGACTGAATTACCGAGCTTAGGAAGTACTGAGTTAGGATTTAAGTACTTTGGGTTAAGGGTTGAGTGATAGCGTGAGAGATACGCTAGTTAGGAACTACCAGTGACTACTGGAAACCTACAATATCCATCCCACCCTCCACAATCCCTGTTTGATAACTTGGGAAAGAACGCCAGAGAGATGGAAGTCCTCTCTTACTCGGGAATACCCGATCTGGCTGTTATTAAGTACCTCTAAAGGTACGGAGAACCTGTCACACGGTAGATCCCGAAAACTGGGAATCCCGGAGACGGTCTCCATCTGAACAATGTTAACCGCATTTAATAGCGAAGAATGAAGAATCTTGTGTATAGAAGAATAGAATTTCCAGCAACCTGGGTCGACATGCCGAGCAGTCGAGAATAACCAGCTTGCAACGCACTAACCGTGCAACAGGCAAGAATTGGATTACTGAAAACCCGAGACGAGTGTCTACGGGACTACAATTGTTAAATGATACACCAACGGTATACCAACCGGTAAAGGAACTGCAACGTAGTGCCCAAACAAGAGACAAGTCTCAGTAACCACGACAAATACGTGGGATGGGCTACGAAGAGGAAACAATACAAAAGGAAAGGGGACTCCAAGAATGGGAGACACCCCAGTTGATAATTATTATGTGAAGACAGTGAGAAGTCACCCGGAAGAGTTATTATCAAGGCAGTAAGATCAGTAAGGGCCAACAAGGCCACTGATGACAGTATGGGTAAAAACAATACCATAACCAGTATGTGTTAAACCGATAGCCAGTTAACATGGCGCACTTGCGATAGCAAGTGCTGCTATAATAGGGCTGTTCAGGAAATTTATAATAAATACAAGTACTTAGTAAAGTACCACGAAGTTAAGTGTGAACATTATAACCATGGGAGGGCTTAACAGCCTGACCTTTGTAATTGGAAGTACACCAGTCAGCAAGAAGCTAGACTTGGCTAAGGTAAGAAGATGTTGTGAAACCATGAAAATTTTCTTTCAACCTAGATTTCTTCAAACCCTTTTCTTTTCAAAACCAAATTTTCTTTCAAACCAACACTTCTTTCCAACCTTCTTTTAAACCAAACCAGTAAAACCAAGGGCAGATGATAAGATACAACAGTGGATAAACTTTCCTTCGATTAAGTTCGGGAAGCACGGAATGAATATTGTCACGGGACAATATAAGGGAGTTGGCAACAGAATACTTCACCTAGGCGTGTGACGGACACTACGAGTGTACCAACTGAATTGTGGGACGACCGCACTCCGATAGGAGCTTGTGGGCCTGACAGACCTGCTTATGGGTTAGTTGGGTAAGTAGTAATGTATCAGTATGGTACCCCACATATGTATACAAGTAGAGTCCGAAACACGGGAAGTAGTCGACTCCGTCTACGGTCAGCAGTATAAATCAAACAAAAGCTAGAGATTACAAGAAATGGTTGAAGTTAAGGAACTCAGTTAAGTTAGCGAGACTAAAAGGATTAGTGAATTCCTCTCAAGGAAATGTTTAAGAGTTAGGAAGTGCGAAGGGCACAAACTGTTATGTAAAGACATCACATATGTCTTAAGGATCCTTAGGGATAAACATGTTAGCTGGAACGGTGACCTAGCCTGTACATGGCAAGTAGATGACTAATGTGGACACATTAATGTGCAATGAACGGGATGAAATTCCCAGAATGAGTACCTACACTACCAGGAAGTGTTGATCTTCACAGAAGAGGATAATAAGTCAGTTAGAACGCAAACGGCGTGGCTAACTGTATATACCAATAAGTGTGAACTAGACGAAAGGCATAACTTAACACCCAAGGAGCGATCCTTGAAGGGTGTTGCATCAACGATAATTGAACAAGACAACGTGATAGAAACACGAGGGTTGAAACTAACACCCAGTTTAGACATAAGTTGTCAGGAGCGGACTGACAAACCTGAGGGCATGCACATGAGAAGGAAAACGGAATGCACGACCTTGTCATGGAGCTCAGTAATAATCCAAACCATATAATGTTGTACAGAGGAGTACTTTGTGGTGGACAGCCTACGATGAGCCCAGCTAAGGCATAAGGCTTATAAGCCATAAGCAAGATATGTTATATAAATTAGATTGATTGCAGAAGTTTATGTTATATAAGTGAATAGAGTGGAGAAACGAACCACTGCATTAAGAGTGGGGATACCTCTCGATATTGTGAGACCGCAGGAGCGGTAGTTATGTGTATCAAGCCCAAGAAATATGTTAAGGATTGACCATATTGTTATTGAAAGAGAGCAGTAGCTTAGTAAACATGTGTGTATAAAGTGAAACACCGAGCTGAGTAATGCCGGCTTATGACTCGAATGATCGATGCTCAAGGAGCATTCAGTAGCCATCCAAAGGAGTGATGAACCATAATACGAATGATGTAAATATATGTGTGGAAGTTAATGTGACAATAAATACCATGTAAGTTAGTGTTATACAACAAGCACGGTGCGCAGTAAGCGACCGTTGTATAAGTGTTGTGGCGGATAAGACCAGTTATGGGTTAAACTCAATGGACATGCAAGCAAGTGATGATACACAGACTGGGCAATAAGCCAATGGTCGGTACTATGTGATAAGGAAACTCAGTGTGAATTCCATGGCGAATCGCATAAGGGATTTACTGTCAAGCGTTTACGCCTCTGCACTCTGTATGACTAAGTGTTTTGGTATTGCACTTGCGCAGTAATGATCGAGTGGGATAGCTAGGAATTGGAAACATGTTAATTATGGAGGAATAATGTTATAATGGCCGATGCATAGGAAATGCAAGGCCGCACCTATAGAAAGTACTTGTACAAGACCAAATGTGGAGGCATAATTAACAGTAAGTGACTACAGTAGCACTAACTGTCAAATATCGGTATGGAATATACCCCAAATGTTGTAAATAGCTGAGAGAGCACTACACACTAGGTAGTAGCTCAACCTCAACCGACAGTGAGTCAGAAGGGAACAAGTCAATCATTGTGAAATACATAGTGGTGTACACAGTAAATTGTTATAGAAGTGGATAGAAAGTGTATAACTCACCGAATTCGCTAACGGTAAGAGATACCACGCGTCGGTTGAGAAACCATTGTTACCAAGATGAAGGTGACAATTGGGGATGTACAATACAGTAAGAATAACAAAAGGGAGCAATTAAGCTCTACAGTTATTAGAGTTTCGCAGCAGAAACTAGTGAGCCAGTGATCAAGTGTTGAATGTACATGGTGAACATGAGTGAATGGCTAATTATTAACGCCTAGAAGCCTATCAGGCCAGAATCGAAACCAACTAGGAGTTTAAGCAAACTCCAATGAGAATTCTTGGTTTAGGAACTAAACCACCAATATGGTTAAGATCCTCTAATCGGAATCCATTGTGTAATAGACCGCGGGAAGTTAAAACACTTCACGGAGGCAGAACATTATAAACCAATGTTTAGTGATTGTACTTGGGCGTAATCCCTTTTAAGGGGGGTAGAGCGCAAAACCACTTAGTGTATAACCGTACAAGTGTACGTAGTGTATGTGACTTATATTGTGATAGCACAAAATTATTGTTTTGATGATGGTGTGTGTGTTACGTAAACATACACATTCATTCATGGTTTAATTGTGGTAATTGCGCACAGAAGATGCGAATACCATTGTGATAAGTGTTGTGTATTGTTAACAATTGTGTGTGATAGTACAAGTATGGGAGTAGAGAAACTCCGGGGGAACAAAACCCCGAGTGTTAAATGTGAAATTGTGTGTTGTATTTGAAAAATATATTATGTATATATACTATATAGTGATTCATGAAAGTTATGAAACCGATATAAACCTAGTGAGAATAAGATTCCTAGGTAACAACATTAAAGTGAATGGAAATAATGATAGACGAAGTTCTATCCCTTGGAGATGTTATGATCATGACTAGAATGATTTAATAGATAGAAAATTGGAAAGAGTGATTTAATTGATGCTTGAAAATGAAGTGCGAAGTGGAACTTGATTTGCATGTGATCAAGGGAAGCCGAACACAAATTGGAGTGGAAGGATAGTTCTACACTGATGCTGATCCAACTCAGGGTTGGATGATTCTTGAAGCTCCCTATAGTGGTCACAAATAACACGCTAAAAAAGAAGCAAAGAGCTTAAGTTGGACTTGGAGTTGTGTGTGTTTTCAAAAGGATTTTCAATTGGTATGTATAAAGTGATAGATACGTACATAATTAAAGTTCTCTTACTTAAACCTCACAAGGAAATTTAAAATTAAGTGATTGTTTTGATTTCTCCCAAGGACACGGGGACGAAAGGTGTCCACGCGGACCGGGTTCTGCGGGATCACAGTGTATACAAAGATATTTTTGATTGTTATACATGCTATGACATGTTGTTTGGTATGTGTAATAAAGGGTTATTTTGACTTGATCTCCTAAAGTGTATGCTATCAAGACCTAGAGTCTAAACGTGTTGGTTACATAGACCTATGTGTAAATGTTGTTATGTTACCCAAGACCAGTGAGCGAAGGGGTTGTTTGTATGTGTAAGTGTTGTTAAGATACCCGGACCATTGAGCCCGAGGTATCATGTGAATGTTTATGTATGTATAGATGTGAATGTGTTGCCCGGACCATTAAGTCCGAGGTTGTGATGTTAAAGGTATTTGGTTATGGAAGTTTATCTCTGTAAAGTAATCCCCGTATCTAATCCAAGATGTGAGGGAAGTGTAAACTTCGAGGACGAAGTTCTTTAAGGGGGGTAGATTGAAATACCCCAAACATGATATGTGGTTTAAATATTAAACATAGATGTAAAGGCTAAAAAGTGCCTTAGAAACATCAGTGAACAATTTAAAACCATAGTAAATGCAATAAAACGTTAAGATACAGTTGAGCAAAAAACATGCTCTAAGCTATGAGTGAACTTGGTTAGGACCCAAAGAGCCTACCAAGGACATAATATTTCAATTATGATTAATAGGGCTAATAAGTCTTAGGAAACCTTGGTCGACATTGGAACCAAACAAAACATAAAAATAAATACCTTAAAGTCAATAAGAGCAAGTGTGCTCTAAGCTTGGATAAATTTGTAAAAACCTAATGGATACCCATACCTTATAAATATGTTAATGAACATATAAATCAATACAAAGGAAACCAAGCTTGAAAACAAGTTAAACACAAAATGTGCTTAAGGAGTTCTTAAAGCACGTTTTTGAAAAAATTGTCTTGTAAATGAGTTTTTGAAGGCTAAAGTCATCATTACTCTTAATTAATATGTGTACTATATGTATCACATTTGGAAGTCTATATCAATGGGAAATACAAAAAAATTTCATTCATGTTATGCCTTTGTATGAATAGTAACTTTTAAGCTAGTTTGTAACAATATTAATGTTATAAGTAATAAATTGGTCAACAAAGACTATTATACCCTTCTAATAATAAGGGGGCCGGTTTTAGAATGAGTCACCAAACATGTAAAACTGTGTAAGTGAATAAGATGACTTATAAGTACTATTGCTTTAAAGTAAATATCTTCAAAAAGTAAAACCATTCTCATTTCTTCATTTCCTTCTGGATTCACACGGTTTCTTCATCTTCTCCTTTCCTCCATTTACGATGCGATGGCAACATCTCTTCTCCATCTTCATTTCTTGCCAAATCCAACTCCATGCTCCAAATCAAATTCTAAGACCTATTGTCTTAGTTAGACGAAGCTCTACACTTATCTTTTTTAAATCTTCAAGAAACTCAATTTTGATGCATGGAGATTCACCATTGAAGGAGCTTGAGCTCACCTTTCTAACATATTATTACTCCCTTGCTTCTAGGTAAGGAATCTCAAGAAAAAATCAAGTTTCTTCCATGTTTTTACCTTGACCGAAAATGCACATTAATGGTCTTTGTGTGGACTTTGTTCTAGCATTCATCCAACCTTTCATGGACTAGGTGGAGTCTCTCTTCATAGATTCAAACTTCTTCAAGAACAAGGTAAAACAACTACATTAATGTTTGAATAATGTAAACCTAGGGTTTACAATGAGATGAAGCATAAAGCTTTATATCCATTTTAATGTTGTATATTGTTTAGTAGTGACAAGGAAAAGAAATGCCTTACCGGTTTAAAGGAAACAAGAAAGAAGTGAGTGGAAAAAGAGGTAAATATGCTATCTCAATGTGGTTTAATGCCTTAGGAGAAATGAGCTTATAATGCTTGTTAAAACTACCTAAAGAGCAAATGGTGAATGACCTAGTAAAGTGTTCTCAAGGAGACTAGTAAAAGAACATATGTATTGTTGGGTGTATTTGCAGGTCAAAGGCTTATATATTGTGGAAATTCAGTGTTTAAGGTTTATGCAATTTAAGGGCCTAAGAGCTACGTTGTTTAAGGGCCTAAGTGCCAAGCAATTTAAGTTATGCACTATATTGTTGTAGTGCTAAATGTGTGAAGTTTGTGTATAAAAATGTGTTTGATGGATTTTAGGTGTTCTTGAATGAAATAAGGTAAAAACCTAAGTGTTTGGATGTGAGTATATACAAGAGAAGCTATGGCCAAATTTGGGAAAATGTGTGAGAAGTTCTAAGTGTTTTAAGAAAGTTTTGGTGAACTAGGAAGTTGTTTAAGGTTTAGGTAATGTTGATATCCAAGGAATAAGTGATGTTTAGTTAAGATGTGAAAAAGGAGGTTTAGTTAGTAAGAAAAGAAGCTTGAGAGATGATGTTAAGGTGTAGAGGAAACACCTTGGTATAGTGGTCATTAAAGGTAAAATACCACTTAGAAATCTTAAGGAGAAAACAACATAAGTGTTAGGAATTTTGGTAAGAAGAGAGTAAGTGTTTAAGGAGTTATAAAGTGAGTTTTATGGATGTTATATGAAGGTTTAAGGGTGCTACATGATGTTAGAACACATTAGGAGGCTTGAGGAAAAGTTTGGAGAAAGTTTGACAAGTTTTGGACAACTTCTGATGTTGTCCGACCCAGTGGTCCGACCCAGGGTGGGTCGGACAGCCTCTGTTAAGTCACCCGTTGATGTCTCTGGAATGGTCCGACCCAGATGGTTGGGTCGGACATGGGTCGGACATGAGTATTTAGCAGACGGGAAAAGTTTCTGGAACGGTCCGACCCAGCTGTGGGTCGGACGGTGGGTCGGACGGCCCAAAATTATGCAAAAAAAAAAGAGAAAGACAATGTTGTAAAGAGAATCAAAGTGATATTTTGGTATTAAAATATGCCTAAGTTTATGTATGAAGTTTGGGTAATCAATGGATGAAGAGAATAGGTGAAACAAGACTTGAAAATGTCATATTTGGGATTCTGTTACAGTGGTCCGGGACCTAGGTAGTGGATAATGTCCCGGACCATACATAAAAAAGGGCCGAGAGTTTCACCAATGTTCTGGTCCGGGACTTGGGGTCAGTACAAGGTCCCGGACCAGTCTGTGAAATCACCCGAGAGCTTCATTAAGTGTTGGTCCGGGACTTAAGGTAAGGACCAAGTCCCGGACCACTCTAAAATTGTTGTTTTAGGCTATTAAAAGATGTCTAATGATGGGGATTGATGGATAATGATGTTATAAGGTTGTGTAGGACATGTTAGGTGAGTTATAGTCACAATTTGGTGGGTGAAAAGTTGAAGTAAAATGGAAGAGTGAAACATGTTAAATATGTAAAGTTATTTAACCAAGTTAACGGGGAAAAGTTATAAGCATTAGACTTTAAACAAACATGTTACCCCAATGTTAATAAAAGTACATGTAATGTTGTCAGTTGTTCGAGAATTGCTCGAGGAACATAAGTGGACGTGGTAAAGTGGACTCCGGTGACAGGTATGGTTTTCTTGCAACCTGTGTCCTACCGGATTACACCGGCTTGTATGCCAATGTGTTTTTCTGTATGTTTGCCACGTTGTAAGATAGAACATGTAATGAGTTTACAGTAATTCATATATGTGGCGTGTTTAACTCCGATACCATTTAACCTCGGCAGTGTTAACCTTAGTTAACTGAGTCTAGGATCACATGAGAGTTCGATATTCGGAGTAAACGACCCGAACCATGGGACGTACTAACCACGGCTATGCGTGTGTTAAATGTGTGATATGTGTATGTGAATGTAGGGATCTCTCTTGTATGTTTAACTCAGTTGTAATACTGTATGTTGTGTGGTTGTGATAAACTCCATAATGGGGTTCTAACTAATATTTAATAGTAAGTATGTACTAACAGTGGTGAGGAATCCGGTTTGGCCGGTCGCGCGTTGTTTGGGAGAGGGTATCCTTCTTAGCCTTACCCTTCTCTTTGTTATGGTTGTTTCCCTCACGGGTTATGATCTCCCATTAGCTTACTCCAAAGCTTAGCTATTCTGACTTATGATCGGTTTAGGGGGAACATGTGTTTGTGGTGTGTTCGGCCTCCAAACCCGAACCGCCTTAACTTAAGTTACTCGTCCGACTATTAGGACGGTAATGAGTGTTGTTGTTATTGTATAACGAGCTTATCATGAGACTGGAAATATTCTCTAGGCTCACCAGTGTATAAACAATGTTTGGGTCGGTTCCTAAGAGAACCATTCCCGTCATGTTATGTATTTTTGTTGTGAAGCAATATCTATTGCGGTGTTATGTTGTGCACGTTGAAACGTGCAAAGTGTTGTTGCGTGATGTTATGTAGTGTATGTTGTATGTTGTAAAATGTGGAGTATGTGGATCATGGATATGAATCCCAGTTTGAGAAAAGAGGCGTTTAAGGTTAACCCGATTTAAGGGTAAGTGTCGTCTATTATGGAAGTAGCTCCATTAGAGGAGGAACACTCTAGGGATATTGAATACCATGAGTGACTTATTAAGTAAGGATATATTATCCGTTTGTTGAGCCCATTGAGGCAAAATGATTATGTGTTGTGTGTTTACAGTTGCATGCATGATTTAAAAATAATCAACCACATGCTAAGACGACAATTAGTTGTGCGTGGCCCGGTAGCATGTGGGCTGCGGGATTACCATACCAGCAAAGGTGCTGAGCCCCTTGGGGGCCACCCTTTCTCTTCTTTTCCTATTTCAGGTACAGAGAGCTGGAAGCCGTTCGAGAGTAGGACGGGGTAGTCATTGTACAAGGGTATTCATTTAAGTGTATGTATACAGTAGGTGTAGTAAGACCGATATTGTTGTCGGCATCAGTTTATTAATACTCGGTATAGTTGAAAGGTGTATGTTGTTGTTATTGCTAATGGAAAGGGATAATAATGTGTAGTTGCTCGGGAATTTAGCCCATCAGACCGGTACGGTGTATATGTATTAGCCTTGTTAGCCACGTGGGTGGCTAACGGCGTGTAACACCAACGAGTCAAGTTATTTGATGAGGTGTGTACTCCGCTGCAGTTTATTGTTATGTGTTTGTTGTTGGATGGGGTGTTACATTTATATGATCATTTATGAGGTATAGTTAGTATCATTTAACCCTCTTACAACATACCCTTTCATACCTTAATACAATGTCACACTATTTCATTTCCAACCTTATACTATAGATCCATAATATTGTTCTAGATTGAGCCAACACGGAAATACCCCAAACCTATCTATGGTAATTAAACATCAATATATGATGTAATAAGGTTAAAACATTCTTAGAAACATTGGTACACAAGTTAAACCATAGAAAACACAAGAATAGACCATAAAGGCAATTTAAGCAAATACTTGCTCAAGACCTTGTATAATCTTATTTAGGACCCAAAAGGCAATCCTAGACCTTATTAACATGATAAATAACATTTTAAATAAATTACCAAAGAAAACCAAGCTTAAAAACAAGTTAAAACCCATATTGTGCTTTAAGACTCCTTAAAGCACATTTTTGAACAATTGTCTTAGAAATGAGTTTTGAGTAGATAGTTGACCAAGTATACACCTTAATCAACATTTTTACTACTTCGTATCACATTAGGAATCCTAAATCAAAGATATTACAAAAATTTCACAAGTTTGTGCACTAATTGTGAATAATGCCCAAATAGTAACAATTCAAGTCATAAGACTTCTTTAATTGGTCAATGGTCAAACCACTCCCTAAATATCAAGGGGGCACGGTTTTAAGTGGTGATTCACCACCGTTAGCATCATTGCTTACAAAAGACGAAGGAGAGTAGAAATTCACTATTTGTTTTATTACAACAAATATCTCATACTTTACTCCCTCCTCTCTCCTCTCCTCTCATTCCTTTCTCCCCCCAATGTTTTTAAACATCCTATTCTTCTCCCTAACCATGTAAGCTCCAGCCTCCATTTTTCTTCATCTTCCATGGCTTGTCCAAGTCAACACAAATCTCCAAATCACAAATAAATCACATATTCTTCTTAGTTGAGTCAAGACCATTCAAGTGCTCTTTTCAAATCCTTCAAAGCTGAAGTTTGACTCCATTGAAGGAGCTCCATTTGAAGAGAAAAATACATATTCAAGAGCTAGTTTACTCCCTCTTTGATTCAAGGTAAGAAAAGCTCCAAAAACTCAAGTTTCTCTCCATTTTAATATATGGCCGAAATTGCCTCACCAAGATGGCTTATTTCATTCCTTGTTTTAGCATCAATTCAATCTTCAAGAGCTTATTTGAAGCCATTCCTTGGTTCTTTACCAAACTTCATTCCAAGATTCCTAAGGTAATCATCTAATTTAGTGCTTTAAGCACCCTCTTAATATTTAAGAGTTGTTTTAATGAGTCTAAGGGTTTTACCTAGCACTCATCATCTTAATTTGAACCTTGGTTAGAAGTATGGCAAGTGATAAAACTTCCTTGGCCGAATTCAATCAAGAGAATCAAGAGAAGAAGAGAGAAAAAGGGCTTAGAAATCTTAAGGTAAATGACCTACCTTAATGTAGTTTAATACCTTAAGAAAGTGTGTCTATGATGATACAAAATGTATCCTAGGGCTTACACTATAAATATGGGTTATATTAACCTAGGAATGAATATGAACAAGCTTATGAACTTGAGACTAAAGAGCTAATGGCATATGAGTTAGAAAAACAATCATAAGGTGAGTTACAAGGGCTTTTATGTATTGCCATGGGATTATTTTGTTAATGTAGGTTGATAGCTCTAAATGATGGAAATTCAGTGTTTAATTATGTCATTTAAGGGCCTAAGAGCCATATCTTTTAAGGGCCTAAGAGCCATGTCATTTAAGAGCCTTAGTGCTATGCAATTTAAGATTATTGCACCATATTGTGTTTATTATGGATATCTTGAATTAGGTGAGAAATACAATGAAATAAGGATTTGATGGATTGTTTTGATTAAGGAAGGAAAGACTATGCATTTTGGCATGATAATATAGTAGAGAAGCTATGACAAAATTGGTGTAGAAACCAAGCGTTTTGAGTGTTAGGTGAATTACTATGACCTAGAACTTACTAGGAGTCATTAAGGGTTAACTTGGTGAAATGAGCTAACTAAGGTGTTTTCATGAGTTAGAATGACCTATAGTTGATTAGGGGGAATTAGAGATTAAATGTGAGTGATAATCACCTTTAAACTGAAAGGGAAGAATTATTAAGGTTAATGTGAAATTTGAGGACAAATGTTGTGAGATGTTAAAAGATTGTCTAGTAGTGAATTAATAAGTAGAACCTTACTAGTAATGAGTGGACTTGGGTGATGGAGGTGAAAACTGCCTAAGAAGAATTTAGCATGGTCAAGATGAATGAGAAAAAGACGTGAGGTATTAATAGTATTACTAGATTTGAGGAAAGGGAGTAAAAGATGTGTAAAAGGTTGAGGGATTGTGTAAAGTTGGGAGAAAAACAATGTCAAGTGTCAAAAGGATAACTAGAAATGCATAAGTGTGTGCAAGCTTGGAGATGATGAGTAGAGCATGTAAAAGAAAGGAGATAGTGCATGAAGATGCAATGTGACCAAGTCAAGTATAACTAGATTGGTAAACAATGAGTTATGAAGTTATAGTTGGAGAAATGAGATTAACACACTCTATGGAGAGTTGTGAAAAGAGTTGGTAAGTAGTACCACTTGAGATGAGGTTAGAAATGTGTTATAAGGAAATGTTGCAATAATGTTCAAGGTTTTAAGTGTAAACAAATTACAATATTTGGGTGAATGTGTAATGAAGTTGTAACCTTAAGATGAGAAGATTTAAGGTGTTAAAATGGTGTTAGAACATGTTAGGAATCATGTGGAAAGTTTAGGAAATAAATGGGCAAGGAAACAAGTGTTGAATGACAATCAAAACTGTCAAAAATTGCAAAATAATGCATGGTCCGGGACCTAGCCCTTGTATAAGTCCCGAACCACACACAAAAATCCCCCGAGAGATAACTAGAGGCTTGTTCCGGGACTTAAGTCCATGATCAAGTCCGGACCACCTGAAAAACATGTCCGTGAGTTAGAAATTGAAGTTAAATGAGGAAATTGAATGGTATTGGTATTAGATGATTGTTAGGACTTGTTTTGTGACAATAATGGTCATTAGGGGTGTGAACAAGTGTGAGAAATAATGATAAGTAAAAAACTTATGTGATTAAGCTTGAACTACAATGAACTAGTAGTTATTAGTCGGGAGTCATTAGTGATGATATGAGTTAGGTTAATTAAAAGAAATTAACCACCCAATTCGATGAATGTTATAGGGTTTGAGTAAGTGGACTCTAGAGGAGAGTACACAACCGACGACAATGGTGAACGGTATGGTTTTCTTGTAGCTTGCTTGCTAACGAGGTGTCCCTTGGCTTGTGTGTTGTTTGTTTATATGTTCCGACTAAACAAGATAAAGCATGCAACCGCATTATTGTATTTGTTGTGTGTTTGTATTTAACTAACATAACTTACCTTTGAGGACTTACTAACTATGTTTAGTAAACAAATCTATGAGAACATTGAGCACTCCCTAATATTAGTTTGTTAATAACAGAAAGAGGTTTACCTAACAAACAATGTCTTTGAGACTTCTACTAACTGGAACTTGGGGGTGAGGAATCCCGAATGGTCCGGCCATGCATGTTTATAGGGGAGGTTGGTTACCTTTTATTGGCTTCGGCTTCTAAATGGGCTTGTCTTCGCACTTGTCGCCTAGGGTCGACAAACTGACCCGGCCACCTTTAATTACAGTTCGAGGTGGAAGGCCAGTTTAAGATGGTGTGGTGGGATCTTCTAAATCCCAAATTTAAGAAATATTGTTTATTTAATCCAATGTAGTTAATAGTTCATTGGCTGGGGTTATCGTTGACCTATCAAAGATAAACAATGAATTAAGGAACAACCAATTCTAATTAAGAACGGTTGACATATTTGAGATAAGAGAGAATACGAGAATTAAATGTTTCTCAAATTTCAGGAGTTAAAAATCTAACTCTTAAGGAACGCTTATTAAGTCGTTCAATGTGTTTGAGTTGTGATTGTTCACATGATTGTGTTGTGTTTAATTATACTTCTTATTATTGTTGTATGAATAATCAATCGCATGTATACGACAAAATAGTCGTGCGTAGCCCCAATAGCTTGGGGGCTACACGTTAACAGTACCAGCAAAGGTGTTGAGCCCCTCAAGGCATCCATATTATATTTTTCAGGTAAACGACAGAAGATGATCGTCCGAGAGTAGGAGCAGGTAGACGTTCTTCGGGTTTCCTTTTGTTATACGAGATGTGCATGTACACTCGCTTTGTAGATGGTAGAAATTGTAGTAAGTTGTATTAGGATGAGAGATATTCGTACTTGATATATGTATTTTAGTTTAGGCTTTGTGTATACTTATGTTCAGTATATTCGGGTCCATCAGACCATAGCTATATCTTGGAGAATTTAGTATGCCTAGTTAGTCACGTGGGTGACTAACGGCGGTAACACCAAATTTTGTAGAAATTTCCGCTACAATGTTAATATAAGTACTTGGAGGTTATGCGATGATTCTGGTTTTATGAGTTGGGGTGTTACAAAAGGTGGTATCAGAGCTTAGTTACGCTCTGATGACTAGAATTACCGAACTTAGGTTGATATCGAGTTAAGATATGAGTTATGGGTTAAGGGTTGAGAGATAATGCGAGAGGTGCGTTAGTTAGGACTTCCCGGTGTTTACCGGATACCTACAATACCTAAACCCGCCCTCCACTTCCCTAGCTTTAAAATATGGGGAATGAACGCCAAAGAGAAGAAAGCCTTCTCTTACACGGAAGAAACACGATCTGGCAGTTGGCTAGCATTATGCAATACGAGAAACACTTCGTTATGTAGTAGATTACAAAAACATGAAGGTCCTAAATGGAGTGCAACGTTGAAATAGGCACTGCCAACGGAATACTATCAATGAGAGAACGGTAATTACCGGCAACATGGGTCGACATGCTACGCAGTCAAAATAACCCATCGTACCAATAAAAGGGAAAGCACTACGAGTGCAATGGAGTGGAAAAGAGAAGTGACAGGAACACTGGAGAGCAGTCTGAGGGAGCATAACATCGGGATAATGTCGCGCATGAGCATAAGGACTACCTAAAAGTCTATTATGAATCGGGTGACTCCAAACCCTATACAACTGGAAAGGTTACAAAGACCTGACGAAGACAATTCAACCAACTATGAAAGCATATATAGCCATACTCCGAGATAGGACTATGATGTAGTGCCTAAGGAGAGTCAGTACTCGGTAACCACGACATGTACGTGGAAACGAGAGCGAGGATTAAGGCATAAACAAATGAAAAAGGGTTCCCCTCAGAAGGAGGAACACCCTAACAAGTAACTTTACTGTTAAAGACAATCAGGAAGCTGCCCAGATAATTAATTATCCAAAACTAAGAGGGCAAAGGAAGAGCCAACAGGACTACCAATTACATGGGGATTAGGAGAAAGTACCACTACCGACGTACGCAGTACCGATAGCCCATCTTGCATGGTGCACTTGCCATAGAAAGTGTTGTCACAACAAAGCTATATGGAAGCCATCATGGCAAGATAGTGGAATGCTACAATTGTAATACACATTAATACCGGATTGCAAGTCCTTAAGAAGTGGAGAATGAGACCTTGGAAAGGCCTGACGGCCTAACCATAATGAATTAAGTCGATACACCAATCAGCGGGGAGCTGGACTTGGTCAGAACACTAAACGACGTAAGCATCTACAACAAAAAACCGACACTACAGGTAAGTATACCAATTCTGAACCTCGAAGAGAAGAACCGAAGAGACCGCTCAACAATGCGAGCATAACCCTACCTTAGTAATAACAATCTTTGAATAAGAACGGGATAAAACCCCCAGGATGGTCGCCAAGTATACCAGTGACAACATTCTTCATTGAAGATGTTGGTAAACCCCAGAAAGGGAATTAGTGAAAACGAATTTAAGCAATAACCTACCAAGGATCAAAGACATACAATCCTGAAAGAGGAAAGCTCAAAGGACTACACCACAAGATTGGTATAGTTGAGCCGAATGAAACCCATGAACGATGGTTAGTATTGTTTGCCTAACTCATTAACACCTAAGTATGATTAATCGTTGACGGGTGGCGTAGTCAACAAATGTTGAATGAAGCAATGAGACAGAAGCACAAGATAACCATGATAAATATCCAACTTAGACACCGTAAGGCAAATGCCTAATACGAGTAGATTCTAATCACTAAAATACGCAAGTCTATAAGAGCGACGGTATCGTCACAGACACTGGTTAACCCCAGGCTACCTGAGCGAACTTCCGTAGTAGGAAGCGTAATGCAGCAACTTACCATGAAATCCAATACAACATCTAATAATGTAACCTAAAGGTTGGTAGAATTCCAAGAACCAGAAGCTTATGAGGATAACCTATAAATGAGTAAGAGTGCAGTAGTGAACCGAGCACCAGCTTTCACTTAAGGAAATTAAGCACTAAGAGCCTACGAGCCAAGGATGTTAACCACATCAGAGCCCAAGGCGTAAGAAGGCATAAGAGGGCTTATCTAAGTCAGGAAGGAACTATAACCCGTAGATACAAACGGTTACAAAACCTATAACTTAATTGTGGAGGAATTACCAAAAATGGGCACTAGTAAGAATAGAGAGATAATACAATAGACGAGGCAGAGAACAAACCACTCCTTTTAGGGTGGCGATACCTCTTCTTGTTGTGAGGCCTTTGAGTGGGAATGAACCCCTCAAAATGGGCGTTCACTTATTAGAGATAGAATACTCTTTTATTAGAGAACGGAAACTGAGAACCTTGAAATTTCCTTGGAACATTCCAATTACATATATGAAGAAGGAAGACTGCATAGACTAGCCAATATACGAACCCGAATTTGAAGCAAACATCTTCACATTGGAAGATAGCAACCTTACGGCATGGTATGACAACAGCCATACACCTGTACTTAGAGAACTCCCAGTGTCTATACACTAGGAAGGGATTGAATATGAGACGAGATGTTGAAGTGAACAGTTGAGTAGTTGCGCCAACAGTGGGCAAAAGAATAAAGGCAAACTACCATAGTGGCAGAGGCCATGAAGACAATACCTATATAAATGGATCAAGTTACAGTGCGCAGCAAGGCAGCCGTTATATATAAATTATCAAATATTGACACGAAGGCAGTTAGATTTATAAGCTAAAACTGATGTAAGTGGGAAATGAGATGATAGACGAATTGTGCATTAATGCCAGTAATCTAGACCATGCGATGAAAGATTTCACAAGAAGCACACTGTCCATTCCTTAAGGAACTAGAGGTGCATTCCTAGTAGATCAAACATGAGAAACAAGATAATAGGCTCTATGGAAAGTAAACTCAATTGCTAAAGGATTAAGTCCGTACTAAATACAGAAAGAGGGTATAACATATCATATCTAAGAACACAGTGGATGGATTTTCCCTCGATTAAGTTCAGGAAAACAATAATTGTTATCATGGAACGATGAAAGAGAAGATTAACAACAGAATACTTCATAAATTAGCAACAGCTAAACATGTGATGAACACTACGAGTATACTAAAACGAGATGTGGGACGACTGTACTCCATAGGAGCTTGCGGGCCTAACAGACTTATCTATGAGTTAGTCGGGTAAGTAGTAATGTATCAGTATGGTACCCCATGCATGTAAATGAATAGTGTAAGGAACAGGAGAAGTAGTCGACTCCGTACCATAGTCAGCAATGCAAGTTCAGACCAGAGCAGCTAATTACCTCGTACAGTTGAAGAGAAAGAACTCAGTTAAACCTACGACACAAAAGGATTCAGAGGACTCATTCCAGACGGAAAATAATTAAGCATTATGAAGTGCGAAGAACATTGATTATTAAGCACAGACATCTGATATGTCTATGGACTTTAGAGAAAATTGTGAAGCCAATGAGCACTAAACAGTAGTTTCAGATTAAGCATCATCCTCAGACCAAATGTCAGTTGGAAAGAACAATTTAGACACTTAAGAGAACACTAAGAGCATGAACATTATATCTTCAGAGAGAATGGGATAGACGAACTACAACTCATTAAGGCCGTGTATAATTAAAGATAACACGGGTCCATTGAGAGACCTTTATTCCTAGATTATAAGGATGCAAAGAGATGTACAATCCATTAAAAGGATAAAAAAAAATGGGCAAGCTAAGCCTAAGGTTACCAGAGTCGCGCAGCAGAAGCTAGTAGACCTATACCTTAAAGGTTTGCTATACCTAATGAACAGGAAAAGGAACGATGTATCTCACATCTTCCAATTGAATAAAATGTACGGCGTATCTACCGAATGCTTTGTAGCATTAGAGGCTAGACCAAACCAAGTTTAGAGATTAGTATAAATACCCATAAGAATCCTTGATACAAAGACCAAGCCATCAACATGGTTAAGACCCTCTAATCGGATCACAATGTGAGATAGACGAAATGGAAGCCAGAATGCTCCATGAGAACTGAACATCTTAAACTTATGTTCAAGGAGGATATAATGTTGATTACGTGGGCGTAATCCTTTTTAAGGGGGGTAGAGAGAAAAACTGCTTAGCGTATGTCTACGTACCAAGTACGTAAACTACGATGTGCATAACACAAAAGAATTTGTTTTAATACATATGTATCTACATTCTGAGATTAATTATGGTTGTTACGCATAGAAGATGCAAATACCATATGTAATACATACCTACCTTGTTTACTCCGGCGTGAGAATACAAGTGAAAAGGAGTAGAGAGACTCCAGGGGAATTAAAATCCCTACGGTATATGTTAATATGAGACCTAATATGGAAATATTATGAGGTATGAATCAGTATCATTATGAAGTACGAATCGGTATGAAACCGATGTATAACCTAGTAGGAATTAAATCCCCTGGGTAATCGCGGGGAGTTGAACTGAATGGACTGAGATCCATAATTTGGAGATGTATTGATTATGACTAGAATGACTAAAAGATATTATTTAATGTTTGAAATTGACGTGGGAGGTGAAACTTGATTCCTGGGGATCAAGGGAAACCAAACATAAATTGGGATGGAAGGATAGTTCAACACTGATGCTGATCACATTAGGGTTAGATGATTTTTGATACTCCCTACAGTGGTCACAATTAATCATGCTAAGAATAAATGCAGTAGCATAAAGTGGAATTGAAGTTTACTTGTATTTTCAAATAGAGGAATTATTCCTTACTTGACCTCGTAAAAAGGATTTCCTTTTACTGAGTTTCACCCATGAATTCGAGGACGTATGTGCTTTTGTCTTCGGACCAGTGACATGGGGAGAACAGAGTGGTTTTGTATTTCTCGCTCATGAAGCTGAGGACCTGTGAGCCTTTGTCTTCAGACCGGTGACATGGGGAGAATACAACAAAAGTATGTGGTTGATTTTGATCTTCCAAAGGAGCACGGACCAGAGAGCATAAGCGTCCAATAGTCGGTACTTGTGGATGATATCTTGCATTACTCACTCATGAAGCCGAGGACCTGTGAGCCTTCGTCTTTTGACTGGTGACATGGGGAGGATGCAACAAAGGGAATTTTGAGTGCCATACATGCAGAGACATGTTGTGTGATATTTGTAGTATACATATATGACAGACCATATGAGTCTGAAGGTTATATATATAAACATGATCCATATGATCTATGGTGTGAAGTTATCAGTGTATTCTAATGAAATAAGATGCATGGGAACTTTGGGGATAAAGTTCTTTTAAGGGGGGTATATTGAAATACCCCAAACCTATCTATGGTAATTAAACATCAATATATGATGTAATAAGACTAAAACATGCCTTAGAAACATTGGTAGACAAGTTAAACCATAGAAAACAGAAGAATACACCATAAAGGCAATTTAAGCAAATACTTGCTCTAGACCTAGTATAACCTTGGTTAGGACCCTAAGGTAATTCCTATACCTTATTAACATGCTAAATAACATGTTAAAGCAATTACCAAAGAAAACCAAACTTAAAAACAAGTTAAAACACAAATTGTCTTTAAGACTCCTTAAAGCACATTTTTGAAAAATTATCTTAGAAATGAGTTTTGAGTGGCTAGTTGACCAAGTATACACCTTAATCAACACGTGTACTACTTATTATCACATTAGGAAGCCTAAATCAAAGAGATTACAAAAATTCACAAATTTGTGCACTAATTGTGAATAGTGCCCAAGTAGTAACAATTTAAGTCATAAGACTTCTTTAATTGGTCAATGGTTAAACCACTCCCTAAATATCAAGGGGCACATTTTTAAAGTGGTGATTCACCACCCTTATCATCTAGCGTTGCTTACAAAAGAGGAAGGAGAGTAGAAATTCACTATATGCTTTATTACAACAAATATCTCTTACTTTACTCTCTCCTCTCCTCTCATTCCTTTCTTCCCCCAACGTTTTTCTTCATCCTCTTCTGCTCTTAAACCGTGGAAGCTCCAGCCTCCATTGTTCTTCATCATCCACGGCTTTTCCAAGTCAACAAAAAACTTCAAATCATAAATAAATCATATATTCTTCTTAGTTGAGTAAAGACCCTTCAAGTGCTCTTTTAAAATTCTTCAAAGCTTAAGTTTGACTCCATTAAAGGAGCTCCATTTGATGAGAAAAATACATATTCAAAATCTAGTTTACTCCCTCTTTGATTCAAGGTAAGAAAAGCTCCAAAAACTCAAGTTTCTTTCCATTTTAATATATGGCCGAAATTGCCTCACCAAGATGGCTTATTTCATTCCTTGTTTTAGCATCAATTCAATCTTCAAGAGCTTATTTGAATCCTTGCCTTGGTTCTTTACCAAACACCATTCTAAGATTCCTAAGGTAATCATCTAATTTAGTGCTTTAAGCACCCTCTTAATATTTAAGCGTTGTTTTAATGAGTCTAAGGGTTTTAACTAGCACTCATTATCTTAATTTTAAGCCTGGTTAGAATTATGGCAAGTGATCAAACTTCCTTGGCCGAATTCAATCAAGAGAATCAAGGGAAGAAGAGAGAAAAAGGGCTTGGAAATCTTAAGGTAAATAACCTACCTTAATGTAGTTTAATACCATAAGAAAGTGTGTCTATGATGATACAAAATTTATCCTAGGGCTTACATTATAAATATGGGGTTTTTTAACCTAGGAAAGAATTTGAACAAGCTTATGAACTTGTGACTAAAGAGCTAATGGCATATGAGTTAGAAAAACAATCATAAGGTGAGTTACAAGGGCTTTTATGTATTGCCATGGGATTATTGTGTTAATGCAGGTTGATAGCTCTAAATGATGGAAATTCAGTGTTTAATTATGTCATTTAAGGGCCTAAGAGCCATGTCATTTAAGGGCCTAAGAGCCATGTCATTTAAGAGCCTTAGTGCTATGTAATTTAAGATTATTGCACCATATTGTGTTTATTATGGATATCTTGAATTAGGTGAGAAATACAATGAAATAAGGATTTGATGGATTGTGTTGATTAAGGAAGGAAAGACTATGCATTTGGGCATGATAATATAGTAGAGAAGCTATGGCAAAATTGGTGTTGAAACCAAGCGTTTTGAGTGTTAGGTGAATTACTTTGACCTAGAACTTACTAGGAGTCATTAAGGGTTAACTTGGTGGAAATGAGCTAACTAAGGTGTTCTCATGAGTTAGAATGACCTAGAGTTGATTAGGGGGAATTAGAGGTTAAATGGGAGTGATAATCACCATTAAACTACAAGGGAAGAATTGTTAAGGTTAATGTGAAATTTGAGGAAAAATGTTGTGAGATGTTAAGAGATTATATAGTTGTGAATTAATAAGTATAACCTTGTTAGTAATGGGTGGACTTGGGTGATGAAGGTGAAAACTGCCTAAGAGGAATTTAGCATGGTCAAGATGAATGAGAAAAAGACGTAAGGTATTAAGAGTATGACTAGACTTGAGGAAAGGGAGTAAAAGACTTGTAAAAGGTTAAGTGATTGTGTAAAGTTGGGTGAAAAACAATGTCAAGTGTCAAAAGGATAACTAGAAATGCATAAGTGTGTGCAAGCTTGGAGATGATGAGAAGAGCATGTAAAAGAAAGGAGATTGTGCATGGAGATGCAATGTGACCAAGTCTAGCATAACCAGATTGGTAAACAATGAGTTATGAAGTTAGAGTTGGAATTGGAGAAATGAGGTTAACTCACTATATGAAGAGTTGTGAAAAGAGTTGGTAAGTATTACCACTTGAGATGAGGTTGGAAATGTGTTATAAGGAAATGATGCAAAACGTTCAAGGTTTTAAGTGTAAACAAATTACAATATTTCGGTGAATGTGTAATAGAGTTGTAACCTTAAGAAGAGAAGGTTTAAGGTGTTAAAATGGTGTTAGAACATGTTAGGAATCATGTGGAAAGTTAAGGAAATAAATTGGCGAGGAAACAAGTGTTGAATGACAATCAAAACTGTCAAAAATTACAAAATAATGCATGGTCCAGAACCTAGCCCTTGTATAAGTCCCAAACCACACACAAAAATCCCCCGAGAGATAATTGGATCCAGGACCAAGTCTAGGACCACATGTTAAAAAGCTCCGAAAGTTTATGTAATGACTTGGTCCGGGACCTAGGGTCCGGACCATGTCCCGGACCACCTGAAAAACATGTTCGTGAGTTAGAATTTGAAGTTAAATGAGGGGGATTGAATGCTATTGGTATTAGATGATTGTTAGGACTTGTTTGGTGACATATAATGGTCATTAGGGCTGTGAACAAGTGTGAGAAATAATGAGAAGTAAACAACTTATGTGATTAAGTTTGAACTACAATGAACTAGTAGTTATTAGTCGAGAGTCATTAGTGATGATATGAGTTTGGTTAATTAAAAGAAATTAACCACCCAATTCGATGAATGTTATAAGGTTTGAGTAAGTGAACGCCGGAGGAGAGTAGACAACCTACGACAATGCTGAACGGTATGGTTTTCTTGTAGCTTGCTTACTAACGAGGTGTCCCTCGGCTTGTGTGTTGTTTGTTTATATGTTCCGACTAAACAAGATAAAGCATGCAACCGGCTTATTGTATTTGTTGTGTGTTTGTATTTAACTAACATAACTTACCTTTGGGGACTTACCAACTATGTTTAGTAAACAATTGTATGAGAACATTGAGCACTCCCTAATATTTGTTCATTAATAACCGAAAGAGGTTTAACTCACAAACAATGTCTTCGAGACTTCTACTAACTGGAACTTGGGGGTGAGGAATCCGGAATGGTCCGGTCATATTTGGCGTCGGCTTCTAAATGGGCTTGTCTTCGGACTTGTCGCCTAGGGTCGACAAACTGACCCGGCCACCTTAAATTACAGTTCGAGGTGGGAGGCCGGTTTAAGATGGTGCGGTGGGATCTCCTAAATCCCAAATTTAAGAAATATTGTTTATTTAAAACAATGGAGTTAATAGCTCATTGGCTAGGGTTACCTTTAACCCGACAAAGATAAACAATGAATTAAGGAACAACCAATTCTAATTAAGAACGGTTGACATATTTGAGATAAGAGAGAATACGAGAATTAACTGTTTCTCAAATTTAAGGAGTCAAAAAGCTAACTCACTTACTTAAGGAACGCTTATTAAGTCGTTCAATGTGTTTGAGCTATGATTGTTCACATGATTGTGTTGTGTTTAATTTTACTTCTTATCATTGTTGTATGAATAATCAATCACATGTATACTAAAAAATAGTCGTGCGTAGCCCCGTTAGCTTGGTGGCTACACGTTAACCGTACCAGCAAAGGTGTTGAGCCCTTCGGTGCATCCATATTATATTTTTCAGGTAAATGACAGAAGACGACCTTCCAAGAGTAGGAGCGGGTAGACATTCTTCAGGTTTCCTTTTGTTATATGAAATGTGCATGTACACTCGTTTTGTAGATGGTAGAAATTGTAGTAAGTTGCATTTGGATGAAAGATATTCGTACTTGATATATGTATTTTAGTTAAGGTTTTGTGTATACTTATGTTCGGTATATTCGGGTCCATCAGACCGTAGCTAGATCTTGGAGAGTTTAGTATGCCAGGTTAGTCACGTGGGTGACTAACGGCGGTAACATCAACTTTTGTAGAAATTTCCGCTACAATGTTAATATAAGTACTTGAAGGTTATGCGATGATTCAGGTTTTATGAGTTGGGGTGTTACAAACACCCTTGAGTTTTGGAAATTCCATTTCCTACCCATTAAATTTTTATTAATTATAAAGTCTCCCCTAAATATTATACTTGTTACATTTGTAGTCTCATTTGATTTATAACCCAAAGTTTTATCCAATTTCTGCTTATTCCTAAACGGCTTCTTAGGTGTTCGGTTTCTACACCATCACCCACAACTTTTACTAATTACATTGTAGCCCACTTTTATTTTTATAATTTACAATTTAATACCTAGATCTTTATATTATACATATTAATTTATTTAATTCTAAAATCAATCCAATAAATATTCTAAATCCATAACAGACCTCTAAGGTCCTTTAATTCTCGGTTTTGCCCAGTGTTTGGTTAATTACATATTAACCCCATAAGTTTTATAATTGTTACAATTTAATCTTAAAACTATATATTATATTTTTTAATTTATCAATTTACAAAAATCAACCCAAAATTCACCTAAATTCCGAACAGACCCCTAACGGTTAAATAAATTTCATTGTAGCTCCCTACTTTCGGAAATTCCATAAAAACCCCCAAGTAGTTTTATAAATTTCATTTTTAACATACTTTATTCAATCACCAATTTAATTGATCCTTTCCTTTATTCTGGTCAAACCTCAACATTGGTCAAGGTTGACCACCAGATTACTCCCTTGACCATATTTTCCACAATTTATGAAATTACCTCACTATATACTATTAATTTACATTTAGGTACTTTAACTCTATAAAATTCATATTTAATATTTCAATTCACCAAACAGCCCCTAATTCGGCTTATATACATGTTTGGCACCCCATATTTTATTTAACTACAATTTGACCCATTAATGAATCTTTTATTCATTTTCATACTTATAAGATTTATAATTCCTTAAAAATTAAGGTTTTAATTTTATAAATTAATGCTTAGCACTCATATTCACCAAAATTTATATTTATGTTCCTAAGTGTTCATTTTCACTAGAATTACAGTTTATACCCAGAATTTTTATATAACCCATATTAACACCTCTAAACTTTATATCTTGTCATTTTAATTTCTTATCACTTAACTACTCATTCCAAAACTTATAACATAGGTTTATATTCATATTTAAGTCATTATAGACCCTTAACTACAGAATGTTTTCGGCTAACTAAAGCTCAGTCCCCAAACTTTGTAAAAATTACATTTTAGCCACATAATTTAATAAACTTGCTACTTAAGTGTTTAAGCCTTATCTCAACCGATCCAAAATTTATAATATAATTTTATAATCATAACTATGTCATTATAAACCATTTTATATAGAAGGTTTTGGCTAAACACATTACTAACCCCATAGTTTACAAAAATCACATGTTAACCCCTTTTACATATTCCTTTGTACATATTAATCTTTCAACTTATCTTAATGTTATAACCCTGTCCTAAACACAATATTAACTCAAATTAAAGCATAATATACAGTATGCTCTTGGCATTAGACAATACAACCCCAAACTTATACCACAATAACATTAAATCTTAATTTAAATGGTTTACCTCCGAATGCCCAAAAGTTTGATTTTTCCAAGGCAACTTGCAGCTTGAATCCTTGTGTTTTTTGGCCCTAAACCTCCAAAGGTTTTCACTTATTTTATTTCTGTTCAAGTTTAAGCTTAAATGAAGCTTTAACCACCAAAATTAGTTTGAGATTTTTACCTTCTCAAGGATGAATTTTTCCCTTGTTTCCCTTGTGTTTGAGCTCGGTTTTGAGGGGTTCAAAAGCTTAAAATTTCAGCCATGGTTCTAGGAAGAGAGTTCGAGGGTTAGAACCTTTTCTATACTCCTTACACAAGGTTAGAAAGTTTAAAGCACAAAACTTTACCTTAGGTGAAACTAGTAGTATTTTGGCCACTTTGAGCTTGGTGGTGTCAAGAGTTGCTTCATGAAAGGAATTAAGGAAATGGAGTCAAAGGCTGAGGTATTTTCGGTCAAAGCAAGACAAATGAAGAGATGAGAGCTTAGAGCACATTTTACCTTTGTTTAGGTTAGATCTTGTTCCTTCTCCAACCAATCCTACTCACGGTTCTTTTACAGTCTTCCAAGGTGGATGTTTTTGGTCTCCACAAGGGGAGGAAGATGGAGCTTGATCATTGAAGGAGAAAGGAAGAGATTTGGAGTTAGAATGAGTTAAAAACACTTAAGTCTTCCATGGAGTACAAAAGGAGATGAACAAAGGAGGAGAGTAGCCCTTACCTTATGGCTGAAACAAAGAGAAGAGAGGTTGGCAGAGTTGATGCCGGCAACAAAGAAAGGAATGAGGAGGCTGATGTATTATGTAGAGTAGGAAGTTTCCTAAAGCAATTTTTTAATCTAAGCAAGTACAAGTGTCTTCTCTTTCTACCTTACTTTACTCTTCTTTTCTTCTTTTCTTTGTTCTTTTTACAGCTGATTAAGGAAATGGAAGGGATGGCTGTAATTTTGGAAGTATAAGAGAGGTAGCATCATTACAAGACTAGGTGTCTAAGCTACATGTACTTGTTCTCTTATTTTATTTGCCTAACACTTGACTTTTATCTTCCCTTTTATGCTTGTGCAGCCGGCCCCCTATTGCTTTTGAAGGGAAATTACAATTTGGTAACATAATAACGTTACACTTACTTGTTGTACATAAGGCTAAGTTCATATGTTATATTATGGCATATATTATTTCCTTGTTAAATGAGTGCATTTGAGTGGTTAACACATTAGGAATTTAGTTTTGGTTATATGAAATAGTTTATATAATCTCCCCTCATTGTTTGTGGTATTTTTACATGTATTGATATGTTACATGTTTAATTGGTTTTAGTTGATTTCTCCTTAAGTTGTTCATATTTCATTCTGCCCAAAACATTTATATTCTTATATTTTCCTCATTCATGTGATAGAGGATGAAAAGAGGAGGAGTGTGTTGGAACAAACGGAATCGAAAACGGAGTTATAACGAAGTTTTTTTAGCAATAACAAGATTGGTGGGTGTGCAGTCCAGCGGTTCCGGGGGTGGTTCCGGACGTCCGGAACACACCATTCCGGGGGGCCGAACTGAATTAGCCCCTAGAACCTGTTTGTTCCTAGCATCCGGAATATGGTTCTGGATGTACGGAACTGTGTTCCTAGGGGTAAAATACCCCATTTGCGAAGGTTGGAACGCTCCGTTTTTGCAAATTCATTATGGATTTGGTGGTTTTGTTAGTTAGTACACACCATGACACTTAAAACCAACCAATAATTTATATATTTTTAGATATATAAATGTGTTTAAGGTTATGTTTAATTCTTTTATTAATTCATAAACCTTAGGGGTATTTCAGGCAAGAAGGGCCACAGAGTGTTTGAGTGCTTCTAAAGCCCTCAAGGGAGCAACCAACAGAGAGGTAATGATGGTGATTGTGCTTTCAGGCAGTCAACTCATTAGCCTAGGGGCCAGAACCAGAACTAGCATGGGGACGCTCCCCAGCGTGGCAATGGTGCTGGGGGAAATGGAGGCAGCAGAGGCAAGGGAGATGGCCGAGGCAACAACTACCGAGCTCCAGGGAAGAACAATGTCATGAGCCGAGCTGAGGCTGAAGCCGAGGCAGATATCTTAGCAGGTACATTCACTGTTCACGGTACTCTTACTCGTATTTTATTTGACACGGGGTTTTCGTATTCTTTTGTTTTTGATAAATTTGTTGAGAAATTGGGGTTAGTAACTAGTAAAACTTCATCTATAGCTGTATCCATACCTTCGAGAAAGTGATCACTTGTAGTAACTTGATCAAAGACGCAGGCATAGACATCAAAGGGGAAAATTTTGTAATAGACCTAATCCAATTTGTCCAATCTCACTTCGACATCATCCTGGGGATGGACTGACTGAGCAAGTACAAAGGCAAGATCGACTGTGGCGAGAAGAAGATCATGCTGAGAGGGCAGTCAGAACAGAGGATATCTTATAGAAACTTGGAGGAGAAGCCCGAAGTAAAGATTGTATCAGCAATGTCAATATTAGACCAAGTTACGAAGAGGCAGCAAGCGTACCTCTGTTATGTCTAGGACTTGAGTAGAAGCCGATAAGCTGGAGGAGATCCGAGTAGTGAATGAGTTTCCAGATGTATTCCCTGAGGAGATCCTTGGCATGCCGCCAG
Source organism: Limonium bicolor (assembly GCA_023374045.1). Lineage (NCBI taxonomy): Eukaryota > Viridiplantae > Streptophyta > Magnoliopsida > Caryophyllales > Plumbaginaceae > Limonium > Limonium bicolor. The sequence goes on along the minus strand of CM041780.1, from coordinate 45,467,003 downwards.
ACAGGGAGGTGGAGTTTAGCATCGACATGGTGCCTGGGTCCGCACCCATTTCAAAGGCCTCATACCGTATAGCGCCATCGGAGTTGAAGACGCAGTTAGAATAGCTCTTAGAAAAGGGATACATTCGCCCGAGTGTGTCACCGTGGGGAGCTCCTGTCCTGTTCGTGAAAAAGAAGGATGAGAGCATGAGGCTGTGCATAGACTATCGGGAGCTGAACCAAATTACCGTGAAGAACCGATATTCACTACTGAGGATCGATGACCTCTTCGATCAGCTACAGGGTGTCGGGGTATTCTCCAAGATTGACTTGAGGTCGGGCTACCATCAGCTCAGAGTTGTAGAGAAAGATATTTTCAGAACAAGATATAGGCATTTTAAGTTCCTGGTTATGCCCTTTGGACCGACGAATGCACCAGCTATCTTTATGGACCTCATGAACTGGATATTTAATCCCTATCTAGACCGGTTCGTCGTAGTGCTCATAGATGACATATTAATCTATTCCAAGGACGAAGAGGAGCATTTGAGGCTGATTTTGCAGATTTTAAGGGAGCAACAGTTGTATGCGAAGTTGTCCAAGTAGCACTTCTGGTTGGACCACGTGGCGTTTCTGGGCCACATCGTCACCATGGAAGGTATATCGGTGGACCCGTCTAAGATTCAAGCAGTAAAGGAGTGGCTTAGACCGAGTAATCTGATGGAGGTTCGTAGTTTCCTGGGCTTAGCAGGATACTATAGAAGATTCGTGAAGGATTTTTCAAAGATAGCAAGACCACTCACGAATCTAATAAAGAAGGTGGTGAAGTTCTAGTGGGATGATGACTGTGAAAAGGTGTTTCAGACGCTGAAGGAAAGGTTAACCATAGCCCCAGTGTTAACCTTACCTTCAAGGACCGAAGGATTTGAAGTATTCAGTGATGTATCCAAATATGGATTGGGGTGCGTTCTAATGTAGAACGGGAAACTGATAGCTTATGTCTCAAGATAGCTGAAGGAGTATGAGACTCGTTATCTGACGCACGATTTAGAATTGGCTGCGATGGTGTTTCCACTCAAAATCTGGAGGCATTGCCTCTATGGTGTCTCATGCAAGATTTATACAGACCACAAAAGCCTCAAGTACATCTTTATGCAAAAGGAATTAAACATGAGGCAGAGAAGATGGTTAGAGCTCATCAAATGATCTGGAGATTTTATACCACGAGGGGAAGTCTAATCTGGTGGCTGATGCTTTGAGCATGAAGAGGAGCCACTCAGTGAATTCGATGTGGGTCCTTCTAGATGAGTTAGTTCGTGACTTCCAGAAGTTGAATTTGGAGGTAATGGAGTCAGGCGGTGTTGATTGGGAAGTAAGGCTATTCCACATGTGTGTCACCTCTAATATTTATGGGGAGATCCTCAAAGGACAGCCTGGAGATGTAAAGCTGGAAAGGATACGAGAAAAGATGAAAGATGGTAAGGCAGATGGCTTCGAGACTCACAGTGACGACAGTCTCATATTCAGGGGCACTTGGTGTGTGTCCCTCATAAGTGTGCAGAGGTGAAGGAAAGATTGATGAGAGAGGCTTATAACACTCCATATTCAGTCCATCCAGGAGGTGACAAGTTGTACAAAGATTTGAAGAAACTATTCTGGTGGCCAAAGATGAAGAGAGAGGTGGCTGAATTCGTATCTAAGTGCCTTACCTGGTAGAAGGTAAAATTTGAGCATAAGAGAATGGGGGGATTGTTGCAACCCTTGGAGGTACCTAAGTGGAAATGGGATTCGATTTCCATGGACTTTGTGATGGGACTACCATCAGCGAGGGGTGAAGTTAATCAGATTTGGGTGATTGTGGACCGACTTACCAAGTCTGCTAGGTTCATACCCATGAAGAGCACTTGGTCGATGAGTGAGCTGGTAGATGCCTATATCAGAAATATAGTGAGATATCATGGGGTGCCTGAGTGTATCATTTAAGACCGGGATTCGAGATTTTAGGCAGCAGTTTCAGAAGACTATGGGTACTAAGCTGAAATTGAGTATAGCCTTCCATCTAGCTACAGATGAGCAGACAGAAAGAACCATTCAGACTTTGGAAGATATGCTCCGTGCGTGCATACAGGATTTTCAGAGTTCATGGGTAGACATGCTGCATTTGGTAGAATTCTCCTATAATAATAGCTATCATGCTAGTATTAAGATGGATCCTTATGAAGCCTTGTATGGGAGGAAGTGTAGAACCCCGCTATGCTGAAGCGACATCAGTGAGACAGTGGTACTGGGACCTCAGCTAATAAAGGAGACTGTGGAGCAGGTTCGAGTCATTCATAGCCGAATGAAAGCAGCCCAAGATAGGCAAAAGTCCTATGCCGATCTAAAGCAAAGACTAGTAAAATTCGAGGTGGAAGATAAAGTCTTCCTGAAGGTGTCTCCTGTGAGAGGGGTAACCAGATTCAGGAAGATAGGGAAGCTAAGTCCTAAGTTCGTGGGACCCTATGAAATTCTAGAGAGGATTGGGAAGGTAGCCTACATATTGGCACTCCCTGGTGAACTAGAGAAAGTTCACAACGTCTTCCATGTGTCTCAATTGAAGTGATATATTCCCTATCCTCCACATGTTTTACAGCTATAGGTGTTAGAATTGAAGTAGAATTTCTCTTACGAGGAGTATCCTGTCAAAGTCTTAGATACCAAGACCAGGGAGACCCAATCGAAGTACACTCGTATGGTCAAAGTCCTATGGTCTAATCATGGGCTAGAAGAGGCAACATGGGAGGTTGAGGTAAAGATGAGGAAAAAGTACCCACAACTTTCGATCAGGTAATCATTTAAGTCAACATCGAATCGGTATAGAACACGTTCAGAGTCGGTAATACTTATGCGAATAGGAAAATTGTAGGGGAAAACTATATACAAAAAGAATAAAATAATAAACTAATCCTACAACTCTACTACGGGTAGCAAATAAAACCCGGTCGGAGTATAGTGTAAATATATTACGACCGAGAGTATCGAAGCCAAGGGACTTATAGAAAACTAGTCCTAATCCCGGTAATACCTATTCTAAGACAAGGGGGGAATTGAAAGTGACAATTAAACTAAAATTACTAACTAAATAAACTAACTTTGATTTGGGAAGATATCAATGCAAGAGTATCATATGACCAATGATCAAGGGTGGCAAGTCTCAAAAAGAATTTAGCCTCGTAAAATGAATATGCCGGATAACATGCCGGACCTCGGATACCCGGCATATGCAAGGCCTTTGAATGTGCCGGACAACTTCCATCTGGCACTACATCCGGCATCGTTCATTCCGTAAATACCATTTCCAATGAAATACCCCTAAAATTCAAATAATTAAATATTGATAAATAAGTATTATTTAGGGGATTATTAAACCCTAAAGAAAGTATATAAACATTTAGGCGTTAAAACGCACCTAAACTCCTTAAGGTCAGAAACGTGCGTTAAAGCCCGACCTTAAGTTAAACAAGTTATATAAGTTACAAAATTCATGTAAAGATAATCAAGGATCATTATATGATCCTTAGAACACAGGACCTCATCTAAAACCAAGAAAAAATACAAAATTCTCGGGAGTTCCCTTAAAGGCCCTTAAGGCCCGAAAGTCACGGAAATACATTATAGGATGAAGTAAAGCATTACTATTCATTCCAAATGCACCACAACACCTTATTAAACATATAAGATGAAGTCCTCAAGCAAAATTCTCAGTTAAACGCAAAGTGCTAGGAGATGCCTTATGAGGGTCTCATAAACCCTCGGGAATGCCCCGGAGGAGTGCCGAGGTGGCACGAACTCCTGTAAAATTAATTCATAGAGATTCCTAACATCAGTATTCAACATTTTAAAGAGAATGCTCGAGCCAATTCCTCAAAAATAAACAAAATGCTCGGATGAATTTCTTAACGCTCCTTTTTGCCCCGATTAGCCCGGGAGTTGTGTTACGGGTTGATATAACCCCATATAACTCAATGTAACACCTTAACATATTATTATTGACTATAAAAAATGTCAATAAACACTTGGAACCCATAGCGACTACTTATTTTTCAGAAAATCCTTAAAGCACAAAAATGCACCTTCGGGTGTCACAAAAATGCGTTCTACGCAATTACCTTGAAGTTTTTGAGGAGCCACGAGTTGATAATATTATAAGAGGATAAATTGATCATCTAAATCAATTAATTCCAGTACTAAACTCATAGTACAAATGGGGGCGATTTTATCATCAAAAAGGTACCTAAAATCAGCATTTTTACCTTAAAGCTTTCATCTTTTACCATAGAGTAAATGTACCAAATAAATGCTGGAACCTATTACACATATTATTATGGTCTTAGTACAATATAGTGTAACAAAAATCAAATTGAAAATCAAACTCGTTTGACCTCCATACTAGGCGTCAATTAGGGTGTCAAATGGCTAGTTTTGAACTTGTAAATTGTCTTATGGAATGATGACTCACCTTATCACATGCCATGTTGTATTGTGTCAATTTATTCAATCAAATGGGATCCTTTCAACCGATATCCTGCATCAAACAAGGAGGAGATTAGCTTATATTATAACAATGAAATTTAAATACACAAAAGTAACAACTTGCATCTACTTTATTCCATGTGCTATCAATCAAACAAAACACCCATGTTCTAATATGGTGGCTGTCGATTTTGACATGTAAAAGAGGAGGATAATTGCCTCATTATTTAGTCAAAAGAATACCCTACCTAACTAGCATAATTCATAGTCAAAAATTTGACAAAATCAATTGTCTTGTACATCTTTATATGTCCGAAATTGAGCATGAAAAGAAGGTTAAATTGCCTTATAAAAATTCAACTAAAATACCTAGCTAACCTAGCCATGTTCTAATGTTTTATTCTTCAAAAATCAAAGGCTATACTACAGCCATGTTACCGAAAATATGAGTAGAAAGAAGACAACAAATGACATGTAATATACTTAGAAAATTCAAAAGGAAACACCTTACCTAACTTAGTCCATGTCTTCTTCTTGCAATTATCAAACAAAGCTTCTATCATGCCTTGCCCACCCAGCCGAACATGTGCATGAAACATGGCCATTTATTGAGCCAAACAAACAAATATTAAACAAGGAAAAGATTAGTCAAATTTGAAATTTAGTTTATCAAAAGAAGAATCATTTCTATTCTCACCTTATTTCCTACGTGAACATTCATTCTCTTCCTTGCCATTCACCAACGAAATGGTAAGCTCTCCTTTCTCATCTTCATCTTCTTCCTTTGAAGCTCCTAAGTCCAGTAATGGAGGTTTAACTTCTATCTTCATTTCTAAGGTAATTTCCTAGCATTTCTCATCAAGACTTGAAGCAAAAACCTTCCTAGCACACCTACATGATTTCGGCATCAATATATACATCAAGGAGGGTGTCTTAAATCAACATAAATCCAAGGAGCATCCAAGATCATCTTTGAAATACCCCAAACCTTGGTATGTTGGTTAAACATTAAAACATGAGTTATTAAGACTAAAAAGAGTCTTAGAAACCTTAGTAAACAAATTTAAAACAAAAGGAAACACAAATGTGCTTTAAAGTCAATAAGAGCCAAAATGTGCTCTAAGCTTGGATAAACTTGGTTAAGACCTAATGAGCTTACCAAGACTTCATTTATATACTAATGAACATATTAAACCAATTACCAAAGAAAACCAAGCTTGAAAACAAGTTAAAACACAAAATGTGCTTTAGAAGTCTTAGCAGTTTTTGAAAAATTGTCTTGTAAATGAGTTTTTTGAATGGCTAAATGACCATCATTACTCTTAAATATATTGTGTACTATATAGTTCACATTTGGGTGGCTATATTAGTGGAAATCAAAAATTTCACTTCTATGTGCCTTGTATAGGTGAATAGTGATTTTTACAAGCTATTTTGTAATATGTGGTATAAGTAATTAAATTGAACAACAAGACTAAAACACCCCCACACTAATATAAGGGCCGGTTTTTATAAGGGTGTGACTCACCACTCTCTTATTAAGGTATTAAGTAAGTAAGATAAGTAAATAAGCTACCTTTTTACTTTATAAGTATAAATATCTCTTAAAGCAAATTCTATCTTCATTCTCTCATTTCCCTTCCTTGCTCACACGTTTTCCCACTCATCTCCTCCCTTCTTCATTGTTCTCTCACGGTAATACCACTATCACCATTAGAGCTCCACCTTTGACCACTTGTTAAACCTAGCTCACTTGTCCAAATCAAAAACAAATACCACCAATCTCTTCCTCTCATCAAGCTCTTCATTCCTATCTTCTCAAACTCCTAGAGCTCCATTTCGGTGCCAAGGTGTTCCACCATTGAAGGAGCTTTGAGCTTGGATTTCTACATATTATTACTCTCCTTACCTTTACTTCTAGGTAAGGAATCTCAAACAAAAATCAAGTTTCCTCCTTGTTTTTTGTCATGTCCGAAAATACACATTGATATAGCTCATTGTGTGACTTTGTTCTAGCTTCATTTCAACTCTTCATGGACTAGTGGAGTCCTCTCTTGTTATATATTCAAACTCTCTTCAAAGAACAAGGTAAAATAACCTACATTAATGTTTTTGAAACTATGTCAAATTAGGGTTTACAATGAGATGAAGCTCAAAGCTTGAATACTCATTATGGTGTTTGTATATTGTCTAGAACTTGACAAGGAATCAATTGTCATACGTTTTGTAAGGATCAAGGAGGAGGTATTTTGGGAAAAGAGGTAAATCTACTAACTTAAATGTTGTTTAATGCCTTAGGAGAAATGAGCTTATAAATGCTTATTAAAACTACCTAAAGAGCAAATGGTGAATGACTTAGTAAAGTGTTCTCAAGAGACTAGTAAGGGCATATATGTGGTTGAGTGTATTTGCAGGTTGAAGGCATATATATTGTGGAAATTCAGTGTTTATGGTTTAAGCACTTTAAGGGCCTAAGAGCCATGCATTTTAAGGGCCTAAGTGCCATGCAATTATATTGTGCACTATGTTGTAATGTGGTGTAATTTGGTGAAATTATGTATGAGAGTGTTCTTGGTGATTTTAGATGTTTCTTGTGTGTTTAAAGGAGAAGGTAAAGTGTTTAGGCTTAGTAATGTTCTAGGAATCCATGTCAAAATTTAGGTAGGAAGTAAGAATTCTAAGTGTTTAACATAAGGTTTGGTGAGTTAGAAAGTGTAGGAGATGAATAAGAAGTTTATGATGTTCTTAAGGAATTTTGATGAACTAGGAAACATTCTATAGTGTAATAAGGACTTAGGCATGATCTTGAGATTTAAGTAGGTACCAAAGTCACTTTGGGACTTAGGTAAATACCTAGGCAAACTTTGGTAAAATAAGGAGAAGTGTACACTAGGAAAAGAGTTTCAAGAAGGAGATAAGGAATTAGTGGTGAGAGATGATGCTTGGGAGATGATGTTAAGTTAAGGAGAAAGCATTTTGGGATAGTAGTTACCATAGGTGAGAAACACCATCTAGGAAACCTAGTATGAAATAACATAAGTGTTAAGGAATTTTTACAAGGAAATAAGTAAAGGCTTAAGGAGTTAGAAAATGAGTTTCATGGATGTTGTATGTGGGTATAAAGTTACCAAATGTTGCTAGGAAGCATTAAGAGGCCTTAGGAGAAGGTTGGTGAAGAATTGGCAAAGTTTGGGTAAGTTAGGAGGCGACCGACCCAGGGGCCGACCCAGTTTTTGGGTCGGTCGAGCCTCTGTAAAATGTTAGGAAAATGTTCGGTGATGGTCCGACCCAAAAGGGTGGGTCGGACATGGGTCGGTCGGTCAAGTTTCAAAGGAAGGAAAATGTTCGCACATGGACCGACCCAGAATGGTGGGTCGGACGTGGGTCGGACGGGCATAATTATAAGGAAGTAAAAGGGTTCTGTAATGGACCGACCCAGAAGGTTGGGTCGGACATGGGTCGGTCCAGGTAAGGTTCTTCAGACCCGAAAACCACTGGGAGGGTCCGACCCAGTTGTGGGTCGGACGGTGGGTCGGTCGGACCAAAACATGTAAAAAAAAAACAGAAAAGAATGTGACTTATTTAGTTAACCCTAGGGTGTTTAATGAAGGTAACCTAGGGTAGGATAGGCATTAAAACATGTCATACAAGCATGTTGAATACATAGTAAGTGTGAAGTTAAATAATTAATTAACCGACCTTACTAATGTGTATAGGATTCTCTCAAGGTGGGAACGAAACAAGGCAAGGACCAAGGTATGGTTTTCTTGCAGTCTGTTGCCTAACGGTTTACACCGGCTTGGGTGTTGTTTGTTTTCTGAGTGTTTACGACCTTATAAGATTAAGGCATGAAAGAGTTTACAGTTGTTATATATTATGATGTTGTGTTATTATGACTCTTTTCCCTTGGTGTGTCTAACAAGACCTAAATGTTGCTTGTATGTGACTTAACAAAATGTTGTGTGATCACTAACAAGTGCTAACCGGGGGAGTGAGGAGTCCGGTTGTTCCGGCCACGCGTGTGATGGATGGGGGTCGATATCATATCCGGTTCGGCTCTCTTGGTGTATGTATAGGTGTATTCCAATTTGGTTTCTACCTTCCCTTAGCTTATCCAAAGCTAGTTACTGACTCACGTCGGGCCATAGGGGCATACGTATGTTATTTCGGAGTGCTCGGGATTACTATATCCGACACGCCTTTGGTATAAGTTAACCGTTCTATATAACCGGACGGTAACGAGGATGGTAACGAGCTTAACATGGGGCTGGTAAAAACCCCTAGGCTCTCATGGTATACTAACTATGGTGGAAGGTTCCTTGTGAGGACCAAGTTTATGGTGTTATGTATTGATGTTGTGATGCTATGCAATTTCCCTTGCTATGCTATGGTATATATGTATATATGTTGGTTGTTCTAAAATGAATGCCATGTTATTATGACAATTGGTTGCGCGTATCCCGTTAGTTGATGGGCTGCGCGTTAGCCATACCAGCAAAGGTGCTGACCCCCTCGGGGGCCCCATATTTTTATTGCAGGATGAGGATCGAAGAGGCTGAGTGGCTCTAGGTCCTAGGTTGTTGATATACTTTTGGATAAGTAGGTTGTTGAGCCCGGGATGCGCCTGTGCTCCCGAGGCGTACATGTTGATACCTTGTTATACAGTTGGATGATTATGGTTTGGAGATGATTGTAAATTAAATACTCGGTATTGTCGGTTATGCTTATATATGGATGTTAGTTACTATGCTCGGGAGTCTGATCATCAGACCGATACACTTGTATTTATTCTGCCTAGTTAACCACGTGGGTGGTTAACGGCGTTGTAACACCAAAGCGATAGTTGTTATTTGGTTGGTTATTTCCGCTGCGACTTCGGTAGATGATAGGAGCGTTGTAGGGGTGTTACAAAAAGTGGTATCAGAGCGAAGTATCGCTCTGATGACTAGAATACCGAGCCTAGGAATATACCGAGTTAGGAAACCTAGCTACAGTTACCTAAGTGAGCGGACTTGGAAGGGTTAACCACTAACTAAGTGTGGAATTACCTGGTTGTCGGGAAGATGTTATAACCATTGGACCGATAAGTGTGCAAGCATAATGCTAATGAATATTCATATGAATTCAGATGTCAGGTAGACCGCGAGGTCGAGGCCGCGGACGCGGTACTGGAGATATGGGTGACCAGGGCGAGAACTACGGCCAGACTATGGCTGAGGCAGTTGCAGCCGCCGTAGCCCAGATGGTCCCCCAGTTGTTGCTGCTACAGCAGGGCAACAGCCCGGAGTTCAGCCACCCCACCACCGCCACGTAGACCAATTGGGTCAAGGCGCTGGCTGATCTGAGGCCGCCATCATTTCATGGGGAGACCGATCCCCGTAAGCTAGAGGCGTACATCTCCGAGTTGGAGACCGCCTACGAGACTTTGGCCGTACCTGCTGAGGCTAAGGTCCGACTTGCCGCCTACTACTTGAAGGGGTCGGCACAGAGTTGGTGGAAACTGGTGAGGGAGACAGGATGACTGATCCTGAGTTTGGATGGAGGGAGTACACGGCTCTGCTGCGAGCCAAGTATTACCCGGTACATGTGCAGGAGGCAAAGCGCCTCGAGCTTGACAGTCTGAAGCAGGGGGATAAGATGTCGGTTGATGACTACTACCGCATTCACCGGCCTTATCCACTGTTACCAGACTTGGGTACTCGAACCGGGTGTTGGTGAACCGGTTCTACAATGGACTGAGCCACCGTCTCCGCTATGGGATGGGGCCCGCTGAGTATACTACCTTGCAGGAGTGCTATCATGCCGCTGCAAAGGTTGAAATTACCGTCCGTCTGAGGGACGAGGAAAATGCGCACAAGCGCAAGGCCACCAACGAGGGCCAAATCAGCAAGGGTATGGGGGAGGAAAGAAGAAGAAACCCTACCCTCAGCCCCAGAAGGGCCAGTACCAGGGTGACAAGGGCCAAGCCCAGACCACCACAGCTGATGAGCCACTGAAGCTCACGTACGCGTATGCGGCGAAGCCTCTACGCTCCTACCCGCCTAAGGGTAATTACTTAACCATGTGTATCTAGTTGAGGTGTATGTTGTTGAGGTGGAAAGTGAGTATTGATTGTGTGTTGTTATAGCAGCTAGCGCGGGTTCTGAACCGGAGCGCCACTTTTACTGTAAGTGGTGCAATGGAGACCACCCCGGCAAAGACTGCAAGGGGAATATGTGAGGTGCCGCCACTGCCAGAAGATGGGGCACCGTGAGTTTGAGTGTTGGACGAATCCCAATGGCAGAAACTATAAGCCAAGGGGCAGTGGAAGGGTAACACTACCACGACCACTGAAGGCCCGAAGGCGATTACTCAGCAGACTTCTGACAAGAAGTACACTGAATCCCAGAAGGGGAAGGCTACGGGGTCCGGCAAGGCCACCCTGAATGTGGTGGACCGGTCTGAGGCACCAGGATCCTCTTCGAGACCAGGTACCGCCTAAACTGATAAATGAAAAAGTGATTGCTTACCGCATTTCATGCATGAGTGTTAGCAAGTCTAAGGGTATAAACATATAAGTAAAGAGTTAGAACATAATGTGGAAAACACCTAAATTAGGCAATTTGAAACTTAGGAACCTTCAATATCTGCTATCCAATCCCACCCGCACCAAACCCTGAAGAAACCCCATCAACATCACCGACTTTCCATTGGAGCAATGTCAGGTTATCCAGCCAGGTATGATACTCTTAAATGGATACCTGACACCGGAAGCACAAATCCACATCATCAGACGATGCGACGAACTTGGAGCAAAACCAGGAGGGTTCTACACACCCGAATACCCGAACGGAGCAAGGATGCAATTGAAGATGATGTGCATGGGTAAGGACTGGAACCCTTACACCAAGTCATATCAAGAAGTACGAGCTGAAGATGGAGCAACAGTAGCAAGCATACCAGAGGAGTTCCACGCGGTCGTTAACCACGCCGTGGGAATTGCTCAGCAAGTTGAGACGGAATCAATTCCAAGTGTAAAGGCAGATCTATGCATTGTAAACTTCTACCAGAAAGGTGGACGGTTAGGTATGCACCAAGACAAGGACGAGTCACCCGAGTCTCTAAGTAAGGGAGTACCCGTGGTGTCTTGGTCCATTGGTGATACCGCTGTGTTTGTGTATGGCGAGCAGAAGCGTGCTGATCTCGCAAAGAAGCTACTTCTGAAATCGGGGGATGTATTAATCATGGGTGGGCAATCAAGGATGCTATACCATGGCATCAGAAAGATCAAACTGAATACCGCACCGTCGGCAGTGATCAATGCCACACACATGAAACCTGGACGTTTAAATTTGACTTTCAGGCAGTTTTGAGCCTTGTGTAATCATGTATGTATTAAGCCAGTGGTTTGACAAAGGAGCTATGTCTAGCAATGTCTACAATGTAACCAATTTATGGTGTAAAACTGTGTTAATGAATAAAGGAATGTTGTTTTGGAGTGTATCAACGTGTTGTTACCCAATACTTATTAGTTTGCCAATGAATTAGGCTGTGCACTCGGAACGGGAGGTATACTGAGTGTCTGCAATAAGGCAGAAGCCGGCAAGAGCGGCACAATCCTCACCGGTACCTTTCCAGTGAATGGCGTGGATGCATCGATCTTGTTCGACTCTGGAGCCTCACACACATTCATTTCGCTATCATTTGCGAAGAGGCTGGGGTTAGACGGTGAAGAGATGCCAGACTTCGTGGTCACTCTCCCGTCGAAAGAGCAGATCAGATGTACCCGCTACTACCGAGATGCTGTTGTTCGAATCATGGATGAGGAGTTTCCGATCGACTTGATAGAGTTCGACGGACTGGGTTTTGATGTGATTGTCGGGATGAACTGGTTGGAGCGGTACAAGGGTAGAATCCTATGTGCCGAGCATCGACTGCTTCTTAGGAGTCCATCTGGGGTTACTATATCTTACCGCCAGAGGCCCAGGGAGCCTTCGACACAGATCATCACCGCCATGGCCATGTATCGTGAGTTGCGACGGGGAAATGATGTATACCTCTGCTATGTCCAGGACATAGAGAGAGACCCTGAGTTTAGCCCAGATGTGCCGGTAGTGTCGGAGTTTCCTGATGTATTTCCTAAGGAACTGCCGGGCATGCCGCCACACGAGAGGTTGAGTTTGAGATTGACTTGTTCCGGGCACCGGACCCATTGCGAAAGCACCTTACCGTATGGCTCCAGCAGAGATGACAGAGCTCAAGGAGCAGCTGCGAGACCTACTCGACAAGGGCTTTATCCGCCCTAGTGTGTCACCATGGGGAGCGCCGGTCCTCTTCGTGAAGAAGAAGGACGGTAGCCTCCGCCTATGTATTGATTATCGGGAGCTGAATGCTGTTACGGTGAAGAACCGTTACCCCTTACCACGCATCGACGATCTATTTGATCAGCTTAGGGGAGCATCAGTATTCTCCAAGATAGACCTACGTTCCGGATATCACCAGATTGCCATCCGTGACAGTGATATCGAAAGACAGCCTTTCAGAACTAGGTATGGGCACTATGAGTTCACCGTTATGCCGTTTGGCTTATCAAATGCACCAGCAAAGTTCATGGACTTAATGAACCGTTTGTTCCAAGATCAGTTGGACAAATCAGTGGTAGTCTTCATCGATGACATACTTGTGTATTCGAAATCGAGATGAGCATGAAAGCCACCTGAAGAGATGTATTGCAGACGTTGAGAAGAATCAGCTTATGCTAAATTTTCTAAGTGTGAATTTTGGTTGAACCAGTATCTTTCCTTGGGCATGTGATTTCTGAGGCCGGGATCGCTGTTGATCCGGTAAAGATAGATGCAGTTCGCACCTGGCCTAGGCCGAAGACAGTTACCGATATCAGGAGCTTCCTCGGTCTGGCAGGTTACTATAGGAGATTTGTGAAGGACTTCTCCAGCGTCTCGAAGCCGATGACTTCCTTGATGAAAAAGGATGCACCATTCGAGTGGACAGTCGACTGCGAGAGAGCTTTCACGAGTCTCAAGGATGCTCTGACATCTGCACCGGTTCTAACATTACCAGACGGTCCAGATGGTTTTGAGGTCTACTGCGACGCATCAGACAGAGGTATGGGTTGTGTGTTGATGCAGCACGGGAAGGTCGTGGCTTACGCCTCCCGACAGCTGAAGAAGCATGAGGAGAACTACCCTACCCACGACTTAGAATTGGGGGCCATTGTCTTCGCACTGAAGATATGGCGACATCATTTGTATGGGTATAAGGAGGGTAAGGCAAATGTGGTAGCTGACGCATTGAGTCGCCGAGCACACTCTCTCTATTCGCTAGTCTCTCATACTGGCTTGGTTGAAGAGGTGCGGAGTGCTCAGATGACGGATCAGTACATGGTGGAGATTAGACAGAAGCTTATTGATGGCACATTCGAGGGTCAGAAGTATGACTTCAGACTCCACGATGATGACCTGATTAGGCTCAATGGCAGATTGTGTATACCCAGGAGTAGCGCTGAGCTGAAGGAGCGCATATTGAGTGAATCCCATTGTTCTACTACTTCGATTCACCCCGGAGCTTCAAAGATGTATAAAGGTATGAAAAGATTTCTGGTGGGCTGGAATGAAAAAGGATGTAAATGACTATGTGTTGAGGTGTCTCACTTGTCAGAAGGTCAAGTTTGAGCACCGACGGCCTGGTGGTATGGTGCAGCCAATGCCAGTGCCGGAGTGGAAGTTCCATGACATATCTATGGACTTCGTGTAGGGCTTCCGCCTACAAGGGGAGGTCTAAATATGATTTGGGTGGTAGTTGACCGACTGACCAAGGTGTCTCGATTCATTCCGATGAAGGACACCTGGAAAGTGGCAAGATTGGCAGAATTATTCGATAAAGAGATTGTAGACATCATGGTGTACCAAAGACGATAGTATCTGACAGAGATACCAGATTCTTATCCAGATATTGGAAGTCTACACGAGAGGCACTTGGTACTGAACTGAAATTGAGCACGGCGTTTCACCCACAGACCGATGGTCAGAGTGAGCGCACTATACAGACACTTGAGGATATGCTACGTGCATGTGCACTTGATTTTCAGACCAGCTGGATTGATAAGTTACATCTGATCGAGTTTAGCTACAACAACAGTTATCAGCATCGATCAAGATGTCTCCCTTCCAGGCATTGTACGGTAGACCATGCCGCACACCATTATGCTGGGATGAATCGAGTGAGACGGTCATTATAGGACCAGAGTATCTTGAGCAAGTTCAGGCAGAAGTTCGCCAGATCAGGGCTAATATGAAGCAGCTCAGGATAGACAGAAGTCGTACGCAGATGTGCGCCGACGTGACCTGGAGTTCGCCGTGGGCGATCAGGTATTTTTGAGAGTATCCCCCATGAAGGGAGTATTTCGTTTTGGTCAGAAGGGCAAGCTGAGCCCGAAATATGTAGGTCCTTATGTTGTGACGGAGCGGATCGGCCCGGTAGCTTATAGACTTGATTTACCCGCCGAGCTGGGCAAGGTACATGATGTATTTCATGTGTCCCAGTTGAAGAAGTATATGTCTCATCCGTCTCATGTGCTTCAGCCTGAAAGGCTAACTTTAGAGCCGACCATGCGATCAGTGGAGACTCCGGTACGGATTCTGGACACTAAGACTCGAGACACTCGCCATAAGTCCGTGAGACTGGTGAAGGTCCTCTGGTCTAACCAGGACGTTGAGGAGGCCACTTGGGAGCTGGAAGAAAAGATGAAGGCGAAGCACCCGTCATTGTTTGCTTCTTAGTGTTTATATGTATAGGGTACGGGGCGTACCCCTTTTAAAGGGGGGTAGAGCCGTTTCGGTTATGGTTGTGTACGACATGTATATGTATACATTGTCTATGATTGTTACAGACCTTTGAGTCTGAATGGTATTATATGGTTTGGACCTCGAGTCCGTTGTGATATTGTGTGGATAGGACCTTGAGTCCGTTGTGGTGTAAGAATGATGGTAAGGTTGGTAATGATGGTTGGAAGTATTGTTTTTATAAATGTTCCCCGTGTTCTAATAGTAAGATATGTGGGAAGTATGAACTTTGGGGACAAAGTTCTTTTAAGGGGGGTAGATTGAAATACCCCAAACCTTGGTATGTTGGTTAAACATTAAAACATGATTTTAAGACTAAAAAGAGTCTTAGAAACCTTAGTAAACAAATTTAAACAAAAGGAAACACAAATGTGCTTTAAAGTCAATAAGAGCTAAAATGTGCTCTAAGCTTGGGATAAACTTGAGTAAGGCCTAATGAGCTTACCAAGACTTCATTTATATACTAATGAACATATTAAACCAATTACCAAAGAAAACCAAGCTTGAAAACAAGTTAAAACTCAAAATGTGCTTTAAGAAGTCTTAAAGCACGTTTTTGAAAAATTGTCTTGTAAATGAGTTTTGAATGGCTAAATGTCCATCATTACTCTTAAATATATATGTGTACTATATAGTATCACATTTGGGTGGCTATATTAGTGGGAAATCAAAAATTTCACTTCTATGTGCCTTGTATAGGTGAATAGTACTTTTTATAAGCTATTTTGTAACATATGTGGTATAAGTAATTAAATTGACAAACAAAGACTAAAACACCCCCACACTAATATAAGGGGCCGGTTTTTATAAGGTTGACTCACCACTCTCTTATTAATGTATTAAGTAAGTAAAGATAAGTAAATAAGCTACCTTTTTACTTTATAAGTATAAATATCTCTTAAAGCAAATTCTATCTTCATTCTCTCATTTCCCTTCCTTGCTCACACGGTTTCCCACTCATCTTCTCCCTTCTTCCTTGTTCTCTCACGTATACCACTACCACCATTAAAACACAAGCTTTGACCACTTGCTAAATCTAGCTCACTTGTCCAAATCAAAAACAAATACCACCAATCTCTTCCTCTCATCAAGCTCTTCATTCCTATCTTCTCAAAACTCCTAGAGCTCCATTTCGGTGCCAAGGTGTTCCACCATTGAAGGAGCTTGAGCTTGGATTTCTACATATTATTACTCTCCTTTACTTCTAGGTAAGGAATCTCAAACAAAATCAAGTTTCCTCCTTGTTTTTGTCATGTCCGAAAATACACATTGATATAGCTCATTGTGTGACTTTGTTCTAGCTTCATTTCAACTCTTCATGGACTAGGTGGAGTCCTCTCTTGTTATATATTCAAACTCCCTTCAAAGATCAAGGTAAAACTACATTAATGTTTTTGAAACTATGTCAAATTAGGGTTTACAATGAGATGAAGCTCAAAGCTTGAATACTCATTATGGTGTTTGTATATTGTCTAGAACTTGACAAGGAATCAAATTGTCATACGGTTTTGTAAGGAATCAAGAAGGAAGTGTTTTGGGAAAAGAGGTAAATCTACTAACTTAAATGTTGTTTAATGCCTTAGGAGAAATGAGCTTATAAATGCTTATTAAAACTACCTAAAGAGCAAATGGTGAATGACTTAGTAAAGTGTTCTCAAGAACTAGTAAAGGGCATATGTGTGTTGAGTGTATTTGCAGGTTAAAGGCATATATATTGTGGAAATTCAGTGTTTATGATTTAAGCACTTTAAGGGCCTAAGAGCCATGCATTTTAAGGGCCTAAGTGCCATGCAATTTATATTGTGCACTATATTGTAATGTGGTGTAAATTTGGTGAAATTGTGTATGAGAGTGTTCTTGGTGATTTTAGATGTTCTTGTGTGTTTAAAGGAGAAGGTAAAGTGTTTAGGCTTAGTAATGTTCTAGGGGAATCCATGTCAAAATTTAGGTAGGAAGTAAGAAGTTCTAAGTGTTTACATAAGGTTTGGTGAGTTAGAAAGTGTAGGAGATGAATAAGAAGTTTATGATGTTCTTAAGGAATTTTGATGAACTAGGAAACATTCTATAGTGTAATAAGGACTTAGGCATGATCTTGAGATTTAAGTAGGTACCAAAGTCACTTTGGGACTTAGGTAAATACCTAGGCAAACTTTGGTAAAATAAGGAGAAGTGTACACTAGGAAAAGAGTTTCAAGAAGGAGATAAGGAATTAGTGGTGAGAGATGATGCTTGGGAGATGATGTTAAGTTAAGGAGAAAGCATTTTGGGATAGTAGTTACCATAGGTGAGAAACACCATCTAGGAAACCTAGTATGAAATAACATAAGTGTTAAGGAATTTTTACAAGGAAATAAGTAAAGGCTTAAGGAGTTAGAAAATGAGTTTCATGGATGTTGTATGTGGGTATAAAGTTACCAAATGTTGCTAGGAAGCATTAAGAGGCCTTAGGAGAAGGTTGGTGAAGAATTGGCAAAGTTTGGGTAAGGTTAGGAGGCGACCGACCCAGGGGCCGACCCAGTTTTTGGGTCGGTCGAGCCTCTGTAAAATGTTAGGAAAATGTTCGGTGATGGTCCGACCCAAAAGGGTGGGTCGGACATGGGTCGGTCGGTCAAGTTTCAAAGGAAGGAAAATGTTCGCACATGGACCGACCCAGAATGGTGGGTCGGACGTGGGTCGGACGGGCATAATTATAAGGAAGTAAAAGGGTTCTGTAATGGACCGACCCAGAAGGTTGGGTCGGACATGGGTCGGTCCAGGTAAGGTTCTTCAGACCCGAAAACCACTGGGAGGGTCCGACCCAGTTGTGGGTCGGACGGTGGGTCGGTCGGACCAAAACATGTAAAAAAAAAACAGAAAAGAATGTGACTTATTTAGTTAACCCTAGGGTGTTTAATGAAGGTAACCTAGGGTAGGATAGGCATTAAAACATGTCATACAAGCATGTTGAATACATAGTAAGTGTGAAGTTAAATAATTAATTAACCGACCTTACTAATGTGTATAGGATTCTCTCAAGGTGGGAACGAAACAAGGCAAGGACCAAGGTATGGTTTTCTTGCAGTCTGTTGCCTAACGGTTTACACCGGCTTGGGTGTTGTTTGTTTTCTGAGTGTTTACGACCTTATAAGATTAAGGCATGAAAAGAGTTTACAGTTGTTATATATTATGATGTTGTGTTATTATGACTCTTTTCCCTTGGTGTGTCTAACAAGACCTAAATGTTGCTTGTATGTGACTTAACAAAATGTTGTGTGATCACTAACAAGTGCTAACCGGGGGAGTGAGGAGTCCGGTTGTTCCGGCCACGCGTGTGATGGATGGGGGTCGATATCATATCCGGTTCGGCTCTCTTGGTGTATGTATAGGTAGTATTCCAATTTGGTTTCTACCTTCCCTTAGCTTATCCAAAGCTAGTTACTGACTCACGTCGGGCCATAGGGGCATACGTATGTTATTTCGGAGTGCTCGGGATTACTATATCCGACACGCCTTTGGTATAAGTTAACCGTTCTATATAACCGGACGGTAACGAGGATGGTAACGAGCTTAACATGGGGCTGGTAAAAACCCCTAGGCTCTCATGGTATACTAACTATGGTGGAAGGTTCCTTGTGAGGACCAAGTTTATGGTGTTATGTATTGATGTTGTGATGCTATGCAATTTCCCTTGCTATGCTATGGTATATGTATATATATGTTGGTTGTTCTAAAATGAATGCCATGTTATTATGACAATTGGTTGCGCGTATCCCGTTAGTCGATGGGCTGCGCGTTAGCCATACCAGCAAAGGTGCTGACCCCCTCGGGGGCCCCATATTTTTATTGCAGGATGAGGATCGAAGAGGCAGAGTGGCTCTAGGTCCTAGTTTGTAGATATACTTTTGGATAAGTAGGTTGTTGAGCCCGGGATGCGCCTGTGCTCCCGAGGCGTACATGTTGATACCTTGTTATACAGTTATGGATGATTATGGTTTGGAGATGATTGTAAATTAAATACTCGGTATTGTCGGTTATGTTTATATATGGATGTTAGTTACTATGCTCGGGAGTCTGATCATCAGACCGATACACTTGTATTTATTCTGCCTAGTTAATCACGTGGGTGGTTAACGGCGTTGTAACACCAAAGCGATAGTTATTATTTGGTTGGTTATTTCCGCTGCGACTTCGGTAGATGATAGGAGCGTTGTAGGGGTGTTACAATCTTAAGGTATTTTTCATGCTTGAAAATCCTTAAGACACATTTTATGTGTATTCAAAAATTCTACATCTTCTAAAGCTATTTTCTTCATCATTTCATGAAGGAAAAATAATGCTCCATCCCTCCTAGGTGTGTCGAAAATTCAAGAAGAAAACCCTAAGGTAAATCCTTGGAAAACTACTTATAAATCTACTTAAGGTCTTTGTTAAGATCTAACTCCTAAACCCCTTCCTCTCTTGCATAAAAATCGAAGAGGAACATCAGTCTACATTGGAGGAAGTTGGGAATTCAAGAGGAGTTCAAGTACTTAATCATCTTTTATTAAGAGTAAGTTTACTAAGCAAATCTTTATTATTTTAAGCTTGTTTAAGCTCTTAAAAATTATGTACACCTTCTTAAATAATTAAGACCGGAACTATATGGTAATACATACCAAAAATATAATTTATAACATTTATAGTAAGCTTACTACCTTAAGACACATTTTTGTTTTACAAAAATTACTTATGATATATAATAATTCATGCCGAATTACCTAGGGCATTTATGCTCCCTTTTGAGCTAAAAATCAATCTAAGGCATTATAATAATTTTTGCATGAGTTATATGACTCATATAAATTTATGTATAATTATTATAAGTTATAAATCAAGATTTGGAAACTATATGGTGATATATTATCATTGCCGAGTTCAAATGGTGAGGAATAGATTTTAATGAGCTAAATATGTATATAAATACATACTATGAATTTTGGGAAAGTTAGAAATAATTACTAGTGTTTAAATGACTAGTTTAATGAGTTATGTGGTAAAAATATAATTTTTATAAATTTTGGGGAAAGATGTGTGATTACCGAAGGTAAAATGTGCCCATGGCATAATTATAATATAATATGGTGTGAGATTTAATATTATGAATTTCAGTTGAATTAAATAAGTGTTTAAGTATTAAAATAACTATTTATAAAGTTTTGGGGCTATTTTGTAATTCTTGGAAAGATTGGTGTAAGAACCGAGAAACATATAAGTTTATGGGTGTATTAGTGTATTAAGTATGAAATTAAACTATGGTCAAAGTGTTGACCGAAAACTATAGGTTAAAATGATTTATGACATAAAATATTAAGTTTATAAAAGTGTTGGGGTGAATATGTAATTTATAAGAGTTTAAATATAAAACTGAATTTTATAAGGGGCAAAAACATAATTTGTAAAAAAATAAGTGTCCACTTGGTTATTAAGGAAATTAAATGTTAAAACTATATTTTATAAGTGAATATATAATTTATGTAAAAATTTTGGGGCTAGAATGTAATTACAAGAGATTATAAGGCAAACCAAGAATTAATGTGGCTAGTTGGTGATTTATAAAGTTATAGTGTTCAAATAATAAATACCGAATTTATAAAGTGGTTTAGTGAATTAATTAATTAAGAAAACGAAACTATGTAATATAAAGTATTTGGAGAATAACGTAAAGTTTATGAAATAAATGAGGTTATAATATAATAATCGAAAAGTATGATGTATTTATGGGATTAAAAATATTTGTAGGTCCTATATGGATATTTAAAGAAATTTAGAAAAGAAAATTATGATTTAAGGATTTATCAAAATAAAACTATATGATATACAAGTATAAGTAATTTACTTGTAAATGAAATAATATTATTTGGGAGAGTTTGTAATTAATAAAAGATATGGGAATAACATGTCCCATGTATGACATGTAAATATAATTTGAGAATTTATTAAGTGGTTATGTCATTTAGACAATTATATGTAAGTATCATAATAATACATGTGTATGAAATATATATATTTTAGAATTTCAAGTAAATCAAAGGAGATGATATAAGGAATTATGGGATTAAAACTATGGGTTACATAGTTATAAGGAATTTAATTATAACCAAATAATATTAATTGGGGTTAAGTGGAGAATAACAAAGAAATTATAAGAATATTATGTTCATGCGTGACATATAAAAATATTTGATAAATTTATAAATTATTATGTCATTCGGACAATTGTGAAACATGTAACATAAATGGTACATGAATATATAGTTATATACATTAAAGGATTTAAGAATAAATCAAAAGGAATAACAAATAAGTTAAACATCCAATCATAAGGTAATTAAAAGGAATTACCACACAATATAAGTTTTATAAATTAAGGCTACATGATTTGGAACTATATAAATACCTTGAATAATAATAAGGAAAAGAGGTTAAAGAAACTACCTAAGTATAAAGAAATAAACCTCACATGAAATAACGAATATGAAATCGTTTCATGAATCAATAAAATTATTATACGAGAGTTACATAAATTAACACTCTCAGATTAATCCTATTCTAGGACATTGTTTGACCAGACGTTGACGCGGAACTAAACAAGTACAGTCTACGGTGAACGGTATGGAATTCTTGCAGTCTGCTTTCTACCGGATTACACCGGCTTGTGTGCTATTTGTTGTTTGAAATAACGACCAAGATAATCGTATGAAAAATGTTGTATCTCTTGTGCACTGTTGTGTTATTCTTTGTGCGTGATGTTACTAACTGTAACGTGTATGTCCCACGCATACAACACTACATTACCAGTGGATTAAATACCTGCATATTATTATACCGAGAACTTGTACTCAAGTTTCTCACTAACTTCACTTTATAACAAACGTCGTTGTCCTAAACGTGACAACCGACAATAGACATTGTGTTCTTGATTAACGTCCTTGAGTGACATTTAACAATTCTATACTACGAGAACGAGGAGCCCAGTTGGAGCTGGCCATGCATGCTACCGGAGTTGTACCTGTCACAGGTCGTCTCCTATACAATTTACGTCGCGACGGGAGTTTTGGGTGCACTACGTCACTCACCGGCGGCGTACCGGAACAGTTCAAGTTGGGGGGAAGACTTTATTCCTCTCGAGGGTTCGATTCCCACCTCTTTTAAGTACAGGAGTTAACTACATTATCTTCTGAGGGACTAATTACCCACCAACTTTTACGAGAGTCCCATCTCGTCTAAGGGTTTATCATACCCGACCATCTTACTCCATGAAGGAGTTTAACGAGGTCACTATACCTCCACTGCTGTGAGGTTCTCTTATATACATGTTTGTCCCATTGTGAGGATCTGACTACTATCAAGCTACTTCGGAACATTTAACTTGACCTTCTGCAGTCTTGTTCTGTGTGACATTGTTATCCTTGTATGGATGCTTGTTATGATTATGTTATGATGCTTATTTACAGCTTTATAAAAATGACTTGCATGTATTCGACAAAATAGTTGGTGTGGCCCAGTAGCTTGTGGGCTGCACGTTTTTCATACCAGCAAATTATTTTGCTGAGCCATTTCATGGCTAAACAATTCCAGGTACCTAAATAATGAAGAGATTACCCGACCGAGTGTAGGCGGGGTAGAATTAAGACAGGGGACTGTTATCACCAGAATCATTTTACAAGTATTGTACTTTTATTTTTGACTTTTGTTGTTTCAAGAGGTTTGTATTCAGCGCTCAGACCGTAGCATTTGTAAGTTATTTTGGAGTTAGCCTTGTTAGTCACATGGGTGACTAGCGGCGTTGTAGCACCACCCGTTGTTATGTATATATTTTCCGCTGCATTTCTACTTATCTTTGGGAGCTATCATTGTACAGGTTATTGGATTTCGGGTTGGGGTGTTACAAAAAGTGGTATCAGAGCATAGTTGCGCTCTAAGAACTGAGTACAACCAAAATTAGCCTTGGGATACATGGTGTGTGATAGAACAGTGAGGAATAGAAAGTCAGTTCTTACTTGGTCCGCCGAAGGGCGTTAATAACTATTCAAAACTTACAGTAACTACAAACTATGACCTGCCTAAATAACGAGCAGATGTCAGGAAAAGGAATACATTAAAAAAAATACTTAAGACTACCTGAACTGGCGAAGGGGTTTGTTGAAGACCGTACGACGCCAACTGTCATTTACACGGGAGCTGACGACAAATAATAATGACGCTATACCGATGACAACCCGAGAAGCTGACAATACTGCAAAGTATACAGTGATGATGGAATAAGAATATATCTCAATGGACATACACCGCATGATGATCCAACCTGCATGGCGCACTTGCTACAACAAGTGCTGCTCCAGTAAACCAAATAAAAGAGAACGAAGACCTACACGGAAAAAGAAAACACTGAAATTTATGGGATACCCAGGCACTGAGCTTGCTACCCAGTGCGGGACTGGAAGATCTTACAATTCCTTATTAACCTCACGAGAAAATCATGTGAAACCTTGAAATATGTGGCAGTTGGGCCAGAAAGTATTTGAAAGCGTGGCGCTTGGGCCGAAAAGTGTTTGAGGATGTGGCGCTTGGGCCAGAATGTGTTTGGGAAGGTGGCACTTGGGCCGGAATGATTTGGGAATGTGGCTCTTGGGCCGAAATGATTTGGGGTTGAAGTAAGACATATGGGCCAGAGGGACTTCTTGACTAGAATAGATGTGTGGACCTGAATGCCCTTAATCTGGTAGTGATACATACAGGCTGAAGGAAGCCACATGAACTGTGAATGGGCCACTGGGCCGAGAGAGAAACTTTGAAGTCTAAGATTTGTTTGATGAATGAGTTACGAAAAACTATCTTGAATTCGAATGGGTTGAAACCTAAACAAATGGTTTTGAGTGGGCCTAAAAGGTATGACACCTAGATCTAGGACTTTGGGACAGGGCCCGAACAAAAAGTTTACCTAGACTAGAATAGACCTTGGGCCGAAATGGAAAAGCCTGATTAATTTTCATGTCTTATGGAATGCTTTAGGTAGATTTGTTTTTCATGGGTCTGGAACTAAATTGATAATTCAAACTAGGCTGAAAAAGAAATCACCTAAGTCTAAACTTTTAGGCCGAAGCCCAGATGACTCACATATCAAACCACACAGGGCCTTTGGGTCGTAAACAAATAAAGCTGCCAATTCAGGTTGGGCGAGGTTGACATAGGGAAAAGTTCCTATGAATCTCTAGGCTGGGTAGTGGGCCAATCATACAAGCAAACAAAGCCCACACAAATTCAACATGTCCTCACTAGACGTTCAAGTCAAACCGGGTATGGATCGATCCGGAGAGGTGCTTGGGGCGCGGGCCCAGTCACCACATAGGAATAGGGCTTGCACGCTATTCTCTTTGGGCTTCCCCACTCTTTTCACATCACCAAAAGGTGTGCGTCCACGGTCGGGTCTTTGACTGACCAAACAATGGGCTAGGTAAGGGTACTGCCAGGAAAATGCTTGGGGCTAAAGCCTAGGTATTAAGGGGGTGTGGTTAGACGACACCCTCCTCTTTTCCCCCACTTATTCATATCACCTAAAAGGTGTGAGTCCCTGACAGGGGACCCTAAGGCGGGTCCCGGGGTGAGATCGGTTTGCGTGGACCCTCGCTCTCATATGATGCAAAGGTGTAGAAATTAAAGTGCGCACAAAAGTAAACAAACAATGTAATAAAGCCATAGATAAACAATTTCGAGTTAAGCCCTCTTTCTTAAAATTAAACAAGTTAAAATTAAGAATTTTGTCCCCAGCAGAGTCGCCAGCCTGTGAGCCTCAATTTTTAAACCCTATCCTCTATTGAATAAGTTGATTAAGATCTAACCGGGTTTTAGGTCCACTTATAACCTAAGATTAATAACTATGTCATATAACAAAAATTATTAAAACCTAAGCTAGCTCACTGGAACCTATTATGAGTCGCCACCTAATTTTTACCTAGATCAAATTAGGAAAGAAAAGTTCGGGTTCGGGGGCTTGGTATACAACTTATTTTGGGTTCAATTACTTTCATTACCCTTAGAAGTCGTTTTTCCTCTACTTAGTTCAATTACGGCATATTACGAGTTGTTTTAACCTAAGTGCGCGCTTCTGATTTTTTTTTGTATTTTTAACATTTTTTGACAGAAAATAAAAGTGAAAAGTGAAATTACCTAAACTAGGGTTTCGGAGGCAGAATTAGGTTGAATTTTGATTTCGTCCGTGGCCACGGACCTAATGTCCGAACCCACGGACCCCAGTTAACCTAATTACACAAAAAAGTCAAGTTTAAACAGAAACGAGATTTTGAAAAGTCCGGGGCCACGGACAGGACGTCCGTGGGCCCGGACATGTTTTATAAAACCCTAAATTTTGAAAATAAAAAATATCTTGCCACCGTCCGGGGGCGTCCGGGCTTGCGGACTGGGCGTCCGGGACCCCGGACATAGCGTCCGTGGGTGCGGACCGCCCTCGGACGGCGGCGTTTAGGTGTTTCCCGGTGGTGTTTTGCCTCAAAATTTATGGGTAGGTAGCCTGAAAGATTCTAAACACGTTAGTGATTGAAAGTTTACAATTTGAATTCGAATTAGACATGAAACTTAGCAAACAAGTTATTGGGCAGAAGCGAAAACAAACGTTAATTCAGAAGCAGTAAAAAGTCAATTCGACTCCAAATTTTAACACAGAGTAGTTAAAGTTGAACAAAGTCGGAAAAATATGATTTCAACCTGTTTTACCTTCGGATTTAATGAGACTCTTCACATCGGGGATCTTTTGGTGCTTCGTTGATGTCGGTTCTGGATTGACTTCGAATTGAGCTTCTGACTCCTTCTTATTTATGCTGTTAAGGACGTGTTTCTTCTGTTTTTGTGGTGTTTTTGTGTGTTTTTGGTGCTTGGAAGTTCAATGGGAGAAGAAAGGATGAGTTTTTGGTGATTTCGGGGTGACTTCTGCAGTGTTTCGGTATTGATTTGAGGCTTGGAAGTGTAAAAACGTGGGGAGAAGGTTTGTGGCTGTGTTTTCTGACTTTGGAAGTGTTCTCCTCTGCCCTAGGTCGTTTTTGGAAGGTCCTTTTATAGAGAGAGCAAGGCCATGTTGATAGAACAAATTTTTTATCTAAAATCCTGATTTTGTGGTCTAAGAGAATCTGATTTTTTAGAATATGCTGTAGGCCGAGAAAAATTATGAAAATTTAACTGAAGGTAAAGGATGATTTTTAAGAATTTTGAGAGTTGGAATCGGGTTAGTTTGAGAAATAACCGATTAGAGAAAAATCTCACAATCTAGAATCTCCCATAATTCACAAGTAATTATTGGAAACTCGAAATAACAAAATTCCAACGGAATTAGTCTCTAAAAAGCATCCTCTATCTTGTGTTAAAATTGCATGACATTTTGTTTTGATTTTGGTATTTTCCATAGGAGAGAGAAAATTGCAAAAATGATTGAATTTGTCTTTTAAATTTTGGGATAAGGTTCCAAATAAAATAATTTCAGGTTTATGACTGTATGTAGTCATGCTAACCATGTGACAATTTTATTTTAATTTTGAAAACCCTTTTATTTCTATTTTGAGGCTATTTCATGTGTTAATTATTAAAGAAACTAGCTTATTAAAGACTTAATTTCCAGAATAAATATTATCAGAAAATCATGAAATACCTTTCATAATGACTATGATATTTGGAAGTGTTTGGAGATAATAAACAAGTCATATGAAAATAGAAAATCCCGAGAATGTCCTTGGAAAATCCTGCATTGGTGCATTTTGACCATTTTGCCCTTTGTAACATGTATGTCTTAGAGACTACTCCAAAGGGGTTAAAATTTTGGGTATAACAGATTGCCCCCCGTCAACTAGACTTTGTAATGGATATGAAGAGTCTAGTTGATGCTTGAGTGATACCCCAAAATTGTGGACCTTAAAAGACCCTGCATGCCGCTTGAAATCTAGTGGGTTGTGTCGAGCTATTCGAAGGCGCTGACTACCTAAAGAGGAAGGAGATGTTGTTGAACTATTCGAAGGCGCCAACTACCTGAAATGATGATATGTTGTCGAGATATTCTAAGGCGCTGACTACCTAAAAAGATGAAAATGATGTCAAGCTATTCTAAGGCATTGACTACCTAAAAATGAAATGATGAAATAAATGTCAAGCGATTTTAAGGCGTTGACTACCAAAATAATGAAGTACATGACAAGCGATTCTAAGGCGTTGACTACCTATGATGAGTGAAATGATGTCAAGCTATTCTAAGGCGTTGACTACCTATAAGTAAAGTGAAATGAAGTAATGTCAAACGATTCTAAGGCGTTGACAACCTAAAAAGTAAAATGAAATAATGCAAGCGATTCTAAGGCGTTGACAACCTAAAATGTGAAAACTGGGTGGTATGCAAATGCAAGAATGTTGGAATGCTAATGGTGCTGATAGTGTCGATGATGCCGATGATGTTGATGATGCTGATGATGTTGATGATGCTGATGATGCTGATGATGTTGATGATGCTGATGATGCTCGGATGCTTCTGGAGACCGAAAACCCGTGCTGATGCTTCTGGCTGGACCCAATGTGGACTTATTGCCATCGCCCCCCAAGCCGGTGTGCAGGGATAACTCCTGGTAAAAACCCTGGGGACTTATTGCCTTCGCCCACCATTCGTTGATCCCAAAAATAAGTTGACATCGCAAAAGGAGGATTTATTGCCATCACCTCGCCAACTTTCTGTCGCCAGGTCTTGTGACGCGCCTGGATAATGCAACTAGGTCTTATGACGAGCCTATATGAATGAGATGAATGCAATGTGTTTGATGAGAGTGGGTAAGCTAAAGGGTAATGCTAGGTCTTACTACGAGCCTAAGGGAATGTAACTAGGTCTTATGACGAGCCTAAAGGATGGTTCTAGGTCTTATGACGAGCCTAAAGGATGGATCTAGGTCTTATGACGAGCCTAAAGGATGGATCTAGGTCTTATGACGAGCCTAAGGGTTGGATCTAGGTCTTATGACGAGCCTAAAGGTTGGATCTAAGTGAAAGTGAGTTAAGTGTATGATGGGTCTCACACTAAAAATGGGTTAGAAAGATAATGGTCTCGTGCAAATGCATGTGGTGAAAACCAATTGTAAAAGGGCCGAACGTGGCGGTGATGAGGTGTATGCAAAAGTTTGTAAAATGCAATCACAGTGCATGTAAGATATTTGTTCAAAGTAAGAAACTGTTGAAAAATGTGCCAAACATGGCGATGATGAGAATTAAAAAAAATGGTTTAAAGCAAGAAATCGCTGGAAAATGTGCCAAACATGACAATGATGAGAATTGAAAATTGTTTAAAGCAAGAAATTGCTGGAAAATGTGCCAAACATGGCAAAGCTTGGGAAAAACTCTACTGAAAAAGGAAAGTGAAAGAATCACTTCCTGACTAAGGATTTCAGATTTGCATTTTGTTTCTTAGATGATGAACATGCCGCTGGTGTAGACACCAAAAATTCTCACCCCATAAAGCAAAATTCCAAAAAATAAATAAATAAAAGAGGGTCGTTTCCTTACTTTTTTCAGAACGTATTAATTTGCATGCCAATACAAAACCATCGTTCTTTTGACAAACTTTTAATATCAACTTTTGAACATCCATTTTATGTCACTCAGAATTCATTTTTAACAACTTGTTGCATTTATAACATGAGAAGTTGACATAGTCTACCGGTGGAGGTCTTGCTCATGAATTTGTATGTCTGGAGTTTCGAAGCCCAACAAACCCATATTTTTCTTCTTCCTCCTGTTTCCGAAATCTCTCAAACAATATTACTCCAAATGAAACATGGCCCATCAATTAAGCCCACCTTCGGTACTACCAAAATAAGCCTCTTAGCCCAAAAGAAAAAAAAAGCTAGTGCTAGTGCTGCTGCCCTTCCCTATAAAACTAACATCCAAACCCTGAAAAAGGGGGCATTGGCGGCGCCTCAGACTCCACTTCCCAAAAAAAAACATTTGACTTATTCTCTTCCTCACTCTCTCACCCGGTGCCTGGACGGACCTTCTTCAAAAAAATTATCAACGAACATAGCTGATGAGCCTTCCTCAACTTCTTCACCACCACCACCGGTATTTTTGCAATCAACTGGCGAACAAGGATGCACAGGCTCTATGCCAACTTCATTCTCTTCTCTCGTCGAACACAGAGTATACAACCGTGTCCTTCTTCTTTCTCTTTAAACTGTCAAAGGAGGAGCATACGAGCTCAGGGACATCTTCGTTTTCTTCTCACCGACGACCGAGGAGCCCCTTCATTGAACGAGAATGTACGCGGGCTACCATCCTCTATTCCTCTGCACCAACGCTGGCGAACGGAAGACGTACATGCTCCAACTCCCATCATCCTCTTCACGTCTCTGATGAACAAGGGACACACACGCTCTGCGCCATTTTTCTTCTCCGACAATGGTTTTGCAACCCAAATGGCGACCGAAGTACATACATGCCCCATTGCCATCCTCATTCTCTTCACAATCGGCGAACAAAAACACCAGGTTTCCGTTCATTTCTCTTCACGACGCCACCTCCATGCTCTGCACTCATGTTCTATGCAACTGAACCGGCGAAACCAGGAGCATATACGCTCCGACCTCCTGTCTGCTCCATCTCTTCCTCACGGCGAAGACAAGAACGTGCAGGCCCAGCCCTCTCTTCATTCTCTTCTCAGCTAGGCAAGCCCAGCAAATAAACGAGTGTACATGCTCCTCTGCCTCACTACCGGTAATTTTGCAAACTATCTGGCGAACAAGGAGCGTCACGCTCCACCTACCTCCTTCTCTTTACGCGAGCAGGGAACAGGACAAGAAGCAGCTCCACCGCCTTCCTCATTCTCTTCACGCTAACCGATGAGCAAAGGAGCGAACGCTCTGCCTTTCTCATCCTCTTACCATCGCAGGCAACCAAGGAGCACACATGCTTCACCATCATTTACTTTCACTATCGACCAGCTGGCTAACATGGAGTATACGTGCTCAGGCTCTCCATCCTCTTCACATGGCAGGCGAACTAGGAACGTACATGCTGCGGCCCTGCTCTTCTCTTCACCACTACTGGCGAACAAAGGATCTTCTGCTCTGCGCTCTTCACCCCCTTTACAGACGGTAATTTTGCTTCCGACCTGGAGAACGGGAAAGTACTTGCTCTCACCTCAATCTCCTCATCATCGGTAATACTGCAACCTAGCTGGCGAACACGAGCCACACATATTTCACAACCCACTGGTGAGCAAGGAGCAAACATGTTGAGCCTCTGTCATTCCTTTCGCTGTCGTTAGCCAAACGAGGGAAAGAATTTGTCCTCTGTCCAGGTATTTCGCCTGAGCCCAAAAAACCCAAATACTTCTATGATTAATTTGTGCCTGCAAAACAGAGTCTGCATACATGCGCTGTCTGATAATGTTCTTCGCTCCCCAACTCAAATGCACCTCTATTCACATTTTGTGTGTGTGTGTTTATTGTGTTGAATTCATGCGAACCCACCCTCTTTATACTTATCTGATCTACTAACTTGTTTGTCCATCTCCATATGTCGTTTTACTTCCATGTTTTTGTAAGCAAGCTAGACATTTAGTTGTAGTTGACTACTGTAAAATAAAAGCGTGTTTAGTCTTGGTTGTCCATGTGTACAATCTAAAAAAAAGAAGAAAAAAAAAGGGAAAGAAGAAGAGGTTAGTTCCTATTCGAAGTTCGGACGGAAGGAAGAAGAAAAAAAAAGCGCTTAATTTTTAGATTTCATAATTTTGCGCAGTCACTAGTCTTCAATTTGTTTAATCATGTTTGATTTAGATGTATAAAGAAAAAGCAACGAACAAAAGAAGATAAAATTGGTTAGCGTATGTTTTGTGATGTTTCAATTTGTTTAGGTTTTTCTTTCACATTAGAGCCTTAATTATTGAAAATAAAAGATCAAGAATAGAAAATGTCGGTTTATGCATAATTGTTAGCTTGGTGCTACATTTTGTCAAAATAATTAGCAACCCTTAGCGTCGAGGCACATATTTCACGGTTGAATTTCATTGTATATATGTCGGTTACCGACATCCCGTTTTTATTTCATTTTATTTGTTATAATTACATGCTATCTATTATAGATTAGTTTGGTAATTGTTGGGTCTAGCCCAATATAGAGGTCCAAGGACATAGGAATCCCTAGTTAGCCCATAGGACACCCCTTTGTAGAAAAGCCTTAGGTTTGGGTATCCTCAATGCAAACGGGTCCTAGACACGGTCCATGTGAGGAATACCCGTTTTCCTCAAAAAATTTCAAATCATTCCTTAATGTCAGAATAAAATGCACAATCAACATTCCATTCTAATAAAAAAATCATCAAATTTCATTTCAAAAAATCAGTCAATTTTAAAATCTAAACATCAATTCACTTCAAATGCTAAATAAGGCCCAATTCGAGGCCCGTCCCAAAGCCCAATTCGAGGCCCATTCCAAAGCCCAATTCAAGGCCCGTTTCAAAGCCCAGTTCGAGGCCCATTCCAAAGCCCAATTCGAGGCCCATTCCAAAGCCCAAATCGAGACCCATTTCAAAGCCCAATCGAGGCCCAAACCCGACCTACTTTTCCAAGGTCCAATCTGGCCAATCTTCCAAGGCCCAATCTTTCCCATCCTCTAAGGCCCAACTTGGTCCAATTCAACCCAAAAGCCCAACCAAGGCCCAATTTGGCCCAAACCTTGACCAAGCCTTAATCCGGTCCAACTTTGACCCGGTCCAATTATGACCAACCCAAACTTTGACTTGGTCCAACTTTGACCAATCCGAACTTTGACTTGGTCCAACTTTGACCAATCCGAACTTTGACTTTGACCCAACTTTGACTTGGTCCAACTTTGACCTTGGCTCGATCTTTGACCTTGACCCAAACCTTGACCAAGCCCCAATCCGGTCCAACTTTGACCCGGTCCAATTATGACCAACTCGAACTTTGACTTGGTCCAACTTTGACCAATCCAAACTTTGACTTTGACCCAACTTTGACTCGGTCCAACTTTGACCTTGGCTCGAACTTTGACCTTGACCCAAACTTTGACCAACCCAAATTTTGACCTAACCTGTTCTCCAACCCCAACTTGAATTCAACTCCAATTCAATCTCAATTTCATTTTAATTCCAATCAAATCAAAATTCATTCAACTCCAATTCAACATCGATTTCAATTCAGTTTCAATTCCATTCCAAATTCCCCTACACTTTAAATGTCTCACAGACCCGAGTGTCTCACAGGCTTTGTCATCCCAATGATTCGAATGTCTCACAGACACTGAGCGTCTCACAGACCCGAGCGTCTCACAGACCCAAGCGTCTCACAGATTTCGACATCTCAAGGTTTCAAACGTCTCACAGACCCGAGCGTCTCACAGGCTAGCATCCCAAACCCGAATGAAATACCCCTAAATAATTAAACGTTATTTAAATGTATGATTTACTACATTAAAGTATGAACGAACAACATTAACACGGTCACGTACGTATATATGTACATATATATATATAACGTTACAAAATCATAACGTTGTACATATAATTGGTAACGCTATGACCGGAAACATATAGTTAAAACATGACGAATAAAAATAGTCGGAACCGTATGAAGGTTTAATCAACGTCGCGACATAACAATTAGTCGTATATATAATTGTACATACAACTAATAACGTGACATGTTGATACAAGTCAATTATATGCAATAAATAGGCATAATAAGGCTGAAAAAAATAAAAGAGCAGTTATGCTCTAACCGGGATTCGAACCCGAGACCTCTCATACCTATCCCGAAACCTTAACCGCTTGAGCTGTGCTCAAATTCGGTATAAACTACCCACGACCTTTATTTAGTAGTCATTATACTTAAGCTACAGAAATGAAAGTGAATCACCTGACATTCCCCTCGGAAATGAACGCCTCAAATTCAACCATTTCAAACTTCCATACGACAGACTGCATTATTCTCCAGATTACCACATACTTTCAGGTAACAAGGGAATTGTTTTCCAAAAACCCATCCCTCCTGAAGATTCCCATACAGCATCACACAGACCAATGACCATACTTACTTCATTATGATCGATTACCTTCTCCTCATCCTCTTTCAGTACCTTCGCCTGCTTCAACTCCCACCGAGAGCTGCCCACGATCTCCAGAACTGCTGCTCAGTAGTTAGGTGAGTTTCCAAGCTTAAACCTTACTCACTGTTCTTCCATGAGTTTCGCATTTTCAAGAGCTAAACCGTGAGTATATACACCCAGCAGCAAAGACCGCTACTGCGAGCTTGAACAGTGGGAAAATTCGGTTGAAAAGCAGAGAAGGAAGGGAAGTTAGCTTCCTTGTTTTCGCAAGGTAAGACCACACGAACCCAAGCTTGAACTCCTCCTCTGTTACAGTAATAAACCCAGCATGCAACAAGTTTCTGTTCCTGTTTTTATTTCTTACGTGAGCTTCACCATATTTTTCACTCACGGTTGTACCGGTTACAGCCACAGCCAGCCCTGAGTCCTTTTTCTTCCTTTCTGTCTCTTCTCATGTAGATGACAGTAGATAGTACTCAGCTTGGTGAAGGAGCAAGACCAAGTCATTCTTCCTTGCTGTACCATTCTCAAAAAAAAATAAAGGAAGGTAAAGTCCATACCTGTCTCAGTAATTCCACTGTGTCTCCCTCTCTGAGTTAGCATAAATTTTGATCTCTGAGCAAACTGTTCCAGTGTAGTCAAGACGATCACGGTGCTGTGAAGTTCATGTGCGCCAAGAATCAACCCAAGGGAAACAACCAAGAAGTTTAAGTGGTGAGCTACCTCTAACTGAATCTTGATCAAAAAAAATAATACACACACGAATAATAACTAAAAAGACAGAAACAGATGCAACTAGTGCAGTTTCTGTTTCTGTCACAGTTAGGTAGCTAACCCATATTGTTAATGATTGTTTCAAAGTTAAGACAAGAAAAAAACCCACTTATCTTGATAGCTAAACAATTAGGATGGGGATGAGTGTCAAATGGGTAAGCAAGAAAGCAAATCAGAAACATAGAGAAACACAGATTTCAAACTATACTTATCAGTTCCAGTTCTTACCAGTTTTGATCTCATATTTCTATTTCAATACCAGCTTCCTTACTAGTTCAGTTCTGTCTGGTTATGTGTCTGCAATAAGGGTGTTGTTGGGTTGTTTTGAGTCTGAAATCTACATGAATCATTAGCTGAATAGGTAAGCAGTTGGCAAGAGGTGTAGGTTGATCTAGAAGAAACTGACAGAAAAGAAAACAGTAGGAACAAGTAGTATTCCGGTTTTAATTTTAGTTTCAGGAACTTCTGTTTCTGTATAATAATGTTATAGAGAAGTAAAAAGGGCGGCAGTGACTAAGTTCAAGAACTTGAAACATTACCAACCCACTTAACTAGGTATATAGGTATTATAGAAGGAAAAGAAGGATCTGTAAACCACTGTAAATAAACAGAAAAGAAACTGATGAGAGGATCTATCAGTTGTAGTGTGCAAGTTCTGTCATCCTAACCTGTCTGTATAGTAACTTTCAGGAGCTGAAAGATGGAGTGGTGAACCTATTTGAATCTGTTGGAATCTAAAGGAAAAAAAAAGACTATCATCTCCTAAACTACTTAAATTATATCGAGAGAAGACTGGAAAGCAAATCGTGAGTTAAAACAGAAAGGAGAATGGAAGAAAAGAAGTATGTAACAGATTCCTGTTGTGGATTTTCCTTCTGTCTCAGTACCTTAAAGTGCCTTTGGTTGGTGGACTGTCTAAACAGTTTAGAAGAAGGGCTCTTAGGAAATAGAAAGAGAGCCAATCAGTCTTGCAATCCTGACTCTGTAACAACAACAACTCAGATTTCTATTTCAGTCTCTTTTTCAAGTTTTCAGATCCCTTCCAGTCAGTGTGGATTGTTGTGTGTCTGTAACAAGTTGTTTGAGTGTTTATTTGGGTTAAAAGCTTGATAGAAATGCTGCAAGTAACTGGGTAAGTTTTAGGGAGGATTGAAGATCGTGAAAGCAAACAAACAGAAAAGAATATAGGAGAGGAAGTTCCTTTGTGCAGATTTCTGTTCTGCAACCCCAGTTCAATAACTACAATTACAGTGGCACCAACAAGGTTGTATTGATTTATTCTTGAGTCTAGCATCTCGATGAATCATAAGCTGAGTGGGTAAGGGGTTGGAAGAAGTGTAACCAAATAAAAGACAGACAGGGAAAGAAGCAAGAAACACTTACCCGTTTCTGTTTTGATTTCAATACCAGAAAAATACCTCCAGTTGCAGTATAACAAGTTGTAGAGAGCTTAAAGGGATGATCTTAGGTGGTTCAGGAACTTAGAACCTAACTAAACCACTTAACTAAGTATGTAAACACATAAAAAGAAAGAAAACAGACCGTAAACTCATGTGAATAAAACAGATAGGAACAGATACCAGTCTTGAATGCGGTTTGGCAATTCTGATCTTTCGGTACGTCACTCTTTAATGAGTTTAAACATTGTGCTGGTAAAACTGTTTTGAGGTCAAAACTGTACCATGATGCTTACTTAGATAGCTAAACAATCTGAGGAAAACGCAAACAAGAAACGTGAACAAACTGCAAATAAAAGAGAAGCTATCAGGTCTTGAACTTCAGTATTTCAGCTTCCTCTCGATTTCAGTATATGAATTACATTAGTGGGTTTAATAGGGTTGTCTTGGTAGTTGGATTTACAAACATTGCCAGACACTGGGTTAAGTAAGTGATACTTTGAGATGAGTTGAAAGACAGGTTGATAACACAAAAAAAAACAGAAGAGGAAAGGACCCATCGTGCCACTGAGTGTTGTAGTATTTCAGTTCTGTATAAAGAGTTCCTGAGGCATTGTCCTGGCTGTGTTGGTTTGTTTTAAAGTTGGAACTGTATTTAAACATATGACTAAGTGATGGAAGCAATTGGGGTAGATTGGAAGTCAATCAGTAAACAAAGAAATCAAAGGAAGCATATCGGTTTCTGTTGTGCAGTGGTGGTTACAGTTCTGTTTCTGTAAGGGATGATCAGTGAGGTTGCCCAGATAAATTAGGGGCTGTTTCGAAATCAAAACCTGGTAATGCACTTAGTAAGGTGGGCAACCAGGTTGGTGAAAAGATCGAAAGATAGATTAGTGAACAGCAGAAGGGAATTGATGAGAAGTTAATCAGGTTAATCTTGCAGGTTTTAGTTTCAGCTGTCTAGCTTCAAGTGTAGAGTAAGGTTCTTCTCAGAGGTGTGTATGTTACTCTTTGGGTTGAGAATGAACGTAGAGTCTTTTAATTGATTTAACTAGGAGTGTAAACATTTTGGAGGGAGTTACAATTCAGTTTATAAAACAGACAGAAAACAAAGCAAAAAGATGCTCCAGTTTGTGATTTCAGATTTCAACAATGTTGTGACTTCTGTATAACCCTGTGACAGAGGGATATTAAGGGTAGAAATGAATAAAGAGTGAACCCAAAGTACTGCTAAAGGAGTAAATTAGGTGGATACATTCTGTGGTAATTCTGCAATCAAACATACGACTTAACAGAGACAAAAAAAAAAGACCACATCAGCATGATCTCCAAATTCTGAGATCATGTCTTCTTCTGTTCAAGTGAATTGCAGTGGGAGGTTAGTTTGTAATACAGATCTGGGTACTCCAATCTATAATTAATATGGTGGGGTAGTGATTTTGTGACGTGGAGGAAATGAAATCTGACACGTATATACCTATGTACCCAATAACTAAACAATGTGAACAACCTTGGGTTATATTTTACCACAAGGTTTTTGGTGGTGTAAAATTAAATACCTCCTATATATTATAAGTTATGTGGTAGTTTTGTGAGTGATGAAAGTATATAATAAAGGAGCTCAAATGTGGCACATGTGTATACCATTGTTGATACATTCCTAAGTTGCCAAGCCACATGTAATAAAGTCTAGTGACACATAAATGTCGTACCGTATAACGTTATAGAACAAATGTAACACAACTAATATTATGTGGCTAAGGATGAAGTTATTCAAACCGTTATGCTAAATGCATACATATGCATATAAACACGTGTCAAGAAATAAATTATACACTATAGTTACAACGACATAAAATACCAAAGTTAGTATAAGACTTTGGTATGATAAATAAACCCTAGTGAAGTATCATAAGTGTATAACGCGGGGCTTCGTGCTCTAATGTAAACCGAGTATTAACTCACACAACGAGTAAGGGATTTATAAATATTAATGACGATATTTTAACTAATAACAATGTTAAGTCGGGGGACATAGTACTAGGATTTCAAACGTTGTTCGGAAATACCGAATTGTGCTGTCACATGGATTGACGCTTAGTGTTCCTCGTATTACTAGATCGCATTCCCGACGTACGCGCTCGAAAGCTCTAGTGGTCTGCACTGCACGAATCTAGTCTACGGTGTACGGTATGTAAAGGGATTTGATCCGAGTTGTCCTGAGGAATTCCTCGGGCTCGGATTTGTTTGATAAATAACATGTGTGAATTTATGTATGTGATGTATGTATGTGATGTATGTGTATGATGTGTAGTTATGTTCATTGCATTATTTATTTATGCACGAACGTCCTACGGGACTAATATTACGTCGACTATAGATCGACTTATATAAAACTACATATGCGAAATGTGTGTTGTGACCACTGTTGTCTGACCTAATGCGCTAAGTATTACAAGTATGTATTTATAACCTAAGTAAAATACTTAGGAACGGGACACGACATTGTCGGTCTCTAGAGCTTTGACTCAAACGTGAATGTTACCTAGAATAATTCTAGGCATGCGTAAGACCCATAGGGCAGCCAACAAATTAAGTGATGTACTCCATAACAAAAAAAACTGTAACTGACTATCTAACTAACAAGCTAACAGTGGAGTGTGAATGAATGTGATGATGTACCTTAATCCAGACAGTCACTGGCTGCTGGTCGCGCGTAGAGATCTCTTGGGATATCCCGTATCGGGTTTTCCCTAGTTAAATCCTGATCGAGCCTAGATAGATCGTCAGGCGGAGTGTGCTACCGTTGGCACCAGGCCCTTGGCCACCTAAATGGACGCCTTTACAAAGGCAAAGTGAATAAGTCCCAGAGTCTTCGGATGATCAGGGCAGTGAGCACCTTTGTGTGTACGTGGGACTACTGTCCAAGTGAATATATTTCGGGTTGTCCTAACTGACGCCCGACTGTGCTAACCTAAACAAACGATATGTGAAGGCCCGGAGGGCCGAGTGATGTGCTATGTGATGATGTTACATACGATGAATGAGTTCTCTATACCATTGTATCGTATGATGTATGACAGTAATGTGTATATCCATATATGACTGTTTGGATTGGATGAATGATTATATAATCATGCATGTTGTTACAGTATTTATCATATCTGTAAAATGACAAAGCATGAAATCAATCTAATATCAAGACGGTTAAAAATGACAAGTGACCAATAGGGTCCAGATCCGGCATACTCAGCGTCTATCGCTGATGCTACACTTATTGTGCAGGTGCTGAACACGTTGAAGCCGAAGTGCGGGATTGGGTAGTTAGGACATTGTTGATTTTGGATTTACCGTCCATACCTCGTTATATATTAAATGATTCCACTGGAAAGGGGTTGTAAGAGTTAGATCATGTTTAGAATGCTCACAGTAGTTGTACCTTTGATACTTAGATAGAAATGTAGGTGGTATCTCGTTGTCACTGCGGATTGTATTTTTAAGTTTAATTTTGTTAAGATGTTGTACTGCTACATCACTCGTATGGGCGAGTGGTGGCAAGTAACACCCATGTGAGTTCTATTACTGTAATCACTTCCGCTGTGAGACGCCTTTATTTCCTGTTCACGTGAGTGACTATTACGAATTTGTTATGAGGGGTGTTACAAAAGTGGTATCAGAGCGGAGTACCGCTCTGATGACGAGATACTAGGTTAAGACAGTGAGCTTAGGATTTGGAAAACTTGGGAAACGTTTGTGAGGTACGAAACGTCTGTGTCTTAATGAAATTAGGTGTTGGCAGAGCCTTTGGCCTGCAAGTGTTAGCCCATGGGGCACGTAAATGAGTTAATTGCATTATGGTGTGTTATTGAGAAAACGAGCGGTAATACCGACATCTAGTGGTGGTGTGAGCCAGGAAGCTGACCAAGGGCATAAAGGCCCGGAATATTACCCCTGATAAGGTCCAGCTGAGAGCTCAGCCAGGAGGAGACACAATCGTCATGAGTACATTGGCGACAGTCCACTTCCATGTGGAAGTCCAGTACGAACTACCGCCGACAGTACCCCTCCCGCCACAACCCAATGAGTATAATACAACTAAGAAATATAATCCCCGAATATAGGGAAAAGGGCTACTAAGCCAACAGACTGTCTAAACACTCTCGCAGCGAATGAATAATTCCTGCTCCTGTAACACTAATACAACCTCAATGTCATACCTCCATGGTCGACCAAGCGCCGTATCATTAGGCACTGCCAGAGGCGAGCGCCACTACTACTACTACAACGTCGTGGAAAGGATCACCCAAGAACATCAGGACAAGCGGACCGGAAGCACCATGAACCCTGCGAGACCGACGCCCGTAATGGGACCTTTAGCCACCAAACTGTAACAAGAAGTATCTAGAGAACGTGGAAGAACTTTGTGAGAATACCGTCCTGAAATGTTCAACTTCAATCCTAAACTTGTGTGCACACCATACTGTGACACTAGAACCCTGTCGTGGCGGTACCTGTAAGGAGACGAAGTCCAAATGTTTACGCTATTATAAATCTAATGTGATGGAGGACTTGATTATTCTAATGACAATGTGGTCAGGAAAATTTCCCAAATCCAAATATCTTCTTATTCATGAACAACCTTTCTAACAGTACTTAAACAACCAATGCAGCAGTGAGGCAAACAAGTCGGAAACCGACAACTCTACTTGCATGGTGCGCTTGCAACTGCAAGCGCTGATTTGAACAATATACTAATAATTTCGTCTACCCCGCGCACTTGCCACTGCAAGTGCTGCAAATAATTACTACTGCAGTTACCACTGCTATTATCGTACAAACGAATACTGTAAACTGCGTAGACCTATGGTACGACTAATAATCACCAAACAATTGTACACCTCTAGTATAAACTACATAACTACAATTGTTACAATAAACCTCCAAGATACGAGGCCTACAACCTCTGAAGGACCCGACGAGTCCGAATAACGCAATAGAAATGGCACACCAGCCCATTACAATTATAACTATCAAGCAAGATGAGTCAAATGACACAGGCTGAGAGCCAAGATACCATAATTTAATTAACAAACCATTAAATGGCTGAATTGGAAGTGGACGGTGAAACCTGATTCCCGGGGATCAAGGGAAAACCAACCACAAATTGGGGTGAAAGGTTAGTGCAACACTGGTGCTGATCACACCAGAGTCGTATGACTCCTGAAACTCTTCACTAGTTGCCAACATTAATTATAGTACGGATAAACAAAACTGCAGTATCCTAGTTACAAACAACTAGCAAAGGAAACCTACGTTTAACTGCTACGTTATATATATATTAAATCATACAAATAAAACCATGAAGAGAACACGATCGTATAACGATCGCTGCCATACAGTTTCCAATTATATAGTATGCGCAGTATTGACATTTATTCACTTACATTTATACCTCATGATTTATTCTCTTATATCTTATGTCACATTTTCATCATCATCTTAATGTAAGATGATTATTCGATTTGATGCATTATATTATGCAACTTATATTAAGAACTTTATCTTAATATCTTGTCACGTTTCAGGACACATATTTATAATTCCTAAGGTCTATTTTATATTAACCTTAGTTTATAAACGTCATTCTCTCATTAAATATCTTAACCCATACCTTTAATAAAAACTATATTATTGCCGAAAGGCATATACATCAAAATTCCTATTTCCATCAACTCCTGATATTTTTCCATTACTACAATATTGCCAATACATAATTAAACACATATAATAAATGTAACTTATAGTTTACCAACTATACTCATGCATACGCCAACACATGATGAACACAAGAGAATTAGAAAAATATATCAGTCCACAGATGGACCAAGAGTGAAAAGAACAACTCTACCGTAATACGGCTATTACCAATACCTTCGCAACAACGAACGCGAATCAACGCTGAACGCGTGAATAATTACCACCTCTGAGCACTACCTTTACCAAGGAGTGCCATATACTGTTATGTACAATTACAACTAATCAACATCAAGATTAAGTTTATAGGTATTGTCAGAATCATACTGATTATCAAACAAGTTTTGAGTAGAAGAAGGGCTACCGCCATAGGCGTCCCGCCATGTAAAGAAAATGATAAATATCAAAATATGTAGAAGACATGTCGTTTACTACTGTGACGACTGTCAGTGATGAATGAATGTGTAAATTGAATCAACGACAACCACCTAAATCGATATTACAGAACACACAAACCAAACGCTAAATAGCGTAAATGAGCAAGTACCTAATGTACAAATAAGGGGGCATAAGCTCAGGAGACCGGGAACACCGACTCCAGCTACCTTTCCAGGTATATTACTAACACAACAATGTCTAAGTTAATATAATGAAACAATGGAGCTACGGTACATACCGTAAACAATGTGAATAACAATCATGACTTATTAACAGGCGCCAAACCGCGCACTTGAAATACAAATAACTGCAGTTACAAGTAACTAGCACTAAACAATAAGTAACAACAAAGACATTACTTACTACCTGAACACCAGGAGTATATACCAGCATGTAATACTAATCACTAATAGTGATAAATGTTTAGTCCTAATGGACAAACCTAATCTTATGAGAAGTGGCATACCCTTTGGGGATGCAGTACCATCAATGAGAATGGTTGGGAAGTGAAGAGCCAAATTGCTCAAGCAAGCATGCAATCTACAATACACCCAATAAAACGAAAGAGTGAACACATATAAATACCTAAGTATAAAATCTTACCCCACGCCGTATCGGGAAGCATAGATAAGATATGATAATGATTAAACCTGGAGGAAATAATTATATACTCATGGAGATCGAGATAGGAGAACTGACATTGCCACCTCAGCAGCAGTATTACGTAAACCGATTACAACCATACAGACGAATCAACGTTTAACTGGTTAGCGACTAAGTGCTACCACTAATATGTTACTAAGGACATGAGTCCAGGGAACAAAAATAATGTTCCAACCACCTTACCACCATACTGCTAGAACATTAGAACCTACGACAAGATAACCAACATTGCGGACCAATCAACATCGGACTACGACAAGGACATCCATCGAAAGGGAGATTGACAATAGAATACTTCACCATAGTCGTGTGACGGACGCTACCAGTTTACTAAACGAGACATGGGATGACCGCACTCCGATAGGAGCATGTGGGCCTGACAGACTTATTTATAGGTTAGTCAGGTAAGTAGTAATGTATCAGTACGGTACCCCATGCATGTAGACAAGTAGTGTTAGGAACACGAGAAGTAGTCAACTCCGTACTACGGACAGTGATGCAGATTACCTCGAAGATGGACGATAAGAGCCGCAGTTAACCAACGGGCTAGAGAAACCAAGAACCTACAACACGGAATAGCGGTCGATACACAGTGAAGACAAGGAGACCCTTCGAAGATGACGAGGCAGAAGACAGAAACAAGAAACCACTATATGGACAAATGATACGTAGAACCCTCATACGGATCATGCAAGTTCTTGCAATCCAGAGGAAATCTACCCGATGATGTAAACATAAACGCGTGACTACGCAATGATGAGAGGCAAGCTAAATGCTAGCAGATACCTTAAGGAAGAATAATGGACTTGGAATGTACCACTCACATGATGATTCGCTCATCCTATCTATTTGACTCTTTAGATACTAGCTGCTGAGAGTTTACGCCTCTGCACTCTGTAGGACTGAGTGTTTTGGTATTGCACTTGTGCAGTTATTAATCTAGTAGAAATACAGAAAGATGCGATGAATATCAACAAGAGTGTGTATCAAAGAACTACAACAGTGTATTACTCTGGAACAAAACCACCAGGAGACACGGATGACAATCATCATCCACGTGGACATATAGGCTAGTATGTCTTGGTATTACAAAGACAAGTGCAAAGAGCACCAAGTACTAACAAGAGCCAATGTCACATTATACCTCAAGCTGAATATCAGTGGGAGAAGACATACAAATGTATGCTAGTGATCCAAATAAGAGGATACACAGTAATGGAAAAAGGGAAATTGAGCCTATATTCATGGGTCTGCACCTCATATAGAGTGAGTGGGCCCATTAGTACGAACTTGGGAGAGAGCACAAATACGTGCCTCACCCTTTATGTATTTAAGAGCCCGAAGGGGCTAGAGTCATACCCATCTCTCTGATATGAGAATAATCTACCCCAAAGGTGAAAACACCACATGAGAGTTAGAGAACTCTATGAGAGCCAAGTATCCAGCGCTCCTTGTGGAGCGGCTGTAAAATACTTGTGGGGTACGGGGGCGTAACCCTTTTTAAGGGGGGTAGAGCCTCTTGGTTGGGCACATGTTCGCACTGAATTTTGTTGTTCACAGTTGTTTGTTGGCTTATTTCGTATGCGGGGCATACAATAGTTTGTGGGTATGCGGGGCATACAATGTTGGTTGTTGGTATGCTTGTGGGTGTGC
This sequence comes from Limonium bicolor, assembly GCA_023374045.1. Classification (NCBI taxonomy): domain Eukaryota; kingdom Viridiplantae; phylum Streptophyta; class Magnoliopsida; order Caryophyllales; family Plumbaginaceae; genus Limonium; species Limonium bicolor. The sequence goes on along the minus strand of CM041780.1, from coordinate 45,422,876 downwards.
GAGGCACACGATGTTGATTTGGATGTTGGTTGTGATGTTGTTTGCTCATTTTGTTGGTGTTGTTGGGTACGCGGGGCGTATGTGGTTGATTTGTTTGAGTGAGATGTGCACTCGTATGTATGAATTTTATGAAATACTCAATGGCGTGTTTACACCCAGGTGTAGCACTTGCTTAATGATACTGTGATATATATATATATTGTTGTACCCTGTAGATTGATTACCTAGGGTATCGCTTAGGTACGAAATGTGGAATGGTGATATGGTATGACACCTCGGGGAGGTTGTCAGGATTAGTAGAACTGATAGGAATTGATGGTGCTGATGGATCACCTATATCCATATATGTTTGAATTAACGCCACAATAAAGGGCTATGTGCGGTATTAGCACAACACGATATGCGTAAATGATATATCGCATAGATATACATCATGGGATTATAAGGGTAGTTATGAATACACCTATTTAAGGACATACGTGTACTAATTGATTATCATGTGTGTCTGTATGTGTATTTGTATGCGGGGCATACGGGTTTGTTTTGTTGGTAGGTTGTTTGCGCATTGCGCATATGTGTATGTTGTGAATGTGTATGTAAGTATCCTACGAGGTACTTGGATGTATGAATGGTTGACGATTGTTATATATATATATATAGGTACACTTCGTATGAATTCAGTTATACTGTACCGCTTAGGGATCGTCACATCAAATAGATGTGCACCATGGCTATATGGGTAGTTGCTATAAATCATTCGAGAAAGACGACTTCGGGACGAAGTCTCCTTAAGGGGGGTAGACTGAAATACCCCTAAATAATTAAACGTTATTTAAATGTATGATTTACTACATTAAAGTATGAACGAACAACATTAACACGGTCACGTACGTATATATGTACATATATATATATAACGTTACAAAATCATAACGTTGTACATATAATTGGTAACGCTATGACCGGAAACATATAGTTAAAACATGACGAATAAAAATAGTCGGAACCGTATGAAGGTTTAATCAACGTCGCGACATAACAATTAGTCGTATATATAATTGTACATACAACTAATAACGTGACATGTTGATACAAGTCAATTATATGCAATAAATAGGCATAATAAGGCTGAAAAAAATAAAAGAGCAGTTATGCTCTAACCGGGATTCAAACCCGAGACCTCTCATACCTATCCCGAAACCTTAACCGCTTGAGCTGTGCTCAAATTCGGTATAAACTACCCACGACCTTTATTTAGTAGTCATTATACTTAAGCTACAGAAATGAAAGTGAATCACCTGACATTCCCCTCGGAAATGAACGCCTCAAATTCAACCATTTCAAACTTCCATACGACAGACTGCATTATTCTCCAGATTACCACATACTTTCAGGTAACAAGGGAATTGTTTTCCAAAACCCATCCCTCCTGAAGATTCCCATACAGCACTCACACAGACCAACGACCATACTTACTTCATTATGATCGATTACCTTCTCCTCATCCTCTTTCAGTACCTTCGCCTGCTTCAACTCCCACCGAGAGCTGCCCACGATCTCCAGAATGCTGCTCAGTAGTTAGGTGAGTTTCCAAGCTTAAACCTTACTCACTGTTCTTCCATGAGTTTCGCATTTTCAAGAGCTAAACCGTGAGTATATACACCCAGCAGCAAAGACCGCTACTGCGAGCTTGAACAGTGGGAAAATTCGGTTGAAAAGCAGAGAAGGAAGGGAAGTTAGCTTCCTTGTTTTCGCAAGGTAAGACCACACGAACCCAAGCTTGAACTCCTCCTCTGTTACAGTAATAAACCCAGCATGCAACAAGTTTCTGTTCCCTGTTTTTATTTCTTACGTGAGCTTCACCATATTTTTCACTCACGGTTGTACCGGTTACAGCCACAGCCAGCCCTGAGTCCTTTTTCTTCCTTTCTGTCTCTTCTCATGTAGATGACAGTAGATAGTACTCAGCTTGGTGAAGGAGCAAGACCAAGTCATTCTTCCTTGCTGTACCATTCTCAAAAAAAATAAAGGAAGGTAAAGTCCATACCTGTCTCAGTAATTCCACTGTGTCTCCCTCTCTGAGTTAGCATAAATTTTGATCTCTGAGCAAACTGTTCCAGTGTAGTCAAGACGATCACGGTGCTGTGAAGTTCATGTGCGCCAAGAATCAACCCAAGGGAAACAACCAAGAAGTTTAAGTGGTGAGCTACCTCTAACTGAATCTTGATCAAAAAAAAATAATACACACACGAATAATAACTAAAAAGACAGAAACAGATGCAACTAGTGCAGTTTCTGTTTCTGTCACAGTTAGGTAGCTAACCCATATTGTTAATGATTGTTTCAAAGTTAAGACAAGAAAAAAACCCACTTATCTTGATAGCTAAACAATTAGGATGGGGATGAGTGTCAAATGGGTAAGCAAGAAAGCAAATCAGAAACATAGAGAAACACAGATTTCAAACTATACTTATCAGTTCCAGTTCTTACCAGTTTTGATCTCATATTTCTATTTCAATACCAGCTTCCTTACTAGTTCAGTTCTGTCTGGTTATGTGTCTGCAATAAGGGTGTTGTTGGGTTGTTTTGAGTCTGAAATCTACATGAATCATTAGCTGAATAGGTAAGCAGTTGGCAAGAGGTGTAGGTTGATCTAGAAGAAACTGACAGAAAAGAAAACAGTAGGAACAAGTAGTATTCCGGTTTTAATTTTAGTTTCAGGAACTTCTGTTTCTGTATAATAATGTTATAGAGAAGTAAAAAGGGCGGCAGTGACTAAGTTCAGAACTTGAAACATTACCAACCCACTTAACTAGGTATATAGGTATTATAGAAGGAAAAGAAGGATCTGTAAACCACTGTAAATAAACAGAAAAGAAACTGATGAGAGGATCTATCAGTTGTAGTGTGCAAGTTCTGTCATCCTAACCTGTCTGTATAGTAACTTTCAGGAGCTGAAAGATGGAGTGGTGAACCTATTTGAATCTGTTGGAATCTAAAGGAAAAAAAAAGACTATCATCTCCTAAACTACTTAAATTATATCGAGAGAAGACTGGAAAGCAAATCGTGAGTTAAAACAGAAAGGAGAATGGAAGAAGGAAAGAATGTAACAGATTCCTGTTGTGGATTTTCCTTCTGTCTCAGTACCTTAAAGTGCCTTTGGTTGGTGGACTGTCTAAACAGTTTAGAAGAAGGGCTCTTAGGAAATAGAAAGAGAGCCAATCAGTCTTGCAATCCTGACTCTGTAACAACACAACTCAGATTTCTATTTCAGTCTCTTTTTCAAGTTTTCAGATCCCTTCCAGTCAGTGTGGATTGTTGTGTGTCTGTAACAAGTTGTTTGAGTGTTTATTTGGGTTAAAAGCTTGATAGAAATGCTGCAAGTAACTGGGTAAGTTTTAGGGAGGATTGAAGATCGTGAAAGCAAACAAACAGAAAAGAATATAGGAGAGGAAGTTCCTTTGTGCAGATTTCTGTTCTGCAACCCCAGTTCAATAACTACAATTACAGTGGCACCAACAAGGTTGTATTGATTTATTCTTGAGTCTAGCATCTCGATGAATCATAAGCTGAGTGGGTAAGGGGTTGGAAGAAGTGTAACCAAATAAAAGACAGACAGGGAAAGAAGCAAGAAACACTTACCCGTTTCTGTTTTGATTTCAATACCAGAAAAATACCTCCAGTTGCAGTATAACAAGTTGTAGAGAGCTTAAAGGGATGATCTTAGGTGGTTCAGGAACTTAGAACCTAACTAAACCACTTAACTAAGTATGTAAACACATAAACAAGAAAGAAAACAGACCGTAAACTCATTGTGAATAAAACAGATAGGAACAGATACCAGTCTTGAATGCGGTTTGGCAATTCTGATCTTTCGGTACGTCACTCTTTAATGAGTTTAAACATTGTGCTGGTAAAACTGTTTTGAGGTCAAAACTGTACCATGATGCTTACTTAGATAGCTAAACAATCTGAGGAAAACGCAAACAAGAAACGTGAACAAACTGCAAATAAAAGAGAAGCTATCAGGTCTTGAACTTCAGTATTTCAGCTTCCTCTCGATTTCAGTATATGAATTACATTAGTGGGTTTAATAGGGTTGTCTTGGTAGTTGGATTTACAAACATTGCCAGACACTGGGTTAAGTAAGTGATACTTTGAGATGAGTTGAAAGACAGGTTGATAACACAAAAAAAAAACAGAAGAGGAAAGGACCCATCGTGCCACTGAGTGTTGTAGTATTTCAGTTCTGTATAAAGAGTTCCTGAGGCATTGTCCTGGCTGTGTTGGTTTGTTTTAAAGTTGGAACTGTATTTAAACATATGACTAAGTGATGGAAGCAATTGGGGTAGATTGGAAGTCAATCAGTAAACAAAGAAATCAAAGGAAGCATATCGGTTTCTGTTGTGCAGTGGTGGTTACAGTTCTGTTTCTGTAAGGGATGATCAGTGAGGTTGCCCAGATAAATTAGGGGCTGTTTCGAAATCAAAACCTGGTAATGCACTTAGTAAGGTGGGCAACCAGGTTGGTGAAAAGATCGAAAGATAGATTAGTGAACAGCAGAAGGGAATTGATGAGAAGTTAATCAGGTTAATCTTGCAGGTTTTAGTTTCAGCTGTCTAGCTTCAAGTGTAGAGTAAGGTTCTTCTCAGAGGTGTGTATGTTACTCTTTGGGTTGAGAATGAACGTAGAGTCTTTTAATTGATTTAACTAGGAGTGTAAACATTTTGGAGGGAGTTACAATTCAGTTTATAAACAGACAGAAAACAAAGCAAAAAGATGCTCCAGTTTGTGATTTCAGATTTCAACAATGTTGTGACTTCTGTATAACCCTGTGACAGAGGGATATTAAGGGTAGAAATGAATAAAGAGTGAACCCAAAGTACTGCTAAAGGAGTAAATTAGGTGGATACATTCTGTGGTAATTCTGCAATCAAACATACGACTTAACAGAGACAAAAAAAAAAGACCACATCAGCATGATCTCCAAATTCTGAGATCATGTCTTCTTCTGTTCAAGTGAATTGCAGTGGGAGGTTAGTTTGTAATACAGATCTGGGTACTCCAATCTATAATTAATATGGTGGGGTAGTGATTTTGTGACGTGGAGGAAATGAAATCTGACACGTATATACCTATGTACCCAATAACTAAACAATGTGAACAACCTTGGGTTATATTTTACCACAAGGTTTTTGGTGGTGTAAAATTAAATACCTCCTATATATTATAAGTTATGTGGTAGTTTTGTGAGTGATGAAAGTATATAATAAAGGAGCTCAAATGTGGCACATGTGTATACCATTGTTGATACATTCCTAAGTTGCCAAGCCACATGTAATAAAGTCTAGTGACACATAAATGTCGTACCGTATAACGTTATAGAACAAATGTAACACAACTAATATTATGTGGCTAAGGATGAAGTTATTCAAACCGTTATGCTAAATGCATACATATGCATATAAACACGTGTCAAAAATAAATTATACACTATAGTTACAACGACATAAAATACCAAAGTTAGTATAAGACTTTGGTATGATAAATAAACCCTAGTGAAGTATCATAAGTGTATAACGCGGGGCTTCGTGCTCTAATGTAAACCGAGTATTAACTCACACAACGAGTAAGGGATTTATAAATATTAATGACGATATTTTAACTAATAACAATGTTAAGTCGGGGGACATAGTACTAGGATTTCAAACTTGTGTCGGAAATACCGAATTGTGCTGTCACATGGATTGACGCTTAGTGTTCCTCGTATTACTAGATCGCATTCCCGACGTACGCGCTCGAAAGCTCTAGTGGTCTGCACTGCACGAATCTAGTCTACGGTGTACGGTATGTAAAGGGATTTGATCCGAGTTGTCCTGAGGAATTCCTCGGGCTCGGATTTGTTTGATAAATAACATGTGTGAATTTATGTATGTGATGTATGTATGTGATGTATGTGTATGATGTGTAGTTATGTTCATTGCATTATTTATTTATGCACGAACGTCCTACGGGACTAATATTACGTCGACTATAGATCGACTTATATAAAACTACATATGCGAAATGTGTGTTGTGACCACTGTTGTCTGACCTAATGCGCTAAGTATTACAAGTATGTATTTATAACCTAAGTAAAATACTTAGGAACGGGACACGACATTGTCGGTCTCTAGAGCTTTGACTCAAACGTGAATGTTACCTAGAATAATTCTAGGCATGCGTAAGACCCATAGGGCAGCCAACAAATTAAGTGATGTACTCCATAACAAAAAAAACTGTAACTGACTATCTAACTAACAAGCTAACAGTGGAGTGTGAATGAATGTGATGATGTACCTTAATCCAGACAGTCACTGGCTGCTGGTCGCGCGTAGAGATCTCTTGGGATATCCCGTATCGGGTTTTCCCTAGTTAAATCCTGATCGAGCCTAGATAGATCGTCAGGCGGAGTGTGCTACCGTTGGCACCAGGCCCTTGGCCACCTAAATGGACGCCTTTACAAAGGCAAAGTGAATAAGTCCCAGAGTCTTCGGATGATCAGGGCAGTGAGCACCTTTGTGTGTACGTGGGACTACTGTCCAAGTGAATATATTTCGGGTTGTCCTAACTGACGCCCGACTGTGCTAACCTAAACAAACGATATGTGAAGGCCCGGAGGGCCGAGTGATGTGCTATGTGATGTTACATACGATGAATGAGTTCTCTATACCATTGTATCGTATGATGTATGACAGTAATGTGTATATACATATATGACTGTTTGGATTGGATGAATGATTATATAATCATGCATGTTGTTACAGTATTTATCATATCTGTAAAATGACAAAGCATGAAATCAATCTAATATCAAGACGGTTAAAAATGACAAGTGACCAATAGGGTCCAGATCCGGCATACTCAGCGTCTATCGCTGATGCTACACTTATTGTGCAGGTGCTGAACACGTTGAAGCCGAAGTGCGGGATTGGGTAGTTAGGACATTGTTGATTTTGGATTTACCGTCCATACCTCGTTATATTAAATGATTCCACTGGAAAGGGGTTGTAAGAGTTAGATCATGTTTAGAATGCTCACAGTAGTTGTACCTTTGATACTTAGATAGAAATGTAGGTGGTATCTCGTTGTCACTGCGGATTGTATTTTTAAGTTTAATTTTGTTAAGATGTTGTACTGCTACATCACTCGTATGGGCGAGTGGTGGCAAGTAACACCCATGTGAGTTCTATTACTGTAATCACTTCCGCTGTGAGACGCCTTTATTTCCTGTTCACGTGAGTGACTATTACGAATTTGTTATGAGGGGTGTTACACCGAAACTTCTCAAAACTCCGAACCCTTCTGAATCTCAAACACCTCAAATATCTTCAAACTCCACAAACATCAAAATCTCCAAAAAACCAAAAAACCTGAACTACGTAAGGTCTGATCTCAACAGGGAGTTGACTACGTAGGCAGCCCATCTAGGGTGCGACCTCATTCCAAACAAAAAATCCCTTTTCCTCACTCTAAGGTGTTCTTCATACCCCTCAAAACATTCAAATCCCCTCTAACTCCCACAAACCCTCAACTTCTTCAACTCTCAAAATTAGAATCCTAATCTTTCATTCTATACTCATTTGAATTCATCAATTCTTCTTCTTGGCGCTAGCTTGGCAGAAAAGCTCGCCTCATCCACTCTCTTTCTCTCTCCTCTCTCTCTCAATCCTATCCTTGGCTTTTAATTGAATCTCTCTAATAAGGTTTTGAAAGAAGGCAATCCCGACAATTGGAGACCGAGGTTTCCTCGGGCACCAATCTGAAGTCGTGGTCGTTGCCACTTCTAAGGGGGTGTAACCCAGTGCGAACCCAAAATAGAATCTCTGGTATGATCAGATAAGCCCTATCCATAGGCAACAACCTCAGAGTCAATTAACGGTTCTTAGAACCCAATCTTCCTTCCTAGTTATCATAGGTCAAACTAGGTGGCGACTCTAGTCAATTCCGCCTTATAGAGGCATAAGTCCGCGTGGAGCCCATCGAGAGCGGGTGTAGTGCTCACTAGCATTCCCCATAAGCTTTCTGGGAAAGACGGACGATGTAGTAGGTATTTGAGGGATGTCAGAATAGCGGGTATTCACCCTCCACAGAATGGCAGTTTCTAGGATCTAGACTTCTCAGCCATAACCATATTTAGATGGACCCCCCTCATACCGAAAAATCACCCTCCACAGAATGGCGACTCTGCTGGGGAGAATTCTCACCCCATAAAGCAAAATTCCAAAAAATAAATAAATAAAAGAGGGTCGTTTCCTTACTTTTTTCAGAACGTATTAATTTGCATGCCAATACAAAACCATCGTTCTTTTGACAAACTTTTAATATAAACTTTTGAACATCCATTTTATGTCACTCAGAATTCATTTTTAACAACTTGTTGCATTATAACATGAGAAGTTGACATAGTCTACCGGGGAGGTCTTGCTCATGAATTTGTATGTCTGGAGTTTCGAAGCCCAACAAACCCATATTTTTCTTCTTCCTCCTGTTCTGAAATCTCTCAAACAATATTACTCCAAATGAAACATGGCCCATCAATTAAGCCCACCCGGTACTACCAAAATAAGCCTCTTAGCCCAAAAGAAAAAAACCTAGTGCTAGTGCTGCTGCCCTTCCCTATAAAACTACATCCAAACCCTGAAAAAGGGGGCATTGGCGGCGCCTCAGACTCCACTTCCCAAAAAAACATTTGACTTATTCTCTTCCTCACTCTCTCACCCAGTGCCTGGACGGACCTTCTTCAAAAAAATTATCAACGAACATAGCTGATGAGCCTTCCTCAACTTCTTCACCACCACCACCGGTATTTTTGCAATCAACTGGTGAACAAGGATGCACAGGCTCTATGCCAACTTCATTCTCTTCTCTCGTCGAACACAGAGTATACAACCGCTCTTCTTCTCTCTTTAAACTGTCGAAGGAGGAGCATACGAGCTCAGGGACATCTTCGTTTTCTTCTCACCGACGACCGAGGAGCCCCTTCATTGAACGAGAATGTACGCGCGACCATCCTCTATTCCTCTGCACCAACGCTGGCGAACGGAAGACGTACATGCTCCAACTCCCATCATCCTCTTCACGTCTCTGATGAACAAGGGACACACACGCTCTGCGCCATTTTTCTTCTCCGACAATGGTTTTGCAACCCAAATGGCGCGGACGAAGTACATACATGCCCCATTGCCATCCTCATTCTCTTCACAATCGCGAACAAAAAACACCAGGTTTCCGTTCATTTCTCTCACGACGCCACCTCCATGCTCTGCACTCATGTTCTATGCAACTGAAACCGGCGAAACCAGGAGCATATACGCTCCGACCTCCTGTCTGCTCCATCTCTTCCTCACGGCGAAGACAAGAACGTGCAGGCCCAGCCCTCTCTTCATTCTCTTCTCAGCTAGGCAAGCCCAGCAAACAAACGAGGAGTGTACATGCTCCTCTGCCTCACTACCGGTAATTTGCAAACTATCTGGCGAACAAGGAGCGTCACGCTCCACCTACCTCCTTCTAACGCGAGCAGGGAACAGGCAAGAAAGCAGCTCCACGCCGCCTTCTCATTCTCTTCACGCTACCGATGAGCAAAGGAGAGCGAACGCTCTGCCTTTCTCATCCTTACCAATCGCAGGCAACCAAGGAGCACAACATGCTTCACCATCATTTACTTTCACTATCGACCAGTGGCTAACATGGAGTATACGTGCTCAGGCTCTCCATCCTCTTCACATGGCAGCGAACTAGGAACGTACATGCTGCGGCCTGCTCTTCTCTCACCACTACTGGCGAACAAAGGATCTTCTGCTCTGCGCTCTTCACCCCCTTTACAGACGGTAATTTTGCTTCCGACAGGAGAAACGGGAAAAAGTACTTGCTCTCACCTCAATCTCCTCATCATCGGTAATACTGCAACCTAGCTGGCGAACACGAGCCACACATATTTCAAACCACTGGTGAGCAAGGAGCAAACAGTTGAGCCTCTGTCATTCCTTTCGCTGTCGTTGGCCAAACGAGGGAAAGAATTTGTCCTCTGCCCAGGTATTTCGCCTGAGCCCAAAAAACCCAAATACTTCTATGATTAATTTGTGCCTGCAAAATAGTGTCTGCATACATGCGCTGTCTGATAATGTTCTTCGCTCCCCAACTCAAATGCACCTCTATTCACATTTTGTGTGTGTGTGTTTATTGTGTTGAATTCATGCGAACCCACCCTCTTTATACTTATCTGATCTACTAACTTGTTTGTCCATCTCCATATGTCGTTTTGCTTCCATGTTTTTGTAAGCAAGCTAGACATTTAGTTGTAGTTGACTACTGTAAAATAAAAGCGTGTTTAGTCTTGGTTGTCCATGTGTACAATCTAAAAAAAAAGAATAAAAAAAAGGGAAAGAAGAAGAGGTTAGTTCCTGTTCGAAGTTCGGACGATTGGAAGAAGAAAAAAAAAGCGCTTAATATTTAGATTTCATAATTTTGCGCAGTCACTAGTCTTCAATTTGTTTAATCATGTTTGATTTAGATGTAAAAAGAAAAAGCAACGAACAAAAGAAGAAAATTGGTTAGCGTATGTTTTGTGATGTTTCAATTTGTTTAGGTTTTTCTTTCACATTAGAGCCTTAATTATTGAAAATAAAAGATCAAGAATAGAAAATGTCGGTTTATGCATAATTGTTAGCTTGGTGCTACATTTTGTCAAAATAATTAGCAACCCTTAGCGTCGAGGCACATATTTCACGGTTGAATTTCATTGTATATATGTCGGTTACCGACATCCCGTTTTTATTTCATTTTATTTGTTATAATTACATGCTATCTATTATAGATTAGTTTGGTAATTGTTGGGTCTAGCCCAATATAGAGGTCCAAGGACATAGGAATCCCTAGTTAGCCCATAGGACACCCCTTTGTAGAAAAGCCTTAGGTTTGGGTATCCTCAATGCAAACGGGTCCTAGACACGGTCCATGTGAGGAATACCCGTTTTCCTTAAAAAATTTCAAATCATTCCTTAATGTCAGAATAAAATGCACAATCAACATTCCATTCTAATAAAAAAATCATCAAATTTCATTTCAAAAAATCAGTCAATTTTAAAATCTAAACATCAATTCACTTCAAATGCTAAATAAGGCCCAATTCGAGGCCCGTCCCAAAGCCCAATTCGAGGCCCATTCCAAAGCCCAATTCAAGGCCCGTTTCAATGCCCAGTTCGAGACCCATTCCAAAGCCCAATTCGAGGCCCATTCCAAAGCCCAAATCGAGGCCCATTTCAAAGCCCAATCGAGGCTCAAACCCGACCTACTTTTCCAAGGTCCAATCTGGCCAATCTTCCAAGGCCCAATCTTTCCCATCCTCTAAGGCCCAACTTGGCCCAATTCAACCCAAAAGCCCAACCAAGGCCCAATTTGGCCCAAACCTTGACCAAGCCTTAATCCGGTCCAACTTTGACCCGGTCCAATTATGACCAACCCAAACTTTGACTTGGTCCAACTTTGACCAATCCGAACTTTGACTTGGTCCAACTTTGACCAATCCGAACTTTAACTTTGACCCAACTTTGACTCGGTCCAACTTTGACCTTGGCTCGATCTTTGACCTTGACCCAAACCTTGACCAAGCCCTAATCCGGTCCAACTTTGACCCGGTCCAATTCTGACCAACCCGAACTTTGACTTGGTCCAACTTTGACCAATCCAAACTTTGACTTTGACCCAACTTTGACCCGGTCCAACTTTGACCTTGGCTCGAACTTTGACCTTGACCCAAACTTTGACCAACCCAAATTTTGACCTAACCTGTTCTCCAACCCCAACTTGAATTCAACTCCAATTCAATCTCAATTTCATTTTAATTCCAATTCAAATCAAAATTCATTCAACTCCAATTCAACATCGATTTCAATTCAGTTTCAATTCCATTCCAAATTCCCCTACACTTTAAATGTCTCACAGACCCGAGTGTCTCACAGGCTTTGTCATCCCAATGATTCGAATGTCTCACAGACACTGAGCGTCTCACAGACCCGAGCGTCTCACAGACCCAAGCGTCTCACAGATTTCGACATCTCAAGGTTTCAAACGTCTCACAGACCCGAGCGTCTCACAGGCTAGCATCCCAAACCCGAAACTTCTCAAAAGTCCGAACCCTTCTAAATCTCAAACACCTCAAATATCTTCAAACTCCACAAACATCAAAATCTCCAAAAAACCAAAAAACCTGAACTACGTAAGGTCTGATCTCAACAGGGAGTTGAGTACGTAGGCAGCCCATCTAGGGTGCGACCTCATTCCAAACAAAAAATCCCTTTTCCTCACTCTAAGGTGTTCTTCATACCCCTCAAAACATTCAAATCCCCTCTAACTCCCACAAACCCTCAACTTCTTCAACTCTCAAAATCAGAATCCTAATCTTTCATTCTATACTCATTTGAATTCATCAATTCTTCTTCTTGGCGCTAGCTTGGCAGAAAAGCTCGCCTCATCCACTCTCTTTCTCTCTCCTCATCCTAATCCTATCCTTGGCTTTTAATTGAATCTCTCTAATAAGGTTTTGAAAGAAGGCAATCCCGACAATTGGAGACCAAGGTTTCCTCGGGCACCAATCTGAAGTCGTGGTCGTTGCCACTTCTAAGGGGGTGTAACCCAGTGCGAACCCAAAATAGAATCTCTGGTATGATCAGATAAGCCCTATCCATAGGCAACAACCTCAGAGTCAATTAACGGTTCTTAGAACCCGATCTTCCTTCCTAGTTATCATAGGTCAAACTAGGTGGCGACTCTAGTCAATTCCACCTTATAGAGGCATAAGTCTGCGTGGAGCCCATCGAGAGCGGGTGTAGTGCTCACTAGCATTCCCCATAAGCTTTCTGGGAAAGACGGACGATGTAGTAGGTATTTGAGGGATGTCAGAATAGCGGGTATTCACCCTCCACGGAATGGCAGTTTCTAGGATCTAGACTTCTCAGCAATAACCATATTTAGATGGACCCCCCTCATACCGAAAAATCACCCTCCACAGAATGGCGACTCTGCTGGGGAAAACTTGAGTAAGTTTTTCTCAGACTCAAGGAAGACTGAACTCCACTCAAAATTGTCAGGATTCCCTAACTTCTTTCAAAACCTTCAAGAGATTCATTTCAAAGCCGCTAGGACTACTCTACTCCACACTTAGAGTGTGCACTGAGAGGATAGTTAGGATGAGAGTTCTGAGTTCGAGATCGGCCTTGAGTGCCATACGTGTGCTTTACCATTTGCATGCTTCACTTTTGTGTGTTTATTGTTGTGTGTTTACTGTCTTATGTTTACTGCTCTTCATGCATGACATAATATTTATTGCTTATTTATTTCTTTTGTAAATGGGCCTTCCTAGAAGGAGTCAACCCATTGTTGCATCGGGTAGGACAGGCATTCCTCTGTGTCACCCGATTTGTCCACGAGTCATGGGATCCCAACCGGTCCACGGTTGATTCCCCATGAGTTGGGTCCTTCCTAGAAGGAGTTAACCCACGAGGTAACATGGTCCAAGATCTACGCCTTGAAGCTCATGATCCAAACATATCCTCCATTACCCGAGTCTAAGCCAGCATATAGTGAGCCATGAGCCTTCAGTGTCCAGCTGCCTGGTCCAGTGTCTAGGACGGGTTTTATGGGTAGTCACCCCCTTGTATGCCGCCTGTCTGACCACCATTTGCCTTACCTTGAAGATTGCATGGGCTCAGTTCTCCATGATTCCTCTGCACCACGGGTGTCTTTAAAGCCCAATGTCGCGCTACAAATTCATAGCGGATCCCGTATTTACGGATACCCATACATGACAAAGCGTAGTCAGCGAATAATTTGGACTTTAGACACACCTTATCGTGCAGACGAGGGGAGACCCATTCCCATGCAGTACTTCCCCAAGTTTCCCAAAAGTGAGTATGTTGTGATAATCCCCGGCCGTGGCTCGTGTGACTGTATCACTTCGGGTATCCTGACCTTTCGAACTTAAGCACTCCGGACTTTCTTGATGACGTGCCCCACAAGGCATAACAGAGATAAATCCCGAGAGATGAGCAGTGAAGGAACGACGGTTCCCCCGGTGGTATGGAAGCATTGATTGACCTGGAAGGTGATTATCCCAATCATTCACACTCAGCTCCACATAAAATCAGCCACGATTTTTATTTTGCGCTTACATCTGTGTGATCACGTTTCAAAAATGAGCAAAGATTTGAAAACGAATCAGTTTGAACACTCTAATGAAATCTCTTCAATGTCGTTCATCTCGAATGATTTTCAAAAAATAATGATTTTCAAAATTGTTATTTCCAAAACAGTTTTCAAAATCGATTTCAATCAAAGTCTTCCAGAAAATAAACTTTGTCAAATAGTTTGCAAAGACCAGATTTCAAAATCTACTGTTTACAAATGATTTTTAAACACTACTTCTCACAAATGTTATTTCAAAAACTATTTTCAAAAACAGATTTCAAAAGCCTACTTTCTACAAACGAATTTCAAACAACATTTTTCACCAACATTGCTTCAAAATAGTTTTTGAAAACAGTTTTCAAAGTTTATTTTCACAAACGTATTTCAAAATAAATGATTTAGTCCCCATGTTACGACCCGCTATTTTTGAAGTTCAACCCACCTTCAAGAGCAGCGGTCATTACCGTGGAGCGTACTACTCATTTCGTGTTTTCACAAAAGTGGTGGATTTTCACAAAGAATTTGTGCTCGATCATTCACCTCTCCATTCTCAAAAAAAATGCGCCTCATTTTCCTCATCGAAGCAGGTAGAGTGCATGAAGATCAACAACTGCAGTCTAAATCGAAAATCAAAGGTGCACCAACCCGAGTCGAGCGACATGAAGACCAACAACGATTGTTCGAGTGCAAAATTCTGAGAGCCAAAGAACACCAACGGCTTTTTTGAACACAATACCGCTCGTTGCAAGAACCTAAAGATGAGCGAGCAGCCGGTCAGATCCCGAAGACGAACGAGTGGCCAATCAGAAGCCCAAACATGAATGAGCTGTCAGTCAGAAGCTCAAGAACGAAGCAGAAGAATTCGGGAGAAGTTTTTAAGCTCAAACTCCCCCATTTAATGACTTTTAGAATTGGTGTATAGGTTTTCCCCTAGCATTCTTTTCTCTCTTGTCCATTTCTGAATAGATTACATGTATAGGTTTACACATTCCCTTTGAATTTATTTAGATCACTGTGTATAGGGTTCCCCACTCCCTATTTTTATTTGCGAATGATCGAGCATCAAAATTTCTATTGAGAAAATCCACCACTTCAAAAACACGTGTTTTCAAAACTGTTTTTCTAAAAAACTTGATTTCTTTTAGCACATACGAATTGCTTCTTCCCATCTTCGGTCATTTCATATTTATTAATCATGCATGAATCACACCCATGTGAGAAAAATTGCATAATCACATGTTGCATTCCCAACACATCACACACAAGCATTCATCCCATTTTTTTAAAAAAAAGCATACTGACATTCACATTTGTCATATTCTTTTTTCTATTATAACGGTTGTGTTTGTAGGTGATCAACCGTATGTACCCACGAGTGAAAGCGTGACCCTCGAAGCAACAACAAGAAATACTAGGGATTCAAGCATCTTCCCATTCGGCATGCCATGTATATAGACACCACCAACAACAAAAGAGCATATACCAATAAATCATACATCCAAAAAATCATATTCCAAAAAAAATTCCCAAAAATGCGTACATCCGAAAATCCAAAAAAAATGCATACATTCAAAAATCCAAAAAAAATCATATATCCAAAAAATCCCAAAAATGCAGTCACTGTCATGTCGCGGGACCACCATGCGGGAGTGGTCACTCCCTAAAAGTCTCAAAACTCCAGAAGCCAATCATCAACCGAGTATCTTTCTGACACAACCTCTCTCACATCACACCTAACAGCTTCTCTCACATAGACCATCTTCGGGGCTTACAATGACGGGATGAGCTTCATAGACCATCAACTGGAAACGACTCAAACGAGACTAGCCATAACCTTACCACTCATGCATTGCATCCAAAAAAAAACACTCAGTCAACCATCTTCATTCATCATTTTCAGCATTTCATGCATCATATGTACATAGTAGTTCCATATTACCACAACACATTGCATGGTAGATGTACTGCATACACTCATATCGAAACGACATCTTTGGGGAAAATCTTGACAGATTGATTGAACAGCATGCCTGATCACTAAACTCACTCTCGACCCGTCAATGAACACAAGGGTCTAATCAAAATCAGCACCACAAACAAAGTGAGTAATTTGCGAAGAGCGGTATTTTCCTTGGAATTTCAATTGAGTGTATTGGACGATCTATTGAGCGATGAGGGAAGGTAGAGAGAGCCAATCGAGGTAAAACCACGAGCGACATGTGCATTCCTTCAGCACGTGGAGAGGCACAATACATAGTAAGATCAATGTTGATAGCGAGTCATGAACTGTGATTCATGCAAAGATCTGAGAATAGTAAGAAAACAATCATCGACTAATGAGAATGAAGAGGCACATAGGAACAAAAAGCTCCAAAAAACCAAAAAAACTTTCCCTGCCCTGTACATAATCCCTTAGTGAGCCCCGCTGAGCCTTTCACGATAAACCTTTTTCTGTGAACTCCACAACATGCCAACCCACGTACATATATTTACTCGCCCTTACAATAGAGGATCTCGAAAGAGCCGGAGCCATGACCTCTCCCCCACCATCTTTCACAAGAGCAACAAAAAAGAATGTCCAAAGAAATCAATGAGTCAATGCAACTCCAAAGTCAAACACCAAAAAAGAACACCGAAAATTTTCAAGAAGATCGATGAGTCAATGCAACTCCAAAGCTGAAAGCCAAAATACAAAGCAGAGAATGCTTGAGAAAGTTGATGAGCCAAATGCAATTTCAAAAACACAAAAATGAGAAGAAAGTTCAAATCGTACGCCAGAAGAGGCAAGAAGGAAAAATCCAAACCAAAAGGACCAATGATGTCCCAAAGAAACCGATAAGGGGTTATCAAAACCCGTCTAATCATTCCACCCATGGAAAAGGCGAAACATGTCCTCTATTGTACAAAAGCTCCATAATTCCTAAACAAATCCTCCAGTCCCATGTGACATACATCATACCCCTCAACCCTGTTATAACCCAATAAAAGACCTCTGACTCGTTAGTTGGTGAGCGTTAACTGAAAGTATCGGATCTGAAACATGAATCATAAGTTTCGTGCTTGTTATCAACATGTCCCACCTCACAATACAGGGACTATGAGCGAATGAGTGCGACCTTACTTCACAAGGTCTTTCGAGTGCGAGTGACTCTTTAATCGAAGCACCAAATCATAAACAGCTTACCCCATTGCAAGTGAGGAATTTGTAAGGATCAGAAAGTACGGAACCTCGAAAGAAATTCTAAAGAAAATACTGATCCGAGCATCGAGAGCATCATCACACCATTAGCACACACAGCCACACTCACAAGAGATTGACCCATATCCCTCCGTGAGACGAAAGTGATTCACGCATTCCAGTTGAACAATCATTCAAGATCGAACCAAAGATGTCTTATATTCGTACCTCATATTAATAAAGATAAGGTCATACCTTCTCTCCAAAAATTGCATATGCATTTTGCATCATATCCAACATTTAATATCTACATGCATCATAACGAATTCAGCATCAGCATCCGACTTGTAAGTACTCTTCCTAGTCTCACTGAAAGTCGACTTCAGTTGCAGTTTTTGAAGCGCAACTTCCGATCCAAAAAAGTCAAAGCTGGAGCCATCTCAAGGTCATACTGGAATCATACAAGAGCCCTTCGAGAGGCATGCAAATACCATCACCGGAGCCATTTAGTGTCATGCTCAAACCTGATCGACATTACCACAACAAAGCCAAAATGGAGCCATCCGGAACCATACGAAAACCATTTAGAGCCATCCATTGTCATGCTCGAGCCTGATCGACTCTACTCATAAAATCAAGCTGAAGACATGCGGGAGCCATCCTTAGACATTGAGAGCTTCCCTAGTGCTACACAGGAGCCATTTTGTTACAAGACCTTGCTCGCAGAGTATCGAACTACGTATGGTCTGATCTCAATACGGAATTGAGTACGTAGGCAGCCCGTTCAGGGTGCGACCACATCAAAGGCGAAAACTTCACTTTTCCCCTCAGTGTTATTAAAGTGAACCAACCAAAGCATCGTCATGCTCAATCAGCACAAGGTCATCCCGGAGCCATCCATGGAAATCCTGGAACCATGATGGGAACTCCCAACAAAGTCATGCAACTGTGTTTCATCATTCACTCATGAAAAACCATTCACTCACTACAAAGTCCACAATAAATCCCTTCAAACAACAATAAATCCATCATCGGAGCCATCAAACCACCCTGAAAAAAAAAATCTCAAGGCAAATCAAAGCCCACAAACTGCCACAAAATCACCAACCATGTAAAACCCACCAACCACCCCAAGACCATTGGTCACACCGGAGCCATCAGTGCATACCGGAGCCATCAACACATGCTGGAGCCATCTTAGATCCTTGAAGCCATGTTGGAGCCACCGGAGCCATCCCGAAGTTTTGATGTAACTCTAGAGCCATCTGCCCACACAAAAACCTACACCCACAAACGGGGAGTTCGATTCAATTAATACAATTGTTAACCACCTCACATCGCATATCACTTGCATATACCCACAAAATTTGTTCACTATCTAATGCATCTTCACACCCGCTAGACAGCTATTGCGCTACTAGTGCGGTCGTATTTTTGTTTTTCACCCGCTAGGCAGCTAATGCGCTACTAGTGCGGTCGACTTTTCGTTTTTCACCCGCTAGGCAGCTATTGCGCTACTAGTGCGGTCGACTTTTTGTTTTACACCCGCTAGGCAGCTATTGCGCTACTAGTGCGGTCGACTTTTCCTTTTACACCCGCTAGACAGCTATTGCGCTACTAATGCGGTCGACTCTTTGTTTTACACCCGCTAGGCAGCTATTGCGCTACTAGTGCGGTCGACTTTTTCATTTTACACCCGTCAGGCAGCTATTGCACTACTGGTGCGGTCGCTTTTTCGCTTTACACCCGCTAGGCAGCTATTGCGCTACTAGTGCGGTCGCATTTTTGTTTTTCACCCGCTAGGCAGCTATTGCGCTACTAGTGCGGTCGCATTTTGTTTTACACTCGCTAGGCAGCTATTGCGCTACTAGTGCGGTCGACTTTTTCATTTTACACCCGCCAGGCAGCTATTGCGCTACTGGTGCGGTCGCTTTTTCGCTTTACACCCGCTAGCAGCTATTGCGCTACTAGTGCGGTCGCATTTTTGTTTTTCACCCGCTAGGCAGCTATTGCGCTACTAGTGCGGTCGCATTTTTGTTTTACACCCGCTAGGCAGCTATTGCGCTACTAGTGCGGTCGACTTTCTCATTTTACACCCGCCAGGCAGCTATTGCGCTACTGGTGCGGTCGCTTTTTCGCTTTACACCCGCTAGGCAGCTATTGCGCTACTAGTGCGGTCGCATCTTTGTTTTACACCCGCTAGGCAGCTATTGCGCTACTAGTGCGGTCGACTTTTCGTTTTACACCCGCTAGACAGCTATTGCGCTACTAGTGCGGTCGACTTTTCGTTTTACACCCGCTAGACAGCTATTACGCGTGCGGTCCCGCCGTTTTTCCTCCATTAGGCAGCTATTACGCTACTAGTGCGAGATTGTTCACTTCATAACCCGCTAGGCAGCTATTACGCTACTAGTGTGGTCTCGCCGTTTTTCCTCCATTAGGCAGCTATTACGCTACTGGTGCGAGATCGTTCATTTCAAACCCACTAGGCAGCTATTACGCTACTAGTGCGGTCCCCAATCTTTTCCTCCACTAGGCAGTTATTACGCTACTAGTGCGAGATCGTTCACTTCATAACCCGCTAGGCAGCTATTACGCTACTAGTGCGGTCCCGCCATTTTTTCTTCACTAGACAGCTATTACGCTACTAGGGCAAGATCGTTTCACACCCACCTGCTAGGCAGCTATTACGCTACTAGTACGGTACTCGATTAAAGTATTATAGGCTCGTCATAAGTCCTATAGCTAGATATCAAGAGGTCTAGTTGAGGCTCTCCTAAGTCCTCATACTTTCAATTGCATCCAAGGCTCATCATAAGTCCTAGGGCTGGATGTCAAGAGGTCCAGTTGAGGCTCTCATAAGTCCTCGTGCACCCCAAACCAATCTATTGTTAGCATTTTAGGCTCATCATAAGTTCTAGGACTGGATGTCAAGAGGTCCAGTTGAGGCTCGTAATATGTCCTCGTGCATTCAGCTATCATATCATTCCCCGTCGCATTCATACATTATCTTCCTCGCGGTCGTATCCTATTACACCATGAAGCTGTAGTGAGAATTTTTGGCGCCCTCTCAACCTTGATCCAATTCTGCAAGGGCTTGCAAAATTGAATCAAGGGGAGCCATCTGTAGACACCAAAAATTCTCACCCCATAAAGCAAAATTCCAAAAAATAAATAAATAAAAGAGGGTCGTTTCCTTACTTTTTTCAGAACGTATTAATTTGCATGCCAATACAAAACCATCGTTCTTTTGACAAACTTTTAATATCAACTTTTGAACATCCATTTTATGTCACTCAGAATTCATTTTTAACAACTTGTTGCATTTATAACATGAGAAGTTGACATAGTCTACCGGTGGAGGTCTTGCTCATGAATTTGTATGTCTGGAGTTTCGAAGCCCAACAAACCCATATTTTTCTTCTTCCTCCTGTTTCTGAAATCTCTCAAACAATATTACTCCAAATGAAACATGGCCCATCAATTAAGCCCACCTTCGGTACTACCAAAATAAGCCTCTTAGCCCAAAAGAAAAAAAAACCTAGTGCTAGTGCTGCTGCCCTTCCCTATAAAACTAACATCCAAACCCTGAAAAAGGGGGCATTGGCGGCGCCTCAGACTCCACTTCCCAAAAAAACATTTGACTTATTCTCTTCCTCACTCTCTCACCCGGTGCCTGGACGGACCTTCTTCAAAAAAATTATCAACGAACATAGCTGATGAGCCTTCCTCAACTTCTTCACCACCACCACCGGTATTTTTGCAATCAACTGGCGAACAAGATGCACAGGCTCTATGCCAACTTCATTCTCTTCTCTCGTCGAACACACAGTATACAACCGCGTCCTTCTTCTTTCTCTTTAAACTGTCGAAGGAGGAGCATACGAGCTCAGGGACATCTTCGTTTTATTCTCACCGACGACCGAGGAGCCCCTTCATTGAACGAGAATGTACGTGCGCTACCATCCTCTATTCCTCTGCACCAACGCTGGCGAACGAAAGACGTACATGCTCCAACTCCCATCATCCTCTTCACGTCTCTGATGAACAAGGGACACACACGCTCTGCGCCATTTTTCTTCTCCGACAATGGTTTTGCAACCCAAATGGTGACCGAAGTACATACATGCCCCATTGCCATCCTCATTCTCTTCACAATCGGCGAACAAAAACACCAGGTTTCCGTTCATTTCTCTTCACGACGCCACCTCCATGCTCCGCACTCATGTTCTATGCAACTGAACCGGTGAAACCAGGAGCATATACGCTCCGACCTCCTGTCTGCTCCATCTCTTCCTCACGGCGAAGACAAGAACGTGCATGCCCAGCCCTCTCTTCATTCTCTTCTCAGCTAGGCAAGCCCAGCAAACAAACAAGGAGTGTACATGCTCCTCTGCCTCACTACCGGTAATTTTGCAAACTATCTGGCGAACAAGGAGCGTCACGCTCCACCTACCTCCTTCTCTTTATGCGAGCAGGGAACAGGACAAGAAGCAGCTCCACCGCCTTCCTCATTCTCTTCACGCTAACCGATGAGCAAAGGAGCGAACGCTCTGCCTTTCTCATCCTCTTACCATCGCAGGCAACCAAGGAGCACACATGCTTCACCATCATTTACTTTCACTATCGACCAGCTGGCTAACATGGAGGATACGTGCTCAGGCTCTCCATCCTCTTCACATGGCAGGCGAACTAGGAACGTACATGTTGCGGCCCTGCTCTTCTCTTCACCACTACTGGCGAACAAAGGATCTTCTGCTCTGCGCTCTTCACCCCTTTTACAGACGGTAATTTTGCTTCCGACCTGGAGAACGGGAAAGTACTTGCTCTCACCTCAATCTCCTCATCATCGGTAATACTGCAACCTAGCTGGCGAACACGAGCCACACATATTTCACAACCCACTGGTGAGCAAGGAGCAAACATGTTGAGCCTCTGTCATTCCTTTCGCTGTCGTTAGCCAAACGAGGGAAAGAATTTGTCCTCTGTCCAGGTATTTCGCCTGAGCCCAAAAAACCCAAATACTTCTATGATTAATTTGTGCCTGCAAAACAGAGTCTGCATACATGCGCTGTCTGATAATGTTCTTCGCTCCCCAACTCAAATGCACCTCTATTCACATTTTGTGTGTGTGTGTTTATTGTGTTGAATTCATGCGAACCCACCCTCTTTATACTTATCTGATCTACTAACTTGTTTGTCCATCTCCATATGTCGTTTTACTTCCATGTTTTTGTAAGCAAGCTAGACATTTAGTTGTAGTTGACTACTGTAAAATAAAAGCGTGTTTAGTCTTGGTTGTCCATGTGTACAATCTAAAAAAAAAGAATAAAAAAAAAGGGAAAGAAGAAGAGGTTAGTTCCTGTTCGAAGTTCGGATGATTGGAAGAAGAAAAAAAAAGCGCTTAATATTTAGATTTCGTAATTTTGCGCAGTCACTAGTCTTCAATTTGTTTAATCATGTTTGATTTAGATGTAAAAAGAAAAAGCAACGAACAAAAGAAGATAAAATTGGTTAGCGTATGTTTTGTGATGTTTCAATTTGTTTAGGTTTTTCTTTCACATTAGAGCCTTAATTATTGAAAATAAAAGATCAAGAATAGAAAATGTCGGTTTATGCATAATTGTTAGCTTGGTGCTACATTTTGTCAAAATAATTAGCAACCCTTAGCGTCGAGGCACATATTTCACGGTTGAATTTCATTGTATATATGTCGGTTACCGACATCCCGTTTTTATTTCATTTTATTTGTTATAATTACATGCTATCTATTATAGATTAGTTTGGTAATTGTTGGGTCTAGCCCAATATAGAGGTCCAAGGACATAGGAATCCCTAGTTAGCCCATAGGACACCCCTTTGTAGAAAAGCCTTAGGTTTGGGTATCCTCAATGCAAACGGGTCCTAGACACGGTCCATGTGAGGAATACCGCCTCAAAAAAATTTCAAATCATTCCTTAATGTCAGAAAAAATGCACAATCAACATTCCATTCTAAAAAAAAATCATCAAATTTCATTTCAAAAATCAGTCAATTTTAAAATCTAAACATCAATTCACTTCAAATGCTAAATAGGCCCAATTCGAGGCCCGTCCCAAAGCCCAATTCGAGGCCCATTCCAAAGCCCAATTCAAGGCCCGTTTCAAAGCCCAGTTCGAGGCCCATTCCAAAGCCCAATTCGAGGCCCATTCCAAAGCCCAAATCGAGGCCCATTTCAAAGCCCAATCGAGGCCCAAACCCGACCTACTTTTCCAAGGTCCAATCTGGCCAATCTTCCAAGGCCCAATCTTTCCCATCCTCTAAGGCCCAACTTGGCCCAATTCAACCCAAAAGCCCAACCAAGGCCCAATTTGGCCCAAACCTTGACCAAGCCTTAATCCGGTCCAACTTTGACCCGGTCCAATTATGACCAACCCAAACTTTGACTTGGTCAAACTTTGACCAATCCGAACTTTGACTTGGTCCAACTTTGACCAATCCGAACTTTGACTTTGACCCAACTTTGACTCGGTCCAACTTTGACCTTGGCTCGATCTTTGACCTTGACCCAAACCTTGACCAAGCCCTAATCCGGTCCAACTTTGACCCGGTCCAATTATGACCAACCCGAACTTTGACTTGGTCCAACTTTGACCAATCCAACTTTGACTTTGACCCAACTTTGACCCGGTCCAACTTTGACCTTGGCTCGAACTTTGACCTTGACCCAAACTTTGACCAACCCAAATTTTGACCTAACCTGTTCTCCAACCCCAACTTGAATTCAACTCCAATTCAATCTCAATTTCATTTTAATTCCAATTCAAATCAAAATTCATTCAACTCCAATTCAACATCGATTTCAATTCAGTTTCAATTCCATTCCAAATTCCCCTACACTTTAAATGTCTCACAGACCCGAGTGTCTCACAGGCTTTGTCATCCCAATGATTCGAATGTCTCACAGACACTGAGCGTCTCACAGACCCGAGCGTCTCACAGACCCAAGCGTCTCACAGATTTCGACATCTCAAGGTTTCAAACGTCTCACAGACCCGAGCGTCTCACAGGCTAGCATCCCAAACCCGAAACTTCTCAAAACTCCGAACCCTTCTGAATCTCAAACACCTCAAATATCTTCAAACTCCACAAACATCAAAATCTCCAAAAAACCAAAAACCTGAACTACGTAAGGTCTGATCTCAACAGGGAGTTGAGTACGTAGGCAGCCCATCTAGGGTGCGACCTCATTCCAAACAAAAAATCCCTTTTCCTCACTCTAAGGTGTTCTTCATACCCCTCAAAACATTCAAATCCCCTCTAACTCCCACAAACCCTCAACTTCTTCAACTCTCAAAATCAGAATCCTAATCTTTCATTCTATACTCATTTGAATTCATCAATTCTTCTTCTTGGCGCTAGCTTGGCAGAAAAGCTCGCCTCATCCACTCTCTTTCTCTCTCCTCATCCTAATCCTATCCTTGGCTTTTAATTGAATCTCTCTAATAAGGTTTTGAAAGAAGGCAATCCCGACAATTGGAGACCGAGGTTTCCTCGGGCACCAATCTGAAGTCGTGGTCGTTGCCACTTCTAAGGGGGTGTAACCCAGTGCGAACCCAAAATAGAATCTCTGGTATGATCAGATAAGCCCTATCCATAGGCAACAACCTCAGAGTCAATTAACGGTTCTTAGAACCCGATCTTCCTTCCTAGTTATCATAGGTCAAACTAGGTGGCGACTCTAGTCAATTCCGCCTTATAGAGGCATAAGTCCGCGTGGAGCCCATCGAGAGCGGGTGTAGTGCTCACTAGCATTCCCCATAAGCTTTCTGGGAAAGACGGACGATGTAGTAGGTATTTGAGGGATGTCAGAATAGCGGGTATTCACCCTCCACAGAATGGCAGTTTCTAGGATCTAGACTTCTCAGCCATAACCATATTTAGATGGACCCCCCTCATACCGAAAAATCACCCTCCACAGCTGGTGGAGCGTGTTTTTTTTTTGTGGTGCTAAAGGCTTTTGCTGGTGTTCAGGATATATGATAAACCTGGGATTAGGTTGTGATTTCAGATGGTGGTCAGGGTTATGGCGGGTCTGATGTTTTTGTGGGGGTAAGGCTAATGACGGGCTTGAGAGTGTGTGTGTGGAGGTTAGAGCTTATGTGCGTCTGAGGTGTTTGATGTGGAGGCTAGGGCTTATGCCTGTGGCGGGATGGTGGTGCTCAAGCTTTAGGTTTCGATTGGTGTTGTCATGGCAATTGTTGGAACCAACAATTGCCCCCAGTATTTTTCCTTAGGACAATTTGAGCTAGAGTTCATGGCAATTGATCGGAACGATCGATTGCCCCCAGTATTTTCTTTGATTAAACGTGCGAACAAATCTCATCCTCACAGGGTCGAGGCTTATGCTTTGATGTGGTGCTTCCTAACATTCACTCGACGTGGTTTGTGTTTGCACTCATTTCTCGCTCATGGTCATAACTTCTAGACCATTGAATTCGATATTTGATGGATTTACGCATTTGATCTGTTACTTTCACATGATTGGACACACAACTATCAAGTCGGAAGTCTTTAAAGCTTATAACGTGGCCATAGGGTATGATGAAAGACGACGGGATCATGGAGGGATATTTGAGGTATGTGGAGCTTAAATGGGTGACCAAAGCTGCAACTTGCGTCTTCTCTCGGATTCATCTTCCTTGTCTTGAAGTCATCTGGCTGCTTCATGTTGATGTTGTTTTTGAGCTTCTGGACCTAGACTTTTGAAGTTGTCCTTTAAACCATTTCTCTTTTTTGTCATTTGGACTTCTTCGGGTTTGCCTTTTTGTTTTATCCTTTCTTGACTTTGCCTTCGGGGTTCTTGTGTTTCCCGGTTTTGGGCTTCGAGAGCTGTTTTATTGTGAGCTCTTTTGATCCTGTGTCACTTTGGGACCATTTGCGAATCGCTTCGTCATGCTTATAGCGGCATTGCTTCTTTGGACTGATGAGAATGTTATCTGAGAGTCGGGCTCCTCGCTTCCTTTGGTCACCGGGTCGGACATTCATCATTGGCTGGGTTATTTTGTGGAGCTCATAATGTAACACCCCATCCAACAACATACACATAACAACATTTTGCAGCGGAAAGTATACTACCTCGCATAACTTAACTCGTTGGTGTTACACGCCGTCAACCACCCACGTGGCTAACAAGGCTATTACATTTACATTGTACCGGTCTGATGGACTAGATTCCCGAGCAACTGAACATTACTATACCTTTTTATTATCAACAACCAACATACATAAGCCTTCCAACTGTACCGAGTATTTACAAATTGATGCCGATAACAGTTTCGGTCTTACTACACCTACTGTATATATACAACTTAAATGATTTCCCATGTACAACGACTACCCCGTCCTACTCTCGAACGGCCTCCAGCTCTTGTACCTGAAATAGGAAAAGAAGAGAAAGGGTGGCCCCCAAGGGGCTCAGCACCTTTGCTGGTATGGTAATCCGCAGCCCACATGCTACCGGGCCACGCACAACTAATTGTCGTCTTAGCATGCGGTTGATTATATTTAAATCATGCATGCAACTGTAAACACAAACACATAACATTTCGCCTCAATGGGCTCAACAAACGGATAATACATCCTTACTTGATGAGTCACTCATGGTATTCATTATCCCTAGAGTGTTCCTCCTCTAATGGAGCTACTTCCTTAATAGACGACACTTACCCATAAATCGGGTTATCCTTAAACGCCTCTTATCACAAACTAGGATTCATTTCCATGATCCACACACTCCATATCTTACAACATATAACATTCCTCTCATAACAAAACATAACAACACTTTTCACGTTTCGACGTGCACATGATAACATCGCAATACAAATTGCATTACAACCACATCACATAACATAACGGGAACGGTCCTCTTAGGAACCGACCCAAGCATTGTTAATTCACTGGTGAGCCTAGAGAATGGTGTCACCCTCATGGTAAGCTCATTATACAACAACAACAACAACACTCATTACCGTCCTAATAGTCGGACGAGTAACTTAAGTTAAGATGGTTCGGGTTTGGTGGCCCGAACACACCACACAAACACATGTTCCCCCTAAACCGATCATAAGTCAGAATAGCTAAGCTTTGGAATAAGCTAATGGGAGATCATAACCCGTGAGGGAAACAACCATAACAGAGAGAAGGGTAAGGCTAAGAAGGATACCCACTCCCAAACAACGCGCGACCGGCCAAACCGGATTCCTCACCACTGTTAGTACATACTTACTTTAGATATTAATTAGAACCCCACTATGGAGTCTATCACATCTACACACCATACAGTATTACAACTGGGTTAAACACACAAGGGAGATCCCTACATTCACATACTCATATCACACAATTAACACACGCATAGCCGTGGTTAGAACGCCCCATAGTTCGGGTCGTTTGCTCCGAATACCGAACTCTCATGTGATCCTAGACTCGGTTAACTAAGGTTAACACTTCTGAGGTTAAATGGTATCAGAGTTGAACACGCCACATAAATGAATTACTGTAAACTCATTACATGTTTTATCTTACAACGTGGCAAACACACAGAAAAACACATTGGCATACAAGCCGGTGTAATCCGGTAAGACACAGGTTGCAAGAAAACCATACCTGTCACCGGAGTCCACTTTACCACGTCCACTTATGTTCCTCGAGCAATTCTCGAACAACTGATAACATTACATGTACTTTTATTAACATCGGGGTAGCATGATTATTTAATGTCTAATGCTTATGGCTTTTCCCCGTTAACTTAGTTACATAACTTCACTTTTTAACTTGTTTTACTTTTACATTTTAATACATCTTTTCCCCCACTAAATTGTCATTATAACGCACCTAACATGTCTTAAACAACCTTATAACATCATTACTAATCAATCCCCATCATTACATATCATTTTATAACCTTAAACAATGTTTTTGGTCCGACCGACCTTACCGACCGACCTTACCGTCAAAAATTTCTACTCCGACCGACCTTGTAAGTTCGGTCGCATGTTCGGTCCATTCCCGAGAGTTTCTTCCCTTTGAAAATTCAGGCCCGACTGAACTTGCCAAGTCCGGTCCCATGTTCGGTCGATTCCAGAAACTTAATTCGTACACAAAATACAAGCCCGACCGACCTTGTAAGTCCGGTCCCCAAGGTCGGTCCATTCCAGAAACTAACTCTCGCAGGGTAATCTGGGCTCGACCGACCTTGGCAAGTTCGGTCGCAAGGTCGGTCTGCTCCAGACCCTTATTTTCCATTGCCCATTTAACTCCAAACTTCACCTCATGTATCCTAATATGTCCTAACCTCATTTGGGCACTTCAAACGCATCTTTAGCCATGTACTAACTCCTTAAATCACACACCAAAACCATTTTATCATTCACAAATTTCTTACAAAATTCCTAGCACTTGGAATGTTTTCTCCTTAAGATTTCTAAGTGGTATTTCACCAATAATGACCACTATACCAAGGTGTTTCCTCTACACCTTAACATCACCTCTCAAACTTCTTTTCTTACTAACTAAATCTCCTTTTTCACATCTTACCTAAACATCATTTCTTCCTTGTACATCAACATTCCTAAACCTTAAACAAACTTCTCCAAGACTTTAATACATTCTCAAAAACACACATTGAATTCCTAGAACTTCCAAGATAATACCTAAATCCTTGTATCACTCTAAATCACCTTAATACATGCTTTCTCCCCTAGTAAAACACTTGTTCACCTTTAACACTTCCTAGTTCACCAAAACCCATTTAAAACACTTAGAACTTCTTACACATTTTCCAAATTTTGCCATAGCTTCTCTTGTATATACTCACATCCAAACACTTAGGTTTTTACCTTATTTCATTCAAGAACACCTAAAATCCATCAAGAGTATTCTCACACATGTAATTTCACCAAATTTACACTACATCGCCATATAGTGCATAAACTTAATTGCTTGGCACTTAGGCCCTTAAATAATATGGCTCTTAGGCCCTTAAATAGCATAAACCTTAAACACTGAATTTCCCACATAAGTAATGCCTTTGACCTGCAAATACACCCAACAATACATATGCCCTTAATAAACTCCTTGAGAGCATTTCTCTAGTTCATTCACCATTGGCTCCTTAGGTATTTTATTAAGCAAATCAAGCTCATTTTCCTAAGGCATTTAAACTACATTGAGATAGTTTGTTTACCTCTTTTTCCTCACAACTTCTTCCTTGTTTCCTTGTAAAACCGGTAGGATGTTTGGTTGTTTGTCAACTTCTAAACAATGTACACATAATAGAATGAGTATTCAAGCATTATGCTTCATCTCATTTTAAACCCTAGGCACATATATTGTCTTAATACATTAAGGTAGTTGTTTTACCTTGGAATTGGAAGAGAGCTTGAATAAGTATCAAGAGAGGACTCCTCCTAGCCCTTGGAAGATTCAAATGAAGCTAAAACAAGCAAGGTAAAGACACCATGGTGAGGTGAATTTTCGGACAACACAAAACATGGAGGAAACATCATTTTTCTTTGAGTTTCCTTACCTTGAAGCAAAGGAGGACAATAATATGTGAAAAGGTGAGCTCAAGCTCCTTCAATGGTGAATCTCCATGGAACCAAAATTGAGTTCTTGAAGATTTGAAAAGAGGGAAATGAAGAGCTTGATCTAACTAAGACAAGGGTAGTCTTGAAATTGATTTTGGAGCATGGAATCACAAGTTACAAGTGAAAGAAGATGAAGAATGAGATGGGGCTGTAGCAAACCGAGAATGGATCTTGGGAAAAGATGAAGAAATCGTGTGAAATGAAAGGAAAGAAGAGAATGAGTGAGAGAGTTCACTTTGTTAAGATATTTATGTATAAAGCAAAATAGTACTTTACTTTATAAGCTTTACTTTCCTTATTAAACTAACAAGGTGATGAGTCATCCCATATAAGAAAACCGGCCCCCCTTTATTACATAAGGGGGTATAATAGTCTTTGTTGACCAATTTAATTACTTATAACAACATATGTTACAAACTAGCTTATTAAAGTTACTATTCACTAAAACAAGGCACATAGATGTGAAATTTTTGATTTCCCATTGATTTAGACTTCCAAATGTGATACTATATAGTACACATGTTAATTAAAGAGTAATGATGGACATTTAGCCATACAAAACTCATTTACAAGACAATTTTTCAAAAACGTGCTTTAAGACTCCTTAAAGCACATTTTGTGTTTTAACCTGTTTTCAAGCTTGGTTTTCTTTGGTAATTGATTTAATATGTTCATTAACATATTTATAAGGTATAGGTATGACCATTAGGTCTTATACAAATTTATCCCAAGCTTAGAGCACATTTTGCTCTTATTGACTTTAAGGTATTTTCTTGTGTTTTATTTGGTTTAACTGTCTACCAAAGTTTCCTAAGGACTTAATTTGCCTTGTTAAATCATAATTGACTATTATTTAGTCTTGGTAGGTTCTTTGGGTCCTAACCAAGTTCACTCCAAGCTTAAAGCATGTTTTTGCTCAAACTGTATCTTAGTGCTTTATTGCATTTTACTATGGTTTAAATTGTTCACTGATGTTTCTAAGGCACTTTTTAGCCTTTAAATACCATAGTTTGATATTTAAACCACATATCAAGGTTTGGGGTATTTCACATAATATCGAAAAGGGATATACGAAAGGCTCAACGGGGGTGCCTAGGGTTTAATGATAGGGTTTACAAGCTTTTGGCAATGTGGTGCTGTACCTAGGTGCTTCGTCATTCCTGATAGTTGTTTATCCGTTCTTTGTTACTTTTCGCAGATCTAAGTGTAAATTTACAAATTATCTCCTTCGGTCGGAGTTATGCCGTTCACCTCACCTTTGAATGTGGTCTCACCAGAGTCGTGTAAAAATAACACGCTCATTCACTCATGGTTTTTCCACTCAAAAAAAACTTGTGTGAAACAAAACCTTCTCTCTTTTTTTGTGTTATCATTTAGACTTGAAAAAGTCATCCATTTGTGAACATGAGGAAGAAGATGATTTAACAAGATCGATGCTTCTTATTAGTGGTTTGAAAACGATCATTCTTTGAAAAATATGAGAGGTGCATTTGAAAGATGAGTGTTATGGCAGGTTATGCAGTAGAATACATGGGAACCCTAAAATTTCTATTGAATCCAAATCCTGCTGAACCGTCTGAAGTCGGCATGCTGAAGACTCGAGCTATTGACCGCCGGGATGTCGCTAAGATGACTGTGATCGTCTTCTTCTTGGACTCTTAGTAGGCTTCTAGGAATGCCTATGGATGACGCATGAGACACTTGGGCCTGGACGTGAGGTGCATGGGTTGAAACAGTTTCATGAATGTGGATTAGGCACTCGGGCCTGGATGATTTTCATGGATGTGGATAGGCACTTGGGCCTGGATGAATTGAAAGTGAGGCACACATGCTAGAATGATTCATAAGCGGGTTGTCACTCGGGCCGGAATGAGGATGCGGCACTGGGGCAGAACATGTTGTGAGACTGTGGCACTTGGGCCGGAATGTTTAGAATATGTGGAAGTTGGGCCAGAAAGTATTTGAAAGCGTGGCGCTTGGGCCGAAAAGTGTTTGAGGATGTGGCGCTTGGGCCAGAATGTGTTTGGGAAGGTGGCACTTGGGCCGGAATGATTTGGGAATGTGGCTCTTGGGCCGAAATGATTTGGGGTTGAAGTAAGACATATGGGCCAGAGGGACTTCTTGACTAGAATGGATGTGTGGGCCTGAATGCCCTTAATCTGGTAGTGATACATACAGGCTGAAGGAAGCCACATGAACTGTGAATGGGCCACTGGGCCGAGAGAGAAACTTTGAAGTCTAAGATTTGTTTGATGAATGAGTTACGAAAAACTATCTTGAATTCGAATGGGTTGAAACCTAAACAAATGGTTTTGAGTGGGCCTAAAAGGTATGACACCTAGATCTAGGACTTTGGGCCAGGGCCCGAACAAAAAGTTTACCTAGACTAGAATAGACCTTGGGCCGAAATGGAAAAGCCTGATTGATTTTCATGTCTTATGGACTGCTTTAGGTAGATTTGTTTTTCATGGGCCTGGAACTAAATTGATAATTCAAACTAGGCTGAAAGAGAAATCACCTAAGTCTAAACTTTTAGGCCGAAGCCCAGATGACTCACATATCAAACCAGACAGGGCCTTTGGGCCGTAAACAAATAAAGCTGCCAATTCGGGTTGGGCTAGGTTGACGTAGGGAAAAGTTCCTATCAATCTCTAGGCTGGGTAGTGGGCCAATCATACAAGCAAACAAAGCCCACACAAATTCAACATGTCCTCACTAGACGTTCAATTCAAACCGGGTATGGATCGATCCGGAGAGGTGCTTGGGGCGCGGGCCCAGGTCACCACAAAGGAATAGGGCTTGCACGCTATTCTCTTTGGGCTTCCCCACTCTTTTCACATCACCAAAAGGTGTGCGTCCACGGTCGGGTCTTTGACTGACCAAACAATGGGCTAGGTAAGCGTACTGCCAGGAAAATGCTAGGGGCTAAAGCCCAGGTATTAAGGGGGTGTGGTTAGACGACACCCTCCTCTTTTCCCCCACTTATTCACATCACCTAAAAGGTGTGAGTCCCTAACAGGGGACCCTAAGGCGGGTCCCAGGGTGAGATCGGTTTGCGTGGACCCTCGCTCTCATATGATGCAAAGGTGCAGAAATTAAAGTGCGCACAAAAGTAAACAAACAATGTAATAAAGCCATAAATAAACAATTTCGAGTTAAGCCCTCTTTCTTAAAATTAAATAAGTTAAAATTAAGAAGTTTGTCCCCAGCAGAGTCGCCAGTCTGTGAGCCTCGATTTTTAAACCCTATCCTCTGTTGATTAAGTTGATTAAGATCTAACCGGGTTTTAGGTCCACTTATAACCTAAGATTAATAACTATGTCATATAACAAAAATTATTAAAACCTAAACTAGCTCACTGGAACCTATTATGAGTCGCCACCTAATTTTTACCTAGATCAAATTAGGAAAGGAGAGTTCGGGTTCGGGGGCTTGGTATACACTTATTTTGGGTTCAATTACTTTATTACCGAAAGTCGTTTTTCCTCTACTTAGTTCAATTACGGCTTATTACGAGTTGTTTTAACCTAAGTGCGTGGTTCTGATTTTTTTTTGTATTTTTAACATTTTTTGACAGAAAATAAAAGTGAAAAGTGAAATTACCTAAACTAGGGTTTCGGAGGCAAAATTAGGTCGAATTTTGATTTCGTCCGTGGCCACGGACCTAATGTCCGAACCCACGGACCCTAGTTAACCTAATTACACAGAAAAGTCAAGTTTAAACAGAAACAAGATTTTGAAAAGTCCGGGGCCACAGACAGGACGTCCGTGGGCCCGGACATGTTTTATAAAACACTAAATTTTGAAAATAAAAAATATCCCGCCACCGTCCGAGGGCGTCCGGGACCCCGGACATAGCGTCCGTGGGTGCGGACCGCCCTCGGACGGCGGCGTTTAGGTGTTTCCCGGTGGTGTTTTGCCTCAAAATTTATGGGTAGGTAGCCTGAAAGATTCTAAACACGTTAGTGATCGAAAGTTTACAATTTGAATTCGAATTAGACACGAAAATTAGCAAACAAGTTATTGGGCAGAAGCGAAAACAAACGTTAATTCAGAAGCAGTAAAAAGTCAATTCGACTCCAAATTTTAACAGAGAGTAGTTAAAGTTGTACAAAGTCAGAAAAATATGATTTCAACCTGTTTTACCTTCGGATTTAATGAGACTCTTCACATCGGGGATCTTTTGGTGCTTCGTTGATGTCGGTTCTGGATTGACTTCGAATTGAGCTTCTGACTCCTTCTTATTTATGCTGTTAAGGACGTGTTTCTTCTATTTTTGTGGTGTTTTTGTGTGTTTTTGGTGCTTGGAAGTTCAATGGGAGAAGAAAGGATGAGTTTTTGGTGATTTCGGGGTGACTTCTGTAGTGTTTCGGTATTGATTTGAGGCTTGGAAGTGTAAAAACGTGGGGGAGAAGGTTTGTGGCTGTGTTTTCTGACTTTGGAAGTGTTCTCCTCTGCCTAGCTCGTTTTGGAAGGTCCTTTTATAGAGAGAGCAAGGCCATGTTGATAGAACAAATTTTTTATCTAAATCCTGATTTTGTGGTAAGAAATCTGATTTTTTAGAATATGCTGCAGGCCGAGAAAAATTATGAAAATTTAACTGAAGGTAAAGGATGATTTTAAGAATTTTGAGAGTGGAATCGGGTTAGTTTGAGAATAACCGATTAGAGAAAAATCCCACAATCTGGAATCCCATAATTCATAAGTAATTATTGAAACTCGAAATAACGAAATTCCAACGGAATTAGTCTCTAAAAAGCATCCACTATTTTTGTTAAAATTGCATGACATTTTGTTTTGATTTCGGTATTTTCCATAGGAGAGAGAAAATTGCAAAAATGATTGAATTTCTCTTTAAATTTTTGGGATAAGGTTCCAAATAAAATAATTCAGGTTTATGACTGTATGTAGTCATGCTAACCGTGGTGACAATTTTATTTTAATTTTGAAAACCCTTTTATTCTATTTTGAGGCTATTTCATGTGTTAATTATTAAGAAACTAGCTTATTAAAGACTTAATTTCCAGAAAAATATTATCAGAAAATCATGAAATACTTTCATAATGACTATGATATTTGGAAGTGTTGAAGATAATGAAAAGTCATATGAAAATAGAAATCCCCGAGAATGTCCTTGGAAAATCCTGCATTGGTGCATTTTGACCATTTTGCCCTTTGTAACATGAATGTCTTAGAGACTACTCCGAGGGGGTTGAAATTTTGGGTATAACACATATATTCTGAAGTCAGGAGAACTACCAAAATAGCAATACTAAGTGCTATATATAAATACATATAATTGGGAGGTTATAAACCTAAAACTTTTGAGGAGTATTGATATATTTCAGAGGGATAAGTATCATAAAATATACCTACCCTATTTTGAGGCACATGTCCTACTTTATCCTTATGGATTTATACGAGCATATGTCTTCTATGACAGCTCAAATTGGGAATGTAAGTAAAGATCGCATGAGAACAAATAAAGTTACCTCCCAATGTAATATAATTTTTTATATGATCATAATAACCAATAACTCTCTATGGAGGCAGAGTAAGCTATATTGAGAGTTTGAATTCATATATACACTAAAGGGAGTGAAGGTTAAACTTTTAAGGGGGGAGAACATACCCCTTGACTGGTAACAACGCTTTACACGTGAACTTTCCTAACGAGATGTACCAGTCTCTATGGTTATAAATCCTCTATTTTATACACCTAAGCAATCTATTTTTGGAAGCCAATAAGTTTGTGGATTAACCACGTATCTAAGAGATAGAAACAAACCATAAGTTTTGACTGTCTCGCCACCAAACCGTAGGATTCAAACTGGGAACCCCTAGTTTGGAAGGGTACTGTTATTTAAATATAATTAACCTAGGTTGAACATATGATTCACCTGATCCATGAAGTTTGAATATAACAAGAAAAAGGCCAAGCTTTAAGGCGGAGAGATTAATACTTTATGGAATCTTAATTGCAAAATGAGTTATAAAAACTTTTCTTGGAGTCTTATTCCAAATTGAGTAATAACTGTGACTGCCTTTGTACCAAGTGATGATAACCAAGGTATAGGCAATGATCAAGCCTTGATAAGTTAAATACTGGATAAAGCCTTTCAAAGAGAAGAGTATGTCTCAAGGTATCCAAGTCCATAACTGAATTTACTGCTTGTATGATGAGTCCAAGAGTCAAATGATTGCTGAATATAATTAATAGACAGTATGTGTCTAGATGTTTTAACAAGAATATATCTTTTATGCCAAGAGGAAAAACTGGCTTCCCCGCTTAATGATTTGATCAAAGGAATTTAATTCCGGGGATTAAGGAATACACTAGTTCAAGAGTAAGTTACAACAGTTACTAAAGTAGTTGTATAAATAGTCAAGAAAAGAATGTTGTAATCACCACGTCACAAAGTCTTGTTAAGATAAAATTTGGAAACTTGCAGTTATGTGGTTGTTTGATATTTGACGTGGGAGGTCGAACTTGATCCTGGTCAGATCAAGGGAAAACCAATCACAAAATGGAGTGGAGGGATAGTTCAACACTAACGCTGACCCCGTCAGGGTTGGATGATTCCTGAGACTCCCTACAAGTAGTCACCAATATCTCTGTGATAAGTAAAAATTTGTTCCTATTTCTAATATAAAATCTGTCTAATAAAGCATATTAGATGCAGGGGACGTAAGTTAAAAGTTAAATTGTCCAGATTACCCTAAAGATATTTAATAGCTACAACAACTCCGCGTATGTCGGAAAAATAATCAACTGTGAAGGAAATACTAACAGTTATTAAACCATGAACCATGTTAATAAATTAAATATGGGATCAAGAAACAATTACCTATAATAGGAGTATTCTCAAACTACCTTCTAAATATGGCCATATTACCATCTGAAGGGAAAGATAGACTTTCATGTCCTTCTTTATGAATGCAAACCCAGTATATTAAACGGGAACCTACCTGTAAGTGAGGTAGAATATAAAGAGTAGAAACATTATACTAATACTCACATGAGTTGATTCATAAACCGCAATAACATGTGAAATTGTGGGAAAAATGTACCTTGTTAGAAACCTTAACGGCAACCCTATTGTGGTATACTTAATGAACAGACAATAAAGGATCGGGTATGTACTACCGACAATTGGTGAATCGATAATAACAGGAAATCTTCTATACTATAAACAAGATGCACGGCTCGACCGTAGCTCATACTCTATATTGAGAATGGAAACCGAATATAGTGACAGTAAACTAAAATACCAGAATCACATGATGATGACCTGAAGACCAAGGAGAGGAACTTTAATATACCCCAGTATTTATACAAGACCCGAACGCTGACGGCTACAACTACAAGAGGTGACGAATAGAAGACAAACTCAAGACCAACAAGAATACTACAACTATACATTTATAACGACTAAACCACTGAATGAATCAGCATCACCGACGAAGATGATGAACCCCATTATCAGGACGCTACCACTATCAATGGAGAATTTATATAGTAAACCAAACGGGTAAGGACCCATGGAAGGAAGAATGCTTCAACTAAACGTGCGAGAGCTTATGGACTTGACAAGGAATAATCCTAAATTGGACAGGTAAGTAGTAATTTATATCAAGAAGATACCCCATATGCAAAGGCAACTAACGGGAGGAACAAGACGCCCCAGTAATATTGATGAGAAAAATCTTTGTGATATCACCGTCATGAGCAGCTATTAGAAATAAGCACAAACAACCAAGTGAAACTCGTGAGGAACTCAGTGATGAAAAATCAAATGGAAGGCGAACTGTATTACAGTATATGCCACGTAGAGGAAGAACATCGTCGTAGATTTGCTCAAAAAGGATAATGGAAGATACATGACATGCGCTTGAGCATCACAGGATGGGTAAACTTTACAATATTATTGGAAGCCGATGTACAGTAATAAGATATGCAATGAGGAATACCAACTATGCTGCAACTAACAGTTACTTAGAGACAAGATAATCGGGAGCAGTGGTATAACGCGGCACATCGATCCGATAGTCTAAACAAGACATGGAATAATATCGGCAACAACCAAGATGGTAAATCACCTTCACCCATACATACGGGATTCAAATATAAAAGCATGATAATGCAAAATAAAACATGTCAGAGAATGCATAGATTCTTAGGGGCAATACCCCGTAAACAGACAGAAGTCCAGTCAAGATCAACAATGACAATCAAACGAAAATATTGGTGAACACAACTCATCAACCCTACATGTGAACAAAAAGAAACTTAAATATACCACCTATGAAGCGCATTTAAGACTATTCCAAAATGATTGAACATTACTTAATCAGAGTCGCGCAACCGAAGCGGGTGGTCCCATCAGTTAAAATTATCTACTGAGCTCAAGGGAAATGCACAACGTATTTCACGTATCTTAACCAAAATATGTGCCATACCCACCTAAAATCTTACAGCCGAGAGGCTATCTTTTAAACTAATCATAAGTTTTAAATAAGAGTGAAGATTGCACACTATTTACAGACAAGTTATGCTAGTCTAGGGTACGTGGGCGTACCCCTCTTTTTAAGGGGGGGGGGGAGAGCCTACTGCGTTTTAGCATTTTTAGCATGGAAGTACACTTTCATTGTACTGTTGCACTGTGATTTGTATGTGAACAAGTATGACTTTGTGATTCTATGAACTCTTACTTGATGATGTGTACTACGTTACACTAGCATGAATGGATTATGTGTACTACGTTACACTATATTGAAGCTAATTTGGCACTACGAAATTATGTGTACTACGTTATACTATGTTGGAATGACTCCATGTTTGCATGATCTGTACTATGCTACACTGCTATGAATGAATTACGTGCACTACGTTGCACTGCACTAAGTTGTTTGTGGTGATGACCTTTCATGCTCATTATACTGTATGTTATGATTGAATATATACTACGAACTGAGAAGTAGTGAAACTTGGGACTTGATCCCTAAAATAGAATTGAGTTGTGGATGCTTAGTGGAACTTGATTCCCCACAACCATTTGAACTTAGATATGAGACTTCGGGGCGAAGTCCTTTTTAAGGGGGGTAGATTGAAATACCCCTAAAATTCAAATAATTAAATATTGATAAATAAGTATTATTTAGGGGATTATTAAACCCTAAAGAAAGTATATAAACATTTAGGCGTTAAAACGCACCTAAACTCCTTAAGGTCAGAAACGTGAGTTAAAGCCCGACCTTAAGTTAAACAAGTTATATAAGTTATAAACTTCATGTAAAGATAATCAAGGATCATTATATGACCCTTAGAACACAGGACCTCATCTAAAACCGAGCGAAAATACAAAATTCTCGGGAGTTCCCCTAAAGGCCCTTAAGGCCCGAAAGTCACGGAAATACATTATAGGATGAAGTAAAGCATTACTCTTCATTCCAAATATACCACAACACCTTATTAAACATATAAGATGAAGTCCTCAAGCTAAATTCTCAGTTAAACGCAAAGTGCTAGGAGATGCCTTATGAGGGTCCCATAAACCCTCGGGAATGCCCCAGAGGAGTGCCGAGGTGGCACGAACTCCTGTAAAATTAATTCTTAGAGTTCCTAACATCATTATTCAACATTCTAAAGAGAATGCTCGAGCCAATTCCTCAAAAATAAACAAAATGCTCGGACAAATTTCTTAACGCTCCTTTTTGCCCCGATTAGCCCGGGAGTTGTGTTTCGGGTTGATATAACCCCATATAACTCAATGTAACACCTTAACATATTATTATTGACTATAAAAAATGTCAATAAACACTTGGAACCCATAGTGACTACTTATTTTTCAGAAAATCCTTAAAGCACAAAAATGCACCTTCGGGTGTCACAAAAATGCGTTCTACGCAATTACCTTGAAGTTTTTGAGGAGCCACGAGTTGATAATCTTAGAAGAGGATAAATTGAGCATCTAAATCAATTAATTCCAGTACTAAAATCATAGTACAAATGGGGGCGATTTTATCATCAAAAAGGTACCTAAATTCAGCATTTTTACCTTAAAACTTTCATCTTTTACCATAGAGTAAATGTACCAAATAAATGCTGGAACCTATTACACATATTAGTATGGTCTTATTAAAATATAGTGTAACAAAAATCAAATTGAAAATCAAACTCGTTTGACCTCCATACTAGGCGTCAATTAGGGTGTCAAATGGCTAGTTTTGAACTTGTAAATTGTCTTATGGAATGATGACTCACATTATCACATGCCATGTTGTATTGTGTCAATTTATTCAATCAAATGGGATCCTTTCCACCGATTTCCTGCATCAAACAAGGAGGAGATTATCTTATATTATAACAATGAAATTTAATACACAAAAGTAACAACTTGCATCTACTTTATTCCATGTGCTAGCAATCAAACAAAACACCCATGTTCTAATATGGTGGCTGTCGATTTTGACATGTAAAAGAGGAGGATAATTGCCTCATTATTTAGTCAAAAGAATACCCTACCTAACTAGCATAATTCATAGTCAAAAATTAGACAAAATCAATTGTCTTGTACAGCTCTATATGTCCGAAATTGAGCATGAAAAGAAGGTTAAATTGCCTTATAAAAATTCAACTAAAATACCTAGCTAACCTAGCCATGTTCTAATGTTTTATTCTTCAAAAATCAAAGGCTATACTACAGCCATGTTACCGAAAATATGAGTAGAAAGAAGACAACAAATGACATGTAATATACTTAGAAAATTCAAAAGGAAACACCTTACCTAACTTAGTCCTTGTCTTCTTCTTGCAATTATCAAACAAAGCTTCTATCATGCCTTGCCCACCCAGCCAAACATGTGCATGAAACATGGCCATTTATTGAGCCAAACAAACAAATATTAAACAAGGAAAAGATTAGTCAAATTTGACATTTAGTTTATCAAAAGAAGAATCATTTCTATTCTCACCTTATTTCCTACGTGAACATTCATTCTCTTCCTTGCCATTCACCAACGAAATGGTAAGCTCTCCTTTCTCATCTTCATCTTCTTCCTTTGAAGCTCCTAAGTCCAGTAATGGAGGTTTAACTTCTATCTTCATTTCTAAGGTAATTTCCTAGCATTTCTCATCAAGACTTGAAGCAAAAACCTTCCTAGCACACCTACATGATTTCGGCATCAATATATACATCAAGGAGGGTGTCTTAAATCAACATAAATCCAAGGAGCATCCAAGATCATCTTAAGGTATTTTTCATGCTTGAAAATCCTTAAGACACATTTTATGAGTATTCAAAAATTCTACATCTTCTAAAGCTATTTTCTTCATCATTTCATGAAGGAAAAATAATGCTCCATCCCTCCTAGGTGTGTCGAAAATTCAAGAAGAAAAACCTAAGGTAAATCCTTGGAAAACTACTTATAAATCTACTTAAGGTCTTTGTTAAGATCTAACTCCTAAACCCCTTCCTCTCTTGCATAAAAATCGAAGAGGAACATCAGTCTACATTGGAGGAAGTTGGGAATTCAAGAGGAGTTCAAGTACTTAATCAGCTTTTATTAAGAGTAAGTTTACTAAGCAAATCTTTATTATTTTAAGCTTGATTAAGCTCTTAAAAATGGTACAAAAATTATGTACACCGTCTTAAATAATTAAGACCGAAACTATATGGTAATACATACCAAAAATATAATTTATAACATTTATAGTAAGCTTACTACCTTAAGATACATTTTTGTTTTACAAAAATTACTTATGATATATAATAATTCATGCCGAATTACCTAGGGCATTTATGCTCCCTTTTGAGCTAAAAATCAATCTAAGGCATTACAATAATTTTTACATGAGTTATATGACTCATATGAATTTATGTATAATTATTATAAGTTATAAATCAAGATTTGGAAACTATATGGTGATATATTATCATTGCCGAGTTCAAATGGTGAGGAATAGATTTTAATGAGCTAAATATGTATATAAATACATACTATGAATTTTGGGAAAGTTAGAAATAATTACTAGTGTTTAAATGACTAGTTTAATGAGTTATGTGGTAAAAATATAATTTTTATAAAGTTTGGGGAAAGATGTGTGATTACCGAAGGTAAAATGTGCCCATGGCATAATTATAATATAATATGGTGTGAGATTTAATATTATGAATTTCGGTTGAATTAAATAAGTGTTTAAGTATTAAAATAACTATTTATAAAGTTTTGGGGCTATTTTGTAATTCTTGGAAAGATTGGTGTAAGAACCGAGAAACATATAAGTTTATGGGTGTATTAGTGTATTAAGTATGAAATTAAACTATGGTCAAAGTGTTGACCGAAAACTATAGGTTAAAATGATTTATAAAATAAAATATTAAGTTTATAAAAGTTTTGGGGTGAATATGTAATTTATAAGAGTTTAAATATAAAACTGAATTTTATAAGGGGCGAAAACATAATTTGTAGAAAAATAAGTGTCCACTTGGTTATTAAGGAAATTAAATGTTAAAACTATAGTTTATAAGTGAATATATAATTTATGTAAAAATTTTGGGGCTAGAATGTAATTACAAGAGATTGTAAGGCAAACCGAGAATTAATGTGGCTAGTTGGTGATTTATAAAAGTTATAGTGTTCAAATAATAAATACCGAATTTATAAAGGTGGTTTAGTGAATTAATTAATTAAGAAAACGAAACTATGTAATATAAAGTATTTTGGAGAATAACGTCAAGTTTATGAAATAAATGAGGTTATAATATAATAATCGAAAAGTATGATGTATTTATGAGATTAAAAATATTTGTAGGTCCTATATGGATATTTAAAGAAATTTAGAAAAGAAAATTATGATTTAAGGATTTATCAAAATAAAACTATATGATATACAAGTATAAGTAATTTACTTGTAAGTGAAATAATATTATTTGGGGAGAGTTTGTAATTAATAAAAGATATGGGAATAACATGTCCATGTATGACATGTAAATATAATTTGAGAATTTATTAAGTGGTTATGTCATTTAGACAATTATATGTAAGTATCATAAATAATACATGTGTATGAAATATATATATTTTAGAATTTCAAGTAAATCAAAAGGAGATGAATATAAGGAATTATGGGATTAAAACTATGGGTTACATAGTTATAAGGAATTTAATTATAACCAATTAATATTAATTGGGGTTAAGTGGAGAATAACAAAGAAATTATAAGAATATTATGTCCATGCGTGACATATAAAAATATTTGATAAAATTATAAATTATTATGTCATTGGGACAATTGTGAAACATGTAACATAAATGGTACATGAATATATAGTTATATACATTAAAGGATTTAAGAATAAATCACAAGGAATAACAAATAAGTTATACATCCAATCATAAGGTAATTAAAAGGAATTATGTAACACCCCTACTACGCACAACACATTACTTGAAATCGCAGCGGAAAATAAACGACTAAACAGTAACTAAACGATTGGTGCTACAACGCCGTCAACCACCCACGTGGTTAACAAGGCTGAATAAATACAAGTGTACCGGTCTGATGATCAGACTCCCGAGCATAGAACTAATAACCATATATATACATCAACAAAATACCGAGTGTTTACACAAATCCTTCACTGTATACCGTCACTGTAAACTGTCATAAACAAGTATATAATACGCCACGGGAGCACAGGCGCATCCCGGGCAAACATCCAAAAGTACTCCAAAAGTAAACTACACCCTAGGATCTAGAGCCAGCTTCTTCGATCCTCATCCTGCAGTAAAAGAAATATGGATCCCCCGAGGGGGTCAGCAACCCTTGGCTGGCATGGTTAACGCGCAGCC
The DNA here is from genome assembly GCA_023374045.1 of Limonium bicolor. NCBI lineage: Eukaryota > Viridiplantae > Streptophyta > Magnoliopsida > Caryophyllales > Plumbaginaceae > Limonium > Limonium bicolor. Next base: position 45,378,988 of record CM041780.1, on the reverse strand, counting down.
CATCGACTACCGGAATGCGCGCAACTATTTGTCATGATGACATGGTATTTATTTTAAAACACACAATTCATACATATATAACATAACATGGGTATTGTACACATCATAACACACATCACACACATACAATTCCTTTTAGGAAGAGAACCAACACAGTTAGTCCCCATTGAGAGCCTAGAGAATGTTGCCATGCTCATGCTTAGCTCGTTACATAACTCGTTACCGTCCGGTTAGATTGAACAGTTAACTTAACACAAGGTGCCTCAGATATAGTGATCCAAGCACACCGAAATAACACATAGTATGCCCCTATGGCCCGACGTGAGTCAGTAAAATAGCCTTGGTTAAGCTAAAGGGAAGGTTAGAAACCAAATTGGAAACTTAACCATAACATACAGAGAGAATCGAACCGGTTATGACATCGACTCCCATACTCACACGCGTGGCCGGAACAGACCGGACTCCTCACTTCCCCCGTTAGCCCTTGTTAGTAGTTCATCATTGAACAAACAAACAATTCACAATCCTAGGTCAAGTCTTGTTAGACACACACAAGGGGAGAGAGAGTCATACTCAACAACATAATGATATTTAACAACGGTAAACTCTTTACATGGCTTAATCTTACAAAGTCATAAACACACAGAAAAGCAAACAACACACAAGCCGGTGTAAACCGGTAGGCAACAGACTGCAAGAAAACCATACCTTGGTCCTTGCCTCGACTGATTTCCACCTTGCGAGAATCCTAAACACATTAGTAATGTCGGTTAATTAACGCACTATTCCATTATTAACATTATCTACTCAACATTACTAGTTTATTTTTACTTTACACTTGTTACAACTTTCATCCTTTTAATTGCCTTTAAAACCCACCACATGTCTTACATAACCTTACAATATCATTACTAACCAACTACCATTTTTAGATAACAATTTCCATCTTAAAACAATAATTTTTGGTCCATACAGTGGCCTGTCCGAACTTGTGTCCGAGCTTCCAAGTTCGGACGCAAGCCGTGACTTTAGACAGAAAACAGACACACGTCCGAACTTATGTCCGGACTTCGGAAGTTCGGACGTGAGCCGAGAAAAATCTAGACAGAAATCCGTGCGTCCGAACATGTGTCCGGACTTCCCAAGTTCGGACACAGTTCGAGGATAATCCTAAGGATGGGTGGGTACGTCCGAACATGTGTCCGGACTTCCCAAGTTCGGACACTGCTCGCGAGTGAAAATTCCTTTACTCAACAGGGCCTGTCCGAACTTCCACATCTGGACGGAAGTTCGGACAAGGCATTATTCTCCAATTTCTAAGCCTTTAAACACTTAACCAAATTTCTCCAAAGCCTCCAACACTTATAGTATCTTCTCCTTAAGTTTCTAAGTGGCATTCCTGCCTATTCCAATCATATTCCTAGATATTTCTTCCACACAACATCATTACTTTAACATCGTTTCTTACAAACTAAAACTCCTTATGTCATCCTTGAAATTCCTTTTTCTAAGCTTACACTTTCTCCTTATTTTACCAAAGTTTGTCTAAGCCTTCATCTAAGTCCAAAATGACTTTGGTACATACTAAAACCTCAAGATCATGCCTAAGTCCTTATTACACTCTAGAACACTTCCTAGTTCATCAAAATTCCTTTATAACATCTTGAATCCTTTATGCATCTCCTAAATTTCGACATAGGTTCTCCTAGCATTTTGTTAACCTTAGCACAATATTATCATCATTAAACACCCTAGAACACCAAGAACACCTTCTTACACAACTTCACCAAATTCACACTACATCACAATATAGTGCATAATTTAATTGCATGGCACTTAGGCCCTTAAAATGCATGGCTCTTAGGCCCTTAAAGTGCTTAAATCATAAACACTGAATTTCCACAAATATATGCCTTTAACCTGCGATTACATACAACAAGACATATGTTATTTTACTAGTCTCCTTGAGAACATTTACTAGGTCATTCACCATTTGCTCTTTAGGTAGTTTTAATAAGCATTTATAAGCTCATTTCTCCTAAGGCATTAAACAACATAAGGTTAATAGATTCACCTCTTTTCCAAACAATTTCTTTCTTGTTTCACTACAAGACCGGTAGGGTATTTGATTCCTTGTCAAGTTCTAAACAATATACAAACATTATAATGAGTATTCAAGCTATAAGCTTCATCTCATTGTAAACCCTAATTTTACATTGTTTCAAAAACATTAATGTAGTTGTTTTACCTTGATCTTTGAAGAGATTTTGAATATATAACAAGAGAGGACTCCACCTAGTCCATGAAGAGTTGAAATGAAGCTAGAACAAAGTCACACAAAGAGCTATATCTATGTGTATTTTCGGTCAAGGTAAAAACATGGAGGAAACATGATTTTTCTTTGAGATTCCTTACCTAGAAGCAAAGGAGAGTAATGATATGTCAAAATACAAGCTCAAACTCCTTCAATGGTGGAACACCTTGGCACCGAAATGGGGCTCTTGGAGTTTTGAGAAGATAGGAATGAAGAGCTTGATGAGAGGAAGAGATTGGTGGTCTTAGAATTTGATTTGGACAAGTGAGCTTGATTTAGCAAGAGGTCAAAGATGGAGTTTCTATGGTGGTAGTGGTATTACCGAGAGAGAACAGCAAGAAGGAAGGAGAAGAAGATTGTGACCGTGGGAAATGAAGGAAGGAAAAGAGAGAATGAGATAGAATTTGCTTTTAAGAGATATTTATGCTTATAAAGTAAAAAGTAAGTTTAATTAGTTTTCTTTACTTACTTATTATATCAACTAGAGAGTGGTGAGTCACCACACTTAGAAAACCGGCCCCCTATATTATAATGAGGGTATTTTAGTCTTTGTTTGTCAATTTAATTACTTAGTACAAATATGTTATAAACTAGCTTATAAAATCACTATTCACCTAAACAAGGCACTTAGAAGTGAAATTTTTTATTTCCCATTAATATAGCCACCCAAATGTGATACTATATAGTACACATTATATTTAAGAGTAATGATGGACATTTAGCCACTCAAAACTCATTTACAAGACAATTTTTCAAAAATGTGCTTTAAGACTTCTTAAAGCACATTTTGTGTTTTAACTTGTCTTCAAGCTTGGTTTTCTTTGGTAATTGGTTTAATATGTTCATTAATATATATATAAGGTCTTGGTAAGTTCATTAGGTCTTACCCAAGCTTATCCCAAGCTTAGAGCACATTTTAGCTCTTATTGACTTTAAAGCACATTTTGTGTTTGCTTTTGTTTAAATTTGTTTACTAAGGTTTCTAAGACTCTTTTAGTCTTATTACACCCTATTTAGGTGTTTAAACAACATAACTAGGTTTGGGGTATTTCAATCTACCCCCCTTAAAAGAACTTTGTCCCCAAAGTTCATACTTCCACATAACCTAAACATTAGAACATGAGAACACATATCAACAAAACTTCTATATCACATTAACATCTTACATCATATCGGACACATGGTCCAAACAACAAAACATCACAACATCGTTCAGACTCAGCGGTCTGTAACATAACATAGACAATGTATACATATACATGTCGCACACAACCATAACCGAAACGGCTCTACCCCCCTTAAATAGGGGTACGCCCCGTACCCTATACATACAAACACTAAGAAGTAACAACGACGGGTACTTCGCCTTCATCTTATCCTCCAGCTCCCAAGTGGCCTCCTCAACGTCCTGGTTAGACCAGAGAACCTTCACCAGTCTCACAGACTTATGGCGAGTGTCTCGAGTCTTAGTGTCCAGAATCCGTACCGGAGTCTCCACTGATCGCATGGTCGGCTCTAAAGTTAGCCTTTCAGGCTGAAGCACATGAGACGGATGAGACATATACTTCTTCAACTGGGACACATGAAATACATCATGTACCTTGCCCAGCTCGGCGGGTAAGTCAAGTCTATAAGCTACCGGGCCGATCCGCTCCGTCACAACATAAGGCCCCACATATTTTGGGCTCAACTTGCCCTTCTGGCCAAAACGAAACACTCCCTTCATGGGGGATACTCTCAAAAATACCTGATCGCCCACGGCGAACTCCAGGTCACGTCGGCGCACATCTGCGTACGACTTCTGTCTATCCTGAGCTGCTTTCATGTTAGCCCGGATCTGGCGAACTTCTGCCTGAACTTGCTCAAGATACTCTGGCCCTATAATGACCGTCTCACTCGACTCATCCCAGCATAATGGCGTGCGGCATGGTCTACCGTACAATGCCTGGAAGGGAGACATCTTGATCGATGCATGATAACTGTTGTTGTAACTGAACTTGATTAGATGTAACTTATCAATCCAGCTGGTCTGAAAGTCAAGTGCACATGCACGTAGCATATCCTCAAGTGTCTGAATAGTGCGCTCACTCTGACCATCGGTCTGTGGGTGAAACGCTGTACTCAATTTCAGTTCAGCACCCAACGCTTCTCGCGTAGACTTCCAATATCTGGATAGGAATCTGGTATCTCTGTCAGATACAATCATCTTTGGTACACCATGATGTCTTACAATTTCTTTGTCGAAGAGCTCTGCAAGCTTAGCCACTTTCCAGGTGTCCTTCATTGGTATGAATCGAGCCACCTTGGTCAGTCGGTCTACCACAACCCAAATCATATTCAGACCTCCCCTTGTAGGCGGAAGCCCTACCACGAAGTCCATAGATATGTCATGGAACTTCCACTCCGGCACTGGCATTGGCTGCACCATACCACCAGGCCGTCGGTGCTCAAACTTGACCTTCTGACAAGTGAGACACCTCAACACATAGTCATTCACATCCTTTTTCATTCCAGCCCACCAGAAATATCTTTTCATACCTTTATACATCTTTGAAGCTCCGGGGTGAATCGAAGTAGTAGAACAATGGGATTCACTCAATATGCGCTCCTTCAACTCAGCGCTACTCCTGGGTATACACAACCGGCCATTAAGCCTAATCAGGTCATCATCGTGGAGTCTGAAGTCGTACTTCTGACCCTCGAATGTGCCATCAATAAGCTTCTGCCTAATCTCCACCATATACTGATCCGTCATCTGAGCACTCCGCACCTCTTCAACCAAGCCAGTATGAGAGACTAGCGAATGGAGAGAGTGTGCTCGGCGACTCAATGCGTCAGCTACCACATTTGCCTTACCCTCCTTGTACTGTAAATTGATGTCATAATCATTCAGAAATTCAACCCACCTTCTTTGCCTCATGTTCAACTCCTTCTGAGTGAACAAGTACTTTAAACTCTTGTGGTCAGAATAAATCGTCACACTTACCCCATACAAGTGATGTCGCCATATCTTCAGTGCGAAGACAATGGCCCCCAATTCTAAGTCGTGGGTAGGGTAGTTCTCCTCATGCTTCTTCAGCTGTCGGGAGGCGTAAGCTACGACCTTCCCGTGCTGCATCAATACACAACCCATACCCCTGCCTGATGCGTCGCAATAGACCTCAAAACCATCTGGACCGTCTGGTAATGTCAGAACCGGCGCAGATGTCAGAGCATCCTTGAGACTCGCGAAAGAACTCTCACAGTCGACTGTCCACTCGAATGGTGCATCCTTTTTCATCAAGGAAGTCATCGGCTTCGAGACACTGGAGAAGTTCTTCACAAATCTCCTATAGTAACCTGCCAGACCGAGGAAGCTCCTGATGTCGGTAACTGTCTTCGGCCTAGGCCAGGTGCGCACTGCATCTATCTTTGCCGGATCAACAGCGATCCCGGCCTCAGAAATCACATGTCCAAGGAAGGATACTTGGTTCAACCAAAATTCACACTTAGAAAATTTAGCATACAGCTGATTCTTTCTCAACGTTTGCAATACATCTCTCAGGTGGCTTTCATGCTCACCTCTCGATTTCGAATACACAAGTATGTCATCGATGAAGACTACCACTGATTTGTCCAACTGATCTTGGAACAAACGGTTCATTAAGTCCATGAACTTTGCTGGTGCATTTGACAAGCCAAACGGCATAACTGTGAACTCATAATGCCCATACCTAGTTCTGAAAGCTGTCTTTTCGATATCACTGTCACGGATGGCAATCTGGTGGTATCCGGAACGTAGGTCTATCTTGGAGAATACTGATGCTCCCCTCAGCTGATCAAATAGATCGTCGATGCGTGGTAAGGGGTAACGGTTCTTCACCGTAACAGCATTCAGCTCCCGATAATCAATACACAGGCGGAGGCTACCGTCCTTCTTCTTCACGAAGAGGACCGGCGCTCCCCATGGTGAAACACTGGGGCGGATAAAGCCCTTGTCGAGTAGGTCTCTCAGCTGCTCCTTGAGCTCTGTCATCTCTGCTGGAGCCATACGATAAGGTGCTTTCGCAATGGGTCCGGTGCCCGGAACTAGATCAATCTCAAACTCAACCTCTCGTGCTGGCGGCATGCCCGGTAGTTCCTTAGGAAATACATCAGGAAACTCCGACACTACCGGCACATCTGGGCTAAACTCAGGGTCTCTCTCTATGTCCTGGACATAGCAGAGGTATACATCACTCCCTCGTCGTAACTCGTGATACATAGCCATGGCGGTGATGATCTGAGTCGAAGGCTCCCTGGGCCTCTGGCGGTAAGATATAGTAACCCCAGATGGACTCCGAAGAAGCAGTCGATGCTCGGCACACAGGATTCTGCCCTTGTACCGCTCCAACCAGTTCATCCCGACAATCACATCAAAGCCTAGTCCGTCGAACTCTATCAAGTCGATCGGAAACTCTTCACCCCTGATTCGAACAATAGCATCTCGGTAGTAGCGGGTACATCTGATCCGCTCTTTCGACGGGAGAGTGACCACGAAGTCTGGCATCTCTTCACCGTCTAACCCCAGCCTCTCGCAAATGATAGCGAAATGAATGTGTGTGAGGCTCCAGAGTCGAACAAGATCGATGCATCCACGCCATTCACTGGAAAGGTACCGGTGAGGATTGTGCCGCTCTTGCCGGCTTCTGCCTTATTGCAGACACTCAGTATACCTCCCGTTCCGAGTGCACAGCCTAATTCATTGGCAAACTAATAAGTATTGGGTAACAACACGATTTATATGCTTCAAACAACTCCACTTTATTCATTAACGCACTCTTTTTACAACATTCATTGGCTTATACTGTCGCCATGATTACACTTACAACATCCTTAATACACACGGGTTTATCACATCACACAATTATACAAAGCTTAAAACTGTCTGAAGGTCAAATTTAAACGTCCGGGTTTCATGTGTGTGGCATTGATCACTGCCGACGGTGCGGTATTCAGTTTGATCTTTCTGATGCCATGATATAGCATCCTTGATTGCCCACCCATGATTAACACATCTCCTGATTTCAACAATAACTTCTTTGCGAGGTCAGCACGCTTCTGCTCGCCATAAACAAACACTGCGGTATCACCAATGGACCAAGACACCACAGGTACTCCCTTACTTAGAGACTCGGGTGTCTCGTCCTTATCTTGGTGTATACCTAACCGTCCACCTTTCTGGTAGAAGTTCACAATACATAGATCTGCTTTCACACTTGGAATTGAATCCTTTTCAACTTGTTGAGCAATTCCCACGGCGTGGTTAACGACCGCAAGGAACTCCTCAGGTATACTTGGTACCGTTGCTCCATCTTCAGCTCGTACTTCTTGATATGTCTTGGTGTAAGGGTTCCAGTCCTTACCCATGCACATCATCTTCAACTGCATCCTTGCTCCGTTCGGGTATTCGGGTGTGTAGAACCCTCCTGGTTTTGCTCCAAGTTCGTCGCATCGTCTGATGATATGGATTTGTGCTTCCGGTGTCAGGTATCCATTTAAAAGTATCATACCTGGCTGGATGACCTGACATTGCTCCAATGGAAAGTCGGTGATGTTGATGGTGGTTTCTTCAGGGTTTGGTGTGGGTGGGATTGGATAACATATATTGAAAGTTCCTTTAAGTTTAGAGTACTCTAATTAGGTAAATCTCACACTATACTTTATTTACTCACATGGTTGTTTATTTAAACTCACTCACACACATGCATGTAATGCGGTATGCAGACACTTATTACATTCAACAGTTTAGGCGGTACCTGGTCTAGAAGAGGGCCCTGGCGCCTCAGACCGGTCCACCACATTCAGGGTGGCCTTGTTGGACCCCGACCCCTTCCCCTTCTGGGACTCCGTGTACCTCTGATCTGGGGGTGGCTGGTTTGCCGTCTTCTGGCCATCGGTGGTCGTAGTGGCCTTACCCTTCCATTGCCCCTTGGGCCTGTAGTTCCTACTGTTTGGGTTCTGCCAGCATTCATGATCGCGGTGACCCATCTTCTTACAGTATCGGCACTGAACATCGTTACCCTTGCAGTCCTTGCCGGGGTGGTCTCCGTTGCACCACTTGCAGTAATAGTGGCGCTCCGGTCCAGAGCCCGTGCTAGCTGCTATCACAATACACAATCAATACTTGTTCCACAACTTATCAACATATACTCTAACTTATCACACAGGATTAGACAATTACCCTTAGGTGGGTAAGAACGTAGGGGCTTGGCCGCATACGCATAGGTGAGCTGTAGAGGCTCCTCAGCGGTGGTGGTCTGGGTCTGGCCCTTGCCACCTTGTTGCTGTCCTTTCTGGGACTGGGGGTATGATTTCTTCTTCTTCCCTCCCCACTGCCCTTGCGTGCCTTGGCCCTCGTTCTGAGCCTTGCGCTTGAGCGCACTCTCCTCGTCCCTCAGACGGACGGTGATCTCCACAATAGCAGCGGCATGATAGCACTCCTATATTTAGGGTGTCAGTTATGCCCCGCCAAATAAACTCACAACACATTAACACATCGTACACACTTATTCACATTACACTGTAGTTCCTTTACCTGCAAAGTGGTATATCCAGTAGGCCCCATGCCGTAGCGTAGGCGATAGTTCAGTCCGTTGTAGAAACGGTTCACAAGAATCCGGTCTGAGTAACCCAGATCCGGTAGCAGGTGGATAAGTCCGATGAAGGCTGAGTAGTACTCATCTACCGTCATCTTATCCCCTTGCCTCAAACTGTCCAACTCCAGGCGCTTGGCCTCTTGCACATGTATAGGGTAGTATTTGGCTCGCAGCAGAGCCGTGTACTCCCTCCATAGAAACGTCGGGTCAGCAACTCTGCCCTCTCGCACAAGCTTCCACCAGCTCTGTGCCGAGCCCTTCAAGTAAAAGCAGCAAGTCGTACCTTGACCTGCTCAGGTGGTGCTAGGGTTTCGAAGGCGGTCTCCATTTCGGAGATGTACGCCTCTAGCTTACGGGGATCGGTCTCCCCACTGAATGAGGGCGGCCTCAGATCAGCCAACGCCTTGACCCAATTGGTCTCTCGTGGCGGTGGTGGTGGTGGCTGAACTCCGGGCTGTTGCCCTTGCTGTATAGCAGCAACCAAGTCGGGTACCAACTGGGCTACGGCGGCTGCAACTGCCTCAGCCATGGTCTGTGCCGTAGTATCATCGCCCTGGTCACCCATACCTCCAGTACCCGCCCGCGGCCTCCTCTACCTCGTGGTCTACCTGCCATCTGAATTCATATGAACATCTCATTAGCATTATGCTTGCACACTTATCGGTCCAACGATTGTAACGCTTCCCGATAATAAGGTATCTCCACACTTAGTTAGTGGTCAACCTTTCCAAATCTGTTCACTTAGGTATCTGTAGTTAGGTTTCCTAACTCGGTATATCCCTAAGCTCGGTATTCTAGTCATCAGAGCGATACTTCGCTCTGATACCACTTTTTGTAACACCCCTACTACGCACAACACATTACTTGAAATCGCAGCGGAAAATAAACGACTAAACAGTAACTAAACGATTGGTGCTACAACGCCGTCAACCACCCACGTGGTTAACAAGGCTGAATAAATACAAGTGTACCGGTCTGATGATCAGACTCCCGAGCATAGAACTAATAACCATATATATATCAACAAAATACCGAGTGTTTACACAAATCCTTCACTGTATACCGTCACTGTAAACTGTCACAAATCAAGTATATAATACGCCACGGGAGCCACAGGCGCATCCCAGGCAAAATCCAAAAGTACTCCAAAAGTAAACTACACCTAGGATCTAGAGCCACTCCGCTTCTCGATCCTCCTGCAGTAAAAGAAATATGGATCCCCGAGGGGGTCAGCAACCCTTGGCTGGCATGGTAACGCGCAGCCCATCGACTACGGAATGCGCGCAACTATTTGTCATGATGACATGGTATTTATTTTAAAACACACAATTCATACATATAAACATAACATGGGTATTGTACACATCATAACACACATCACACACATACAATTCCTTTTAGGAAGAGAACCAACACAGTTAGTCCCCATTGAGAGCCTAGAGAATGTTGCCATGCTCATGCTTAGCTCGTTACATAACTCGTTACCGTCCGGTTAGATTGAACAGTTAACTTAACACAAGCTGCCTCGGATATAGTGATCCAAGCACACCGAAATAACACATAGTATGCCCCTGTGGCCCGACGTGAGTCAGTAAAATAGCCTTGGTTAAGCTAAAGGGAAGGTTAGAAACCAAATTGGAAACTTAACCATAACATACAGAGAGAATCGAACCGGTTATGACATCGACTCCCATACTCACACGCGTGGCCGGAACAAACCGGACTCCTCACTTCCCCCGTTAGCCCTTGTTAGTAGTTCATCATTGAACACAACAAACAATTCACAATCCTAGGTCAAGTCTTGTTAGACACACACAAGGGGAGAGAGAGTCATACTCAACAACATAATGATATTTAACAACGGTAAACTCTTTACATGGCTTAATCTTACAAAGTCATAAACACACAGAAAAGCAAACAACACACAAGCCGGTGTAAACCGGTAGGCAACAGACTGCAAGAAAACCATACCTTGGTCCTTGCCTCGACTGATTTCCACCTTGCGAGAATCCTAAACACATTAGTAGCGTCGGTTAATTAACGCACTATTCCATTATTAACATTATCTACTCAACATTACTAGTTTATTTTTACTTTACACTTGTTACAACTTTTCATCCTTTTAATTGCCTTTAAAACCCACCTAACATGTCTTACATAACCTTACAATATCATTACTAACCAACTACCATTTTTAGATAACAATTTCCATCTTAAAACAATAATTTTTGGTCCATACAGTGGCCTGTCCGAACTTGTGTCCGAGCTTCCAAGTTCGGACGCAAGCCGTGACTTTAGACAGAAAACAGACACACGTCCGAACTTATGTCCGGACTTCGGAAGTTCGGACGTGAGCCGAGAAAAATCTAGACAGAAATCCGTGCGTCCGAACATGTGTCCGGACTTCCCAAGTTCGGACACAGTTCGAGGATAATCCTAAGGATGGGTGGGTACGTCCGAACATGTGTCCGGACTTCCCAAGTTCGGACACTACTCGCGAGTGAAAATTCCTTTACTCAACAGGGCCTGTCCGAACTTCCACATCCGGACGGAAGTTCGGACAAGGCATTATTCTCCAATTTCTAAGCCTTTAAACACTTAACCAAATTTCTCCAAAGCCTCCAACACTTATAGTATCTTCTCCTTAAGTTTCTAAGTGGCATTCCTTGCCTATTCCAATCATTATTCCTAGATATTTCTTCCACACAACATCATTACTTTAACATCGTTTCTTACAAACTAAAACTCCTTATGTCATCCTTGAAATTCCTTTTTCTAAGCTTACACTTTCTCCTTATTTTACCAAAGTTTGTCTAAGCCTTCATCTAAGTCCAAAATGACTTTGGTACATACTAAAACCTCAAGATCATGCCTAAGTCCTTATTACACTCTAGAACACTTCCTAGTTCATCAAAATTCCTTTATAACATCTTGAATCCTTTATGCATCTCCTAAATTTCGACATAGGTTCTCCTAGCATTTTGTTACACCTTAGCACAATATTATCATCATTAAACACCCTAGAACACCAAGAACACCTTCTTACACAACTTCACCAAATTCACACTACATCACAATATAGTGCATAATTTAATTGCATGGCACTTAGGCCCTTAAAATGCATGGCTCTTAGGCCCTTAAAGTGCTTAAATCATAAACACTGAATTTCCACAATATATATGCCTTTAACCTGCGATTACATACAACAAGACATATGTTATTTTACTAGTCTCCTTGAGAACATTTACTAGGTCATTCACCATTTGCTCTTTAGGTAGTTTTAATAAGCATTTATAAGCTCATTTCTCCTAAGGCATTAAACAACATAAGGTTAATAGATTTACCTCTTTTCCAAACAATTTCTTTCTTGTTTCACTACAAGACCGGTAGGGTATTTGATTCCTTGTCAAGTTCTAAACAATATACAAACATTATAATGAGTATTCAAGCTATAAGCTTCATCTCATTGTAAACCCTAATTTTACATTGTTTCAAAAACATTAATGTAGTTGTTTTACCTTGATCTTTGAAGAGATTTTGAATATATAACAAGAGAGGACTCCACCTAGTCCATGAAGAGTTGAAATGAAGCTAGAACAAAGTCACACAAAGAGCTATATCTATGTGTATTTTCGGTCAAGGTAAAAACATGGAGGAAACATGATTTTTCTTTGAGATTCCTTACCTAGAAGCAAAGGAGAGTAATGATATGTCAAAATACAAGCTCAAACTCCTTCAATGGTGGAACACCTTGGCACCGAAATGGGGCTCTTGGAGTTTTGAGAAGATAGGAATGAAGAGCTTGATGAGAGGAAGAGATTGGTGGTCTTAGAATTTGATTTGGACAAGTGAGCTTGATTTAGCAAGAGGTCAAAGATGGAGTTTCTATGGTGGTAGTGGTATTACCGAGAGAGAACAGCAAGAAGGAAGGGAGAAGAAGATTGTGACCGTGGGAAATGAAGGAAGGAAAAGAGAGAATGAGATAGAATTTGCTTTTAAGAGATATTTATGCTTATAAAGTAAAAAGTAAGTTTAATTAGTTTTCTTTACTTACTTATTATATCAACTAGAGAGTGGTGAGTCACCACACTTAGAAAACCGGCCCCCTATATTATAATGAGGGTATTTTAGTCTTTGTTTGTCAATTTAATTACTTAGTACAACATATGTTATAAACTAGCTTATAAAAATCACTATTCACCTAAACAAGGCACTTAGAAGTGAAATTTTTTATTTCCCATTAATATAGCCACCCAAATGTGATACTATATAGTACACATATATATTTAAGAGTAATGATGGACATTTAGCCACTCAAAACTCATTTACAAGACAATTTTTCAAAAATGTGCTTTAAGACTTCTTAAAGCACATTTTGTGTTTTAACTTGTCTTCAAGCTTGGTTTTCTTTGGTAATTGGTTTAATATGTTCATTAATATATATATAAGGTCTTGGTAAGTTCATTAGGTCTTACCCAAGCTTATCCCAAGCTTAGAGCACATTTTAGCTCTTATTGACTTTAAAGCACATTTTGTGTTTGCTTTTGTTTAAATTTGTTTACTAAGGTTTCTAAGACTCTTTTTAGTCTTATTACACCCTATTTAGGTGTTTAAACAACATAACTAGGTTTGGGGTATTTCAAATTACCACACAATATAAGTTTTATAAATTAAGGCTACATGATTTGGAAATATATAAATACCTTGAATAATAATAAGGAAAAGAGGTTAAAGAAACTACCTAAGTATAAAGAAATAAACCTCACATGAAATAATGAATATGAAATCGTTTCATGAATCAATAAAATTATTATACGAGAGTTACATAAATTAACACTCTCAGATTAATCCTATTCTAGGACATTGTTTGACCAGACGTTGACCGGGAACTAAACAAGTACAGTCTACGGTGAACGGTATGGAATTCTTGCAGTCTGCTTTCTACCGGATTACACCGGCTTGTGTGCTATCTGTTGTTTGAAATAACGACCAAGATAATCGTATGAAAAATGTTGTATCTCTTGTGCACTGTTGTGTTATTCTTTGTGCGTGATGTTACTAACTATAACGTGTATGTCCCACGCATACAACACTACATTACCAGTGGATTAAATACCTGCGTATTATTATACCGAGAACTTGTACTCAAGTTTCTCACTAACTTTACTTTATAACAAATGTCGTTGTCCTAAACGTGACAACCGACAATACACATTGTGTTCTTGATTAACGACCTTGAGTGACATTTAACAGTTCTATACTACGAGAACGAGGAGCCCAGTTGGAGCTGGCCATGCATGCTACCGGAGCTGTACCTGAAATACCCCTAAATTAATAGGGGATTTCTTTTATTAAACCATAAATAGTACTATTAAATATTAAATTATTGTATATAATTATGAAAATTAAATTAGGGAATTTCTTCTATTTAATCCTAAAGAATATTATTAAATATTAGATTACTATATATTATTACATAGTATTATGAATTTAATAATATGATTTATAAGTCAATAAATCTTGGAAAATTTTCAAGACACTCCAATTATGGTGTCGTTCGATGGTGGCTTAAAAAAATGAAGCAAAATAAAGGCTGGGATTAATGTGCTATGGATCGCGGTGATATGTTGACATTAATTGAAGGATTAAATTTACCTGTTCGTTGGCAGCGAATAGAGAGAAATGTCCATTTAGGGGTAAAAGACCTATGTACCCTCACTTGCCTGTAGAACATCAAACTTCAACCCAGCAACTGCAAACAAACAGCAGTCATTCTTCAACCCATCGACGCAGTCAATTTCACCCATTTTGTTGCTACAGCTCTCGCAATAAACTACCAGAAGTCCCTTTATCAGGAGTATAGTTTTTTTTTTTTACAATTTCACCATAATGAAATCTGATTGAAAACACTTTACCGTCTTCAATGGTGGTCCAGGAACCAAGCTATACCAAAGTAACCGAAATAAAGTGGTGAAATGGATGTAACTGGAGTCGCCGTCTTCGATAGTGGTGTAATCGATTTGATGCAGTAATTGAATGCAGTAATACGAGGGGATGGAGTTTAAAGGTGAAGAACAGTAATAAATTTTTGGGGGTATGAATGTAAAATGTTCAATACAAAATTTGTTAAAGTTAGCTTTTCAGGGTGAACGCAGGGTATTCCTGCGTTTGGATAAAGCTTAAAAAAGAGATTAATGTGGGACTGAATACAGCAACTTATTCTGCTTTGTGATGAGATTAATGTCCACGATTAGCTAGAATCGCATGATTTGTGCCTAGCGAACGGGCCCTATATTATAAAGATTTTAGAAATATTTGGAACATTGATTTGAGTCTTAAAAGTCAAAATAAAATCATAGAAACCTTAAAGCTTCTAAAGCCTTGCTAGGGTTGACTTTTTGAGAATGGTTAAACCAGCCCTTGAAATCTATATCAATAAAAAGCTTATGGATAACCAAGAAGATTGATAAAAAGAACGTTAAAACGGATCATCCTAGCCAAAGTTATGATGGATTGAAGTTTAGAGCCAAAATTTTAAGAGTGCTGACGTGTCAGTCAGCCAGACACTACCACTGAAAAGTCCCAAGTGTTCGACCGTTTTTGCATCTCAAGGGTCAATCTTCAAACGCTTATATCTCAGTCCCTACTCCACCATTTCGTATGCCGTCTTTTGCATTCTCTTCTCCTACAAATGATCTTTCCAACCATAACTCATACATAACCTAACTCCTTCTACATCGACGGAAAAATCGATCTAAAGTTGCCTCCTTACGAATTCGTAACCCAGAATTCCAGTTTTTCCTGAAATCAGGTAAACTTCGTCTCGCCATAACTTCTTCGTTTCTCAGCCAAATCTCTTGTTATTCAGCTTGTTTTGAAGATCTCTAATCCCTCTACAACTTTTATGTTAATGACCAAGGCTGATTCGCACTGGTTTGGGAGATAAAGCTGTCTAAAGTTGCCTACTCGATCACGGTGGTATTTCTGCCCAGAATTTTTCCAGAAACGACATGGTAAACTCAGATCTTTGTGGATCTGTAACTTTCTCCCTAGTTATTCGTTTTCCATGATTCTTCCACCAATGTTTAGAGTTACATGTCCACTTTAAAATGACGTAGGTTTTGTGGATTGAATCCATCTCAATTAGCACGAGTTGATCCGTGAAGTAGGCTATCCGAACTGCACATAAAATAATGACTTTTCCAGAAATCGAGTTTGATTTGCCTTGCCGGCGCATCTCCAGTATGATTTCGACCAAATTACTCCATCTATGATGTTTGTTTTTGCATTCCCGTTCATTCCCCTCTCTCAATTTAACCAATTACGCAACACATTGAGAGAATTTGTGGAAATTCAAATTGAAAACGATAAGAACCCTAACTCGACGAACCCAGAATCGATTTCTCTGAATCGTGCACCATAGATCCTAAAATTGGTACCATTAGAACCGGAATTCAATTTTGAATCCAATGAAACAAGAATCATCGAATTTCGTTCTGTAGATTGAGAGATATCGAAGGATTAGTACTCGGATTCGATTTGGGGATTTCTGAAGAACTGGGCGCATCTGGGCCGTCCGATCATAGTTAGAAGGAACGGACGGCCGAGATTAAAACATGGGAAGATTTAGTAGTATTAAGTTATAATAATTCCAGAATTTAACCCTAACTTGTTGAATTTATTTAATGGCCTTCCCAAATGTATTTTGAGACGAAATTTTAACCATAGATTCCTTATAAAATCTAGTTTATTTTGATGTAAATTAATATGGGTTTTGAGTTTTTAAACGTAAGTTATAAGTTTTGCAAGTTATGAGTATTATGGAATTATTTGGATAATTTTAAAAGATATTTTTATGAAATAAAAATTTTATAATATGTCTAAAATGTTATAGCTACTATATACTTAATTTGGGAATTTTTGGACAAGGGGAAATAGGTTTAAAAACTGTATTGCTAAGGTTTTTCATAAGTTATCTTATAATATATGGTTTTTAATGTAACCAAAAATTAAAGTATAGTTGATTAATGAACTTTATAGGTTGGGAATAACATAAAAAGACCAAACTAACATTTAATACAGAATGTTAATAAATATTTTAAGTATAATCTTTTAAGCGAAGTAAAGAAATAAAAGAAATAAAATATTCTTAGGTTAAATCAAGGAATTTAATTAACCTACTTTATGTTAACTTTATACTATAGAAGTAATATACTGAACAGTAACAAAGGGAAATACTTTATATTATAAACCACATATTGGATGAATATATGTATATATGTTAGTAGGAGTAATTAAGTATAGTAAAGTTATGTAAAGAATGTCTTATATAAATCTTAATATATAGATAACGAAAGAATAAACAAGAGGAATAAAATACCTTATGGAAAATAGAATATGAGGGAATTGCTAAGTTAAACTAAATCTATACGTGATACTATTAATAGAGTATTATAAGAGTAGTATTAAATTATGATTATGAAATTAAGCTTAAAGAGTTACCTTTGAATTTCTAAGATTTATATAAATCGTATTATAATACATGTATATTATTAGTCAGCGACCATAATGTAAATCTATAATTGGGCTAAGTAATTAATAAGTTAAGAATTAGGAAAATTTGTAATTAGATTACATAAGATGTTAAATGAATAAATCTTATTATATAATTAATAATAAAATAAATAAACACTTTTACATCTAATTATGAAGTGGATTAATAAGCCTAGATTTAATCCTTTCATAACATTTATAATATTGAATAATAACTTAATGTTTCAAGATAAGATCATTAAAAGGATTAGGATATAAAACTATATTAAACTAAGATTAGGAATTAATCTAAATAATAATCCTTGAGCTTCTTAAAACTGGAGAAGCTATATTAAATACGCTTATTACCAATATTCAGAATGTGAGTTTATAATTAAGTGATGTATTTAGTAGTTAAAACTTAAAAAAAAAGGTTTGTAAATAGAAACTAGATATTTACAGCCTTGAACCTTTAATCAGGTGGAACTGAGTACATAAGGTATTATATTGATATACTTTACGGCACTAGAAATATTAATATGTTATTTTAATATTAAATACGAGAATTTTTCAGAATAGATTATCTTATTAAATAATTGACAATTTCACTTATGAATGAGGATTTAATTCTTAGATAAAATTTTACCTTATGTTAAGATATAATGTTCATCCTAAAACATAATAAAGGAGATTAATTTATTAAGTTATTCCTTTGAAACTTTAGGTTTTGTAAACAATATGAAAAATGTATTTAAGACATAAGTTTATTAAAATTTAGTGTAAAAGGATTATACATAGTCTATAGAGGGAATGTGTGTAAAAATAAAACAGTTAGGGAATTAAATGTAAGTAAGGATACGTAAAAGGTTATCTTACAACACTTTATTATATAGTTAATGATAAAGCAAATAATATACTTTCTGAATACTAAATGTAAGAGTTCGATAAGTCTAAGTAAATTATAATATAGTTATTTCAAGATTGAAAGTAATTTAACATCTTATGACAAGATTATTAGACAGTTGTAATAAAATGTCATTCTGAACTAAGGATATGATAATTGAGTTTAGTAGCTCAATTAAGTTATACTAAAACATCTATAACACTATGATTCCAATATACAGGATGTAGATCTTACTTAAGTTAAGGGGAAAACTTAATCATAATGAATTATCTAGTAGATATTGATAAAATACATAATCGTTACATCGTGAAGTAATAGTATAGTATTCTAAGATAAACCCATTGTAGGTCTTACTGCGTTGTTTATCCTGAAGTAAGAATAAATGTATTGAACTTAAGGATTATTATTGAGATTCTAAGATTAAATGAATAATATAAAATGCACTTATGATATAAGGGTCTCAAAACTCTGGAATGTGGGAATTATGGTTGAGTACTAGTAAAGTGGATAAGAGT
This sequence comes from Limonium bicolor, assembly GCA_023374045.1. Classification (NCBI taxonomy): domain Eukaryota; kingdom Viridiplantae; phylum Streptophyta; class Magnoliopsida; order Caryophyllales; family Plumbaginaceae; genus Limonium; species Limonium bicolor. The sequence goes on along the minus strand of CM041780.1, from coordinate 45,360,106 downwards.
GGAACAATTAACAAGTGTTGATAAAATACATTCCTTGGTCTTACAACCTTGAGCTATACAACATTCTAAGATAAATCAAAGGTTATACATAACATTTAAGTGAGGGCTTAAAAGACAATAGAAACTTAGAAATAAGAGTGAGGAATTTATTTAAGTTTAACTTAGGCTACAAGTTATTGATGATGTACTACCTTTAATATTCCTCAGAGTGTGTTGAATGTTTGCACGAGTCTACTAGGACTGCTACAGCATTAACCAGGTACGATTTCTCGTACTCAGATACTTTTGCTAACGGACTTTATGGAATGTTTTGGAAAACGCTAACTGAGCTGAAATGAATTTCCAAAGGGAAACTGTTTGTATGACTAACTCAGCTTGATGTGACTAACTGAGCCTTGAATGTACAACTGCATGGTTATTGGTTCCTTCTATCTGGTTGTTTCATTAGATATTATCTGCCTGGGGTTTACGCCTCTGCACTCTGTAGGACTGAGTGTTTTGGTATCGCTCTGGTGCAGTTAATGATCTAGTGGGAATATGGGAATGTCAATCTTGGTAAATTCTTCTTTTGACCCTGGATATTGTTTCATCCAAGAGCTGAGTCTTTGTTGTGATGTGCGCACATCTTCACCGGTAAACAGCGAGGGGCTGTATATCCCCTGTCCAATCGGACGTTGTAAACAGCGAGGGGCTGTATATCCCCTGTCCTATCGGACGTAGTTAACAACGAGGGGCTGTATATCCCCTGTCCCAAAAGGGACGTAATTGGCAGCGGAGCCATCTCTTCCAATTGGTTTCATTCCACTCTTGAGTTGTTGGTTCTTGGATTTCTTCATTTCATTCCTAGTCCTTGTGACTACATGAGTCTTCTAATCCTAACTGGAACTGAATCTAACACAAGCAATAGATGTTCACTAACTCATGGTGTGGTTTCATTTTTATCAATTGGCTAACTTTACCTTCTTGTTATTTATCTCTATCCTTGACTTGTTACCTTTGACTTGGTGTTTTGGTTGAGCGTTGTTCTTCTATTTTTGTTTTAAGCATTTGACTTCAAGCTATTGTTTATTTTAAGAGTTATGTTTTAAAACTTCTGTTTTGGGGAGTTGTACCAGTTCCATTCCAGGGAACTGACTCACCCCTCCCGGGGTGGGCTGCTTGGTTTTATCTTGCAGGTATGTATTGTTATACAGGTGGCCACGAAGAGTATGAGTGATTGGGGTGGGAATTAGGAATTGTGGAGAGTTTTATATCTTGCACTTGTTATGTTTTCTCGAGTTCAGACCGTAGCATTTATGATTTTATAAGTTGTAATTGGTGAGGTTTGGTGTCGGGTGTTTGGAACCCGATGATCTGTAATCGCCTTAGTATTTTATTTTCCGCTGCATTTATGTTAAATAGGGGCGTTACAGTACCTATCACAGGTCGTCTCCTATACAATTTACGTCGCGACGGGAGTTTTGGGTGCACTACGTCACTCACCGGCGGCGTACCGGAACAGTTCAAGTTGGGAGGAAGACTTTACCTCTCGAGGGTTCGATTCCCACCTCTTTTAAGTACAGGAGTTAACTACGTTATCTTCTGAGGGACTAATTACCCACCAACTTTTACGAGAGTCCCATCTCGTCTAAGGGTTTATCATACCCGACCATCTTACTCCATGAAGGAGTTTAACGAGGTCACTATACCTCCACTGCTATGAGGTTCTCTTATATACATGTTAGTCCCATTGTGAGGATCTGACTACTATCAAGCTACTTCGGAACATTTAACTTGACCTTCTGCAGTCTTGTTCTGTGTGACATTGTTATCCTTGTATGGATGCTTGTTATGATTATGTTATGATGCTTATTTACAGCTTTATAAAAATGACTTGCATGTATTCGACAAAATAGTTGGTGTGGCCCAGTAGCTTGTGGGCTGCACGTTTTTCATACCGGCAAATTATTTTGCTGAGCCATTTCATGGCTAAACAATTCCAGGTACCTGAAGAATGAAGAGATTACCCGACCGAGTGTAGGAGGGGTAGAATTAAGACAGGGGACTGTTATCACCAGAATCATTTTACAAGTACTGTACTTTTATTTTTGACTTTTGTTGTTTCAAGAGGTTTGTATTCAGCGCTCAGACCATAGCATTTGTAAGTTATTTTGGAGTTAGCCTCGTTAGTCACATGGGTGACTAGCGGCGTTGTAGCACCACCCGTTGTTATGTATATATTTTCCGCTGCATTTCTAGTTATCTTTGGGAGCTATCATTGTATAGGTTATTGGATTTCGGGTTGGGGTGTTACATCCAGATTCGGGTCTGACAAAAGGAAATCAATATTCATACTTGCATCATGCATAGCCAATGCCGCGAATACAAACAGAATAATGGGGAAATAAGAGATTAATCATAAACCTTAGGTCTTGATGCCCCTCTTTCGGAACAACAAACTTAAAGATTACCAAAATCCTAATCTATCCGATTTTTATCTTATGAACATTAAATAGGACTTAGTGATAAGAGAATAAGTAGCTAAAACTCAGGTTAAGAAACTTGAAAATTCCATAAATGATCATAAGAGTTTTACAAGGAAATCTTCCCTAACCAAAAACCTAACAAAGAATTCTACATCACCATCCACACAATTACAAGAAGAGAATACAAAGGGGAGAAGGAGATGATTATAGCCTTAACCCGTCAAGATCTTCTTCTTCCTTGCGTGGATGGATCCGTAGACTTCTTTGGACACCAACAATGGAGTGAGGCGGAAATAGAGATGTGAAAGGAGTATAATGTGATGTTGAAGTGTGTGAATTGATGCAGACTCTCGGCCTATTTATAAGCTTCATTTATGTCTGTTGTCGGGCGTCGTGGCGGATCAGGAGTAGCCGGCACATGTGGAAAATGTGTCAACTGTTCAACGGTCAAAACCGCCAAATCCGTGCGAAACAGTGCATATGCCGGGTAAGAGATACCCGGCATCATACCCGGCACCAGGCAAATCACCAACGGTCAATAACTGTCATCGTTTGGTCAACCGTGGCGACTCTTTACTTATGCCGGATGGAGTGTACCCGGCATTAGGTCCGGTAAAGCCAGTTTTCTGATCTATGCTTATGCCGTGCAGAATTCATCCGGCATGGAGTCCAGCATCAATTGAATTTCTGCCTAGAGATTCGTTCCTTGCATAGAAAACACATAAAACATAAGACTGAACTAATAAAACACTTTAATACATAATATAGCATAAATAACCTCTATATAACCTTATTTAGATAAATATAATACTTAATCTAGTGCATAAAATATGATAAGTCTGCGGCTTATCAACTTACAGTTTATGATTAGGTTCTAGCTTCAAGGGTGAAGCTTTCTTTTATGGGGGATGTGATGAAATACCCGCGAAATTCGAGTTAGGATATGCATAATATATAGTTGATATGAGTAAGTTAATCGTTATATGTGAATGAATAGAGAACTATTGGCTAGTCCGAGATTGGTGTTATTAATGGGCCCAGGGAAGTTAAAATAAATATCTTACCTTTCCTTCCTCTTTCTAAATTGATTTTAGTCATATATATCTTTTCCTTATCTTTTCCCTAAATTATTTAAATACTAACATATATCGACGTTATCACAATCTCCTCACTTCTCTTAAATTAATTACTTAATATTTATTTATTTATTTCTAAACTGTTATCTCTCCATAGAAGATGATTCCATCCATCTTTATCCTTCCACAACGGCTAAACTATTTTCTTTCTCACCTTATTTCAAATTAGTAAATTATTCCTCTATCTTTCTAGTCAGTTAATTGGTAGGAATCTAGTCTCTCTTTCAAATTATTTACAACATTAATTATTTATTTTCCCTTCTAAAACTAATTACATTATTATTTAATTAACATTCCTCTCTTTTTACAATTAAATTCTATTTATACATGATCTCCACCATCATCTCCTTCATCCTCATCGCAACACTCTTACGCTCTTTCTCTCCAAACTCACAATTTCTCGTTCTTTTCCTACTCTTTCCAAGTCTCTTCCCTGGTGCCGAATTAGAGTAAAAGGGTAAGGTCTACTACTTGGATAGAGTTCCGATTTATTTTTGGTTGTGATTGATGAATTCTGATTATTGATTATTATGAATCTAGACACCGAAATCTACGGTGAGCGCTACCTGTGAAATTGTTGAATTATCTTCCTAAGTCACGTGAATAACTAGGTAAATTCTGTGCTCATGTTTGTTCTGGTTGCGTGAAATGATGTTTATTGGAAAATATTTTAGGAAACCCTGGCTGAGGATGTGCATTGAGATTTATTTCCTCGCGATGTGAATTAACAATTGATGTTAATCATTGGATGTTGGATTGTGGTTTTGGAAGCCTTTCATAGGATTGATTACTTGTCAATGGAGCGCATAGGTGCTCCATATTAATTGTTGGTACCATGTACCCTTTTTATATAAAAATTTGCCCTACAAATAGTGAAACGCAGTTAAGCTCTATGATCTACTCTATGGACTGATGATTCATAGGGGGTGTGCACACTTAAGGACTTAGGGTGAGGTGGTGTTTGACGGTCCTATAGGTGACTGTCCATATTTATGTTGTGGTTAATTCCTGTTGAAAGCTTCCTCGTTGTTCTTATCAAATCATTTTGGTTGTTGGAAGTATGGTTTTATTGTTGGCTCATACTTTCTTACGTTGAATTGAATTATGGATTAAAAAGGAATTTCAAAACATATTTTACATAATGAGGCGGGGTTTACTCAGTTTCACTGATTTGCGTGATCCCTTCGTGTTTTTGTATATTGTTTTCTGATCGCATGTATGGATTGCTGATGTTGGGGCTGGGATTACGTTGTCACATAGATGTAGGAGTGGAATAATTGTTGAGACACTGTGTTTATGTACAATGGTTTGAGTTATTTACCTTTCAGATGTTGAATAATGCCTGAGCACTCAACGGGTGTTGAGTGTGACGGCAACACCCTGGTTTAATTGATTTTCCACTACAGTTTAAAGTCAAACTTTTGCTAGTTATGCTTACAATATCATTCCATAGCAAGTACAATTCAATTTGAGATGATTATGTGTTGATTTCAAAGTTGTTTCCGCTGTGTTTCTTTGGTAACTTCTACTATAAGTGCTTATAAAAACATTTACTATCTATTGACATCAGTTTTGTGGCTATTTTGTACCTTTTTCTAACTCTGGTTTCATTCTGATTTTCACAAATTCTGGACCTGTCCGAACTTTCGTCCGGACATCCATGTTTGGACAGGCCCCGAGAGCGCTTTTATTTTTTAACATTTGAGTGTGTCAGAAAATCTGTCCGAACTTACATGTACGGACATCATGCGAGGACAGGTTTGAACTGTAAGTCTCGACATTGGTCCGAACTTACATGTTCGGACCACGTATTGGATTTTTATCGGAACTTATGTCTGAACTTACATGTTCGGACACATGTTAGGACCTCTATGTTTAACTCTTGACTTGTGTCTGAACATCAATGTCCGAACACAAGTTCGGACCCTTTTACCTTCTGTTTTCAAACTCTCGACTTGTGTCTAAACATCAATGTTCGGACACTCGGGATTTCTCAGTATGTTTTCTTCTCAACTTGTGTACGAACATCAACGTCCGGACACAAGTTCAGACAAAGCTTCTTTTTCAGTTTTAGGACTCGTTTGAAGTCCGTTTTTGAATCCGGTTGCGGCATTAGATCCGTATCGACGCGCTCTTTCATTTAAGGTAAAATCCAGGATGTTACACCGAGCTCTATAGATAGGTCATCGTCACCCTTCCATATGCCACAATTACTTGTCCAAACACTACCTACTCCGTTAGTCTGTGTTTCTTTACATACGCACTCCCACTACTGCTCGTTGCCAAGCGGGTCAAACAAATCTTACGGTATCTAAAGAACACCTTGGCTCATCACTTACAATTTTAACCCACCACCGCTGATTTTCCTTTTGCATATTTTGATGCTGGTTGGATAACTGATTCTGATGATAGCCGCTCCCGGGTTTGTTGTTTTCCATGGTCCGAGTCAAATCATTTGGACCTTCAAAAGGCAACATGTGATCATCAGATCCAGCATTAAACCTGAGTACTAAGCTCTTGCTTATACATCTGCTGAACTTCTCCTGATCAAGCAACTGTGATCTTCAAGTTCATCTCCCTGGTTCATTTATGTTTTCTTCATTTGTTTCTTGCCAAAAATGTGGCATTGGCTTACTCCATAAACTATCCAAAAACGCGTAGCAATTATATTACCAGAAGTGTCAAAAAATACTAGTAATCGGCACTTGTGAATATCACATCGAGTGTAGAAATTTTTTGAGAAAATTACATCGTCCACCCATGATGTTTAGCGGAATTACACACCCCACCCACGAGGTTTCAAAAATTACTTTACCCACCCATGTGGTTTCCATGATTTTACATTCAGCAACTTTTTTAATATTTGATCAACTTAAAAGATGGTTAAATATTGTTCAAAATTGATGAAACTTTACATGGACAATGTTAAAGTGTTATATTTTTGTTCAATGTCAAATCCAAAGTTTTTTAAGGTCATATATGACCTGTGGGACCCAATAAAACATGAGACACGTTCATCGGGTCCCACGGATCATATATGAGCTTAAAAAACGTTAGATTTCACGTTTTATCAAAATATAACACTTTAATATCGTCCATGTAAAGTTTCATCAAATTTGGATATCATTTAACCATCTTTTAAGTTGATCAAATATTAGAAAAGTTGCTGGATGTAAAATTGTGGAAACCACATGAATGGGCAAAGTAATTTTTGAAACCTCGTTGATGGGCTGTGTAATTTCGCCAAACGTCATAGGTGGGCGATGCAATTTTCCCAAATTTTTTTTTGGGTAAATAAAGTTCGGACACTAGGAAATAATGAAGTTTCGCATCTAAAGATCCATTTACAGACTCCTATATGATGCTGCTAGCTAGCGCCTTCTGATGTGACGTGGCACAGCTCGTCAATCCAATTAAGCGGCGCCTATTTGTTGATAGTATACACTTAGGGAGAGCAGCTTTAGTAGTTGGCCACCAGCCTATCCAATCACATGCCCCCACGAAGTTAATTAGCAAGATCTCAGCGGTATCTGGCACTATCATTGAAGATGTAAATGACCCATGTGAAAATGCCCATATGATATTCTACATATACGAGTACACAACTGCAATACCGCACACCTACCAGTCTATCGCTGCCACTACCCTGGCGCGGTCCCCGGATCATATCAGGAGATATAGATGCTTATATGGCAGCCCAAAACTGATAAGACAAATAACATTAAGCCCAACAAACAGAGTAACTGCACCGTCTTTTATTGCCTTTGGTAATTGCGGGATTCAGTTGGACGCCTTCTACAATAACGTTGCCTTCACAATCAATCTTGTAAGACACGTCCAAACCTTCCAAGGCTAGATGATAAACCACTTTTGTTTCGTTGGCAGCAGCAACATTCTCACTTCCCTGCGCTAAAGTTTCATCCGGACCTTCCTGCTTTACATGACCAGAAGCGGTATCAAGCACTTCACTGTTTTCGAGCACCAGAGATGCTTTACGAGATCGCGTCCTCTGAGATGATGATCGGATGTCCCACGACAGCACCTGTTGTATCAATCTATGGATCTCATCAGGTGATTCATAAAGTGTGTAGTTTACCTGCCACATGAAACAAAAACTTGTATAAGCCCTCGTGAAGAAAGTTGTAGCAAGTGTGTTTAGAGTAAAATCACAAGTTCGTATTGAGTTTAGCGGCAAGGGGAAGTTCAAATAGGTGATGAAGCTATCAAAGCTAGCTGAATTGTAGACAACTGTAATTATCTATGAGAAATTACCCACCAATGATTCCCAGCAATACGAAAGTTCAGATGAAAATCTATCCGAGAACTTTACAGATGAGACAGCCAACAAGTTATCATCCTACAGAGAGCCATATCCAAAAGAAAGAGTAAACGGATCAAGAGAGGCGGGTTGACACAGCATAACAATCTAAAGATAACAGCCAAAATGTAAAAAGCTTTTCACCATAATCCAATCTGGCACTGTTGCTTCTGGAATGTTCTCACAGTACGGAAGATAAGGTTTGATATCCAACACGGGCTGCCAAAGCAACATTGACACAAAACAATTTTACAACTTTTCAGCACACCATGAACTAAACTACTCTAGCTGAAAAAACAAGTGCTGAGAGAAAATTAGAAATGAGGAGGGAGCTCACAGTGCCGTCAACCAAGTCTACACCAGACAGAAGAACCACATGTCCTTTCACTGCTTCTACCTGAGATTGAAAAGCGAACAGCGTGACTGATATTATTTTAGATCTTTACGCAAGTAACCTTAATAACTCAGCCTACACTAGAGCAATTAACGCTAAAGGAGATAGTTAAGCATATGAACTATAAAGTGCTTCATCACTAACCTTTGCAACTGTAAGCCCAATGGGAAGAGGACGATGGGGAGATCTTGTTGCAAAAACTCCCATTCTTCCACCTTCTAATCTAGGTACTCTTACCTACTTAAACGCAAACAATCATCCTTTCAAATCATGGATACATGCTACATAATAAAAATGTCACAACTTTACAAAACACATACCTTTGCCTTCAATTTAGATTTAGAAGGATCTTTCCATAACTTATCAAGATCAGTGTTTAGATGAAAAATAAATATGATCCAGCAATGTGAATACTGTTCAAGACCTTCCACAGAGCCTAGGGGAACCCTCGCCGGGTCAAAAACCAAACATGCTCTGGCCATGGGCACAAGTAACGGTTGTCTTGGTGTACCATTCCTATAAAAGGATGCACAACAATGGCATTACTGACTAGTATCCACATAGAATATTGCAAATGAGAAATGTCGCACTATAATCTTGAACACTTAAAAGATATGAAAGACAGCAATAGTCAACCAAAATGTAAAGAGTCAAAGAACGAAAGCTAGGTTAGAGTTATCATTGACTGTAATGATAAGAATCTCCAGACCAAAGTTGGATGCAGGCAAATAGTGAAATTTACCTGGTGGAGAAACATGATTCGACGGTGCCAATAGGAGTCATAGGGTAAGAGGTTTTTCCACTCCCGTTGTCTGACTGTGGTTGCAACAATGCTTTCCTTAAAGCCTAAATGAACCCTCAAGCACTTAGTCTCGTGAAAAACGCTATCAGAAAAGGATCATCAACATGAAATAGAGGCATAAGTTTTTAGGCACCTACATTACGTTTTTAGCTTTATAGGAGATGACATTGCAAAGGCAAATATATTGTTTCCCCTCACGTAGTCACAGTGGCGAATTTGAACAAGAAACCCTTTCATAAGATTGAGTCTATTGTCCAGTTGTTTATAATAAATCTCAACCAGACAAATCACAATCTTAGAGGGACTGTTGTGACAACAAAGCGTCTGATTCCCATTGAAAAATCAGTTATCAATGTCATCATCCTACAACTGGCTACAGTAGGATGCTTTTGGCAAAGACTGTTTAGGAAGAAATGACGATGGCTATCCTGATGTGGATAGTTTACTGTTTCATTGAATGTGGTAAAAATGATTATTGTATTCATCATAAGTGTAAAAATCCTAGAGAGCCACTATATATAGTATAGGGTTTAGTCAGAAAGTAAAGGGTTCAAAGAAAGGCTGATTTACAATTGTGTTTGGGGCTTTCAATGTAGCATGGGCCTGGTTCTGATTTTTACTAAATACTGGGCCATTACATTTAATTTCCTCAATAGCCCCCCTCGCTCCAAGTGGGAGAAGACTCAATTTGACATGAAGAAGCAAAAATTGATTGTTTGCCAACGGCTTGCTCAAGATGTCTGTCATTTGATCTACGCAATGGATGAAGGAAATTTGAAGCGACTGGTTCTGCACACACTCACGAACGAAGTGAAAATCTAAGTCGATGTGTTAGGCTAGAGCGTGGAAGACGGGGTTCGCCCCCAAATAATCACACCAAAGAGTTGGTGCTTCAAGTAAGTACAACCATGACTCTCCTAGTAAATTTTGTATCCAGAGTAATTCACTAGTCCCATAAGCCAATGACCTGTACTCTGCTTCTGTTGTTGTACAAGCAACTGTTGGTTGCTTCTTAGATTGTCATGCGATTAGGGTTGTGCCTAAAAATACACAATAATCGGCAGTAGATCTACGGTCTATGATGTCGCTAGCCCAGTCTGCATCTGAGTAGACATACTAGTTGGGAATGAGACGAAATAAAGTATTGGATTGTAGGTAGCGAAGAACTCGCTTTAGGGATTGCAGATTGTTTATGGGAGAGTGCATAGCTTGACACAGTCGATTGACAACAAAGCTGATGTCAGGACGAGAGAAAGATATTGTAGTGCTCCAAGGATACTGCGAAAGTGAGTGCGGATTCAAACAAAGATGAATCAGAGAGGTTGGAATTCGAGGTTAAGCTCAATAAGGTAGAAACAGGTCAAGAATGGAGCATATCGGCCATTTAAAGTATAGAAGTGATGAGTTTGGTTTGATTTAGAAACAGGCCCTGAGGGGTTCTAGACAGTTGCGTGCCAAAAAAAATTGAAAAGGACCAAGATTTTTTACTGGAAAATGGATGAGATTTTATGAATGAAGTGAGAGACCAGACATGTAGATGAACCTGCGATTAAGATATCATCAACATAGATTAGAATATATAAAGTGTCTTGCCTATATCTATAGATAAATAGGGAAGTGTCTTCACGAGAAGCATGAAACTCAAGAGAAATAAGAATGTCACTAAGCTTGGAAAACCAAGCCCGAGGGGCTTGTTTGAGACCATACATTGATTTGTGAAGTAGGCAAACATGTGTGGGGAAGTATGGTTGAACAAAGTTTGGTGGTTGTTGCATGTGTATTTGTTCCTTTAGTTCACCATGAAGAAAGGAATTATCATTTTCAATGTGGTGTATAGGCCATTGCTTGCTAACTGCAAGGATAAGAACCAACCTTATTGTAGTATGCTTGATTACAGGGCTGAAAGTCTTCTCATATCGATGCCCTCTGTTTCTGTGTACCCTCTAGCCACAAGCCTTGCTTTTCTACGCTCAATTGTGCCATCTGCCTTCTTTTTAGCTTTTAGAATCCATTTGAGTCCATGGGGTGTGATATTAGGAGGTTTAGGCACAAGAGTCCAGGTGTTGTTCTTTTGTAATGCTTGAAATTCATGTAGCGATCCAATGTTAGCAATCCAATGTTTGTGCTTGATTGCCTCTTTGAAGGTTGGCTCCTTTGGAATGAGTTCTGTGGAATTAATGTTTGGCCTGACAAAGTTCCATCTGTGCGCACCAATGGTTTTCTAATGTTGTCTCTCCCTCTGGTTATCATGGGATGTATAGGAGGAAGAGGGTTAGAGGTAGTGGGTTCATGTGGTGTAGGGGTATCTGAGGTGGGTGTAGCAAGGGCCGGGCTAGGAGTAGGTGAATTTTGGCTCGGTGGGGTGTTGGTGGGAGTGGATGAAGTGAAGTTTGAGGGAGCTGGTGAATTTATGTTTGGTAACTGGTTTAGGTCTAGTGTGGGTGGCATGGGTGATAAGGATGTAATAGCATGTTTAGAATGAATTAAGACTGGAGGAGTGTAGACCAGAGTGAGGTTGGGAGAAGGGGTAGGTGTGTGAGTAGCAAAAGGGAAAGTGGTCTCATTGAACAAAACATCACTGGAAATGTAGGTCTTGTGGGTGGTCATGTCCAGACAAAGATAGCCAGTGAAGTTTGGGGCATGGCCAAGAACAATACATCTAGTGGAACGAAAATTGAACTTGTTGGTGTTCTAAGGTCGCATGTTTGGCCAACATTCACAGCCAAACACCTTCATAATGGAGTAGTTGGGAGTTTTGTGAAAAAGTTTTTCATAGGGTGTTTTGTTCAGAGAATTGGAGTTAGTGTTCTGCTGATAAGGTAAGTGGCTGTATGAAAGGAGCGTTCCAAAAATTCCAAGGGAAGAGAGGCATGAGCTAGGAGGGAGAGACCCTTATCCACATCTGCTTGCACCTTGTTTCAACTGTTCTGTTTTGTTGATGGGAGTAGGGACATGTAACACATAGTGTTATACCTTTCTGTTGTAGAATATGTCTCATTGGCTTAAATTACGTACATCCATCAACCTAAATACTTTGAACCGTGGCAGTAAAATAATTTTCCACAAGACTCAAAACATAGTAAAAGTTTGAGTAACCTCATACTTGGCAGTGAAAGAAAACATCCATATGAATTTGGTAAAATCATCCACAACCGAAAGGTAATTTCTGCTCCCATTAAGAGCTAAAACATGTGTAGGACCCCAAACATCTAAATATAGCAGTTCAAAGGGTTTGTTGGAAACAGTGTAGGTGATTGGATGAGGAGGTGCATGCATCTTCCCCATGTAACAACCTTTACAATCTGTATTATTTAGATTTTGAACAGAAACTGGCAGTCTATAGTGTTTGATAGTAAGACTACTAACCCTTGAGGAAGGATGTCCTAGTCTTTGGTGTCATGTCTGAGCAATGGTTCTCTCAACCACATTAGCCTGAACACCTTTATTCCGCTTGAAATTTGTAGTTCCAAGGAACTTGTATAGGCCATGGTCAACTCCTCCACTGAGAAGTGGGGTCCCCGTAGCTAGATCCTTGATCACAAAAAAAGTTGGAAGAAACTCAATAGAGACATTGTGACCTGATGTGAGTTGCCTAACTGAAACAAGATTTTTATTTAAATCGGAAACATATAGAAGGTTAGGGAGAGAGAGTTGACCAGAGGGTGTTGGAAGGATTCCAGTTCCTTGAGCTTTCACTGGTAGAGAACTTCCATTTCCAAAACTGACTTCATCAGTGTCACTGGTAGTGTGACAGTCAAGGCAAAGGTTGAAAAAGTCATGTGTGATGTGATTTGTTGCACAATTGTCAGGATACCACATCTGATCAGCGGTGGTAACATTTGCATTAAGCTAAGGTGTAGCAGCAGACTGAAATGCAAGATCAAACCTATGATAACAATTTATAGCCGAGTGTACAAATTTGTTAAAAACTTGGCATTGAGTCCTGGGATCCCCTTTCCCAGAGAGGTGATTTCCTCCTCTGTAGAATTTTCTGCCACCTCCACGGTAAGATCTGTTGTCTCTGTTGAATCTGCCCCCACTATAATTTCTGCCCCGCTGAGAATTGTTGTGACTGTACTGGAAACCCTGCAGATTCACATTGTTGCGTGACTAAGTAATATTGACAGACAGTTGGTTGGCAGATAAAATGGCATTAACAGCCAAATGTGACTCAAATGTGAGCAATTGGCCATAAAGAGCTTAAGGTGTGATAGATTTTGTTCCCAGCATCAGGTTAGTCTTGACAGAATCAAATTCCATGGGCAACCCACTGATGAATAGGGATGACAATAGGTGGCGGGTATCCGTTTCACCCGAACACCCGACCCACAAAAATGGGTGAAAACCCCGAAAAAAACAGGTGAAAAACAGGTGACGGGTGAAACGGGTGAGGGTGACGGGTCGAGTCAGGTGAACATTTTTCACCCGGTCACCCGACCCATTCACCTAACCCATCACCCGTATGTATTTATATTAAATAAAAAAATATACTTATCTCATATTTGTTGAGATAATTTAGAATATTTGGAGAATTACTCCATGGTTGTTGAGTAGTTCTTGACATAGTTGATGTAGTATGTATTGTAGAACAAATATGAGTGAAGTTTTTTGAAAAATTAAGCTTATATGAGGTGTTAAAAACAAAAAATTCTTGCTGAAAAAAAATATATAAACGGGTGAAACGGGTGACAAATGATGAAGTTGCGGGTGACGGGTCGGGTCAGGTGGTGCGGGTGAAAAACGGGTGACGGGTCAGGTGGAGCATCACCCGACCCGAACCCGACCCGTTGCCATCCCTACTAATGATACAGCTAGCAAAGTCATCATCATACATCGAGACACCTATAGAGGCTAGAGAATTTGACAAATTTCTAGCACGATGGAAGTAAGTGGTAACTGTATTTGCCCCTTTCTTTATGCTCATTAGTTGGCTGTGCAACAACATGATCCTAGATGTCACTTCAGCAGAGAACATAGTCATAGCTGTTTTCCATGTTTCAGCAGAAGAATCTGATAAAACAACTTGAGATAGGATTGGTTCGGTCATAAAGGAATTTAGGAGAGTCATTATCAATTGTTTAGTTTGTTTCTATGTAATGAATTCAGTATTCAACTGACCGTTTACTCTTTCAGGTGGTCTGGGTTTTGAGCCATCTATCCAGCCAAAAAGTCCATGACCTCTAAGGTATGGCTTGAGTTGGGTTTTCCACAGGGGGAAGTTTTCAGCAGTTAGTTTGATAAAGTTTGAAGAGGATGAGAGAAAGGAGGATATCGAGATGAGTGTTGGTAGAGGAGTTAATCACACATACATTGTTTGATCCAGAAGTGGCTGAGAAAGAACCTGAAGTATCTATGGAACGAAGCAACAGCAAAGAGGAGAAGAGTCTCGAGCAGAGAAAGGAAGAAAGTAGAAAATCCTACTATGGCAGCTCTGATACCATAGGAAGAAATGAGCATGGCAATCCCGATGTAGATAGTTTACTGTTTCATTGAATGAGGTAAAAATGACTGTTATATTCATCGTAAGTGTAAACCTAGAGAGCCACTATATATACTACAGGGTGTAGACAGAAAAGTAAAGGGCTCAAAGAAAGGCTGATTCACAATTGTGTTTGGGCTTTGTCTGCAGCATGGACCCGGTTCTGATTTTTACTAAATACTTGGCCATCACATTTTATTTCCTCAAAACTGTTTCCCACAGGATTGGTATCAGCACAAATCAACTGGCTAAAAAGCAAAATGGAGAACTAACCCAACAAGTGCTGAGATGATATATTCAAAGTAGTCACCAATAAGGAAAAGCACACAATCAAGAGAAGCATCAGAGTGTTCTAAACGATTCTTCAATACCATAAAACCTTCCGTAACATATTTGACTCTAGCCTGCTATCCTCGCTACAACTTCAGCAAAACTAGTTCACTATAGCATCGAAATAAATCTTGCAGCACGCCATACCTATTATATCCAGGCTCCATCACAACTTTATTTAGACCCATTTTCAAAAGCGATGCCAATGATAACCCGGAGATCCCTCCAGGACTCCAACATAGCCACCAGGAAAAACTTAGATGGTTCTTGTCGGACCAACGTTCGCATACGATGCGATATCAGAAAAGGAACCAGCTTTGTACAGCAGGCCAACATTCCAGCACGAAATCATGGTATCAATTTTCACATGTAAGTTCCACACTTACAGAATCGACTCAAGCCAAACAAGAAAAGCTATGTACAGCCGGCCAAGAGGAAACAACTTATGATGAACTAACCTGCTGAGCTCGAATTCGACCTTGCCTTTCAGCGGCGCAATTCTCAACAGAAATCGCGAGGGATTCCTCAAGCTCTTGAAGCTTTGATTCAGTTTCCCTGCTCTTCTTTCTGAGCACATACACTTGCATTAAGGACCAGGACGCGATGAGCTCATTGAGCATTTGATCAATTCGCAGGACATTTGAAAAGCCAATAATAGAAAGTAAGAGACATATGTCGTACCGGAAACAGCCAGAGCAATGACGGCTACTGTGCCGCCCACTAACATTGTCGAGACCTGTCGCATGGTTCCGGTCGCGGAGCACAGCAAATGGGAATGGGAGAGAAGATTGGAGGGTTTTATGTCGTCCTCGCCAAGGAAATCGAATAAACATTGTCGGATCTCGTTTTGCTTTAGTAGCTGAAATCAATATTGCAAAAGAGATTAGCCAATAAACCATCAATTCGAATGAAACAAAAGGTTTTAGGAGTATTATCAAGTGATAAATGTCAATATTGTATTCCCAATTTTGTGCATCGAACTTGTGCTCAGGGTAGCGATGGCAACGGGTCAGGTTCGGGTTGGGTGATGCTCCACCCGACCCGTCACCCGTTTTTCACCCGCAACTTCATCACTCGTCACCTGTTTCATCCGTCACGCACCCACGGGTGAAACAGGCCCGTCACCCGTTTATATGTTTTTGTTAGCAATTTTTTTTGCTTTTAACACTTTATATAAGTTTATTTTTTAAAAAAAATCATTCATATTTATTCAATAATATATACCACATCATCTAATATCAATAACATAATTAAAACATGTAGTACTAGCCAAAATATTTATAAATTATCTCAACAAATTTGAGATAAGTATATTTTTTATTTAATATAAGTACATACGGGTGACGAATCGGGTGAACGGGTCGAGTGACCAGGTGAAAAATCTTCACCCGACCCGACCCGTCACCCGCTTTTCAACCGTTTCATTACCTTCTCTAAGATAGGTGTTTCCGACTTATCACCCTCGCTCTCCTAGATTTGGGTCATTATGGTGGTATTAAATATCCTCCCGTAGGCCTATGCCTTACGGTATTTAGGCTGAGTGCATATTCTAATTGTTAAATAATTGCTGGTCTCTGTATTTAATTTAATCCTAGTTGGTTCGAATACTTTCTCCTAAGGGTTACAATTGAGTACTCACAAACTTAGTGGGTTCTACTGATCATCGCTCTTCGTTGTGTCATATTCTAACTCAAGCTAGTTTCGTGGTTCATCCTTCCTTTTTGAGGTCATGGTATCTTCCGTCCTCAGATAAATTCATTGTTCAATTAATATTCTCTGCCCTCCGCACGGAAGTCTAGCAGCATAATGGATTCACCCGGTGTGTGTGGTGCGGGCATAACATCGGGCCCCTTCATTGCACATTCGCATCTGCCTATTCTTCTCTTAAGACTCAAAAATAGTTTACCATAACGGCACTTGTCTACACTCCTCATCCACTCGGTTGGATAGGTTATCATTTACATCTTGACTTGTATAGCCCACTCCTTGCTCTTCCGCAATATTTAATGGTAGTGGTTTAACCACAAGTGCCGCGCACTCCCAAGTATGGTTGTGCTGGTCCTAAAGACTCGACACTCCCCATCGGTATTATTTGACGTTTAATGTCCGGCACTGGGGCTAGGCACATAGGCACTAATTACAACTGTTTTCATTAACTCCGCTTCACACCCTGCTAGATGGTGTATTCTTTTTAGGTTTAATGGCCAGACCGGCTAGGTCTTCCCGAGGTTTTATCACTCCAACCCTTGGGTTTTGTGACCCTGCTCTTAAACAAGCTATGTCACTGCTTCGTTGCATTACGGACTCACATGGAAGTTTAGTGTTTATTGGTAACCACCCGGACTACTCGGTCCTTTGGGGATAGTTTACAGTTGCAGCACTTGCTGTAGCAAGTACACAAGGCTGGTTGAAATTTAGTATAGTGGTTAGTATAGCACTTGTTGTGGCAAGTGCGCCATGCAGACTGAGCCACCAGTACAGTGCGTGTTAGTTGCAGTGTTATTCCCTAATCGGGTTTCTACTCTTATCGAGGAGGTTCTTGTTCAGATTAATACAGTCTCATTCCCGCACTCGTTCCCACAAGTTTACTGTGGTAGTAAGGTATTACTTCCCTTCCGAGATGTTCCATGGTAGCAATTTAGCGAGTTCTTATTTCAACAGCTCCCATGATCTCTCCGCATGCACATCGGCCATCTTGAACCTTCAGTGTTGCATGAGCTCAAAGTCACTCGCTTTAGGTGAGACTTCGAAAAGGTCATCAGTTCCGTTCATTACATATCTCATAAATTAACCTTGACTCATTGTCCCACTTTCTTTCCCCCAGGCGCACTTATCAGTGTTTTTTTTTATGTAGGACAGGGTTGCTTCGCCTATTGCAAGCTGACCCCATTAGTTCTACGGGAATATCTCCTTAACTTCAGTTTAATATTCAATTCATACAATTATCATAATTCTCATAGCAACCACATCGGGTCTTCCCGATACGGAGGAATTGTCCTTCGCCGTGGTGCTTCTCATTTCATTGCCTTTCTAGGCGGTACTCGAGGTATGGGCTACGGCGGGTGGGGTACCATTGCTAATTCCCAGGATGTACTCCCATCAAGTGCAAGCGGTTCCTACCGTATTCGCGTTACTTGGGGTTGTTGGACCTTCACCTCCTTCCGTTGCGTCTCGTCCTTCATTAGTACTCTTACCTTGACTTCTCCCTGACGTCTGTTAGGAGGACGGGTTAGACCCTTACTCAGTCTCCTACCGCAATCTCGGTCGTTAAATATTGAAGTGCCTCTACGGCTATTGTGTGCAAGCATTCAGCATTGCATCAACCTAGCAAGGTCACGTATCCTCACAACGATTCCCGTATACCCAAAACCTATGCTCACTGTCTAAATCCTACTATCTTTTGTCATCAGAGCGGTACTCCGCTCTGATACCACTTTTGTAACACCCCTACTTAATCGGCTCCTAATCGTCATCCAAAACATCGCACTTAACATAAAATCGCAGCGGTAATATAAACATTATCGAACTACCTGTATTACCGTTCTCACTTGCCCATACGAGTGGTAACGTCTCCAACTTAAACAATCACAATACGAAACATTTTCCTGCAGTGACAACAAGAGATATACCTAACTTTCCATTCCAATATAAAATACAGTCATAGTGAGCATTCTAAGTATTCAAGTCCTATACATGTTTCTACGTTCGTATCTTAATACAACAATACATATTTAAATAGTTGTGACTAGCTACCCAGCGCGTCCCGCTCTTTGTCGACACCGGAAGCTGCATACCAGAAAATGTTGTTTGTGGTATGGAATCAGCCCCTGCTTAGTATGTTACTACATGACTATCATACCCCCTCAGACCCCCAGCTAATTGGTCGAGAGCATGCAGTTCATTTTCATGTGTTCCGTTTTAATATAAAACTGTAAAGCAATAATAATATTGCAGTAAACTCAAATAATAAAACAAGCCCCCGGCTTCACATATCACACCACAATAAACTAACTGAAATTTTGCGCAACGCATATATGAGTACAAGGACTCCACTCAACCAAACACATTATAATTCACATTCGAGTACAGCGACTCAACTCAACCAAACACATAACAATTCACATACGAGTACAGCGACTCAACTCAACTAAATACATGATAGTTCACACACGAGTATAGCGACTCAACTCAACCAATCCACAAACATAACACACCAATCATGTTGTTCACATATCATACAGCAGTATATTATAAGCATACTAAACGACGAGCAAGACAGTATGAGAGTTATAAATGTTTGGTTTATTCTCGCTTTGGCCTTATGGCCCCAAATGATTCTCGCCCGTAATACGAGCTATCTAGCTGTTCGTATATTGTTTAGTCTTATGCCTATGATGACGTCTCGTTAAAACGATGTGTCTTTATCCATACCCATATCTCATGGTGGGTCACCCACGACAGTAGCCACTCCAGCGGTAAAGTTTCCGACCGACGAACCATTTGTAGTCCGTTAGAATTTCCCTTGATACTTACAGATACTCGCACGGCATCTTAGTATCGTTAATTGATCACAATTCACACCAAGAGCCACAACCTCTTGGTTTACCCATCTATACCATCGCATTGCATTACCATTTTCCTAACACAACAGACTAAGGTCGTTAGTCCAATCCTAAGTATATCGACTCGGGATCCAGTGTCAGATACGAGAGTGGCGTTAATGCTCTGTATATAAGTCTCGGATATATATATATATATATATATATATATATATATATATATATATATCTTATTATCCTAATGCTACAACGTTCTTCTTACGTTCCTTATATTACACACATAAGATAACATCATAGCCGCTAGTTTGTTTTATAAATATGTTCATATATACGAACAGTACTGTGATCGCACAACAATAATAATAATCAAGAAGCATTAATATACAATTCATGCACATTAATTGACACAAGCAGACCTTCAATCTTATCACAGATTTTCACACAATGTCTGAACTAAGGAAATCCTCATAGATAATCAAGCCAAATAATAACTTACCATGCACCGAGAATATAGGAATGTGGAGTATGAATCAAGCTAACTCCGATGCTCCTCGAGATGCCTCTAACAATCTAATAATACGTATCACACTACGTATTAGTGAAATACCCTAAATCTAATTAATACCTTAAAACTATTAAATAACGAAGAATCAATCTAAGGATAAATTATTTTACGTACGCATGCTAATTCATGCATACAAACGTATACGTAAATTAAGATCACGCGTGCGCATGCAAAATCATGCACGTAAACGTAACGTAAAAATAGTTGTTTTACCATAAACGCTAACGAGCGTAATTTTACTAACGTCTTAACATCCTCGTACAAAATGCTCATGTACGTTTGTTAATGAGGATTAAACTCCTTACATAACGAGCTCGATAAAGAGAGCGACAACTAGGAAAGATTGACACGAACGTTTATACAACTCATAAAACGACAATGTTTGATCCATGAACGCTAATATAATAACGTCTTCACGTACGCATGTAAACGCTTACGTACGAACATTAACGGGCATCAAACCCCTTATGAAACAAGCTCAATTAAGAGAGCGTTAACCAGGAAAAATCTATACTAGCGTTTATACGACAATACACAATAACATTCATTTTAAAGACGATAAAAATACTAACGAGCAACGTAAATATTTTACGAATGCCTAAGCATTTGTAAATGCTAAAATAAATATAAATACACCTTAAATCAAGGTAACAACTTATACTACATAATATTAACACAAGATATAAATTATAAATACATAAAGTATGTTATAACATTGCAAAAAAAAATACAAGATGTTACATGTCATAAGATCTACCATACATACCGGTTTTTATATACCAATTTTTGGACTTGTTTTACCCACTTTCACTTAGTAAAACAATTAAGTACCTAATGTACCTACTTTATACATGAGTATATATTATTATGACAAAATTGAACCTACTAATACACCCATTACATTACCGGTAAAACACTTGTGTTTAGCCAAACAAAAATATACAATATACTCACCATAGATTCACGGTAATGTGTTGGTATTAATCAAACAAATAAATAACGTACAACATACCCATAATACCGTTATGCATGCATTCAAAATCCAACAAGGAAATCTGTAGCATATAATCAAGTACAAGAGAAAAACGGTAGCAAATGTACAAAGGCTGCCGGTTGGGTATATGTGCATATAACATGTCTTAAACTTTATAATATGTCATGAAACTTTATGAGTCATCCTTCCACATGATATATAACATATTAACAAGACAAATCTCACCTAATACAACCTACATACTTCCGAAAATCTGGAGCAAGTCAGATTTCGCCTTTGAAAAAGTAAGGAATTAAATGTAAAAGATAGATCTAGATCTAGGATAATATTATGTTATATCATGACAACAAGAAAGGCATTTATTCAGCCCTCTATCCAGCCTCCATTACCGTATGAGAACATGGCCAAATACAACACAATTCAAGATTGAAAAATAAAAGAAATCAATCCTACCTAACTTACCTTATAACCTTGACTTGTTCACATCTTTTTCTTCCACCATGGCCGAAAGTTGCAGCAGGAATGAAGGACTTTTGGATCCTAAAATCAAAAGCAAATCAATAAACAAAGTCCTTACTTAACATGCCAAATTATTATGTCCGCACATAAACAAATCAATTTCCATTCATTCCTAGTAAACATTACGGTAGCCTTCTCATTCTCTTCATTCCCCATGTGGCCGAACTGGTAAGTCTTTCTCCCCTCCACTTCCATCTCCTTCCTTTGAAGCTCCAAGGTTCACAAATGGAGTCTTGACTTCTAACTTCATTTCTATGTCATTTTCCTAGTTATTTCCATTAAGTCTTGAAGCAAAAATCTTCCTAGGATCAATACAAGATTTTGACACCCATTTATACTCCAAGGAAGTTATCTTGAATCAACATTAATCCAAGGAGCATCAAAGATCATCTTAAGGTATTTGTCATGTTATAAAATCCTTAAGACCTCCAATATATGTGTCCGAAAATTCCTAGATTTCTAAGCCATTTTATTCATCAATTTCATGAAGGAAAGTTGGTTCTTCATCCATTTTGGGAGTGCCGAAAATCTAAGGTAAAATACCTAAGGTAGATCCTTGGAAAACTACTTATAAATCAACTGAAGATCTTTGTTAAGATCTAACTCCTAAACCCCTTCCTTTCATGCATAAGAACCAAAGTTGGAACATCAATTTCCATTGAAGGAAGCTTGGGAAATTCAAGAGGAGTTCAAGTACTTAATCATCCTTTATTAAGAGTAAGTTTACTAAGCTAATCTTTATTGTTTTAAGCTTGGTTAAGCTCTCAAAAATTGTACAAAAATTATGTACACCTCCTTAGGTAATTAAAGCCGAGACTATATGGTAAGACATGCCAAAAATATAACTTATAACATATATGGTAAGATTATTACCTTAAGAAACATTTTTGTGTTAAAAAAATTACCTATGTTAAATACTTGTTCATGCCGATTTATCTAGGGCAAATATGCTCCATTTTGAGCTAAAAAAATCAATCTAAGACATTACAATAATTTGTACATGATTATATGGCTCATAGGTATTTATGTATAATTATTATGAGTTATAAATCAACTTTTATAAACTATAGTATATGGTATCATATAATTATGGCTATATTGGTGGAAAATAGGTTTTAATGAGCTACATATGTATATAAACTCATATTATGAGCTTTTGATAAGTTATAAATAATTACTAGTGTTAAAATGACTAGTTTAATAAGTTATGTGGCTAAAATGTAATTTTTGGAAAATTTGGTTCTAGCCATGAGTTTTATTAAAGCTTTGGGTATAAGAGTGTATTAGGAATTAAAATAAGTGTTAGTCAAAGTGTTGACCAAAAATTTGGGTTAGAAATGAATTATAATGTAAAATATAAAGTTTATAAAAGTTTTGGGGTGAAAATGTAATTTATGGAAAGATATATGTGAAGGCCAAAAATTTGTGGGGCCAAGATGTAATTTTCAAAAGTTATAGTGTTTAAATGGTAAATATCAAAATATTAGTGGTGGATTTGTAATTTAATTAAATAAGGAATTAAAACTATATAATATGATATGATTAGAGTTAAAATGTAAAGTTTATGAATTATTGGGGTTGCTTTGCAAATAACTGAAAGTATGAGGGTAAGTATTTGAATTTAGATAATTATAGGTTTTATGTGGATATTTGGAGAAGTTAGAAAAAGAATTTTGATTAAAGGAATTATGGAATTAAAACTATGAGTTATATAGTTATAATGAATTTAATTGTAACCAATTAATATTATTTGTGGTTAAGTGGAGAATAATAAAAAAATTATAGGAATATTATGTCCATGCGTGACATATAAATATAATTGGGAAATTATCAAGTTGTTGTGTCATTTAGACAATTATAAACATGTAACATAAATAATACATGAATATATATATATATACATTAAAGGATTTAAAAATAAATCAAAGGAAATAACATAACAAGTTATACATAAAATCATAAGGTAATTAAAAGAAATTACCACACAATATAAGTTTTATAATTAAGACTACATGATTTGGAAGTATATAAATACCTTAAACATCAATAAGGTTAAGAGGTTAAAGAAACTATCTAAGAGAAATAAACCTCTCATGAAACAACGAATACGAAATCGTTTCATGATCCGATAAAATTATTATATGAGAGTAGCATAAATTAACACTCGCAGTTAATCCTGTTCTAGGACTATACTCGACCAGACGTTAACCGGGATATAGTCGATTACAATCTACGGTGAACGGTATGGGATTCTTGCAACCTGCTTGCTACAGGATTACACCGGCTTGTGTGAATTAACGACCAAGATAATTACATGTAAAATGTTGTATTACTCTTGTGCACTGTTGTGTTATTTTATGTGCGTGAACGATACTAACTGTAACGTGTATGTTCCACGCATACAACACTACATTACCAGTGGATTAAATACCTACGTATTATATCCGAGAACTTGTACTAAAGTTTCTCACTAACTTCCCTTTATAACAAACGTCATTATCCTAAACGTGATAACTGACAATACATATTGTGTTCTTGTTTAACGTCCTTGTGTGACACCTAACAAATTCTATGCTACGAGAAGCGAGGAGTCCAGATGTATCTGGCCATGCATGCAAACTACAGAAGTTGTACCTGTCTCAGGTCGACTCCTATTCGAATATGCGTTGCGACGGAAGTTTTGGGTGCACTCTATGTCCACTCACCGGGTTAGTACCGGAACATTCTTGAAGTTAGGAGGAAGGCTACATTTCTCCCGTGGGTACGATACCCACCTCTTTTAAGTACAGGAGTTAACTATGTTATCTCCTGAGGGATTATTACCCACCTACTTATACGAGAGTCTCATCTCGTCAAAGGGTTTATCATACCCGACCAATTTACTCTATGAAGATGGAGTTTAACGAGGTCACTATACCTCCTCTGTATGAACGTACTCTTATACACACGTCAATCCCATTACAAGGATCTGACCACTATCAATCAATTACAGGACATCTAACTAGACCTTCTGAAGTCTTGTTCTGTGTGACATTATTGTCCTTGTGTGGATACTTGTTGTGATTATTGTATGCTGCGTGTTTACAGTTTTACTTAAATAATGAACCGCATGTATTCGACAAAGTAGCTTGTGTGGCCCAGTAGCTTGTGGGTTGCACGTTTTTCATACCAGCATAGTTGTTTGCTGAGTCTTTCGGGGCACCCCACTTTTCAGGTACCTGAAGTTGAAGAGATTACCCGACCGAGCGTAGGTGGGGTAGATTATGCTGTGGGAGTTTATTTCCAGTTATTTGTCTTAAGAGTTTTTACTTGGTTGTTGTACCTATAAGTTTGGAACCTTATATCTCGGGATTGTATTCGTATTCAGACCGTAACATTTGTAAGTTGTATTTGGAGTTAGCCTTGTTAGTCACATGGGTGGCTAACGGCAATGTAGTACCGCCCGTTTGTTGTAATTTATTCCGCTGCAGTTCAAGTTTTATTGGGAGCGATCATCGTTCAGGTTGTTGGTTTTCGGGTTGGGGTATTATAATTAGCATCTCATGTAAAACAATATTATGCAGTACCCCGTACCGTCTCTAATCCCTCCCGGTTCATTCCCGTTATTAGCTAATAACGTCTCTCGGGTTTTCGGTTTAATTCGGGATTAGTTTTACATAAACGTTCCCTTGCATGCATGGTAAGATTGTCGTTTATTATATAAATAAATTTATACATTCATTATCGCATGTATATTATTATACACTTGTATATTATATAGTTTGACACTATATTGCATGTATATATTTGATCATATATTATACATCACTCCTTAGTATTTATTTCTTAAATGTTAGCTTATCCAAGCTTACATACTTATATATTTCTCATTAAATACCTTGGACTATATAATCCATATTATTTCATACACTCATTTAAATTTTAGAACATTCTCTAATTAATGTCTATAATAATATTTCTCCACTTTATGTCATCCCACTAGTGATATTATATGATTACTCAACCATACTGATTTCACTCCATATCATATATTTATTTATTTATATGTATTATGGAACCATTTATTATATGGTATTTCTTTATAATATATTCATTCTTCCTTAATGAATATTTTCATATTATAATATAAATTTCCAATTCTAAATACTCATATTACCGCAACAGCCACATTTATTTCTTATATTGACAAAACCACCACATTATTTATTAATGTTACGTTGTGATTATACAACATATATTATGACATTTATATCATTATACAATTTATAACCTATAGTTATAGCATGTCATAAAATACCAAATAGAACTCAATTCTGTCGGTTTTCATTAATCTCCCATATACTTTCAAAATTACATAATAACCCCGAATGTCATTATATTGTTACATTTATAACATATATCTTATATTATAACATTTTAAACCTTAATATAATTATAACATATAGTTATAACACTCTAAATAACCGAACAGACCCTAGGGCCTGTTCTAAATTAATTTCCAACCCCTTTAACTTTCTATATTTGCCAAATGACCCCCTTTTATAACATATAGTTTCTTATGTCATTAAAACTATATATTATACACAAATCTTATTAAAACCTCTTATATTATTCTAAAAATCACCAAACTATACCAAAGGGTTATAAATATCATTTCTAACCCAAATATTTTCGGTTATTACATTTCCACCTCATTTGTTACCCAAAATGTAACGATAACATAAAAACTATATATTATACATATATAATTCATTCTAACTCCAAATTTAACCAAATAACTTCCTAAAAATTCCTAATAGCCCATAGGTATTTAAAATACCATTTTATACCCCTAACTTTTGGTTATTCCATTCATACCCCAAATATCATACAAATGTTACAATTTAATACATAACTTATTATAAGCTAATATTTAATTCCATAATTCACCAAATTTGGTCAAAATCTCCCATATGGTCAACCTTTGACCTCCAACATAGTTTTGACTCCTAAACTCTTAGTAATTACAGATTGTACCCCAATCTTTTATATATTTACAATTTAACCCCAAAACTTTATAAAATATTATAATTTAAATTTAAATTCATTTTAAACCCCCAAACTTCATCTAATATTACCCACGACTTATATATTTTTAGTAATTACCGGTTTTGACCCCATTATTTATGCTAAGTGCATAAATTAAATTAAATAGACTTTTAAACTTAAATAAAATGGCCTAATGACATGGCCTTATTACATCCTTGAACTTGTAATATAAATTACACTTAAATATAATCAACAACTTGTAAACTCTTGGCCTTTCTCCAGATTTTTCCATTGATTACCAAATTTCCACATATTGTCTTAAATTTGATAATTATGTTATTAATTCACTTAATTAATTTATCCAAAGTTTCTATATCATTTCCTAGTCATTTTTGGAGTAAAAAATGACCATTCATCACATTCCACTCACGGCACACATTTACTTAAGCTCCCAAAGTATTTAAACATAATGTTTAAATGTTATACCTTGATTTAAGGTGTTAAATGCCTAGCTTTGGCCACGACAGCTTGGGGGAAATTTTCTACAGCTTCTTGAATGTTTTCTAAAATCAAGACAAGATATAGTTTAGTTCTAGAAATTGAACTAACCATAGGAGTAATTATAAGCCATGAAAAACCTAGATTTTTACCTTAAGAATGACTTAAACTTATCTTTCACTCCTTGGACTGACACGGAATTTTGGAGGTGTGTTTATACGCCTCTTGAAATGCATTATAAAGAGAGGAAATGTTTTGGATCAGCTTAAACAGAAACTAACCATAAGAGTCATTAAAGGTCTTAAAACATGGATTTTTACCAGAGAATTACAAGCTGCTCCCAAGTGTTCCTGTTATAACCCAAAAGTTCGTTACAATTTTATTTCGTGTAACGTTACCTTATGTTGAGTTATTTCAATATTTAGGACATGGAAGTCCTCATTAAGGAAGTTGGGGGCGAGCAGGTCTTTTTCCCATCCGTTCTATTTTCTGGTGAGTTAATCTCATATTAATTCCCTTAACCTATTTTATTTCCACATCCTCTTAATTACTCCTTTATGATCATGATCACACGACTCGCCAGTACGCTCCTCTCTTCATTCTTCTCTCTCTCTTCTTTCTGCGCCGTTCCCGTTTTCAATCAGTCAAGACTCCTATGATGTTGTTTTGCCATCCAAGTTCTTCTGTGGATTACTCCGCCGTTGCGAATTGCTGGTTCCTTCGAGGTAGGGTTGTCAGATTATTCTGTTTGTTAATTCTTCGTTCCTGAGTTCACCTCGTTCTGATTTCTTCTGCAATCTGTTTGCATTCAGTGGTGGTTCTTGCGTTTCCATCAATCCTTTCTGTTGCGTTCGGCATCCTCTGCGACTGCGTGGTCAGAATTCGGGTAAGGGTTGCGTTTTTGTTCTGCGTTTCAGTCTGCGTTTCAGTCTTGGGGTTTAAGGGTTACGTTTCTGAATTGGCATTGTTCAGTGATCGTGGTTGTTCAGTGTTCGGGTCTACATTGTTGGTCTGCGTTGCTGGAACTGGGTTGGCTTGGTCTCTACATCAGATTTGGGGTTTCGTCTTTGCTGTGTCCGAGGTAGGTGGCTTATGGATTCGGCTAGTGTGTTCAGCCTTGGGGCGTTTCGAATTCTGGTTTCTAATGTGTGAACTACCTCTGCGTTGTGTTTGTGAATCAGTCCGTTTGTGTTGTTTGAATAATTACAAACCCCCAAGGTTGTTTTAATGCTCTACTTCTATTTTGTTGTGTTAAACCCTCTGTTTTGCTGTGAATTCATTTCTGGAAACTACACATTTTGGTGTGTCCGAACGTCTGTCCGAGCTTTGACGTTCGGACATACCCTGTTGTGCTTTAATTTTTCTGAAGTTTTCGCTGTGTCCGAACTTCCATCCGAGCTTTGAAGTTCGGACACAGCCTTCTGCGTTCTCTGATTTTGGCTTCGACTTGTGTCCGAACATTGATGTCCGGACACAAGCTCGGACCCTACGCGTGTTTGTTTTCCGAAAAGCGTCCGAACATCAGTCTGAACATTGATGTTCGGACACCTCTGTCTCTGCCTCTGTTTTAAAGTTCGACCTGTGTCCGAACTTCGTAGTTCGGACACATGTTCGGACATCTGTCTGATTTCGACTTCTGAGTCTCGACTCGTGTCCGAACATTGATGTCTGGACACAAGTTCGGACATGCTACTGTTTTGACCTTAACTTGCTCGTTTGAGCTCCGTTTTGACTTCCGTTTGCGGGGTTGGATTCCCCTTCTGATTTCCAAGCTATCTATGTGCTTTCTGGTGCCTTTGGTGCACACATGCTTAATGGTTTTAAGCTTCTGTTTTGGGACCTAGTTATCTCTGTGTCTGAACCTTTGGATGGCTGGTCTCGCTGTCTCGTAGCGCGCTATGTAGGATCCTTCTGTTCATGGGTGATGTTCCCCGTTCTGTTCACGGGTGTTTTTCACCTGTTCTGTTTACGAGTAAGGTTTCCTCGCTCTGTTCACGAGGTAGTTGCTTGTTCTGTCTATATGCTGTGATCAACTAGTGTCCCGCTCTGTTTTCTGCTTCTGTCTGCTTCTGACTCGGTTTAGTCCTCTATTGTATGGACGTCTGTTCTGTTTTCTGACATGCTTATGGATTCCTTTGACTCCTTTTGATTTGTTAACATTCTATAAATGTTTTGAGCATGCTGGTTGATGAAGTTTGTCATCTACTGGGCATAGTTGTGTGCTCATTCCCCTACTTTATCTAACATTGCAGATTGATCAGCGAGGATCACTTTGCTCAGCTCTGGAGTTTAGTTGTTTTGTTATTTTGTTCTCGGAGACTTTGTATTTGAATTTGAGCCTTTGGGCCTCTTCAGTTAGCTCTTGCTTTTGATATTCGTTTTGGTGGGTTCTGGTCTAACTTTGAGATGTTACGACATCATTTTGGTTTATACTTTATTCAAGTATGTAACACCCCGACATACCACAACATACTTAACATTAAACTGCAGCGGAAAATACACATCAACACATAACCTAACTCATCGGTGTTACACGCCGTTAACCACCCACGTGGCTAACAAGGCTAACATTTACACAACTGTATCGGTCTGATGGACTAGATTCCCGAGCAACTATACAATACCGTCTCCTTATTAATACCAACATTCTTTATACAAATACCTTCCAACTGTACCGAGTATTTACAACTAATGCCGAGAACAATTTCGGTCTTACTACACCTACTGTGTACATACACTTAAATGAATACCCAAGTACAATGTCTACCCCATCCTACTCTCGAACGGCTCCAGCTCCTTGTACCTGAAATAGAAAAGGAAAGAAAGGGTGGCCCCCCAGGGGCTCAGCACCTTTGCTGGTATGGTAATCCCGCAGCCCACATGCTACCGGGCCACGCACAACTATTTGTCGTCTTAGCATGCAGTTGATTACATTTAAATCAAGCATGTGAAACATAAACTCACAACACGATGCATTTCACCCCAATGGGCTTAACAAATACAACTCATTTATACTTAACCAACCACTCTTTGAGTTCTTCAACCCTAAAGTATTTCTCCTCTAACGGAGCTATTACCTTAATAGACGACATTTACCCACTATCGGGTTTCCACAAACGTCCCTTTTACATACTAGGAATCATATCCATGATCCTCATATTTCACTTCTAAACAACATATAACATCACATCACAATAACCTTGCAACATAACAATAACACATACATAACGGGTACGGGTCTCTTAGGAACCGGCCCAAACATAGTTAATACACTGGTGAGCCTAGAGAATGATATCACCCCATGTTAAGCTCGTTATAACCAAACTCATTACCGCCCTCATAGTCGGACGAGTAACTTACCTAAAGATGGATCGGATTTAGTGACCCGAACTCACCACACAAACACATGTTCCCCCTAAACCGATCGTAAGTCAGAATAGCTAAGCTTTGGGATAAGCTAATGGGAGATCAACCCGTGAGGGAAACAACCATAACAGAGAGAAGGGTAAAGCTAAAAAGGATACCCACTCCCAAACAACGCGCGACCGGCCAAACCGGATTCCTCACTACTGTTAGTACATACTTACTTTAGAATATTAGTTAGAACCCCACTATGGAGTCTATCACACCTACACACATACAGTATTACAACTGGGTTAAACATACAAGGGAGATCCCTACCTTCACATATACATATCACACAATTAACACACGCATAGCCGTGGTTAGTACGTCCCATGGTTCGGGTCGTTCACTCCGAATACCAAACTCTCATGTGATCCTAGACTCAGTCAACTAAGGTTAACACCTCCGAGGTTAAATGGTATCGAAGTTGTACACGCCACATATATGAATCACTGTAAACTCATTACATGTTTTATCTTACAACATGGCAAACATACAGAAAAACACATTGGCATACAAGCCGGTGTAATCCGTTAGGACACAGGTTGCAAGAAAACCATACCTGTCTCCGGAGTCCACTCCACCATGTCCACTTACGTTCCTCGAACAATCCTCGAACAACTGGTACATTAAAGTTGTTTTCATTAACATTGGGGTAACATGTTTGTGTAACGTCGAATGACCGTAGTTATCCCCGTTAACTAGTTAAATGACTTAACATTTTTAACTTGATTTACTCTCACATTTTATTCCAACTTCCCACCCACCAAATTGTCATTATAACTCACCGAACATGTCCTTAATAACCTTACAACATCATTATCCATCAATCCCCATCATTAGACACCATTTTCCAACCTTAAACAACAATTTTAGAGTGGTCCGGGACTTGGTCCTTACCTTAAGTCCCGGACCAACACTTACAAACATTCTTCGGCGTATTTCATATTGTGGTCCGGGACCTTGTACTCACCCCAAGTCCCGGACCAAGCCAGTACTCCACCCACGACCTGTTTTTGGTATATGGTCCTGGACTTGAACCATAACCTAAGTTCCGGACCAAACCTACAGAATTGTTAAAATGTCATTTTTCAATGGTTGTTACCTTAGTTCTCCACCTCCATTAATTGTATAAACTTACCAAATGATCTTAGGTATATTCTAATGCCAAATATCATCTTAAACATCCCTAGTTTCATGTTCAACTTGTTACTCAATTTCCTTATATATTCACCAACATTACCTAAACCTTAAACCAATTTCTCCAAGACTTGAACACATCCTAAGAACACCCATTAGATTTCTAAAA
Source organism: Limonium bicolor (assembly GCA_023374045.1). Classification (NCBI taxonomy): domain Eukaryota; kingdom Viridiplantae; phylum Streptophyta; class Magnoliopsida; order Caryophyllales; family Plumbaginaceae; genus Limonium; species Limonium bicolor. The sequence continues at coordinate 45,328,305 of CM041780.1, read as the reverse complement.
CTTCCAAGATAATGCCTAAGTCCTTGTAGCACCTTAGAACACCTTAATGCATGTTTTCTTCCTTAGCAAAACATTTACCCATTCCTTACATTTCCTAGTTCACCAAAGTTCACTTAAACACTTAAGACTCCTTATTCATTTTACAAATTTTCGCCATAGGTTCTCTTAGCATATCATCATTCCAAAACTCATAGTTTCACCCTTAAACATTCAAGATCACCCAAATCCATCAAGAACACCACACACAAACCTTCACCAAATTACACCACAACACAATATAGTGCATAACTTAAATTGCTTGGCACTTAGGCCCTTAAAAACATAAACCTTAAACACTGAATTTCCACATAATAATTGCCTTTGACCTGCAAACACACCCAACATCACATATGTCTTTTATAAACCCTTTGAGAGCATTTTACTAAGTCATTTACCTTTGGCTCTTTAGGTAGTTTCAACAGACAACATACGTTCATTTTCCAAAGGAATTTTAAGCTACCTTTGGTTAACATAAAACATAGAGGAAACACCATTTTTCTTTGAGTTTCCATACCTTGAAGCAAAGGAGAAGAATAATACGTGAAAGGATGAACTCAAGCTCCTTCCATGGAAATTCCTCTTGGCACCAAAATGGAGCTCTTGAAGATTTGAAAGGACTAAGTTGAAGAGCTTGATGAGACTAAGAGATCGGTGGTTAGTTTTCGATTTGGATAAGTGAGCTAGAAGTTACATGGATTTGAAGTTGTATATTGGTGCTGGTGCTGTACTATCGTGAAAGAGAGAAAAGAAGGGGATGGCTACGTGAGAAAGCAACAGCAAATGAAGAATGAAGAGAATGAGAAGAATTCACTGATTGAAGTTGCTTTTGAAGAAATTAATTAAGTAAAGCAAATAGTGCTTTTTCAATACTCACTGATTTGCTCACTTATTTGTTCAATCAGCAGCAAGGTGACGTCTCACCACATGCAAACCGGCCCCCATTTAAATATAAGGGGTTATGTAGTCTTTATTGCTCAATTAAATTACATATGTTAACATATGTTACAAACTAGCTTATTTTAGTTACTATTCACTACAACAAAACACACAGAAGTGAAATATCAATTTCTTATTATTTTAAACTTCCAAATGTGATACTAAGTAGTACACATATTATTAAAAGAGTATTGATGGACATTTAGCCATTCAAAACTCATTTACACGACAGTTACTCAAAAACGTGCTTTTTAAGGCTCCTTTAAGCACATTTTGTGTTTTAACTTGTTTCCAAGCTTGGTTTTCTTTGGTAATTAATTTAATATATTCATTAATATATTTATAAGGTCTTGGTAAGTTTATTAAGCCTCAACCAAGATTATCCCAAGCTTAGAGCATATTCCGCCCTTTATTGCCTTTAAGGCATTTAACTGTATTTACTATCTTTTAAATTGTTTACTAATATTACTAAGACTCTTTTTAGTCTTAATAAATTATAATTTAATGTTTAAAACAACTTACTAAGGTTTGGGGTATTTCAATCTACCCCCCTTAAAAGAACTTCGTCCCCGAAGTTCACACTTCCCACATATCATTGGATTAGAATACGGGGTTTACTTGATAAACCAAATACTTCCATAATCAAACATACTTTGCATCACAGTCCCGGACTTGACGGTCCGAGTAACATATCCACATCCATACATCACATAACATACTTACATAGTAACCTCGGACTTGCTGGTCCGGGCACCTTAACAACATTTGCACATACATAACAACCCTTAGACTCTCACGTCTGGGCAACATAACAACATTTGGACTCCTAGGTCCTAATAGCATAACATCCTTTAGACACATGGGTCTTGGTAACATAACACTTCCGGAACTCAACCACATTAGGACTCAAGGTCCAGATACAAACTTTTCTTACACATTCCACACAACATGTCTTAGCATGTATAGCAACCAAAAATTTCCTTTTACATACACTGTGCTCCCGCAGAACCCGGTCGCGATGGACACATATTGTCCCCGTTCCTTTGGGAGGTCAAAACCATCACTTAAATTTAAATTTTCTTATGAGATTAAGTAAGAGAACTTATTTATGTAAGGTATCTATGACATTTTATAAATACCGGTTCAAAACCCTTTTGAAAACACATACAACTCCAAGTCCAACTTATGCTCTTTATTCGCCTTTTTTTTTCAGCGTGGTTATTTGTGACCACTTGTAGGGAGCTTCAAGAATCATCCAACCCTGATGTGATCAGCATCAATGTTGAACTATCCTTCCACCCCAATTTGTGTTCGGCTTCCCTTGATCGCATGCAAATCAAGTTCCACCTCCCACTTCATTTTCAAACAGCAACTAATTCAAACATGTATCATTTTCTATCTTTAATCCTTCTAGTCATAAACATACATCTCCAAGGGATAGAACTCGTCCATCAGTTATCTCCATTCACTTTAATCCAGTTACCTAGGGAATCTTATTCTCCCTAGGTTCTATGTCGGTTTCATACCCTTTCATAGGTCACTATATTGTACATATACACATATTTTATCAAAATACAACACACAGTTTTACATTTAGTACCATATGAACATATACCGTCGGGGTTTTAGTTCCCCAGGAGTTTCTTTACTCCCACACTTGTACCCTCACACACAACTGTTACCAATATTAACACATTCATCACACAATGGTATTCGCATCTTCTGTGCGTAATTACCACAATTAAACCATGAATGTATGCGTATGTTTATGTAACACACACACCACTCATCAAAACAACTTATTTTGTGCTATGCACACCATAGTTCACGTACACTTGTACGGTAATAGACACTAAGTGGCTTTGCGCTCTACCCCCCTTAAAAGGGATTACGCCCACGTAATCAATCACTTACTCACTGTGCTATAACATTCCACCGTCGTGGAGTGTTTAATTTCCACACGGTTTATTATACAATGTATTCTGGTTTGAGGATCTTAGCCATATTGGCGGTTTAGTCCCTAACCAAGAGTTCTCTTTAGAGTTCATTTAATTCATAACCAGTTTCGATTCTGGCCTGTGAAACTTCTAGGCGTTACTAATTAGCCATTCACTCATATTCACAACGCACATACAACACTTGAATAATTTAGAGCTTAATTTGCCCTACACATTGTTCTTACTGTATTATACCTCCCCGATTATCACCTTTATCTAGGTAACAATGGCTTCTCCACCGACGCGTGGTATTTCTTACCAAGGCGAAATCGGTGAGTTACAAACTTTCTATTCACTTCCATGATAATTTACTGTATTCCACATTGATTTACTTAATTTATTTCAACATTTGAGCTACTACCTATGTGTAGTACTCTGTCGGTTAATTCCAACACCTGTTGTATATTCCATACCAATATTTAACATACTGTGTAACTATAGTCACTTATTGCGAATCAAGTATCCTTCCATTGATACAACCTTGCATTTCCTATGCTTCGGTCTTTATCGTGTTATCATTCTCTTTATGCTTCTACCACATTTGACATTTCCCGAATTTCTAGCTACCCCGCTCGATCATTACTGTACAAGAGCAATACCAAAACGCTCAGTCATACAGAGTGCAGAGGCGTAAACTCTTGACAGTAAATCTCTTTTGCGATTGTAAGGGATTCACACTATTCTTTATCACATAGCGTCAAGTACTGGCTTGCTGCCCAGTCTGTATATCATTACTTACCTCACATGTTCATTGTGTCTAACTCATAACTGTGCCTACTGGCTATGTTATTATTTAGCAATACCCATGCAACGGTCGCTCACCGCGCACCGTGCGGTTACTCATTATATAACATCAACTCACACTGCATCTGCTATTATATTAGCTTCCGCCATTACACTGTGCCTTGCCACTTATTTGGCTGATTACTGAATACTCTATTCTTCGAGTCTTTATGCTCCTTGAGCGTTGTTCATTACACATTTAGCATCACACACCTATGGTGGTTGCCTTCAGGCTTATTACTCTTCAGTCTCCACAACTGGTACAAACACTAATTTTCGTATTATTCATACTCACATCATTCCTGGATAGTAACAATATGGTCAACTTTTAACGTACTTCCTAGACATAATCCATACCACATACCGCTCTGGCGGTTTCACAATACTAAGAGGTATCCCACTCTTAAAGCAGTGATTCGTTATCCGCTTTTACTTATATAACATATAACTTTCGTAGTCAACAAAATTCACTTATGACATTTTATTTGTGTCTATAAGCCCTATTGCCTCGAGCTCCGCTCATTTTAGGCTGTTCACATTCATTTACTTCTTCGAGCAATGTTACACGGTTTACAGGTTGCATTGGGCTTCATGACAAGGTCGTTATTCCTTTCATGGGATGTCCCTTCAAGGATGTCAGAGTTCCTCCTGACGCCTTAAGATTAAACTGGGTGTTAGTTTCAACCCTTGCGTTTCTGTCATGTTATTCTGTTCAACCACCGTTCCAAACACCCCTTTCAGGATAGCTCCTGGGTGTTACTAGGTTATGCCATTACGTCTGGCTTTTACTTATAAGTACATTCAATTAACTGCATTTCCTTTCATTCTTGACTGGGTCAAATATTCTCTTTTGGGAGGTTGATGTCTCTAGTGATTATCTCGGAGTCTCATCCCGGTCATTGCACTTCATTCCTAGGATTTTTAAGACATATTCCATGTCCTTATTTACCAACTAGTGCACTTCGCACTTGTTCACCTTTAGACATTTCCTTAAAATAAATCCACTGATTCTTATGGTCTTATTGACCTTACTGGATCCTTTACTTCCATCATTCTTGGTAATTTCTTACTTTGTCTGACTTTTACTTTGGTCCGTAGTATAGAGTCGACCACTTCCCGTGTTCCAGACTCCACTCGTGTACATATGTGGGGTATCCTGCTGATACATTGCTACTTACCCGTTAACCTATAAGAAGGTCTGCCAGGCCCACAAGCTCCTATCGGAGTGCGGTCGTCCCACAATTCAGTTGGTACACTCGTAGTGTCCGTCACACGCCTAGGCGAAGTATTCTGTTGTCAACTCCCTTATATTATCCTGTGATAATATGCGTTCCGTGCTTCCCGAACTTAATCAAAGGAAGGTTTATCCACTATTGTATTATTATGAAGTCAATCCATTCCCTCGGGTTGTTACCCTTGGGTTTACCGGTTTCCGTCCGGTTATTTAAAGGTCACTGGGTATAACTTACCTGTCATGTGGCACTGAGGCCGGTGTAGGTCTTCTGTTTGGTTTCAAGGAAAGTTGGAAATTAAATGGTTTTGAAAGAAAATTTGGTTTGAAAAAGGTTTTGAAGATGCATTTAAGTCTAAAAGATTAATTCTCGTGGCTTCACAACATTTCCTTGCTTTAACCCCAGTCCAGCTTCTTGCTGACTGGTGTACTTCCAATTACAGAGGTTAGGCTGCTAAGCCCTTCCACAACTATGTTGATCTCACTTAACTTCACGGTACCTTACTAAGTACCTGTAGTTGTTTTAAGTTTCCCGTACAGCCTTGTTATAGCGGCACTTGCCATGGCAAGTGCGCCATGCTAACTGGCTACTGGTCCAATAAACATTGGTTGCGGTATTGTTTCCACTTACTCTGACATTAGTGGCCTTGCTGGCCTTTACCTGATCTCACAGTCTTAACAATAAATCCTCTGGGTTTTTTTTTTCTCACTATTTTCACATGGTGACCATTAACTAGGGTGTTTCCCCTTCTGAGACCCCTTTTACTTAGTATACATCCTCCTCATACTACGTTGTAGTTCCTTAATCGGTCGGTATACCATTGGTGCATTAGTTAACATTGTAGTCCCGTGGACACTTGTCTCGGGTTTCATTACCTCACTTCTTGCCTGTTGCACGCTTGGTGCGTTGCGAGCTGGTTTTTTTTTTTTCTCGACTGCTCGGCATGTCGATCCAGGTTGCTGGAAATTCTATTCTCTTATGCGCAAGATTCTTCACTTTTCGCTATCTTATGCGACAGACATTGTTAAAATGGGAACCGTCTTCGGGATTCACACCTTTCGGAATCTACCGTATGACAGGCTCTCTGTACTTATAAGGACATTTAAATGCGGCCAGGTCGGGTATTCCCGAGTAAGAGGGGCTTCCATCTCTCTGGCGTTCTTTCCCAGTTATAATCAGGGATTGTGGAGGGTGGGATGTATATGGTAGGTTTCCAATATTCACTGGTCCTCCCCAACTAGCGTATCTCTCACGCTATCACTCATCCCTTAACCCACATGTACTGAAATCCTAACTCGGTACTTCCTAAGCTCGGTACTTCAGTCATCAGAGCGACACTTCGCTCTGATACCACTTTTTGTAACACCCCGACATACCACAACATACTTAACATTAAACTGCAGCGGAAAATACACATCAACACATAACCTAACTCATCGGTGTTACACGCCGTTAACCACCCACGTGGCTAACAAGGCTAACATTTACACAACTGTATCGGTCTGATGGACTAGATTCCCGAGCAACTATACAATACCGTCTCCTTATTAATACCAACATTCTTTATACAAATACCTTCCAACTGTACCGAGTATTTACAACTAATGCCGAGAACAATTTCGGTCTTACTACACCTACTGTGTACATACACTTAAATGAATACCCAAGTACAATGTCTACCCCGTCCTACTCTCGAACGGCTCCAGCTCCTTGTACCTGAAATAGAAAAGGAAAGAAAGGGTGGCCCCCCAGGGGCTCAGCACCTTTGCTGGTATGGTAATCCCGCAGCCCACATGCTACCGGGCCACGCACAACTATTTGTCGTCTTAGCATGCAGTTGATTACATTAAATCAAGCATGTGAAACATAAACTCACAACACGATGCATTTCACCCCAATGGGCTTAACAAATACAACTCATTTATACTTAACCAACCACTCTTTGAGTTCTTCAACCCTAAAGTATTTCTCCTCTAACGGAGCTATTACCTTAATAGACGACATTTACCCACTATCGGGTTTCCACAAACGTCCCTTTTACATACTAGGAATCATATCCATGATCCTCATTTCACTTCTAAAACAACATATAACATCACATCACAATAACCTTGCAACATAACAATAACACATACATAACGGGTACGGGTCTCTTAGGAACCGGCCCAAACATAGTTAATACACTGGTGAGCCTAGAGAATGATATCACCCCATGTTAAGCTCGTTATAACCAAACTCATTACCGCCCTCATAGTCGGACGAGTAACTTACCTAAAGATGGATCGGATTTAGTGACCCGAACTCACCACACAAACACATGTTCCCCCTCAAACCGATACGTAAGTCAGAATAGCTAAGCTTTGGGATAAGCTAATGGGAGATCATAACCCGTGAGGGAAACAACCATAACAGAGAGAAGGGTAAAGCTAAAAAGGATACCCACTCCCAAACAACGCGCGACCGGCCAAACCGGATTCCTCACTACTGTTAGTACATACTTACTTTAGAATATTAGTTAGAACCCCACTATGGAGTCTATCACACCTACACACATACAGTATTACAACTGGGTTAAACATACAAGGGAGATCCCTACCTTCACATATACATATCACACACAATTAACACACGCATAGCCGTGGTTAGTACGTCCCATGGTTCGGGTCGTTCACTCCGAATACCAAACTCTCATGTGATCCTAGACTCAGTCAACTAAGGTTAACACCTCCGAGGTTAAATGGTATCGAAGTTGTACACGCCACATATATGAATCACTGTAAACTCATTACATGTTTTATCTTACAACGTGGCAAACATACAGAAAAAACACATTGGCATACAAGCCGGTGTAATCCGTTAGGACACAGGTTGCAAGAAAACCATACCTGTCTCCGGAGTCCACTCCACCATGTCCACTTACGTTCCTCGAACAATCCTCGAACAACTGGTACATTAAAGTTGTTTTCATTAACATTGGGGTAACATGTTTGTGTAACGTCGAATGACCGTAGTTATCCCCGTTACTAGTTAAATGACTTAACATTTTTAACTTGATTTACTCTCACATTTTATTCCAACTTCCCCCCACCAAATTGTCATTATAACTCACCGAACATGTCCTTAATAACCTTACAACATCATTATCCATCAATCCCCATCATTAGACACCATTTTCCAACCTTAAACAACAATTTTAGAGTGGTCCGGGACTTGGTCCTTACCTTAAGTCCCGGACCACACTTACAACAACATTCTTCGGCGTATTTCATATTGTGGTCCGGGACCTTGTACTCACCCCAAGTCCCGGACCAAGCCAGTACTCCACCCACGACCTGTTTTTGGTATATGGTCCTGGACTTGAACCATAACCTAAGTTCCGGACCAAACCTACAGAATTGTTAAAATGTCATTTTTCAATGGTTGTTACCTTAGTTCTCCACCTCCATTAATTGTATAAACTTACCAAATGATCTTAGGTATATTCTAATGCCAAAATATCATCTTAAACATCCCTAGTTTCATGTTCAACTTGTTACTCAATTTCCTTATATATTCACCAACATTACCTAAACCTTAAACCAATTTCTCCAAGACTTGAACACATCCTAAGAACACCCATTAGATTTCTAAAACTTCCAAGATAATGCCTAAGTCCTTGTAGCACCTGAACACCTTAATGCATGTTTTCTTCCTTAGCAAAACATTTACCCATTCCTTACATTTCCTAGTTCACCAAAGTTCACTTAAACACTTAAGACTCCTTATTCATTTTACAAATTTTCGCCATAGGTTCTCTTAGCATATCATCATTCCAAAACTCATAGTTTCACCCTTAAACATTCAAGATCACCCAAATCCATCAAGAACACCATCACACACAAACCTTCACCAAATTACACCACAACACAATATAGTGCATAACTTAAATTGCTTGGCACTTAGGCCCTTAAATAACATAAACCTTAAACACTGAATTTCCACATAATAATTGCCTTTGACCTGCAAACACACCCAACATCACATATGTCTTTTTAAACCCTTTGAGAGCATTTTACTAAGTCATTTACCTTTGGCTCTTTAGGTAGTTTCAACAGACACATACGTTCATTTTCCAAAGGAATTTTAAGCTACCTTTGGTTAACATAAAACATAGAGGAAACACCATTTTTCTTTGAGTTTCCATACCTTGAAGCAAAGGAGAAGAATAATACGTGAAGGATGAACTCAAGCTCCTTCCATGGAAATTCCTCTTGGCACCAAAATGGAGCTCTTGAAGATTTGAAAGGACTAAGTTGAAGAGCTTGATGAGACTAAGAGATCGGTGGTCTTAGTTTTTCGATTTGGATAAGTGAGCTAGAAGTTACATGGATTTGAAGTTGTATATTGGTGCTGGTGCTGTACTATCGTGAAAGAGAGAAAAGAAGGGGATGGCTACGTGAGAAAGCAACAGCAAATGAAGAATGAAGAGAATGAGAAGAATTCACTGATTGAAGTTGCTTTTGAAGAAATTAATTAAGTAAAGCAAATAGTGCTTTTCAATACTCACTGATTTGCTCACTTATTTGTTCATCAGCAGCAAGGTGACGTCTCACCACATGCAAACCGGCCCCCCATTTAAATATAAGGGGTTATGTAGTCTTTATTGCTCAATTAAATTACATATGTTAACATATGTTACAAACTAGCTTATTTTAGTTACTATTCACTACAACAAAACACACAGAAGTGAAATATCAATTTCTTATTATTTTAAACTTCCAAATGTGATACTAAGTAGTACACATATTATTAAAAGAGTATTGATGGACATTTAGCCATTCAAAACTCATTTACACGACAGTTACTCAAAAACGTGCTTTTTAGGCTCCTTTAAGCACATTTTGTGTTTTAACTTGTTTCCAAGCTTGGTTTTCTTTGGTAATTAATTTAATATATTCATTAATATATTTATAAGGTCTTGGTAAGTTTATTAAGCCTCAACCAAGATTATCCCAAGCTTAGAGCATATTCCGCCCTTTATTGCCTTTAAGGAATTTAACTGTATTTACTATCTTTTAAATTGTTTACTAATATTACTAAGACTCTTTTTAGTCTTAATAAATTATAATTTAATGTTTAAACAACTTACTAAGGTTTGGGGTATTTCAATCTACCCCCCTTAAAAGAACTTCGTCCCCGAAGTTCACACTTCCCACATATCATTGGATTAGAATACGGGGTTTACTTGTATAACCAAATACTTCCATAATCAAACATACTTTGCATCACAGTCCCGGACTTGACGGTCCGAGTAACATATCCACATCCATACATCACATAACATACTTACATAGTAACCTCGGACTTGCTGGTCCGGGCACCTTAACAACATTTGCACACAACATATATACACCTTAGACTCTCACGTCTGGGCAACATAACAACATTTGGACTCCTAGGTCCTAATAGCATAACATCCTTTAGACACATGGGTCTTGGTAACATAACACTTCCGGAACTCAACCACATTAGGACTCAAGGTCCAGATACAAACTTTTCTTACACATTCCACACACACACATGTCTTAGCATGTATAGCAACCAAAAATTTCCTTTTACATACACTGTGCTCCCGCAGAACCCGGTCGCGATGGACACATATTGTCCCCGTTCCTTTGGGAGGTCAAAACCATCACTTAAATTTAAATTTTCTTATGAGATTAAGTAAGAGAACTTATTTATGTAAGGTATCTATTGACATTTTATAAATACCGGTTCAAAACCCTTTTGAAAACACATACAACTCCAAGTCCAACTTATGCTCTTTATTCGCCTTTTTTTTTCAGCGTGGTTATTTGTGACCACTTGTAGGGAGCTTCAAGAATCATCCAACCCTGATGTGATCAGCATCAATGTTGAACTATCCTTCCACCCCAATTTGTGTTCGGCTTCCCTTGATCGCATGCAAATCAAGTTCCACCTCCCACTTCATTTTCAAACAGCAACTAATTCAAACATGTATCATTTTCTTCTATCTTTAATCCTTCTAGTCATAAACATACATCTCCAAGGGATAGAACTCCGTCCATCAGTTATCTCCATTCACTTTAATCCAGTTTACCTAGGGAATCTTATTCTCCCTAGGTTCTATGTCGGTTTCATACCCTTTCATAGGTCACTATATTGTACATATACACATATTTTATCAAATACAACACACAGTTTTACATTTAGTACCATATGAACATATACCGTCGGGGTTTTAGTTCCCCAGGAGTTTCTTTACTCCCACACTTGTACCCTCACACACAACTGTTACCAATATTAACACATTCATCACACAATGGTATTCGCATCTTCTGTGCGTAATTACCACAATTAAACCATGAATGTATGCGTATGTTTATGTAACACACACACCACTCATCAAAACAACTTATTTTGTGCTATGCACACCATAGTTCACGTACACTTGTACGGTAATAGACACTAAGTGGCTTTGCGCTCTACCCCCCTTAAAAGGGATTACGCCCACGTAATCAATCACTTACTCACTGTGCTATAACATTCCACCGTCGTGGAGTGTTTAATTTTCCACACGGTTTATTATACAATGTATTCTGGTTTGAGGATCTTAGCCATACTGGCGGTTTAGTCCCTAACCAAGAGTTCTCTTTAGAGTTCATTTAATTCATAACCAGTTTCGATTCTGGCCTGTGAAACTTCTAGGCGTTACTAATTAGCCATTCACTCATATTCACAACGCACATACAACACTTGAATAATTTAGAGCTTAATTTGCCCTACACATTGTTCTTACTGTATTATACCTCCCCGATTATCACCTTTATCTAGGTAACAATGGCTTCTCCACCGACGCGTGGTATTTCTTACCAAGGCGAAATCGGTGAGTTACAAACTTTCTATTCACTTCCATGATAATTTACTGTATTCCACATTGATTTACTTAATTTATTTCAACATTTGAGCTACTACCTATGTGTAGTACTCTGTCGGTTAATTCCAACACCTGTTGTATATTCCATACCAATATTTAACATACTGTGTAACTATAGTCACTTATTGCGAATCAAGTATCCTTCCATTGATACAACCTTGCATTTCCTATGCTTCGGTCTTTATCGTGTTATTCATTCTCTTTATGCTTCTACCACATTTGACATTTCCTTTCCCGAATTTCTAGCTACCCCGCTCGATCATTACTGTACAAGAGCAATACCAAAACGCTCAGTCATACAAGTGCAGAGGCGTAAACTCTTGACAGTAAATCTCTTTTGCGATTGTAAGGGATTCACACTATATTCTTTGTCACATAGCGTCAAGTACTGGCTTGCTGCCCAGTCTGTATATCATTACTTACCTCACATGTTCATTGTGTCTAACTCATAAAATACTAAAGGCGTAACAGACCATCGGGTTCCAAACACCCACCCAAACCTCACCAATTACAACTTTAAAAGATTACAACAGTCACGGTCTGAACCTCGAGAAAACTTAAAAAAAATGAAACAGTAATAAAACACATTAACTCTCCACAAAATCTAACCCCACCCCAATCACTCGTTCTCTTCGTGGCCACCTGTATAATAACTCGTACCTGCAAGATAAAACCAAGCAGCCCACCCCGAGAGGGGTGGGTCAGTTCCCTGGAATGGAACTGGTACGATCCTCCAAAACAAACTTATAATACAACTCTTTAATAAATAATAGCTTGAATACAATCACTTAAAACCACACAGAGGAACAAGGCACTTCGAAAATCACCAAGTCAAGATAACAAGTTGCGAAAGTAATACATAACAGAAAGTTAAAGTTAGTCAGAAGAATCACACCATAAGTTAGTGTACATCCATTGTTTGTGTTAGATTCAGTTCAGTTAGGAATAGGAAGACCCAAGTAGTCACAAGGACTAGGAATGAAAGAAGAGATCCAAGAACCCATAACTCAAGAGTGGAATCAAATCAACTGGGAGAGATGGCCCCCACCGCCAAGTACGTCCTTTTAGGACAGGGGATATACAACCCCTCACTGTTTACTACGTCCCTTTTGGGACAAGGGATATACAGCCCCTCACTGTTACCATTGAAGACGCGTGCACGTCACAACAAGAGACTCAACTCATGGATGAAACAATATCCAGAGTCAGAAGAAGAATTACCAAGATTGACCTTTTCCATATTCCTACTAGAACACTAACTGCACCAGAGCAATACCAAAACACTCAGTCCTACAGAGTGCAGAAGCGTAAACCCTAGGCAGTTAATGTCTAGTGAGACAACCAAATAGAAGGAACCAATAACCAAGGAAGTTATACATTCAAGGCTCAGTTTGTCACACAAGCTAAGTTAGTCACACAACCATTCCCTATTAGAAATCCATTTAGCTCAATTAGCGTTTGTCACAAACATCCCTTAAGTCTTGTTAGCAAAGCATAAGAGTACGAGAAATCGTACCTGGTATGTGAAGAACAGTAATTAACTTGAATGAGTGATTCCCCAATAGTAACCTATAATTAAGGTATTCCAAGTGTTGATTAGTTAAGGGACTTATAAACTAAACACCTTCTATTCTTTCTGATTTATAGTTCCAGGTTTACCATTATTCTCTTAGAAGGATTTGGGCTAGGTTTCGTTAATTAAATCTTTTATTAGGCCCATTTCATTTAAACTGGAACGATTTAGGGTTTAACCCTGAGAGTGGCCCAAACTCTCTTTGAATTGTTTAAGAGGGCTTTTGGAGTTCATAGACTTGGGTTCAGTAGGTTAGCCCAAGACCGTGTTACGTTTATGTTGTGTAATTAACCCTTAAGTTATCAATGACTATTTTATTACACACCGATTAAAATCCTAAAGTTTAATATATATATTCTTCTTATTATATCTCTCACAAGGAATGTTATTTCCTTCATCTATTTTATTTAATGTTTATATATATATATATATCTTTGTGTATTAAGATTTATCCAGACATCTTTAAGAATTTTTTTTATTGTATTTAATTATGTTTAATAACTTTTAGGCATATCCACAACCGATATATGGTTTATAAAATAAAATATTTTCCTTTATTTATTTAATATATATATACGCATGTACCTGTATTAGAATTTATTTAAGTCATCCCTTATGTAGCTTATTGTATTTAAATTATCTATATTAACTTCAACATTTGTCTGCATTCCATGTATGTTTTATAAAGTACTTCTTTTTTTACATTTTAGAATATTAGCTTCTATAGTATTTAGTTAATATAAGTGTTGATTTATTTAGCTCCTTGTTTTAACCTAAGTTACTATTTTATTCCCTTTTATATATGTGTAAATATATATATTTTTCCTTAGTTTTAATTAAGAATGTTAACTTCCATATTATATAATAATTAAATGTAGATTAGTTTAGTTCCTTGGTTTAGCATCAGTTTTTATTTTTATTTCTCTCATATAAGTATATATATGTAAATAATTTTTACTTCACTTAAAAGTTAATTCCCAAGATATTTATAAACATACTGTTACTAAATGTTAGTTTAATCTTTTCATTATTTCCCAACCTAAAAAGTTTATTAATAACTATAATTTAATTTTTGTTACATTAAAAACCATATATTATAAGTTATTCTTATGAAAAATTCATAAACACAATTTTTAAACCCATTTACCATTGTCCAAAAATTCCCAAATTAAATATATAGTAGCTATAACATTTTAGACATATTATAAAATTTTTATTTCATAAAAATATCTTTTAAAATTATCTGAATAATTCCATAATACTCATAACTTGCAAAAATCATAACTTACGTTCAAAAACTCAAAACCGATATTAATTTTCATCATAATAAACTACATTTTATAAGGAATCTATGGTTAACATTTCAAGTCAAAATACATTCGGGAAGGTATTTAGATTAATTCAACAAGTTAGGGTTTAATTCTGGAATTAATAAAACTAAAAACAACTAAATCTATCCACGTTTTAATCTCGGCCGTCCGTTTCAAAAACCTATGATCGGACAGCCACTGAAACTCGAGTTCTTCAGCAAATCGAAACCGATACCCGAGTACTAATCCTTCAATATCTCTCAATCTACGGAATGAAATTCGATGATTTTTGTTTCTATGGATTTGAAATTCTCTTGCGGTTCTATTGATACCAATTTTATGATCTAAGGTGCACGAAATCGCAAAAATGATTCTGGGTATTCAAAGTTAGGGTTTATGTGGTTCCGAATTCGATTTTGCCAAATTCTCCTAACACAATGCATAATACACAAAATTGATACGTGGGTTTGGTCGACGATGAAAAACCGGTTAGCAACATCAGAAGAATTGGAAGAAAAACTCACCGGAATTGCACAAACGAGGAGAATTCAAAATCGGTTTTTTCTGGAAAATATTCGAACTTTGCCTGTTCGAGGTGCCAACTTTGAGGATCTACAAGTTATGATCTAGAACGAGTTAGGCCAAGTTCTTGGGCTTAATCAAAAGGAGATGTAGCTCTACGGATTGATAACAAGAACTAAACCCAATTTGCAACACACAAGAAGAAATCTAAGCTGAAAGTCACGAGTTTATCCTTTGCGTTTTCTATGATTTTATGTGCAGTTCGAGTTGGCTACTTCACGGACCAACTCGCGCCAACTGGGAAAGATTCAATCCCCGAAACCTACCACATTTTAAAGTAGGGATGTAACTCTAAACACTAGTGGAAGAATCATTGAATTTGATAGATTAGAGAGAAAGTTACAAATCTCACAAGATCTGGGTTTACCTATCGTTTTCTGGGCAGAAAATCCACCGTGATCGAGTAGTGAACTTTAGACGCCTTTAACTTCTACTCGATTCAGAATCAGCCTTGGGCATAAAAAAGTAAAGTTGTAGAGGGATTAGAGATCTACAAAATGAGCTATAGAACTCTAATTTTCATGGAGGGATGAAGGAGTTACATCTCGGAGAAGTTACCTTACCGATTCGGTTTTTCTGGAAAACTAGGTTGCAAGAGTTTGAGGAGGCAACTTTAGATCGAGTTTGTGGCAGATTTAGAAGGAGTTAGGGCATGTATGAGTAATGGTTGCAAAGAGGAGATTAAGGAGAAGAGAATGAAAGAAACCGGTATGCAAAAATACCCTAGGATGGCTGAGATATTGACGTCTGAAAATGGGGCAATAACTGATGGTGGCTGAGAAGAGTTAGCCGAAATTGAAGGGGTTCAGGCGCTCTAGCGTGGCATGATTCCCGAGGCGGGCGTGGCTGAGTCAGTAGGCCCTTGCCACGTCAGCATCCTTCAAAATTTTGGCTCTAAACTTCATTTTATCATAACTTTGGCTAGGATGATCCGTTTTTGACGTTCTTTTTATCAATCTTCTTAGTTTTCCATAAACTTTTTATTGGTATAGGTTTCATGGGCTGGTTTGACCATTCTCAAAAAGTCAACCCTAGCAAGGCTTAATAAGCTTTATGGTTTCCATGATTTTATATGGCTTTTATGATTCAAATTAATGTTCAAACTCTTTCTAAAATCTTTAAAATATACTTGGAGTGTTTAGAAATTTTTCCAAGATTTATTGACTTATAAATCTTATTATTAAATTCATAATACTATATAATAATATATAGTAATCCAATATTTAATAGTATTCTTTAGGATTAAATGGATGAAATCCCATGATTTAATTTTCATAATTCCATATAAGGATACAATAATATAATAATTAATAGTATTATTTATTACGGTTTTAATAAAAGAAATCCCCTAAATTAATTTAGGGGTATTTCAATATATCCCCTTTAAAAGAAACTTTGCCTCGAAGTTTAAACATCAACTTGAGATGATAATAATTCCAACAAATTTTCATACCAATCCAATATTTAATTTCCATCCATTTTATTTCAATATTCCACTCGAGATTACTCAGAATCAAACTGAATCAAATATAAACAAAGATAAGATATATTTCATGATGAAAATCAAAAGTCACATACTACTGTGTCATAACGTAAACTATGTACACATATACACCTCTCATTCTACTAATAATGTTCTCACTCTACTAATAATGCAACCGGGCATAATCCAGATGAGGTAACGAAAGAGGAGTATGCCAGTATATCCCCCTTTAAAGAGCTAAGGTACGCCCTCGTACTGCTACTAACGTGAACCACAGCAGGATAGGAAAACATCATGTGAATAGATGTGGGTACTTCACTCTCATGGAGTCCTCAGTCTCCCAAGTAGCTTCCTCAACCCCATGATGCTCCCAAAGAACTTTCACTAGTTTGACTGATCTGCCTCTTGCTTCTCGGACCTTCGTGTCCAAGATCCGAATAGGAGTCTCCTCATACCTCAGTGTAGGCTCAATCTCCAATCTCTCTGGCTGCAGTACGTGAGAAGGG
Source organism: Limonium bicolor (assembly GCA_023374045.1). Taxonomy (NCBI): domain Eukaryota; kingdom Viridiplantae; phylum Streptophyta; class Magnoliopsida; order Caryophyllales; family Plumbaginaceae; genus Limonium; species Limonium bicolor. The sequence continues at coordinate 45,310,927 of CM041780.1, read as the reverse complement.
TCAGGCATATACTTCTTCAGCTGAGATACATGAAACACGTCGTGTACCTTCCCCAACTCCGCTGGTAGCTCTAGTCTGTAAGCAGCTGGGCCCACTCGCTCCGTAATCCTGTACGGACCGACATACTTAGGGCTTAGTTTCCCCCTCATCCCAAATCTGAATATCCCTCTCATCGGAGACACCCGTAAGAAACCATGTCACCCAACTGAAACTCGAGCTCTCTGGTGCGCTGATCCCCATAGGATTTCTGTCTAGACTGCGCTGCCCTCATGTGCTGCTGAATAACTCTGACGTCATCCTGCAGTGTCTGAACGTACTCGGGCCCAATCAAGAGTGCCTCGGTAGGGTCACTCCATGATAAGGGAGTCCGGCACGGCCTGCCATACAGAGCCTGGAATGGTGCCATGCCGATAGATGAGTGGTAGGAGTTATTGTAGGAGAACTCCACCAGGTGTAGACGCTCTACCCAACTCCCCTGATAGTCCAGAGCGACTGCTCGCAGCATATCCTCTAGCGTCTGAATCATCCTCTCAGTCTGCCCATCAGTCTGAGGGTGAAAAGCTGTGCTAAGGCGTAGCTGAGTACCAAACGCCTCCTGCACCTGACGCCAAAATCTGCTGAGGAAACGTGTGTCACGATCGGAGACGATCGTCTTCGGTACTCCATGGTACCGGATGTGCTCTATGGTGAACACCTCAGCCAGCTTGGACACCTTCCTTGTGTCCTTGATAGGTATAAACCTGGCTGTCTTGGTCAACCTATCGACTATCACCCAAATAGAATTCAGTCCGCCTCTAGCTAGAGGGAGACCGACCACAAAGTCCATGCTGATGTCGTCAAATTTCCAACACGGTACTGGTAATGACTGAATCTGGCCTCCTGGTCGGCGATGCTCAAACTTCACCTTCTGACAGGTGAGGCATCAGGAGATGAAATCTGCTACATCCCTCTTCATCCCGCTCCACCAGAATAACTGCTTCAAATCCTTGTGCATCTTGGTGGCTCCAGGGTGTACTAATAATGTAGAGGAATGAGCTTCAGAGAGAATCCTGGTCTGAAGTTTTGTCGCATCTTGAGGAACGCAGAGTTTGCCTCTGACTCGAATGTGTCCCTCGCTGTCTAGCTCATACTCATACTTCAGACCATCAGTCAAACCGTCTGTAACTTCTGCCTGACGCCCTATAGGTATACATCACTGTCCTGGGCTGCGTATATCTCCTCAGCTATCGTGGCCGTCTCTATCAAGGCTAGGAGTGAGTATGCTCTCCTGCTCAGAGCGTCTGCCACGACATTCCTTTTACCTTCAGTGTACTGAAGGTTGATGTCATAATCAGCCAATAGCTTGACCCATCGTCGCTGTCTCAGGTTCAACTTCTTCTGGGTCCAGATGTACTTCAGACTCTTATGGTCTGTCATAATCCGGATTGTGGCTCTATACAAGTAATGTCGCCAGATCTTCAAGGCGAAGACTATGGCGAGGAGCTCAAGGTCATGTGTGGGGTAATTTTCTTCGTGCTTCTTCAGCTGTCGAGAAGCATACGCTACCACTCTACCATTCTACATCAGTACCCCACCAATCCCTCTGCCTGAAGCATCACAATACACCTCGTATCCCTCATTCCCTTCAGGGATCACTAATACTGGAGCTGTGGTCAGGGCGTCCTTCAGCGCCTAAAAGGAGACCTCACAAGCCTCTGTCCATACAAACGGGCTGTCCTTCTTCATCAGAGAGGTCAAGGGCTTGGCTAGCCTGGAGAAGTCCTTCACAAAGCGTCTATAGTAGCCAGCCAACCCAACGAAACTCCTAATCTCTGTCACAGTGCGAGGTCTATGCCAGCTCTTCACTGCCTCAATCTTAGCTGGTCTACTGAAACTCCCTCAGCTGAGATCACATGTCTAAGAAATGACACCTTGTCCAGCCATAATTCACACTTGTTGAACTTGGCATATAGTTTCTTCTCTCTCAGAGTCTCCAAGGCTATCCTCAAATGCTGCTCGTGTTCCTCCTGACTCTTGGAGAAGATCAAGATGTCGTCTATGAACACGACCACTGACTTATCTAACTGGGCTTGAAAGACTCTCTGCATCAGATCCATGAATCTCACTGGTGCATTGGTCAGTCCAAAACGGCATCACTGTGAACTCGTAGTGGCCGTATCTGGTCCGGAAGGCTGTCTTCTCTATATCTGACTCGGCTACAGCTATCTGATGATATCCGGACGCAGGTCAATCTTGGAGAACACCTTAGCTCCCCTCAGCTGGTCGAACAAGTCATCGATCCTGGGCAGTGGGTACTTGTTCTTGATCGTGACATTGTTCAGCTCCCTGTAGTCGATGCAGAGTCTCATGCTCCCGTCCTTCTTCTTGCACTTGAAAACCAGAGCACTAGAGCACCCAAGGTGAGACACTGGGTCTGATGAAACCCTTATCTAGTAGCTCCTACAGCTGCTTCTTCAACTCAACCATCTCTGCAGGGCCCATCCGGTAGGGAGCCTTAGCAATCGGTCCCGTGCTAGGTATGAGGTCGATGTTGAATTCAACCTCTCTCAGCGGTGGTAGTCCAGGTAGCTCTCTGGAAACACGTCGGGTACTCCGACACAATGGGAACATCGCTCTAGAACTTCGGATCCATCCTCAGATCCTGGGCATAACAGTAGTGGGCGGTAGCGCCCTTGGACACCTCCTTCATCAGGGATAAAGCCGATACAACCTTCACAGTCGGCTGCTTAGGTTGCATTCGGTATGACACTGTGACCCCTGTAGCTGACTTCAGGAGGAGGCGATGATCCGCACAGTGTAGTCTGCCTCTGTACCGCTGTAGCGTGTCCATGCCCACAATTATGTCGAATCCCATGCCAGGGAAGACTATGACTCAAGAAGGAAGTCTGCTCCCTTGATGTGTATGCTCAGATTCTTGCACTGCTTGCTGCACTTGATTAACTCTTTGGACGACAACAAGACTGGGCAGTCATGGATATCCCTATAGGGGCATCTATCTTAGCATGAAAAGCTTGGGATATAAAGGAATGGGAGGCTCCAGAGTCAAACAGGACGGTGGGCATCATAATGATTCCTCTATAAGGGGCTCTATCTTTAGCATGAAAAGGCCTCCACTCCACTAATTAAGAACGTGCCTGAAATTATAGGATAGATTTTTAAGATTCTGGGCAAATGTTCCAAGGTAATTACTCAAGGTTAATGCTTATACCTGTGATGACCATTCCATTGCTCTTTGCTTGAGCCTGGTTCAACACATTCAACCTGATCCCTGAGTTTCCAACCCCTACAATGAAGCAATAAAATTCTTAGAATTTCCATTCTTATTGAAAGCTTCATGAGCAACTTAAAATTTACTATGCTAAAATTGTAAAGTACAAGGCTAGGTCTGTCTAAAGGTTAGGTTTAAACGGCACGGTTTCATGTGGGTCTGGTTAATAATGGGTGTGGGGCTGTGTTGGGCTTGATTCTCTTCACCCCATGGTAGATGAGTCTAGCTGCCCCACCAAAAATCAGTACATCACCCGACTTCAGGAGGATCTTGGTAGCAAGGTCCATCCTCCTTTGATCACCAAATAGGAACTCCGCGTTGTCTCCAAGCGATATGGACACCACTGGAACTCCTCTGGTGACGGACTCTGGTGATTCGTCCTTGTCTTGGTGCATCCCTAGCTTACCCTCCTTTCCATAGAAGTTGATGATGCACACGTCGGAGGTTAGGTCTGGGATGAGCTCATCCTCCAATTCTTGTGCTGCCTTAACTGTAGCTCTAATGATGGTCTGCAGTTCCTCCGGGACTGGTGGCACCTCCACCTCTTCATAGCTCTTGGTGGTGTGGTTCCACTTCTTACCTAGGCACATGATCTTCACCACCTTCATGGTTGAACCATTCTTGAAGGTAGGGGTGTAAAAATTTCCTTCCTTCACACCTAACTCCCTGATCTTGAGGATCAATGCATACTGGACTGTTGGGGTCAGGTACTCTCGTAGTAAGATCATCCCGGGTCTCAATACCTCACACTTCTCTGGTGGGTATGGTTTGGCTTCAAAGGGGATGTTGGGTGTGGAAAATGGTAAAATAGGAAAGCAAATATCGAAAGCTGAATGGAAACAACAATTGCCATTAAATAAATAAGTCACGGTTCACAACTGGTAATGAAAAGGTTCGAAGTAAAAACAAATAAAGGTTTATAGTTCATCCCTTTTACATTGGAAAAGTAAAAAAACTAGCCAATGGAATGTAAAGGAAGTAGAAGTCTAAGCTTCTTCGTGAGGGAAGTAGTCCTCACCAGGTGAACTCGGGTCATCACTTGCCGCCTCGACGCGGTCCACCAGGTTAAGAATCGGTGCCTTGCCCGGCCTCTGGGGGTAGTTCTGTCCCGGCCTCTGTGGATGGCTCTGGGCAGGGCGGCTGTTGCAAACGATTTATTTGATATATTAAAACCTAAAAAACCTAGAATTCAATAGTTCAATAGATCGTCAGGTTTCAAAAATCCCGGTCGAAATAGTATAGTAATTCAATGAAGCGACCGGGGTGTCAATCCACGGGACTTGATGTGGTAAGTCTAGCCTTAGATAATGGTTAACTCAAAAAGGGGTTTTGTTTTGGTTTTGGGTTTCACAAATCGATAACAAGAAAGTAAATAGCAGATAAATTAAAGTGATAGTTTTGGGAGTGTGAACGGTACTCTAGGTTCAGGGAGTTGTTTCACTAGCTAGGTTCTGCATATTCTACTACTGCTTGAGTGGAGACTTGGATCGGCTTGTAATTCTCAATTATCTATTCTGTATTAAGTCTTAATTCCAGATAGCTCATCTAGACAGGACATGTAGTTCTAGTCTAGACCTAGCAAGTATATCTAGATGGTTTTAATGCACAAAATTACTAGTCTGGTTTAACCCGACTAAGCTCCTAGTGACTAAAGTAATCTATCCGATTGCAATTCACATATAACAGGTTAATAGGACCGTCAATGCTAATCACCTTATCTGATCATAACATGATTCGAGGGCTTATAATAAATTCATGACGTTTATTAAAAGCACTTAAAAGCATTAACCTGAACAATCCAAATTGTCTCAAATAAGCAGTAACATAATGCAGAGTTTAGCTAATTACAACATCCCTTCCCCTAGAGTATATCCTCTTAGCTAGACATAGCAATTATAATCATAAATGAGAGAGAGAGTTAGAAGAAATCATCTGTTACGAAGATCTTCTTGCTCGCTCCGTCCTTTGTCCTTGCGCCGTGCTAGCTTGAAGGTTGATCTCGGTGATAATGGAGTGGACTGGGTGAAATGGGGCAAAAGTGGAAGTTTTGGTGAGGTTTGTGAGGTGTCCGGATCCACAGGGTCAGACGTGATCCGGACGTGTGTAAAATGAATGTGTCCGGCTAAGCCGGGGCGGACGTGATCCGGACGTGGGTGGAGTGAGTGTGTCCGGATCCGGACAAGGGTAGGACGCGGCTAAATGGTGAGTATGGATACGGGATATGTGTATGAATGACCGATGAAGATTACGGAGGTTTTTTGAGGGAATGATTATGGATTTTGTGAGTGAACGATGCAGTTTTACGGAGGGGATTTGATGAATGGAGATGGAGTGTGTGAATGAGAGGATATGCAGAGAGGGAGAGATGAGGGGTTAGACTGTGAAGTCTGGTGCGAATTGGAATGAAGGCAGTGCTGGGTTTATATAGGGTTAGAGGAGGAAAACAAGGGTTAGTGGTGATTTTGACGTTTGTGTTGATTGAGCATGGAGCCTGGATTAATCAATGTTGTAGTGCGCCGCTCCCCTGTTTACATGCCGACTGTCTGTAATGCGCCGCTCGATAATTAGCCGAAAGGCTAACTATCAGTGCGTGCATTTTTATTTTTCAATTCTGTGTGACGTCCGGATCGTGTCCGGATCGTGTCCGGATCCGGACGTGACACAGAGTTTTAGATCTGAAACGCGAACTCTCGGATCTGAAATTTTAGTCATGTCCGGCTTGCGTCCGGCCCAATCAGATCCGGACAAGAGATGTCCGGCTTTGTGTCCGGCCAAACTGATCCGGACAAGACCAATTTTGGTCTCTTCTCCTGATTTGTTCCCCGTTTGTTGTGTTGTAATCCTTATGATGTATAATCTTTATTTCCTGGGTTTTTCCTGCATTTAACATATATAACACATCAATTCTTATCAAAACATCAATCTTAGGAAAAACACATAATAAGTGGGAAACATTGCCTGAATTGTTACAAATTATAAGGTATTTAAACCCTAAAAAGCCTATATGTTTCACACTTATCAACTTCCTCACACTTAAGCTTTTGCTTGTCCTCAAGCAAAATAAGAATAAGAATATCTCTAAAACCTTCAAATAATCTCAAATTTGAAACAAGTGCAGGGCGAAATCAAACCAAGTGATAAATGAAAGAATAATCTCGCTCTCTGAGGTAGGTTTTCACAAACAGTGAAGCAGGAACAATTTTTGTAAAAGCATAGAGAAACTAGATTGTAGAAAACAAGTTAACTTAGCTTGGGACTTTCCACCATTTTCATTCCTCTAACCTTTGGATGACAAGGGTGTGAAGTAATGCCTTATTCCGCAATACCTTTCAACACCACGTACTCGTGATCAAAAACAAAAATTAAACTGCAATGAATTTTTCTTTCACATGCAAAAACATTCTTCTTCCAAGAATTATATAAAAAACAAACGAAATATTGTGAATTGCAGAGTTATTCCGTAACCCAGACTTTTCTCTTATCCTTGTAACGGTGTTGGGCCAACTATCCCAGATCACGAGACCTTAGGTAGATAGGTGATAAGGCACCCTTAAGACTTAATAACCGGATAGACGAGGCCTGCTTTTGTTAGGAAAAATTTTTGATCAGTGGAGTACCTTGCCTTATCCTTTACATTCCAAACATTCACTTTATTCCAAAATCCTAAGCTAAAATAATCTAGTTTCCACAACTAGCCAATCTACCAGATTTTTAGTGAAAAGAGAGTATTTTTAAATTAAACTATTTTTATACAAACCTCATCAAGCAAAAAGATTCCTACGGTTTTCACTTTGGTTTAACATCACTCAGTGTGCACAGGCATTAGAGAAGCAAAAAGCAAGTGTGGCAATAAAGAACAATTAGCATGTTTTCAGGGAAAGGTCTCTCCTTCCTCACACTTAAGATGAGCAATGTCCTCATTGGTCAAAGAAGAAAAACAGAGAAAAGAGCTTTCAAAACATGCTATACTCCTAATAGATGCATATGCCATAATTAACCCTCAACGCAACAAATGTGGAACATCAAATAAGGGAAAGTAAGAACTGAGACTCCCCTAGTGTTATGGATTGAGGAAGATGTTCTTCCTCACACTTGAAGTTTGGCAGGGGTCGAGGGATTCCTTATGAGTCACAAACAGTATACGTTGTGTGCAGATTAAGAGTTGCTAAATTTTCACTGGCAAGTACAACCACAGAATAAAGTGCATTAACTCGAACTACAGAGGATATTTGAATCGAATGAGTCATAATTAGAGAAAGAATACTCCCCATAGTTTAAGCTTAGCAGACATTCGCAAGTGGTGTGGTTCCATTTTCTGTACTTATAGCCATTTGTTTCGCAGTAGAGGTGACATGTAAAGTAATCATTTTAGAACGCTGCACTGCTCAGAGAAACAAGAGATTTAGCAATTTAGAATTGAAAACACTGCTGAATATATCTAATACCACTTCTCCTGCAGTCCCATGTTTCTGTTAGTCTTAACAAACAAAAGTAAAAATAAGTCAAAGAAAAAGAAAAATACAGAAAAACCAACAAAAGAGAAGAAAGCAGTAAAAATAGAATGGCTATCACTGAGGTGGTGGTGGTGGTGGTGGTGGCTGTCTCGCTCCCAACTGGGCAATGAGCATCTGCATGAGCTGGTTGTTCTGGGCCTGCTGAGTGGATGCATCTGCCATGTACCTAGCAGCCTCTCTGTGTAAAGCATCACTGCGCTCTAACGCTCAGCGATGGAGGTCTGCTCTGCCTGGAGGTGGCCCTGGGTCTGGCGGATCTCATCTATATGTCCCTCCATGCGCACCTGGCGCTGCTGGACCTCCCTACCTGCTGCTGTACAGAACTGAACTGCTGCTCCAAACCCCCGAATCTCTGCTCCATCCTCTGCTGCTGCTGGAGAATGGAGTCCATCAGAGTCTGCATCTCAGGTGGGATGCTCATCACTGGGGCCGTGGGGGGTGCCATGGTAGCAGTGGCCGGTGTGGAGCTGGAGCTCGCAGATGTACCCGTAGATCCTAAGCCCGAGCTGCCCTTCACCTAGCTGCCGTCATCTAGGCGTAAGAAGCCCCATCTCCTGAAGGTCGTAAGGGAGATGGGTGTCTCACCCTCCCTCATACGCATGTCAGTAAAGATCTCCTCGGGGAGGGTAGAGGCAAGAAGATGCTGAATGAAGATAGGAAAGATAGGTGTGATCTTCTTCTTCTTCGTCCACAGATATGTCACCACCTTATGCAGCTGTCTGAACATGACGTAGGGTAGCGAGAGCTGCTGGGCTGCTGGATGTGGTGAGGCTATGAGGTAGTCTAGGAGGACACAATCCTCGTCAGAAGCATCATTCCCAGCCTGAGGCCGGATCTGATGACTGAGGATCTCTGCTAGTGTCCTCTGCTGAAGGGAAGGAAGAATGGCATACGGGAGTATAGTCTTATGCTCCTCACCCCGTCGGCGAGTAGTACTCCCGACCTCGCTTAACCACCTAGTCTTACTCGCCCTAAGCGCGTCCTCCGTAAACTCTCGATGACTATCCGCATTATCCGGAAGAAATAAAAGATCAGCAAAAGACTCGGGGGTTACCTCCACCTGGAACTCGCGGACGTAGGAAATGATGCTGTGTGTCGTGTCTGACGCCACAGCATTGGCGTAAAACTCGCGTACCAGCTCTGGAGAGAACACTCCCTCGCCCATGCGCAATATGCTGGTGGCCCCGAGACTCTCGAAGATAGCTGTAAGCCCGGCCTCAGCTGCTGCCTCGTCTGTGATACGCCTCTCGATGACGAAGGCTCCACCTCGATCGTACCAAGCCCGCGTGGCTGCTGATCGAAATCCATCATCGCGTAGTGGGGCCTGGGCCGGCTCTGACTCGTCGTCAGGGCGTGGGTTCCTCGAAGAGGATCCTCTGCGTGCAGGACCACCTCTAGTGCGAGCCATCTATCAGATAAAACACAGGCAGTAAGTAAACAGAAGTAACAGTCACACCAAAACCCGAAACCAATCGAGCATCATGTTCTATTTGAACATATTCTTTCACACAGCTTATTTACGGAATCAAGGCATTAAAACAGCCAAACATTGCATATTATAACATTAAACAAGACAACAATCTCCTAGAAAACAAACGCACAAAATTTGCAAATTTTACACATGTCCGGGTCCACGTCCGACCCTACTTAGCCAGATGCAGATCCGGACGCGTCTGGAATCCGAAAAAAATTTTCGTCGCGAATAGAGCGACGAATGCACAAACCAGAAATAGAATCCACACAATTTCTCAGAAATGTTCACGGTTTCTCGTCCCAACAACAGATCGACATTAGAAACACACAAAACTGCCTATTCTACTCGATTTTTGACAGAACAAATTCAAAAAAAATTTTGTTTACAGTCGCACACAATATTTTACCAGAAGTTCGCAAGTTTCACACAAGATCCATATTGTCGCACCACAAGCCACAAATTATCAGCAACTACCAAACAACTACTTAATCTACTGCATTATGAGTGTACATCGAATTGAAATTTCAAAAATGGCAGAACCTGGTTGCGGTTTGGGTGTTGAATTCGAAAGCGAGGGAAAACTCGGGTGAGGTTTGGCTGGACAGTGTGGTGCGTCGGGTCGGTGTCCTGATGTCGCCGGAAGTAGTGAGTAACGGTGGTGGTGTGTTTGGCTGGGTGGTGGCTAATGGAGGTATGGTGTTTCTTCTGAGTTCGAAGTGGCGTCGGGAGGATGAAGAAGCAGTGAAGAGGGAAAGAAGAAAGAACGAAGAGAAAAAAATTAAATCCGAAGATGCGCGTTTTAGTCTTGTCCGGATTGAGTCCGGATCCGGACGTGGCTAGGGTTTCGTGTGACCGAATTTGTGTCCGGCTAAGTTGAGCCGGACACGTTTAAACGTCTTTTTTTTTATAATTAAAACCACTACTTAAAAACATCTCATTCATAAAAATGAAACATTACCACAAATAATCAAACAAAAATAAACAAACATACGGAATGCAGAAATTAAATAACAAGAGTGTTTAAGGACTCCCTGATCCTTGATGAACATTGCCATGATTCTTCCTCACACTTGAGTTCAGTTTAGCATTAGAGTAAATTACCTGAAAGATTAAATCTGCAAAACCAGAAGAGCTCAAGTGGAAACAGATAAAACCATTAGTATAAAGTAAGAGCCATGGCTCTTTCAATTTGCACAAAAGTGATTAACACTCTGCTAAATAAGAACAAAAGAGGAAAATAATTAACTAAACCAAGGAAGAGATACAAATCGGTGGGTTGCCTCCCACCAAGCTGCCCGGAGTTTAAAGTATCTGGCTGGACTTTACAGATAAGGTCAAGGAGGGCCGCCATAGCAGCTAGCAATAGTTTTCTTCAGTCTGAAATACCATTGCTGGCGTGGCTTCTTGGATGCTTTGGGAGGTGGTGCTGCAATACAGATAGAAGAGATAGAATTTATGGAATTGGAGCTTTCAATTAAGGATATACCTGGTGCTGGAGGCTGAGAAAAGGTACCGCCTAGGTACTTCTTCAATCGAGCACCATTTACTTTGAATACTTCTCCTGTCTTATTCTCTAGCTCATAAGCACCATAAGTAGTGATCCCCACAACTTTGAATGGACCTGCCCAATGTGATTTCAACTTACCAGGAAAGAGGCGCAGCCTGGAATTATAGAGCAACACTAGATCCCCTACTTTGAATTCTCTCTTATGGATCATCTGATCATGGATTCTCTTGTGCGCTCTTTATAAATTCTGGAACTGTCATAGGCTTGCTCTCTGAGTTCCTCTAGTTCAGATAGTTGAAATTTTCTTTTCTCTCCAGCAGTGTGCATATCAAAATTCAGGGCTTTCAATGCCCAGTAAGCTTTGTGCTCTAATTCGACTGGAAGATGGCAAGCTTTTCCATACACAAGTTTAAAGGAGACATACCTATAGGAGTCTTGAAAGCAGTCCGGTATGCCCACAAAGCATCATCTAGCTTAACTGACCAATCCTTCCTGGATGCATTTATAGTCTTCTGTAGGATCCATTTCAGCTCTCGATTAGTCACTTCTGTCAGACCGTTAGTTTGGGGGTGATAAGGTAGTGCTACCTTGTGGGTCACCCCATACTTACTCATTAGGGAGTCGAATGCTCGGTTGCAGAAGTGGGAGCCACCATCACTGATAATTGCCCTGGGCACTCCGAATCTGGTGAATATGTGTTTCTTCAGGAATTTCACCACTGTCTTAGAATCAGCATTGTGGCATGGAATAGCTTCTACCTTTGAGACATAATCTACAGCTACCAGGATGTATTGATTTCCATGAGATGAGGGAAAAGGGCCTGTGAAATCTATGCCCCAGACATCAAAAAGTTCTACCTCAAGAATACCTTTCTGAGGCATCTCATGCTTTCTGGAGATGTTTCCCATCCTCTGACAGGGGTCACAATGGGAACAGAAATGGTGGACATCTTTATGTAGAGTAGGCCAGTAGAATCCACACTCCAATATTTTTGCAGTTGTTCTTGTATAACCATGATGGCCACCTGCTTCTTTAGCATGACAGAATTCGATTACACTCTGGATCTCCTTGTCTGGAAGACATCACCTCATCAAGCCATCAGCACAGATCCTAAACAGATATGGATCCTCCCAGATATAATGACGGGTTTCTGACAAGAATTTCTTCCTCTGGTTATAGCTGTAGTCATGAGGAATTAAACCAGTAGCAAGATAATTAACTAAGTCAGCATACCAGGGTTCATCTACTTTTCCAATCTTGAACACCGTCTCATCAGGAAAGAATTCATTGATTGGGATTCCATCATCAGGGATATCAAGTCTGGATAGGTGATCAGCAACTCCGTTCAGCTTCCCCTTTTATCCACAACTTCTAAATTAGATTCTTGGAGAAGTAAGATCCACCTCAGAAGTCTTGGTTTCGATTCATTCTTCTGAAAAAGGTACTTGAGGGCTGAATGATCTGTGTGGACTATCACCTTGCTTCCAAGCAGATATGGTCGAAACTTGTCCAGAGCAAACACCACAGCTAGCAACTCCTTCTCTGTAGTAATAATTTTTCTGTGCATCAATTAAGGTCTTGCTAGCATAAGTGATTACCCTCAGCATCTTATCTTTCTTCTGACATAGTGTGGCGCCAACAGCATAGTCACTCGCATCCGTCATGATCTCAAATGGTTCAGACCAATCCGGTGGGACCACAATTGGTGCTGAACAGAGCTTCTCTTTGATAGTCTGAAATGATGTCAAGCACTCCTCTGTGAATTGAAATTTGATATCCTTTTGTAGCAGATCTGACAGGGGTTTGGCAATTTTTGAGAAGTCCTGTATAAATCTCCTGTAAAAACCTGCATGACCAAGGAATGATCTCACATCTTTAACTGAATTCGGTGGGGGCAGCTTTTCTATTACCTCTATCTTGGCCTTGTCCACCTGGAGGCCTTCTCTTGATACCTTATGCCCAAGCACAATTCCTTCTTGTACCATGAAATGGCACTTTTCCCAATTCAGCACAAGGTTCGTATCCTCACAACGAGCCAAGATCAGGTCTAATTGCTCTAGACAAACATCGAAGCTTTGTCCATAGACAGAGAAGTCGTCCATGAACACTTCAATACTTTTCTCAATAAATTCATTAAAATTGCCATCATACATCTCTGAAATGTGGCTGGAGCATTGCAAAGACCAAAGGGCATCCTCCTGTAAGCAAAAGTACCATAAGGACAGGTGAAGGTAGTCTTCTCCTGATCTTCTGGCGCAATGGGAATCTGGAAATAACCACTATACCCATCAAGGAAGCAGTAGAACTCCTTCCCAGCTAACCGCTCCAACATTTGATTAATAAACGGTAGTGGGAAATGGTCCTTCCTTGTGGCCTCATTTAAGCGCCGGTAATCGATGCATATCCTCCAACTTGTGGTTTGCCTCTGGGGTACCAATTCACCTTTCTCATTTGGCACTGCAACTATCCCCCCTTTCTTTGGAACAACCTGGACTGGAGATACCCACTGGCTGTCAGAAATAGGGTAGATAATACCTGCATCAAGAAGCTTTAGCACCTCGGCCTTGACCACCTCCTTTAGATTTGGATTCAACCTTCTCTGAGGCTGTCTCACTGCTTTGTAATTCTCCTCCATATGAATCCAGTGTGTGCAGAAACCCGGATTAATCCCCTTGATGTCAGCAACTGTCCAACCCATGGCACTTTTATGTTTCTTTAGCACCTCCAGAAGTCTAGATTCCTGCAAAATAGACAAAGATGCAGAGATAATAACAGGCAGGGTGTTACCCTCTGCCAAGAAAACATATTTGAGATGGGAGGGGAGAGATTTAAGTTCCAAGGTAGGAGGTTTCTCTATTGAAGGTATGGGTCTTTGGATGGATCGATCCAACTTTTCCACAGGAGGAGAGGAGGAACGAAAGTATGATTTCCCGTGATTCAGCTGCTGGACGACCAAGGCCATCTCAAAACTGTCTTTGTCATCCTCAATGGATCGACTTATTACCTGCTCTAAAGTATCAGAAAACTTAAACAAAGAATTAAAAGAATCAATACTCCTATAGTCATCATCAAGATCATAAGAGTTATCAATTAAATCAGCAGAGAAAACAGCTTGAGAAGAGGTGTTTTTCCGCATCATCTTATTTATATCAAAGCTTAATTCTTCATCATGGAATTTCAAGGTAATCTTCCCCTTGTCAACATCAATAACAGTCTTTGCAGTTCTGAGGAAAGGTCTACCTAGAATCAGAGGTACCTCAACATCTTCATCCATGTCAAGGATCACAAAATCAGCGGGGAAGAAAACTTACCCACACTAACAACTACATTTTCAACCATACCTCTGGGTGTGATCGATGATCTATCAGCTAGCTGGAGTCTGAAATGAATGGGAACGAGCTCACCCGCATGAAGCTTTTAAACATGGTGTATGGCATCAGGTTGATACTCGCTCCTAGATCACAGAGGCCGTATCCGCAATCCATGTCTCCAATTGAACAGGGGATGATGGGCTGACCAGGATCACCACGCTTTGGAGGCAGCATCTGTCGGAACGGTTCACAACTGGTAATGAAAAGGTTCGAAGTAAAACAAAATAAAGGGTTTATAGTTCATCCCTTTTACATTGGAAAAAAAAAACTAGCCAATGGAATGTAAAGGAAGTAGAAGTCTAAGCTTCTTCGTGAGGGAAGTAGTCCTCACCAGGTGAACTCGGGTCATCACTTGCCGCCTCGACGCGGTCCACCAGGTTAAGAATCGGTGCCTTGCCCGGCCTCTGGGGGTAGTTCTGTCCCGGCCTCTGTGGATGGCTCTGGGCAGGGCGGCTGTTGCAAACGATTTATTTGATATATTAAAACCTAGAAATAATCCAAGAATTCAATAGTTCAATAGATCGTCAGGTTGCAAAAATCCCGGTCGAAATAGTATAGTAATTCAATGAAGCGACCGGGGTGTCAATCCACGGGACTTGATGTGGTAAGTCTAGCCTTAGATAATGGTTAACTCAAAAAGGGGTTTTGTTTTGGTTTTGGGTTTCACAAATCGATAACAAGAAAGTAAATAGCAGATAAATTAAAGTGATAGTTTTGGGAGTGTGAACGGTACTCTAGGTTCAGGGAGTTGTTTCACTAGCTAGGTTCTGCATATTCTACTGCTTGAGTGGAGACTTGGATCGGCTTGTAATTCTCAATTATCTATTCTGTATTAAGTCTTAATTCCAGATAGCTCATCTAGACAGGGCATGTAGTTCTAGTCTAGACCTAGCAAGTATATCTAGATGGTTTTAATGCACAGAATTACTAGTCTGGTTTAACCCGGACTAAAGCTCCTAGTGACTAAAGTAATCTATCCGATTGCAATTATCACAGGTAACAGGTTAATAGGACCGTCAATACTAATCACCTTATCTGATCATAACATGATTCGAGGGCTTATAATAAATTCATGACGTTTATTAAAAGCACTTAAAAGCATTAACCTGAACAATCCAAATTGTCTCAAATAAGCAGTAACATAATGCAGAGTTTAGCTAATTACAACATCCCTTCCCTAGAGTATATCCTCTTAGCTAGACATAGCAATTATAATCATAAATGAGAGAGAGTTAGAAGAAATCATCTGTTACGAAGATCTTCTTGCTCGCTCCGTCCTTTGTCCTTGCGCCGTGCTAGCTTGAAGGTTGATCTCGGTGATAATGGAGTGGACTGGGTGAAATGGGGCGAAAGTGGAAGTTTTGGTGAGGTTTGTGAGGTGTCCGGATCCACAGGGTCGGACGTGATCCAGACGTGTGTAAAATGAATGTGTCCGGCTAAGCCGGGGCGGACGTGATCCGGACGTGGGTGGAGTGAGTGTGTCCGGATCCGGACAAGGGTAGGACGCGGCTAAATGGTGTGTATGGATACGGGATATGTGTATGAATGACCGATGAACGTTGGGGAATGATTATGGATTTTGTGAGTGAACGATGCAGTTTTACGGAGGGGATTTGATGAATGGAGATGGAGTGTGTGAATGAGAGGATATGTATAGAGGGAGAGATGAGGGGTTAGACTGTGAAGTCTGGTGCGAATTGGAATGAAGGCAGTGCTGGGTTTATTAGGGTTAGAGGAGGAAAACAAGGGTTAGTGGTGATTTTGACGTTTGTGTTGATTGAGCATGGAGCCTGGATTAATCAATGTTGTAGTGCGCCGCTCCCCTGTTTACATGCCGACTGTCTGTAATGCGCCGCTCGATAATTAGCCGAAAGGCTAATTATCAGTGCGTGCATTTTTTTTTTCAATTCTGTGACGTCCGGATCGTGTCCGGATCGTGTCCGGATCCGGACGTGACACAGAGTTTTAGATTTGAAACGCGAACTCTCGGATCTGAAATTTTAGTCATGTCCGGCTTGCGTCCGGCCCAATCAGATCCGAGCAAGAGATGTCCGGCTTTGTGTCCGGCCAAACTGATCCGGACAAGACCAATTTTGGTCTCTTCTCTTGATTTGTTCCCCGTTTGTTGTGTTGTAATCCTTATGATGTATAATCTTTATTTCCTGGGTTTTTCCTGCATTTAACATATATAACACATCAATTCTTATCAAAACATCAATCTTAGGAAAAACACATAATAAGTGGGAAACATTGCCTGAATGTTACAAATTATAAGGTATTTAAACCCTAAAAAGCCTATATGTTTCACACTTATCAGCTGTTAGATGGTCCAGCACCTCCTGTGCCACCTCGACCTCCTCCAGTAGTAGTAGCAGTTGGGGCTCTAGCAGTGGTCCCGGTGCGTGGCTTGTAGTTCCTGGAATCCGGGTTCAAGAAGCATTCGAACGATCTGTGCCCCTTCTTGCCGCAGTGGTTGCAATCCACCAGGTTTCCCTTACAATCCTTGCCCGGGTGGTCCTTCTTGCACCACTTGCAGAAGTACTTCCTTGCAGATTGGTTCCCTGTTTCAGTTTCAAGGTTTGTAATTGTGATAACAAAATGTACCCACATTGGAGATTCTAATTTATCTCACCCCTAAATGGCTGGGAGCGGAGGGGCTCAGCATCAGCAGGATAAGAGACAATGGCTTTCTCGTTCCCTCCCTTGAAAAATCTTCCTCTCTTGTCATGATTCTAGGAAGAGCTTCCTGTTATACCCAAATTTCAACCCCCTCGGAGTAGTCTCTAAGGCATACGTGTTACAAAGGGCAAAATGGTCAAAATGCACCGATGCAGGATTTTCCAAGGACATTCTCGGGATTTTCTATTTTCATATGACTTGTTCATTATCTCCAAACACTTCCAAATATCATAGTCATTATGAAAGGTATTTCATGATTTTCTGATAATATTTATTCTGGAAATTAAGCTTTTAATAAGCTAGTTTCTTTAATAATTAACACATGAAATAACCTCAAAATAGAAATAAAAGGGTTTTCAAAATTAAAATAAAATTGTCACATGGTTAGCATGACTACACACAGTCATAAACCTGAAATTATTTTATTTGGAACCTTATCCCAAAATTTAAAAGAGAAATTCAATCATTTTTGCAATTTTCTCTCTCCTCTGGAAAATACCGAAATCAAAACAACATGTCATGAATTTTAACACAGGGTAGAGGATGATTATTAGAGACTAATGCCGTTGGAATTTCGTAATTTCGACTTTCCAATAATAAGTTATGAATTTTGGGAGATTCCAGATTGTGAGATTTTTATCTAATCGGTTATTTAACAAAATAACCCGATTCCAACTCTCAAAATTCCTAAAAATCATTCTTTACCTTCAGTTAAATTTTCATAATTTTTATCGGCTTGCAACATATTTTAAAAAATCAGATTCTCTTAGAGCACAAAATCAAGGTTTTAGATAAAAATTCTGTTCTATCAACTTGGCCATGCTCTTTCTATAAAAGGCCTTCCAAAAAACGACCTAGGGCAGGGTAGATGATCCCCATAGTCAGAAAACACAGCCGTCTACTTGCCTCCCACGTTTTCAACACTCCCAACACCGAAACTCTACCGAAATCATCCCAAAATCACCAAAAACACATTCTTTCTTCTCTCATTGAACTTCCAAGCATCAAAACACCACAAATACAGAACCAAAACGTGCTTAACAACACAAGGAAGAAGAGGTCAGAAGCTCGGGTCAAAGTCGAACCGGATCGGCCACCAACGAAGCTTTCAGAGATTCCCGACGTGAAGGAACAACAAGTTTTCGAAATCAAAACAGGGTAAAAATCAAATTCTCAAACCCTTCTGGTCAAAATACAATTCTGGTTGAAATTGCTAACCGAATTGATTTTTCCTTGCTTCTGAATTAAGGTTTGTTTGTGTTTCTGCCTTCTAACTTGTTCGTTAAGTTTCGCATTAAATTCGATTTCAAATTGAAAACTTTCAATCACTAACGTCTTGTACATCTTTCAGGCTACGCACCCATAAAATTTGAGCCAAAAACACCTTCGGGAACAGCCTCAACGCCGCCGTCTGAGGGCTGTCCGCACCCACGGACGTCATGTCCGGGGTCCCGGACTCACTGTCCGTAAGCCCGGACGCCCACGGACGGCGGCGGGATTTTTTAAATTTAAAAATTTAGGTTTTCTGATAATGTCCGGCCCACGGACAGCCTGTCCGTGGCCCCGGACTTTACAATTTTCTGTTTTCTGTTTAATTCGACTTTATTTTCATATAGGTTAACTGGGGTCCGTGGTTTCGGACATTAGGTCCGTGGCTACGGACGGAAACAAAATTTGACCTAATTCTGCCTCCGAAACCCTAGTTTAGGTAATTTTAATTTCCACTTTAATTTTCTGTCAAAAAATGCTAAAAACACAAAAAACAGAAGCTCGCGCACTTAGGTTAAAACGACTCGTAATAAGCCGTAATTAAACCAAGTAGAGGAAAAACGACCTAGGAAGGGTAATGAAAGTAATTGAACCCTAATTAAGTCGAATATCAAGCCCCGAACCCGAACTCTCCTTTCCTAATTTGATCTAGGTTAAAATTAGGTGGCGACTCGTAATAGGTTCCAGTGAGCTAGCTTAGGTTTTAATAATTATTGTTATATGACATAGTTATTAATCTTAGGCTATAAGTGGACCTAAAACCCGTTTAGATCCCAATCAAGTTAATCCACATAGGATAGGGTTTAAAATCGAGGCTCACAGACTGGCGACTCTGCTGGGGACAAACTTCTTAATTTTAACTTGCTTAATTTTAAGAAAGAGGGCTTAACTAAAAAAATGTTTATTTGTGGCTTTATTACATTGTTTGTTTACCTTTGTGCGCACTTTAATTCCTGCACCTTTGCATCATATGAGTACGAGGGTCCACGCAAACCAGTTTTACCCCCGGACCCGTTTGAGGGTCCCCTGTCAGGGACTCACACCTTTTAGGTGATGTGAATAAGCGGGGGAAAAGAGGAGGGTGTCGTCTAACCACACCCCTTAATACCTGGGCCTTAGCCCCAAGCGTTTTCCTGGCAGTGCCCTTACCTAGCCCTTTGTTTGGTCAGTCAAAGACCCGACCGTAGACGCATACCTTCAGGTGATGTGAAAAGAGTGGGGAAGCCCAAAGAGAATAGCGTGCAAGCCCTATTCCTTTGTGGTGACCTGGGCCCACGCCCCAAGCACCTCTCCGGATCGATCCATACCCGGTTCAATTTAAACATCTAGTGAGGACATGTTGAATTTGTGTGGGCCTTGCTTGCTTGTGTGGTCGGCCCACTACCCAGCCTAGAGATTGATAGGATTTCTCCTACATCAACCTAGCCCAACACGAATTGACAGCTCTATTTGTTTGCGGCCCGGAGGCCCTGTTTGGTTTAACATGTGAGTAGTTTGGGTCTCGGCCCAAAAGTTTAGATTTAGGTAATTTCTCTTCTGGCCCAATTTGAATTATCCAATTAGTTCTAGGCCCATAAAAAAGAAATTCACCTGAACTTGAAATAACTCACAAGTCCTTGAAATAAAATCTTTTTTAGAAACCACCTTCTCTGACCCAAAGAAAGTTAGACCCATTCGTGATTTAGGGACCATTCCAGCTCATGTGCTTTACTTCAGGCCCAAACACATTCCGGCCCAAGGGCTCATTCCAATCTAGGTAGACTTCTTGTCATGGCCCTATGCCAAAATCATAGATCCAGGTGTCACCTCTTAGGCACAATCAAAGCCATCCGTTTAGATTTCAGTCCAAATTCCAGTCTAAAAGTACTCCATCCCAAACACCTCATTTTCTGGGCATCCTGGCCCACTTCCTTTCAGTATAAGCCTGTTTTGGTTTTCGATCTACCTTGTGAAACGTCATTTTAGCCCTAGTATCATTCGGCCCACTTCCTTTTGCCAGCTAATAATGGACACCTTGGAAACAGGTAGGCCTATATCCCGAGAATGGCAGAAGGAGGAATTCCAATCAGCACGGATGCTCGGTTAGCCATAGAATTCGATGAGATGCTGAAAAAGATTGAGCGCATGGAGAAGGCCAACAAGCCGGCCGGTTTTGATTACTTTTCCACTGATTGTATCCCGAGATCGATCTCCCTCCAAATTTGAAACTGCCAACACTTCCTCTGTACAAGGGTTCCTCCGACCCACAGCTTCATTTGGCAATGTTCGATAGAGAAATGTCTATCCTTTCTGAACGATATGCAAAAGGCCAAGGTATTTGCTCGCTATCTTGATGAGACTCCTCAGCGTTGGTACATAACTCGAAGGATGAATACCAAGACATACGAGGAGGTCTGTGAAGCCTTTCTGCATCATTTTGAGTACGCTAGAAGTTTTGGAGTCACCAGGGCTGATCTTGCAAGCACACGACAAACAGAAGTGAATCAATGACCGACTTCGTCAAGCGTTGGAGGATGAAGGCAGCCGCTATGCTCACAAATATGGACGAACAGGAGCAAATCCGAATGGTAATCAAGAATATGCGAAAGCAATACAATGAGAAGCTGAAACTCACATACTTTCCTAGTTTTGACTTGCTGATGGGACAAGTTGGTGTCCTAGAGGAGTTGATCCATAAGGGAGAATTAAAGCTTGGGGACTCAGAAGACACCGGAAATGGTTCAAGGACAGCAGCTTGCGTCCAAAGAGGCATCCAAAAGAGAACCAGGCAGCATGAGGTAAACACCGTTCGACGGCTAAGAGAATCAGGCTGGGCTATTGGAGCATCAGAGCCACCTAGAAAGAAACTCCGTCAGAGAGATTCACAGACATCGGCCGACCGTTGAGCCAGGCTTTTAAAAGGCTCCAAGAGCGAAGCATACTACAACCTCTCACCCCCCGGCCTGGGGTCCCTCAGAAGGAAGGAATCTAAGTCAGTTCTGCCGGTACCACCAATTACCTGGCCACGACACTGAAGATTGCAAGGCTTTGAGGCACACGATCCAGGACCTCTTTGACCAGGGGTTTCGATGCGACGATATCTAGGAGAATGCTTTTGTTAGAAATCACTTTAAATTCACAGTTCTTAGTTTAGACTTTAGAATATTTCGTTCCCATTCAGTTTTCCTTTTTAGAATACTTTGAGTAACTTTTCGATGTTTGTGCTTAGTGTTATTCAATTTATTTTCCACTAATAAAGCTTTTGCATCCTTCACATCTTTAAGAAAATCATGTACAAATTTTTCGTAAATAAATGCTTTTTTTTCTAACAAAAAAAGGGTTTGAATGCGTGTTTTGATAAAGGCACGTGAAACAATCATCTTCTTGCAATAGAACAAGACGATTCGTTTTTTTTCAAATGGGTGAACATGTCCGTCCAAACACCGTCACAGAACATCTAAAACAATCCACAAAGCGGTCCAAATTCTACATCTGTTTAAGTGTTGTCATAAACCCCAAATCAATACTAGGGGCAATTTGAGCTCAGGTCCGTCGTCTTTAATATTCCGTTTAAGCGTGTGAGCTAGTCTCTGAGTGAAACTCATGAGAGTGTCTCGAGCGGAAAAACCATGAGCGAACGGCGTGTCATTTTTACACGACTTCGGAAAGACCACATTCAAAGGTGAGGTAAACGGCATAACTCCGACCGAAGGAGACAATTTGTGAATTTACTCTTAGACCTGTGAAAAGTAACAAAGAGCGGATACACAACTATCAGGAATGACGAAGCGCCTAGGTACAGCACCACATAGCCAAACTTGTGAACCCTGACATTAAACCCTAGGTACCCCCGCTGAGCCTTTCGTATATCCCTTTTTGACATTATGAACTCCACAAAATAACCCGGCCAATGATGAATGACCGACCCGGTGACCAAAGGAAGCGAGGAGCCCGACTCTCAGATAACATTCCCATCATTCCAAAGAGCAATGCCGCTATCAGCATGACAAAGTGATCCGCAAATGGTCCCAAAGTGACATAGGATCAACAGAGCTCACATCAAAACAGCTCCTCGAAGCCCAAAACCGGGAAACACAAGAACCCCGAAGGTGCCAAAGCCAAGAAAGATTAAAAACAAAGGCAAACCCGAAGTGCCTCGAAGAAATCCAAATGACAAAAAGAGAAAAGGTTGTAAAGGACAACTTCAAAGTCAGGTCCAAGAAGCTCGAAAGCAACGTCAACATGAAGCAGCTAGACGACTTCAAGACAAGGGAGATGAATCCAAGAGAAGATGCAAGGTGCAGCTTTGGTCACCTCCTTTAAGCTCCACATACCTCAAATATCCCTCCATGGTCCCGTTGTCTTTCATCACACCCTATGGCCACGTTATAAGCCTTAAGACTCCGACTTGATAGTTGTGTGTCCAATCACGTGAAAGTAACAGATCGAATGCGTAAATTCATCAAATATCAAATTCATTCATGGTCAAGAAGTTGTGACCGTAGGTGAGAGAAACGAGTGCAAGAATCAAACACTTTGAGTGTAAAGCACCACATCAAGACACAATCCTTGACCATGTGAGGATAAGACTTGTTCGCATGTTTAATCAAAGAAAATACTGGGGGCAATCGATCGTTCCGATCGATTGCCTGAACTCTAGCTCAGATTGCCTTAAGGAACAATACTGGGGGCAATTGTTGGTTCCACACATTGCCATGACAAACCAACGGAAACCCAAAGCGTGGGCACCACAAACACCACCACGCAGGCCCACATAAGCCCTTACCACGTAGGCCCACAAAGCCCTTACCCTCACATCATACCACACATGCCCACATAAGCCTTAACCTCCACACAACACCACTCTCAGGCCCGTCACTGGTCTTACCTCCACAAAACATCAGCTCATCTTAATCCAAATCACCATCCAAAATCACACCCCAACCCCAGGCTTGTCATAAATCCTGAAACACCAAAAGCTTTCACCAGCCACACACCTTGCACACATGAACACACATTCCATGTATCGTGTTCATCCTCTGATGGAAAAAAATTGCAGGTCTGGAACTCTTAGTCAGGAAATGATTATTTCGCTTTCCTTTCTTAACAGTGTTTTTCTCAAGCATTGCCATGTTTGGCACATTTTCAGCTATTTCTTGCTTGTGCAAATTTTTCGGTTTTCGCAAGCACTTCAATTTCACTTTGCAATACTCGGGTAAACCTTGTCATCTCCATGTTTGGAACCTTAACAATTTGATCACACATGACAATCATTTGCTAAAACGTGTTTTGCATCCTCACATCACAAGCATACTGCATTTGCCTGGTCAAGTTTAGATGTCGTCGGTCTCCATAAGCAACCGAGTAGATTGGGTCTCGGTCTCCATAAGCAACCGAGTAGATTGGGTCTCGGTCTCCATAAGCAAACCGAACCAGTAGAATGGATCTCAGTCTCCATAAGCAACTGAGTTAGTGGATCTCGGTCTCCATAAGCAACCGAGTAGAATGGATCTCAGTCTCCATAAGCAACTGAGTTAGATGGATCTCGGTCTCCATAAGCAACCGCAGTAGATTGGGTCTCGGTCTCCATAAGCAACCGAGTAGATTGGGTCTCGGTCCCCATAAGCAACCGAGTAGAATGGATCTCAGTCTCCATAAGCAACTGAGTTAGATGGATCTTGGTCTCCATAAGCAACCGAGTAGAATGGATCTCAGTCTCCATAAGCAACCGAGTTAGATGGATCTCGGTCTCCCTAAGCAACCGAGTAGAATTGGGTCTCAGTCTCCATAAGCACTGAGTTAGATGGGTCTCGGTCTCCATAAGCAACCGAGTAGAGTGGGTCTCGGTCTCCGTAAGCAACCGAGTACGGATGGATCTCAGTCTCCATAAGCAACTGAGTTAAGATGAGTCTCATCCCTAACCCTAGGCACACATAAGACCTACCCTACATTCTATCCTTTTGGCACACATAAGACCTACCCTACATTCAATCCTTTTAGGCACACGTAAGACCTACCCTACATTCAAATCCTTCAGGCACCCATAAGGCCTACCCTACAGGCACCCATAAGACTTCCCTTATTCATTCACTTTAGGCTCGTCATAAAGACCTAGCACCATCCTTAGTTCGTCATAAGACCTGGAGTCATCCCTTTAGGCTCGTAGTAAGACCTAACACCACTCCTTAGCTTACCTGCTTCCATTAAACACATTGCATTCATTTCATTCATTATAGGTAGTCAACGCCTAGAATAGCTTGACATTATTTCATTCATTATAGGTAGTCAACGCTTCCTAATAGCTTGACATCATTTCATTATAGGTAGTCAACGCCTTAGAATAGCTTGACATCATTTCCACATTTTAGGTTGTCAACGCCTTAGAATCGCTTGACATTATCTCATTCCACATTTTAGCTTGTCAACGCCTTAGAATCGCTTGACATATCTCACTTTCCACATTTTAGGTTGTCAACCCCGCCTTAGAATCGCTTGACATTATCTCATTCCCACATTTTAGGTTGTCAACGCCTTAGAATCGCTTGACATTATCTCATTTCCACATTTTAGGTTGTCAACGCCTTAGAATCGCTTGAACATATCTCATTTCCACATTTTAGGTTGTCAACGCCTTAGAATCGCTTGACATTATCTCATTTCCCACATTTTAGGTTCGTCAACCCCTTAGAATCGCTTGACATATATTTCTCATTTCCCCTGTTTAGGTGTCAACGCTTAGAACCGCTTGAATTGCTTCATTTCACTTTACTTGCAGGCAGTTCAACATCTTAGAATAGTTTGACACTCATATCATCATTATAGGTAGTCAGCGCCTTAGAAAGCTCGACACAATTTATCAGTTTTTCGATAACATGCAGGGTCTTGGAAACATTTGAAATTTTGGGGTATCACTCAAGCATCAACTAGCCTTCTCACTTTCATTACAAAGTCCAGTTGACGGGGGCAATCTGTTATACCCAAAATTTTCAACCCCCTCGGAGTAGTCTCTAAGGCATACGTGTTACAAAGGGCAAAATGGTCAAAATGCACCGATGCAGGATTTTCCAAGGACATTCTCGGGATTTTCTATTTTCATATCCTTGTTCATTATCTCCAACACTCTCCAAATATCATAGTCATTATGAAAGGTATTCAGATTTTCTGATAATATTTATTCTGGAATTAACTTTAAGCTTTTTACAAGCTAGTTTCGTTTAATAAATTAACACATGAAATAACCTCAAAATAGAAATAAAAGGGTTTTCAAAATTAAAATAAAATGTCACATGGTTAGCATGACTACAACACAGTAATAAACCGAAATTATTTTATTTGGAACCTTATCCCAAAATTTTAAAAGAGAAATTCAATCATTTTTGCAATTTTCTCTCTCCTCTGGAAATATCCGAAATCAAAAACAACATGTTCATGAAATTTTAACACAGGGTTGAGGATGATTTATTAGAGACTAATGCCGTTGGAATTTCGTAATTTCGACTTCCAATATTTCAATAATAGTTATGAATTTTGGGAGAGTTCCAGATTGTGAGATTTTTATCTAATCTGTTTTTAACACAAATAACACCGATTCCAACTCTCAAAATTCCTAAAAATCATTCTTTACCTTCAGTTAAATTTTCATAATTTTTATCGGCTTGCAACATATTTTAAAAAATCAGATTCTCTTAGAGCACAAAATCAAGGTTTTAGATAAACAAAATTCTTGTCTCTATCAACTTGGCCATGCTCTTTCTATAAAAAGGCCTTCCAAAAATCGACCTAGGGCAGGGTAGATGATCCCCATAGTCAGAAAACACAGCCGTCTACTTGCCTCCCACGTTTTCAACACTCCCAACACCGAAACTCTACCGAAATCATCCCAAAATCACCAAAAACACATTCTTTCTTCTCTCTCATTGAACTTCCAAGCATCAAAACACACACAATACAGAACCAAAACGTGCTTAACAACACAAGGAAGAAGAGGTCAGAAGCTCGGGTCAAAGTCGAACCGGATCGGCCACCAACGAAGCTTTCAGAGATTCCCGACGTGAAGGAACAACAAGTTTTCGAAATCAAAACAGGGTAAAAACAAATTCTCTAACCCTTCTGGTCAAAATACAATTCTGGTTGAAATTGCTAACCGAATTGATTTTTCCTTGCTTCTGAATTAAGGTTTGTTTGTGTTTCTGCCTTCTGCCTTCTAACTTGTTCGTTAAGTTTCGCATTAAATTCGATTTCAAATTGAAAACTTTCAATCACTAACGTCTTGTACATCTTTCAGGCTACGCACCCATAAAATTTGAGCCAAAACACCTTCGGGAACAGCCTCAACGCCGCCGTCCGAGGGCTGTCCGCACCCATGGACGTCATGTCCGGGGTCCCGGACTCACTGTCCGTAAGCCCGGACGCCCACGGACGGCGGCGGGATTTTTAAAATTTTAAAATTTAGGTTTTCTGATAATGTCCGGGCCCACGGACAGCCTGTCCGTGGCCCCGGACTTTACAATTTTCTGTTTTCTGTTTAATTCGACTTTATTTTCATATAGGTTAACTGGGGTCCGTGGTTTCGGACATTAGGTCCGTGGCTACGGACGGAAACAAAATTTGACCTAATTCTGCCTCCGAAACCCTAGTTTAGGTAATTTTAATTTCCACTTTAATTTTCTGTCAAAAAATGCTAAAAACACAAAAAAACAGAAGCTCGCGCACTTAGGTTAAAACGACTCGTAATAAGCCGTAATTAAACCAAGTAGAGGAAAACGACCTAGGAAGGGTAATGAAAGTAATTGAACCCTAATTAAGTCGAATATCAAGCCCCCGAACCCGAACTCTCCTTTCCTAATTTGATCTAGGTTAAAATTAGGTGGCGACTCGTAATAGGTTCCAGTGAGCTAGCTTAGGTTTTAATAATTATTGTTATATGACATAGTTATTAATCTTAGGCTATAAGTGGACCTAAAACCCGTTTAGATCCCAATCAAGTTAATCCACATAGGATAGGGTTTAAAATCGAGGCTCACAGTTCCCTCCTCCATTCCCCTCTTCCATCATCTCCCTTCCTCTTGCCTAGCACAGAGTCCTGTAGGAATGGTGGTCTCGCAGTCATTTGCATCATCCGCTAGCTCCTGTCGTGACAATATGTGTTAGTGGGGAAATCTTGCGTACCAGAAATTCTAAATCATGTTCCATACCTGTAAGGTCATCCCTCTGGTGGAACCGATCATAGTCATGATCCTGAAGTTCAAGCCGGTGTGGAATTGTCCACCAGATACCTCGGAGCGTAAGCTCCCTCTCCAATAACAGCGAGCAGCTCCACAAATTTGTTATAGTACTCAGCTGAGAAAGTCCCTTGTTTCAGCTGCTCGAACTCGCTCCTTATCCTCTCTGTAGGTAGGATGGATAGAATTGGCTCTCAGGGCCACCAAGAAGGCTGGAAAGTCGATGTCCGCCTGGGCAGTCAGCTTAGCTCTGGCGGTTTGCCACCATCGATGCGCGGGTCCCTAGAGAAAGTAGGCGCTATGTCCACCTGGCGACCCACTGGAACGTGCAGAGAGGTGAAAGCCTTCTGCATCTCGTCGATGTATCTCTCTCTAAGGTCTTCGGTTCTGGCTGGCCTTCGTAGACTGGGGGACGAAGGTCGTTGACTGCCTCCAGCCAGTTGAACTCCCGGGGACCATTGGGTGGTGGCGGTGGTGGTTGTGGGATCTGAGCCTGCAGCTGAGCTAATACAGTCGTCACGATCTGTGCTATAACCTCAGGGGTGATAGCGTCGGGTCCATAGCCTCCTGAAGGACCAGCTCCTCTTCCTCCTCTTCGAGACATTTTGCTGGTATTGACGGTTTTGTTACTCAGAAGGTGTATTGTTGAGTCTAAGTATCTATGTAGTAAAGTATGTACTATTTATAACGTCCTAAGGACGGTTTGTAGGTACGTGAAGTAAAACGTAAGTAGTAAAGTAAGTATGGGTAAGGGTCACGCGCCTTTCTGGAATTCTCACTTCCCTTCAATCCCAGTTCTACCCCAGTTCCCCAGTTTTAAGTGCACCTATAATCTAAGTACTTCACTCGGCTTGTTTTCTCGGGTTCAGAGCGTAACTACGCTCTAATACCAATTTCTGTAACGCCCCCATTTAACATATTTATAGCGGAAATAAAATACTAAAGGTGTAACAGACCATCGGGTTCCAAACACCCGACACCAACCTCACCAATTACAACTTTAAAAGATTACAACAGTCACGGTCTGACCTCGAGAAAACTTAACAAAAATGAAACAGTAATAAACACATTAACTCTCCACAAAACCTAACCCCACCCCAATCACTCGTTCTCTTCGTGGCCACCTGTATAATAACTCGTACCTGCAAGATAAAACCAAGAAGCCCACCCCGAGAGGGGTGGGTCAGTTCCCTGGAATGGAACTGGTACGATCCTCCAAAACACTTATAATACAACTCTTTATAAACAATAGCTTGAATACAATCACTTAAAACCACACAGAGAGAACAGGCACTTCAAAAATCACCAAGTCAAGATAACAAGTTGCGAAAGTAATACATAACAGAAAGTTAAAGTTAGTCAATCAGAAGAATCACACCATAAGTTAGAGTACATCCATTGTTTGTGTTAGATTCAGTTTCAGTTTGGAATAGGAAGACCCAAGTAGTCACAAGGACTAGGAATGAAAGAAGAGATCCAAGAACCCATAACTCAAGAGTGGAATCAAATCAACTGGGAGAGATGGCCCCCACCGCCAAGTACGTCCTTTTAGGACAGGGGATATATAGCCCCTCACTGTTTACTACGTCCCTTTTGGGACAGGGGATATACAGCCCCTCACTGTTACCATTGAAGAAGCGCGCACGTCACAACAAGAGACTCAACTCATGGATGAAACAATATCCAGAGTCAGAAGAAGAATTACCAAGATTAACCTTTTCCATATTCCTACTAGAACACTAACTGCACCAGAGCAATACCAAAACACTCAGTCCTACAGAGTGTAGAAGCGTAAACCCTAGACAGTTAATGTCTAGTGAGACAACCAAATAGAAGGAACCAATAACCAAGGAAGTTATACATTCAAGGCTCAGTTAGTCACACAAGCTGAGTTAGTCACACAACCATTCCCTTTTAGAAATCCATTTAGCTCAATTAGCGTTTGTCACAAACATCCCTTAAGTCTTGTTAGTAAAGCATAAGCGTACTAGAAATCGTACCTGGTATGTGAAGACAGTAATTAACTTGAATGAGTGATTCCCTAATAATAACCTATAATTAAGGTGTTCCAAGTGTTGATTAGTTAAGGGACTTATAAACTAAACACACCTCTATTCTTTCTGATTTATAGTTCCAGGTTTACCATTATTCTCTCACAAGGATTTGGGCTAGGTTTCGTTAATTAAATCTTTTGTTAGGCCCATTTAGTTTAAACTGGAACGATTCAGGGTTTAACCCTGAGAGTGGCCCAAACTCTCTTTGAATTGTTTAAGTGGGCTTTTTGGAGTTCATAGACTTGGGCTCAGTAGGTTAGCCCAGACCGTGTTACGTTTATGTTGTGTAATTAAACCCTTAAGTTATCAATGACTATTTTATTACACACCGATTAAAATCCTAAAGTTTAATATATATATATATATTCTTCTTATTATATCTCTCACAAGGAATGTTATTTCCTTCATCTATTTAATGTTATATATATCTTTGTGTATTAAGATTTATCCAGACATCTTTAAGAATTTTTTTATTGTATTTAATTATGTTTAATAACTTTTAGGCATATCCACAACCGATATATGGTTTATAAAATAAAATATTTTCCTTTATTTATTTAATATATATACGCATGTACCTGTATTAGAATTTATTTAAGTCATCCCTTATGTAGCTTATTGTATTTAAATTATCTTTATTACTTTAACATTTATCTGCATTCCATGTATGTTTTTAAATAAAGTACTTCTTTTGTTACATTTCAGAATATTAGCTTCTATAGTATTTAGTTAATAGAAGTGTTGATTTATTTAGCTCCTTGTTTTAACCTAAGTTACTATTTTATTCCCTTTTATATATGTGTAAATATATATATTTTCCCTTAGTTTTAATTAAGAATGTTAACTTCCATATTATATAATAATTAAATGTAGATTAGTTTAGTTCCTTGGTTTATCATCAGTTTTTATTTTTATTTCTCTTATATAAATATATATATAATTATATATATGTAAATAATTTTTACTTCACTTAAAAGTTAATTCCCAAGATATTTATAAACATATTGTTACTAAATGTTAGTTTAATCTTTTCATTATTTCCCAACCTAAAAAGTTTATTAATAAACTATAATTTAATTTGTGTTACATTAAAAACCATATATTATAAGTTATTCTTATGAAAAATTCATAAACACAATTTTTAAACCCATTTACCATTGTCCACAAATTCCCAAATTAAATATATAGTAGCTATAACATTTTAGACATATTATAAAATTTTTATTTCATAAAAATATCTTTTAAAATTATCTAAATAATTCCATAATACTCATAACTTGCAAAAATCATAACTTACGTTCAAAAACTCAAACTGATATTAATTTACACATAATAAACTACATTTTATAAGGAATCTATGGTTAAAATTTCAAGTCAATATACATTCGGGAAGGAATTTAAATTAATTCAACAAGTTAGGGTTTAATTCTGGAATTAATAAAACTAAAAACACTAAATCTATCCACGTTTTAATCTTGGCCGTCCGTTTCTAAAACCTATGATCGGACGGCTACTGAAAATCGAGTTCTTTAGCAAATCAAAACCGATACCTGAGTTCTAATCCTTCAATATCTCTCAATCTACAGAACGAAATTCGATGATTTTGTTTCTATGGATTCGAAATTCTCTTGCGGTTCTATTGATACCAATTTTACGATCTAAGGTGCACGAAATCGCAAAAACGAACGATTTGTGTATTCAAAGTTAGGGTTTATGCGGTTCTGAATTCGACGATGAAAAACCGGTTAGCAACATCGGAAGAATTTGAAGAAAACTCACCGGAATTGCACAAACGAGGAGAATTCGAAATCGGTTTTTCTGGAAAATATTCAAACTTTGCCTGTTCGAGGTGCCAACTTTGAGGATCTACAAGTTATGATCTAGAACGAGTTAGGGCCATGTTCTTGGGCTTAATCAAAAGAGGAGATGTAGCTCTACTACGATTGATAACAAGAACTAACCCAATTTGCAACACACAAGAAGAAATCTAAGCTGAAAGTCACGATTTATACCTTTGTGTTTTCTATGATTTTATGTGCAGTTCGAGTTGGCTACTTCACGGACCCAACGGACCACTCGCGCCAACTGGAAAGATTCAATCCCCGAAACCTACCGCATTTTAAAGTAGGGATGTAACTCTAACACTAGTGGAAGAATCATTGAATTTGATAGATTAGAGAAAAGTTACAGATCTCACAAGATCTGGGTTTACCTATTGACAAGGCAAGAATATGACGAAGGCAAGAGGGTCAAAGCGGTCCAGGCCACAGATCCCGATCCGGACCCGGGCCCCCTTCAGGACCTTGTTCGGGCTCCAGTTTGGGCACCAAACACTCATTCCGGCCCGCATTCTATAATCGGGTCCCGTATTCCGGCTCCGCACTCTATGACCAGGACCCATGTTCCGGCCCCATACTCCATGACCGGATCCCGCACCCTACACTTTGAGGCCGGAAGGCTTTATAAGGAAAGAAGTGCCAAAACTAGAAGGGTGGATCCAATGAAGTAATACTACATGTATAAGGATTAAGAGATAGGCCTCACTCTCGAAAGTCTATAAATAGAGATGGGGGGCTCATTTGTAAAGGGACACAAGATTAGAAGAGAAAGAAAACATTAGAAAGCTCTAAAGTTTGTAATACCAAAGGAAGTAATAAAGATATTGTCAATGAGTGGATGTAGGCTGAATTATCAGCCGAACCACTATAACCCCCCTGTTTTCATTAGTTTATGAGATGAGAGGAACCAAATTAAGTATTCTCATTTGATGTAGGCTGAATTATCAGCCGAACCACTATAACTCCCGGTGTTTCATTAGTTTATGAGATGAGAGGAACCAAATTACGTATTCTCATTTGGCGCCGTCTGTGGGAAGCCGAACTGCTTCTCTAAGCAACCACGATTATACCACAAGATTGGGAGTTCGATTGATTCAAGGTCAAGTTTGTTTGAAGGAATAACACAATTATCGATCTGGAGAAAAAGATTGAGAATTCTGGAATCGGCTTGGTTATGCGCGATCGCGAAAGGAGATCACGGAATTCGCAAAAACGGAGCTCAACGCAGGGTAAAAGCAATTCCGCACAGTTCGAGACATCATCCAACGCCGGATCTCATTAAAACGGGGCCCTCGAAGATCGAATTCTCCAGCAAAAGTTATGAAAGAGTGAACTCACCCGTTCGAATAGATTGATTCGCCGCCGACCTTCGACAAAGAGGCGATGATTGCCTACAATTAGATAATCTCGGAGAGACTCGAAGGAACTTAGGTCGACTTCACCATCATCACAAACGCTTGCCTAGTTAATCACCAGAGAAGGGGCGAATGAAAAACAAACAACGATTTGACGGAAGAATGTCGAGAGATTGGAAGGATTACTGGCTGTTGATAAACATTAATGTTTATTCCCAATTCATCGCAAACAGGAGTCTCGATCTTTTATCCTTAGATGTCAAAAAAAGGAAGTTGCGGATCGGCAACCACCGAATTAGTTATCTTCGATTGCTCGTTTTCTATCTTTGGATCAAATCCTGTTCACCTTTTCTCTTTTATGCAGATCCTGCCAAAACTGATTCTATTCTAGGCGACAAATCAACTCTAAGATTAGAGTCGACCCCCGAATGCGGGCGATACCTCAGATGCAGGATTGTCGACAGAAAGAGGAAAGCGAACCCAAAGTCATTTCGCTACCAGCTTCACGACCGGGTGACGTTCTACATGACCAGACATCATCTTGGTAAAAGCAACCACAATTCAAATCAAGCCACGATTTCACTTCATAATTTCGTTTGTTGTTGCGAAGCAGTAGAAGCTACGGTAAATCGGAACTAGCAAAAATCACGAGGGGGATATAGCAAGAAGTCGAAGAAAAAGAAGATAGACAAGGATCGAAGAGAAAAAAAAGGGAGATCCGCGGGGTAAATGGATTGCATATAATCAAATCATCAGGCGTATGGGCAGAGATACGAAAATCTCAATTCAGATCGAATTTACAAAAGCAGAAAGGCAGAAGTTGAACTTCGAAATCAAGATCGCGAGCCAAAAGATGATCAACCCAAAGCAAGATCTTCAAAACCAAATCCAAATCAAGCGGCAGTCTGGATTCCAGCAAAACGCCGGAGCCTAGAAGAAAATAGCGGAGTTTTCGTTACCAAGATACTCAAAGGACCTACAAGGCAAAGTCAATGAAGAATTACATTCAGTCAGAGTGAAATGTAAAAACGCGGTCACCATCAATACTCCAGTCAAAGCTCGATCTGGAATTCAAATTCAGGCATTTCAAATTCTGAGGAAACCAGGCGTCAAACGAATCAAGAAAGGAAGACCAACAGACTTCCTTGGCCGGATGCTCCTTGACCGGACTTCTTTGGCCGCACCGAATTTCCCTGGCCGCACCAGGACTTCTTTGGCCGCACCAAATTTCCCTGGCCGCATCAACTCTCTTGGCCGCATCAACCTCCTTAGCCGCGCTGGACCGCCGGAAGGCAGCCAGACTCCCTTGGCCGCATCAACTTCCTTGGCCGCATCAACCTTCTTAGCCGCGCCGGACCGCCGGAAGGCATCGGCCGGAAGTCCTTTCTCTTGGCCAGGCATAGCGCCGGAAGGCATCAACCAGAAGTCTCCTCTCCTGGTCAGGCATAGCGCCGGAAGACATCGACCGGAAGTCCTTTCTCTTGGCCAGGCATAGCGCCGGAAGGCATCGTCATCGTCAAAAATCAAGAACAAGATCAAAACTTTCTTCGCAAGCGGCAAGCTCCGAGCAGCATCTCAGTCAACATCTCAACATCATCAACAAAGGAAGATGCGCTCAAAGCTCTCGCCCAGAACATATAACCAAAACTAATTATCGAGGTACCTCTGGTTAAGCTATTGTTACTTTAATCTATTTGGCTTTGATCAGTCTAAGAAACTGCAGAAGTTCCATGAGGAATATGTGCAAATTATTTTGCTTAGCAAAATTATTTTGCTTAGTCTAATTCGAGATTTCTGCTTGGCCTTTATCCTAATCTGTGAGTCATTCATTGCTGCTATCGGTCGGTATGGCCAAAATTTACATTTTTGAGCTAAACAATGGTTTCCTTAGATTTAATTTTTTGAAATCCTACAAGTGATGAGCAACTCTAAATTATTTCTGTTTCCATCACATCAGTAACATCTGTTACATTAGTTTTAAATATTGCTTCGGACAAACTGAATTGAGCAAAAGTGGTCAGTATACAAAGTAAAACCATACTTTGACATACTTTCTCTGATTTAGGCACTAATGCTGTTGCTAAACAAGGACATGTGTGAAATCATATTCTACCAACTTTGCTATAGCTCCTTACTTCTGTTTTAATGCTACTTGAATCATCTTTTTTACTGTCTTTCAAACTGATTTTCTTCATGCTCTAGATAGGATATGCTTTGGCACCCTTTCCAGCATAACTCATGCTCTACTAC
Source organism: Limonium bicolor (assembly GCA_023374045.1). Classification (NCBI taxonomy): domain Eukaryota; kingdom Viridiplantae; phylum Streptophyta; class Magnoliopsida; order Caryophyllales; family Plumbaginaceae; genus Limonium; species Limonium bicolor. The sequence continues at coordinate 45,276,148 of CM041780.1, read as the reverse complement.
TTAGTTCACCTAAAACTTTTTGTTGAGAGTCACACACTGGCCTGTTTGAAAGACCAGCTTCAAAACAATGCACAAGCCTCACTTGCTTTTGTACTTTCTGTCAAGAAGCGTCATCCTACTGAATCTTGGCCAACTTCACACTTGCTACAGCCTTACGCTTGTTGCAACCTTACCATTATTTGAGGATAATTGTTGCATATTGTACTCTGATCACTGCCGCTAAAACAGAATCCACATTTCAAAACTGTTAATCAGAGTTTGTGCCATTTGTAATTCTGAAACATACTATTCTACTTCACATTATTCTACTTATATGAATGCTTCTTAACAAAACTGTTGCATGTTTAACTGTTTTATAAGCTTGAGCGATGTTTCTATGTTTGCTTGGTTTAAGATTGGCAATTATAAATTTACTACGCGTACTCCCCCTTTAATCCTTGATATTCCTGAAAGAGTATGGGATCATTACGTCAGCACTGAAACAAAGACAGGGGTTTAAACACTGTTTAAACATATCACATTCTTAGATAATTTCTGCTGCATTTTGTTTTTTATATCATGCAGACATCTTTGCTTCAGTTTTTATGCTAGCAACTACTGTTAACAAAGTGATTTGCTTCGGTTTTCCTCTTCATTCATGAAAAATCATGCCTGTCCACTGCTGATAAGAATTGCGAGTATGATCTCCCTAGTATTTTTTGTTCCAGACGTTCCACTGGCTATGCCTGTTAACAGCAGTCTTAAGTTTCTATTTCCATCACCTACAGCTGTTTTAAAGAGCATAATCGGATTAGTTAACCAAATTGAATTGGTCTATTGTTTAGGTCAGTTTGGACCTGAATTTTATACTATTAAAGTGTGTTTCCTATGAGCTATCATACGAAAGAATTATTATCTGCTATTTGCACCTTTAGCAAGAGAGGTGTTTTCTGCTGAAAGGTAGTTTTTTCACGAATATACAGTTTAAATAAACCGCTATAGGTACTTACTTTAAAATTGTCATTTCGCTTGTGTATGCTCCTGCTGTTATGGACAGCCTCTGATCAGATTAATATGATCAAATCCGATTATGTTTAAATTGATCTAAAAAAAAAGCATGGTTTGCAACTGCTTACTTCTATCACAACTTTTTCGTAAATCTCTTGATTAAAAACTTTTTGTTGGCGTTGGATACTACAAAATACCGCACTATTCAGCTATTGCTGGTGGTCATGCTGTTTTACATCTGTTTTACCTAAAACTTTATTGCTGCTACTTTATCAGGCTTTGGCTTTTGATCTAAGCATTGTTGCTGCTAAAAATGCTTGTTATTTTGCTCATCTCTTCTTACAGTAGCATTATGAAACCCTGATTTGTCTACTTGTGCGCTGTCAAAATTTGTTTTATCATGAGTTATATGGCAGTAGCGTACCTCAGTTTCTTACATTACACTAGTCATGTTTTAGTAGCCCACTTGTTTAAAGATTGATCCGCTTCCATTTCGCATCGTGCTTTCAAACATTGAGGATTATCTATTAAAAATCGTACTGATGTTTGCATGCTGCTAATTACTTCTCAAATTAATCACTTCTTGAACTGATTGACTAGCAACTACTGTTCTGAAAATTATCACTGATCGTTATAGTACTTCTGTTTTAGCTATTATAAAGTTTTGATTAACTATTTCCTTGGATGAATACAAGCAGTTTTCAATCTGCTCTTTTTTGTCTGTTTTAATTACCGTTGTTAAATGTTCCATTTACTGCCCCTTTGATGTCATGCATAACAATATCTATGTTCTTTTGTCCCTACTTTATTATGTTGCTAGTAAAGCACGTAATCTGCAAAGACAATCCTAGCATTTAGAAATCTAGAGAAAAGTGTCCTATTCCTCTGTCTTTTTATATTGCTGCAGAAAGAGAGTTGAAATCCATACAAATTGCATGCAAATAACCTTACTTAGTCCTGTACTAAGTTCATTATTTAAGAAAAAAAAAGTCTGGACCAATATCCGATTCTGGTTTGTTTCTTACTGATTGTTACAAAAACTATTTCAACCTATTAAAGTAGTCTGCACAATTTATATGCAGCACTCCATCTAGCTGTATTCTGATTTAAATATGCATATCCTAGCCTCAATTTTGAATGAACGTTCTGAGGCACCATATTGATTGCTTTATTACCTAATTTACTCTGTTTCTTTTCTGAAATTGGAACTACTATAGTCTAAAGCTTCACAAGCTTCATATTCTACCCATGATTGTTGCTGCGCCTTTGCTCATACTGCAGTGCCCTAAAATAGGGCTCGTACTGCATCAAACTGGTTTTTTACCTTCTAAAATTATATTAGCTACCCTTTGCTTTTGCTGCTATTAATGAAGCTTCTTTCTACAGATTTTCTATCATGAGTTTGGACTGCTTTCAACAGCAGCTTCGATGAAGTTCTATATAAGTAGTTTTATGGGTGGGGTCACATCTTACATTTCTACTTAGAAAAGTGATCTCTACTAAATTTCGATAAGCACCATTATGATCTGGACCTGAGACAGTATGCAGTTTTCTTTAAATCATTGCTGTTGTTACGAAAGACTTTTTCAAACAGCTCTTATACCAATGCTTCGTACACAAGTCAGTTTCGTAGGTAACGATTAAAATTGCCTCAGAGTTTTCCTGTTTTTATGCAGACATATGAACATGAGTAGAACCCACAACCTGAGTTATTAAACTAACTCTCAACTCTCATTTCTTTTGGTTTCATACCATTAGATGACAAGCCTTCTCAGTAGTTTATAGTCTTCAGTTATGCTGCTTGGCCATTATACATGAAGCTGCTACATGACGAATGTTCACATGGCATCATGGTTCCGGCCAGGACACAAGCCGTCATGTTCAGTCCCGGGTACTACCATTACTACTCAAAGCACTGAAATATCCACTACAAACCATACAACTTCATGTTGATTCGGTAGGTTACATGGCAAGGTATGGGGGCGGTAAGCTCGGTATAAATTGACAACCCATTTCCTGCTTATTTTACAGTACTACTCATATGCTCTTGCGCAGCTCCACTGCAGTTATGTCACTATTGCAGCACTCTGAAGTTACAGCTGTTGTATGAAAATATCTTGATAGTTTTTTAGACAAGCGCTTCTTCTCTGGTTAATATATGCCTAAACTGGTATCGATTTATATAGGACTGAGAGCTGATTTAAAGTTTCATGATGCAATTTCTCTTTTCTGAGATCATGCGTTGAATGGGCACATTATAAATCCTTTAATATTACTTCGCAATCTTCATTATAATCTCATTATATTAGGATGTCTTATGAACTACTTGCTTTCAGATCCACATAACTTGATCTTGAATAGGTCTTGATTAGAAACAATCTTGATTACTCCAGTCAGAATCTGCCATAGTAATTTTTCTTGTCAAAATGCATGACCTGCTTCCGCTTTAACTTACCCTCTGTCGATGCAATATTTTAGTACTGAATCTTAAACATTGTTGCAGCTGCGTTGTTAGATTACAGTCAACAAAACATCATCTTCCTGGATATGTTGCTTTACCTCTATACCAGACATATATATATATATATATACTTCGCAACTGAAAGCTGGTTATGTTTGGTTTTGATAAGATCTAATCCAGGCTGAGAAAGCGATATCATACTGAAGCATAAATTAATTGCTGATGTTGCCCAATTTTTATAGTTCAAAACTCCTCTATAACTTGCTTTGATTATCTTGGTTCAGCCTCTGTTTGCAGATCTTAGCAGGGACAGTTTTTGAATCGCTGCCTACAATACTGCCGAGATGTTTAGAATACTGATGGTTCTGCAGACTACTCAGGAGACACAGGAGCAAACCATTCGTACAAATATAGAAGGAGAATCAGCAGTATTAGTCTGAAGCTAAACATCAAAAAGGGAAGGATCTTCCAGGGCTAGTTGAAACCGGCGGCAAACTTGAAACTATGGTACAACGGTTACGCCAGAATGGTTAGTCGAACTCGGATAGGGCGAGGTAATTCTACCATCCAAAGTATCATCCCCCTCAAAAGGAGGTAATAACTCTAAATCCATATTTAGATGCACCTGATTTTCTGAAACATCTGTCAACCATGGTAAAAATCTGAATTGCGGACTACGGCTTCTTGCTTATTAATTTATGTATTCTGCTCTGAACTTACCTAGTAAAGAATGGAGTTAGCTTGGTTTTGAATCTCACTACAAAACCTTTCCCTATTACTGCTGCTGCCATGATGAAAAAATTGATACAAGGAAACATATGACAGAACCTGTTAATAGCACCAGCTCCAGCGTTCTTTCAGCTATACCATAAATAGTACTCACATCACTTCAACGCCTGTCTCTGTCTATAAGCTTCAGCATAAATAGGGTTCGAAATATTCAAGTTTGACTTTTGTAAGCTTTGTTTATGCATATTTAGGAGTTAAAATACAGTTTACTTGCACTAGTAACATCTTTCACAATGGCCTGAACCTCCCAACACCATTAGCAAACAAATCAACCGACTCTTTTCGTATAAGGGCCATTTTTATCACCATACTCAAAACATCAAAATAAACCCTCTAGCCTAAATTTACCAAGCTCATGTTTGAATTGCTAATCTTTACTGCTATGAATAAAGCATCATACTTCTGCTCCATGCTTAGAAGTAGCCGGTTTATATCTGTTTGATACCACAAGTAATGCTCCGGCTTTGCTGCTAACAAAAGTACCAACTTCAAATTTTCTTCACTAAACAGTACAACTTCAATTATATATTATGTCTTTCTGAAATTACGAGTATTTGAATTGTTACCATGTGCCTTAAATAGTACCTATAGTAGCAGCACAAATCTTTTTGCTTCAGCCTTTTGTAAAAACAAAGATGACACTACTATTTACATGACTTGTGTTAAAGAATTTTTCAAAGCTGTGAAAGGCTATGAGCTACAGGTATAATGTCAGGAGGGCAGCAGAAATGACGTGTTTTACTTTGCTCTCAATTTCACTCGAAACTGCGATCCTTTGTAAGCCTGCTTCTATAAGGTTTAAGTTAAACCTTTTACATCTGTTTTTCCTGTATTACTCCTCTGATTACTACCACAGAATCTCTGTTCATTCTAGTGCAATATTTGGCTGCACCTTAAGCTCTCCAAATTACTAAATCTTCCTCTACTCAAGTGCCTACTTTTGTTCTACATTCTTCTAAAATCCTGAAATCCGCAAAGGAAAAAATATATAGATTGATCATGCTCCAGCTTTCTGCTCTTAAAATTCACTGCTGTTCAAAATTCCATATTAAGACATCATGCCTTTTCATATCTTTGAGCTGTTATGGAGCCACCTGGGGCTTACTGTTGCTTACATAATTAAAGATTTAATAGCTCTTTTACAGCAGCTTCTACATTGATCTAGTGTTAAATAATCTGTTGTAAATCTGCACTATATTACCTACTATGAAAGATATTTTTTTACAGGGACTGGCCAAGTAATATTTCTGCACTGTCATGACATAATAGGGTCTATTTGAGATAAACAATCCCTTTGCTGTTTCAAAGAAAACAATACTACTGTGCTTTTATCTACTGAATGACATGATTACCAGCAGTTCTCTAAATATATACTTTATCTTATTGCTCAGAAAATCTGCTCCTAGTTTGCTTCAAGATTGAGTCCAGCTTTTACCCAGATTGACTACTGTTTTAAGTATTCTTGCTGCCGCAAATACTGAACAATTATGGTCTGTCTGAATAAAAATTAGTGCGGGGCACCTTTAATTACTGTCGTTTCTGATATTCTGCACTTTTGGAGCTGTTATACAGCAATCTTTTTGCTGCTGTTTGCTAATCTAAAACGCACTGGTGCTATATTTCTACACTCTGAAATTGCAGATACTGCATGATAAGGTTTTAACTCCTCTAGTCGTGATCTATTATGAGTTGGCAAGCGGTTCATATCTGCTACAGTTTTGCTTGACTTTGTGCTACCTCTTAAACATGACAAGACCTGCTTGAAAGTGACCAATCCCTTAAAAACGCACACACATCATTCTGTTTTATTGCATCATGATACTGCTGTTGAAATCCAACTTAGGGAAACAAAATGCCTTGCCTACTCCTGTCATGCTTCTTGGGAATAATGTTCATAACTCACCCACTTATCTTGCTCTTCCCAGGCACTATGTCACGAATATTGAGCTGCTGCATAGACAGTGTTTAGGCTAATCTATTGCCTATGTTTTCAGCTGGCAGACGGGCATGATGAGAATGTTTGAAACTCATAAAACCACCTAGAGTATTTTGGTTATAGAATGCTTCATTCAGCGTTAACTAAATGCATGATTCTAAATACTATTACCAGACTTGTCTATTATTACATGAGTCTATTGAGCTTGACCTTGATTTATGCTCAAATACAAACTGATTTGATATCTTAAAATATTTATCATGTGCAACATGTCCTACTCTGCCTCAAAGAGAGCTAACAAGGTCTTTAAAGAAAGTGCAGGTACTTTTTACCAGGGGACTGATCACCCCCTGAAGTATTCAAAGAAAGCACCGGCCAACGAGCCGCAGGCTATATGCCTTGAAAGTAAAAGAAAGCACCGGCCAACGAGCCGCAGGCTATATGCCTTGAAAGAAAGCACCGGCCAACGAGCCGCAGGCTATATGCCTTGAAAGTAAAAGAAAGCACCGGCCAACGAGCCGCAGGCTATATGCCTTGAAAGAAAGCACCGGCCAACGAGCCGCATGCTATATGCCTTGAAAGAAAGCACCGGCCAACGAGCCGCAGGCTATATGCCTTGAAAGAAAGAAAGCACCGGCCAACGTGCCGCAGGCTATATGCCTTGAAAGAAAGCACCGGCCAACGAGCCGCAGGCACTTGTGCCTTGAAAAGTAACACTTTGGGTTGAAATGAAACCCGGCCATCGAGCCAACAAAAAAAAAAACCCATCTCTGGACCCATCAGGAGCTCTGGTCGCCTGTAATGGGTGCATTGTTAGGTGTGGGACGCCGCACCATACTTGAATCACAAGTACCATCCTTTGGCTAGCATAAGCAAAGTTGGGAAAATATATTATCTTTATTCTCCCTTTAAGGGAATTATCATCCTTTGGCTAGTATAAGCAAAGACTTTATCATCAAAATATTTAGCCCTTTCAAAAGGGAATGTTTCTTATTAAAGGAACCATTGGTCTTCTTTATGAAGACATCAGGAGATTCATCCAACAAGATGTCATGGGATTCATCCATCAAGATATATCATTTCAAAGGCTTATGTTCCAAAATTTCCAATTTGTCAGAAGGAAGATACTTGTGGGACTTTGATTGCACTGTACCAACTTTCTTTTTGTAAGTTCATTTTTCTTTGTAATAGCTAAAAGAAAAAGAACTTGTGGGACTAGAAGATAGAGAAGAGGAAGAAATAGAAAGAATGAAGAAAGAATGTAAATTTCAATTTTTCTTTTTGTAAGTTCCACTTTTTTAAGTAGCAAAAAGTAGAACTTGTGGGACTGATGACAAGGGCAAGAATATGACAAAGCAAGAGGGTCAAAGCGGTCCAGGCCACAGATCCCGATCCGGACCCCGGGCCCCCTTCAGGACCTTGTTCGGGCTCCAGTTTGGGCACCAAACATCATTCCGGCCCGCATTCTATAATCGGGTCCCGTATTCCGGCTCCGTACTCTATGACCAGGACCCATGTTCCGGCCCCATACTCCATGACCGGATCCCGCACCCTACACTTTGAGGCCGGAAGGCTTTATAAGGAAAGAAGTGCCAAAACTAGAAGGGTGGCTCCAATGAAGTAATACTACATGTATAAGGATTAAGAGATAGACCTCACTCTCGAAAGTCTATAAATAGAGATGGGGGGCTCATTTGTAAAGGGACACAAGATTAGAAGAGAAAGAAAACATTAGAAAGCTCTCTAAAGTTGTAATACCAAAGGAAGTAATAAAGATATTGTCAATGAGTGGATGTAGGCTGAATTATCAGCCGAACCACTATAACCCCAGTGTTTCATTAGTTTATGAGATGAGAGGAACCAAATTACGTATTCTCATTTGATGTAGGCTGAATTATCAGCCGAACCACTATAACCCCCGGTGTTTCATTAGTTTATGAGATGAGAGGAACCAAATTACGTATTCTCACCTATTGTTTTCTGGGTAGAAAATCCACCGTGATCGAGTAGCGAACTTTAGATGCCTTTAACTTCTACTCGATTCAGAATCAGCCTTGGACATAAAAGGAAAGTTGTAGAGGGATTAGAGATCTACAAAATGAGCTATAGAACTCTAATTTTCACGGAGGGATGAAGGAGTTACATCTCGGAGAAGTTACCTTATCGATTCGGTTTTTCTGGAAAACTAGGTTGCAAGAGTTTGAGGAGGCAACTTTAGATCGAGGTTGTGGCAGATTTAGAAGGAGTTAGGGCATGTATGAGTAATGGTTGCAAAGAGGAGATTAAGGACAAGAGAATGAAAGAAACGGTATGCAAAAATACCCTAGGATGGCTGAGATATTGACGTCTGAAAATGGGGCAATAACTGATGGTGGCTGAGAAGAGTTAGCCGAATATGAAGGGGTTCAGGCGCTCTGGCGTGGCACGATTCCCGAGGCGTGCGTGGCTAAGTCAGCAGGCCCTTGCCACATCAACATCCTTCAAAATTTTGGCTCTAAACTTCATTTTATCATAACTTTGGCTAGGATGATCCGTTTTTTACGTTCTTTTTATCAATCTTCTTGGTTTTCCATAACCTTTTATTGGTATTGGTTTCATGGGCTGGTTTGACCATTCTCAAAAAGTCAACCCTAGCAAGGCTTAATAAGCTTTATGGTTTCCATGATTTTATATTGGCTTTTATGATTCAAATTAATGTTCCAACTCTTTCTAAAATCTTTATAATATACTTGGAGTGTTTAGAAATTTTTCCAAGATTTTTTGACTTATAAATCTTATTATTAAATTCATAATACTATATAATAATATATAGTAATCCAATATTTAATAGTATTCTTTTGGATTAAATGGAAGAACTCCCATGATTTAATTTTCATAATTCCATATAAGGATATAATAATTTATTATTCATAATTCCATACAATAATATAATAATTAATAGTATTATTTACGGTTTTAATAAAAGAAATCCCCTAAATTAATTTAAATTAATTTAGAGGTATTTCAGATATGCTCAACGATGTCTTGAACAACAATCACAAAAAGATGATGGACATTATCGAAGGCAGTGTCAAGCACTTGGTCCTAGAATTTAAAGAGACTTTTTTCTAAAGCGCTTGCAGCTATGAATGATCTTGGAAGTGCAAAGATTGCAGGAGAAGAAGGTGCAATGGCTGACGACAAAGGAGAGGAACAAGAAGATGTCTAACTCCTTCCCCACTCCCTCATAACCACTAGTTGACTAGGTTACTTATCTCTCGGATATTTTTTTGGGGTTTCAAACTATTTTGCTCTGGTTGCTTTGAAAGACATTCTTACTATGTTTTTGGATATTGCTGTGTGTGTTTCCCCTGATGTTGGCACACGGGGGAAGCGGTGTATCCCGTGGCTACTTTATGCTGGTTACTATGTGTGAACAATGAGTGCCTCTGAAGGCCTCGACTAGTATGGATTGGAGTTATATTTTTCAAATTAGATTATTAATGGTTAAATGCTCTAGCTTATCCGTTCTTTTAATCGCATTTTTCTTAAGGGGGAATATATATTTAAGGGGGAACAAACAATTAGTTGTTCTCCCGTGATAGTTGATCTGCTCTACTTTTTGATATTTTCAGGTACATCCGCTGGACACACTGAGTTTGCCATCATCAGCAAAAAGAGGGAATTTTGTTGTAACCTTGTTTTGCAGATGATGCCTCCTCAGTGGAAGTAGTACAACAGAGCTACTTGGCCCACAAGATCTTCCCAATCCGAGTAGCGTAGCGCAGAGACTTCTCCTTTCTTCTACTATCCCTGATCGAGACTTGACGCGCACAGAGATATTCATAACCTGTCGACTCTTAGAAATAAGGAAACGTGAAGACTTGCGTTGTGGAGATCGTGGAAGAGCAAAAACACGCCGAAACTTGCGTAACTCATCAAATCATCACTCCACGTTTAACACTCAAAACATAGTGATTTACTAGCTTATATATAAACACACAATCTGTCAAATGGGTGTGTGTATCCAGATTTAGCTTTTAGAAGAGAAAAGATATAGAGAGAGAGAGAATTAATTTTCGAGATATCTTAGTGTAACTTCGTCACTTTATCTTAGGAATCTATTTGTTATAAAGCACACAAACACTCCCTTACCCCTTATTATGTCTTGATCTACTTATAGAGTATAGCGAGTGTTGGATTAGACAGAATACCTCTGTCTAATCCCAAGATAGGAAGCTAGGTTGTAATTCACTTCAAATTTCAATACAAGCAAAATCCTATCGTGTTAAGTTTTATACAAGAGCTTCTGCGCTATTATTTTTGGCAAATACTTGTCTCTAAGCAGAGTTGGTATGAGATTAACACCTCAGACCTATTCGGTTAGCACCCCGATCCTATCATTTAGCATAAGCTTTAAATGCATTAAAATAAACATTATCTACAACATATTCTTGGCTTTTCCTGAAATTTTCCAAAATTACATTCTTACCACATAATCTTTATAAACTTGTCATTTTAATCCTTAACACTTAGCTAACTTAACCAAATGTTATAACACAAGTTTATATACTCACTTAGATCATTATGGACCATATAATACAACACTCTCTCGGTCATAATTTTTTTCATACCTCAAGGTTTCTAAAAATTTCATTTAAGCCCTTATAACTTAATACTTGTACATTTAAATCACTTATCCACCACTTAACACATCCAAATGTTATACTCCCTCCGTCCTGAATTGACCGTCCTGTTTACTATTTAGATATGTCGTTTGACTTCAATTTTTAACATATAAGATAAATTAATTTTGAAAATTTAAGTTTTGCATATGATTCCTTTTATGATAAACTATATATTACAAAATTTAGTTTTATAAAATTATTTTATCTTATATGTTTAATATTGAAATGAAAAAACATGTCATAAAGCAAACAAGACGGCCAATTCAGGACGGAGGTAGTATATCAATTTCCTACACATTATTAGCTCAAAATGTGCTATTTTTCTCTTAGGGCTCTCGGCCATATAAGGCTCCTAACATAACTTACTCTTTAAGTCATTATAATTGTTCTAGCTCATTAATCACTAGTTAAACTTAGCTTAAAGTTGGTATGTTGGTTTATACTCATTCCTAGGTCAAAATGACCCATTTGACAGCCCTTGAACCTTGTAATATTTCACAAACCAACAACAATAACTTAATAATATCAAAAAGAGCATTAAGGATGAAATGTTAACCTTAAGCTCACACACTTGTTTTCACAACTTGAAATTTGAAACTCTCAGCCCTATTTTACACAGAGTTTTAGTGTGAGTTTTTTTGAATTGAACCACAACTTAAATCATAGGCTATAAGCTCTTAAACTTCGGTAAATGTTTACCGTGTCTTAAATTGATTTTCTCCTTGATTTTGGAACTTAAACTCGGCATCACACCAGACCATGAAGGAGATTCATTTTAGTAATGAAAATAAGAAGAAAGAAGAAAGGACAAGATTCATGGCTTAAACCAAGTCAAATCGAAAGAACTAGCTTAAAAGTGTTAGAAATTGAATTTTATCTAAAGCACTCCTTAAGGAGTTTTCTGTCCAAGATCTTTGAAAGGCTAAAGTGGCTGATTTAATCTTGAGAAACAAAAGTAAATATGAATAAGAAGGATCCAAATCAGCTATGGATTCTGACAGCACAAGAAAGAAGAGAAAAATGTGCTTTTAGCCTTATTTTCTTACCTTAAGCTTGATTATAAAATGGGTAGCCTTCCCCCTTGCACTCCATGGCTTTACCTTAAAAATTTCTTGTGTTGAAATTTGAGAAGCAATGAGATGAAGAGAGGTGAGCTTCCTTGCCAAAAGATGAAGAAAAGGGTGATTTAAGGCTTAAACTTGTACTTTGGTGTTTATTTGGATAAGTGTGCTTGTGTACTGCCTTGGGAAGCCTTTTAAGAATAAGAGAGAGCTGGTGAAGGGAGGAACTTGGCAGTAGAGAGAGAGGAGGGAGAAAAAGAGATGAAGATATTTTGATTTTAAGTGTAAAGTAAGATAATGACTACCTTTTTCTTATTTTACTCTTATGTAAGGAGAAATGATGGCTTTACTTGGTGAGTCACCATGGAGGCTTCCACCTCAAATGAGATATTTTAGGCTGATGTTTGACCATTGACCAAACTAGAAGGATTAAGGCCTTGTTTGGCACTATTTGGGTACTATTCATAAATCAGTGTCATATTTCTAATTTTTTTTGTAATTATTTACATTAGGCTTCCTAATGTGATAAAATATAGTACCATATAGATTAAAGTGTACACAAGCCTAATTAACCACCCAAAGTCAATTTCTAGACACAATTATAAAAATGTGTCTTAAGGTATTTTAAGACCCCCTTTTGTGTTTTAACTCATTTTTGAGTTTGGCTTTCTTTGGTAATGGTTTTATCTTGTTCATACCTTTGATATATGGTTTAGGAATCCACTTTGGACCATAATCGAGGTTACACAATCCTTAAGGCTTCTTAGGGCACATTTTTGTCCTAAGTGATTTTTTAAAGAATATTTTTGATTGTTTGTGATCTTGGATTGTTCCTCAATGATCTTAAGGCACATTTTAGCCTTATAAAATCAATATTAGATGTTTTGATAATCATTATTAAGTTAGGGGCATTTCAGTAACACCTCGGAGATTTGTATTTCCACAACAAAGTTTAATGGTTTAAGTGATTAATAAGTGTTTAAGAAAATGGAGTGTTACATTGTTCCTAAAGCTAAATTCATTTTGTGAGTCGCTCTGGAAAAATGGCTCAAAACCTCAGACAAGCTCCAATCTTAGGGCATCTCTTTTGCTAACTGATGCTAGCTTTGTGAGCAAGCTCAAGAGACTAGCGACATATCTTTTTTTTTGTAGTGTCTCTTACAGGTCGTTTGGTAGGAGTTCGTAGAATTGTAATTCTTGGAATTGAAATAATTACACTACTTGGTTAAAGGAATTTGAATTCCAAGAATTTTGGTAACTGCCATATTTTGGTCTTATCTTGGGAATAGTATTCCTTGATTTTAGCCAGGAATTGCAATTCCAAATGAGTTGCCGCTTCCTTCCCTGACTTCACAAGTGGTAATTATATATCAATACAAATATTTTTAAAATTTCCACCAATATAAATACAACTAATTATTTATCTCATATTGTACCTACACTTTTTTGTCAAACTTGTTATTCTTCAAATTTTGCTACGTTTTCAAATTCATTTCTAAGTGACAGTTTATCTTTTTGTTTTGAATAAATTTACTATTTTTTATTTGGTTTGATTAGGGTACTAGGGTTCAAGGTATGAAAGTTTACATTGTTATTTTTATTATTTTTTGTGTAATGTTTTACTACATTTGAATACTTAGTAATATTTTTTATGGGCTTTTGAGATCCAGTTCACTTCGCAAACGAACTAGTTTATATTAATCACATACATATTACATGCTAATTATAATAAGTTTAATGTTTCCTTTTACATTCTACATGCTCAATAATTACAAGTTTATATTGATAATATCAATTTAGTGTTATCCAGAAAATTTAAATAGAAATTAAGAGAAATTTTAAAAATAATTTACTAACTTTTTTTTGGGTTCTTATAATTATGACAAGTAACATCTATCAATTATTATTTATCAAATTTATTTTTACTAATTCTTACTTTAATTTATATAATTAAAAGTGGAACATACAACTAATAATAATAATGTGTTAATTGTCAATGATTTATTAGTAACTTGATACTTATTTCAAGTCTATTCATATCATTATTCTGGCAACCAAACAAAAAAACAATCAAATTCCAGTTATTTCTATCATAACAACCAAATAATGTCATATTCTATTCTTGTAATTCTATTACAGGAATTAACATTCCAAGAACCAAACGACCCGTTATAGAAACTTGTGAACCATCTGTGATTGGTTATGAATCCCCGCCAACTGTACAAGCCTGGACAATTGTATTGGGTGAAGATTACGCTAAGAGCAAGAAGCTCTTGGATTATGTGAGACATGTCGTCATTGGCTCCATAGTCTACGCCATCTGGATCGAGATTGTAATCGAGCGAAACAAAAAACCAGAGCTTCTACCAAGATTGTTATTGATATCATGTCATGTTATCAAGTCAGCTATTTAGCAGAGATTAAAGGCTTCCACCCAGGACCGAGTCTGATTGAGTGGGCATTTCCACTTAACTCGGGTTTTTGTACATCTTGCCCCTATTTTTTTAATAAACTTTTCCCTATTAGAGTTATAGGTTGGTTCATTCTCACATTTTTGTTTTATTGGTCCCCTAGTATATTGCCTTAGTCCCCTGATTATCTACATCTACATTTATATAAAAATAATAAATAATATCATCCTTATTACAAAAAATACTAAAGAACACAATTTTGTACTACCTCCATCCCACTTTCACCTTCCTGTTTACTTTTGGCACGCTTTTCCACTTCAATATTAAACATATAAGATAAAATAATTTTAAAAATAAATTTTTATAACACATAGTTTTTGACATGAGGATTCCATTGGAAAAATTAGATTTGTAAAATTATATTCTTATATGTTAAATATTGAAGTCAAACAACATGTTTAATAGTAACTAGACGGCCAATGAAGGACGGAGGGAGTAAAAAATAAACAAAACACATGAAGATAAGGTGCCAGGACGGCAGTCAGCCGAGCCTATGATGAATGGACATCTCCGCCTCTCAATGGCTAACTAGCGGGTAAACAGTGCGACGGTTCTCCTGCCGAGAGGATAGTTGCATTGTTCAGTCTGCGGAAGAGAGAACACCACCCTTCCTTCCCTGCCGATGTGAAACACAAACACCGTAAGTTACTATTGTACTAACTACTAATCTACACCAGGCGTGATGACACGTGTCATGATCCAAACGCCCTCGTTCTCCGCTCCGTTTTCTCGCGCTTCTTTTATGTACGCGGTACCAGTCCCATCTTGTCTTGCTTGAACAGTTGTGCTCTATCCTCCCTCTCCTGCATCCCTCTGTCTTCTCTTACTTTAATGGCAGCACTCGGAGGAAAACCTTCAGAGGATTCTGTTTGATATCTGCAATGGCGAATCTGAACAAGGGTACTGTGCTCGTCACTGGTGCCGGTGGCAGAACTGGTAATTATATTTTCTTTTATTTTCCTCTCCTTTCTGCCTCATTTATTCTATGCACCATGTGAGAAGGAAGAAGTATTTCGATCCATCTTTTTGTGTTATGTAATCGGTAACGTATCTGTTTATACAACGTTTCACTAGTTATTCTTCTTTCCCTCCCGGTATTGTTGTGTAAATATTTATGCAAATTTTGAGCCACAAAACCTAACTTACTCGCTGTTCAGTTATGAGGTCCCAGAGGTTTAGTATGCTGTTTTGAGTGGAATTAATGGCGACAGTACTATGGGTTTTTTGCTTGCATGTATCTGGATGGTTCGTTTTACTATTAGGGGCTTCAAATTTAGAACTTGTTTGCTGCATGGAGGAAGTTACGGCAATTGAATGGATACTGATTGTGGGTTTTGCTTGATCGATATTCCTATCCTCTGTGTCATTTGCGGCATTGGCATCAATCGATTTGGGTCTTGGGGCTCTTGTTCATTGTGAGAGAAGATTATACAGTACTTTGTTGTGGTAATTCAGCTGGTTAGCCGCGAGATTCCTTCATGGGTCCTTACTAAGAGAATGTCAATGATTATTGGCATTTAGCGTCCTCAGTTTGGCCCAACAAAGTCAGCATTCAGTTTTGGATCATCAAATAGCATCTTGGCATTAATATGAGAAACTAAGTTCATCTTGTGTTAAAATTTTGATAATCATTGTCTTTTTTGTCCATCCATCTTGATTTTCACATTTTAGCCAGATTTTGTTACTGATTGCTGCTGAATTCGTAGGTCAAATCGTTTACAAAAAGTTGAAGGAGAGATCAGAACAGTTTACTGGAAGAGGATTTGTGAGGACTGAAGAGGGCAAAACCAAGATTGGTGGAGCAGAAGATGTGTTTATTGGTGATATAAGGAATTATGATAGCATTGTCCCTGCTGTTGAGGGTATCGATGCTCTCATAATCCTCACTAGTGCTGTCCCAAAAATGAAACCAGGGTCTGATCCTACCAAAGGAAGGCCGGAATTTGTTTATGATGAGGGAGCTTACCCAGAGCAGGTAGCCACTTCTCTCTTCCATTCCTTCTTGTTATCTGGTTTCTTGGTAGTAACCATGAAAGTTTTCCAACTTGTAATAGATTCTTTTTGTTGCTTTAGGTTGATTGGATTGGCCAAAAAAATCAAATTGATGCAGGTCTGCTCTTTCAATCATCTTATTGTAGCATATTATCATGTCACTGATTTTCAATGTACTGCTACTTTGTCCACTCGCTGTTTGGCTCGCCTAAATATTTATGTATTTTCTTTGTGCTTGTTCAACAATGTAGCTAAAGCAGCAGGAGTTAAGCAAATTGTGCTGGTTGGGTCGATGGGTGGAACTAATCCCAACCATCCCCTGAACAGCTTGGGGAATGGCAATATATTGGTAGGTCGCTCTTCACTGATGTTTTCGTTTTTACTGAAATTGCTCATCTAGATCCTTCGAAATGATACCATAATATTGATCTTTGGCAGATTTGGAAAAGGAAGGCAGAACAGTATCTGGCAGACTCGGGGGTTCCATACACAATTATAAGGTAAACTGGTATCTCCTTTTGCATGAATTATTCATTTAAGACAAGACATAACTGGCCATGGGATTCTACCTTACCTATTACCTTTCCTTGGAATGAGAAAGAACTGAACATCTTTTGCGTAACTTTTGAAGATCAGCAAGGGCGTATTATATAGTTGGGGAATTTTGGACTTATACTTGAAAATTAAACAGGGCTGGGGTTTGTTAGACAAGGAAGGAGGTGTGAGGGAATTGCTAGTTGGCAAGGATGATGAGCTTCTTCAGACAGAAACAAAGTCTCTGCCAAGAGCTGATGTTGCAGAAGTCTGTCTTCAGGCACTGCAATTTGAAGAGGCACAATTCAAGGCATTTGACCTGGCTTCAAAACCCGAAGGAGCTGGTACGCCAACCACGGATTTCAAGGCCTTCTTTGCCCTAGCCGAAGCTCGATTTTAAGATCTTGTGTGATTAACGTAGTTTCTCTCTCTTGTCTTTTTTTTTTGAACGATTTGCCATTGAAGTGGCACTACGTCGATGAGAAAAGTTGTGAAGTATAGGTAACTAAAAGGATACGCTAATTAAGAGAACACGCGTCAGCTGTACTGGTTGATCCGGGAGTCTATCATCTACTAGTTGGTTTTATACTTGCAGTTCTATACCTCGAAATAAAGGTTTGGCTGGTATTATTTCATAGCTCTGTGCTATCTCCAAATAACAAAGATGCGTCATTCATCTGAAAGCGTGTCATGCAGCATCAGCCATAGCTCAATGTCGCCGAGCTATTGCTGCTGTATCTACAATCTGAATACCAGGGTTAAGATAGACACCTTGAATTAAGGTCTATTTATAAGAATATGGCATATCTGGTGTTTTAGAATCTGCGTCAGTTTTTTTTTAAACATCATTATATATATATATATATATTATATTATATTATATTATATTATATTTATTATATATATTATATATATTATATATATTATATTATATATATATATTATTATATATATACAAGGAGTACATGCAAAGTGACACCATGATATGTGTCAAGTTCCCTAACCAACAACCCACTTGTTTGATTGCCTTCTTCACGTTGACAGTGAGTATTCACCATCACTATAGCCGTGCTAGCAGCACAACTGTCGTTTTCGGCGTCACCTGTTGTGTAGACTTCATTGACGGACATAGTTGTCATTTTATCTCTCTTATTTGTGTTCCTTTTCTGAAAAATAAACATAAATATGATTATAGTCTCTATCGTAAACCCTCAATGCTGTAACCTTCACCGCTCCAAACAATCAGAGCGTTCATACCATAGTCGTCGCTGGTGATCAATTCCTACAACCGCCACCATTTTCCTCTACGTTTCTTCTATCACACTCGATTTCTATATCTGTTCCACCTCATTCTTGTCAGCCACAACGTCACATTATATCTCCACCATTGTTGTTATCTTGTCTAGCAACTACTTACATTTCTCACTCTTTATCTTCACGCGTCTCTCTTCTCATTCTCTATCTTAATCCCTCTCTTTGTCTGTTTTCCTGTCACTTATTCAGATTATAAAGTTATTATTTATTTTGATGTCATACTTTGAAGTGAATACCTTATTTAAGAAAAATTAATCAACATGGTTATCGAAATGAGAAATTTTCTGCTATTAGATTTAGTTTCAGATTAAAAAGTTTTTATCTATTATGATGTCATAGTTTAAAGTGAATTTAGTGTTTAAGAAAATGAATCAACATAGTTATCAAAGTGAACTATTGTGCTATAAAATTTAGTTTTGGATTATAAAGTTTATTATATATTGTGATGTAATAATTTACAGTGAATTACTTTTAAGAGAAATGACTCAACATAGTTATCAAAGTGAAATATTTTCTACTATAAAATTCAATTTAATTATAAATTAATTTATATATTGTAATTGTCATGGTTTAAAGCGAATCTTTCAAATTGAAATTAATGAATCAACATAATTATCAAAGTGAAATATTTTTTGCTATAAAATTTTGTTTTAGATTATAAAATTTAGATCCAGATTATAAAGTATATTAAATGTAGTGATGTCATAGTTTAAAACGAATCTTATGTTAGAAATGAATCAGCATAGTTATCAAAGTGAATTATTATCTACTATAAGAATTGTTAGACAGTTTATATAGTAAACTATCTATTATGAATCTTTTGGAAAAGTGACTCGAATTCTACTACACTAGTATGATAGTTCCAACAAATATTTAAATTAAAGTTCATTCTATTATTTATTATGATAATTTAGTGTATTTAGAGTGAATTGTTTTCTGCTGTATATTTTTTTTACAGATTCATAAACTGAATTCACTAACATTAAGCATTTGAATTAAAAATAATTTTCAAATTCAACAACATTAAAAGTGAATCTTATGTAGTTTATGAATCTTTGGTGTTTCCATAGTGAATAGTGTAATTGTGCATACTTGAATGTCTTCCTCATAATTACCTTCTCCTTTTTGTCATATTCGACTCAGAGAGATAGGTCCCTTACCTTGTGCGATTATTGTCGACCTAAAAAAAACTGAGTAAGAGAACACGATTCCTTAGAAACGAAAGGAGAAGGTAATTATCTCGCTTGTTATTTCCTGCTTGTTCTCGATAGTAATTAAGGTTTTAACCATTCATCATCCGGTTTAAACATGTGAGGATAGTGCCGCTTTCGCCGGTCTCAACCTTTGTGAGTATGCTTAGGGTACCTTCCGTCCCGATTCCACAACATATTCATAAACTTTAGTAAGTACTTGATAACATGATGGAAGTTGAAAAGATAACCAACATCTATTTCATTCATTCATTGTTTACATCGTGATCTTCATTACACATGCTTAAAGATAATACAAGACTAATATCTTCTAAAGGTCAAGTTCAGTCGTCCGGGCTCATGTGTGTAGCATTAATCACTGCCGAGGGTGCCGTGTTCAGTCTTATCTTTTTAATACCATGAAACAACATCATCGACTTTCCACTCATGACCAGAACATCTCCTGACTTCAGTGTGATCTTCTTGGCCATATCCACATGCTTCTACTCGCCATAAAGGAATTCCGCATCATCCCCAAAGGAAAAGGACACCACCGGTACCCCTTGAGTGAGGGACTCTGGCGTCTCATCCTTATCCTGGCGAATTCCTAAGTGACCTCCTTTTTCATAGAAGTTGATAATGCACAGATCATCTCCAAGGTCAGGAACTAGATCTGCCTCAAGCTACTGAGCAATGCTTACTGCTTGCTCAACAATTGGAAGGAACTCGTCAGCTATCTTCGGTGTTTATGCTCCGTCTCCGGTTCTTGTCTCCTGGTACGTCTTCGTGTAAGGATCTCAGTCCTTACCAAGGCACATCATCCTCAACTCCATCTTTGATCCGCCTGGATAGTCGGGAGTGTAGAACCCTCCTGGTCCTACTCCTAGTTCTGGACTTCTCTTGATGATGGCAATTTGTGTCTCGGGTGTCAGGTATCCCTTGATTAATATCATACCTGGTCGGATAACCTTACACTGCTCGTTTGGAAGGTCGTGTGTCTCGATGACAGTTTTTGGTGGGCGGGGGTGAGGGTAGGAAAGCAAATATCAAGTCCTAAGGTGTAGGAAGTCTATAACTTGTGAGTTTTAATTGTCTAATCATTTTCATACTTAAACATGCAAGCACTCAATACTGTAGGCATGTTGTTCAATGATTATGAGGGTTTGGTAATACCTAGTCTAGATGAAGGACCAGACCCATCTGAGCGATCTACCACATGTAGGGCGGGCTGCCCTGTTGCTGGCCTCTTCTGATGGCCTATGGCTCCCAAGCCTACTGTAGGCTAGGTCATCTGAGTAGGGTGTGGACCGCCAGATCCACCCCTCCAGTCACCACCCGGCTTCGCCTCGGGGTGGTAGGCCTTGCTATTCGGGTTCTTGAAGCACTCGTAAGACCAGTGTCCCCACAGCTGGCAATGGCGGCACTGGATCTACGCCTCCTGGCAGTCAACTCCCAGGTGGTTCTTCTCGCTCTACTTGCACCAGAAGGAGCACTCATACTTCCGGCCCGTGCCCAAACTAGAACCAGAACCTAATTCATTAATGGAGATTAATTAATTACTCCAATGTAATATGTAACTGGTATTCTCAATGTAATCAACCGTTACAACTTAGATTAGGTGTCTTACCCTTAGGCGGGTACGATCGCATAGGCTTAGCCGCGGCAGCATGATAGGTAAGCTGGAGGGCCCCAGAAGGCTGGCTCTCCTTCCCATGAGGGCGCTTCTGGCCCTTGTAGAATGACTTCTTCCTCTTGCACTGACCACTACGCTTCACGTCATCAGAATTCGGGCCAATGACCTTCCTCTTTGACTGCAGATTGTCCCTTCTATGGACCGTGATTTCCACCTTAGAAGCAGCTTGATAGCACTTCTATAATTCCAAAGGTATTATAACTTATTCTTGTCACATAGGTCAAATAAACATTTCAATCAATCGATTTTTCTCTTTTACCTGTAAGGTAGTATAAGTAGTTAGTCCCATACCATACTGAAGACGAGGACTCAGACCTCCATAGAAGTGATCGACTAGAATGTCGTCTGAATAACCGAACCCGGGTAGGAGGTGGAGCAAGGCGGCGAATGCCGTATAATTGAAATACCCCAAACCTTAATTACACTAATTAAATATGAATTAATTAAATTAAGAAGCTAATAAACGGTTAGTTATTGATTAATATGGCTAAAATATGCCTTAAGGTTATTAAGGAACAACCTAAGATTATATATAAGCAAGAATATGCTTAAAAATCACTTAAAGAAAAATGTGCCTTAAAGAACCTTAAGGATTGTATAACCCCAATTAGGGTCTAAAGTGGATTCCTAAACCTCATATATAAGGTAAGAACAATATAAAACAATAACCAAAGGAAACCAAGTCATAAAATGTGTTATAACACATAAAAGAGCCTTAAGACTCCTTAAAACACATTTTTATGAAATTGTCTAGAAATTGACTTTGGGTGGTTATTTAGAATTGTTTACATCATAATGTACCAAGGAAATATAATGTACCACATTAGAGAGCTTAATTAAGAAAAACATAAAAAAGTCAGAAATGTGCACCAAAATGTGAATAATGCCAAACAAGGGCTTATTATTATTTAACTTGGTCAATGGCCAAACCCATCTAGAAGAGGGACAAAAGTATGGGTGACTCGCCTCATCAATCCCAATTCTCTTCATAGCAAGGCACCTGCAAAAGTCTTACTTTTCTTACATTTGATTTATCACAATCATGCTCTATCTATAACTTTGCTCTTACATCTCTATCTCTTCTCTCTACTATCATCTATCTATCTTCTCTCTCTCTCTCTCTCTCTCTCTCTCTCTCTCTCTCTCTCTCTCTCTCTCTGGCTGCCATATTTATCATCTTCAAGATCTCCCTGGAAGTACACAACCATACTTAGCCAAACAAAAACCTAAACTACAAGTTTAAGGCTTAAATAACTTTTTCTCTTCATTTTCGACAAGGAGGCTCATTCCTCTTCATATCGTTGGTTCCCACTATCAAGATCAAACATTTTAAAAGGTAAAACCATGGATCTTCAAGGGTGACAACCATCTATCTTATATGCAAGCTTAAGGTAAGAAAATAAGCCTTAAAGCACATTTTCCCCTCTTTGAAGTGCTGTCCGAAACCCTAACTTATTTACCTCCTTCTCCTGCATATTTTCTTGCACATATCAAGCTTAATCAGCCCCTTGAGCCTAGCAAAGAGTTTAGGCAGAAAACTCCTTAAGGAGTGTTTAAGGTAAAAACCGATTTCTTACACTTTTGAGCTAGTTACTTCCATTTGAATCTTATTTAAGCCTTGAATATTTCTATTTCTTATTATTTTCATCACTGAAATGTGAAGCCTTAAATGTCTTGAGTTATTGCCGAGTTCAAGTGCCAAAGACAAGGAAAAATTACCTTAAGACAAGGTAAGATCTAACCTAAGTTTAAGAGCCTATAACCTATGAATTAAGCTTTGGTTTAGTACAAAAATCTCACTCTAAACCCTTGTGTAAAATAGGGCTAAGAGCTTTAAGGTTGGGGTTGTGGAAGCTAGTCTTTGAGCTTAAGGTTAACATTTCATCCTTATCGCTTATTTTGATGTTTTTAAGTCATTTGATGTTGGTATTAAATTATGGCCAAATGGATAGGCTATTAAATGGGTTATTTAAACCTAGGGATGAGTATAAACCAACATATAAACTTTGAACTAAGTTTAACTAATGATTAATGAGTTAGAACACATTATAATGTCTTAAGGAATTAACTTATGATGGAAGCCATATATGGCTGAGAGCTCCAAGAGAAAAATGACTTATTATGAGATAACAATGTGTATAAATCTATGTTGGAACATTTGGATGAGTGTTAGTGTGGTTAAGTGACTTAAATGTACAAGTATCATTTAAAAGGGTTAAAATGCAATTTTAGAAATCTTGGTATATAAAATAAATTAAAGCCGAGAGACTGCGGTATAATATGCACTGGTGGAACGGAAGCATTTAATTACGGTCCAAAATCGTGTATAATTACAGTTCTGGACCGTACTCTACGCGGGCGTCACTAAAGACGGCGACATCTTTAATTACGGTTTAAAACAATAATTAAAGGCCCTTTTCCTGTCCTGCGTGTCATGGACTTTACATTACAGTTTTAACAATAACCGTAATGTAAAGTGTATTTTTTTTATTACAAAGCTACACAATTGCAACAGAGCCAGAATTATAACATATAATGCAACAGAGGGCATCAAAGCAACAGATGTGCAGAAACTCCACAATTGAAACACCTGAATCAAATAGCAACAACACAAATTCATTCTCTGCGCACAATTGCAACAGAGATAACATCTAATATACACTAGATCGAAAATCTGTTATAGCTGAATCTGTTATAGCAACAAAAAATATTCAATACAGTAGAATCTGTTACAGCAGCTAGCAATTCATTAAATGTGATCATTTCAGTTTCATGCCACTACAATATATACAAAAAGCTAGCTAGCTAGTCTACCACTCCATTCTCATAAATAAGGCTGCCATGCTATCTCTGACATGATACAAGTCTTTTGCACTATAAGTCGAGGATTGGGCATAATGCTCTTTAATCTGGAACAAGAAAAGGAATGAAACCCATAATGAGATTAAGATAAGACACAAAAAATCTGCCGAAAAGAATTAAATACAAGATAGCGTTCGTATTATCTTGTCTCTAGAGTTCTGAAATGATGGGAAGTACCCGCAGAACTCATACATATACCCGCATCACGTAGTACCCGCAACTTCTAGAATCCTTTTGGGTAGGGCACTAAATCACCAAAATTCACAAATGTAAAACAATTGTATAAAGATAAGCAGCACGAATGAAATACATGAATTACCAAACCTTGATGTAATCGACGATCATTTCAGCAAACTCTGCCTGAGTGGTTTTACTGTAACAACTGTGACATATATTAACAAAAGCGTTATGCAAAATGAACGAGTACATTAATTTTGGTTAAAAAAACTTACAAACAATTAAATAGTAATAAAAACTTACGTTTTGATTAAGTCTTTAGTGTTGAATTCTGTCCACTGCCCTAGTGGATCTAGAACGAGCAGAGTAGCGGTGATAGTGCAGAAGATAAACAAAGCCCAGTGGTGGCTACAATTTCAAATACAAAATGAAATGAGAAATAAAGGTAAAAAAGTTAGCTATTTAGTATGTAATTTATATCAGAACTCACGTTTGGTGACAACATTAGAATAAATAATTTTTTCTGTTCATCAGCAACATTGAAGCTATGCCTCATGTATTCTATAAACCTCCCAGGGTCCCTATTGATTGAGTCGAACGATAAACGCTCCGGGCACACCGCAGTAATGGAGGTGATGTTCTTCTCATGACATCTCTCAAGTAGACCTCTATTATATCACATGTACTATAAAAAGTTAGCTAATGCAACTTCATAGATACATATTCTATATGTTTTTACAGTATGAGGAAAGAACACTTACTTTAGATAAGCTTGAATAATGTTAATGTTCAGGTAATCTCCACACGTCATCTCTCTGATGTCCCCAAAGTTGATCGCCGTGGTCATATCTTCTTCGTAGTGAAACATCGACTTTGGAAGCGTCATCATGAAGTTGATAATTTGATTTGACTTTGCAATGATCTTGTCATAGAGATTCATCTGACGAGGCCCTAAGTGACTCACAAGTTTTGCTGGCAGTGAGAACTTACTTTTAGGCACCTCAGAAGTCCTGGTGCGAGCCCGGACGGGCGCTGGATTCTTACTTTTCGCACCCCGAGTCACTGGATTCTTACCCTTCACACACAAACAATAAAGCATAAATGTAAAGATAATTACTAATTGATTATTATAGTAACATTAAACATTTATCTAGAACATACCCTTGTACTTATGACAGGATCCGCCGACCCGCTGATCTCTTCTTCTCTGGGCCGGGATACGCGGCGAGGAAGCTCAGGGATCTATAATGGATTATATTAGACACTTAATGCTAAATAATGGATTTTATTGGATACTAAATGGTTGTCAAACAGTCTTACCTCATCGGTGACAACAATATAACATGCTGGCCAGGGCAATATGTCTCCCTTCACTTCAATCAGCGTGCATTTGTTGTCAAACGCCATTGGAAGGTATACATTCTCAAATCCATCACTTATCAGGTCCAAGGTCACACGCGCGTAGAATGCGGGTAGACGTACGAAATTGATGAGCGTGAGTGGACCAGATGGCAACACCGTCCAGTAGGTCACATCTACAGGGTGCCCGTCTAATGGTATTTGGACACGGTATTTTTTTGGCTCCTTTAATAAACATAGATAATACGTGAAATAAATAAGTGAGTCCAATCTAATACTATTTAAAGGAATTTATTTAAGGAGAAAAATAGTTAAACAAAGCTAACCTGGATGTTGGCAAACGGGTACGGTACGGGTCAGCGGCCGGAGCACAACTGGACGAGGAAGACGGTCGAGGAGGATCATGCTGCTGCTGAGTAGTCGCATGTGCGATCGCATCCAACGCTTGCTGCAGCCTCTCCTTGTAAGCCCGACGCTCAGCAGCCAGTTTCTCCTCATTAGCTTGGCGCTCAGCAGCGAACTTACGATCTACCATCGCCTTGACGTCAGCAGCACTCATCTAACCCTTCCTAGCAGATGGCGGGAATACGTGCTTCTGATGTACTTCTCCCCCAAATCCTCTAACACGCCCCGGGTGATCCTTCTTCCCAAATGCTTGATTGAGAGCGTCGTCTTGAGAAGGAGGAGCGTGTACGTCTACTTCTCCTCTCTGTGCCACTTCATACTGTCCAATTGTCAAATAAGTTAGTACTAAATTTAAGATCAACAAACACTTGACTAAATAAGTAAATTATTTAACAGCTACTTTCAAACACTTACAATTTGGTTCACCAGTTGTTCTGTCGCAGCATGATGAAATATCCTCTAACCTTCATTGGTCGTTGTCTGGCGTCCCAGTATGAACATCTGCACCCTCCTCACCTCAGAGACATCCTCGATCGGGCATTCACTGCCATCCTCGTTCCTCTACGTCAGCAAACCAACTTCTTTCCATCCCCCGAGGCTGCCCATATATCCCCTTCATCCCATGGTGTGGGGGTGGAGATTAGCTTCACGGTTTTGCGGTGCTTGTTCTTGTCTTTGCTGTTAAGACAGTACAACAGAAAATTAATTAGAAAATCAGGAATAAATCATTATGAGCATTAATTCAGAAAAGAGTACACACAAACATACCCTGAACTCTGGGGTGGAGTGCTGCTCAACGAACTCCTTCCACTCCTCTTCAGTGATCATGCCGTTGTACACGACATACGGCGGAGGCTCGCGTGGGGGCACCCTGGTGATCCAGTAATCCACCAAGTAGTGGCGGAATGATTTAGCTTCGCCGCCCATCGCAGAAAGAACGGTCTTTTTCACTTCGTCTGGGATCTTGTATTGTTCTTGCACCTTCTTCCAGATGGTCTCCTTAACTTCTTTTGGGACTTGTGGCCATTTGTGGTTGATGCAGCAATGTGATCTGGACAGATTCCCTAGCATACTAGCGAACTCTAATCTGCTGCCCCCCACAATACCTCCCATACTTGTCCTAGAGAAGACTGATCTCATCTGGTTTCTACAGCTTCAGCCCACGGGTCGGACCTCTACCTCTGGGTCTCTGAGTAGCATTCGTAGAAGGTGCACTCATGGAAGGGCTAACAGCAGTAGTGAGAGCTATAGAAGGGCCAGCAGCAACAACGACAGATGTAGATGGGCCAGCAGCAGTAGCGGCACTGGTAGAAGGAACCAGTACCCTTTGCTGCTCATCTCGAACTCGCGGCAAAATAACTCGAACTCTTCATCATCCATGCCTACAAAGATTGAAAGAAAATTTGAATTAAATTAAGCATTTCATAATTACACAAAACAAATACACAAAATTTAACAATGGTCCTATACAAGCAAGAAATAAAAGATTGTTAATTTCATATAAATTTTAATAGTAATAACTTACATACACCATTATCTCTCAATCCACATTGCCACGTTATGGTCTGATCGTATATACTCACGATGACCTGTGACCTCAGTCTCTTCCAATGAAATAGGAACAATTGGAGGTTCATCTTCTGCGTCATACTCAACCTCATCAACCACACCATCCACACCAACTATTCCTCTTCTCCCTTTAAGCACCACAAACCATCTAGGATTACAGGGATCAGTTACATAAAATATCTGCTTAACCTTTGTCGCAACAACGAATGGCTCAACCGTGGGAGTAGCTCTAGACAGATCAACCAGTTTCATACCATGCTCCTCCTCACGGTAGCCAAGATTGTTGTTAACCCAGTTACACCGGAAAACACATATTTCGTAGTTGCTGTAGTCCAATACCCAGATGTCTTGTATAACACCAAATATGATTATTTTACTGAGACTGGACTGTAACCCACAACACTGATGTCATATAAGTCTTGATAAGCTTCAAGCTCTACGCCACTGTTTTGATTCATTGACTTGTGATCGTGACGTTCTGTGAAAAAGGTGAATCCGTTGACATCGTACCCCTCATAAGAAATTACATCCAGATTTGGTCCAAATGCAATTACTTTAATCAGTTCAGGCACATTTATGGACTGATCGAACAACACTCTGTCTTTGAACAATCTGAAAAATGTCCTATTCTGCTCATTTTGTAGTCTAACGTCACTCATGTGTGGATATTGTGATCTTAAAACGCACAAGTGTTCACCAAAGTATGGTTCGACATCTTCAAGATGACTTAGCACAACTAAATGAGCGTTGTTAAGAGTGTCTATGTCAATTCTTTTCAGTTTCTGTCCAACCATGCCAACACCCTTCAATCTACCCTCGTGTCTAGAACGTAGAAGTCCAATGGTATCGACACCTTCTAGGTAATTGGTGCAGAAGTCTACAACTTCCTCTGTGATAGTGCCCTCTATAATACTACCCTTTGGGTGACGACGGTTCTTCATTTTCTTCTTCAGGACACCCATGTACCTTTCGAACGGATACATGTAGCGAAGGTACAAAGGACCACACATTAGAATCTCTCTTACAAGATGCACAAGGATATGTATCATTATGTCGAAGAACGATGGAGGAAAATACATCTCCAGCTGGCACATTGTCACAATAAGATCCTTTTATAGTTTAGTCAGAGTGTCCACATCAAGAACCTTAGACGAAATGGATTTGAAGAAGACACTTACGTTTGTGATTGTGTGTCTGATAGCATCCGGCAAGATCCCACGTAATGCAATTGACAAAAATTCTTGAAGTAGGACAAGATAATCGTGAGATTTTATTCCTACTAATTTGAAATCTGTCATGGACACTAGGCTTGTCATGTTTGAGGAGTATCCTGAAGGCACCTTGATGTTGTAAAGAGTACTGCATAGACTATGTTTCTCTTCTTTAGACAGAGTGTGACAGGCAGGAGGCAAGAATGTGCGTTTTCCACGTTCTTGCGGGCCAAGCTCTGTGCGTATGCCCAACTCAATTAAATCTTTTCTTCCTTTCAAATGATCCTTTGTCTTTCCTTTTATGTTCAAAAGGGTGCTAGTGATACTTTCACCCACGTTCTTCTCGACATGCATCTCATCGATACAATGTCTAACCTCCAGATTTTGCCAGTACTGGAGTTCCCAAAATATTGATTTCTTTTTATAGACACTTTTTTCACCACTTTTGGTTGGCGGCCCAAAGTTGTTGACAATATTATCCAACTTTTTGTAAATCTCTGTACCTGTCAAAGGCTGGCGCGCCACGCTGTGATCAGTTTTCCCATCAAACTCTTTCTCCATCTTTCGATACTTATGTCCTTTTGGAAGCATTTTTCGGTGGCCCATGTACACGTTTTTGCCACTATGTTTCAAGCGAATGCTATAAGTGTTTTCACCACAAATCGGACACGCCAACGCCCCCTTGATTGAATAGCCTGAAAGATTACCATAGGCGGGGAAATCATTGATTGTGCAGTACAACATAGCACGCAAATTGAACTCCTTTTTGCTGAATAAGTCGTAAACCGTAGCCCCTTCATTACACAAGAGTTGTAGATCCTCTATCAAAGGTTGTAGGAATACATTAATTTTGTTGCCCGGTTGCTTTGGACCCGATATTAACAAAGACAACAAGACGTGTCTTGGTTTTATGCATAACCATGGTGGTAGATTGTAAATAACCAAAAGCACAGGCCAGGTACTGTGTATGCTACTCAAAGTACCGTAAGGGTTCATCCCATCTGTGCACAAGCCTAGCCATAGGTTTCTCGGTTCGTTACCAAACTCAGGAAATTTTATGTCTATGTGAAATACCCCAAACTTAGATATGGTGTTTAAGTGATAAACTAAGTTATAAGGAGGCTAAATAATGCCTTAGAAACATTAAGAAACATTTCTAATCAAAGAAAACATAAGGAAACACCAAAAGAGCAATTTAAGCGAAAACATGCTCTAAGCTTGGAGAGACTTGGGTGAGCACCCAAATATTGTTCTTAGACCTTGGTAATATCCTAATGGTCATTTTAAACCAATTACCAAAGAAAACCAAGCTTGAAAACAAGTTAAAACACAAATTGTGCTTTAAGGAGTCTTAAAGCACATTTTTGAAAAATTGTCTTGTAAATGGGTTTTGAGTGGCTAAATGTCCATTATTACTCTTTAATTAATATGTGTACTAATTAGTATCACATTAGGAAGTCTAAATCAATGGGAAATCAAAAATTTCACAATTATGTGCCTTGTTTAGTGAATAATAACCAAATAATGCTAGTTTAAGACATTAGTCAAAGTAAGTCAATTAAATGGTCAAAAAAGACCACAATACACCTTGTTTGACTAAGGGGGCCGGTTTTTAAGTGTGACTCACCACACTTATCTAGCTAAGTAATGAATAAAGTAAAAGTAAGTAAAAACACTATTCACCTTTAACATAAATATCTTACCTTTACTTACCTCTCTCCTCACCTCTTCATTCTCTCTTGTTCCCACGGTTTTGAGCTGCTCCTCTCTTCTTCTCCAACGTGAAGAACAACCTCCATGCTAGCTCCACCTTCCTTTGATTACTACTTACTCATTTTAGCTCCAAAACCAAAACAAAACACATATTCTTCTTAGTTAGCTCAAGCTCCTTCTTTCTATCTTTTCAAAACTTCAAGAGCCTCATTTTGGAGCCAAGGAAAATCGCCATTAGAGGAGGAAACTCAAGCTTGGAGACTCCATTAGCTTCTCCATTCTCTTAAGGTAAAGAATATATAAGAAAATCTAGGTTTCCATCATTTCTTCTTCCTTGCCGAAATTTGTACTCATGGGACTCCATGTTTATTCCTTGTTCTAGCTTGTTTCCTACTCTCCAAAGGATAAAGGAGGTCCTTCTTGCTTCATATCCAAGCTTGTCTTGAGAAACCAAGGTAAAACAATCACCTTAATACCTTAAAGCACATTTTTGACCTAGGGTTTGTTCCTTAGGGTTAATGTATTATCTAGCACTCATTGGAGTCATTGGATATTGGTTAGAACATTGGCAAGGAGAGTTTAAGTGGTGACCAAGATTGAGCAAGGAAAAACCTAAGGAAGAAAGTTTGGAAAGCTTGAAAAAGAACAAGGTAAATTACTTACCTTAAGGCGTTTTATTGTTTAAGGGAATGGGATTTAGATATGTGATGAGTTTAGTGTAGAGTTTACATAAGAAAAGGGCTATATATAACCTAGGAGAAACAATGATTATGATTGAGAACTTGTGACTAAGGGGCCAATTAGAAAAGAGATAGTCAAACAATGTTGAAATGAATTACAAGAAGCATTTTATTTCAATGGGAGCCTTGTTGTGTGTATTCGCAGGTTAAAGGCAAATATATGTGGAAATTCAGTGGTTAAGATTATTGTCATTTAAGGGCCTAAGTGCCAAGCATTTTAAGTTTATACACTATATGATGATGTGGTGTAGTTTTGGTGTA
Organism: Limonium bicolor; assembly: GCA_023374045.1. Lineage (NCBI taxonomy): Eukaryota > Viridiplantae > Streptophyta > Magnoliopsida > Caryophyllales > Plumbaginaceae > Limonium > Limonium bicolor. Next base: position 45,244,756 of record CM041780.1, on the reverse strand, counting down.
AATTGTGTGTTAAGGTGTTGTGATGAGAATTTGAGTGATCTTGGTTGTTTGATGGTGAAAAACCAAGTGTTGGGTGTAACAATATACTAGAGAACCCATGGCAAAATTTAGTGGAGAACCTAAGTGTTTAAGATGTTCTAAGGAGATTTCATGACTAAGGAAGTCCTAGGAAGTTTTAGAGGTTGTCTTGATGAAAAAGGGCGGGTTTAAGGTGTATATGAGTTAGAATGACCTAGACATGATCATGGAGGATTTAGGACCAAATGAATGATACTAAATTGTACTTGTATTTAGGACTTAGGCAAACATTGGTGAACTAGTAGAAAAGAAATAATGTGTTGGATGATGGTGTCATAAATTGGTGTAGGAACTTTAAGTAGTTGCATAAAGGAATTTTAGGTGGAGAAAGATGCTTGGGAGATGATGTTATAGTGGTGAGGAAGCATTTTGGCATAGTGGTTACAATAGGTGTGAACCACCACTTAGAAACCTAAAGAGAAACATTACAAGTGTGGACATTATTGCAAGGAAATAAATAATGACTAAGATGGATATTGATGGGTGAATTAAGGAGTTTAGTGGAGGGCTTAAGGTGTGTTTTAAATGCCCAAACAAGGTTAGACCATGCTAGGAAATGAGATAAGTGTTTAAGGATTTAGAAGATGGGTATTTGGCTTGTCTGAACTTCCGTCCGAATTTGGAAGCTCGGACATGCCCTGTTGCAATTTAATCTTCTGAGTCTCGGCCAGTGTCCGGACTTCCGTCCGACCTTAGAAGTTCGGACACTTGGAATTTTTCTTTTGGAATTTCCCTTGACTTATGTCCGAACTTAGGGAAACTCGGACATATGTTCGGATACCTGAAACTTTTCTTTGAATTTTCCTCAACCTATGTCCGAACTTAGGGAAGCTCGGACACAAGTTTGGACACACGTCTGATAGCACCCTTTTGAGTCTCGACCTATGTCCGAACTTGGGAAGCTCGGACACAAGTTCGGACGCGGTGCTGTTTTGGCCAAAAACTTTGTTTAAGGTTAGGAAATGGTGGGGATGATTAGGTATTGATGTTATAAGGCTGTTAAGGACTTGTTTGGAGGGTGTAATGGTCATTAAGTGGGTGAGTAAGTGTAATAGATAATGGGGAAATGATGCACCTAAGAGTTAAGTTAAAAACCATAAGGCTTTGTGAAAAACAATGAGTAAAAGTTGATGTCTAGGGAGGCTAAGTAATTGTATTGAGTTGAATTGAATAATAATCTAAAACTAAATGAATGTTTTAGGATTGGTGAATTGGGACTTGGAAGGACATAAACCAAACAATCGTCGACGGTGAACGGTACAATCTTTCTTGTGACCTGCTTGCTAACGAGGTGTCCCTCGGCTTGTGTGCTATCTGTTTACTTGCTATGACTAAGACAAGATAAAGCATGCAACCGGTTATATTTGTTCTCGTTGTGTATGTGTTTTCTTTACACTAACCCACGAGACTTGAGATTGTTACTAACCAAGTTTAGTACTTACTGAGTTAAGGATAAGAATTAAGTATTGGTGACTGTTGGTTAATACCCGTTAAGGTTTAACTAACCCATGGTGTGTAGGATTTTCTGCTAACTGGAACTTGAGTGAGGAAACCTGGGACTGACTCCGGTCATGCATGCTAAGGAAAGGGGGACGGTATCTGAATCAGATCCGCCCTCCGCTTAAGGACTTGTCTTCGGACTTGTAGCCTAGGGCCGGTTGCCGGCTCAACTACGCTGGACTCCCGTCCAGGGTAGGTGGCATTAAGATGGTGCGGTAGGATCACCTAAATCCTAGGTTTGAGATTAAGCTACAACCATTTCCATTCTAGGAACGGTTTGTATACTGAGATTAAGATAAGGATAAGACTGAGGTAAGATAAGGAACTGAGGTTAAGGAAATCAGGACTAACGAGGGGGTACTAACCCGCTTGATAAGGGAAAGCTTGTGTCGTTCATTGTGTGTGAACTATGTATGTTCATCTGTGGATTGTTGTTTATTGCACTTCATATCATGCTTGTGTACTTAATCAATTTCCATGCTATCGACAATTAGTCGTCGTAGCCCCGTTAGCTTGGGGGCCATGAGAGGGAGTACCAGCATTCGTGCTGACCCCCTTTGGGGGCTGTTTTTACACTTGCAGGTAAGAGGCCCATGAAGTCGCACCACGAGAGTAGGAGCGGTTAGACTTAGGATGGGTTGTTTATTTTGAGTACGGGTTGCGCTTGTGCTCCCGTCTGTTTATATTGAAACTAATGTAAGTTTGTGGCTATGACTTAGATACTTAAACTCGGTTGGTTGGTGGTATCTTGGATGGTGATGTTTTGGTCGGTTGTTTACTTTGGATAAGCATTGTAATATTATAAGGCCGGTATGTTCTAACGATTAGACCGTGGCAAGGTCCAGGTGTTTGTTATTTCCGCTGCGACGAATTCGATTAAGTGTTAAGTTTTGTGATAACCACGATTAGCTTTGGACGGGGTGTTACAAAAAGTGGTATCAGAGCGTAGTTACGCTCTGATCAAGAAATACCGGACATAAGAAACCACCGAGTTAGGATATAAGTTAATAAATAAGTGACGGGTTAAGGGTGTGAGAAGTTAGAGTGAGTAGAGTCAGATGACCACTAATAAGTGTGGATCGTCTTTACCGTCTACGGACGTTATAAATTTGTTAACCGAAACAGTGGTGGATACGAATCTAATGTGAGTTGTGATTGTTCAGATGTCAGGAAGGAGAGGCCGAGGCCGTCCCAGAGGCGATGGGACTGAGATTCCGGAGGGGCAGACGATCGCAGAGATCGTAGCTGCCGCATTAGGGCATATGGGCTATCAGCCTGGTGTGGGTGCACCACCTCCACCGCCACAACCCCGGGAACCAAATTGGGTGAAGAGTCTTGCAGACCTTCGACCCGCACACTTTAAGGGGGAGACCGATCCCACCAAGCTTGAGGCGTATATCTCCGAGCTGGAGACCGCCTTCGAGACCCTTGACATCCCTGCTGGGATCAAGGTGCGTCTGGCTGCTTTCTATCTGAAGGGGGCGGCAGACGATTGGTGGAAGCTGGTGAGGGCCGATCATGTGGCCAATCCAGAGTTCGGATGGGAGCAGTACACCGCCTTGCTACGAGCAAAGTACTACCCCGCCCATGTCCAGACGAAGAAGCGCTTGCAGTTGGATGCGCTTAAGCAGACCGACAAGATGACGGTGGACGAGTATTACTCAGAGTTCATTGCCTTGCTCCGTCTTCTGCCAGGTCTTGGATATTCAGACCAGATCCTGGTGGACCGCTTCTATGGCGGGCTTAGCCATCGACTCCGCTACGGCATGGGGCCGACGAGTTACACTACCTTGCAGGTATTAAGAATGGTTGAGATTTGAGTAAGTAAATGAGTAAGATTTAGATTATGGAAAATAAGAGTGACTAATACTGTGGAAAGCAGGAGTGCTATCATGCCGCTGCTAAGGTTGAGATAACCGTCCAGCTGAGGGACGAGGAGAATGCTAAGAGAAAGAGTGCCGGTAAGAGCACGGAGAGCCAAGGGCAAGGTGGATACAAGAAACAGAAGTACCTGTAACACCCCATCCAACAACAAACACATAACAACATCCTGCAGCGGAAATATACTACTTCACATTACTTAACTCGATGGTGTTACACGCCGTTAACCACCCACGTGGCTAACAAGGCTATTACATAACCACTGTACCGGTCTGATGGACTAGATTCCCGAGCGACTACACATTACTATCCCTTTTCATTAACAACAACAACAACATACACCTTTCAACTGTACCGAGTATTTACAAATTGATGCCGGTAACAATTCCGGTCTTACTACACCTACTGTATATGTACAATTTAAATAATTACCCATGTACAACGACTACCCCGTCCTACTCTCGAACGGCTTCCAGCTCTTGTACCTGAAATAGGAAAGAAGAGAAGGGTGGCCCCCAAGGGGCTCAGCACCTTTGCTGGTATGGTAATCCCGCAGCCCACATGCTACCGGGCCACGCACAACTAATTGTCGTCTTAGCATGCGGTTGATTATATTTAAATCATGCATGCAACTGTAAACACATAACACATAACATCTCGCCTCTATGGGCCCAACAAACGGATAGTACGCCCTTATTTGATAAGTCACTCATGGTATTCATTATCTCTAGAGTGTTTCTCCTCTAATGGAGCTACTTCCTTAATAGACGACACTTACCCGTTATTCGGGTTAACCTTAAACGCCTCTTATCACAAACTGGGATTCATATCCATGATCCACATACTCCACAATTTACAACGTATAACATACATCACATAACAACACATAACAACACTTTTCACGTTTCAACGTGCACATAACAATGTCGCAATAGAAATTGCATTACATCAACAACACATAACATAACGGGTGCGGTTCTCTTAGGAGCCGACCCAAACATAGTTAATTCACTGATGAGCCTAGAGAATGTTGCCAGTCTCATGATAAGCTCGTTACATAACTCGTTACCGTCTCGTTAAATGAACGGATAACTTACACAAGGTGTCTCGGATATAGTGATCCAAGCACACCAAACAAACATAACATAGTATGCCCCTGTGGCCCGACGTGAGTCAGTAATAGCCTTGGTTAAGCTAATGGGAAGGTTGGAAACCAAATTGGAAAAACAACCATAACATACGGAGAGGATCGAACCTGATATGACAACGACCCCCATACTCACACGCGTGGCCGGAACAGACCGGACTCCTCACTTCCCCCGTTAGCACTTGTTAGAAGTTCAACATTGAACTTAATTAAACAATCACAACATTGGGTTAAGTCTTGTTAGACACACACAAGGGAAGGGAGAGTCATACTTTCACACACAGACATCACACACAAACATCACATAACTAACTCACGCATAGCCGTGGTTAGAACGTTCCTTAGGTCGGAACGTTATCACCGGATACCGTTCTCTTACGTTTACCTAATAGTGGTTAACTAGCCCTTCAAGCGCATTCGAGGTTACCGGTATCGGCACGTAAACATACAACAACAATAACGACTGTAAACTCATTTCATGATTTATCTTATAACATGGCAAACACACAGAAAGACACATTGGCATACAAGCCAGTGTAATCCGGTAGGACACAGGTTGCAAGAAAACCATACCGGTCACCGGAGTCCACTTATCATGTCCACTTATGTTCCTCGAGCAATTCTCGAACAACTGATAACATTACATGTATTTTTATTAACATCGGGGTAACATGATTGTTTAAAGTCTAAATGCTTATAACTTATCTTCGTTAACTTAGTTAAATAACTTCACATTTTAACTTGTTTTACTTTTACATTTTAATACAACTTTTCCCCCACTATATTGTCATTATAACTCACTTAACATGTCCTCAACAATCTTATAACACCATTACTTAATAATCCCCATCATCCTATAGCCTTAAACCATGTTTTTGGTCCGACCGACCTTACCGACCGACCTTACACAAGGTCGGTCCATTCCAGAACACTTTACCGTCAAAATTTCTACTCCGACCGACCTTGTAAGTTCGGTCCATTCCCGAGAGTTTCTTCCCTTTGAAAATTCAGGCCCGACCGAACTTGCCAAGTCCGGTCCCATGTTCGGTCGATTCCAGAAACTTAATTCGTACACAAATACAAGCCCGACCGACCTTGCAAGTCCGGTCCCCAAGGTCGGTCAATTCCAGAAACTAATTCTCGCAGGGTAAACTGGGCTCGACCGACCTTGGCAAGTTCGGTCGTAAGGTCGGTCTGCTCCAGACCCTTATTTTCCATTGCCCATTTAACTCCAACTTCACCTCATATATCCTAATGTGTCCTAACCTCATTTGGGCACTTCAAACACATCTTTAGCCATGTACTAAATTCCTTAAATTACCCACCAAACTATCTTTATCATTCCACAAACTCCTTACAAAATCTCTTAATACTTGTACATTTTTCATTTGGTTTTCTAAGTGGTATTTCACCTATAATGACCACTATACCAAGATGTTTCCTCTACACCTTAGCATCATTTCCCAACATCTTTTCTTACTACTAAATCTCCTTTTCCACATCTTACCTAAACATCATTTATTCCTTGAATATCAACATTACCTAAACCTTAAACAAACTTCTCCATGACTTTAATACATCCACAAAACACACATTGAATTCCTAGAACTTCCAAGATAATACCTAATCCTTGTAGCACTTTAAAACACCTTAATACATGCTTTCTTCCCTAGTAAAACACTTGTTCACCTTTAACACTTCCTAGTTCACCAAAACTTGTTTAAATCACTTAGAACTTCTTACACATTCTCCAAATTTTGCCATAGCTTCTCTTGTATATACTCACATCCAAACACTTAGGTTTTTACCTTATTTCATTCAAGAACACCTAAAATCCATCAAGAGTATTCTCACACACATAACTTCACCAAATTTACACTACATCACAATATAGTGCATAAACTTAATTGCTTGGCACTTAGGCCCTTAAATAACATGGCTCTTAGGCCCTTAAGATGCATAAATCATAAACACTGAATTTCCCACATTGTATTTGCCTTTGACCTGCAAATACACTCAACAATACATATGCCTTTTACTAAGCCTTGAGAGCATTCCCCTAAGTCATTTTCCCTTGGCTCCTTAATCATTTTCATAAGCAATATAAGCTCATTTCTCCTAAGACTTTAAACCACCTTCGGTTAGCACATTCACCTCTTTTCCTCACAAACTTCTTTCTTGTTTCCTTGACTAAATTGGCAAGGCTTTTGGTTGCTTGTCATTCTAACATTATACAAATAATGTAATGATTATACAAGCTTTAAGCTTCATCTCATTGTAAACCCTAGTTACATATATTATCTTAACACATTAAGGTAATTGTTTTACCTTTGAATGGAAAGAGAGCTTGAATGAGTATCAAGAGATGACTCCTCCTAGCCCTTGGAAGATTCAAATGAAGCTAAAACAAGCAAGGTAAAGACACCATGGTGAGGTGAATTTTCGGACATCATACAAACATGGAGGAAACATTATTTTTCTTTGAGATTCCTTACCTAGAAGCAAGGAAGAACAACAAGGTGTGAAAATATTAGCTCAAGCTCCTTCAATGGTGAATCTCCATGGCACCAAAATTGAGTTCTTGAAGATTTGAAAAGGTAGAAATGTAGAGCTTGGTCTAACTAAGACAATGGTAGTCTTGAAATTGATTTTGGAGCATGGAATCATAAGTTACAAGTGAAAGAAGATGAAGAATGAGAGGGGGCTGTAGAAAACCGAGAATGGAAGCTTGGGGAGATGAAGAACCGTTTGAAATGAATAGTAAGAATAAGAATGAGAAGGTAAGTAGCTAGCTTTAGATATTTAAGTAAAGTAACTATTTACTTTTTGCTATCTTTTCTTATCTTATCAATTAACAAGGGGATGAGTCATCCCATATAAGAAAACCGGCCCCCTTTATTACATAAGGGGTATAATAGTCTTTGTTGACCAATTTAATTACTTATAACAACATATGTTACAACTAGGCATAAAGTTACTATTCACTAAAACAAGGCACATAGATGTGAAATTTTTGATTTCCCATTGATATAGACTTCCAATGTGATACTATATAGTACATGTTAATTAAAGAGTAATGATGGACATTTAGCCATTCAAAACTCATTTACAAGACAATTTTTCAAAAACGTGCTTAAGACTCCTTAAAGCACTTTTTGTGTTTTAACTTGTTTCAAGCTTGGTTTTCTTTGTAATTGATTTAATATGTTCATTAACTTATTTATAAGGTATAGATGACCTTTAGGTCTTATACAAATTTATCCCAAGCTTAGAGCACATTTTTGCTCATATTGACTTTAAGGTATATCTTGTGTTTTTGTTTGGTTTTACTGTCTACCAAAGTTTCCTAAGGACTTAATTAGCCTTATAAATCATAATTGAATATTATTAAGTTGGTAGCTCTTTGGGTCCTAACCAGTTCACTCATAGCTTAGAGCATGTTTTGCTCAAACTGTATCTTAGTGCTTTATTGCATTTACTGGTTTAAATGTTCACTGATGTCTCTAAGACACTTTTTAGGCCTTATATACCATAGTTAATATTTAAACCACATATCAGGGTTGGGGTATTTCAGTACCAGCCTCAGGCCCAGAAAAATCAGAACAAAAGGGGAAGGAGAAAAGGAGAAGGCCGGAAGAGCCATTGAAGTTGACGTACACTTACGCAAGCTACACCCCTGCGCTCTAGGGTGCCAAAGGGTAAGGGATTGATATTGAGAGAGTTAAGAGACAAGTAGTAACCGTTGAGATGTGAATACTAATATTAGAATGATCAGGATCTGAGACTGAAAAAGGAGCCGGTGGTGGCTACCAGCGACGCTACATCTGTAGGTGGTGTCACAAGGACCACCCCAAGCTCGATTGCAAGGGGAATAAGGTGGAGTGCACACTATTGTGGGGTATACGGTCACCGAGCATACGAGTGTTTCCGGAACCCCGCTAGCAGAGCCTATAGGCCCGATACTAGGGGCAAGGGCAAGACCGATCAGGGAGCTGGATCTGACGGTCAGAGGAAGGTGCAGCAAGCTGCAGACAAGAACCATGGGTGACCCAGAAGTCGGGACCCACACTACACTTGGTGGACCGGACGATGAGCCTGAACCCTCATCGAGGCCAGGTACCGCTATAACCATTTAGTGATAAAACTACCGCTTACCGCATTATCATGCATGTTTGGTGAATAATGAGTTAAGTAAAAATGAGATGAGATTAGAACTTAAGTAAGACATAACTACTACCACTTTAGGAAGCTTCAACATCTGCTATCCAATACCATTTACACCTAACGCGGAGCACACCGACATCGAAACCATAGACTTTTCAACCGAACAATGTCAGGTTATCGGCCAGGTATGATTTTATTAAGGGGATACCTGACACCAAAGCACAAATAGCATCATCAGAAGATGCAATCAACTAGGAATGGGACCGGGAGGTTTTTATACACCGGAGTACCAGGGGGGAGCAAGAATGAGTTAAAATGATGAGCTTAGGCAAGGATTGGAATCCGTATGCCAAGAACTACCAAACCACGAGGATGCAAGATGGGTCTCACCACCGGAATACCCGAAGAGTTCCATCCAGTTATTACACAAGTCGTGGAAATCGCTCAGCAGTTGGAAGCTGAACCGATTCCAGACATTCAAGCAGCAACATTTGCATTGTGAACTTCTACGAGAAAGATGGGCGACTTGGCCTACACAGGATGAGGACGAGACAACGGAGTCTCTCGAAAGAGGGATACCCGTAGTGTCTTGGTCCATAGGGGATGATGCAGAGTTTTTATACGGTGAGCAAGAAGCGTGCGGACCGTGCGAATAAGTTGGTACTTAAGTCTGGAGATGTGTTAGTTATGGGAGGAGAGTCAGGATGTTATACCATGGGATTAAAAGAATCAAGCTGAATACAGCACCATCAGCAGTAATCAATGCGACACACATGAGACCAGGAGATTAAACTAACCTTTAGACAATATTAGCCATGTGATGTTAGAATGAGATGAGGAATGAGATGTAAGATTAAAGCACATGTGTAAACAGGATGGTTGATAAATAACAGTGTTGTTCATATAAAGGTTTTGACTCTTGTATACCATCAATACTATGAAGCTTATGAATACAATTAGGTTATGGACTCGGTACGGAAGGTGCGTTAAGCATACTTACAGAGGCACAGGCCGATGCCAGCGGTACTATCCTCACCGGCACCTTTCCGATTAATGGGATTGAGGCATCATCTCTTCGACTCAGGGGGCCTTGCATACCTTTGTCTCGGCATCTTTCGCGAGCAGGTTGGGGCTAGACGCTGATGAGCTACCCGACTTCACGGTACGCTCCGTCTAAGGAGAAGGTTCGTTGCACTCGCTACTACCGAGGAGCCATTGTTAGAATCAAGGGGGAAGACTTTCCAGTCAGTTTTATTGAGTTTAGTGAGCTAGGATTTGATGTTATCTTTGGGATGAACTGGTTGGAGCGGCAACAAAGGGTCGTATCCTCTGCGCCGAGCATAGACTGCTGCTCAGGAGTCCGTCTGGGGTAACAATATCATACCGCCAGAGGCCAGAGAGCCTTCGACTAAGATCATCACCGCCATGGCAACAATGTTAAGGAATTGAGGAGAAAGGAAGAAGTGTACCTCTGCTATGTACATGACAAAGAGAGAGACCCCGAGTTCGACCCCGACTTACTGGTAGTGTCGGAGTTCCCCGACCTATTTCCACGGGAACTGCCTGGCATGCCAACCACTCGGGGAGGTAGAGTTCACCATCGAGCTGCTACCTGGTACCGGACCGATAGCCAAGGCACCATACCGCATGGCTCCGGCAGAAATGACTGAGTTAAAGGAACAACTGAAGGACTTGTGGATAAAGGATTTATTAGACCCAGTGTATCACCATGGGGAGCGCCAGTTCTCTTCGGAAGAATAAGGATGGTAGTCTCCACCTCTGGCATCGACTACAGAGAGTTGAATGCAGTGACAGAAGAGAATAAGTATCCACTACCCGCATTGAGATCTATTCGATCAGTTGAAGGGAAGCATCTGTGTTTTCCAGATTGATCTCAGATCGGGGTATCATCAGATAGCCATAAAGGAGGGAGATATTGAGAAGACGGCATTTCGGACACGATACGGCCACTATGAGTTTACAGTGATGCCATTCGGTTTGTCGAACGCACCGCGAGACGTTTATGGATCTGATGAACCGCTTGTTTCCGGGAGCAGCTGGATAAGTCGGTTGTGGTATTCATCGACGACATATTGATATATTCAAGATCTAAAGTTGAACATGAGGAACATCTGAGGAAGGTATTAGAGATACTGAGGGAGAACCAGCTATATGCTAAGTTCTCCAAATGTGAGTTTTGGCTTGACCAGGTCTCTTTCCTAGGTCATGTCATCTCAGATGCTGGGATCTCAGTGGATCCAGCAAAGATTGATGCCGTACGTACTTGGCCAAGGCCGAAGACTGTTACCGACATTCGGAGCTTTCTCGGTCTGGCAGGTTACTACAGGAGGTTTGTTAGGGATTTCAGCAAGGTCACGAAACCGATGACCAGTCTGATGAAGAAAGATGCACCGTTCTTATGGACGGTTGACAGTGAGAGATCATTTCAGAGTTTGAAAGACTCACTGACCACTGCACCGGTTCTGACCATTCCAGACGGTACAAAGGGCTTTGAGGTTTATTGTGATGCATCCGGTAGAGGCCTGGGTTGCGTGCTCATGCAACATGGCAAGGTGGTGGCATATGCCTCACGCCAGTTGAAGAAACATGAGGAGAACTACCCCACACATGATTTAGAGCTGGGAGCTGTAGTCTTCGCTTTGAAGATATGGCGCCATTACTTATACAGGGTTAGTGTGACGATCTACACCGATCATAAGAGCTTAAGATACATATTTACTCAGAAGGGGTTGAATCTCAGACAGAGGATATGGTTGGAATTCTTCAAAGACTATGACATTGACCTCCAATACAAAGAGGGAAAGGCCAATGTTGTAGCAGACGCCCTGAGCCATCGAGCACACTCACTCCATTCGCTAGTCTCTTTCTCTAGCTTGGTTGATGAGGTGAGAGAGGCTCAGAGGACAGATGAGTACATGAGAGAGGTCAGACAGAAGCTGACAGATGGTACCTTTGAGAGTCAGAAATATGACTTCAGACTTCACGACGATGATCTGATCAGAATTAAGGGCCGGTTATGCATACCACGGGGCAACACGGATTTGAAAGACCGTATACTTAAGAGAATCACACTGCTCTTCAGTTTCCATCCATCCGGGAGCCTCTAAGATGTATAAAGACATGAAGAGGTACTTCTGGTGGTCGGGGATGAAGACAGATGTTACCGAGTTCGTCTTGAGGTGTCTCATATGCCAGAAGGTGAAATTTGAGCACCGATGACCGGGCGGAATGGTACAGTCGATACCAGTTCCGGAGTGGAAGTTCCATGATATCTCCATGGACTTTGTAGTTGGACTCTCACCTGCTAGGGGAGGTCTCAACATGATATGGGTGGTGGTGGATCGCCTTACCAAAGTAGCCCGATTCATACCGATGAAGGATACTTGGAAGGTGACCAAATTAGCTGAGTTATTTGAGAAAGAAATAATGAGACATCACGGGATACCAAAGACCATAGTGTCAGATAGAGATACCAGATTCCTTTCAAGGTACTGGAGAGCTACCAGAGAAGCGTTGGGTACAGAACTCAAGCTGAGTACCGCGTTCCATCCTCAGATAGATGGTCAAACTGAGCATACTATTCAGACACTCGAGGACATGCTGAGGGCATGTGCCTTAGACTTCCAGGGTAGTTGGATTGACAAATTGCACCTGATCGAGTTTTCATACAACAACAGCTATCACGCTTCGATCAAGATGGCACCTTTTCAAGCGTTGTACGGTAGACCATGTCGTACACCGCTCTGCTGGGATGAGTCGGTGAGTCGGTCATTATAGGACCAGAATATTTAGAGCAAGTTAAGGCTGAAGTTCAACAAATCAGGGAGAACATGAAAGCTGCTCAAGATAGGCAGAATTCGTATGCTGATGTTCGACGACGAGACCAGGAGTTCGCAGTGGGCGACCGAGTATTTCTGTGAGATTCACCGATGAAGGGTGTATTCAGATTTGGGCAGAAGGGCAAATTAAGCCCGAAGTTTGTTGGTCCTTATGAGATTACGGAGCGGGTGGGCCCGGTTGCTTACAGGTTGAATTTACCTGCTGAACTGGGTAAAGTGCATGATGTTTTTCATGTTTCACAGCTAAAGAAATACATGCACCACCCCTCCCATGTATTAGAACCTGAAAGGTTGACATTAGAACCAAATATGAGATCCGTGGAGACTCCTCAGAGAATCTTGGACAGTAAGACTAGGGACACTCGCCATAAGTCAGTCCAACTGGTGAAGGTTCTCTGGTCTAACCAGGATGTCGAAGAGGCCACGTGGGAATTAGAAGATACGATGAGGGCGAAGTACCCTTCTTTGTTTACTGACTAGATCGTCTGTATAGGGTACGAGGCGTACCCCTTTTTAAGGGGGGTAGAGCTTCCTCGCTTTTGAGTTAGGAAACGAGCATGTTTGTCGTTTGTTTGGTTGTTTAAGATGTGAATTTGTGTAAGTTGCTACACTTTGGTGTTAAGTTTGAGTTATGTATAATACTTATGTATTGTATTTGAGATTGACCTTGAGTCTTGAGATGTGTGAATGTGAATATAAGATGTGGTGTTAAGATTAGGGAATTGAGTACCGTGAATGGTTAAGCATATATGTGAACTTTGGGGACAAAGTTCATTTAAGGGGGGTAGATTGAATACCCCAAACTTAGATATGATGGTGTTAAGTGATAAACTAAGTTATAAGGAGGCTAAATAATGCCTTAGAAACATTAAGAAACATTTCTAATCAAAGAAAACATAAGGAAACACCAAAAGAGCAATTTAAGCGAAAACGTGCTCTAAGCTTGGAGAGACTTGGGTGAGCACCCAAATATTTTCTTAGACCTTGTTAATATCCTAATGGTCATTTTAAACCAATTACCAAAGAAAACCAAGCTTGAAAACAAGTTAAAACACAAAATGTGCTTTAAAGAGTCTTAAAGCACATTTTTGAAAAATTGTCTTGTAAATGGGTTTTGAGTGGCTAAATGTCTATCATTACTCTTTAATTAATATGTGTACTAATTAGTATCACATTAGGAAGTCTAAATCAATGGGAAATCAAAAATTTCACAATTATGTGCCTTGTTTAGTGAATAGTAACCAAATAATGCTAGTTTAAGACATTAGTCAAAGTAAGTCAATTAAATGGTCAACAAAGACCACAATACACCTTGTTGACTAAGGGGGCCGGTTTTTAAGTGTGACTCACCACACTTATCTAGCTAAGTAATGAATAAAGCAAAAGTAAGTAAAAACACTATTCACCTTTAACATAAATATCTTACCTTTACTTACCTCTCTCCTCACCTCTTCATTTCTCTTGTTCCCACGGTTTTGAGCTGCTCCTCTCTTCTTCTCCAACGTGAAGAACAACCTCCATGCTAGCTCCACCTTCCTTTGATTACTACTTACTCATTTTAGCTCCAAAACCAAAACAAAACACATATTCTTCTTAGTTAGCTCAAGCTCCTTCTTTCTATCTTTTCAAAACTTCAAGAGCCTCATTTTGGAGCCAAGGCAAATCACCATTAGAGGAGGAAACTCAAGCTTGGATACTCCATTAGCTTCTCCATTCTCTTAAGGTAAAGAATATGTAAGAAAATCTAGGTTTCCATCATTTCTTCCCTTGTCCGAAAATTTGTACTCATGGGACTCCATGTTTATGCCTTGTTCTAGCTTGTTTCCTACTCTCCAAAGGATAAAGGAGGTCCTTCTTGCTTCATATCCAAGCTTGTCTTGAGAAACCAAGGTAAAACAATCACCTTAATACCTTAAAGCACATTTTTGACCTAGGGTTTGTTCCTTAGGGTTAATGTATCTAGCACTCATTGGAGTCATTGGATATTGGTTAGAACATTGGCAAGGAGAGTTTAAGTGGTGACCGAGATTGAGCAAGGAAAAACCTAAGGAAGAAAGTTTGGAAAGCTTGAAAAAGAACAAGGTAAATTACTTACCTTAAGGTGTTTTTTTGTTTAAGGGAATGGGATTTAGATATGTGATGAGTTTAGTGTAGAGTTTACATTAGAAAAGGGCTATATATAACCTAGGAGAAACAATGATTATGATTGAGAACTTGTGACTAAGGAGCCAATGAGAAAAGAGATAGCCAAACAATGTTGAAATGAATTACAAGAAGCATTTTATTTCAATGGGAGCCTTGTTGTGTGTATGCGCAGGTTAAAGGCAAATATATGTGGAAATTCAGTGGTTAAGATTATTGTCATTTAAGGGCCTAAGTGCCAAGCATTTTAAGTTTATACACTATATGATGATGTGGTGTAGTTTTGGTGTAAATTGTGTGTTAAGGTGTTGTGATGAGAATTTGAGTGATCTTGGTTGTTTGATGGTGAAAAACCAAGTGTTGGGTGTAACAATATACTAGAGAACCCATGGCAAAATTTAGTGGAGAACCTAAGTGTTTAAGATGTTCTAAGGAGATTTCATGACTAAGGAAGTCCTAGGAAGTTTTATAGGCTGTCTTGATGAAAAAGGGCGGGTTCAAGGTGTATAATGAGTTAGAATGACCTAGACATGATCATGGAGGATTTAGGAACCAAATGAATGTACTAGTGTATTTAGGACTTAGGCAAACATTGGTGAACTAGTAGAAAAGAAATAATGTGTTGGATGATGGTGTCATAAATTGGTGTAGGAACTTTAAGTAGTTGCATAAAGGAATTTTAGGTGGAGAAAGATGCTTGGGAGATGATGTTATAGTGGTGAGGAAGCATTTTGGCATAGTGGTTACAATAGGTGTGAACCACCACTTAGAAACCTAAAGAGAAACATTACAAGTGTGGACATTATTGCAAGGAAATAAATAATGACTAAGATGGATATTGATGGGTGAATTAAGGAGTTTATTGGAGGGCTTAAGGTGTGTTTTAAATGCCCAAACAAGGTTAGACCATGCTAGGAAATGAGATAAGTGTTTAAGGATTTAGAAGATGGGTATTTGGCCTGTCCAAACTTCCGTCCGAATTTGGAAGCTCGGACATGCCCTGTTGCAATTTAATCTTCTGAGTCTCGGCCAGTGTCCGGACTTCCGTCCGACCTTAGAAGTTCGGACACTTGGAATTTTTCTTTTGGAATTTCCTCGACTTATGTCCGAACTTAGGGAAACTCGGACATATGTTCGGACACCTGAAACTTTTCTTTGAATTTTCCTCGACCTATGTCCGAACTTAGGGAAGCCCGGACACAAGTTCGGACACACGTCTGACAGCACCCTTTTGAGTCTCGACCTATGTCCGAACTTGGGAAGCTCGGACATAAGTTCGGACGCGGTGCTGTTTTGGCCAAAACTTTGTTTAAGGTTAAAATGGTGGGGATGATTAGGTATTGATGTTATAAGGCTATTAAGGACTTGTTTGGTGGGTGTAATGGTCATTAAGTGGGTGAGTAAGTGTAATAGATAATGGGGAAATGATGCACCTAAGAGTTAAGTTAAAAACCATAAGGCTTTGTGAAAAACAATGAGTAAAAGTTGATGTCTAGGGAGGCTAAGTAATTGTATTGAGTTGAATTGAATAATAACCTAAAACTAAATGAATGTTTTAGGATTGGTGAATTGGGACTTGGAAGGAGATAAACCAAACAATCGTCGACGGTGAACGGTACAATCTTTTTTGTGACCTGCTAGCTAACGAGGTGTCCCTCGGCTTGTGTGCTATCTGTTTACTTGCTATGACTAAGACAAGATAAAGCATGCAACCGGTTATATTTGTTCTCGCTGTGTATGTGTTTTCTTTACACTAACCCACGAGACTTGAGATTGTTACTAACCAAGTTTAGTACTTACTGAGTTAAGGATAAGAATTAAGTATTGGTGACTGTTGGTTAATACCCGTTAAGGTTTAACTAAACCATGGTGTGTAGGATTTTCTGCTAACTGGAACTTGAGTGAGGAAACCCGGGACTGACTCCGGTCATGCATGCTAAGGAAAGGGGGACGGTATCTGAATCAGATCCGCCCTCCGCTTAAGGACTTGTAGCCTAGGGCCGGTTGCCGGCTCAGCTACGCTGGACTCCCGTCCAGGGTAGATGGCATTAAGATGGTGCGGTAGGATCACCTAAATCCTAGGTTTGAGATTAAGCTACAACCATTTCCATTCTAGGAACGGTTTGTATACTGAGATTAAGATAAGGATAAGACTGATGTAAGATAAGGAACTGAGGTTAAGGAAATCAGGACTAAGGAGGGGGTTACTAACCCACTTGATAAGGGAAAGCTTGTGTCGATCATTGTGTGTGAACTATGTATGTTCATCTGTGGATTGTTGTTTATTGCACTTCATATCATGCTTGTGTACTTAATCAATTTCCATGCTATCGACAATTAGTCATCGTAGCCCCGTTAGCTGGGGGCCATGAGAGGGAGTACCAGCATTCGTGCTGACCCCCTTTGGGGGCTGTTTTTACACTTGCAGGTAAGAGGCCCATGAAGTCGCACCACGAGAGTAGGAGCAGTTAGACTTAGGATGGGTTGTTTATTTTGAGTACGGGTTGCGCTTGTGCTCCCGTCTGTTTATATTGAAACTAATGTAAGTTTGTGGCTATGACTTAGATACTTAAACTCAGTTGGTTGGTGGTATCTTGGATGGTGATGTTTTGGTCGGTTGTTTACTTTGGATAAGCATTGTAATATTATAAGGCCGGTATGTTCTAACGATCAGACCGTGGCAAGGTCCAGGTGTTTGTTATTTCCGCTGCGACGAATTCGATTAAGTGTTAAGTTTTGCGATAACCACGATTGGCTTTGGACGGGGTGTTACACTATGTTTCTCCACTGTGGTGCATCAACGGGATGTCTCAATCTGCCATCCTTCTTCCTATGAACTGAATGCCACCGAAGATTCTCTGTGTCTTTCTCAATGGAGAACAAACGTCTGAACCTTGGAATGATGGGCAGGTACCACAGTACCTTAGCTGGTGAACCTTTCTTACTACCGCTGATGTGAGTTTGTTGTTTCTTCAAATACCGTGGCGCTCCACATGCTGAACAGCTTTCAGCAAATTCATCCGATTTCCAAAACAGCATGCAACCATTTGGACAAGCATGAATTTTCTAGTACTCCATACCCATTGGGCACATCAGTTTTTTGGCTGAGTACGTAGTCATTGGTAAAACGTTGTCCACCGGGAGAACGTATTTCAATAGTTCCAGGAGGGCAGTTAAACTTACGTCGCTCCAACCATGTTTCGCTTTCAAGTTGAATAGCTTGAGGACGACACTCAACTTGCTTAACTTTGTAGGGTCACACCTGGGGTACAATGGTGTTTGGATGAATCCAACAAATTTTCATACTTGTCTGGCGTGTTAGAGTGATGTCGTTCCACATCTTCGAGCATAGTCTCAATGTCATCGTCCCAGAAATCTGGCTCAACGTCATCTGTAACGTCTTCTGGATCACCCGCAACTGTATCATCTCCGAGTTCTATTTCTGTGGTTGTCTGACCATTATCCTCTTCTCCAGGCTTAATAACATCGAACACACTTTGACCATGCCATCGGATTATGTCTTGGAAATCTTTTGTAAAACCGCGGCGGATCAGATGTTCCTTAACAGTTTCAACGCCGCGATATCTCTGATTGTTTTGGCAGTCGATACACGGACAAAATATGTATCCCTTGTCTGAAGGTTTCAGATTGTTCGCCAACACCGTGCATGACTTATCAACTCCTTCTAAAAACTTGTCGTCCAAATTTCCGCTATAAATCCACGAACGTTCCATCTCCTTCTAGCTATTTATATGAAGGCAACCATTTCATACCGTCACACGTGGCAGTCTTTACACTTTTGTATCTTATCAACCTAAATCCATCCATGAGTATTAAATCCCACCGGTGAACGTGTGTTTTAATATGTAATTTATTGAAAATTTCGGCAGCATCTCCCTACAGTTCTTCAAATGCATGATATTATGGTATTAATTAATAATATATGCATTCGAAGAACATTAAAGAGATACTGCTGAAATAATCAATAAAGTACATATATTAAAACACATTCACACCCTAGGTGTGAGATTTAACAATCATGGATAGTCCCGACAGGGACTTCCGAAGATATACCTCTATTAGGTATATCTTGGGCGGATAACTATGTTTGGTAGTTTGTCAAATACTATATGTATATATGTAAATCTTACCTTTGGTAGACGATTAGCCGATGCTAAGACGATTGAGGTCGAAAGCCAAATAAAGTCGTGTAGTTCTGATGCATAAAGGAAAAACAACAACATTAGAATTCATCAAATAATCAAGGTTAACATGCTAGCTAAACCGCAGAAAAAATTCTATAGCATCTCCCCTATATTTCTACGTTTCCAAATCACTTTTATCAACGTCAAATTCGCACGCACCATCAAAATTACTTATAAACTAATTTTATATTTATTTAGAAGAAAGGTAAGCTGTATTAACCGTAAAGAAATATTTACAAGTACAAGAGATCAACTGCAACAAGCTGCAACAAACAAGAATCATAACTTCGAATCTGCTAAGAGATATATCTAGCAGACCAAAGGCTCTCAACTAAATTTATATTTTAAAACTACACTACTATGTATTAATTGTAATACTAAATGCTAAGAATAACTAAATACAGCAGTTTACAGTTTGGTTTAAAAAATTACCGTTACTAAGCACCGAAGTGGGCAATTAGTGCAGAAAGCAGCCCACGAACTAGGTTGCAATTAACTGTGAATCTGGGCACAAATATATGAACAAGGTTAGAACATTTGCCGTTACACTCTCAGGATTCGACAAAAACGAGGTTAGAACTAGCAATCGACATGTATATGAACAAAGCTAGAAAAAAACGACAATCGATCGATCGCATACCCAGTACGCGTTAGAGATGTCAACAGTGACGACCAGTGGTAGATGGGTGGTGACCGGCGGTGATGAGAGTGACAAAGGTGGTGGGAGCGACGGCGGCGATGGCCGTTAGTAAGGTGACGGGAGAGGAGGCGATTTCAGTAAGGAAGATAGCGCGAGAGAGAGGTAGAGTTTACCGTAATCTAAAGTCTAACGAAATTAAAAAAATAGCGTGAAAATTATTTGGCCTATGCTGGGTTTCAAACTCAAGATCAATGGTGTTGACTCATGTACCCACGACCATTATGCCATGAGTCTTATTCGATCAAACATATGTAACACATTAATATATAGTTTTTTAATCTAAAATAAGCCGGTAAGACGACGTTGTTAACTGTAATTTAATTTACGCGCGGCGTCGAAACAATCAAATAATGCGGGAAATATTTGGCGTCAGGTCAAAACGACGTCGTTGTCCATCAGTGGGCGAGGACTTTAGATGACGGTTATTAGTAAAACCGTAATGTAAAGTCCGTTGACCGTAAAGCGTGGATCAACACGGGACTTTACATTACAGTTTTACTAATAACCGTCATCTAAAGTCCTTTCTAAAAAAGGCGCGCCTGCCTCCGATCGATTATTGCTTACGGTTAATTTAATAAATGTCGTTATTTAATTCTGGCCTTCCTATTAATCATATTTTTTGTTAAAGCCGTGATTAATCCACCGTCATTAAATGCTTCCATTCCACCAGTGATGGTCCATAATGACCTAAATGAGTATATAAACTTGTGTTATAACATTTGGTTAAGTTAGCTAAGTGTTAAGGATTAAAATGACAAGTTTATAAAGATTATGTGGTAAGAATGTAATTTTGTAATCAATGGGGTAAGAACTAAAAAAGCTGAGAGAAAACTGTGGTTTATGTGTATTTTAATGCATTTAAAGCTTATGCTAAAGTTTATATTATAGCCATTTGTTTAGGTTTGTATATTATAAGATTTTTGTAACATAAAATGCTATAAAAGCATAAGTTACCAAATCTGGTGTAATTTGCATAAAATCGCTGGTCAATGGGTAGTTTAAGATATTTGGAGGACTTAGGAAAATATCTAAGTTGTTGGAAGGTGTTTGGAGTATTTAAGTACAAAGAATGACATTAACATGAATTATAAAGTTTATATAATAAGTTAATACACTTTTTACTAAAAAAGGTTGTTAAGTGTAAGAAAATAAAATTTGGGGTGCTGGAGGAGATATTAGGCCGAAAGTGTAAGGTTCGTTTGGTCAGAAATGAGAAAATATAAGTTTAACGAATTTTGGGGTCAAATTATAATTTCTAGAAAATTTAGTGGTCAATTCTTAAATACTACATATTCTGGGTACATAAGAGAAATAGAGGTTAAATATGGTATGGGTCAAGTGTTGACCAAAGTTGGAGGTCAAATATTGAAACTTGGGATTAATTGTGAATTATAACATAAAATGTAAAGATTATAAAGTTTTGGGGTGAGTTTGTAATTAAGGAAAAGTATATGTTAAAACCGAATGGAATGAGGGTCTGTAGGAGAATTTTCAGAAATTAGAAGGTGAGTTTGGAATTAAATAAATGAAGAGTTAAAACTATAGGTTAAAATAAGAATAATAACATAATTGTAAAGTTGAAAAAGTTATGGGGTCAAAACATAAATAAGGGAAAGTATGGTGTAGGCCAAAAATTAAGATTGTGCTTTGTTGGTAATTACCAAAAATATAAGGAGGGATTTGGAGTTTATTAAAGTAAGGCTTAAACTATAATATAAAATATAAATAGAGGTAAATTGTATTAAAATAAGTGGGGTCAAAATGTAATATCCAAAAGTTATGGGCTGGAATTTGAAATAGGAAAATTTAGGTGTTGTTTGGTGGTTTGGAAGTAATTAGAAGTGAAACTTTGGTATAAATAAGTAAGAAATGAAAACTATAGGTACAAGCATAAGGAATTTATTTGTAAACATTTTATGATATTTGGGGTTACATTGTAATAAACAAAAGTATTTGTAAAATAAACAATGCTATGCATGACAAATGAGGATAATCAAGAACATAGCAAAGTTGTTCTGTCATAAGAGGAATGAAAGCATATAATATACATGTTGTAAGTATATACTTACATATAAGGATTATATTATATATAAGAGAATAATATAATATAAGATGTTTTGGGTGATATGGAAACCCACAATTATATAAATGAGGATCTATGTATATAATACATGTACAAGAGGACTAATGCTATACATAATGATAGAATTATAATAGCTTACAATAATAGAGGAGATTATTGTATAAGTAACTATATATATATATATATATATATATTATATATAAGTTGGTGCAATAACAAAAGAGACTTATAAGGAGGTATAATTGTGACATAAGGTTATAATCATGAATATTAAACTTTCATGAGTTAAGGCACATAAATTAATACCTTAAGTGTAACATAGTCATGAAATAAAAGAGTTAACAAAGATTAGAAGTTAATCTTGTAACTCACGTGAAATAACGAACATGAATTACGAAAACGTTATACGAATACGTTTAGACGTTATACGGGTGTGATTAGTAATTAATGCACTCGGTTAATCAAATTATAGGAGTGAGATAGATGAGACGTCAGCCGGGATTTAGACGAGTGGTTTTTACGGTGTATGGTATGAATTTCTTGCTGCTTGTTTGCTACCGAGTTACATCGGCTTGTGTACTATGTATTGTTTGTGATAACGACCAAGATAATTGCATGGAATATGTTGATCGCGTTTTTATGTATTATTATTATTCCTAACTGGTCCTTCTTGTGGTGAACTACTAACTACACCCTAGAGATAATATGAATCACGTATACGGTACATGCGATACCAAGTAAAGTTCCAAGAGGATTATGAGTTTGCGTATTTACATAACGAGAACTTGTTTCTCACTAACTTCTTCAATATATATAGTCGACATCCGGAATGTGATGTTTGAACTTATCACCCTAGAAGTAGGACGATTGTTCCAATGATACTTCTATCATGTACTGGTTACTGGGGGAGTGAGGAGTCCAAGAAGTTTTGTCCATGCATGCTGAGTTTAGGAGGACATTATCTGTATCAAATCAACTTCCATTTTTGAATGTACGTCTTTCACTGACAGTGGTTGTGGGGGAAGTTGTATACTCGCCCACCGGGTTTACATGTACTCGATTAAATGTCCGTCGTTTTCGAAGGTGGTTAAGGGAGTTTTATACTCACATTAGGGTTTAAATGTACTCGGTTTTACATACATACGGGAGTCTTAATCTTGTCTAATAGGGTTTATTCATACCCAACTCAGTATACGTCACAACGACTATGGTTTATGAGAGAGTTTGTTACTCCTCTATCAGGGTTTAAATGTACCTAATATAAGCTAAAATATTATCTAAGGAAGTGGCGATCCCATTGTGTGGATTGTTCGGGATAAGTTAAGGTCAATACAAGATTCCAAAATAATTTCAAGGCCTAGTAAGGAATAGAAAACAATGACTCGATTATACTGATGTCTGTTTCTGTTGAGATATATTATTGTGTTTGGGTGAATGTTTGTGTTGTATGCTGCATGATTGCGCGTTTACAACTTTCATTTATATTGTTGTAGTACTAAACCGCATGTTTACGACCAAGTAGTTGTGTGTGGCCCGGTAGCTTGCGGGCTGCACGTTTTCATACTCAACGGTTGGGCTGAGCCCGTTTGGGCCTAACAGGAAAGAGTCATTGGTTCCTGAAATTTCGGAACTGACAGAGTCAGTCTACTACATCAGACGTGAAAGTCATAATTGAATGTTGCCAAGTCGTCTAATGGATTGGTAATTGTCCGAAAATTAAGGGCCAAGGCTTAGCAACGTTCATAAAGAAGTTATGACCGGATTTTAAGCAACTACAACGTTCAGATGGCAGAAATTTCGGAAGCAGACTCCCTCAACGGCTCCACTATATGAGAGAGTTGTCATTTCGTTTCTTATTGCAGCTTTCCACAGAGAATTATTCAGAGCATTTGTTTAGAGAAAGCTTTGCCTTTTTAGAGAGAGAGAAAGAAAAAGAGAGAGAGAAGTACTAGATTCGTTTGTGCATATCGATAGAGTGTTTCCAGGAAGATCCTAGTTTTACTACACTTACCATTGAGCTGATCAAAAAGTGTATTGGGTGAGTGAGTGAAAAACCATGAAGTAGATCTTTTCTACTGAGTGGGCATTGTAAGTTATTTTGTTTTGGCCAGAAAATAAAATAGCTTATTTTGTGTACCCTGCTGAGTTCGACAGAGTCCCTCTACCTTTTAAGTGTTAATCCATTTAGCTCCTCTAAGTCTCTCTCACTTTACTACCTTGAGCAATTGCTTCCGCGCACTTAGTTCGACTAAGTGTTTCTACGTCTCAAGTGTTCTCAAATACAAAGTTCAATTGAGTCAAACCATCTCATAGACTAACACCTTGAGTTGGTTTGAGTCAGCCACCCGATCCTACGTGTGGTATCAGAGCCTTGCTTAGGCTGACAGTCAATCAACGAGAAATGGCAACCATCGGTTGGGATGACTCAGACTCCGACGATCAAGACACATCCAATGGCCTAGTATGTCTCATGGCACATGATGTGACTGAGTCCATGATCCCCGACAATGAGGTAACTCGCTCTCATCTTGAGACAGATCTTTATTGTATATCTCCTATGGGTTTTATGACTTTGATTGCTAAAATAGTTTATGAGACTAACTCTCTTAAAGCTAATCTTAACAGAAAGATCTCTGAGTTAACTGAGGAACTTGAGGTCTCAAAAAGTCTTATGTATGCTTTGAGAGACGAAGCTGAGGAACATAAGACTATTTCCTGCTCACTTAGATTGGATTTGCAAGACTCTCGGCGTCGTGTTGACTCCCTTAAAAGGAGCTCGACAAAACCAAGAGTCTTACTGAATCCAACCAAAGGGAACAGGAAGAGTCACTCACTCAGAATGACTCTCTCAAACATGACCTCACTGTTTTCGCTGATAAGTGTTGTTCTTTGCAGAATGAGCTAAATAGTTCAGAATCTCAAGTTATCTCTCTAACCTCTTCTGTTGAGCAACTCTCTTGAAAACTGAAAGAAAAGGAACATGCACTCTCTCTCAAGCCAGTCAATTTCATCAAACTGGTCACTCCATCAGAATTGCCCAAATGGGCCAACTCCAAGATCAAGAAGTTAGTCAAGATCGTGATAATCTTCGAAAGGAAGTTGAAAAACTTTCCCAAGAGATAGTCAATATACGATCTGGAGTTGGATCCACTCAATCGAAGCCCAAGTGGCATAAAGGTAAATTCGATATCCCTAAAAATATGTCCAAATCCAACAACAAACCCAAGCGCAACAACAAAAAGAAAATTTTGATTCTTGGTGGAAAGGACAGCAAAATACGTCAATCTTCCTCCCACTAAGATTTGTTGTGTTATTGTGGGAGTCTTGGACATCGAGATATAGTGCCTGTGAAAACTTCACAAGGATGTGTCATTTAATATCAAGCGACTTAATCTTATCCTTGAGGCACGAGAAAAGCTGAAAAAATATGGTTCAAAAGGGGACCCAATATATTTGGGTTCCCAAAACTTCCAAGTGATTTTTTTTGCAGGTGGAGCGAGAGTGGAGATGGACTATTTGTACTTGGGCAGGGGGCTCCTGACACCCAAGCACTGGAATCCCGACAAATTCAGCTCACTTTTAACCTAAAAAGGAGGTAAGGGTACCGTTGGCAACAACAATCAAGGTGAAATCGTGGAGTTTGGCTCCATAGGTAACACCTCCAAGTTTAAGGTAGATGGAATCCATCTGGTCCTGGACTTCACATAGTCTATTAAGCATTTTTCAAATTTGTGAAAAATTCAATTTAGTACATTTCTCATCTGTCAATTGCAAAGTTTTTGTTGAACGTACAGGATCTCTAGAAGCCACAAGACGTAAAGAAGGAAATATGTATTGCCAAGAGGTGGTCTAAATGCCAACAATTCTGATGACCAAGTCTGTTGTCTATGTGCTCGCTTTCAAGCAATACCCAAATAGTCCCATCTCAAGGAGGTCAAGCGAATCTTTTGATACTTAACAAGAATCAGTCAACTTCATCTATGGTACCTTCGTTCCCCTATATTACTTTATCTGGTTTTGGTGATTCTGACTGGACTGATTCCCTCCAGGATCGAAAGAGTACATCTAGCAATGCACATTTCCTTTGACTATGCTTTTGCTGAGATCAAATTGGTATTTTCTGTGATAACAATTGTGCATGTAAAATCTCTGGAAACCCAATCCAATATTCGAGAACCAGACACATTGAAATACGTTTCCATTTCTTGAAGGACTGTGTCGAGAAAAAGCTAATTCAACTTGACTTTGTTCCAATAGAGGATTAGCTAGCAGATATCTTTGCCAAGCCTCTTCTTACCACCAGATTCGAGGCACTCCGTTCAGCAATTGAAATGACTCAATCAACATAAGACGGTAGTCTCTCTCATTCTTTGGTTGTATAATTAGTAGGTGTTGTTTGCATACTGTTTGAGTCAATCCGTGTTCTCATATTGATGAACTGTGTCTGTTCTTTATGTCCCTTTGCAATTTCTCCATAAAAAAAAAGAGGGAGAGAGGACAAAGGCAAGGTACTCCGCTAACTTGTTTCTCCTGAACCAAAACGGACCTCGTCCACTCGGTTATTAAGCCTTAAGGGTGATTTATCACCTAACTTCCTAAGGATGAGAAACCTGGGAAAGTTGGCCCAAAGTTGTTACATGGGTGGAGAGAAAAGTCTTGGGGATGGAGACAGTCCCTGTGTGCTTAAACTTGTTAAATATCTATGAATTGCAAATATAGAGCTATAAAGTCTTCAAAAATACAATGCAATGCAACAGGGATCATTACAAGTTATGAGTATATGGCAATGAAAGGTATTGTGGAATATGACAATACTTCTTGCCCCTTGTCGTCCATGAGTATGTTTGCGTTATAGATACAGTCTATTTGTTTTTTAATGTACGGATTGACTTAGACTCTGTTGCAAACTTCCCTTACTGATGACAGCAAAAAGGGGGAAGTAGTGAATCCCGTCTCTCACGAACGAGTCACTCTGGTTATGTTCTAGATTGACTTTGTCTCTGTGCGACTAGGTCTGAGGTGAAGTTTGGATATTCTATTTCGTTTTTACTCTGTTGGTACTGGATCATGTTGGTTGCAGTTTTCTTAACTTAGTCATATATTCCCTTTTTCAATCTCTCTTAGTAGGTTTTGGTTTGCCGATTGTGCTCATCGATTCAAGGGGAACTCTAACAGAGTCACTCAATCTATGCTGTGATTAAGGGGGAACTTGGAAAGGGTCGGTTCCCCAAAATTGTTTTTTGCTCTTGTCTTGCTTTGCAGATTGACTCATTCGGGATTCACAAAAAGAGTTTTGCTATCATCGGCAACATGGGAAAACTGTTAGAGTATGAGGGTTTGTTGCTGAGATAGTCAACCAGATCAAACGAGTCAATCACACTTCTCAAAACAAGACAGAGTCAGTCAACCTTGAAAGATCTAATGAGTCTCTGTCCTTACCGAAAGAGCGAGAGAGTCCATCCATGTGAATTCATCAATCAGTTATGAAATTCTAGGAGCAACGTCCACTAAACCATAACAGTCATCAACTATCATCCTTGGGTCGAAATTCATGCAAAATGTGAGCAAAATCCAAAGCCTTGACTTTCTGATAATTCGAGGGGTCTGTCGGTCAGTTGCGAAAATTAAGGAGCAAGTACAGCAACTACATTGACTTACAACGGTCATCAACGTTCAGACTTGGACCAAAATTTTCTCAACATGGCACTAATTAGAAGACTTGGCTTCATCTTCCGAAATATGGCTCCAGCTTCCGAAATTCAAGGAAAGAGTTATTGGTTCCTGAAATTTCGGAACTGACAGAGTCAGGCTACTACATCAGACGTGAAAATCATAATTGAACGTTGCCAAGTCGTCCAATGGATTGGTGATTGTCCGAAAATTAAGGGCCAAGGCTTAGAAACGTTCATAAAGAAGTTAGGACCGGATTTTAAGCAACTACGACGTTCAGATGGCAGAAAATTTCGGAAGCAGACTCCCTCAACGGCTCCACTATATAAGAGAGTTGTCATTTCGTTTCTTATTGCAGCTTTCCAGAGAGAATTATTCAGAGCATTTGTTTAGAGAAAGCTTTGCCTGTTTTAGAGAGAGAGAGAAAGGAAAAGAGAGAGAGAGAAGTACTAGATTCGTTTGTGCATATCGACAGAGTCTTTCTAGGAAGATCCTAGTTTTACTACACTTACCATTGAGCTGATCAGAAAGTGTATTGGGTGAGTGAGTGAATGAAATACCCCGTAATTAAAAACAGTGATTAATTAGGCTAATTATAATTTTAAACGGTTAATTACACTTAAATAAATATGAGGGAACAAATCCCGAAGAAAACGAACCTTTAAAATGGGTTAAAAGCATAAATGAACCTTAAAGCGCGTTTTTTGAGGAAACCGGGAAAACGTGACTTTAAGCGGGTCAAATAGACTCGTAACAATTTTGGTCAACCAAATAGTCATTAGTAGACATTAATAAAGGTTGTGAACCAATAAAATTAATTAAACGAGAAAATTCCGGAAAACGGGTTCCGGTTAGTAAAACTGTCAAAACCGAGAAGTTGTGGGGTGAGAATGCAAATAAACAAACTTAGGGTGTCCACTTTGAAAATAAAAATCAGAAAGTGGAGTGTGTGCAGTGTGTGTGGCCGGTTGTAATTGCCCCTCTCACTCTCTTCACTCACCTAATACACTACAAGACAAAACAATAAGTACAAAGCAAATAAATTCTCTCTCCTACCCTCACTCACACTCCCACCGTATCCCTCCTCCCTCCCTGGTTTCTTTCTTCTTCCTCAAGCCCTCTAATGGTGATTTGTGCAACCCAAACCAGCCACCTCCTTCTCTCTCATTTTTGAAGGCTCAAACCTTGTCCAAAAATCATAAAAAACATACCATTGGAATCCCCTTGCAAAGGAGAACACTTTCATCCTTCCAAAAATCGAAAATGACCACTTTTATTTCGATGGGTGTCCTCCATTTGAAGATTTGAGTCCACCATTAGAAGCACCTTCACCTCCTTATCATCCTGAGGTAAAAAAGAAATTCGAAAATCCATCATTTCTAGCCCTTGTTTGCATTATGAGAATTTTCAGATTTTGAACTCCTTGTTCCTTCTTGCTCCAGCCGATTTTGGCTTCCCCATGGGCTAGGAATCTTGTTCTCTTGCTAGTCAAGAACTTCATTCATCCATTGGAAGGTAATACTCATTTCTAAACCCTAAAACATCTAGATTCTAGGGTTAGTTAAAATGGATGCTAAGTGTTTATGTGTATTGGTATGGCTTGCTGTAGCACTTGTGTGTGTGAATCTCATTGGGACCAGGAAGAAAAAAGGAGAAGAAAGGAAGGGAAGGAGAAAGGGAAGAAAGAAAACTAGAAAGAACAAGGTAAAGACTCTTACCTTGAACTAGGTTTGTATTGTGTAATGTAACAGTTTTAAGTAGTGCAAATGAGTAATGAATTGAGTAATGGGTAGTAAGTAAGTTGTAGTATAATGAGGAATGATATTGTAACATTTTTGAAGTTTTAAATGATGTTTAAAAGCTTGGGTAAACCTTGGGTAGAATATGTATGTGTGCAGGAATGTTAATGTGTGTAGTGGAGTTATTATGTGAGTATAATGTGTTGTATAAACAGGTGGTGAAAGAAAGTGAGAAAATTGTGAGCTGGAATGGTGTGTGAGCAAAGTAAGAATTATAGGGGAGACTATGTCAAATTTTATGTAGAAATGAGAAGACTTAAGTGTTTAAGAGGAGGAAATAACCTAGGTAGTAACTAGGTGTATTTGGGGAGTGTAATGGGAGTGTTTAGTATCTTGTAACAGATTTGGATATGAGTTGCTAATGGGATGTAACTAAAGGTGAACTAATGTATTTGAGATGCTAAGAGTGGCATTAGTTAAGGGAGTATTGGAGGATCAGAGTTGAGGGGAAAATCTGTAGCATAATGAAGAAAACCAAAATCTGTAGCATTGGTGTAAGGAGAACTAGTATAAGTGCTGAAATGAATGAAAGAGGAAAATTTGTGTAAGTTGAGTAGAAATTGAGTAGAGTAGTAAGTATGGGGGATGAATTAAGGTGATTTAGAGCATCTAAATGAGTGGTAAACATGTAGGGAGGTATTGGTAAAGATTGGGAAAACAATGGGGAAGTAAAACACTAAGAAACAGATTTTAAAAACTGAAGTACTGGGCCGGACCGGACTTGCGACCGGACTTGCAAGTTCGGTCGAGCCCAGAATCGCAAAGACGGGAGCCTTCTGGAATGGACCGGACTTGCGACCGGACATGCTAGTTCGGTCGGAGCAGAAAATTCTCCCGTCTGAAACCTTCTGGATGGACGGACGACGGAACGCGACCGGACATGCTAGTTCGGTCGGACCAGAAAAATTTCCCGTCTGAAACCTTCTGGAATAGGCCGGACTTGCGACCGGACATGCAAGTTCGGTCGGACCAGGAATTTCCCGTAATGTGAGCTACTGGAATGGACCGAACTTGCGACCGGACTTGCAAGTTCGGTCGAGTAAAAAAAAAACATTTTATTACATGATTATAGCAATCATATGTATATGTATATATATGCCTATATACATATAAGCATATATACGTAGTAGCACACTATAAAGGAAGTAGTAAAGGTAAGAAAGTAAAGGCATGAGTAAAGGAACAAGTTTAAGAAGTAATAAGTAAGAGAATGGTTTCATAATCAAGTATGAATGTAAAGGAGTAGTAATTATACATTGAAAACATCAATGAAGGAGTAAGATAGATCAATAATAGACCATTGATCATACTACTTTATGTATGTATAGGAATCAAATAGTTGATCTCCAAAGGAACCGGTAGTGCGAATACGACGGTGAACGGTATGATTTCTTCATGCCCTGTATCCTAACTTGGTTACCCGATTTGTGTGCTTATGTGATCACCAACAAGATAAATGCACGAATCGGACTTTTATTGCACTTAGCTATGTTTGAACTATTCTGTTCTTGTTGTACCTTCTTGAACAATTAGTTTGTATAACTCATGAAATGAATGAATGAGAATGAAGTGTATGTGTACATGATGAGTATTTGTGTATTGTATTGATGTATGGAAAAGGAGTATTGACTTCTACTAATTCCTAACATTCTAACTCCTAACTTGAGTAATGAGTAAAATGGAATGAGTAGAAGTCCGATATAGTTTCGGCCACGCGTGAGGATAAGGAAACACAAGAGGTTGGATCGGAATCCTGGCTATAATCTTTTCCATGCACCAAATCCCTTGAATGGGTAGCATCCTGGATTAGTGGGCCACCCTAAAGCCCGGTGGTGGGATGTAGTAATCCCTGCCCGGAGGTCATACCGACTTAACTGGAGTAAAGTAAGTAAGAAGTAAGTATTGTATGTGTACCGGTCTTGGGTATTGTATTGTAGTCATTGACCTTGAGTAAGAACTATTGAACACCCGATTAACCCGGGTGTGCAATGAAGCTAACATGACTTCTGTATGGAATGGAGAATTGCATCTCCGTAATGCGGTGAGTATTCGGTAAGTAAGAACGGTTGACTTGTAATGTCTTCCTTGCATGTAATAAATGTATGTATGCCTTGTGTATGGAATGTATTGAATTATATTGTATAAAGCATGTATGTATGTATGTATGAATGAAACGAACCACATGTATTCGACCAAATAATTGGCGTACCCTCACTAGTACGCGGGGTATGCGGTTATCATATTCAGCGTAAGCTGACCCCCTAGGGGGAATGTTTTTATTCTACAGGTACCCGCGAGGCGTGATGGTTGAGTAAGGACCTTGCTGAATTCTTTTTGAGTAGTTAGTAGGATTGGGATGGTGTACCGAGTTGTACACGGCTAAGGCCTTTCGAGTAGCCGGTGGTACCATGTGGTACATGTTTTTGGATAATGAATTGTGATTGGATAGAAATGAGTAAATGTATAAATTCTTAATTTTTGGGAAGTAGCCTTGGAATGTAATCCATATAATTCGGTATACTCGGTAATCAATTGTAAGTAAGTATTTGGTATTGTAAGTAAGTAGTATGTGTTCGGTTATTCTAATCGTCAGACCGTTACTGTAAGTAGTAGTAGCCTTATTAGTCTCGGATGGCTAACGGCATTGTATCACCCGCCGGGAGTAAGTAAGTATTCCGCTGCGAGTAAGGTAATTGTGGGAATGATTAGAGGATAATGGAAGGATTAGAGGTTGGGGTGTTACAAAAAGTGGTATCAGAGCGAAGTCTCGCTCTGATGATTAGAATACCGAGTGTAGTGATTACCGAGTTAGGTATAAACCGTTTTACAACGAGAAAATTAGAAACCTAACTAGGAATTACCGTTAGCAATAACGGATACCCTTTTCGTCTGCAAAGACGATACCATTGCTTGAATCAAGACCATGAGGTCATAGTGTCACTACACCTAATGTAATTCACACTTGTTCAGATGTCAGGATGAGGTCGAGACCGACCTAGAGGAGAGACATCTGATGGACCGGGCGCGCAGACGATAGCTGAGATCGTCGCCGCCACGGTAGCGCAGATGCTACCGCAAGTAATCACCGCTGTACAAGCAACACAGCAAAACCAACAGCAGCAGCAGCAGCAACAACCCGACCCGCCTCAACCCCGAGAAACGAATTGGGTAAAGGCCGTCGCCGACCTTCGACCTCCATGCTTTAGAGGCGAGAGTGACCCCGCCAAACTAGAGGCCTATCTCTCCGAGATGGAGACGGCATTCGAGACACTTGAGACTCCCACTGGAGTTCGAGTGAGGATAGCTGCGTACTACCTCAAGGACACGGCTATGGACTGGTGGAAGCTCGTTAAGGCCGAGCACGTAGCTGACCCCGCATTCGGTTGGGAAGCATTCACCTCTCTCCTCCGATCTAAGTACTATCCCGAGCATGTCAAGACCAAGAAACGGCTTGAGCTTGATGCCCTGAAAATGACCGATAAGATGACGGTTGATGAATATTACCGCACCTTCACCTCTCTTCTCAGACTCCTACCTGACCTTGGGTATACCGGCCAAGTCTTGGTCGACCGCTTCTACGGCGGATTGAGCCATCAACTCCGGTATGGCATGGGCTTCACACGGTTTACCTCCCTTCAGGTAAATGTCGTTGAACCCTTAAAAGCCATGAGTAATGTGAATTAGTATTCCCGTATGTAAGTGTAACCTAATGCCTAAGTAATTCAGGAGTGTTACCACGCTGCATCTCGAGTTGAGATCACCTGCCAGCTAAGAGATGAGGAGCAAGCGCTGAAGCGCAAGGTGAGCGGCAAGGGTAACACCTCTGACAACCAAAACCAAGCCAGACCTTGGAAGAAGAAGAAGGGGAAGCATTCCCACCATAAGAACACCTCAGGAGACGGCGGAGCCCATACTGAGAAGGGCAAGACAGTTGAACCGTTACAGATTGCCTACACCGCACCAGTGGCAGCGAAGCCACTGAGGTCTCAGCCCTACAAGGGTAAGAACACGAAACCGAATTAGTACACTTGTGAAAGCGTATGTATATTGATAAGTGTCCAAATGAGCATGATTTATAGGTGTATTTCATATACTATATTAGCACTTTTTCTTGCTCATTTCTCCACTTCGGTTAGTTTTCCTCTAGTTTATGTTTTATTGTTATCTCACAAATTTATTGTTTAAACATGAGGAAAACCAAGCTGGAAGTAAAGTAGACGAAGAGACGAACGCATAGACGCAAACGGCTCAGAAAACAGAAAACGGAGTCCAAACGAAGAATCTAGAGCCGGTCAAAGTTCGTAGAAGGAAATAAGCCACACGCCTGAGACCTCCCCTGTGTCGCATGGGGATAGGCGGACAGGACTCATTTTGTCCGCATGGACTTAGGCGGACAACACACGCGGACAGGGGAAAGGACCGCAATTGTGTCCGCATGCCGTTGGGCGGACGAGCTAGGCGGACAAGACTAGAGGACACCCACAAGGTGTCCGCATGAACTGAGGCGGACAACAAGGCGGACAAGAGATGGAGAGACCGCGGGCGAGAGTATGAGACGTCCGCGTAATATCAGGCGGACAGACAGGCGGACGTGCTTAATTCAACGCGACAATTTTCTTCTTCCTTCGCGGCGCAGTAGACTTTTCCATTAATATCAGACGGCGCCTACCTTATTTTCCTCACGCGTCTGTCTCTAGCTCTGTCCCCTGCAATCAATGAGCAATCAATCTGCAATCAATCTCCTTCCACTCCAGATCTGCCTCTAACCTTATCCTCCTCCTCTATATAAACACAGCACCTTCAACCTTAAACAGACGTACGGAGAAAACCAGAAAATCAGACCATCGCTCACCTTAATTACCATTCGCTTCCATTAATTCTCTCCCGTACACTCGCACACACAACATTCGATTCCCCAGAACTCAAACACTCCAAATCACTCATTTCATATATATTATCCTACGTACACGCTCCACTCTTCGTTCTCTTCATTTCTCCATTCACCATCCACACCTCCGTTTTATTATTACGTCCAACCTTTGTCTGACTTATTACCAGTTAATATGTCAGGCTAAGGAGGATTTACTCCGGGAGAAGGTTTAATTATGGTTTGTTTAGTTGTGTATTTATATTTCTACCGGTTAAAATAAATGCAGTTTGTTACGATTAAAGTTTATCTCTCACCTTTTTAATAAATTTCATCGATTTATTAAAATGCTTTACAAAGTCTATTTTGATCAGACCGGTGATAAATAGACAGGTTAATTAAGCCGTAAATCTGGAGAAAGCTTATTATGATTTAATAAGTTAATATTTTCAGATGTAAATATAATTCCTCGCACCTAATGTCCGTTTATTTATATTTTGCTCGAACCTGGATTAGACCGAGCATTTTCTGGTAAACGAGTTATGAGTCTATGACTTAGTCCTTAGGATAATAACAGGAATTTTGCCAACTATATAAATAAACCGGTAGAGATAGCATAATTAATCAGATCATATTAACCTGAACCCGGAGTTCCGTTTAATTATCATAATTCACTAAATTAATCTGTTTTACTTTTCAAAAACAAGTCAATTAATTCCCCCCTTTTGTGACAAGCTTAGGTACTACTTTATTTCACTATAAGTCCCACGGTTTGACCCCGACCACTTCTGTCTTACTATACTACTGCGACCGGGTTTTATTTGCAGCCCGACGGATATTTTGAGTATTAATTTCTTTCTCAATTGTATTAATTACACCAGTTCTAACCACTCACGATAATCAGTCTGCAAAATGGCGCCGTTGTCGGGGACTTGATTTATTCTAGTCCCTAAGCCCCGGTTAATTCACCTGTTATAATATAATAATCTGTTAATATTATTAAATTGTTAATCCAATTTCGAACATCTGACCTCGGACATTTGACTTTGGACTTCGGACTTCTGACTTTGGACATCTAACTTCTAACATCTTAATATTATTGTCATTTATTTCTGTCATTTAATTTCCATTGTCCTTTAATTTTCCAGTATACTAACTACTAACTTTAAATTTCCAGTATACTAACTACTAACTTTAATTTTCTGTCATTTCATTTTCTGTCATTCTTACCATTGTCTCTAACTACTAACATTTAATTTCTGTCAACTAATTCCTAACATTTTTATTTATTCTAACACATAACGAGTTTCTTTTCTCTGTTTTGAGTGGTGAATGCCTTTTACCAGGTCACACAGCTACCCAGAAAATATTAATAATCACATGGTTGGTTACAATCCAGAGATCGAGAGAACCTTTCTGCGCACTCTAAGGCAGAGACGAACTCAACAATACAATACCACCACAATGATAGAATCTGACCGGGAAGCTGACATGGCATCTACACCAGCGACAGTTCGAAATATCAACAGGCCGTCTAATCAAGGACAACAGCCTGCCATCATCCTTCCTCACCTCAGCCCATCCGAATACGATGAGTGGCAGAAAGCTGAAGCCATATCATCAAATCCGGTGTGTAAAGGAGTTGGGCATGTTTGATGGTTCCAGTCCAGACGAAGCCCTGTTACATGTTACTAAGTTCTTGCAACATGCTAACAGTCTTACTGCAACCGACGCAGTACTCCAGTACGCAAGATTGTCATTATTCCCTCACAGCCTGACGGGAAGTGCGAGCAAGTGGTACCATAGCCTGACACCAAGTACCATTGGTACTTGGGATGACATGGTGTTATGCCCCAGAATTTTTTTTTTATTTATCATATTCCTTCTGATTCGCAAAGGGAGTTCGAATTAATTTGTACCTTATACTAGAGTGTTATGACATTTAAATATTATTGTCATAGCTTGAGAAAGGAGATTTACATTTTTCTTTTCTTCCTTTCGTTATTTAATTATTAGTAGGAGAGGATAGTTATTAATAACTCTTTATTCCTTTTTTTATTTATTCTTTGGTTAGTAAAAGGACTACTAACCTTCCTTTTCCTTCTTTTTACGTTATGCTATTATTCATAAAGGAAGGAATTCCAAATCTAATTTAATTTCCTCTCTCCTTCTTTCCTGACGACATTTCACGTCAGTTTCTTCTCACCCAAAGAAGAAACTTCCGCTCTGCAAAGTTTCTCTTCTTCTTCCTCAATTCCTCTCTTCTTCACAATTCTTCCATCCTGCGAATTAATTAGCCTGGTGTCTAACTTCAGCATCGAGGATTCAATCCGTAGAGTCGCAGTGTGCGTTGCTGTTCGTCAGTCAAGTTCCTTGCTTCTCCCTCCGGTGTTGGCCCTTTTCGATTTGTGCGAGTGTTTGTGATTTCGGGATGGAATGATGGAATTCGAGTAGAGTTGTTGTCGGGTCCGCAGAGATGGCTTTGCGTCGGATGTGAGGTAGGTGGTAGATGGATTCAGTGTGTGTGTTCACCCACGGGGGTTTCGAGCAACGTTTCCGTATATGTTTATTTGACTCTCTGATTTGTGGTGATTGGGGTGATTTATGATTTACGTTTTTAATGTGTTAAAACCCCGTGGGTAGTATTTTGATTCGTATATTTTGGTTATGTAAGTATTGCTTTGACAATGGTGAATTTACATCTGTAGATTCCCTCTGTTTTGTGAATTCTGAGTGCCGCTGATTTGGGTTTTATAAAGATTGTTCATTGATTTATGTGTGAGATTTAATGCATTGTTTTGCGTTTTTGGATGGCAAAAACCCCATGGTTCCTCTGTATTTATGTCTGATTCGGTGTGCGTAATGATTTGGAAACTCGTGGTGGTGTTGAATTGCATTATGTTTCTGCTCTGTTCGTCTTCTGGAAAATTCAGTTTTTGTGCTGTCCTAACTTCGGTCCTAACTTCGAAGTTATGACAGTGTGTGTTAAGCTTCTGAATTTTCGAGTTGGGTGTGTCCGAACTTCAGTCCGAACTTTGAAGTTCGGACACCCCTGTTTTCTGAAAATTCGAGCTTCGAAGCTTGGCTTCACCGCGTAACGTTTCCGAAAAACCGTCCGAACATCAGTCCGAACTTCGATGTTCGGACACTGTGTATTTCCCTTCTGTTTTCAAATCGACTTGTGTCCTAACTTCGAAGTTAGGACACAAGTTCGGACGTCTCACTGTTTTGACCATAACTCCTTCGTTTGAGCTCCGTTTTGAGTGCCGTTTGCGGTGTTGGATTCCTCTTCTCGAGTACTATGTTCTGATATGTTTGGCACATTTATATGTGTAATTTAATTTGAAAGCCTTAGATAAGCCTTTGAACTCTGATTTGCTCAGAAAGAGTGTTTGAGCTTCTACGCTTCTGTTTGCTATTCGTGTTTGCTAGTCAGTGTATGACTTTTGTTTTGATAAAGGTTTATGATCCGTTTGATGTGCTTGGCCCACTGTTTGTTCTGTTCTGTTAAAGCTTCTGCTTTGTTTTGTAAAGCTTTTGGTTTTGGGACCTAGTCACTTTGCTTCTGAGCCTTGGATAGTCGGGTCGGGCTGTCCCGTAGCATGCTGCGCAGGAATTCCTTCTGTTTTTCCCTTGGGTCCCTTCTGTTATATCTCTCAGGGTCCCTTGGATGTTAGTGACCGACGGGTCCATAGCTGTCTCTACGGCTTCTATTGTGGGATCTTCGGATCCATAGGACGTTGAGTGAGTCCTTCTGATGTGTCAGTTGGTGTCTAGTGTCCCACCTCTGTTTTGATTGAGCTTCTGATATGAACTTCTGAGGTTGTGGTTTGCTTTGTTCTGATTTTGAGACTTCTGTTCAGTTTGCTCAGTTTCTGCTTCTCTACTCTGATTTGACAAACTTCTATTTCGGTTCTGACCTGTCACTCCCTCTGATTTAAGAAAACTTCATTTATCTTTCTGTTACGCTTGTCGGTCTGATTTGCTAAGCTTATGTATTAGTATATGATTATGTTCAGTATATGTTTTGAGCATGCTCAGCTGATGAAGTTTATCACCTGCTGAGCTATAGTTTGGCTCACCCCT
Organism: Limonium bicolor; assembly: GCA_023374045.1. NCBI lineage: Eukaryota > Viridiplantae > Streptophyta > Magnoliopsida > Caryophyllales > Plumbaginaceae > Limonium > Limonium bicolor. The sequence goes on along the minus strand of CM041780.1, from coordinate 45,206,574 downwards.
ATTTCCGTCTGATTTGCAGGTTTAAGTTTCCTTTGAAGACTCCGCTCTGCTTTCTGCTTCGTCTTTCACTTTGTATTTGTAGTTGTGGCTTAAGGCCCTTTTGTAATTTGATTATGTTATGTAATGTAGTTTGGCTGCTGTATGTAATGTCAGATAGACCTTGTAATCTGTTTTCAGTTAATAAAAGTGTACTTTGCTTTGGTTTTGGGTTTCGTATGTTAGAGCCTTGCGTTATTAGGTAATAGATACGCGGCGTGTAACGTCCCTAACTCCTAGGGTGGTTTTGGGGTCGTTACACATGGCCACCAAGTTCTACGACAAATTCCTACCCCCGAGCCGAACGTTGGAGATGATTGCTGAAATCTATAATTTCAAGCAACCTGGGTCGGAAATATTTGTGAAACTTGGGACCGTTTCAAAGGACTACTACTTACTTGTCCTCACCATGGTCTGACGAAAGAACAAGTATCATAATTGTTCTACAAAGGCTTGATCGGTCCATGCAGAACAATGGTATTATCCTCCTTATGGGCCGATATTCTGAAAAAGCCAGGAGCACAATTTCTGAATAGCATGGAGTCTCTCTGTGAAGAAATCAGAGACTGGGCCTCCGGTGGATCAAGGAGCGGTACTCCAGGTTTATACCATGTTGGGGAAAGTGATAACAAGTTTGACATGCTGATGAAAAGCCATGAGCAACTCATGGAGAGCAATGCTCAGCAGGCAACAAAAGTAAGTACTCTGTAGAAAGTGGTTGAGCAGATGGCTATGAATTCTTACCCTCAGCAAGCTAAGTCGATGATTTCCCGATCATCTACAATCCCTCCAGGCTATGCACCTCTGTCCCAATCATCTCCTGTTATTTCTTGTACGCAATGTGGTGGGCCTCATGACTACGAACAATGCCCCCAACTACAAGAATTAAAAGCTGCAGAGGAGGCAAACTATATCACCAACAATTCAGGGTACAGGCAACCTTGGCAACGTAACATGCAACCCAACCTTCGCTACTCAAACACCGATAACATCCAAAACCCACATACACTACAAACATCTCAAAATTACAGACCTCAATCAAATTTCCAAGGAGGCCAAAGGCAGTATCAGCAACAGCCTTATGGCAATGAAGCTTCTTCGAGTCGACCAACTCAACCTCCTTCGAATCCTGAGTCCGAAATGTCTCAAATGCAAGAGATGTTTAAAGCGATGATGGGTAAGTCTCGAGACACGCAAGAGGAGGTCGCAGCCCTGCGCAAAGACCAAAAAGCCTTGCAATCTCAGATTCAAAAGTTACTAACCCAACAAAGACCACCTGGTCAATTCCCTTCACAGACAAACCCCAATCCAAGAGAACAAGCAAATTCAATCCTTATAGAAGATGGCACATCCCAATCAACAAACTTGAGTGCAGTCTCCTTAAGGAGTGGAAGGGAACTTGCCACCAGAAAAGGAAAAGAAAAAGAAAATCATGAAGAGGCCTACATCAATGATGAAGACACAACCAATCCAGCCTCACCTCCCTCAAAAATCCAAGTTCCTATTCCTGCTACTCCATCTCCATCCCAAATTACCATCGACATTCCATCCTCATCTCCTAAAAACAGTGAACTCCTGTTTCCCAACAGAATGAAAAAGAAACACCTAGATGAGCAGTTCTCCAAATTCTTGAGCATTTTCAAGAAACTGACCCTCGACATACCTCTAATTGATGCTTTGCAAGAGATGCCTAACTACGCCAAATTTCTTAAGGATCTCTTAACAAAGAAGAAGTAGAAACCTGGAAAAGAAACAGTGCACCTCACGGAGGAATGCTCAGCTGCCCTTCTTCGAGCACTCCCTCCCAAACAAACAGATCCGGGAAATCCCGTAATCCCGTGTTTTATAGGAGGAGTGGACTGTGGAAGCGGTTTGTGCGACCTGGGAGCCAGCATTAATATCATGCCCTACGCCACCTTCTTGAAAGTAAAAGGAGGAGAGATGCAACCGGTTCCTTTCAAACTCCAACTAGCAGACAGATCAGAGATCAAGCCCATGGGAATAGTCCGAGATCTGGTAGTTGGAGTGTCCCGCTTTATCTTTCCAGTCGACTTCGTCATTCTAGAAATGGATGACGATGTTGAGGTTCCCCTAATTCTAGGTCGACCGTTTCTGAGTACTGCCAAACCAATCATTGATGTCCACGATGGGAAAATCACTCTGCGGTACGAGGACGAAACGATCGAATTCGACATGCAGAAAATGATGAAGAAAAGCTCGAACTTTTCTCCTCATGCTAAGACAGTGGGATTAACAGATGATGAGGAGGAGGAAGGCGAATTTTCTATAGATGAGGACATGTATTCCCTATCTTCCATCCCGAAAGCTGAAACTGAACCACTAGAGCAAGTATTATTTACTTCTCTAGAAGAAAAGGTGGAGGATCCGGAAGTTAACGCCATGCTGGCGTACGTAGGAAAAGGAAAAACTGGTTATCAAGCCTATCGGCCACCAATCGAAGAACTCGACAGAAAACCTCAAAAATCAATTCCATCAATAGAACAACCACCAGAGCTCGAGCTTAAAGAGCTACCTTCTAAACTCAAGTATGCCTTCTTAACTGAAGATGACCATTTGCCTGTCATTATTTCCTCTTCTCTGAATTCCGGGGAGGAAACAAGGCTACTCGAGGTATTGAAGAAACACAGAACGGCGATCGGGTGGACTATTGCTGATATAAAAGGAATTGATCCCCTATTGCACGCACCACATCTATATGGAGGAAAACTACAAGTCTATCAGGCAACCCCAACGTCGGCTAAACCCTAACCTCAAGGAGGTAGTTAAAAGGAGGTTCTGAACTCCTAGATGCGAACATCATTTATCCTATCTCTGACAGTCCATGGGTAAGCCCTGTACAAGTTGTCCCGAAGAAGGGGGGGATTGAAGCTGTTATAAATGATAAGGGAGAGGCTATCCCTCAAAGAAAAATTATGGGATGGCGCATGTGTATCGACTACAGGCGCTTAAACTTGGCGACCAGGAAGGATCACTTTCCTCTCCCCTTTATCGATCAGATGTTAGAGAGACTAGCAGGGCAAGAGTACTACTGCTTTTTAGATGGGTTCTCAGGGTATTTCCAAATACCAATCGCACCAGAGGACCAGGACAAGACCACCTTCACTTGTCCATACGGTACCTTTGCATACAGACGAATGCCCTTCGGTCTATGTAATGCTCCTGCTACCTTCAGAGATGCATGCAAGCAATATTCACTGATTTCATCGAACAGAGCATAGAAGTCTTTATGGATGACTTCTCGGTCTATGGCTCTAGTTTTGATAAATGCTTGGCGCAACTTGATTTGATCCTAGGACGGTGTGAGGATACAAATCTCGTTTTGAACTGGGAAAAATGTCATTTTATGGTCAAGGACGGGATTGTCCTTGGACATAAAATATCGGCAGAAGGAATAGAGGTGGATAAGGCCAAGGTGGAGGTTATAGAGAAATTACCGGCACCAACCTCTGTTAAAGATATTCGAGCGTTTCTTGGGCACGCAGGATTCTATCGACGGTTTATAAAAGACTTCTAAAAAATCACTAAACCATTGACCGACCTGCTACAAAAGATGCCCCGTTTCATTTTGATGATAAGTGTTCAGCTGCCTTCCATACAATAACACAAAAATTGGTCTCTACACCTGTTGTCATATCACCCGACTGGTCTCTCCCATTTGAGATCATGTGTGATGCAAGTGACTACGCAGTGGGGGCAGCTCTATGCCAGAGAAAAGAGAAAATTTTGAGAGTGATTGCTTATGCCAGCAGGACATTAAACGACGCCCAGAAGAACTATACGACCACTGAAAAAGAGCTTCTGGCTATAGTGTTCTCCCTTGACAAGTTCAGGTCATACTTATGGGGAAGCAAAGTCATAGTACACACAGACCATTCTGCTCTCAAATACTTATTTGCAAAACAAGAAGCCAAGCCTCGCTTGTTGCGCTGGATTCTTCTACTACTGGAGTTTGACATAGAAGTCAAAGACAAGAGTGGAAAATTAAATGTCGTCGCTGACCATCTCTCCCGGTTAGTCACTCCTACTGATAGTGTGCCTATCAACGAATTCTTCCCCGATGAGACTGCCTATTCTATCAACAAAGTACAGGAGCCATGGTATGCGGACCTGGCTAATTATCTAGTCTCTGGAACAATACCATATGATCTATCTTACTCCCAGAAGAAGAAATTTCTTTCTGATTCAAAGCATTTTTCTGGGAAGATCCATATTGTTCCGAGTCTGTGCTGATGGGTTGATTCGCCGGTGTCTCCCTGAAGATGAGATTCACAGCGTCATACATTTTTGTCACTCGCGGGAAGCCGGAGGTCACCATGGACCCACAAGGACCGCTGCTAAGATCCTGCCTCAGGATTTTATTGGCCAACTCTTCACAAGGATGTTTACCAATTCTGCGCCCAATGTGATAATTGTCAACGAATGGGTAACACATCTAGGAGACATGAAATGCCACAACAGGGAATACTAGAAGTGGAACTCTTCGATTGTTGGGGCATTGATTTTATGGGACCGTTCCCTTCCTCACAAGGCCATCAATATATTTTAGTGGCAGTGGATTACGTGTCAAAATGGATAGAAGCCATATCCTGTCATCATGCTGATTCAAAGACCGTAACCAGATTCCTTAAGGAGCACATCTTTACCCGTTTTGGCGTGCCAAGAATTATTATCAGTGATGGAGGATCCCACTTCGCAACCGTTCATTTGAAGCGCTTATGGGTAAATACGGGGTACGTCACAAGGTAGCTCTACCTTATCACCCCCAGACAAACGGCCAAGCAGAAGTTTCGAACCGTGAGTTAAAATGGATTCTCCAGAAAACGGTTAACTCATCACGAAAGGATTGGGCATTGAAGTTAGATGATGCGCTTTGGGCTTACCGCACCGCATTCAAGACTCCCATCGGGATGTCTCCTTTTTAAGCGTGTCTATGGGAAATCATGCCACCTACCTGTAAGCTGGAACATAAGGCGTATTGGGCGATCAAGGCCTTGAACTTTGACCTGACTACTGCGGGGGAGAAAAGGAAATTCCAACTTTTCTGAGTTAGAAGAGCTGAGAGATCAGGCTTACCAAAATGCTAAGATTTATAAGAGCGCACCAAGAAGTTCCATGACAGGATGATCCTCAAGAGAGACTTCGAATTGGTGATTGGGTTCTCCTATATAACTCAAGATTAAAGATCTTCCCTGGGAAACTCAAATCTCATTGGGCTGGTCCTTTCCAGATAGGGTAGTGTGACCCCATACGGTGCCTTTGAACTCCAAACAAACAGGACGAAACTTTAAAGTTAATGGGGCACGTCTTAAAAGGTATAATTCTCCTTCTGATATTTCAACTGACTTATTTAGAATTTATCTTGTCCAGGAACAGCATGACACCTTTACTCCACAATTCGAAACTGGCACTGTCCAAGACCACATCTCTCCTGTGGAGAGCTCACATACATAATTACGAACAGGCGTCTAGCTAGAGACGTTAAACCCGGGCAGCTTGGTGGGAGGCAACCCACTATCTATCTTTTGTCGTTCCTTCAATTTTGTTTTCCTTTTTGTACTATATTTCCCTTTTGATATGTTATAATAAAATGCAGGTTTTACTTGAGTTCTTCTGGCTGTGTAGAATATTCCTTACAGGTACAATTCATGACATTCCACAGCTGCACTCAAGTGTGGGGGAGCTCTACACACTCTACACAGAAATTTAGGGAGTACACTCTTTCCTTTATTAATTGCATGCCCTATTAATTTAATTCCATCTACGCAATGAGGGCATTGCTTGAGCTTAAGTGTGGGGGAAGAGCCTTTTCAGGGCATTTTGTGCTTAAAATGTTTAAATCTCTCTGCTTATCTTGCATTTGTTCAAAAATTAAAATTATGTACCCTGCTAATGTAGGTTGTTCTCTTTAAAAACAAATACTATTATGAATTGTGGGATAAAAGGTACAAATTTAAAAATTTTCATTTGATTACTTTTGAGGAGCATTTTTATGCGGTGTGACCAAATGATCTGCAAATGGTTGGATTTTATTGCTCAGGGTTTCTTTCTGTCTTCTCTCTTAGGGATTGCTAAGGGGTGCTTCTCTGTTTTAAAAAAAGAAAATACAAAAGAAATAAGGGGACTTGCGAGACACCATTGGTAACCAACAAAGAGAGTTGAGTGTTCTTAAATACAAAGGCGTGATGCCTACATTTTATCTTCTCTTCCCTTATGCAAAAGTGAAACAAATGCATGAATCTATTTTTCCTTTTGTTTTCTCCTCAATGCCCATTCTTGAGAGAAGTTGGCCATGGTAAAAGTTCTCAGAGTCACCTAAACAAAAGAAACATTGAAGTACCTTGGATCATACCCTGAAACTCTATATTTTATTTTTACCCTGAGCACACCTATGCCACTAGCAGTTGTTGGATCACACTCCTCAATAAGTTAAAAAGATCATGAACTGTTCACCTCTTTATCCTACCCTTCATAATAATATTTGTTAGTATTGAGCATTTCCTACTTGCTTAGGTACGTGGTTTTGCTTGAGGACAAGCAAAAAGATAAGTGTGGGGGGTGTGATAAGTGTCCAAATGAGCATGATTTATAGGTGTATTTCATATACTATATTAGCACTTTTTCTTGCTCATTTCTCCACTTCGGTTAGTTTTCCTCTGGTTTATTTTTATTGTTATCTCACAAATTTATTGTTTAAACATGAGGAAAACCAAGCTGGAAGTAAATTAGACGAAGAGACGAACGCATAGACGCAAACGGCTCAGAAAACGGAGTCCAAAAAGAATCTAGAGCCAGTCAAAGTTCGTAGAAGGAAATAAGCCACACGCCTGAGACCTCCCCTGTGTCCGCATGGGGATAGGCGGACAGGACTCATTTTGTCCGCATGGACTTAGGCGGACAACACACGCGGACAGGGAAAGGACCGCAATTGTGTCCGCATGCCGTTGGGCGGACGAGCTAGGCAGACAAGACTGGAGGACACACACAAGGTGTCCGCATGAACTGAGGCGGACAACAAGGTGGACAAGAGATGGAGAGACCGCGGGCGAGAGTATGAGACGTCCGCGTAATATCAGGCGGACAGACAGGCGGACGTGCTTAATTCAACGCGACAGTTTTCTTCTTCCTTCGCGGCGTAGTAGACTTCTCCATTAATATCAGATGGCGCCTACCTTATTTTCCTCACGCGTCTGTCTCCAGCTCTGTCCCCTGCAATCAATGAGCAATCAATCTGCAATCAATCTCCTTCCACTCCAGATCTGCCTCTAACCTTATCCTCCTCCTCTATATAAACACAACACCTTTAACCTTAAACAGACGTACGGAGAAAACCAGAAAATCAGACCATCGCTCACCTTAATTACCATTCGCTTCCATTAATTCTATCCCGTACACTCGCACACACAACATTCGATTCCCCAGAACTCAAACACTCCAAATCACTCATTTCACATATATTATCCTACGTACACGCTCCACTCTTCTCTTCTCTTCATTTCTCCATTCACCATCCACACCTCCGTTTTATTATTACGTCCAACCTCTGTCTGACTTATTACCAGTTAATATGTCAGGCTAAGGAGGATTTACTCCGGAGAAGGTTTAATTATGGTTTGTTTAGTTGTGTAATTTATATTTCTACCGGTTAAAATAAATGCAGTTTGTTACGATTAAAGTTTATCTCTCACCTTTTTAATAAATTTCATCGATTTATTAAAATGCTTTACAAAGTCTATTTTGATTAGACCGGTGATAAATAGACAGGTTAATTAAGCCGTAAATCTGGAGAAAGCTTATTATGATTTAATAAGTTAATATTTTCAGATGCAAATATAATTCCTCGCACCTAATGTCCGTTTATTTATATTTGCTCGAACCTGGATTAGACCGAGCATTTTCTGGTAAACGAGTTCTTATGAGTCTATGACTTAGTCCTTAGGATAATAACAGGAATTTTGCCAACTATATAAATAAACCGGTAGAGATAGCATAATTAATCAGATCATATTAACCTGAACCCGGAGTTCCATTTAGTTTATCATAATTCACTAAATTAATCTGTTATTTACTTTTCAAAAACAAGTCAATTAATTCCCCCCTTTTGTGACAAGCTTAGGTACTACTTTATTTCACTATAAGTCCCACGGTTTGACCCCGGCCACTTCTGTCTTACTATACTACTGCGACCGGGTTTTATTTGCAGCCCGACGGATATTTTGAGTATTAATTTTTCTTTCTCAATTGTATTAATTACACCAGTTCTAACCACTCACGATAATCAGTCTGCATATATAGAGTATTGTGAGTATACCGAACCTTGCTAACTTGGAAGCTATAGGTTCTGGATTTGGCCAGGGCAAGAACCAATCTGATGGCCGCAGCTACATATGCCGAAACTACAACAAGGATCATCCCGGCACAGATTTCCAAGGAAGGGAGATCCGCTGCTACACTTGCCAGAAGCCGGGGCACCGTGCTAATGCATGCCTAGAGAACTCTAAGCCCAAGGGCAACTATCAGGGCTATAAGCAGCGTGAGGGCAAGGAGGTTGCATCTGGCGATGCTCATGCCCAGCACACCTCACAGGGACAGGGATCCTGAGGTCCGCAGAAGGGCGCACCGTAGAGGCAGCCGGCCTTACACATCATAGACCGTGACGGGACCGGGACTAAGTCCGGCCCAGGTAACTACCGTAACCTTTAATCCTTGAAGAGCATGTCTAAGTGTCAAAGTAATTGTATGAATGGGAGCATGAATGCGTAAGTACTTGAAGTATGAAAATGAGTATGAGTAAGTAACATGGAAATACGTATTGAGCATGAAATGAATTAGTAAGCCTAGAACTCACACTAGATATAATTTACCACCTTAGGGAAATTCCTTATTTGTTACCCAATACCTTCGAACTCACCTCATGAAGAGACCGACATCGCCACTCACCAATTCGACAACAATCAGTGTCAGGTCATCCGCCCAGGTTATGATCTTATTAAAGGATACCTGGCACCCGAAGCACAAGTTTCAATCATCCGACGATACAACGAGTTAGGAATGGGTCCAGGAGGATTTTATACACCCGAATTCCCCGGTGGAGCTACAATGAAGCTGGAAATGATGTGCTTGGGAAAGGATTGGAACCCTTATACCAAGACATACCAAACAACGCGAACAGGAGACGGAGCCACACCTCCAGCAATACCCCCTGAATTCTAAATGCTTGTCACTCAAGCTGTAGAAATTGCACAACAATGTGAAGATGAACCAATCCCTGCACTTGAAGCAGATCTGTGTATCGTCAACTTCTATGAGAAAGAAGGACGACTTGGCTTACACCAAGATAAGGACGAGACAGCGGAATCTCTTGGATTAGGAGTGCCCGTAGTGTCTTGGTCCATTGGTGATGACGCCGTATTTTTGTATAGCGAGCAGAAGCGTGTGGACCTCGCAGAGAAATTGGTATTGAGATCAGGAGATGTCCTAATCATGGGTGGAAAGTCAAGGTTGCTGTATCACGGGATCCAGAAGATCAAGTTGTACACGGCACCACCGGCAATAATCAATGCCATACACATGAAACCAGGACGCCTGAACCTTACCTTTAGAAAGTATTAATCTTGTAGTAGCATGTAATCCAGTAGTAACGTGTATTAGAGACACAGTATGTATGATGGTTGGTTATTCAATAAAAGCAGTGTTGGTTATTAAATTCCACTTGCGTTCCACCATCGTTATTTATCATCTTATGAATCAATAGGTTGTGGACTCGGTACCGAAGGTAACCTGAGTATCCTCACCGAAGAGCAAGCCGGCAAAAGCGGCACCATTCTAACGGGAACATTCCCAGTAAACGGCATCGAAGCCTCGGTATTATTCGACTCCGGCGCCTCTCACACCTTTGTATCGCCATCATTCGCTACAAGGTTGGGGCTAGACGCAGATGAACTACCAAATTTCTTGGTTACTCTTCCGTCGAAGGAGCGGGTAAAATGTACTAAGTACCACCACACCGCCACAATTCAAATCAAAGGTGAAGTGTTTCCCATCTCCTTCATTGAATTCAATGGGTTGGGATTCGACTTGATAGTTGGAATGAACTGGTTGGAGCGGCACAAGGGGAGAATCCTATGCGCCGAGCATCGATTGCTGCTCAAGAGTCCATCTGGGGTCACTGTTTCATACCGCCAGAGACCGAGAGAGCCTTCAACTACAGTCATCTCCGCTATGGCAATGTACCGGGAGCTCAAAAAGGACATGAAGTGTATTTATGCCATGTGCAAGATCTGGAGAGAGATCCAGAATTCAGTGATGATGTAGCAGTAGTCTCAGAATTTCCTGATGTATTTCCGAAAGAGCTACCTGGTATGCCACCACAGAGAGCAGTAGAGTTTGAAATCGACCTTGTACCTGGTATTGGTCCCATTGCTAGGGCACCATACCATATGGCACCAGCAGAAATGACAGAGTTGAAAGAGCAACTACGTGAACTACTCGACAAAGGGTTTATACGCCCGAGCGTATCACCCTGGGGAGCACCGGTCCTCTTTGTTAAGAAGAAGGACGGCAGTCTCCGCCTCTGCATCGACTACCGTGAATTAAATACGGTCACCGTAAAGAACAAATATCCATTGCCACACATCGACGACCTGTTCGATCAGTTGAAGGGAGCTTCGGTCTTTTCTAAGATTGATCTCCGATCCGGATACCACCAAATTGCTATCAAAGAGCAAGATATCGAGAAAACAACATTCCGAACAAGATATGGCCACTACGAATTCACGGTGATGCCATTCGGTTTGTCTAACGCACCAGCCAAATTCATGGACCTAATGAATCGATTATTCAGTGATCAGCTGGACACTTCAGTAGTAGTATTCATCGATGACATCCTTGTGTATTCAAAGTCAGCAGAAGAGCATGAAAACCACTTGAGAAGAGTACTTGAGACACTGCGCGAGAACCAGCTGTATGCGAAGTTCTCCAAATGCGAGTTTTGGCTAGATCAGGTATCATTCCTCGGTCATGTCATATCGAGCGCGGGAATTTCAGTAGATCCATCCAAAATCGAAGCAGTGCGATCATGGCCTAGACCTAACTGTTACTGACATTCAGAGCTTTCTTGGTTTAGCCGGTTATTACCGGAGATTTGTAAAAGACTTTTCAAAATTCGCTAAGCCCATGACGTCATTGATGAAGAAAGATGCACCATTTGTATGGACAAATGAGTGCGAGGTATCCTTCCAGAGCCTAAAAGACTCATTGACCTCAGCGCCAATTCTCACACTTCCCGAGGGCACAGAGGGATTTGAGGTGTATTGTGATGCCTCGGGCAAGGGCATGGGATGCGTACTCATGCAGCATGGCAAGGTAGTAGCCTATGCTTCTCGCCAGCTGAAAAAGCATGAGGAGAATTACCCGACACATGATCTAGAGTTAGGAGCCATTGTCTTCGCCTTGAAGATATGGCGACACTACCTCTATGGGGTAAGCATCACCATCTACTCCGACCACAAAAGTTTACAGTTTGTATTCACACAGAAAGAATTGAACTTAAGACAGAGGAGGTGGATGGAGTTCCTCTCAGATTACGACATCAACCTCCAGTATAAAGAAGGGAAGGCAAATGTTGTAGCCGATGCCCTGAGTCGTTGAGCACACTCGCTCCATTCGCTACTCGCTTCTTCTAGCTTGGTTGACGAGGTGCGAGACGCTCAGTTGGGCGACCCTTACTTCACAGAGATCAGACAGAAAATCACAGAGGGTACCTTCGAGAACCGAAAGTACGACTTCAAATTGCATGAAGATGGTCTGATCCGATTGAATGGCAGATTATGTGTCCCACGAAGCAATGCTGAGCTAAGGGATCGCATTATGCGAGAGTCACATTGTTCGACATTGCATGTCCATCCGGGAGCCTCTAAAATGTACAACATGAAGAGGTACTTCTGGTGGTCAGGAATGAGATCCGACGTGACTGAGTATGTTCTGAGGTGTCTCACATGCCAGAAGGTGAAGTTCGAGCACCGAAGACCGGGAGGAATGGTGCAATCCATGCCCATTCCGGAGTGGAAATTCCACGATATCTCTATGGATTTTGTTGTTGGACTCCCACCTGCTAGGGGAGGACTCAACATGATCTGGGTAGTAGTCGATCGTCTCACCAAGGTTGCCCGCTTCATACCGATGAAGGACACCTGGAAGGTGGCGAAGCTCGCGGAGCTATTCGACAAGGAGATCATCCGAAGGGAGCCGCCACCTGACAGGAGTCCCGAAAACCATTGTATCTGACCGCGACACCAAATTTCTTTCGAGATACTGGAGAGCAACACGGAAGCGCTTGGTACTGAGTTGAAGCTTATCACCGCCTTCCATCCACAGACCGACGGTCAGACAGAAAGGACCATCCAGACACTAGAGGATATGCTTAGGGCATGTGCCTTAGACTTCCAGGGGAGCTGGATTGACAAGCTTCATCTTATCGAGTTTTCGTATAACAGTAGCTATCATGCTTCGATTAAGATGTCGCCTTTCAAGCCTTGTATGGTAGACCTTGCCGTACCCCGTTGTGTTGGGATGAGTCAAGTGAAGCAGTCATCATAGGACCGGAATTTTAGAACAAGTACAAGCTGAAGTTCAACAAATCCGAGCGAATATGAAAGCAGCCCAAGATAGACAGAAATCCTATACGGATGTGCGACGACGCGACCTTGAGTTCGCCGTGGGCGACCAAGTGTTCTTGCGTGTCTCACCTATGAAGGGTGTCTTTTGATTTGGCCAGAAGGGCAAGCTGAGCCCAAAATTTGTAGGGCCGTATACCATTACCGAGAGGATTGGAGCCGTGGCTTACAAGCTAGCATTGCCTGAAGAATTGGGGCGTGTTCATGATGTCTTTCATGTATCACAACTCAAGAAATACATAGCCGACCCCTCTCATGTATTAGAACCCGAACATCTATCCCTAGAGCCGACGATGAGATATGTCGAGACTCCATTACGAATCCTTGATACAAAGACAAGAGACACTCGCCATAAATCTGTACGAATGGTGAAGGTCTTGTGGTCTAACCACGACGTCGAGGAAGCGACTTGGGAATTAGAGGACGCCATGAAGGTGAAGTACCTGAACTTATTTGTAGACTAGATGTCAAGTATCCGTATAGCACGGAGGGTACGAGGCGTACCCCTTTTAAGGGGGGTAGAGCCTTTTTGCTTTTGCATTGCTTCGGGTTAGCATTGCATAGTATGTATGTATGGTAATTGTATTTTGTTGGCACATGTAGTGCTAATTGTATTGTATTGGCACAAAGTAGTGCTAGTGGTATTCAGTATGTAGTACGATGTATATGGTATGTGTATGGTGTGTGTGTAATGAGTAATGCAATTGTGTTGTACAGTATATGACACTGTGAAGTGTATTGTGGAATGTGCGAATTGGATGGTGTATTGTGTATGGTATTTGAATTAAGTATTATGTATGAATTGAGTATTGTACATGGTATTTGAATTGAGTACGGTGTAGGGTATTTGAATTGGTGTATACTTGTAGTGTAAGAACTGTGAACACCTTGTAAGGTGGTAGTAGAATGCATTATGGCAATTGGTTGCCAAATGAGTAGAGATAGTAAACCATAAACCTTGAGCAACTTTGAGGGCAAAGTTCCTTAAGGGGGGTAGATTGAAATACCCCGTAATTTAAAACAGTGATTAATTAGGCTAACTATAATTTTAAACGCTTAATTACACTTAAATAAATATGAGGGAACAAATCCCGAAGAAAACGGACCTTTAAAATGGGTTAAAAGCATAGATGAACCTTAAAGCGCGTTTTTCGAGGAAACCGGGAAAATGTGACTTTAAGCGGGTCAAATAGACTCGTAACAATTTTGGTCAACCAAATAGTCATTAGTAGACATTAATAAAGGTTGTGAACCAATAAAATTAATTAAACGAGAAAATTCCGGAAAACGGGTTCCGGTTAGTAAAACTGTCAAAACCGAGAAGTTGTGGGGTGAGAATGCAAATAAACAACTTAGGGTGTCCACTTTGAAAATAAAAATCAGAAAGTGGAGTGTGTGCAGTGTGTGTGGCCGGTTGTAATTGCCCCTCTCACTCTCTTCACTCACTAAATACACTACAAGACAAAACAATAAGTAAAAGCAAACAAATTCTCTCTCCTACCCTCACTCACACTCCCACCGTATCCCTCCTCCCTCTCTGGTTTCTTTCTTCTTCCTCAAGCCCTCTAATGGCGATTTGTGCAACCCAAACCAGCCACCTCCTTCTCTCTCATTTTTGAAGGCTCAAACCTTGTCCAAAAATCATAAAAAACATACCATTGGAATCCCCTTGCAAAGGAGAACACTTTCATCCTTCCAAAACTCAAAATGACCACTTTCATTTCGATGGGTGTCCTCCATTTGAAGATTTGAGTCCACCATTAGAAGCATCTTCACCTCCTTATCATCTTGAGGTAAAAAAAATTCGAAAATCCATCATTTCTAGCCCTTGTTTGCATTATGAGAATTTTTAGATTTTGAACTCCTTGTTCCTTCTTGCTCCCGCCGATTTTGGCTTCCCCTTGGGCTAGGAATCTTGTTCTCTTGCTAGTCAAGAACTTCATTCATCCATTGGAAGGTAATACTCATTTCTAAACCCTAAAACATCTAGATTCTAGGGTTAGTTAAAATGGATGCTAAGTGTTTATTGTATTGGTATGGCTTGTTGTTGCACTTGGTGTGTGTGGGGAATCTCATTGGGACCGAGAACAAAGGAGAAGAAAGGAAGGGAAGGAGAAAGGGAAGAAAGAAAACTAGAAAGAACAAGGTAAAGACTCTTACCTTGAACTAGGTTTGTATTGTGTAATGTAACAGTTTTGAGTAGTGCAAATGAGTAATGAATTGAGTAATGGGTAGTAAGTAAGTTGTAGTATATAAGAGGAATGATATTGTAACAGTTTTGAAGTTTTAAATGATGTTTTAAAGCTTGGGTAAACCTTGGGTAGAATATTTATGTGTGCAGGAATGTTAATGTGTGTAGTGGAGTTATTATGTGAGTATAATGTGTTGTATAAACAGGTGGTGAAAGTGAGCAAATTGTGAGCTGGAATGGTGTGTGAGCAAAGTAAGAATTATAGGGGAGACTATGTCAAATTTTATGTAGAAATGAGAGGACTTAAGTGTTTAAGAGGAGGAAATAACCTAGGTAGTAGCTAGGTGTATTTAGTTTGGGGAGTGTAATGGGAGTGTTTAGTATCTTGTAACAGATTTGGATATGAGTTGCTAATGGGATGTAACTAAAAGGTGAACTAATGTATTTGAGATGCGAAGAGTGGCATTAGTTAAGGGAGTATTGGAGGATAAGAGTTGAGTGGAAAATCTGTAGCATAATGAAGAAAACCAAAATCTGTAGCATTGGTGTAAGGAGAACTAGTATAAGTGCTGAAATGAAATGAGGAAAATTTGTGTAAGTTGAGTAGAAATTGAGTAGTAAGTATGGGGGATGAATTAAGGTGATTTTGAGCATTTAAATGAGTGGTAAACATGTAGGGAGGTATTGGTAAAGATTGGGAAAGCAATGGGGAAGTAAAACACTAAGAAACAGATTTTAAAACTGAAGTACTGGGCCGGACCGGACTTGCGACCGGACTTGCAAGTTCGGTCGAGCCCAGAATCGCAAAGACGGGAGCCTTCTGGAATGGACCGGACTTGCGACCGGACATGCAAGTTCGGTCGGACCAGAAAATTCTCCCGTCTGAAACCTTCTGGAATGGACCGGACTTGCAACCGGACATGCAAGTTTGGTCGGACCAGAAAAATTTCCCGTCTGAAACCTTCTGGAATAGACCGGACTTGCGACCGGACATGCAAGTTCGGTCGGACCAGGAATTTTCCCGTAATGTGAGCTACTGGAATGGACCGAACTTGCGACCGGACTTGCAAGTTCGGTCGAGTAAAAAAAAAATATATATATATATATATATATTTTATTACATGATTATAGCAATCATATGTATATGTATATATATGCCTATATACATATAAGCATATATACGTAGTAGCACACTATAAAGGATGTAGTAAAGGTAAGAAAGTAAAGGCATGAGTAAAGGAACAAGTTTAAGAAGTAATAAGTAAGAGAATGGTTTCATAATCAAGTATGAATGTAAAGGAGTAGTAATTATACATTGAAAACATCAATGAAGGAGTAAGATAGATCAATAATAGACCATTGATCATACTACTTCATGTATGTATAGGAATCAAATAGTTGATCTCCAAAGGAACTGGTAGTGCGAATACGACGGTGAACGGTATGATTTCTTCATGCCCTGTATCCTAACTTGGTTACCCCGATTTGTGTGCTTATGTGATCACCAACATGATAAATGCACGAATCGGACTTTTATTGCACTTAGCCGTGTTTGAACTATTCTGTTCTTGTTGTACCTTCTTGAACAATTAGTTTGTATAACTCATGAAATGAATGAATGAGAGTGAAGTGTATGTGTACATGTTGAGTATTTGTGTATTGTATTGATGTATGGAAAAGGAGTATTGACTTCTACTAATTCCTAACATTCTAACTCCTAACTTGAGTAATGAGTAAAATGGAATGAGTAGAAGTCCGATATAGTTTCGGCCGCGTTTGAGGATAAGGAAACACTAGAGGTTGGATCCGAATCCTGGCTGTAATCTTTTCCATGGACCAAATCCCTTGAATGGGTAGCATCCTGGATTAGTGGGCCACCCTAAAGCCCGGTGGTGGGATGTAGTAATCCCTGCCCGGAGGTCATACCGACTTAACTGGAGTAAAGTAAGTAAGAAGTAAGTATTGTATGTGTACCGGTCTTGACTATTGTAAGTCATTGACCTTGAGTAAGAAGTATTGAACACCCGATTAACCCGGGTGTGCAATGAAGCTAACATGACTTCTGTATGGAATGGAGAATTGCATCTCCGTAATGCGGTGAGTATTCGGTAAGTAAGAACGGTTGACTTGTAATGTCTTCCTTGCATGTAATGAATGTATGTATGCCTTGTGTATGGAATGTATTGAATTGTATTGTATAAAGCATGTATGTATGTATGTATGAATGAAACGAACCGCATGTATTCGACCAAATAATTGGCGTACCCTCGCTAGTACGCGGGGTATGCGGTTATCATATTCAGCGTAAGCTGACCCCCTAGGGGGAATGTTTTTATTCTACAGGTACCCGCGAGGCGTGATGGTCGAGTAAGGACCTTGCTGAATTCTTTTTGAGTAGTTAGTAGGATTGGGATGGTGTACCGAGTTGTACACGGCTAAGGCCTTTCGAGTAGCCGGTGTACCATGTGGTACACCTTTTTGGATAATGAATTGTGATTGGATATAAATGAGTAAATGTGTAAATTCTTAATTTTTGGGAAGTAGCCTTGGAATGTAATCCATATAATTCGGTATACTCGGAAATCAATTGTAAGTAAGTATTTGGTATTGTAAGTAAGTAGTATGTGTTCGGTTATTCTAATCGTCAGACCGTTACTGTAAGTAGTAGTAGCCTTATTAGTCTCGGATGGCTAACGGCATTGTATCACCCGTCGGGAGTAAGTAAGTATTCCGCTGCGAGTAAGGTAATTATGGGAATGATTAGAGGATAATGGAAGGATTAGCGGTTGGGGTGTTACAGTGAAAAACCACAAAGTAGATCGTTTCTACTGAGTGGACATTGTAAGTTATTTTGTTTTGGCCAGAAATAAAATAGCTTATTTTGCGTACCCTGCTGAGTTCGACAGAGTCCCTCTACCTTTCGAGTGTTAATCCATTTAGCTCCTCTAAGTCTCTCTCACTTTACTACCTTGAGCAACTGCTTCCGCGCACTTAGTTCGACTAAGTGTTTCTACGTCTCAAGTGTTCTCAAATACGAAGTTCAATTGAGTCAAACCATCTCATAGACTAACACCTTGAGTTGGTTTGAGTCAGCCACCCGATCCTATGGGTTTAAAATTCAACTTGCTTAGTTTCTCAAATTTGTGACAAAGGCTATTCAGTTCACTTCTATCCTACACATTGTAGCATAGTAAGTCAGAACAATGGCAAAGAGTTGTTAAAGGGAAAAAGGTGGAAACATGTTTACGTAACAAGCTTAGAGGATATTGACAGTCCAAATCTTCCATGCTTGACTGCTTCAATAGATGACTCTACACTATGCAACAGAAGACTAGGGCATGTTATCACTTCTTTACTAAGAAAACTTGTCAAGAAACAGTTGGTAAAAGGTCTTCCTGAGATTAAAGAATCTGAGACCAATCTTTGTGATGCTTGTGTTAGAAGCAAACAGTCTAAGACTTCTTTTAAATCAAATAACTCCATTAGTACATCCAAGCCACTTGAATTACTTCACATGGACTTATGTGGACCTATGAGAGTCAAAAGTTTTTGGAGGAAATTGGTATGTGTTTGTAATTGTTGATGATTACTCACGATTTATTTGGACACTCTTTATTGCTTCCAAAGACGAAGTCTTTGAGAAATTTCAAGCCTTTGCAGGAAAAGTCCAAGTACAACTCAATCTCAAGATCAAAACTCTTCGGTCTGATCATGAGTCAGAGTTTGAGAATCAACAATTCATGGATATGTGTAAACAACATGGGATTAGTCACACATATTCAGCACCAAGGACACCCCAACAAAATGGGGTTGTTGAGCGAAAGAAAAGAACAGAACACTACAAGAGGTAGCCTGGGCCATGCTATTGGGGAACAGTCTTCCTCAGGTCTTCTGGGTAGAAGCAGTGGCAACTGCATGCTACATCACAAATAGAATGCTCATACGACCTATCCAAAGGAACTCAGACAAGAGCACAAACTCGAGATCTTCTAGCCTTATCAACGACAGTCTCACCCATCGAGCCCAAGAACGTCAAGGAAGGTCTTCGAGACTTAGACTGGATCAATGCAATGCAAGAAGAACTAAACTAGTTTGAAAGGTGCAAAGTCTGACATCTTGTGCCTCATCATACTCATCAAGGAGTACTTGGCACAAAATAGGTCTTTAGAAACACGCTGAATGAAATGGGAGAAGTTGTCAGGAACAAAGCTCGTCTGGTAGCTCAAGGGTATCATCAACAAGAAGGAATAGACTTCCAAGAAACCTTCACTCCAGTAGCAAGGATGGAATCTTTCAGATTACAAATTGCATTTGCTGCACACAAAGGAATCAAACTCTTCCAACTTGACATCAAAAGTGCCTTCCGAAATGGGTACGTCAAAAGAGGAAGTGTATGTTGAGCAACCTCCAGGTTTTGAGACACAAGAAGGAAAAGACATGGTACTTAAACTTGACAAAGCTCTTTACGAGCTCAAACAAGCACCAAGATCATGGTATGATCGCGTGTCCTCCTATCTATTGGAAAACCACTTTAAAAGAGGTAAAGTAGACAAAACTCTATTTGTTTACAACATCAAAGGAGATTTCCTAATTGTGCAAGTATATGTTGATGATATAATTTTCTGAGCCTCTGATGAGAAATATTGCAAGAGTTTGAAGCATTGATGAAAAAAGGAATTTGAGATGAGTGATCTGGGAGAATTGAAGTCTTCCTAGGACTTCAAGTCAAGCAAAATGATGAAGGGACCATCATATCCCAAAAGAAATATGTAAAAGATTTGCTGAAGAGATTTGGAATGGAGGAATGTAAGACGTTTGACACACCAATGACAGTTGACACTAAGATGGGCATCATGACTAGTGACCGACCGGTCGACCAACGATCTTACAGAGAGATGATTGGTTCTCTACTATATTTAACTGCTAGTAGACCTGACTTCTTGTATAGCATTTGCTTATGTGCCAGGTTTCAAGCAGATCCAAGAGAAAGTCACCTCACAACTGTAAAAAGAATCCTACGTTACTTAAAAGGAACCATGAATCTTGGTCTCTTTTATCCTAAGTAAAATAACTGTAACGTTGTAGGATTTTCAGATGCAGACTATGGAGGATCTATCACCGATAGAAAAAGCACTTCAGGGACAACATTCTTTGTCGGGTCTTGTCTGATTGCATGGGGATCAAAGAAACAACAAAGTGTTGCAATCTCAACAGCTGAATCTGAATACATTGCTGCGGCAAGCTGTTGTGCTCAAATCCTATGGAATAAACAACAAATTGGTGACTATGACGTCAAAATAGGAACTTTACCAATTATGTGTGATAATACAAGTGCCATCTCTATTTCCAAAAATCCTGTGCATCATTCTCTTACCAAACATATTGAAATTAGACATCTCTTTCTTAGAGATTGTTGTGAAAAAGAATTAGTTGGTTTAAAGTATATTTCTACTGAGAACCAACTAGCTGACATCTTTACTAAGCCATTAAGTAGAGAAAGGTTTACTAAGATTGTTCATGATCTTGAAATGATATTCATTAATCACGGTTAAACTATCTTTTATTTCCCACGATCGGTCACCGACATGTGAGCAACACCTGTTATATTGTCGTTCAGTAGTCAATGATCAGTTTAATTCATAGAAATTATGTCAAACGACTACTTGAAGCAGATATGTCATTTTCCATAAAGTGAGATTAGGTTAGAGATAGTCCAACGGATAGAAATGGAAAAACTTCTCAACGGATCGCAGACCACCATCACGACCGCTGTCCGTTATGAATAGTAATGTTAGGACATGTCAGCAAGCGGACGAGGAGCGGTCGCCGACCGTTACTCGATATCTATAAAAGGGTGCTGAGAGTTTTACTCTTGTTACACTATTGCCCTCACTCTCTCTAATCTCTCTAAGCACTCAGAGCATTTTCTCTTCTATCTCACAAAACTTCGTACGAGATTTAGAGCCAAAATCCCTTGTCTCATAGCTGTTAAAGAAAACCCGAGCAAAATGTTCTAAATTCCAGTACAAAATCCTCTACACTGAAAATGGCACCCAAGACTGCTCTACGATCAAAATCTAAAGACATTCCCATGGAAGCTTCCATGCAACAAGTGGCCGACATCCAGCAGACAAAATCTCCAACTAGACTGACAAGGGAGGAGGAGGATAAGCTTACGGTTAAATTAGTACAGGAAGGGAACCTTCTCGCCAGTGAGGTAGAGTATATAAAATCCTACATTCCCAAAACCCATTACCTCATCGAATCTGGCACTTTCAAACCCACTTTCATTCCTGATCCTACTCCCACAAAAGAACAAAAAATGTCTTCTCCTGCGCCCTCACCTAAAACCTCCAAAATCACCACAAAGGAATCCAAAACAAATCCAAGAGCCATTCCACCACTATGACTGGTCGTGTGACACGCGCATCAAAGCGTACTCAAAATCCAATAGCACCACAAAAATCTCACTCTACCCCAGAAAAGGCCACACGACGACTGCACTTCTTTGATGAAGAAAAAACATCTATCTCAGCTGAAATCGAGGCAGTTGTACAACAACTGGAAAAAGAAGAGGTTCAACACAATGAACCAGCGTAAAAGGACGCTTCAGTAGAGGAGATACACCAAGAGACAACAGCTGACTCCGAGGAAGAGGCGAATCTCATCGCCGAGTCTAGGGAACCACTCATCGACAGATCCCCGACACCTCAACGATAGCTTCAGGTTGAAGAAAGTGACACAGAGTCGCCATCACATGACATACTCACGCACACAAGGAGTGTGAGAAACTAAAGAAGGCAAAGGGAAAAAAGAAGATGGTCCTTTCGGCACATGCTGAAGAGCTCGAGGAATTCCTTCATGCCAAGAAGGCCGTTGCCAAGCCTCAACCACCTCAATCTCTAAAAAGCCTCAAGAAACTCAAGGAGCTTGAGCCAGCCTTGATCAAGGCCGATAACGTCAACGATCGCTCCTGTCCCGTCTTACCAAAGATGTTGGATATGGAGTGGATGAAGAAGATGGGTCTAGGAGAGATCATCGAACTGTTGGAGTTCCAAGGATGGGTAGACTTCTTCTAGGAGCCTATCCCTGTCTACACTGAGCTGCTCAAGGAGCATATGAGTTGGACCACTCCAAAGTGATGAAGATGACAACTACCTCCTCTCAACGGTCCAAAAGGCTCAAATCACTATCTCAAAGTATTGGATTTACAAGACTTCCAACCTATAGCTAGATGGTCTGGTCATCCCAAGGAAACAACTTGGAATGACCTAGGACACCAAGGAGGAAAGATGGTCAACCTGCTCAACAAAGGAGCAATGATGAAAAACTTCAATGCTGTGGACATGTCCATCACCGACAGAGTCCTCTTCAACTTAGTCACCCACAACATCACCCCAAGGATCTAGCACACCCACATTGTCAATGCCCGGGATTTGAGGCTGCTGTTTGCACTCAAGACCAAGGAGAAAATCTATCTGCCAGCCATGATTCTCCTCTCTCTAAATGAGAGTCGTCAAGTGAACCAAGGTCTGGTGCACGGGGGGAGTGGTCACCGCGGCACTCCTGGAGAGTGGAGTGGACACCGAAAGGTTCCACGAGTGCGCGCGCACTGCTCAGGACTGCATATGCTCCGAGATGCTATCCAAAATGGGGATAAAGACTAAGGGAGATAAGCTCGTTGCCATCCAGAAGCCCACAAAGAGTGAGGAAGCACGATTAGAACCACGACCAACAACAAGAGCTTCAGGACTCAAGAGGAAGAGAAGTCTCTCACCGGTCCACGACAGGCCGGGGGACCAATCTAGATACTTCAACTCGGGATGTTCTTCAGCGAGTAAGAGTCACTCTTACCGCTCTGCAGGCTGTCTTCACTGAACCAAGTGTTCATCACATGGTTCAAGGAGCAATAGATTTTATAGATTCTCACATAGCCTGAGCGTTCTTTGTCTCCAAGAGACTCGAGTGAAATCGTGAGAGTTAGATTTAGGATTAGATTTTTCTTTTTCATCAAATGCTTCACTTGCCTTTGACTATCTGTTTCAAAGTACCTTTTGATATCAATGAAAATGCAACTGGTTTTTGTATACTTGAATGCTTATGATGTGTACGAAATAATTTATCGTATTGGCTGCTTCTTCCTTGATTAAAAATTGTAAAATGATCTGAGATATTTAGTCCCATCCATTCCATTAATCCAATCTTGGACCTTGACACCTAAAAAGCCTACAAACATAGCCCACAAGACGTAGCACCTTATTAAATGCCAGTCACCGACCAGTCGTTGACCATATCCAAACTGTCTATAAAAACTTGCTTACTCCATCCGACCACTCACACTCAGTCATACACATCTCACGAAATGGCTCAAGCACCACAAAGCTCATCCAGCTCGAATGAGCATACCATTCACTCCACCATTCGAAAGTTTATTGTAACACCTCTACCGCTAATCCCGTCATTACTTCACTCTTACTTACCTTTGCATTGGATATTACATACACAACAGAGGGTGTACAATGCTGTTAGTCACCCACGTGACTAACAAGGCCAATTACAAATACAACATACTATCGGTCTGATGAACTTGAATATACCGAGTATATTATAGCAAACAATACATTCCAATTCCTTAGTCAAATCATAGTACAATTACAACTTCAAATGAATCCTTATACAATTGCAATATCCATACAATACTATACCGAGTATCTAAATTCCTCAAGTTCACCGGTAACCATTCAGACTTACAATTCAATTTACGTTTACAAAGTCAATACAAGTTCTTATTCAACTACCCAAGCTTATACAACCATCCCCGTCCTACACTGAACGTGTTCGGTGTTCACTTCAAATACCTGGAAAATAAAAACGGTGCCTCTAGGGGCTCAGCAAATTCCTGCATATGAAATTCGCATACCCCGCGTGCTAACCCGCGTGCATATGAAATTCAATGTTTACGTTTACAAAGTCATTTTCATGCATATATACATACTAACACTACATCATTATACATAAACAGCAATACTTACATACATACTCGAGATTCAATACCTATAAGGGAAGGCAATTCGTCAGTCAACCGTTCATGTTAGTTACTCACTCATCCAGGCTAATCGGATGTTCTCTACTTCCGCGCTCGGGATCATAAGGCTAACACCAATCATGATTTTACTTACTTGTTGCTTACTCATACTTCACTCATTTCTTTACTCGTTACCTTACTCACTGCTTTACTCGTGCCATGCTCAATACTCATTACTTTACTCGTACTTACTCATTACTCCATACTCATTACCTTACTTGTACTTACTCATTACTCAATACTCATTACTTTACTCGTACTTAGTCATTACTCAATACTCATTACGTTACTCGTACTTACTCATTACTCAATACTCTGTAACCTCCGGGTAGAGTCATACACAAGACTTACCACCGGGCTTACAAATACAAGCGGAGCTATACACTTAGCTCCTCAAATACTCAAATGTCTGTTTTTACCGGACTACTTAAATTCCTAACACTCCTCTCTCGGAGTTATTTTACAATCTCATGGAGTAGCCTAGTAGTATCTCTCTCGATATCCTCCACTAGCTTAGGGAATTACCAATGTCTAGTATTCTCAAATTTAAGGGTTTCCCCAACGTATTGAATACTCTCATGTTCGAGACATTGTTGTTTATATTAGTCGGATCCTCTCATTGTGGGTCGACTATCTTTCTAAAGGGTTGGGAATCCCTTGTCATCCTTAATTCTCTCAAAGTTCATGTCTTTGGATTTTCATCAATCCTATAAATAGAGGTTCCTCATATGCTTCCACTACTAATTGTTTTATGGATTATTCATTTCGGTTCTCTAACCGTTATCGGGAGTCTACTAGTCCCGTACACTCTCTCACACTCTAGTGAGTTTATAGGTTTGTGTTATCGTTATTCTTAATTTGATAGTTTCGTGTGTTCTCACATTTTCATTATTTGCGAGATGACTCTTTCTGCGAGTCACTAACCAATCGTTACACAACTAGAAGTCAGCCTACAACGCTAAGTTAGACCATGCAATTATACAAGGGAGGTTAGTACACACACAACATGCATCAAGATATACAATCAAGCAATAGAACATTTTTCATGCTTTTATCTTGATTAGGTCGGCACACAAGCACACAACACACAATCAGTGTAACACAGTTAGCATACGGGGCGTGAGAAAATCATACCTTACACCTTGGTTTAACTTTTACCGTGGCATCTCACATTGCTCGGTTCACATACGATCCTCTGATAATGTTTCAAACATTGCTATTAGTACCAAGTTCATACGGTACGTAAATAATTACTACTCCCTTACTTACCCCGTTATCCCGTTATACTTAGTTTTGCTCATGTCAATTTACGTTCTTACTTCTCACTCATTTCCTACACTTGTTTACACTTCTTAGAACCTTTACATATCACCAAACAAGGCCTTAACAACATCTAAACACCATACCAATCAATCCCCCATGTTTAGAACCCTTAAAACCACTTTTGGCACAATTTTGGGGTGGTCCGGGACTTGGTCCGGACCCAAAGTCCCAGACCAACTCATTTCCATACTCTCGGCCTGATTTTACTACTGGTCCGGGACTTGGTCCTAGACTAAGGTCCTGGACCAATACCAGTTTTACACTTGGCGCATTTTATGACCGGTCCGGGACTTGGTGCGACCCCTAAGTCCCGGACCCTGCTAAAAACTGCTACTTAGGGCGATTTTTCAACCCCAAATCAACCTTAATCCACACCTAATCATTCCATAATCTTTCCACATGTTTCCTACATGTTTAAACACCATAAACAATCCTTAAACCACCTTAAAAAATTAGTCCAATCCTTTGCTCAATTCTTACTTAATTTCTACATTTTCATTCTTGCATTTTTGCACTTTGCACACTTGTGCATTCCTAACTTCCTCTGGGTGGGTTACTACCTTCTACCAACTTCACCAAATTACTTATTGACCATTACAATTCCATCCTAGACAAATGCATTACCTATACCCAAGTCCAACCTCAATTCCAAGATTATAAACACTAACTCTTTTTCTTGAAATTCTAAGGTCCGCACAACCCATTTTGCTACAGATTTTTCTCTCTCTCCAATCCATTCTCCAAATACCATTCCAAGGTTATCAATCAACCCAAATGAACACCTAAGTTCCCCCATTGTCAAAGTCATCTAACACACTTAGGTTCTACCTTAAATTTCGCAATGGTTTCCCTATAAACCTAACATCTCCAAATTCATCAATTCTCACCTTTCTCATTCCTAAACTAGCCACACCCATAAAGGGTCCTACCAGCACACAAATTTCCAATCAAAATTCAACAATCAACAATACCAATGCATACTCAATTTACTTGGCTCTAAGGCCCTTATTTCATAAAAAATTTACAAATTCTCTCAAAAATTCCACAACTACATTCCTAGTACAACATTTTGGGTTCATTCATTAATTTACCCATTCCCAACATCCTAATGCATTAAAATTAGCATTAAGAAGGTTTCTTACCTTAAGCTCACAAATTCTTCTTTTCTTTTTCCAATCTCCTCCTCTCATTCTTGGTCAAAATCGGCCATTTGGCCAATCACTTTCCAACCTCAAAAATCAATATTCAATTGAGGAATTAGGCATTTAACATTACTCATAGACTTATTAATTAAGCTAGGTTACAAGGAGGGGCGCTTAGAGCACAAAAATGAGAAATTACCTTGAACCCTAAGATGAGATTTTGGTCAATGAATCAAAGAGGGGCTCCCAACACCATTGAAGGCTAGGAAAGAAGCTCAACCAAGGAAAGAACAAGCATGAGAGTGGGGCAAAAATCGGCCAAGACCAAAAATGGGGAAATATGAGATTTTCCTTGGAATTTTTACCTTAAATGGAAGAGGAAACTCCAAGCTTCAAGAATCTCTAACTTTCTCTTCAAATGGGATATACCCATGGAGATGAAGTTCATCATTTTGAAATTTTGAAAGAGGGAATGGAAGCTCTTAGTGAGGGGAGTTCAAATATGTAATTTATTTTACATTTGGAGCTTGAATGAAGCTTGTATAAGAGTGGAAATGGCAAGAAGCCATTGAAGAAGAGAAGGAGAAAACATTCAGTAGGAGGACGAGGAAAAACGGCAGATAAGGAAGAAAGAGGAAAGAGAAGAGAGAAAGGAGAAAATGAGGGAGGAGAGAGAAGATGTCTACTTTTCTACTTTTTCTTTCTTTCTTTTCTTTTATTTTTTTTTCTAGCTTATTACTAGTAGAGGGGTTGCTCTCCTTAGTAAAACCGGCCCCATATATATGTACAAGCTGGAGCGTTTTTTCATCTTTTTACAGAAAACGCTCGTTAATTTACCTGGTTTAGCACTATTCACTAACCAGGCCCGTTTTCTGGAATTTTCTCATTTCTTTAATTTTAATGATTCATAAGCTTCATTAATGTTTAATTATAGTTATTTGATGAACTATAATTTTTACGGGTTCATTTGACCACTCAAGTCCATTTTCGGGTTTTCTCGAAAAACGTGCGCTAAAGCTTTATTATCGTTTTTAATTCATTTTATGGATCCGTTTTCTTCGGGAATTGTTCCCGTATTTTAATTAGGGATTATTAAGCCTTGTAAATCCATATATACCCTTGTTGAGGTCGTATTCCTCCTACGGTCTCATAACGCTCATTTTACAATTTTCACTTTTTAAGCGTTTTCTCGTTTCTTTTGGATTTATTTCCTTCAACAAAATTCTTTTGGTACTATTAGGCCCTTAAATACCATATTATAGTTATTTAATCACCATAATTAAGTTTGGGGGTATTTCATTTATGGCCACTAAACATCCAATGAAATACGTCGCCTAAAGTTATGTTCAACCAGACTCCGACTCCCTTACAGCTTGGTCTATCACATCAAGTGTCACTCTATCACATACACGTTCTCCACACTGCATGGAGGTCACAATAGATTCTGATGTCCGACCTTCCGACTTTCTACCACAGCTGAATCACCTTTGATCAATCCAACCAAAGCTAAACCTTCTTGGATCAAAGCTGGTTTTTCGGAGGAAGAGCCTATTGGCTCCGAAGATTATGAATGGGATACCTAACTACGTCTCTCCATCTAGATTATCTTGATCATGTTTTGTAGTTTATGCTCTATGGAATGTCATGGCCTTTACAACATCTTACGTCGTGTAGTTGCTCCCTATTTTGCTGTATGGCAAAGGAAGAAAGAAAAAGTATATGTACTTGTGAGACTATGTCTATCGTCCTTGTATTATGCATCATCTGAATGAAAACTTTATCTACTTTGGTTATAGTATAACATAAAAGCTGTCACTTATTGTGCATAAAAATGTCACTTATTGCTATCATTCATTAAAGTTTTCCATTTTAAACCCTTAATAAACTCAGGGGGAATCCTTCTTAGGGGGAATCTCTCAATTTTTGAATTGCCAAGTACATATAAGTGTATAGGTTGCCATCATCAAAAAGGGGGAAATTGTTAAGACAAGATCCTTTAGTTTTGATGATAGCAAACCTTGTATTGTCTATCTACTCCGTTTGTCAAGATTCATCATTCAGATAGACAGGTGAATAAGTGGCTTAGCACACAAGGTGCAAGTGCACTTAAGTCATGAGTGGCTTAGCACGTAAGGTTGCAAGCGCGCTTAATCCACGACATGTGCACTACCAGTTGGGCACCTGTCGACGAGAGCTCCGGTAGAACTTCAAGCACATACAACCAATTAGACACCGCACGAAGATATCTCTTATGCTTAAAGATGAAAATCAAAGACAGAAGACTGCAAAGGATTGACACATTCAGTTTAAGACACATACATCCACTTGAGCAACTTGTTCAAGACAAGCTCGCGACAAAAGAAGAAATTCATTAATGCACAGATAACAAAGGTATAAAAAGAACATCATTACATAGCCGTAATGAATTCAGAAGAGGGCATTTATGAGCATTTAATGAGCCAACAGAATCAGGCAAGTGGGGCACACAAGTGTGGTCGACCTATCAAGAGGGTTGCCGCCAACTTGACCAACCACGAGGCGACACGTAGTTCAATCCTCCAGATCAAGTTGAAGACTCTCTGCACGTCTAGTGTGGTTGTTATTTGAATAATCGAAGTAGTAATAGTCGACTCCGTAGTCTAGAGATAATAGGACTGTAGTTACATCCTCACACCATGTATATATACTTGCATTATTCCATATGTAAGTAAGCCTGCACGAGAGAGAAAAGATAAAGATAATTGGGCAAGTGTGGATCGGACTTAGGAGTGTGTGTTAAGTGCTAGAGAGTTGGTGAGCTAGAGAGGACTCGGTAAGAGTATCAATACATTGGGTATTTGATAGGACGACAGGTCAGGGAACGGTCGGTGAACCGTAGGCCGATAGTCAGGAGAGGGTTAACAACTGTAGGGGTAAAGTCGAAACTTTCCAGGGAGTCCGTGTATGGGGCAAAGGAAGTTGAGTGAATTTCGTGTGTGTAAATTCTCAATCGAAATGTGTTTTCCAGTTTAAATTTATCTCTTGTCCCTTTCCGATCTATCAAGTTTTATTAGAGTCCACGATACATCCATGACACGTCGAGGACGCATCAGGAGCGCTTGCTGGTTTCAACAACGCAAAGCTGAAGGAGCATATCTTACGTGAGTCATACTCTTCTTCCACGTCTGTCCATCTAGGAGCTTCGAAGATGTATAAGGATATGAAGAGGTACTGGTGGAGTGGGATGAAAAGCGATGTAACTGATTATGTTTTGCGATGCCTCAGCTATCAGAAAGTGAAAGTTTGAGCATAGGGGACCTGGGGGCATGGTGCAGTCTATGCCGATCCTAGAGTGGAAGTTTTATGACATCTCGATGGATTTCATGGCCGGACTTCCACATGCTAGAGGAGATCTGAGCATGATTTGGGTTATTGTCGATCGCCTAACCAAGGTGGCCCGATTCATACCGATGAAGGACACCTGGAAGGTGTAAAAGCTGGAAGAGCTATTCGATAGAGAGATTATCAGGCACCACGGGGCCAAAGACCATAATGTCGGATCAGAAGGCGAGATTCCTTTCCCGATATTCGTGAGCTATGCGGGAAGCGCTTGGCACAAAGCTAAAGCTTAGCAAGGCGTTCCACCCTCATACATTCTGTAACACCCTGGATTTAACCTCATATAAAAGTACGCGACGATACGAGTCTAACGCCACAAACAAGAATGAAAACGGACATCAAACGAGTCTTAAAACTGAGAAATAAGGTTTGTCTGAACATGTGTCGGAACATTGATGTTCGGGCACAAGTCAAGAGTTTAAAACAAAGTGTCTAACCTAAAGTTCAGACACAAGTAGAGAGTTAACCATTTAGGAAATCCGAATGTCCGAACTTGTGTCCAAACGTTGAAGTTCGGACACAGGTCGAGGTTAAAACATCAGTTGTCCGAACATGTGTCCGAACATATAAGTTCGGACACAAGTTACGATAAAATCAAATACTTGGTCCGAACATTGGTCCGGACATGTAAGTTTGGAACAATGCTGAGACTTACCATCCAGACCCGTCCTCGCATGCTGTCCGAACATGTAAGTTCGGACAGATGTTCAGACATCACTTATTTTACGAAAACATAAGAGCTCTTGGGGCCTGTCCGAACATGTATGTCCGGACAGACGTTCGGATAGGTCCAACTCTGCGAAAATCACAGTGAAAACAACTTGAGAAATGCACATTAATATCACAATCTTAATTGCAATCGCTAATGATAATCTTATAAGCATATATGGCAAAAGTTTGACATAAAAACTACAGCGGAAATGTTATTCAAACCAGAGTGTTTCCACCACACTCAACCCCTTGAGTGCTCAAGCTTAACAATCATCAAAGGCAAACATCCAAAATATTGTAATTCAAAACATTGTATCTCAAGAATATGTCAACATCCCTAACAACTATGTGGTAGCGTAATCCCAATCCCGAATCTCAGCAATCCATTCCTGTGATCAAAATATAATATAGAAATAAGAAAGGATCGCGTAAATTAGTGAAATTGAGAAATTATGCCTCACTATGTAAAATACATTTTGAAATTCCCTTTTTTAACATTTAACCAATCGAATAGGAGGAATCATCAGCCACAATCTAAAATCATTTTTCCAACAAATGAGGTTCAAAGTAAAAACCAGGGAGCTTTCATCAGGAAGCAATCAAAACTTAAACATGGACAGTCACCTATGGGAACGTTATAATACCACCTCACCCTAAGTCCTTAAGTGTGCACACCCCCTAGAAGGTACTTCTCAGCTAAAAGAGTAGATCATAGAGCTTAATTGTGTTTCACTGTTCGTAGTGTAAAATATATATACAAGGTACAAAGTACCAACAATTCATATGGAGCACCTATGGGCCCAAAAAAAAAACACGTGCACCCAGGGCACCAACAAGCAATATTTCTGAAAAACTCCTAAAACCGTAATAAAATCTCAGTTGACAAACCTCAACCATTAATTCATAACACACGAGAATAATTCCAAATTTCCAAATCCCTAATCAGGGTTTCAAATCGTCTTCCAATAATTGTAAACCACAAAATAAATCAACCATAAGCACAAAGTTTACCTGATTACACACACCACTACAAGGACGGCTCAGTAAATTCACAAGTAGCCCCCGTCAACGAATTTAGGGTCTAGATTCACAATAACCATCAATCTAAATTTTCCCTGATCCATAACTAAAATAAACGAAACCTTACCCAAGTAGTAGATATTACCCTTCTAAACTTTAGTTCGGCACTAGGGAAGAAATAAAACAGAGAAAGAATGAGAGATTTCGTATTTGGGGAAGATGAGCGTACTACGTTGTGATACTGACGATGGAGATGAGAGTAGAGGTAGTGGTTCAAATAGAGTATTATTTGTAAATAGAGAATGATGATAATGAACAAATAATAACGTAAATGTTTTATAAGGGGAAATAATTTACTATTAAGTAATCAGTTATAAGGGAATAAGGAAAATTAAATAGTTAAATTAAAATAAGGTAATATATAAAAATAGTTGATCCGTTGGAAGGAGATAAGAATGGATATAGTTATCACTAGGAAGGGATAAGTATTTTAGAAAGAGATAAATTGAAATTGAGTAATTGATTTAAAGACATAAGAGGAACATTGTAACGTCAGAAGAACATGGGAATACTAGCATTAAATAATTTAGGAGAAGGAAAAGGAAGATATATCAAAAATATGATTAATTTAGAAAAGAGAAGGTAGAATAATTATTTTAACTTCCCTGTGCCCAATAATAGTTGCTAACTATGGATTAACCTAATAACTCAATAATCAACCCATTATAAATTATACCCTAATGCATTAAACTAGGTAATATGTATTTCCTAACTCAAAAATATACTGGTATTTCATCACATCCCCCTTAAAAGAAAGCTTCGCCCTCGAAGCTACAACCTAACCATCAACTGTATCCATCTCTATCTCCGGAAGTGTTCATACTGTATTCTATACCAAACAAATGTTGACTCAACTCTTAAACTTTTACCTGCTCGAAGAGTTGTGGGTACTTCTTTTTCATCTCTTCCTCAACCTCCCACGTTGCCTCTTATGTCCCATGATTGTACCACAAGATCTTGACCATTCAGGTGGACTTTGATCAGGTCTCCCTAGTCTTGGTATAAAGGACTTTGACAGGGTACTCCTCATATGACAGATTTTGTTCCAACTCCAATACCTCTGGCTGTAAAATATGCGAAGGCTCAAGGTTGTATCTCTTCAGCTGAGACACATGGAAGACATTGTGTACTTTCTCCAGTTCACAAGGTAGTACCAATCTGTAGGCTACTTTCCCAATCCTTTCAAGAACTTCATAGGGTCCTATGAACTAGGGACTTAATTTCCCTTTCTTCAAGAATCTGGTTACCCCTCTGACAGGAGACACCTTCAGGAATACTTCATCTCCCACTTTGAATTCTATTGGCCTCCACTTCAGATCTGCATAGGACTTCTGCCTATCCTGAGCTGCTTTCATACAGATCTGAATGATTCGAACCTGCTCCATAGTTTCCTCTATCAACTGGGGTCCCAACACAATTGTCTCACTGATGTCACTCCAACACAACAGAGTTCTACACTTCCTCCCATACAAGGCTTCGTAAGGAGCCATCTTAATGCTAGCATGGTAGCTATTATTATAGGAGAACTCTGCCAGGTTTAACATATATGCCCACGAACACTGAAAGTCCATTATGCATGCACAGAGCATATCTTCCAAAGTCTAGATGGTTCTCTTTGTCTGGCCGTCCGTAGCTGGATGAAAAGTTGTACTCAATTTCAACTTAGTGCCCGTAGCCTTCTAAAATTGCTGCCAAAAGTGAACCAAGAATATTGAGTCCCTGTCAGAAATAAATGATTCTGGTACACCATGATATCTCACCACGTTCTTTATGTAGGCGTCCACCAGCTGACTCATTGACCTAGCGCTTTTCATAGGTATAAATCTGGCAGACTTGGTAAGTTGATCCACAATTACCCATATCTAATTAACTCCACCTCTCGCTGGTGGTAATCCAATCACGAAATCCATGGAAATCGAATCCCATTTCCATTTAGGAACATCCAAAGGTGGCAGAAATCCTCCCATCCTCTTGTGTTCAAATTTAGTTTCTGACAAGTAAGGCACTTAAATACAAATTCAGACACTTCCCTTTTCATCTTTGGCAACCAGAACTGCTTCTTCAAGTCCTTATATAGCTTATCACCGCCTGGGTGAACTAAGTAAGGAGAGTTATGAGCCTCCCTCATCAACTTTCTTTCACTTCCACACACTTCTGAGGCACACACCATCTGCCCTTAAATCTGAGGCTCTCGTCACTGTGAACTGCGAAACCAACAACTTTACCCTCTTTCATCTTCTCCCATATCCTTTCCAGTTTGACTCTCTAGGCTGTCCTTTAAGAATCTCTCCAAAAATGTCAGAAGTGACACTCATATGGAACAACCTCACCTTCCAATTAATTCCGCCTAACTCCATTACATCTAGATTCAGCTTTTGGAAGTCACAAACCAATTCATCTGGGAGGACCCACATGGAATTCACTGAGTGGCTCCTCTTTCTGCTCAAAGCATCAACCACCAAATTAGACTTTCCAAGCCCTCCTCTGCCTCATATTTTGTTCCTTTTGCGTGAAGATGTATTTGAGACTCTTGTGGTCTGTAAAAATCTTGCACGAGGTACCATAAAGGTAATGTCTCCAAATTTTGAGTGCAAATACTATTGCAGCCAATTCCAGATCGTGCGTCGGGTATCGAGTCTCATGCATCTTCAGTTGTCTTAAAGCATAATCCATCGCCTTCCCATTCTGCATTAAGACATATCTCATTCCATACTTGGATGCATCGCTGAACACTTCAAATATTTCGGTCCCCGAAGGTAAGGTCAATATTGGAGCTGTAGTTAATCTTTCCTTCAACGTCTAGAATGCTTTCCCACAATCATCATCCCACTATAACTTTACCACCTTCTTCATAAGGTTGGTGAGCGGCCTCGCTATCTTCAAGAACTCTTTCACAAATCTTCTATTGTATCCTGCCAGGCCTAGGAAACTATGTACCTCCATCAATTACTCGGCCTAGGCCACTCCTTCACTGCCTGGACCTTAGTCGGGTCAACCGACATGCCCTCTCTTGTAATGATGTGGCCTAGAAATGCCACACGGTCCAACCGGAAGTCACATTTGGATAAGTTTGCATATAACCGTTGTAGAATCTGTAACACAAGTCTCAAATGCTCTTCATGCTCCTCCTTATGTTTGGAATAAATCCGTATGTCATCTATGAACATTACAACGAACCGGTCTAGATAGAGATTAAATATCCGGTTCATGAGGTCCATAAAGACAGTAGGGGCATCCGTCAGTCCAAAAGGCATTACTAGGAATTCAAATGCCCATATCTGGTTCTAAAGGTTGTCTTGGGAATGTCCTTCTCTACAACTCTGAGCTGATGGTAGCCCGACCTTAAGTCATTTTTAGAGAATGCACCCTGAAGCTGATCGAAGAGGTCGTTGATCCTAGGTAGTGGATATCGGTTCTTCACAGCAATCTGGTTTAGCTCCCTGTAGTCTATACATAGCCTCATGCTCCCATCTCTGGGACTGGTTTTGGGACCGGCCGCCCCACTTCTGGTCATACCTTGGTTCCTGTTGAACCTCTACTTTCCATCAGAATTGGGCTCCCACCTCTTCTCCTAGTTCTATCTTTGGGTCTTGTCCTCTCGACCCCGAAGTCCTCTCCACCCTTCAGCTTCCTCTTAATGCCCACCTGGACCTCTTTCCTCTTCTGCTGCACCCTATACAAGTTAGCATCCTTCCCATAAGCGTCCTGAAGGGTAGGGATAGTCAGAAAACTTAGGGCCTCCTGGAGACTCCAGTTGAGCTCACCAACAAACCTCTACACCTTGAAAGCTTCATCCGGGAACATCGTTGGTACGAACCTTGTAAACTACAGGAACTTGGATTGGCACTCTTTCACGCTCGAGGTCTGCTCCTTGAGTTCAGAGAACTCCACGTACTTCTGCATGCGCACATGCTCAGGGTAGAAGCGCCTCCTCATCACCTTCTTCAGGGCGTCCCATCCAAAGTTGGGTTCAGCTAGTAGAACATCCTTGTTGGCCATTCACCAGATGTTGGCCTCCCCTTTGAAGTAGTAGACTGCCCCATTGACTCACCTGTCAGCTGGGCAGTTGGCCACGTCAAAAATCTTGTCGAACTCCCTGATCTAGTCTTCCAACAACACAGGATCCTCCTGAAATACCTTGAACCTAAAAATGGTGATTAAATTATTCTAATATGAATTTTTGAGGCCTAATAGTGCCTAAAGAAAATTGGTGAAGAAAAAAAGCCAAAAGAAAGAGGAAACCCGTAAAAAGCATAAACGTAAATTAGAGTTATGCAACCATAGGAGGGATATGACCTCGGTTAGGGTCCTAGATGGATTCCGAAGAAAATGGATCCAAATAATGGGTTAAAAATGCTAATGAAGCTTTAAAGTACATATTTCGAGAAAATCCAAAAACGTGACTTTAAGTGGTCAAACAGACCCGTAAAAATTTAGTTGACTATACAAATATAAATAAATATTAATGGAAGCTTAAGAACCATTAAAATCAAAGAAATGAAAAAAATCCGAAAACGGGCCCGGTTAGTGAATAGTGTCAAACCTGGAAAATTAATGAGCATTTCTTGTAAAAGACAGAAAACGCCCCTAAATTAAATACATAAGGGGGGCGGTTTTTTAAGGAAATCAGCGCCCCTTCTCGCTTAATAAACTAGCTCCTTATTAGAAGAAGGGGGCAAAATGCAAAAAGTAGGAAAAAAGGTACATAACCCCCTTTTTGCTCACTCTCTCTCCTCTCATTCCCTTCCCCACTCACGTACTGCCTCCCTCTCTTTCTTCTTTGATTTCTTCTTCTCCCCTTTTCTGGAACAATTCCTTCATCCCTTCCATGGCAGGCCAACTTCCCATGCATGCCCGAGCTACAACCAAGCTACAAATCCAAAAATAATTGCATATTTGAACTCCTCTCACCAAGGGCTACACTTCCATATTTCTAAAATTCCCATTTATTGAAGTTGACCTCCATGGGTATGTCCCATTTGAAGAGTAAATCATATTTTTGGGAGCTAGATGGTTCCCTATTTCATCCAAGGTAAGAAAATACCAAAAAAATCTCTAGATTTCGGTTTTTCCTTCTCTTCCTTGTCATGACCGATTTCATCCTCTAATGTGGCACTCTTATTTCCTTTGTTGAGCATTATTTCAAGCTTCAGGAGTGTAGTGAACCCCTCCTTGCTTGTGGTTCAAGAACCAATTCTAGGGTTTGAAGGTAAATCCCTAAATCTTGAGTTTTTAAACACCCCTTTGTAAGCTAGAACAATTAACGACCTAAGTGTCTTGCTTGGTCTCATTTCCTTATGGGGTACCAAAATGGAGATGGGCAACTCCATGGCCCTTAGCCGGTTTTCAAGCTAGAGGAAGGGAGGAAGAGAAAAGAGGAAGAAACGAGAACTTGAGAATTAAAGGTAAGCCCACCACCTTAAAATCTATCCTAAATGTTCTAGAATTTTTTGAATAGGTAATTGATTGAATGAATGAATTATATGCAAGAAATGTGTTGGGGTGACTTTAGAGAGAGTTATGATTCTCATAGTGCAAATGTGAAGTTATTTGTGAATTAAGGGCCTTGGAGCCAAGTGGTTTATAGTTATTGCATTATAATGTATTTGGTGAATTTCAGGTGTATTGGATGGAATATTGTATGCTGGTAGAATCCCTTGTGGATTTGGTTAGTTGAATTGCTTTAGGTGAACAAATTGTGCATTTGGGCAATGTTAGATTTGTAGGTGAGTTATGGCGAAATTTCGGTAGAAATGGAGTGTTTTTAGGTGACTTGATGAGTTGGAAGAGTTAGGAGTTTATTGGGTTAAGTTGAGTAGAGTTATCAACCTTGGATGGTAGTTGAAGGCTTGGAATGGTTAGAACAAAATCTGTAGCACACGAGTGTTGTAATGCATTGGAATTCTAGGAAA
This sequence comes from Limonium bicolor, assembly GCA_023374045.1. Taxonomy (NCBI): domain Eukaryota; kingdom Viridiplantae; phylum Streptophyta; class Magnoliopsida; order Caryophyllales; family Plumbaginaceae; genus Limonium; species Limonium bicolor. The sequence goes on along the minus strand of CM041780.1, from coordinate 45,169,024 downwards.
AAGGCTTAATGTACAAGATTATGAAAATAAGAGTTGAACTTGGGTATAGTTAATGCATTTGTTTATGAATTTGGAATGGTCAAATTGGGTGAAAACAAAGTGTAAACTGTCAAGAGAAGTTTAGAAATGCACAAGTGTGCAAAATGCAAATGTGAGAATTGAAATTGGTGGAATTATGCAAGAATTTGGGTGAGGATTTGACCAATGATTTGAGAAGGTTTAGAGCATGATCAAGAGTGTTTTAAGTGTTAAACATGTTTAGAAACATGTGGAATGATTAGGAAAAGATTGGATGAGGATCAAGGTGAGTTTAGAGTTCAAAAACTGTAAAATTTGACAGTTCCACGGTTGGTCCGGGTTTGTAAATTGGTACACAAACCCGGACCACCTCAAAAACATGCTAGAATGTCGTTGCAGGGGTTGGTCCGGGTTTATAGCCCTGGACACAAACCCAGACCACATAGAAAACAAGGCAAAAACTGATTTCCGGGATCGGTCCGGGTTTGTAACCCCGAACACAAACCCGGACCAGTGTAAAAATGCAACAAAATGTGTTTTTAAGTGTGCTAATGATGGGAAATGATTGGGGATGGTTTTAGATGATGTTTAGGCCTTGTTTAGTGACATGTAAAGGTCCAAAGTATAAACAAGTGCTAGAAGTGAATGAGAAAGTTGTGAACTTAAGAGCTCATGAACAAGGTTAAGGAATAACGGGACAACGGGGTTAAATACGGGAGTATTAGTCATTTTTATACCGTATGGTCTTGATATTAATAGAACCCTTGAAATGTTATCAGTAAACCGAGAATAAACTGAGGAACGTAAGGTGACACGTTAGAGTAAACCCCCGGTGACAGGTATGGCTTTCTTGCAACTTGTGTCCCTCCGTGCTATGCTCGGCTTGTGTGTTGCATGCTTTGTGTGCCGACCTAATAAGATAAAAGCATGAAAACGTTTACTGCATTTGATATATGTATATCTTGATGTATGTTTGTGACTAACCGTCCTTGCTTGAATACGTGGTCTAACTGAGTGATGTAGACCGACTTGAAAACGCTTAGCAATTGGTTAGGGACCTGTAGAATGAGTTGAACCGCGAAATAATCGAACGTGGGAAAACACACGAGAGTTATTGATTGAGGACAACGATAAACCCAACCTTATGAATTCGCTCTAAACGAGAAAAGCGACACACAAGACTAGTGAACTCCCTTATAACTATTAGTCGACCTCCGGCATGAGGTCGTGACTTAACGCAAGAAAATAACCAAACTCCTGAGTAATGGAAGTAAAGGGGTGACCCTTAAATCGGTGAATACAATATATTAGGAAAACCTCCTAAGTTGTGAGATAGCATCGAGAGAGATGCGGCTGACTAATATATATATATATATATATATATATATATATATATATATATATGCGTATCTATTGTTACTAAACCCAGGAGTTGGTTAGGGGGATTGTGAGTCACGCGTGCAAGGAAGAGGAAACAACATAAACTTGTTTCCGACTCCGTGGTTGAACTCCCTTGTTACAGGGCCGTATACCATATAGTGGTGCCCGGCGGGCCGTGTGCCACATAGTGGTGCCCGATTGGAGTGAGACTGGCAGAGCTTACCGTCTAAAGAGGTAAGCTGGGTAAGATTATGGGCTGGGAAGAAGAGACATGAGAGAATGCTTCTAATCCCGTGTTGATATTATAAAGCCCTGTGGTGAGATCTATATGTGTCTCTGCCCGGAGGCCTATGAAGCTTAACTTAGTAATTATTCAAGAGAAGCATATTGAGGAAACTAGATCAGGACCGAGAGTGTCCAAGGATCATGGAGACAAGTAAATCATCCGATAGTGATGGATAAATTATGAATAATGAGAATGAGACTTGCTTGAGATAAGGTTTGTCAAGGTTTAAGAACAGGGTTGTTAATCTAATGAAAGTGATGAGACATCCTTATTGGTTGTATTCCTTGATAGATTACTTGTTATAAATGCGAGCATATGTATGTTATTTGTACTGCATGTTTTTATTTAAATAAAATATATCGCATGTTAAGACGGGAATTAGTTGAGTATGGCCCGGTAGTAGCGGGTTGCACATCTACCATACCAGCAAAGGTGCTGAGCCCCTTTGGGGCCACCCATTCTTTTTCGGGAGCGACGAAGATGAATACCGTTCAAGTGTAGGACGGGGACGGCGGTAAGCATGGGTAACCGGTTAGAAACATGTGTATTGTATGTATTGGTAAGGTAAGTCTGAATGTGTTATCGGCATATACTTTGTAGTAGACTCGGTGTGGATTGTTTAGGGATCGTACGAGACTCGGTTTGGAAAGTGTAAGAGAATGTTATTGTATTTGTATAAGTACTCGGGTATTACTAGTCCATCATGCCGATGCTGCATTTAAATTAGGCCTTGTTAGTCACGTGGGTCACTAACGGCGTTGTATCTCTCCCGCTGTTTTTGGATTTCTCCGCTGCGTTTGTATAAGTGAACGGGATGATTATGGGCTAATGGTGTATTTAGAGGTAGGGGTGTTACCAAAAGTGGTATCAGAGCGAAGTATCACTCTGATGACTAGAAATACCGAGTTTAGGAAATACCAAGTTAGGAATTAGAGACTTAAGGCTAAGGGTTAAGTGGTAGCGTGAGAGATACGCTAGATAGAAACTTCCAGTGTGATCTGGATACCTACGATACCAAACCCGCCCTCCACAACCCATGTTATAAGCTTGGGAAAGAACTCCAGGGAGATGGGAAGTCCTCTCATACTCGGAAAACCCGATCTGGTAGTTAAACAGTATGCCTATAAGAACATAGAACCTGTCGAACGGTAGATTCCAAGAACCAGAATCCTGGAGACGGTTCCAGTTTGAACAACAAAACCCGCACTTAATGGCGGAAGATTGAGATTCCTAACCATAAGGAGACTGAAATTTACAACAGCATGGGGTGACATGCTTAGTAGTCTCGGGAACCTGGCTGGCCAAGCAGCAGTAAGCAGGAAATCACAAATTGTGCAACGAAGCGGTTAAAGGGGAATTAACCAAACCCGAGACATGAGTCTACGGGACCGCAGTGTTAGAAAAGGCCACCAACGGAATACTAATCGACTAAGGAAATAGTCAGGAGTGAATAACTTTGAACCCACACACCTGAAGAGGATGCGATACCTAATCTTCATAGCTTAGACAGCTACGAGAACATCCACGGAATACACTCCGATAGGACAACAAGAGTAGTGCCTAAACAAGTTAAGTCTCGGTAACCACGGTAAATGTATGGGAACGAGCAACAAGGCAAAACACCGAACTAAGTATATAGGGACCTCCGAGAGTGGAGAAGCACCCAGATCGATGACAATCATGTCAAGGAAAATGAGAAGTTACTCAGAAGATTGATTATCAACTAAGGAATCAAAGGAAAAGTTAGAAGGGCTACCGAATACGTGTGGAAACAATACCGTACCCGGTATAGGTTACCCAAAAACCACTTGTATCGCGCACTTGCCACGGCAAGTGCAGTAAGAACAGGACTATTCAGATAAACTGCTAACAAGCAAAAAATACTTAGTGAAGTACCAAGATGGCGAAGGAAGCAAATATAGGATCACTAATCTTAAGAATGTTAAAACGAAACCTTGGAAGGGCCTAATGGCCCGACCGTTGTATTAAGGGATATACTAGTCAACGAGAAGCTAGACTTGGTTAGAACCATCCGATATTGAAATGCCATGAAGATTTTACTTCCAAAACCCAAAATTTTCTTTCAAAACTTAAAATTTTTCAAAAACCCCCAATTTTTAAAACCAAACCAGAAGGATCATAGTAACATATCATAAGACGATACAAGAGGAGTTGACAACAGAATACTTCACTTAGGCGTGTGACGAGCACTACAAGTGTACAAAAATGAGATGTGGGACGACTACACTCTGATAGGAGCTTGCGGGCCTGACAGACCTCTTTATAGGTTAGCAGGGTAAGTGCAAACGATTTATTTGATATATTAAAAAGCCTAGAAATAATCCTAGAATTCAATAATTCAATAGATCGTCGGGTTGCAAAAATCCCGGTCGAAATAGTATAGCAAATTTTATGAAGCGACCTGGATGTCAATCCACGGGACTTGATGTGGAAAGTCTATCCTTAGGTAATGGTTAACTCAAAAGGGGGGTTTGTTGTGGTTTTGGGTTTCAAAATAGATAACAAGAAAGTAAATAGCAGATAAATTAAAGTGATAGTCTTTGGAGTGTGACGGTACTCTAGGTTCAGGGAGTTGTTTCACTAGCTAGGTTCTGCATATTCTACTACTTAAGTGGAGACTTGGATCGGCTTGTAATTCTCAATTATCTATTCTGTATTAAGTCTTAATTCCAGATAGCTCATCTAGACAGGACATGTAGTTCTAGTCTAGACCTAGCAAGTATATCTAGATGGTTTTATTGCACAGAATTACTAGTCTGGTTTTGGTCCGGACTAAAGCTCCTAGTGACTAATGTAATCTATCCGATTGCAATTATCACAGGTAACAGGTTAATAGGACCGTCGATGCTAATCACCTTATCTGATCATAACATGATTCGAGGGCTGATAATAAATTCATGACGTTTATTAAAAGCACTTAAAGAGCATTAACCTGAACAATCCAAATAGTCTCAATAAAGTAGTAAAATAATGCAGAGTTTAACTACAACATCCCTTCCCCTAGAGTAAATCCTCTTAGCTAGACATAGCGATTATAATCATAAATGAGAGAGAGTTGAGAGAAATCATCTGTTACGAAGATCTTCTTGCTCGCTCCGTCCTTTGTCCTTGCGCTATGCTGGTTTGGAGGTTGGTCTTGGTGACAATGGGGTGAATCTGGTGAAATGGGGCGAACGTGGAAATTTTGGTGAGTTTTGTGAGGTGTCCGGATCAATTGAGTTGGACAGCGATCCGGACGTGAGACGTCCGACTAAGTTGGGTAGGACGCGATACCGACTTGGTGGTGGGTCCGGATCCGGACACAGCTGATGCTGTAATAGAATGTGGGTTGTGTGTGTGTATGAGAGCGGAGGTTTACGGAGGAAATTTAGTGAAGATGAGCAGATGAATGGAATGAGTCGTGAATGAATGGATTAGTAGAGAGGAGAGGAGACTGTGAAGTCAGGTACCATTAGAAATGAAGGCTGAGCAGGGTTTAAATGAGTTAGAGGAGCAACAAGGCTTAGTGGAAGTTTGGTAAGTTACAATTATTTGAGCATGGGTCGTGTCTTAATAAATGCTGCAGTCGCCTCACGATAATTGTCGTCTGATAATTGTGCCGAAAGGCTAATTATCTGCGCAGCACATTTTTATTTTTCAATTCTGTGTGACATCCGGATCTGTGTCCGGATCCGGACGTGACACAGAACTTTTAGATCTGCAACTCGAAATATGTCCGGATCGCTGTCCGGATCCGGACAAGACAGAAAACTCTCGGATCTGGATTTTAAGTCACGTCCGGCTTTGTGTCCGGCCGAACAGATCCGGACAAGAGAGGTCCGGATTTGCGTCCGGATAAACCCATCCGGACGTGGCCAATTTTTGTGTCTCTTCTCCTGATTTGTTCCCTGTTTGTTGTGTTGTAATCCTTATGATGTAGAATCTTCATTTCCTGGGGTTTTCCTATATTTAGCATATAAAATACATCAGTTCTTATCAAAACATCAATCTTAGGAAAAACACATAATAAGTGGGAAACATTGCCTGAATTGTTACAAATTATAAGGTATTTAAACCCTAAAAAAGCCTATATGTTTCACACTTATCAGTAAGTAGTAATATATCAATATGGTACCCCATATGTATACAAGTATTGTACAAACACGGGAAGTAGTCGACTTCGTACTACGAACCGCAAGTAAGTTCAAACCGGAATAGTTGGACACCACGGACGATCAAAGAAAAGGAACTCAGTAAAGCTAACGTGTATAAAGGAATCAGAGATTCACCTAAGGTTAACAAATAAGAGTTAGGAAGTGCAAAAAGTACAGATTATTAAGTCAAGATATTGGATATGTCTCAAGAATTTCAGAGCAATGCATGATGGCTGGAATGAACACCCAGCCTAAGCACAATAAGGAAAATGCCCAGCATGGACACACCAATGTCCAACAAACGGGATAGAATTCCCAGAACAATCACCAAGACCTACAGGAAATATCATCCTTCACTTAAGGAGATATTAAACCAACCTAGAACACAAAAAGGAAACATTCATGGTCTACCCAAGAATGGGAGACATTACAACCCTAAGAATGGGTGACATTATAACCCAAAATGGGACAGTCGAAATACAATACCACAAGGCGGTGTAGTTAACACAACATGTCATAAACGTTAGACAGATGCAATGGTGCAACTTAGCAACACCCAGGAGCAATCCTTGAAGGGTACCGGAGTCAACAATAGTTAAACAGAATATTGTGATGAGAACACAAGACAACCGAAGGGATCCCACTATAGAGGATACCCAAAATTGCTAGAGGGCACCGATTAATATCAAGATACCTAAGAGGTCTCTCATGAACGGAAGCATGATGCAACAATCGTATCAAAGAGCCCATCATTACCTCCAACCCATTGGATGGTATACGGAGAAGTAAAAGCTTATGTGAACAGCCTACAACGAGCAGAGCTCGAGGCAATATGGCTAATAAACCATGAACCAGCTACATGATGTAGAATTTTACGGTTGCAAATCCTCATTGAATAATAAGATGAATTGCCCGGAATGACACCAGTTAAGGTAGAGAAAGTATTTGAAGTAAATGAATAGAATGGTGAACGAACCAATCAATTTAAATTCAATGTAATGAGCATTTTAGAGTAAAGACTACTTCAGTGCCACTGTCGCTAAAGCATAAGCCTAGTATATAGTTGACAAGGCTTTTAGTCACCTTTCCTGCTCTGTATAGTACAGAGACATAAGAATACAAGTGATGACAGTACTGATTTGTCCCACGCTTGGGCACTATGAAAAATTAGAGGAGTGAGAATACCTCTCATCATTGTGAGACCGCTAAAGCGGTAGATATGTGAACCCCCTCAAAAGGGAGGCTACATCTGTAACATCTTTAAGCTTGAGCATATGATTGTTGGCAAGAGATAATTTGAACAAGAAGGAGAGATTTCCAAGTTTAGTATGAAGAAGGAGCTGTATAGCAATTGTCAAGAACCGAAAGAGTAATCGGTTTAGAAGCTAACACAGTGTGTGTAATGCGGACTGCAAGTGGACAACACTCAAGGAGCATAAAAACTTAAAGAATAAGCATATTCTATAATCAGCCAAGCAAATGGCGAACCATGGTATGAATGGTGGAAGTACATGAGAAGAAGCTAACTGAGTAGCGGATGCCATGGGAATCAATGTTGTAGAACAAGTAAGAACATGAGGCGCAGTAAGCGACCATTATGTGAGTATAGTCAAGCAATGATATGGAGAACAAACCAGAATTATGAGCTAGACTCAGTGGGGATGAGTAGCAAGTGAAGGTAAATAAACTGGGCGGTAAGCCCGTAGCCTATGCTATGTGACGAAAGAGCTCACAGGGAAGGCAATGTTTCATTCCTATTGCAAATGCATAAGGAACTGATGGTATGTCCTTAGAGGACCAAATTGATGACTGAAGTAATGAACTTTGAGACAAGAGTACCCAATTACAAAATAATCACCCATACTGAACACAGAAGGCGTACAACGCATCAATGAATACGGTGCAAGCCGGTTAGGCGGAAACCTAGAAACAAAACCGTGCGGCTGAGGCCAAAGTGGACAATATCACAGTAGTGGGTTGGATTGGAAGCACAAGGAGTGTTGGGCATATCAACATCACAACAAGTGAATTCCACCGGAATAAAAACGGAAGGAAACTTATGAATGTCATAAGGATCGGTGCATAAGAAATGCAAGGTCGTTTTAATAAAAAGAATTCTGGTACAGAATCAGCTAAGGGAGCATAATTCCAAAGGAATGATCACGAGATAGTAACAACAGAGGAAGCACTACACATTAGGTAGTAGCTCGACCTCAACCGACAGTGAGTCGGAAGAACCAAGTGAGTAATCACGGAGGTATACAGTAGTATATGAAATAGATTTCCAGAGACTGGATAGAAAATCTATTACTCATCAAATTCGCATACGGTAAGAAATACCACACGTAGATGGAGAAACCTTTATTCCCAAGATAAAAGGGATAGAAAGGAGGATACGCAATACATTTAGAATGACAAAAGGGCAAATTAGGCTCTATAGATATCAGGGTCACGCAGCAAAAGCTTGTGGGCCGTAGCTCAAAGGTTGATATACCTAGTAAATACGAGCGGATGGCTAATTATCAATGCCTTGAAGTCTGAAAGGCTAGAACTAAACCCGGTTATGAGTTAAACAAACCCCAACGAGAATTCTTGGTGTAGGGACTAACCGTCAATATGGTTAAGACCCCTTGACCAGAACACATTGCGTAATAGACCGCATGGAAGCTAAAATATCTCATGGCAGCTGCATGCCTTAGACCAATGTTCAATGATTACATATGGTAGATTACGTGGGTGTAATCCCTTTTAAGGAGGGTAGAGCAAAAAGTCGCTTAGTGTATGTTTTACGTATTAAGTACGTAAACTACTGCGTGCATTGCACAAAAGAAATTGATTTGGTGATTGGTACTTATGTTACATAAACATATGTGGTCATTCATTGTGTAATTATCGTTATAGCACACAGAAGATGCGAATACCATTGATATAAATATACTTATGTTGTAACTCCGGCGTGAGAATGCAAGTGATAAAGGAGTAGAGAAACTCTGGGGAGAATAAGAATCTGATCTCGATGATATATGTCTGGTTGAGATTAGACATGGCTAATGTTGTACGACTCGGTATGAAACCGATGTCTATGAGGTATGATGAGATATAGGTCGGTGCGAAACAGATGTAGAACTTAGTGGGATGGAATTTCCTAGGTGGTTAATTCAAGATAAATTGAGGATGATTGATCGATGGACTAAGTTCCATCCTTTGAAGATGTATTGCTTTGTCTTTATGACTAAAATGATTAAAAAAAGATAGAAAATGGTAAATGATTGAAATATCTGATGGTTTGAAACTGAAGTGGGAAGTTGAACTTGATTTACTAGTGATCAAGGGAACATAACACAAATTGGGGCGGAAGGATAGTTCATCACTGATGCTGATCACATCGGGGTTGAACGATTCTTGAAGCTCCTTGTAAGTGGTCACAAGTAATCCTGTTAGGATAAATGCAGTGAGCATGAATTGGGCTTAGTGTGGAATTGTACTGTTATGTATGTTTGTTTTGTGCTGGCATATACGCACGTTATACTGTACTTTGATGTACGTTCGTGTTGTACTGGTATGTACACACGTTGATTGCTGTAAGCTGATTACTTTTGTGTGGTACTGGCACGTACACACGATTGCTAATTGTATGGATAACTTATTGGTGTTGTACCGGTATGTACACACTGGTTGCACTGACTTTGAGCCTGTAGGGTTATAGAGATAATGACCTTGGCACATGATATGTCTAAATGACTAACAAAGTTAGATTCACCAACTTTGAGGGCAAAGTTCCTTAAGGGGGTAGATTGAAATACCCCGAACCTAAAAATGGTGATTAAATTATTCTAGGGAAAACTACATTGCCCACCCATGAGGTATTGGGGAATTTCAATACCCACCCATGAGTTTTAAAAAATTACAATGCCCACCCATGAGATATTAAGAAATTACAATGTCCACCCACCAGTTTTAGAAAATTACAGTGCCCACCCATGTACTTATCAAAAAGAGGTGACATCGAATATGTAAAGTAATGATTACCTTAAGTAACAACTTAGACAATGGTAAAAAAAAAAGAAAAACCATAAATTAATCTTATATGACCACTTAAAAGTCAAATAAATGGAACATGCCTAAAAATAACAAAATTAAAGAAAAAATAAAATCAAATAAAATGAGGTGAACATATATGTGATTCCTCATACTTTTTGCACGTTTTTTCTTCATTTCATCACTGTAACGTTGCACGGTGTAAATTAGGTTTTTTTTTGCTTTACATAGTTGATTGATTAATCAGTGTAAAATTTACTTAGATCTTTGATTTTCACCTCATTTTGATAAGTACATGGGTGGGCACTGTAATTTTCTAAAACTCATGGGTGGGCATTGTAATTTCTTAATATCTCATGGGTGAGCATTGTAATTTTTTAAAGCTCATGGGTGGGCATTGTAATTCCCCAATACCATATGGGTGGGCAATGTAATTTTTCCATTATTCTAATATGAATTTTAGAGGCCTAATAGTGCCAAAAGAAAATTGGTGAAGAAAATAAAGCCAAAAGAAAGAGAAAATGTTTAAAAAGCTTAAAATGTAAAAATAAGCGTTATGCAACCATAGGAGGTGTATGACCTCGGTTAGGGTCCTAGATGGATTCCTAGGGCTTAATTACGCTTAGATAATATGTGGGAACAATTCCGGAAGAAAATGGATCCATATAATGGGTTAAAAACGCTAATAAAGAGCTTTTAAAAAAGCAAAGGTTTTTCGAGAAAACTGAAAACGGACTTTAAGTGGTCCAAAAGTCAAACAGACCCGTAAAAATTATAGTTGACTATACAACTATAAATAAATATTAATGGAAGCTTAAGAACCATTAAAATCAAAGAAATGAGAAAAATCCTGAAAACGGGCCCGATTAGTGAATAGTGCCAAACCGGGTAAATTAACGAGCGTTTCTTGTAAAAGATGAAAAACGCTCCTAAATTAAATACATAAGGGGCTGGTTTTTATAAGGGGAATCAGCTCCCCTTTATCTCTTAATAAACTAGCTCCTTATTAGAAGAAGGGGGCAAAAAGCAAAAAGTAGGAAAAAGGTACATAACCCCCTTTTGCTCTCTCTCTTTCTCTCTCTCCTCTCATTCCCTTCCCCACTCACGTACTGCCTCCCTCTTTCTTCTCTGATTTCTTCTTCTCCCCCTTGCTGGAACAATTCCTTCACCCCTTCCATGGCAGCCCAACTTCCCTTGCATGCCCATGTTACATCCAAGCTCCAAATCCAAATATAATTGCATATTTGAACTCCTCTCACCAAGGGCTACACTTCCCTCTTTTTAAAATTCCCATTGGTTGAAGCTGACCTCCATGGGTATGTCCCATTTGAAGAGAAAATCAGATTTTTGGGAGCTAAATGGTTCCCTCTTTCATCCAAGGTAAGAAAATACCAAAAAAAACTCTTGATTTCGGTTTTTCCTTCTCATCCTTGTCATGACCGATTTTAGCCTCTAATGTGGCACTCTTCTTTCCTTTGATTGAGCATTATTTCATGCTCCAAGAGTGTACTGAAACCCTCCTTGCTTGTGGTTCAAGAACCCATTCTAGGGTTTAAAGGTAAATCCCTACATCTTGAGTTTTTAAACACCCCTTTGTAAGCTAGAACAATTAATGACCTAAGTGTCCTGCTTGGTCTCATTTCCTTATGGGGTACCGAATTGGAGATGGGCAACTCCATGGCCCTTGGCCGGTTTTCAAGCTAGAGGAAGAGGAAGAGAAAAGAGGAAGAAACGAGAACTTGAGAATTAAAGGTAAGCCCACCACCTTTAAAGCTATCCTAAATGTTCTAGAAATTTTGGAATGGGTAATTGAATGAATGAACCAAATATATGCAAGAAATGTGTTTGGGTGACTTCAGAGAGAGTTATGATTCTCTTAGTGCAAATGTGAAGTTATTTGTGAACTAAAGGCCTTGGAGCCAAGTGGTTTATCGTTATTGCATTATAATGTATTTGGTGAATTTGAGGAGTATTGGATGAAAGAGTGTGTTCTTGTAGCATCCGTTGTGGATTTGGTTAGTTGAATTGCTTTAGGTGAACAAATTGTGAATTTGGGCAATGTTAGAATTGTAGGTGAGTTATGGCGAAATTTTGGTAGAAATGAAGTGTTTTTAGGTGACTTGATGAGTTGGAGGAGTTAGGTGTTTATTGGATAAAGTTGAGTAGAGTAATCAAACTTGGATGGTAGTTGAAGGCTTGGAATGGTTAGAACGAAAATCTATAGCATACGGGTGTTGTAGTGCATTGGAATTCTAGGAAAAAGGCTTAGTGTGCAACACTTTGAAAATAAGAGTTGAACTTGGGTGTAGTTAATGCATTGTTTATGATGAATTTGGAATGGTCAAATTGGGTGAAAGCAAAGTGTACACTGTCATGAGAAGTTTAGAAATGCACAAGTGTGTAAAATGCAAATGTGAGAATTAAAATTGGTGGAATAAAGCAAGAATTTGGGTGAGGATTTGACCAATGATTTGAGAAGGTTTAGAGCATGATAAAAAGTGTTTTAAGGTGGTTAAAGATGTGTTATACCAAAATTTCAACCCCCCCCCCCCCCCGGAGTGGTCTCTAAGGCATACGTGTTACAAAGGGCAAAGTGGTCAAAATGCACCAATGCAGGATTTTCCAAGGACATTATCGGGGTTTTCTATTTTCATATGACTTGTTCATTATCTCCAAACACTTCCAATATCATAGTCATTATGAAAGGTATTTCATGATTTTCTGATAATATTTATTCTGGAAATTAGCTTTTAATTCATATTATAAGCTAATTTCTTTAATTAGCACATGAAATAACCTCAAAATAGAAAATAAAAGGTTTCCAAAATTAAAATAAAATTGTCACATGGTTAGCATGACTACATACAGTCATAAACCTGAAATTATTTTATTTGGAACCTTATCCCAAAATTTAAAAGGGAAATTCAATCATTTTTGCAATTTTCTCTCTCCTCCGGAAAATACCGAAATCAAAACAAAATGTCATGCAATTTTAACACAAGATAGAGGATGATTGTTAGAGACTAATGCCGTTGGAATTTCGTTATTTCGACTTTCCAATAATTAGTTATGAATTATGGGAGGTTCCATATTGTGCGATTTTTATCTAATCGATTATTTATCAAACTAATCCGATTCCAACTCTCAAAATTCCTAAAAATCATTCTTTACCTTCAGTTAAATTTTCATAATTTTTATCGGCTTGCAACATATTCTAAAAAATCAGATTCCCTTAGAGCACAAAATCAGTCTTTTAGATAAAGATCTTGCTCTATCAATTTGACCATGCTCTTTCTATAAAAGGACCCCCCAAGAACGAACTAGGGCAGAGGAGATCATCCCCAAAGTCAGAGAACTCAGCCGTCAACCTACTTCCAACGTTTTTGCAACCCCGAGCCTCGAATCTATACCGAAATCATCCCGAAATCACCAAAAAACACATTCCTTCTTCTCCCATTGAGATTCCTAGCACCAAAACACAAAAATACAGAAGCAAACCGTGGCTAACAATACAAGGAAGAAGGATCCAGAAGCTTGGGTCAAAGTCGAACCGGATCGGCCATCAACGAAGCTCTCGAAGATTCCCGACGTGAAGGAACAATCAAATCCCGAAGTCAAAACAGGTTGGAATTTGACTTCCTTAACCCCTCTGATCAGAATACACTTATGTGTGAAATTTCTAATCGAATTGACTTTTTGTTGCTTCTGAATTAAGGTTTGTTTGTGTTTCTGTCTAATAACTTGTTAACTAAGTTTCGTATTAATTTTGACTTCAAATTGAATCCTTTCAATCACTAACGTCTTGTACATCTTTTAGGCTACACACCCATAAAATTTGAGCCAAAAACACCTTCGGGAACAGCCTCAACGCCGCCGTCCGAGGGCGGTCCGCACCCACGGACGTCATGTCGGGGTCCCGGACTCCCTGTCCGTAAGCTCGGACGCCCACGGACGGCGGCGGGATTTTTAAATTTTAAAAATTTAGGTTTTCTCATAATGTCCGGGCCCACGGACAGCCTGTCCGTGGCCCCGGACTTTACAATTTTCTGTTTTCTGTTTAATTCGACTTTTATTTTCATATAGGTTAACTGGGGTCCGTGGTCTCGGACATTAGGTCCGTGGCTACGGACGGAAACAAAATTTGACCTAATTCTGCCTCCGAAACCCTAGTTTAGGTAATTTTAATTTCCACTTTAATTTTCTGTCAAAAAACGTTAAAAAATAAAAAAAACAGAAGCGCGCACCTAGGTTAAAAAACAACTTTGTAGAAAGCCGTAATTGAACCAAGTAGAGGAAAAACGACCTAGGAAGGGTAATGAAAGCAATTTGAACCCTAATTAAGTCGAATATCAAGCCCCCGAACCCGAACTCTCCTTTCCTAATTTGATCTAGGTTAAAATTAGGTGGCGACTCATAATAGGTTCCAGTGAGCTAGCTTAGGTTTTAATAATTATTGTTATATGACATAGTTATTAATCTTAGGCTATAAGTGGACCTAAAACCTGATTAGATCCCAATCAAGTTAATCCACATAGGATAGGGTTTAAAATCGAGGCTCACAGACTGGCGACTCTGCTGGGGACTACTCTTCTTATTATTAACTTGATTAATTTTAAGAAAGAGGGCTTAACTCGAAAAATGTTTATTTATGGCTTCATTACTTTGTTTGTTTACTTTGGTGCGCACTTTAATTTTCTGCACCTTTGCATCATATGAGAGCGAGGGTCCACCTAAACCGATTTCATCCCGGGACCCGTTTGAGGGTCCCCTGTCAGGGACTCACACCTTTTAGGTGATGTGAATAAGCGGGGGAAAAGAGGAGGATGTCGTCTAACCACATCCCCTTAATACCTGGGCCTTAGCCCCAAGCGTTTTCCTGGCAGTGTCCTTACCTAGCCCATTGTTTGGTCAGTCAAAGACCCGGCCGCACGACGCACACCTTCAGGTGATGTGAAAAAGTGGGGAAGCCCAAAGAGAATAGCGTGCAAGCCCTATTCCTTTGTGGCGACCTGGGCCCGAGCCCTAAGCACCTCTCCGAATCGATCCATACCCAAATTGATTTAACCGTCAAGTGAGGACATGTTGAATTTGTGTGGGCCTTGTTTGCTTGTATGATCGGCCCACTACGCAGCCTAGAAATTGATAGGAACCTCTCCTACCTCATCTCAGCCCAACCCGAATTGGCAGCTTTATCGTTTACGGCCCAGAGGCCCTGTTTGGTTTGAATGTGTGTCATTTGGGCTTCGGCCCAAAAGTTTAGACTTTGGTGATTTCTCTTTCAGCCTAATTTGAATTATCAATTTAGTTCTAGGCCCATGAAAAACAAATCTACCTAAAGCAGTCCATAAGACATGAAAATCAATCAGGCTTTTCCATTTCGGCCCAAGGCCCATTCTAGTCTAGGTGAACTTTTGTTCGGGCCCTGGCCCAAAGTCCTAGATCTAGGTGTCATACCTTTTAGGCCCACTCAAAACTATTTGTTTAGGTTTCAACTCATTCGAATTCAAGATAATTTTTCATTCATTGTAGTTTCTGGCCTCAAGGCCCAACAGGAACATCAAACAAATCTTAGACTTCAAAGTTTCTCTCTCGGCCCAGTGGCCCATTCATAGTTCATATGGCTTCCTTCAGCCTGTACATATCACCTCCAGATTAAGGGCCTTCAGGCCCACACAGAGTCCAAGAAGAAGACGGTCACGGTCATCTTAACGACATCCTAGCAGTCAAGAGCTCGAGTCTTCAGCATGCCGACATCAGACGGTTCAGCAGAGTTCAAATTCAAGGGAAAGTTTTGGGATCCCATGCATTCTACTGCATAACTTGCTAAAACATTCATCTTTCAAATGCTTCGCTCAAAGTTTTCAAAGAATGATCGTTTTCAAACCACCGATAAGAAGCATCGATTTTTCATTTTCTTCCTCATGTTCACAAATGGATGACATTTTCGAGTCTAAAGGGTAACAAAAAAGATTTTATTTCACACAAGTTTCTTTGAGAAAATGGTTCATGAAATAATTATTTCCCGACAATGGCATGCAAAGACTTGTTTGTTTCTGAAATTTTGAACATGCCTTACCAAACCCACAGCTCATCCCAAGACATCCAAATAACCCCCAAAGCGGTTCTAAATCCATATCTTTTAAATTGTGTCATTAACCCCAAATCAATACTGGGGGCAATCTGAGTTTAGGTACGCCATCTTTCATCTTTCGTTTAAGCTTGTGAACTAGTCTTAAGTGAAATTCACGAGAGTGTCTTGAGCGGAAAAACCATGAGTGAATGAGCGTGTCACTTTTACACGACTCCGGTGAGACCACATTCAAAGGTGAGGTAAACGGCATAACTCCGACCGAAGGAGATAATTTGTAAATTTACTCTTAGATCTGCGAAAAGTAAAAAGAATGGATACACAACTATCAGGAATGACGAAGCATCTAGGTACAGCACCACATAGCCAAAAGCTTGTAAACCCTGTCATTAAACCCTACGCACCCCCACTGAGCCTTTCATATATCCCTTTTCGATATTATGAGCTCCAAAATAACCTAGCCAACGATGAATGTTCGACCCGGTGACCAAAGGAAGCGAGGAGCCTGACTCTCAGATAACACTCTCATCAGTCCAAAGAAGCAACGCCGCTATCAGCGTGACAAAGTGATCCGTAAATGGTCCCAGAGTGACACAGGATCCAAAGAGCTCACATCGAAGCAGCTCTCGAAGCCCAAAACCGGGAAACACAAGAACCCGAAGGCAAAATCAATAAAGGATAAAGAAAGAAAAAAGGCAAACCCGAAGCACCTCGAAGAAGTCCAAATGACAAAAAAAAAAGAGAATGGTGTAAAGGACAACTCCAAAAGTCCAGGTCCAGAAGCTCGAAAACAACGTCAACATGAAGCAGTCAGACAACTTCAAGACAATGAAGATGAATCCGAAAGAAGACGCAAGTTGCAGCTTTGGTCACCCATTTAAGCTCCACATACCTCAAATATCCCTCCATGATCCCGTCGTCTTTCATCGCACCCTATGGCCACGTTATAAGCTTTAAAGACTTCCGACTTGATAGTTGTGTGTCCTATCACGTGAAAGTAACAGATCAAGTGCGTAAATCCATCAAATATCGAATTCAATGGTTTAGAAGTTATGACCATGAACAAGAAATGAGTGCAAACACCGACCACAGCGAGTGTAGGTTAGGAAGCACCACGTCAAAGAATAAGCCTCAACCCTGTGAGGATGAGACTTGTTCGCACGTTAATCAAAGAAAATACTGGGGGCAATCGATCGTTCTGATCGATTGCCATGAACTTTAGCTCGGATTGTCCTAAGGAAAAATACTGGGGGCAATTGTTGGTTCCAACAATTGCCATGTCAACACCAATTAAAACCAAAGCTCGAGCACCACCATCCCACCACAGGCACACATAAGTCCTTACCACCACCACACACACTCTCAAGCCCGTCATTGGCCTTGACCTCCATCCAAAATCACAACCCAATCCCAGGTCTGTCACATCTGAACACCGGCAAAAGCCTTCAGCACCACAACAAACACACACACTTCCACCAATGACATGTTCATTTTTCAAGAAACAAATTGCGGATATAAAATTTTTAGTCAAGAAATGATCATTTCACTTTCCTTTTTCAGCAGAGTCTTTCTCAAGCATTGCCATGTTTGACATATTCTTCAACAGTTTCATGTGTTGGCAAGCTTCCAACAAACACTTTAGTTGCATTTTACAACTTTTGCATAACACCTCAACAATGCCAAGTTTGGCACCTTTTCCAACAGTTTCCTGTTTGAACGAGTATCTTTCATATATTTTGATTGCATACATTGCCATAATTGGCACTCGGTAATCATTTTTTATCATTTGCACGAGACCATTATCTTTCTAACTCATTTTTAGCTCGAGACCCAAATCAGTGCGAGACCTATCACCTTCTCAGTGCGAGACCGAGCATCATCATCCAGTGCGACACCAGTACGAGACCTAGTATCATCTTCAGTGCGAGACAAGTACGAGACAGAGCGTGATCTAAGTTGGCGGGGCAGAGGCAATAAGTCCCCATCTTTATGTCAACTTGCTTTGGGATCAACGAATGGTGGGCAAAGGCAATAAGTCCCCAGGGTTTTTACCAGGAGTTATCCCTACACACCGGCTTGGGGGGCGATGGCAATAAGTCCACATTGGGTCCAGCCAGGAGCATCGACATGGGTTTCGGTCCCCAGAAGCATCCGAGCATCATCAACATCATCAATATCATCAGCATCATCAACATCAATATCATTAGCATCATTAGCATCGCTAGCATATCAGCATTCCTACATACACTTTGATTGTAATTTGATATGCACATCATCATAGCCACGTTTGGCACTTTCATAGTCAACTTTCATCATGATCATTTGCATAAAGTTTGCCTTGCATCCGTCTGCATGAAACTCCTCATCATAGACTAAGAGATATAGATTCTCACCCCGAAGATACAGATTCTTCAGAGATACAGATTCTCGCCCCGGAGATACAGATTCTTCAGAGATACAGATTCTCGCCCCAGAGATACAGATTCTTCAGAGATACAGATTCTCATCCCGAAGATACAGATTCTTCAGAGATACAGATTCTCGCCCCGGAGATACAAATTCTTCAGAGATACAGATTCTCATCCCGAAGATACAGATTCTTCAGAGATACAGATTCTCGCCCCGGAGATACAGATTCTTCAGAGATACAGATTCGCCCCGGAGATACAGATTCTTCAGAGATACAGATTCTCACCCCAAAGATACAGATTCTTCAGAGATACAGATTCTCATCCATAGATACAGACTCTTCAGAGATACAGATTCTCACCCGTAGATTCAGATACAGATTCTCACCACGAAGATGCAGATTCTTCACAGATACAAATTTTCACCTAAGTAGAAGAACTCACCCTCAAGCTTGTCATAAGTCTTACCCACTTCCTTAGCACCTGCCACGTTTGGCACTCTCAGTCCTTAACCTTTACACACACTTCGGAATAGGTTCCGGTCCCTAGATACACCTAGGTCATGCAATTCATCATCACATTAAGCACATTTCACTCATTATAGGTAGTCAACGCCTTAGAATAGCTTGAATCATTTTCATCGTTTAGGTAGTCAACGCCTTAGAATCGCTTGACATTACTTCATCTTATAGGTAGTCAACGCCTTAGAATCGCTTGACATCTTCTCATTCTCACTCATAGGTAGTCGGCGCCTTAGAATAGCTCGACACAATCTGCATATAGGGCCTTTAAGATCCAAAATTTTGGGGTATCACTCAGGCATCAACTAGTCTTTTTCATCTCATTACAAAGCATTAGTGACGGGGGGGCAAATCTGTTTACCCAAAATTTCAACACCCCCCCGCCCCCCCCCCCCGAGTGGTCTCTAAGGCATACGTGTTACAAAGGGCAAAGTGGTCAAAATGCACCAATGCAGGATTTTCCAAGGACATTATCGGGTTTTCTATTTTCATATGACTTGTTCATTATCTCCAAACACTTCCAAATATCATAGTCATTATGAAAGGTATTTCATGATTTTCTGATAATATTTATTCTGGAAATTTAGCTTTTAATTCATATTATAAGCTAATTTCTTTAATTAGCACATGAAATAACCTCAAAATAGAAATAATAAAGGTTTCCAAAATTAAAATAAATTGTCACATGGTTAGCATGACTACATACAGTCATAAACCTGAAATTATTTTATTTGGAACCTTATCCCAAAATTTAAAGGGAAATTCAATCATTTTTGCAATTTTCTCTCTCCTCCGGAAAATACCGAAATCAAAACAAAATGTCATGCAATTTTAACACAAGATAGAGGATGATTGTTAGAGACTAATGCCGTTGGAATTTCGTTATTTCGACTTTCCAATAATTAGTTATGAATTATGGGAGGTTCCATATTGTGCGATTTTTATCTAATCGATTATTTATCAAACTAATCCGATTCCAACTCTCAAAATTCCTAAAAATCATTCTTTACCTTCAGTTAAATTTTCATAATTTTTATCGGCTTGCAACATATTCTAAAAAATCAGATTCCCTTAGAGCACAAAATCAGTCTTTTAGATAAAGATCTTGCTCTATCAATTTGACCATGCTCTTTCTATAAAAGGACCCCCCAAGAACGAACTAGGGCAGAGGAGATCATCCCCAAAGTCAGAGAACTCAGCCGTCAACCTACTTCCAACGTTTTTGCAACCCCGAGCCTCGAATCTATACCGAAATCATCCCGAAATCACCAAAAAACACATTCCTTCTTCTCCCATTGAGATTCCTAGCACCAAAACACAAAATACAGAAGCAAACCGTGGCTAACAATACAAGGAAGAAGGAGCCAGAAGCTTGGGTCAAAGTCGAACCGGATCGGCCATCAACGAAGCTCTCGAAGATTCCCGACGTGAAGGAACAATCAAATCCCGAAGTCAAAACAGGTTGGAATTTGACTTCCTTAACCCCTCTGATCAGAATACACTTATGTGTGAAATTTCTAATCGAATTGACTTTTTGTTGCTTCTGAATTAAGGTTTGTTTGTGTTTCTGTCTAATAACTTGTTAACTAAGTTTCGTATTAATTTTGACTTCAAATTGAATCCTTTCAATCACTAACGTCTTGTACATCTTTTAGGATACACACCCATAAAATTTGAGCCAAAAACACCTTCGGGAACAGCCTCAACGCCGCCGTCCGAGGGCGGTCCGCACCCACGGACGTCATGTCCGGGGTCCCGGACTCCCTGTCCGTAAGCTCGGACGCCCACGGACGGCGGCGGGATTTTTAAATTTTAAAAATTTAGGTTTTCTCATAATGTCCGGGCCCACGGACAGTCTGTCCGTGGCCCCGGACTTTACAATTTTCTGTTTTCTGTTTAATTCGACTTTTATTTTCATATAGGTTAACTGGGGTCCGTGGTCTCGGACATTAGGTCCGTGGCTACGGACGGAAACAAAATTTGACCTAATTCTGCCTCCGAAACCCTAGTTTAGGTAATTTTAATTTCCACTTTAATTTTCTGTCAAAAAACGTTAAAAATAAAAAAAACAGAAGCGCGCACCTAGGTTAAAAAACAACTTTGTAGAAAGCCGTAATTGAACCAAGTAGAGGAAAAACGACCTAGGAAGGGTAATGAAAGCAATTTGAACCCTAATTAAGTCGAATATCAAGCCCCCGAACCCGAACTCTCCTTTCCTAATTTGATCTAGGTTAAAATTAGGTGGCGACTCATAATAGGTTCCAGTGAGCTAGCTTAGGTTTTAATAATTATTGTTATATGACATAGTTATTAATCTTAGGCTATAAGTGGACCTAAAACTTGATTAGATCCCAATCAAGTTAATCCACATAGGATAGGGTTTAAAATCGAGGCTCACAAGATGTTTAGAAACATGTGGAATGATTAGGAAAAGATTGGGTGAGGATTAAGGTGAGTTTAGAGTTCAAAAACTGTAAAATTTGACACTTCCAGGGTTGGTCCGGGTTTGCAAATCGGTACACAAACCCGGACCACCTCAAAAACATGCCAGAATATCGTCCCAGGGGTTGGTCCGGGTTTATACCCCGGACAAAAACCCGGACCACATAGAAAACAAGGCAGAAACTGATTTCCGGGATTGGTCCAGGTTTGTAACCTCGGGCACAAACCCGGACCAGTGTAAAAATGCAACAGAATGTGTTTTTAAGTGTCCTAATGATGGGGGAAATGATCGGTAATGGTTTTAGATGATATTTAGGCTTTGTTTGGTGACATGTAAAGGTCTTAAGAAGTATAAACAATTGCTAGAAGAGAATGAGAAAGTTGTGAACTTAAGAACACATGAACAAGGTTAAGGAATAACGGGACAACGGGGTTAAATACGGGAGTATTAGTCATTTATATACCATATGGTCTTGATATTATTAGAACCCTAAAAAATGTTATCAGTAAACCAAGAATTAACCGAGGAACGTAAGGTGACACATTAGAGTAAATTACCGTTGATAGGTATGGTTTTCTTACAACTTGTGTCCCTCCGTGCTATGCTCGGCTTGTGTGTTGCTTGCTTTGTGTGCCGACCTAATAAGATAAAAGCACGAAAAAGTTTACTGTAGTTGATATATGTATATCTTGATGCATGTTGTGTGACTTACCGTCCTTGCTTGAATGCGTGGTCCAACCGAGTGATGTAGACCGACATGAAAACGCTTAGCAATTGATAAGGGACTCGTAGAATGAGTTGAACCGTGAAATCATCGAATGTGGGATAACACATGAGATTTATTAATTGAGGAAAACGATAACCCCGACCTTATGAATTCACTCTAAACGAGAAAAGTGACACACGGGACTAGTGAACTCCCTTATAATGATCAGTTGACCTCCGGCATGAGGTCATGACTTAACGCACGAAAATAACCAAACTCCTAAGTAATGGAAGTAAAGGGGCGACCCTTAAATCGGTGAATACAATGTATTAGCAAAACCTCCTAAGTTGTGAGATAGCATCGAGAGATGCAGCTGACTAATATATAGATATATATATATATATATATATATATATATATATATATAGATATATATATATATATATATATATGTGTGAGTATCTATTGTTACTAACCCAAGAGTTGGGTTAGGGGGATTGTGAGTCACGCGTGCAAGGAAGAGGAAACAACAGAGTGTTTGTTTCCGACTCCGTGGTTGAACTCCCTTGTTACAGGGCCGTATACCACATAGTGGTGCCCTGCGAGGCCGTGTGCAACATAGTGGTGCCCGATTGGAGTGAGACTGGTTGAGTTTACCCGTCTAAAGAGGTAAGTTGGGTATTATGGGCTGGGAAGAAGAGACATGAGAGAATGTTTCTAATCCCGTGTTGATATTATAAAGCCCAGTGGTGAGATCTATATGTGTCTCTGCCCGGAGGCCTACGAGGCTTAACTTAATAATTATTCAAGAGAAGGATAACTGAGGAAACTAGATCGGGGCCGAGAGTGTCCAAGGATCTAGGAGACAAGTAAATCATCCGATAGTGATGGGTAAATTGTGAATAATGAGAATGAGACTTGCTTGAGATAGGGTTTCTCAAGGTTTAAGAACAAGGTAGTTAATCTAATGAACTTGATGAGACATCCTTATGGTTGAATTCCTTGTTTGATTACTTGTTATAAATGCGAGCATGTGTATGTTATTTGTACTACATGTTTTGATTTAAATAAAATCTATTGCATGTTAAGACGGGAATTAGTTGAGTGTGGCCCGATAGTAGCGGGTTGCACGTCTACCATACCAGCAAAGGTGCTGAGCCCCTTTTGGGGCCACCCATTCTTTTTCAGGAACGACGAAGATGAATACCGTTCGAGTGTAGGATGGGGACGGCGGTAAGCATGGGTAACCGGTTAGAAACATGTGTACTGTATGTATTGGTAGGGTAAGTTCGAATGTGTTATCGGCATAGAGTTTGCAGTAGACTCGGAATGAATTGTTTAGGGATCGTACGAGACTCGGTTTGGAAAGTGTAAGAGAATGTTATTGTATTTGTATAAGTACTTGGGTATTACTAGTCCATTAGACCGATGCTGTATTTAAATTAGGCCTTGTTAGTCACCTGGGTGGCTAACAACGTTGTATCACCCCCCGTTGTTTTTGGATTTCTCCGCTGCGTTTGTATAAGTGAACGGGATGATTATGGGCTAATGGTGTATTTAGTGGTAGGGGTGTTACACCTCCTCCCCAGCAAAAGACATCGGCTTCAGATGGGAAATCCTCTTCGTATAATCCTCAAGCATGTTGTCCCTCTGGGCTTGCCTCTGGACAATCTGCCCCAAGTTCAAGGCTAGCTCTTGCAGCTGTCTCAAGGGATCATTTCATACCCTTGTTGCTTGTTGGGATCTACTTCTGGTATGGTACACAAATTCGGGTCTGTCAGCCAGTCCTGCACCCTAGAATTTAAGTCTCAATTCCTGATTACGAATCACTAATTGATGTAAGCAATACTCAACTCTCTACATCCCCCCAACTGATTCCTTATCCTATATTAAGAACTAATACCATAATCCCATATAACGTATATAATAATATGTCTATATAAACGCAATATCATCCAATATCAACAACTTATTCCAGTAAATCACATTTAGAGTATGAAACTCAGCACATCCCAGCATAATATAGTCAAGTACACGACATCACTTACAATTGTAATCCCCCAAAGACGGCTTACCCCATATTTTAATCCTTTTTAACCAATTCTTATCTTATTTTGAAAACACAACTCTGATACCACCTTGTAACACCCTAGATTTTACCTCATATTAAAGTACGTGACTATAAGAGTCTACGCCGCAAATGGGAACGAAAACGGACATCAAACGAGTCTTAAAATTGATAAATAAGGTTTGTCCGAACTTGTGTCCGGACATTGATGTTCAAACACAAGTCGAGAGCTTCAAACAATGTGTCCGACCTTGTGTCCGGACATTGAAGTTCGGACACAAGTCAAGAGTTAACCATTTAGGAAATTCGAATGTTCGAACTTGTGTCCGGATGTTGAAGTTTGGACACAAGTCGAGAGTTAAAACATTAGTTGTCCGAGCATGTGTCTAAACATGTAAGTTCGGACACAAGTTTTGATAAAATCAAATACATGGTCTAAACATTAGTCCGGACATGTAAGTTCAAAGTAATGCCGAGACTTACCATCCAGACCCGTCCTTGCATGCTGTCCGAACATGTAAGTTCGAACAGATGTTCGGACATCACTAATTTTACCAAAACAGAGCTCTCGAGGCCTGTCAAAACATGTATGTCCGGACAAACGTTCAGACAAGTCCAACTCTGCGAAAAGCACAGTGAAAAAAACTTGAGAAATGCACATTAATATCACAATCTTAATTGCAATCGATAATGAATGATCTTATAAGCATATATGTCAAAAATTTGACATAAAAACTACAACGGAAATGTTATTCAAAACCAGAGTGTTACCGCCACACTCAGCCCATTGAGTGCTCAGGCTTAACAATCATCAAAGGTAGACATCCAACATATTGTAATTCAAAACATTGTATCTCAGCAATATGTCAACATCCCTAACAACTATGTGGTAGCGTAATCCCAATCCCAAATCTCAACAATCCATACCTGCGATCATAAAACAATATACAAACAAGAAAGGATCACGCAAATCAGTGAAACTGAGTAAATTCTGCCTCACTACGTAAAATACATTTTGAAATACCCTTTTTAACATTTAACCAATCGAACAGGACGACTCATAACCCAGAATCTAAAATCATTTTTCCAGCAAATGAGGTTCCACTACGGAATTACCTACTGAAAATATTCCGTAGGTAATTACCGACGGAATACCTACAGTATATAATACCAGCCCTTGGTTAAGTTGTTACCTACGGAATACAGACGGAATTCCAACAAAAAATTTACCGGCGGAATATTCCGTAGGTAAATTTGAAGGTAAAAGTGTGGGAGGACTGGCTGGTAATGGCGCGTATAATGCAAACAAATTACCTACGGATATTTTTCGTAGGTAATTAGGTGGGATTTGGAAAAAAGGATACCGATAGAACATTCCATCGGTAAATTCTGCTTGAAAATTAGCTACGGACATTGTCCATCGGTAATTGCTTGCGCTGCGTAAGCAACGGGCTAAAGTGCAAATGGTGTCATTTAATATTATAATACCAATGAAAAGTTCCATCAGTAAATGCTACTTGAAAATTACCTACAGAATCGTCCGTTGGTAATTGCTTCGTAGTGACCGTTGAGTTGGCGAGAGTTTAAGATGAAACGCGGCGTTTTCTTCCACATGATTACCGATAGATTATTCCGTCAGTAAGTTATACTACAAGATTACCTACGGACTAGTTCTGTCGGTAATTATTGTTTATATATAAACAGGCAAGAGATCCTATAAAACGAACGCTATCATTTCTATACAAGGTTATCGACGGACACATTCCATTGGTGAAGACTGCCACACCATCTTGCAATATTACCTACGGATACTTTCTGTCGGTAATGACTCTTTTATATATAAGCAGGCGAGATTCCTTATAAAATCAAACACTGTCGTGTTCTAGGATGGATACCGACTGAATTTTCCGTCGGTAAAATTAAGATGCAGCGCGCTTGGTCTTTTATTCCTCATCTTCTGATTTCCTTTTCTTTCTATCATTCAGAACTTCCTCTTGAGTAAATCGTTCTCTCATAAAGGCGCTGAACCATTGAAGAACACCATCTTTCTCTCGCGCTTTTTGCCCATTGAGTAGCTCTCCGTTTCTCTCACGCTGCATACCCATTGAAGAGCTCCCAGTTGCTGGTTGCATCTCTCGTTCATACACCAAAGTGAAGAGGGGCTGGAATCGGAGGGGTTTGAAATCGAAGATGTAACGCCCCTATTTAACATATTTATAGCGGAAATAAAATACTAAAGGCGCACAGATCATCGGGTTCCAAAACACCCGGTACCCAACCTCACCCAAAACACAACTTAAAGATTACAAAAGTCACGGCCTGAACCACGAGAAAACTTAACAAAAATAAGAAGTAATAAAACATAAAAACTCTCCAAGCCTAATCCCATCCCAATCACTCTTTCTCTTCGTGGCCACCTGTAAGATAACACGTACCCGCAAGATAAAACCAAGCAGCCCACCCCGAAAAGGGCGGGTCAGTTCCCTGGAATGGAACTGGTACGATCCTCCAAAAACAACTTAAAAATACAATTCTTAAATAAATAAAACTGGAAAACGACACTAAAAACATTCAGAGAAATAGAGCATTTCACAATCACCAAATCAAGATACTAAAATAAGAATAAAGTTTAATAACTGAAAAATAAAGTTAGTGGAACAAAATCACATCATGTGTTAGTGAACATCCATTTCCTTAGTTAAACCCAATTCCCGTTAGGAGTAGAAAGACTCAGATAGTCACAAAGGACTGGGAATGATGAAATAGATCCAGGAATCAAGAACTCAAGAGTGGAATAGTTTAACTGGGAGAGATGGCCCCCACCGCCAATATCAATGTCCATATGGACGAGGGATATACAGCCCCCTGCTGTCATAATTTCAATGTCCTAGTGGACGAGGGATATACAGCCCCCTGCTGTCAAATATCAATGCCCCTATGTGAAATACCCCAAACCTTGATATGTGGTTTAAATAGCAAACTATGTTATATAAAGGCTAAAAAAGTGCCTTAGAAACATCAGTGGACAATTTAAAACATAGTAAAGTGCAATAAAGCACTAAGAGACAGTTTGAGCAAAAAACATGCTCTAAGCTATGAGCGAACTTGGTTAGGACCCAAAGAGCCTACCAAGACTAAATAATATTCAATTATGATTTAATAAGGCTAAATAAGTCCTTAGGAAGCTTTGGAAGACAATGAAACCAAACAAAACACAAATAAATACCTTAAAGTCATATGAGCAAAAATGTGCTCTAAGCTTGGGATAAATGTGTATAAGACCTAATGGTCATATCTATACTTTATAAATATGTTAATGAACATATTAAATCAATTACTAAAGAAAACAAGCTTGAAAACAAGTTAAACAACAAAATGTGCTTTAAGGATTCTTAAAGCACGTTTTTGAAAATTGTCTTGTAAATGAGTTTTGAATGGCTAAATGTCCATCATTACTCTTTAATTAACATGTGTACTATATAGTATCACATTTGGGTGGCTATATCAATGGGAAATCAAAAATTTCACAACAATGTGCCTTGTTTTAGTGAATAGTGATTTTTATAAGCTAGTTTGTAACATATAATGTTATAAGTAATTAAATTGACAAATAAAGACTATATTACCCTTCTAACAATATGGTGGCCGGTTTTTGTAGTAGTGAGTCACCAACATGTAAAAGAAATCAAATAAGTAAAGTTAAGCTTAAAGTAAAGTACTATTTGCTTTATAAGTTACAAATATCTTCAAAAAGCAAAGGTTATCTTCATTCTCTCATTCCTTCCTTCATTTCCCACGGTGGTCTTCTTCTTCCTCATCTCTCCATCGGTTTCCAACAGCCCACACTCATTCTTCATCTTCTTTCACTTGTAACTTGTGATTCCATGCTCCGAATTCAATTCCGAGACTACCGTTGTCTTAGTTAGAGTAAGCTCTACATTCCTATCTTTTCAAATCTTCAAGAACTCCATTTTGGTGCCATGAAGAATCTCCATTGAAGGGG
Source organism: Limonium bicolor (assembly GCA_023374045.1). Taxonomy (NCBI): domain Eukaryota; kingdom Viridiplantae; phylum Streptophyta; class Magnoliopsida; order Caryophyllales; family Plumbaginaceae; genus Limonium; species Limonium bicolor. The sequence continues at coordinate 45,140,911 of CM041780.1, read as the reverse complement.
GAAAAGCTCATCTTTTCACATATTCTTGTTCTCCTTTGCTTCAAGGTAAGGAAACTCAAAGAAAAATCAAGTTCCCTCCATGTTTTTGTTGTCCGAAAATTCACCATTAATGGAGCTCTTATATTGCCTTGTTCTAGCTCCATTTGAATCTTTCAAGGACTAGGTGGAGTCCTCTCTTCATAGATATCCAAACACCCTTCAAAGATTAAGGTAAAACAACTACATTAATGTTTTTGAAATAATGTAAACCTAGGGTTTACAATGAGATTAAGCTAAAGCTTGAACTCATTATGTTGTTTGTATAATGTTTAGTAGTTGGCAAGGAACCAAATGCCTTACCGGTTTTACAAGGAAACAAGAAAGAAGTTGTGAGGAAAAAGAGGTAAACAAGCTATCTCAATGTAGTTTAAATGCCTTAGGAAAATGAGCTTGATTTGCTTAATAAAATACCTAAGGAGCCAATGGTGAATGAGCTAGTAAATGCTCTCAAGGAGTTTATTAAGGGCATATGTATTGTTGGGTGTATTTGCAGGTCAAAGGCATTACTTATGTGGGAAATTCAGTGTTTAAGGTTTATGTTATTTAAGGGCCTAAGAGCCATGTTATTTAAGGGCCTAAGTGCCAAGCAATTTAAGTTATGCACTATATTGTGATGTAGTGCTAAATGTGTGAAGTTTGTGTGTAAAAATGTTCTTGATGGATTTTAGGTGTTCTTGAGTGCTTAATGGTGACAACTATGAGTTTTGGAATGATGATGTGCTAAGAGAACCCATGGCAAAATTTGTAAAATGTATAAGGAGTTTTAAGTGCTTGAATGAACTTGGGTGAATTAGGAATTGGTAGGAATGAGTAAATGTCTCACTAAGAGAAGAAATGTGCATTAAGGTGTTCTAAGGTGCTATAAGGATTTAGGCATTGTCTTGGAAGTTCTAGAAACCCAATGAGTGTTATTAGGATGTATTTGAGTCTTGGAGAAGTTTGTTTAAGGTCTGGGTAATGTTGATGAATAAGGAGAGTGATGTTTAAGTAAGGTTTTGAGAAAAGAATTCAAGAAGTTGTAAAAGGAGATTTAGTTAGTAAGAAAAGAAGTTGAGAGATGATGTTAGGTGTAGAGGAAACACCTTGGTGTAGTGGTCATTATTGGTGAATTACCACTTAGAAATCTTAAGGAGAAAACATCCCAAGTGCTAGGAATGTTGTAAGAAATTTGTGAATGATAAGATGGTTTTGGTGAGATTTAAAGAGTTTAGCACATGGCTAAAGTGTGTTTGATGTGCCAAATGATGTTAGGAAACATTATGAGGCTTTAGGAGAAGTTTGGTGAAATTGGTTAAGTGTTTAAAGACTTGGAAATTGAATGTTTTTGCCGTGTCCGAACTTCCGTCCGGACATGGAAGTTCGGACAGGCTCTGTTGGATAAAGGATTTTCTCATTCTCGAATTGTGTCCGAACTTGGGAAGTCCGGACACAAGTTCGGAGTGACTGTTTCTATCTGGGATTTATTCTCGAACTGTGTCCGAACTTGGGAAGTCCGGACACAAGTTCGGACGTGTGTATAGTTTCAGTATTGGGTCGCGGCTTGTGTCCGAACTTGGGAAGTCCGGACACAGTTCGGACAGGCCACTGTATGGACCAAAATTGTTGTTTTAAGGTATGGAAATGATGTGTAATGATGGGGATTGATAGGTAATGATGTTATAAGGTTGTTAAGGACATGTTAGGTGAGTTTTAATGGTATTTAAGTCGGTGAAAAGTTGTATCCCAAATGTAAAAGTAAAACAAGTTAAAATGTAAAGTTATGTAACTACGTTAACGGGGAAGTTAAGCATTAGACATTAATAATCAAGCAAACCCAATGTTAATAAAAACACATGTGATGTAAACAGTTGTTCGAGAATCGCTCGAGGAACATAAGTGGACGTGGTAAAGTGGACTCCGGTGACAGGTATGGTTTTCTTGCAACCTGTGTCCTACCGGATTACACCGGCTTGTATGCCAATGTGTTTTTCTGTATGTTTGCCACGTTGTAAGATAAAACATGTAATGAGTTACAGTAATTCATATATGTGGCGTGTTCAACTCCGATACCATTTAACCTCGGCAGTGTTAACCTTAGTTAACTGAGTCTAGGATCACATGAGAGTTCGGTATTCGGAGTAAACGACCCGAACCATGGGACGTACTAACCACGGCTATGCGTGTGTTAAATGTATGACATGTGTATGTGAATGTAGGGATTCCCTTGTGTGTCTAACACAGTTGTAATACTGTATGATGTGTAGATGTGATTGACTCATAGTGGGGTTCTAACTAATATCTAAAGTAAGTATGTACTAACAGTAGAGGAATCCGGTTTGGCCGGTCGCGCGTTGTTGGGAGAGGGTATCCTTTGTAGCCTTACCCTTCTTTTGTTATGGTTGTTTCCCTCACGGGTTATGATCTCCCATTAGCTTACTCCAAAGCTTAGCTATTCTGACTTATGATCGGTTTAGGGGGAACATGTGTTTGTGTGGTGTGTTCGGGCCTCCAACCCGAACCGCCTTAACTTAAGTTACTCGTCCAACTATTAGGACGGTAATGAGTGTGTTGTGTTATTGTATAACGAGCTTATCATGAGACTGGCAACATTCTCTAGGCTCACCAGTGTAGTAACAATGTTTGGGTTGGTTCCTAAGAGAACCACTCCGTTATGTTATGTATTTTTGTTGTGATGCAATATCTATTGCGGTATTATGTTGTGCACGTGGAAACGTGCAAAGTGTTGTTAAGTGTTGTATGTAGTGTATGTTGTAGGTTGTATAATGCGGGAGTGTGTGGATCATGGATATGATTCCTAGTTTTTGATAGAGACGTTTAAGGATAACCCGATTTAGGGTAAGTGTCGTCTATAAGGAAGTAGCCCAGAGGAGAAAACACTCTAGGGATAATGAATACCAAGAGTGACTTATTAAGTAAGGATATATTATCCGTTTGTTGAGCCCATTGAGGCGAAATTATGTGATGTGCGTTTACTGTTACATGCATGATTTAAATATAATCAACCGCATGTTAAGACGACAATTAGTTGTGCGTGGCCCGGTAGCATGTGCTGCGCGGGATTACCATACCAGCAAAGGTGCTGAGTCCCTTGGGGGCCACCCTTTCTCTTCTTTTCCTATTCAGGTACGAAGCGCTGGAAGCCGTTCGAGAGTAGGACGGGTAGTCGTCGTACATGGGAATCATTTAAGTATATATATACAGTAGGTGTAGTAAGACGATATGTTGTCGGCACCAGTTTATAAATACTCGGTATAGTTGTTAAGGTGTATGTTGTTGTTGTTGTTAATGGAAAGGGATACTAATGTATAGTTGCTCGGGAATTTAGCCCATCAGACCGGTACAATGTATATGGATTAGCCTTGTTAGCCACGTGGTGGCTAACGGCGTGTAACACCAACGAGTTAAGTAATGTAAGAGGTTTGTATTTCCGCTGCAGTCTATTGTAAGTATGTAAATGTTGGATGGGGTGTTACACTATGGGCGAGGGATATTACAGCCCCCTGCGTTAAGATTAAAGACGCGCGCACGTCGAAAGAAAGATTTCCAAGTTGACCTTTTCCAAAAATCCCGCTAGATCACCAATTACCCAGAGCAATACCAAAACACTCAGTCCTACAGAGTGCAGAAGCGTAAACCCTAAGCAGTAAAGGTCTAACGGGACACCAAATAGAAAGAAACCAGTACCCATGAAATTTCATGCCCAAGGCTCAGTTAGTCAACAAGCTGAGTTCGTCACACAACCATTCTTTTTTGAAATTCTCTTAAAGTCGGTTAGCGTTTTCCAAAACATTCCACAAGTAATATCAAAAATATCGGAGTACGAGAAATCGTACCTGGTACGTGAAGCACAATAATTAATCGTAAAAGTGGTTCCCCAACAGTAACCTATAATTAATGTGTTCCAAACGTCGATTAGTTAAGAGATGAACTTACAAACTTAACAACCTTCTTCACTTACTGATTAATAGTTCTAAGTTTACCATTATTCTTTTACAAAGGTTTGGGCTTGACTTGTTAACTAAATCCGTTGTTAGGCCCATCTCGTTTAGTTTGGAATAATTTAGGATTTATTCCTGAGAGTGGCCCAAACTCTCTTTGGATTGTTAAAGTGGGCTTTTGGAGTTCATAGACTTGGGCTTAGTAGGTTAGCCCAAGACAGGGTTAAGTTATGTTGTGTAATACTCTTAAATTAATAGTGATTATTTAATCACTCACTGACTAAAACCTAAGTTTAATATATATATATATAACCTACTTATTATAACTGTCACAAGGATTATTATTTCCCTCAACCATGTTAATGTATTTATGTAAATGTATATTTATATATGTATATATATATATATATATCTTTATGTATTAAAATTATCCATAGCATTTTTAGGAAATTTTATGTATTTATTAATGTTCAATAACTTATAGGCTTAACACAACTGACTTAAAGTTTATAACATGATGTGTTTCCTTGATTATTTAATAGATATAAGTATACCCGTATTAGAAATTACCAAGACATTTTCCCCATGTAATTCACCATATTTAAACTATCTTATTAATACCACCTTAACTGTATTCTAAGTATATTTCATAAAGTATTTATTTTACCATATCTTAAGGTTCTAACTCTTATAAAGTTTAGTTATTATGAGTGGTACTTTAATTAGTTCCCTGATTTTCTTTAAATTACTTCTTAATGTTTTTTTTTAATGTGTATTAAATAATATCTATATATTTGTTCCTTAGTTTATTTAAAATATTAATCCCCATATAATATTGTAAATAAAATGTAGGACAATTAAATTCCTTAATTTATATAAGTTCCTACTTAAGTAAGTAATATACATATATGTAAATGATTTCATTTCTCTTAGAAGCTAATACAAAAACATTTTAACCTACTGTTATATAATGTTAATTTAGTTCCCTTTATTTTCCCCAGCTTAAAAGTTAATTAACAAACCTTACTCTAATTTTTATTACATTAAAAACTTTATATTATAGGTTATTCTTATGAAAAACTCCTAAACACAATTTTTAAAAACCTTTACCATTGCCCAAAAATCCCAAATTCAATATACAGTAACTATGACATTTTATACATATTATAAAATTTTTATTTCATAAAAATATCTTTTTAATTTAGCCAAATAATTCCCAGAAAACCCGTAACTTGTAAAAATCATAACTTATGTTTAAAAACTCCAAAACCTTAATAATTTATATCAAAATAAACTACATAAAATAAGGAATCTATGGTTAAAATTTCAAGTCAAAATACATTCGGGAAGATATTTAAATTAACCCAAAAAGTTAAGACTATTTACTGGAATTATTAAAACCCTTATAAACTAAAATTCTGGAACGTTCTAATCTCGGCCGTCCAGATCTTATAACTACGATCGGACGGCCCTAATTCTCCGAGTTCTTCAGCGCCGAGTTCAACCAAGTCGAGTACTAAATCGACGATTCCTCACAATCTACAGAACGAAATCACGTGATTCTTGTTTCTATGGATTCGTAATAATACAATTCGGTTCCAATGATGCTAATTTCCCCAATTTTAATGCAGAGTTCACCCAGTTTCGTATTCAATTCGAACGTTAGGGTGGTTTAAACTAGTTTCTGAGTTCGATTCGCACACGAATCCGACAAATTCCCTTAATATAGTACGTAATCGATTCAATTAAAACACGGGTTAGGTCGAAAACAACACTACCAACAACATTATCGGAGCAATTGATCGGAAACTCACCGGAATTGCCCGAATCGAAGCGATTCGAAATCGTTTTTCTGGAAAAACTCGAACTTCCGACCAGTTCGTGAAGCAAACTTCGAGGATCTATAAGTTATTGCACAGATCAAGTTAGGCTTTGTTAATTGGCTCAATGGAAAGCTGAAACTTAGCTCTACACATTGATAACTAGAGCTAATCCTAACTCGCATCATACAGAAAGAAAATTGACCCGAAAGTTACGAGTTTACCTGTCGTTTCTCTATGATTTTATGTGCTGGAAAATCAGGAACTTTGAGCGACTATAACTTCCAAACGGTTATGAATCAGGCTTGGGCACAAACATAAAAATTGTAGAAGGATTAGAGATCTACACAACGAGCTAAAGAAATCAAAATTTGGTTGAGAAACGAAGGATTTATGGCTAGACGAATTTACCTGAATTCGAAGGAAATTGGAAATCTGGGTTACGACTGTGAAAGGTGCCAACTTGAGAACGATTTTCCCGTTGTTGTAGAAGGATTTAGGGTTTGTATGAGTTACGGTTGTAAAGATGATTCAAAGGAGAAGAGAATAAAGAAGACGGCTTTGAAAAATATTGAAAGATGAAGAAGATATAGCCGTCACAAGTTAGGTCAAGATCGGTTGTTTGCTGGAGAAAACCCAGGAGGTAAAAATCAGCTAAGTGTTGGGACGCACGAGAGGCTGACACGTGGCACTTTATGAAATTTTGGCTCTAAACTTCAACTAGCATAACTTTGGCTAGGATGATCCGTTTTTGACGTTCTTTTTATCGATCTTCATGGTTTTTCATAACCTATTTTTTGGTATAGGTTTCATGGCCTGGTTTGACCATTCTCAAAAAGTCAACCCTAGTAAGGCTTAATAAGCTTTAAGGTTTCTAGAATTTTATATTGACCTTCATATTTCAAAACAATGTTCCAACACTTCCTAAATCTTTATAATATATTTGGTGTGTTTAATAATTTTCCCAAGATTTATTGACTTATAAATCTTATTATAAATTCATAATCCTATATAATAATGTATAATAATTAGGGTTAAATAGGAGAAAACCCCTAAATAAATTTCACAATTCCATATAATAATTTAATATTCATAATTACATATAATAATTTAATTTTAATAAAAGAAATCCCCTAAATTAATTTAAATTAATTTAGGGGTATTTCAGCATATCCCCCTTAAAAGAAACTTCGCCTCGAAGTTTAACAATCAACTAATAGGCACTCACACCGCTTCGGGTGTGCTGAGACAATAATAACTTCAATGATATTCCATACCATTCCAATCCTTTATCTCCATTTCCACATTCCACTCAAAGGTACCGAAATCAAAGTACCAAAACCATAACAACGTGAATCAAAGTATAAACTGAAACAAAACACAACACAAACGTGACAAAGTACTGTGCGACAACGTAAAACTACATACGTACGTACACCTCTCATTACTAACAATGCACGAGGCATAATCCGGATGAGATAACGAAGGAGGAGTATGCCAGCATATCCCCCTTAAAAGAGCTAAGGTACGCCCTCGTACCGCCACTAACATGAATCCTCTCAAGATAGCATAGTATCATGCAAACAGATGTGGGTACTTAACTCTCATGGAGTCCTCGGTCTCCCAGTAGTAGCTTCCTCGACCCCATGATGTTCCCAAAGAACCTTCACCAACTTAACTGATCTGCCCCTCGTTTCTCGGACCTTCGTGTCCAAGATCTGTATAGGAGTCTCCTCATACCTCAGTGTAGGCTCGATCTCTAACCTCTCTGGCTGCAGTACGTGAGAAGGGTCAGGCATATACTTCTTCAGCTGTGATACGTGAAACACATCGTGTACCTTCCCCAACTCAGCTGGTAGCTCGAGTCTGTAAGCAACTGGGCCCACTCGCTCCGTAATCCTGTACGGGCCAACATACTTAGGGCTCAGCTTCCCCTTCATCCCAAATCTGAATATCCCTCTCATCGGGGAAACTCGTAAGAAGACCATGTCTCCCAACTGAAACTCGAGCTCTCTGGTACGCTGATCCCCATAAGACTTCTGTCTGGACTGCGCTGCCCTCATGTGCTGCTGAATAACCCTAACGTCATCCTGCAGTGTCTGAATATACTCAGGCCCAATCAAGACCGCCTCAGCAGGGTCACTCCATGATAAGGGAGTCCGGCACGGCCTGCCATATAGGGCCTGGAATGGTGCCATGCCGATAGACGCGTGGTAAGAGTTATTATAGGAGAACTCTACCAGGTGTAGACGCTCTACCCAACTCCCCTGATAATCCAGAGCGACTGCTCGCAACATATCCTCCAATGTCTGAATAGTCCTCTCAGTCTGCCCATCAGTCTGCGGGTGAAAACCTGTGCTGAGTCGTAGCTGAGTCCCAAATGCCTCCTGTACCTGACGCCAATACCGACTGAGGAAACGAGTGTCACGATCAGAGACGATCGTCTTCGGTACCCCATGGTACCGAATATGCTCCGTGGTAAACACCTCAGCCAGTTTGGGCACCTTCCAGGTGTCCTTGATAGGTATGAACCTAGCTGTCTTGGTCAACCTATCGACTATAACCCAAATGGCGTTCAGTCCACTTCTAGCTGGAGGGAGACCGACCACAAAATCCATGCTGATGTCGTCAAACTTCCAGCACGGTACCGGAAGTGACTGAATCTGGCCGCCTGGTCGACGATGCTCAAACTTCACTTTCTGACAAGTGAGGCATCGAGAGACAAAATCAGCTACATCCCTCTTCATCCCGCTCCACCAGAATAATTGCTTCAAGTCCTTGTACATCTTGGTGGCTCCAGGGTGTACTGATAATGTCGAGGAATGAGCCTCTGAAAGAATCCTGGTCTGAAGCTCTGTCGCATCCTGAGGAACGCAGAGTCTGCCTCTGACTCGAAGGTGTCCCTCGCTGTCCAGCTCATAGTCATACTTCAAACCGTCAGTCAACCCGTCTGCTAACTTCTGTCTGATGCCCTGTAGATAAACGTCACTGTCCTGGGCTGCATACACCTCCTCAGCTATCGTGGTCGTCTCTATCAGGGCGAGGAGTGAATAAGCTCTTCTGCTCAGAGCATCTGCCACGACATTTCCTTTCCCTTCTGTGTACTGGAGGCTGATGTCATAATCAGCCAGTAGCTCAACCCATCGTCGCTGTCTCAAATTGAGCTCCTTCTGGGTCCAGATGTACTTCAGACTCTTATGGTCTGTCATAATCCGGACTGTGGCTCCATACAAGTAATGCCGCCAGATCTTCAATGCGAAGACTATGGCGAGGAGCTCAAGGTCGTGAGTGGGGTAGTTTTCTTCGTGCTTCTTCAGCTGTCTAGAAGCATAAGCTACCACTCGGCCATGCTGCATTAGTACTCCACCAATCCCTCTGCCTGAAGCATCACAATATACTTCGTACCCCTCATTCCCCTCGGGAATTGTCAACACTGGAGTGGTAGTCAGGGCATCCTTCAGCGCCTGAAAGGAGACCTCACAAGCCTCTGTCCATACGAACGGGCTATCCTTCTTCATCAGTGAAGTCAAGGGCTTGGCTAGCCTGGAGAAATCCTTCACAAAACGTCTGTAGTAGCCAGCCAACCCAAGGAAACTCCGTATCTCCGTCACAGTACGAGGCCTATGCCAGCTCTTCACTGCCTCGATCTTAGCTGGGTCTACAGAAACTCCCTCAGCCGAGATCACGTGTCCAAGGAATGACACCTTGTCCAGCCAAAATTCACACTTGCTGAACTTGGCGTACAACTGCTTCTCCCTCAGAGTCTCCAAAACTGTCCTCAAATGCCGCTCATGTTCTTCTTTGCTCTTGGAGAAGACCAGAATGTCGTCTATGAATACGACCACCGACTTATCCAACTGTGCTTGGAAGACTCTCTGCATCAAGTCCATAAATCTCGCCGGTGCATTAGTCAGTCCAAACGGCATTACTGTGAACTCATAGTGGCCGTATCTGGTCCGGAAGGCCGCTTTTCTATGTCTGGCTCAGCTACAGCTATCTGATGATATCCGGAACGCAGGTCGATCTTGGAGAACACCTTGGCTCCCCTCAGCTGGTCGAACAAGTCCTCGATCCTGGGCAGTGGGTACTTGTTCTTGATCGTGACATTGTTCAACTCTCTATAGTCAATGCAGAGTCTCATGCTCCCGTCCTTCTTCTTGACAAACAGCACAGGAGCGCCCCAAGGTGAGACACTGGGTCTAATGAAACCCTTATCCAGTAGCTCCTGCAACTGCTTCTTTAACTCGACCATCTCAGCAGGGCCCATCCGGTAGGGAGCCTTAGCAATCGGTCCCGTACCAGGTATGAGGTCAATATTGAATTCGACCTCTCTCAGCGGTGGTAGTCCAGGTAGCTCCTCTGGAAAAACGTCGGGGTACTCCGACACAATGGGAACATTGCTCTGGAACTTCGGATCCGTCCTCAGATCCTGGGCATAACAGTAGTAGTAAGCAGTCGCGCCTTGGATACCTCTTCATCAGGGATAGAGCCGATACAACCTTCACAGTCGGGCTGCTTAGGCTGCATTCGGTATGATACTGTGATCCCTGTGGCTGACTTCAAGAGGAGACGATGCTCTGCGCAGTGTTGTCTACCTCTGTACCGCTGTAGCGTGTCCATACCCACTAATGTCAAATCCCATGCCAGGGAAGACTATGGCATCCAGAAGGAAGTCCGCTCCCTTGATGTGTATGCTCAAATTCTTGCACTGCTTACTACACCTTGATCCGTTCTTTGGATGGCAGCAAGACTGAGCAGTCGTGGATATCCTCAGTCGAAGCATCGATCTTATCATGAAACGCTTGTGATATGAAGGAGTGGGAGGCACCAGAATCAAACAAGACGGTGGCCTCCACTCCATTAACTAGGAACGTTCCTGAAATTGTAGAATAGGTTTTTACGATTTTGGGTAATGTGAGCCTCGATTTTAAACCCTATCCTATGTGGATTAACTTGATTGGGATCTAATCGGGTTTTAGGTCCACCTATAACCTAAGATTAATAACTATGTCATGAAACAATAATTATTAAAACCTAAGCTAGCTCACTGGAACCTATTATGAGTCGCCACCTAATTTTAACCTAGATCAAATTAGGAAAGGAGAGTTCGGGTTCGGGGGCTTGATATTCGACTTATTTAGGGTTCAAATTGCTTTCATTACCCTTCCTAGGTCGTTTTTTCCTCTACTTGGTTCAATTACGGCTTTCTACAAAGTTGTTTTTTAACCTAGGTGCGCGCTTCTGTTTTTTTTATTTTTTAACGTTTTTTGACAGAAAATTAAAGTGGAAATTAAAATTACCTAAACTAGGGTTTCGGAGGCAGAATTAGGTCAAATTTTGTTTCCGTCCGTAGCCACGGACCTAATGTCCGAGACCACGGACCCCAGTTAACCTATATGAAAATAAAAGTCGAATTAAACAGAAAACAGAAAATTGTAAAGTCCGGGGCCACGGACAGGCTGTCCGTGGGCCCGGAAATTATGAGAAAACCTAAATTTTTAAAATTTAAAAATCCCGCCGCCGTCCGTGGGCGTCCGAGCTTACGGACAGGGAGTCCGGGACCCCGGACATGACGTCCGTGGGTGCGGACCGCCCTCGGACGGCGGCGTTGAGGCTGTTCCCGAAGGTGTTTTTGGCTCAAATTTTATGGGTGTGTAGCCTAAAAGATGTACAAGACGTTAGTGATTGAAAGGATTCAATTTGAAGTCAAAATTAATACGAAACTTAGTTAACAAGTTATTAGACAGAAACACAAACAAACCTTAATTCAGAAGCAACAAAAAGTCAATTCGATTAGAAATTTCACACATAAGTGTATTCTGATCAGAGGGGTTAAGGAAGTCAAATTCCTACCTGTTTTGACTTCGGGATTTGATTGTTCCTTCACGTCGGGAATCTTCGAGAGCTTCGTTGATGGCCGATCCGGTTCGACTTTGACCCAAGCTTCTGGCTCCTTCTTCCTTGTATTGTTAGCCACGGTTTGCTTCTGTATTTTTGTGTTTTGGTGCTAGGAATCTCAATGGGAGAAGAAGGAATGTGTTTTTTGGTGATTTCGGGATGATTTCGGTATAGATTCGAGGCTCGGGGTTGCAAAAACGTTGGAAGTAGGTTGACGGCTGAGTTCTCTGACTTTGGGGATGATCTCCTCTGCCCTAGGTCGTTTTTTGGAAGGCCTTTTATAGAAAGAGCATGGCCAAGTTGATAGAACAGAATTTTTATCTAAAACCTTGATTTTGTGCTCTAAGAGAATCTGATTTTTTAAAATATGTTGCAAGCCGATAAAAATTATGAAAATTTAACTGAAGGTAAAGAATGATTTTTAGGAATTGTGAGAGTTGGAATCGGGTTATTTTGTTAAATAACCGATTAGATAAAAATCTCACAATATGGAATCTCCCAAAATTCATAACTTATTATTGGAAAGTCGAAATTACGAAATTCCAACGGCATTAGTCTCTAATACTCATCCTCTACCCTGTGTTAAAATTTCATGACATTTTGTTTTGATTTCGGTATTTTCCAGAGGAGAGAGAAAATTGCAAAAATGATTGAATTTCTCTTTTAAATTTTGGGATAAGGTTCCAAATAAAATAATTTCAGGTTTATGACTGTGTGTAGTCATGCTAACCATGTGACAATTTTATTTTAATTTTGAAACCCTTTTATTTCTATTTTGAGGTTATTTTGTGTTATTATTAAAGAAACTAGCTTATTAAAAGCTTAATTTCCAGAATAAATATTATCAGAAAATCATGAAATACCTTTCGTAATGACTATGATATTTGGAAGTGTTTGGAGATAATGAACAAGTCATATGAAAATAGAAAATCCCGAGAATGTCCTTGGAAAATCCTGCATCGGTGCATTTTGACCATTTTGCCCTTTGTAACACGTATGCCTTAGAGACTACTCCGAGGGGGTTGAAATTTTGGGTATAACAGATTGCCCCCCGTCAACTGGACTTTGTAATGAAAGTGAGAAGGCTAGTTGATGCTTGAGTGATACCCCGAAATTTCAAATGTTTCCAAGACCCTGCATGTTATCGAAAACTGATAAATTGTGTCGAGCTATTCTAAGGCGCTGACTACCTATAATGATGATATGATGTCAAACTATTCTAAGATGTTGACTGCCTGCAAGTAAAGTGAAATGAAGCAATGTCAAGCGGTTCTAAGGCGTTGACAACCTAAAATGTGGAAATGAGATAATGTCAAGCGATTCTAAGGCGTTGACAACCTAAAATGTGGAAATGAGATAATGTCAAGCGATTCTAAGGCGTTGACAACCTAAAATGTGGAAATGAGATAATGTCAAGCGATTCTAAGGCGTTGACAACCTAAAATGTGGAAATGAGATAATGTCAAGCGATTCTAAGGCGTTGACAACCTAAAATGTGGAAATGAGACAATGTCAAGCGATTCTAAGGCGTTGACAAGCTAAAATGTGGAAATGAGATAATGTCAAGCGATTCTAAGGCGTTGACAACCTAAAATGTGGAAATGATGTCAAGCTATTCTAAGGCGTTGACTACCTATAATGAAATGATGTCAAGCTATTCTAAGGCATTGACTACCTATAATGAATGAAATAATGTCAAGCTATTCTAAGGCGTTGACTACCTATAATGAATGAAATGAATGCAATGTGTTTAATGGAAGCAGGTAAGCTAAGGAGTGGTGTTAGGTCTTACTACGAGCCTAAAGGGATGACTCCAGGTCTTATGACGAACCTAAGGATGGTGCTAGGTCTTATGACGAGCCTAAAGTGAATGAATAAGGGAGGTCTTATGGGTGCCTGTAGGGTAGGCCTTATGGGTGCCTGAAAGGATTTGAATGTAGGGTAGGTCTTACTGTGCCTAAAAGGATTGAATGTAGGGTAGGTCTTATGTGTGCCTAAAAGGATAGAATGTAGGGTAGGTCTTATGTGTGCCTAAGGTTTAGGGATGAGACTCATCTTAACTCAGTTGCTTATGGAGACTGAGATCCATCCTACTCGGTTGCTTACGGAGACCGAGACCCACTCTACTCGGTTGCTTATGGAGACCGAGACCCATCTAACTCAGTTGCTTATGGAGACTGAGACCCAATCTACTCGGTTGCTTATGGAGACCGAGATCCATCTAACTCGGTTGCTTATGGAGACTGAGATCCATTCTACTCGGTTGCTTATGGAGACCGAGATCCATCTAACTCAGTTGCTTATGGAGACTGAGATCCATTCTACTCGGTTGCTTATGGAGACCGAGACCCAATCTACTCGGTTCTTATGGAGACCGAGACCCAATCTATCTACTCGGTTGCTTATGGAGACCAAGACCCAACTAACTCAGTTGCTTATGGAGACTGAGATCCATCTAAACTTGACCAGGCAAATGCAGTATGCTTGATGATGTGAGGATGCAAAACACGTTTTATGCAAATGATTGTCATTGTGATCAAATTGTTAAGGTTCCAAACATGGAGATGACAAGGTTTACCCGAGTATTGCAAAGTGAAATTGAAGTGCTTGCGAAAACCGAAAATTTGCACAAAGCAAGAAATAGCTGAAAATGTGCCAAACATGGCAATGCTTGAGAAAAACACTGTTAAGAAAGGAAAGCGAAATAATCATTTCCTGACTAGAGTTCCAGACCTGCAATTTTTTTTCTCAGAGGATGAACACGATACTAATGGAAATGTGTGGAGGTTAAGGCTTATGCGGGCATGTGTGGTATGATGTGAGGTAAGGGCTTATGTGGGCCTACGTGGTAAGGGCTTATGTGGGCCTGCGTGGTGGTGTTTTTTGTGGTGCCCACGCTTTGGGTTTCCGTTGGTGTTGTCATGGCAATTGTTGGAACCACAATTGCCCCAGTATTGTTCCTTAAGGCAATCTGAGCTAGAGTTCATGGCAATCGATCGGAACGATCGATTGCCCCTGCAGACGTAATATTGTGAGTGGTTTAAGTGGTGTAATTATTAAAAGAAAGAAAAGAAATTAAAACCCAAAATAAACGTCGGGCTGCAAACAAATCCCGGTCGCAGTAGTATAGTGAAATGTAAGCGACCGGATATCGAACCACGGGACTAATGTACATATTATAGTACCTAAGCGTGTCACAGGAGGGGGGATTAATTGACTTGTTTAATATAAATAAATACAGTTAATAAATTAACTAAGTAAGCAATTAACTAAACGGGACTCTGGTTCAGATTAATATTATCTACTCTTTCATGCTATTCCTACTGGTTTAATTATAATATCTGGCAAAATTCCTTTTAATTATCTTATCTAGCATAGTCATAGCCTCATAAGAACTCGTTTACAGAAATGCCCGGTCTATCAGGCTTCGAGCACTCTTATGTAAACGGACGTTAATTTGAGGAAATATAATTGCATCTGAAAATACTAACCCATTAAATCATAATAGAGCTTTCTCCAGATTTACGGTTTAATCAACCTATCTATTTATCACCTGGTCTGATCAAAATAGACTTAGCAAGCAATTTAATAAATTCGCGAGATCTATTAAAAAGGCGAGAGAAGAGCTTTAAGCGTAACAAACTTCATTAAATTAAAACCAGTAAAAACATTGCATAATTAATACAGAAAATAATAATTATTCCCAAAGCGTACGTAAACTAGCCTAACATATTAAATAGAATAACAGAAACAAGAATGATAGAAATCATCCGTAATCACTCCGTCTCGCTCTGCTATTTTGTGTATGTAGGCTAGAGGTGGATTTGGTGGACTGTAAAATAAATAAAATAGAGAAGGCGGAAGGAGAGAAATGAGATGGTGCGTGAGTTGGAACTCCAGAGGAACCACGGAAGGAGCCTCCGGAAGGACACTTAATGAGGATGAATGAAGCTGGTATTTATAGAGGAGGATGAAGCACAGCAGCAGCTTCATTGATTAAGCTCGATGATTGCAGCTCCCCATTGATTGCAGCTATTGATTGCGCAGGGGACAGGGCTGAATCGCGTGCGTGATTTCTGGTAGGCGCCGGCCGAGTTGGGTAGAAGATAACCCGTTAATTTCCTACAGATTTACACGTGTCCGCCACTTATTTAGCGTTTCTCTCTCTGTATGTTGTCCGCCTGTTAAGTGGCGGTCTTCTCTGTCTCAACCGCCTCGCGGTTGCATTAGAGTCGTCCGCCTCTTAAGTGGCGGTCTCCTCTATCCTGTCCGCCCGCTTGATAAGCGGTCTTCTGTCTCTTGTCCGCCCGATAAGAGGCGGTCGCCTCTATCCCTTCCGCCTCGCGGTCTTCTGTCTCACGTCCGCGAGATAAGAGGATGTAGGTATATATTATATATATACATATAATACGAGTATACTAAATTGAATCGGCTCCAGATTTTTCGTTATAAGCCCGTTTTACTCGCCGTTTGTTGCGTTGGGAAGCTTGTGAAGTAAACTACTTGATTCCAACACTTTTTCCTACATAAAATATATCAATTCATATTAAAACATAAATCTAGGAAAATCATAAGATAAGTGCGAAACATTACTAAAAATGCTGCAATTAATAAGGTGATTAAACCCTAAAAAGTCTATATGTTTTGCACTTATCAAACTTCCTCACACTTGACCTTTGCTTGTCCTCAAGCAAATAAGGAATTAATTATCTCTAAGCCTTAATAATAAAACAAGATTAAATAAGTGTAGAAGGGAATTTAGACAAAGTGACAATTGAAAGAATAATTCTGCTCTTAGAAGTAGGTTTTTTAAACAGTGAAGAAGAACAATTTAATAAAAGCATAGAAAAACTAGACTGCAGAAACAAGTTAGATTAACCTGGGATTTTCAACCAATTTCATTCACTAACCTGGGATGACAAGGGGTGTGAAGTAATGCCTTATTCCGCAATACCTTTCAACACCACATACTCATGTTTATAAACATAAATTGCAATTTATATTTACATTTTTTTTGAATGTGCAAATTGTATAGACAAAGCACATATTATTTTTATAACATTTTTTTTGAATTGCATTATTTTTCTGTACCTCAGACTTTTCTCTCTATCCTTGTAGCGGTGTTGGGTCTTCTATCCCAGATCACGAGACCTTAGGTAGATAGGTGTTAAAGCACCCCAAAGAACTTAATAACCAGATAGACGAGGCCTGTTTTTGGTTAGAAAAATTCATAAACAGCGGAGTACCTTGTCTTTATCCTTTTCTTTCCTTGACTTTCCACATATTTCCATAATCCCAAGCTAAACTAAATTGATTTTTACAACTAGCAGATCTATCATTTTTTGAGCGAAAGAGTATTTTGAAGGAAAATAATTTTATACAAACTCCTTGAAATAAAACTACCTTTCAGTTGTCACTTGACATAATTTCAGACACTTCTACAATTATTTATCTTATTTTTATCAATTTTTTTTAGGCAGTTTAGAGTAGCAAAAAGTGAGTGTGGCATTATCGAACAACTGTCATATTTTCAGGGAAAGGTCTTTCCTTCCTCACACTTAAGAGGAGCAATGTCCTCATTGTTCAGAATTTAAATCAAGAAAATGTCCTTTCAAATTATGACAGACTCATAAAGGATTAAATGCAAGTAGGTTGAACATTAATATAATAAATGAAGAAGTGAAACTCCCCTTGTATCGTAGATTGAGGAAGGTAACCTTCCTCACACTTAGAGCTTGGCAGGGGTGAGACGTTCCTCACACTTGAGTTGCGCAAGTGTTCAACCGAAGATATTGAAATTCCAAAGCAACTGAGGTTGCTTTCCAAAGGTGAGTTCAGCTATATTTCGACATAGGATTTGATTCTGAAAAGAAAATCATATATAGCCAGCAGAACTCCAAATGAACCAAAAGAAAATCATTAAATGAAAAACATAAATAAAAATTCATAAAATAAAAACTAAAGTACCACACTGTTACCTTCCTGAATATATCAAATGTTAGCACAAGGTTTAACAAATAGTGTCTACAAAAAAGTCAGAGAAAATCAAAATTAAAATAAAGATAACAATAAATAATCACTGTGGTGGTGGTGGAGGCTGTGCTGGTCCCTGGCCTGACTGATCGAGGAGACGCTGCATGAGCTGAGCGGTCTGTGCCTGCAACTGGTCACCCTGGTCTAAGCGCTGTACCACTCGGTGATACAACTCGTCACTCCGATCCAAGCGCTGCATCATCTGTGACTGCTCAGCTAGCATCCTCTGCTGAGTCTGCTCAAAGCTCTCAAACCTCTGATGCATCTGCTGCTGCATCTGATGGAAGGTCTGGAACTGAGCCTGTAGATCCGTCGAGTAAGGTACAGGAGCAGGGGTCTGCATCATGTCAGTAGTCGGCCTATAAGGCTCCTCTCCCTCTGCGGACGGTGGGTCAGGATCGGCTGAGTGTGTAGCTCCAGTAGAGGTCCCCGCTGCTGTGGAAGATGCAGTGGAAGACCGAGCAGTGGTACTCCTAACCCAAGTACCGTCATCTGAGCGCATAAAGCCCCAGCTCCGCACAGTCAGCAGTGACACTGAGCGCTTCGCTGGACGAAGATCTAAAGTCTCCCTGAATCCTGCTGGGAATGAGACAGTACTGATAATGTGGAGACTGAGGAAGAAGGGAAAAATGGGAGTGATCTTCTTCTTCTTCTTCGTCCTCATGTAGGAGACCACTTTATAGAGCTGGCCGAACATGACGTGGCTGAAGGAGAGGCGCTGAGCAGGTGGAAATGGACCTATGAAATAGTCCAGTAAGGCACAATCCTCATCAGAAGCATCATGCGCCCCAGATGGGCGAATCTGATGACTGAGGATCTCCAGGAGAAGCCTCTGAGTCAGCGTCGGGAAGCTAGCAAACGGGAGGACATCCTTCGCCTCCTCCCCTCTACGTCGGGTCCTCCGACCTACAGCCTGAAGCCATCTGGACTTCGTCCTCTGCAGGTACTCCTCTGTGAATCCTCGGATATCACTAGGACCATCCGGGATGTGCAAGAGAGAGGCGAAAGTCGAGGGTTGACCTCCACGGGGTGACTGCGTATATACGAAGTAATGCTCGTATCGCCTGCCCCGCATTAGCATAAAACTCTCGAGCTAGGTCCGGAGCAAAGACTCCGTGTCCTAACCTTAGGACCTCTGAAAGTCCTAGCCTGGCAAATATAGTATCCACCCCTGCGGCCTCTAGCACTGCCGGCTCAAAGTTCCTCTCTATGATAAAGTCCTTGCGCTGATCGAACCAGGCACGAGCCTCTACTGAGACAAAACCATCGTCCTGAAGACTAGGTGCAGAAGAAGATGATGCTCCAGGGCAGTTGCCACCACGAGGCATACTAATATATTATTTAAAATTAAAAGCAAACAACATTAACAGCATAACAATAAAATATTAAACATAGTAATAATAACATGAAAATTACTAGACAATTAATAACATAAAATTTAATAAACAAAACAACATAAAAAAAATCAATCAAGAAGAATATCATTACATTAATAACAACAAACAACGAAAAACTAATAAACACACATAAGTCAATATCAAACAGAACATTAGTATTTAACATAAACAACTCCGTAAATTAATAAAAGAGAAAACAAGATGAACAAATAATAACATAAACAATAATTATACAACACAAATTCTGTCGAAAATTCGACAGAGTCTCCCCTAAAATTCTTCGTTTCTCCACAAAAAATTCAGTCAGAATCAAGGTATATTAATACCGTCATCAATCGAATCTATAAATAATAACCTAGAATCATAATCTATTTTTCATTCAATAACCAAGGCTAGATAAATTGAATTATGCTAGTTTTTCTTCAATTTATTTTCGTAATTAGCACAACCAATTTGTAATTTCAACAAAAACCCCAAAATAAGTGTAATATGTAAAGTTTTAACCTTATGTAAGTAGATTATAACAATTATAGGGCAAATTCAAGACAAATTAGCAATTTAAATTCGAAATTTCGAATTTGGGAATCTAGGGATTCGAAGTTTATCTCCTAATTTCTCCCTAATAGTTTACCATTTACAAATTTGAAGCTATAGAAACGTAGAGATTGAAAAACGAGCATTTTGGTACTAACCTTGTAAAATTTGATGAAGATTTGAGGAACTGTGTGATTTGTGGGAGAAGACGATTCGCGCGGCTCGTTGTTCTTCTCTGGGGCTGCTCGAGTTCGAAATAATTTTGGGGAAGAAACTGGAAACGCAGCGCTTCGCCCTCTTTTTTTTCTATATCGAGTAGCGTCCGCGAGGCGGTCGTGTGAGTAGCGTCCGCTCGTTATGAGGCGGACAAGAGTGAGA
Source organism: Limonium bicolor (assembly GCA_023374045.1). NCBI lineage: Eukaryota > Viridiplantae > Streptophyta > Magnoliopsida > Caryophyllales > Plumbaginaceae > Limonium > Limonium bicolor. The sequence continues at coordinate 45,120,874 of CM041780.1, read as the reverse complement.
CGACCGCGAGGTTAAGAGGCGGACAAGTGTGGAGCGTCCGCGCGTTAAGTGGCGGTCAAGAGTGGGGCGACCGCGAGCAAACGGGGCGGTTGTCCTTGCGGACAACCCCTGTTTCGTTTTTTTTTTTGATTTAACTTGTAACATACGAGCTACAAAAAACAGATAAACATTAGTACACATAAAATAATAATTAGTAGTTAGATTACAAAATTATAAGTTAGCGGGTTAATTCATTAAATTAAATGTTAGGACAATGGAAATTAAATGTTAGGGACAATGGAAATAAAATGTTAGAGACAATGGAAATTAAATGTTAATAAGAGTTAGAAGTTAGATATCAGAAGTTAGATGTCCGGAGTTAGATGGCCAAAGTCAGGTGTCCAATTTGTCCAAATGTCCAATTAATATTAACAGATTATTTAGATAATAATATTAACAAAATATAGAAAATAATTAATATTAACTATAAACGAAAATAATATAGACAAAATATTAACATAAAAAGAGAACAAAATATTTATAATTAAACAGGTGAATAATCCGGGGCTTAGGAACTAGAATAAATCTAGTCCCCGGCAACGGCGCCATTTTGCAGACGTATATTGTGAGTGGTTTAAGTGGTGTAATTATTAAAAGAAAGAAAAGAAATTAAAACCCAAAATAAACGTCGGGCTGCAAACAAATCCCGGTCGCAGTAGTATAGTGATGTAAGTAGCGACCGGATATCGAACCACGGGACTAATGTACATATTATAGTACCTAAGCGTGTCACAGGAGGGGGGATTAATTGACTTGTTTAATATAAATAAAACAAGTTAATAAAATTAACTATAACAAATAAACTAAACGGGACTCTGGTTCAGATTAATATTATCTGCTCTTTCATGCTATTCCTACTGGTTTAATTATAATTGTCTGGCAAAATTCCTTTTTTAAATATCTTAAGGACTAAGTCATAGCCTCATAAGAACTCGTTTACCAGAAATGCCCGGTCTATCAGGCTTCGAGCACTCTTATGTAAACGGACGTTAAATTCGAGGAAATATAATTGCATCTGAAAATACTAACCCATTAAATCATAATAGAGCTTTCTCCAGATTTACGGTTTAATCAACCTCTATTTATCACCTGGTCTGATCAAAATAGACTTAGCAAGCAATTTAATAATTCGCGAGATCTATTAAAAAGGCGAGAGAAGAGCTTTAAGCGTAACAAACTTCATTAAATTAAAACCAGTAAAAACATTGCATAATAATACAGAAAATAATAATTATTCCCAAAGCGTACGTAAACTAGCCTAACATATTAAATAGAATAACAGAAACAAGAATGATAGAAATCATCCGTAATCACTCCGTCTCGCTCTGCTATTTTGTGTATGTAGGCTAGAGGTGGATTTGGTGGACTGTAAAATAAATAAAATGGAGAAGGCGGAAGGAGAGAAATGAGATGGTGCGTGAGTTGGAACTCCAGAGGAACCACGGAAGGAGCCTCCGGAAGGACACTTAATGAGGATGAATGAAGCTGGTATTTATAGAGGAGGATGAAGCACAGCAGCAGCTTCATTGATTAAGATTGATTAGCTCGATGATTGCAGCTCCCCATTGATTGCAGCTATTGATTGCGCAGGGGACAGGGCTGAATCGCGTGCGTGATTTCTGGTAGGCGCCGGCCGAGTTGGGTAGAAGATAACCCGTTAATTTCCTACAGATTTACACGTGTCCGCCACTTATTTAGCGGTCTCCTCTGTATGTTGTCCGCCTGTTAAGTGGCGGTCTTCTCTGTCTCAACCGCCTCGCGGTTGCATTAGAGTCGTCCGCCTCTTAAGTGGCGGTCTCCTCTATCCTGTCCGCCCGCTTGATAAGCGGTCTTCTGTCTCTTGTCCGCCCGATAAGAGGCGGTCGCCTCTATCCCTTCCGCCTCGCGGTCTTCTGTCTCACGTCCGCGAGATAAGAGGATGTAGGTATATATTATATATATATATATAATATACGAGTATACTAAATTGAATCGGCTCCAGATTTTTCGTTATAAGTCCGTTTTACTCGCCGTTTGTTGCGTTGGGAAGCTTGTGAAGTAAACTACTTGATTCCAACACTTTTTCCTACATAAAATATATCAATTCATATTAAACATAAATCTAGGAAAATCATAAGATAAGTGCGAAACATTACTAAAAATGCTGCAATTAATAAGGTGATTAAACCCTAAAAAGTCTATATGTTTTGCACTTATCAGCCCCCATATTTTCTTTGATTAAACCGGAACAAGTCTTATCCTCACATGGTCAAGGATTGTGTCTTATGTGGTGCTTACAACTCAAAGTGTTTTGATTCTTCACTCGTTTCTCACCTACGGTCAACAACTTTTGACCATTGAATTTGATATTTTGATGAATTTACGCATTCGATCTGTTACTTTCACGTGATTGGACACACAACTATCAAGTCGGAAGTCTTTAAGGCTATAACGTGGCCATAGGGTGTGATGAAAGACAACGGGACCATGGAGGGATATTTTGAGTATGTGGAGCTTAAAAGGGGTGACCAAAGCTGCACCTTGCATCTTCTCTTGGATTCATCTCCCTTGTCTTGAATCGTCTAGCTGCTTCATGTTGACGTTGCTTGCTTTTCGAGCTTCTGGACCTGGACTTTTGAAGTTGTCCTTTACACCTTTGTCTCTTTTTGTCATTTGGATTTCTTCGAGGCACTTCGGTTTGCCTTTTGTTTTAATCTTTCTTGGCTTTGCCTTCGGGGTTCTTGTGTTTGCCGGTTTTGGGCTTCGAGAGCTGTTTTGATGTGAGCTCTGTTGATCCTGTGTCACTTTGGGACCATTTGCGGATCACTTTGTCATGCTGATAGCGGCATTGCTTCTTTGGAATGATGGGAATGTTATCTGAGAGTCGGGCTCCTCGCTTCCTTTGGTCACCGGGTCGGTCATTCATCATTGGCCGGGTTATTTTGTGGAGTTCATAATGTCAAAAAGGGATATACGAAAGGCTCAGCGGGGGTACCTAGGGTTTAATGTCAGGGTTCACAAGCTTTTGGCTATGTGGTGCTGTACCTAGGCGCTTCGTCATTCCTGATAGTTGTGTATCCGCTCTTTGTTACTTTTCACAGGTCTAAGAGTAAATTCACAAATTGTCTCCTTCGGTCGGAGTTATGCCGTTTACCTCACCTTTGAATGTGGTCTTTCCGAAGTCGTGTAAAAATGACACGCCCGTTCGCTCATGGTTTTTCCGCTCGAGACACTCTCATTGAGTTTCACTCAGAGACTAGCTCACACGCTTAAACGGAATATTAAAGACGACGGACCTGAGCTCAAATTGCCCCTAGTATTGATTTGGGGTTTATGACAACACTTAAACAGATGTAGAATTTGGACCGCTTTGTGGATTGTTTTAGATGTTCTGTGACGGTGTTTGGACGGACATGTTCACCCATTTGAAAAAAAAAAGAATCGTCTTGTTCTATTGCAAGAAGATGATTGTTTCACGTGCCTTTATCAAAACACGCATTCAAACCCTTTTTTTTGTTAGAAAAAAAAGCATTTATTTACGAAAAATTTGTACATGATTTTCTTAAAGATGTGAAGGATGCAAAAGCTTTATTAGTGGAAAATAAATTGAATAACACTAAGCACAAACATCGAAAAGTTACTCAAAGTATTCTAAAAAGGAAAACTGAATGGGAACGAAATATTCTAAAGTCTAAACTAAGAACTGTGAATTTAAAGTGATTTCTAACAAAAGCATTCCTCCTAGATATCGTCGCATCGAAACCCCTGGTCAAAGAGGTCCTGGATCGTGTGCCTCAAAGCCTTGCAATCTTCAGTGTCGTGGCCAGGTAATTGGTGGTACCGGCAGAACTGACTTAGATTCCTTCCTTTCTGAGGGACCCCAGGCCGGGGGGTGAGAGGTTGTAGTATGCTTCGCTCTTGGAGCCTTTTAAAAGCCTGGCTCAACGGTCGGCCGATGTCTGTGAACTCTCTCTGACGGAGTTTCTTTCTAGGTGGCTCTGATGCTCCAATAGCCCAGCCTGATTCTCTTAGCCGTCGAACGGTGTTTACCTCATGCTGCCTGGTTCTCTTTTGGATGCCTCTTTGGACGCAAGCTGCTGTCCTTGAACCATTTCCGGTGTCTTCTGAGTCCCCAAGCTTTAATTCTCCCTTATGGATCAACTCCTCTAGGACACCAACTTGTCCCATCAGCAAGTCAAAACTAGGAAAGTATGTGAGTTTCAGCTTCTCATTGTATTGCTTTCGCATATTCTTGATTACCATTCGGATTTGCTCCTGTTCGTCCATATTTGTGAGCATAGCGGCTGCCTTCATCCTCCAACGCTTGACGAAGTCGGTCATTGATTCACCTTCTGTTTGTCGTGTGCTTGCAAGATCAGCCCTGGTGACTCCAAAACTTCTAGCGTACTCAAAATGATGCAGAAAGGCTTCACAGACCTCCTCGTATGTCTTGGTATTCATCCTTCGAGTTATGTACCAACGCTGAGGAGCCTCATCAAGATAGCGAGCAAATACCTTGGCCTTTTGCATATCGTTCAGCAAAAGGATAGACATTTCTCTATCGAACATTGCCAAATGAAGCTGTGGGTCGGAGGAACCCTTGTACAGAGGAAGTGTTGGCAGTTTCAACTTTGGAGGGAGATCGATCTCGGGATACAATCCAGTGGAAAAGTAATCAAAACCGGCCGGCTTGTTGGCCTTCTCCATGCGCTCAATCTTTTTCAGCATCTCATCGAATTCTATGGCTAACCGAGCATCCGTGCTGATTGGAATTCCTCCTTCTGCCATTCTCGGGATATAGGCCTACCTGTTTCCAAGGTGTCCATTATTAGCTGGCAAAAGGAAGTGGGCCGAATGATACTAGGGCTAAAATGACGTTTCACAAGGTAGATCGAAAACCAAAACAGGCTTATACTGAAAGGAAGTGGGCCAGGATGCCCAGAAAATGAGGTGTTTGGGATGGAGTACTTTTAGACTGGAATTTGGACTGAAATCTAAACGGATGGCTTTGATTGTGCCTAAGAGGTGACACCTGGATCTATGATTTTGGCATAGGGCCATGACAAGAAGTCTACCTAGATTGGAATGAGCCCTTGGGCCGGAATGTGTTTGGGCCTGAAGTAAAGCACATGAGCTGGAATGGTCCCTAAATCACGAATGGGTCTAACTTTCTTTGGGTCAGAGAAGGTGGTTTCTAAAAAAGATTTTATTTCAAGGACTTGTGAGTTATTTCAAGTTCAGGTGAATTTCTTTTTTTGGGCCTAGAACTAATTGGATAATTCAAATTGGGCCAGAAGAGAAATTACCTAAATCTAAACTTTGGGGCCGAGACCCAAACTACTCACATGTTAAACCAAACAGGGCCTCCGGGCCGCAAACAAATAGAGCTGTCAATTCGTGTTGGGCTAGGTTGATGTAGGAGAAATTCCTATCAATCTCTAGGCTGGGTAGTGGGCCGACCACACAAGCAAGCAAGGCCCACACAAATTCAACATGTCCTCACTAGATGTTTAAATTGAACCGGGTATGGATCGATCCGGAGAGGTGCTTGGGGCGTGGGCCCAGGTCCCACAAAGGAATAGGGCTTGCCGCTATTCTCTTTGGGCTTCCCCACTCTTTTCACATCACCTGAAGGTATGCGTCTACGGTCGGTCTTTGACTGACCAAACAAAGGGCTAGGTAAGGGCACTGCCAGGAAAACGCTTGGGGCTAAGGCCCAGGTATTAAGGGGGTGTGGTTAGACGACACCCTCCTCTTTTCCCCCGCTTATTCACATCACCTAAAAGGTGTGAGTCCCTGGCAGGGGACCCTCAAACGGGTCCCGGGTAAAACTGGTTTGCGTGGACCCTCGTACTCATATGATGCAAAGGTGCAGGAATTAAAATGCGCACAAAGGTAAACAAACAATGTATAAAGCCACAAATAAACATTTTTCGAGTTAAGCCCTCTTTCTTAAAATTAAACAAGTTAAAATTAAGAAGTTTGTCCCCAGCAGAGTCGCCAGTCTGTGAGCCTCGATTTTAAACCCTATCCTATGTGGATTAACTTGATTGGGATCTAATCGGGTTTTAGGTCCACCTATAACCTAAGATTAATAACTATGTCATGAAACAATAATTATTAAAACCTAAGCTAGCTCACTGGAACCTATTATGAGTCGCCACCTAATTTTAACCTAGATCAAATTAGGAAAGGAGAGTTCGGGTTCGGGGCTTGATATTCGACTTATTTAGGTTCAAATTGCTTTCATTACCCTTCCTAGGTCGTTTTTCCTCTACTTGGTTCAATTACGGCTTTCTACAAAGTTGTTTTTTAACCTAGGTGCGCGCTTCTGTTTTTTTATTTTTTAACGTTTTTTGACAGAAAATTAAAGTGGAAATTAAAATTACCTAAACTAGGGTTTCGGAGGCAGAATTAGGTCAAATTTTGTTTCCGTCCGTAGCCACGGACCTAATGTCCGAGACCACGGACCCCAGTTAACCTATATGAAAAAATAAAAGTCGAATAAACAGAAAACAAAAAATTGTAAAGTCCGGGGCCACGGACAGGCTGTCCGTGGGCCCGGACATTATGAGAAAACCTAAATTTTTAAATTTAAAAATCCCGCCGCCGTCCGTGGGCGTCCGAGCTTACGGACAGGGAGTCCGGGACCCCGGACATGACGTCCGTGGGTGCGGACCGCCCTCGGACGGCGGCGTTGAGGCTGTTCCCGAAGGTGTTTTTGCTCAAATTTTATGGGTGTGTAGCCTAAAAGATGTACAAGACGTTAGTGATTGAAAGGATTCAATTTGAAGTCAAAATTAATACGAAACTTAGTTAACAAGTTATTAGACAGAAACACAAACAAACCTTAATTCAGAAGCAACAAAAAGTCAATTCGATTAGAAATTTCACACATAAGTGTATTCTGATCAGAGGGGTTAAGGAAGTCAAATTCCAACCTGTTTTGACTTCGGGATTTGATTGTTCCTTCACGTCGGGAATCTTCGAGAGCTTCGTTGATGGCCGATCCGGTTCGACTTTGACCCAAGCTTCTGGCTCCTTCTTCCTTGTATTGTTAGCCACGGTTTGCTTCTGTATTTTTTGTGTTTTGGTGCTAGGAATCTCAATGGGAGAAGAAGGAATGTGTTGTTTTGGTGATTTCGGGATGATTTCGTATAGATTCGAGGCTCGGGGTTGCAAAAACGTTGGAAGTAGGTTGACTGCTGAGTTCTCTGACTTTGGGGATGATCTCCTCTGCCTAGGTCGTTTTTTGGAAGGCCTTTTATAGAAAGAGCATGGCCAAGTTGATAGAACAGAATTTTTATCTAAAACCTTGATTTTGTGCTCTAAGAGAATCTGATTTTTTAAAATATGTTGCAAGCCGATAAAAATTATGAAAATTTAACTTAAGGTAAAGAATGATTTTTAGGATTTTGAGAGTTGGAATCGGGTTATTTTGTTAAATAACCGATTAGATAAAAATCTCACAATATGGAATCTCCCAAAATTCATAACTTATTATTGGAAAGTCGAAATTACGAAATTCCAACGGCATTAGTCTCTAATAATCATCCTCTACCCTGTGTTAAAATTTCATGACATTTTGTTTTGATTTCGGTATTTCCAGAGGAGAGAGAAAATTGCAAAAATGATTGAATTTCTCTTTTAAATTTTGGGATAAGGTTCCAAATAAAATAATTTCAGGTTTATGACTGTGTGTAGTCATGCTAACCATGTGACAATTTTATTTTAATTTTGAAACCCTTTTATTTCTATTTTGAGGTTATTTCATGTGTTAATTATTAAAGAAACTAGCTTATTAAAAGCTTAATTTCCAGAATAAATATTATCAGAAAATCATGAAATACCTTTCGTAATGACTATGATATTTGGAAGTGTTTGGAGATAATGAACAAGTCATATGAAAATAGAAAATCCCGAGAATGTCCTTGGAAAATCCTGCATCGGTGCATTTTGACCATTTTGCCCTTTGTAACACGTATGCCTTAGAGACTACTCTCGAGGGGGTTGAAATTTTGGGTATAACAGGTAAACGTTCCAAGGTAATTACTCAGGTTAACGTTTATACCTGTGATGACCATTCCATTGCTCTTTGCTTGAGCCTGGTTCAACACATTCAGCTTGATCTCAAAATTCCCAGCGCCTACATGAAGAAATGAATTCTTAGTATTTCCATTCTTATTGCAAGCTTGAGTAGTTTAATGATTACAATGCTTAATTGTAAAATACATAGCTAGATCTGTCTAAAGGTCAGGTTCAATCTGCCAGGTTTCAGGTGAGTCTGGTTATAATGGATGTGGGGGCTGTGTTGGGTTTGATTCTCTTCACTCCATGGTAGATGAGTCTAGCTGCCCCTCCAAAGATCAGTACATCACCTGACTTTAGGATGATCTTGGTAGCGAGGTCCATCCTCTTCTGGTCACCGAATAGGAACTCCGCGTCGTCTCCAAGTGATATGGAAACCACTGGAACTCCTCTGGTGATGGATTCTAGGGATTCATCCTTATCTTGATGCAACCCTAGCTTACCTTCTTTCCCATAAAAGTTGATGATGCAGACGTTGAGGTTATGTCTGGGACGGGCTCATCCTCCAATTCTGTGCGATCTTCACTGCAGCTCCAATGATGGTCTGCAACTCCTCCGGGATCGGTGGCACCTCCGCCTCTTCATAGCTTTTGGTGGTGTGGTTCCACTTCTTGCCTAAGCACATGATCTTCAACTTCATGGTTGAACCGTTCTTGAAGGTAGGGGTGTAAAAAATTTCCTTCCTTCACACCTAACTCCCTGATCTTGAGGATCAATGCATACTGGACTGCCGGGGTCAGGTACTCTCGTAGTAAGATCATCCCGGGTCTCAAGACCTCACACTTCTCTGGTGGGTGTGGTTTGGCTTCAAAAGGGATATTGGGTGTGGTATAGGGCAAAATAGGAAAGCAAATATCGAAAGCTGAGGAGCAATTGTCATTAAATAAATAAGTCATGGTTCACAAATGGAATTGAAAGGTTCGTAGCAAAACAAAATGAAGGGTTTATAGTTCATCCCTTTTTTACATTGACAACAAAAGGAAAACTAGCCAATGAAATGTAAAGAAAGTACCAGTCTAATCCTCTTCATGAGGGAAATAGTCCTCACCAGGTGGGCTCGGGTCATCACTGGCTGCTTCGACACGGTCTACCAGGTTAAGGATCGGTGCCTTGCCCGGCCTCTGGGGATAGTTCTATCCCGCCTCTTTGGATGACTCTGGGCAGGGCGACCGGTAGATGGTCCAGCACCTCCTGTGCTACCTCGACCTCCTCCAGTAGTAGCAACTGGGGCTCTAGCAGTGGTCCCGGTGATGGGTTTGTAGTTCCAAGAATCCGGTTCTTGTGGCATTCGAATGATCTGTGCCCCTTCCTGCCGCAGTGGTGGCATTCCACCAGGTTGCCCTTACAATCTTTGCTCGGGTGGTCCTTCTTGCACCATTTGCAGAAGAACTTCCTCGCAAGTTGGTTCCCTTTTCAGTCTCACGGTTGTAATTGATGACAGATGTAATCACTTTAGGGTTTTTAATTTATCTCACCCTGAAACGGCTGAGAGCGGAGTGGCTCAGCATTAGTATAGAGGGGACCATAGCCTTCTCATCCCTCCCTGTTGTAAAACTTTCCCTTCCTCTCGTAGTTCTGGGAAAAGTTTCCTCCATTTCCTCTTTCTCCATTCCCCTTCCTCTTGCCTAGCACAGAGTCCTGGTAGGCAATGGTCGTCTCACAGTCATTCGCATCCTCCGCTAACTCCTGTGGTGACAATATATGTTAGTGGAGAAACCTTTGTGTACCAGAAATTTTTAAATCACATTCCATACCTGTAGGGTCATCCCTCTAGTGGACCCGATCATAGTCATGATCTTGAAGTTTAGGCCGGTATGGAATTTGTCCACCAGATATCTGGGAGCGTAAGCTCCCTCTCCAATCACAGCAAGTAGTTCCACAAACTTGTTGTGGTACTCAGCAACAGAAAGACTCCCCTGCTTCAACTGCTCGAACTCGCTCCTCATCCTCTTCTGTAGATAGGATGGATAGAATTTAGCTCTCAGGGCCACCAGAAATGCCTGGAAGTCGAAGTTCGCCTGGGCCGTCAGCTCGGCTCTAGCGGTCTGCCACCATCGGTGCGCGGGTCCCTGAAGAAAGTAGGCTGCTATGTCCACCTGACGGTTCACTGGAACATGCATAGAGGTGAAGGCCTTCTGCATCTCGTCTATATACTTCTCCAACGTCCTCGGTTCTGGCTGGCCTTCATAGATGGGAGGACGAAGGTCGTTAACCGCCTTCAGCCAGTTGAACTCCCGGGACCATTCGGTGGTGGTGGTGGTGGCTGTGGAATCTGAGCCTGCTGCTAGGCCAATGCAGCTGTCACGATCTGTGCTATAACCTCCGGGGTGACAGCGTCTGGTCCAAAGCCTCAAGAGGGACCAGCTCCTCCTCTTCCTCCTCTTCGAGACATCTAGCTGGTATAACGGTTGTTGTTACTCAGAGGGCGTATCGTAAAGTCTAGCTATCAATGTATTAACATTATAACGTCCTAAGGACGGTTCGTATGTACATGAAGTAAAACATAAGTAATAAGTATGGGGTAGGGTCACGCGCCTTTCTGGAGTTCTCACTTCCCAATTCTACCCCAGTTCCCCAGTTTTAAGTGCACCTATGATCTAAGTATTTCACTCGGCTTGTTTTCTCGGGTTCAGAGCGTAACTACGCTCTGATACCAATTTCTGTAACGCCCCTATTTAACATATTTATAGCGGAAATAAAATACTAAAGGCGCACAGATCATCGGGTTCCAAACACCCGGTACCAAACCTCACCCAAACACAACTTAAAGATTACAAAAGTCACGGCCTGAACCACGAGAAAACTTAACAAAAATAAGAAGTAATAAAACATAAAAACTCTCCAAGCCTAATCCCATCCCAATCACTCTTTCTCTTCGTGGCCACCTGTAAGATAACACGTACCTGCAAGATAAAACCAAGCAGCCCACCCCGAAAAGGGCGGGTCAGTTCCCTGGAATGGAACTGGTACGATCCTCCAAAAACAACTTAAAAATACAATTCTTAAATAAATAATAACTGGAAAACGACCTAAAACATCAGAGAAATAAGCTTTCACAATCACCAAATCAAGAGACAATAAGAGAATAAAATACAACAAAATACAATAATAAGATAACAATATGAAATAATATTAAAAATAAAAAATCACATCATGTGTTAGTGAACATCCATTTCCTTAGTTAAACCCAATTCCCGTTAGGAGTAGAAAGACTCAGATAGTCACAAAGGACTGGGAATGATGAAATAGATCCAGGAATCAAGAACTCAAGAGTGGAATAGTTTAACTGGGAGAGATGGCCCCCACCGCCAATATCAATGTCCATATGGACGAGGGATATACAGCCCCCTGCTGTCATAATTTCAATGTCCTAGTGGACGAGGGATATACAGCCCCCTGCTGTCAAATATCAATGCCCCTATGGGCGAGGGATATACAGCCCCCTGCTGTTACCATTAAAGACGCGCACACGTCGAAAGAAAGATTTCCAAGATTGACCTTTTCCAAAAATCCCGCTAGATCACCAACTACCCAGAGCAATACCAAAACACTCAGTCCTACAGAGTGCAGAAGCGTAAACCCTAAGCAGTCAATGTCTAACGGGACACCAAATAGAAAGAACCAGTACCCATGTAATTTCATGCCCAAGGCAGTTAGTCACACAAGCTGAGTTAGTCACACAACCATTTCTTTTTTTGAAATTCCTCTTAAAGGGTTAGCGTTTTCCAAAACATTCCACAAGTCAATCATCAAAAATATCGGAGTACGAGAAATCGTACCTGGTACGTGAAGCACAATAATTAACTCGTAAAAGTGATTCCCCAACAGTAACCTATAATTAATGTGTTCCAAACGTCGATTAGTTAAGAGACTTACAAACTTAACAACCTTCTTCACTTACTGATTAATAGTTCTAAGTTTACCATTATTCTTTTACAAAGGTTTGGGCTTGACTTGTTAACTAAATCCGTTGTTAGGCCCATCTCGTTTAGTTTGGAATAATTTAGGATTTATTCCTGAGAGTGGCCCAAACTCTCTTTGGATTGTTAAAGTGGGCTTTTGGAGTTCATAGACTTGGGCTTAGTAGGTTAGCCCAAGACAGGGTTAAGTTATGTTGTGTAATAACTCTTAAATTAATAGTGATTATTTAATCACTCACTGACTAAAACCTAAGGTTTAATATATATATATATATAACCTACTTATTATAACTGTCACAAGGATTATTATTTCCCTCAACCATGTTAATGTATTTATGTAAATGTATATTTATATATGTATATATATATATATCTTTATGTATTAAAATTTATCCATAGCATTTTTAGGAAATTTTATTGTATTTATTAATGTTCAATAACTTATAGGCTTAACACAACTGACTTAAAGTTTATAACATGATGTGTTTCCTTGATTATTTAATAGATATAAGTATACCCGTATTAGAAATTACCAAGACATTTTCCCCATGTAATTCACCATATTTAAACTATCTTATTAATACCACCTTAAACTGTATTCTAAGTATATTTCATAAAGTATTTCTTTTACCATATCTTAAGGTTCTAACTCTTATAAAGTTTAGTTATTATGAGTGGTACTTTAATTAGTTCCCTGATTTTCTTTAAATTACTTCTTAATGTTTTTTTTAAATGTGTATTAAATAATATCTATATATTTGTTCCTTAGTTTATTTAAAATTTAATCCCCATATAATATCGTAAATAAAATGTAGGATAATTAAATTCCTTAATTTATATAAGTTCCTACTTAAGTAAGTAAATATACATATATGTAAATGATTTCATTTCTCTTAGAAGCTAATACAAAAACATTTTTAACCTACTGTTATATAATGTTAATTTAGTTCCCTTTATTTTCCCCAGCTTAAAAGTTAATTAACAAACCTTACTCTAATTTTTGATTACATTAAAAACTTTATATTATAGGTTATTCTTATGAAAAACTCCTAAACACAATTTTTAAAACCCTTTACCATTGCCCAAAAATTCCCAAATTCAATATACCGTAACTATGACATTTTATACATATTATAAAATTTTTATTTCATAAAAATATCTTTTTAATTTAGCCAAATAATTCCAGAAAACCCGTAAGTTGTAAAAATCATAACTTATGTTTAAAAACTCCAAAACCTTAATAATTTACATCAAAATAAACTACATAAAATAAGGAATCTATGGTTAAAATTTCAAGTCAAAATACATTCGGGAAGATATTTAAATTAACCCAACAAGTTAAGACTATTTACTGGAATTATTAAAACCCTTATAAACTAAAATTCTGGAACGTTTTAATCTCGGCCGTCCAGATCTTATAACTACGATCGGACGGCCCTAATTCTCCGAGTTCTTCAGCGCCGAGTTCAACCAAGTCGAGTACTAAATCGACGATTCCTCACAATCTACAGAACGAAATCACGTGATTCTTGTTTCTATGGATTCGTAATACAATTTCGGTTCCAATGATGCTAATTTCCCCAATTTTAATGCAGAGTTCACCCAGTTTCGTATTCAATTCGAACGTTAGGGTTTAAACTAGTTTCTGAGTTCGATTCGCACACGAATCCGACAAATTCCCTTAATATAGTACGTAATCGATTCAATTAAAACACGGGTTAGGTCGAAAACAACACTACCAACAACATTATCGGAGCAATTGATCGGAAACTCACCGGAATTGCCCGAATCGAAGCGATTCGAAATCGTTTTTCTGGAAAAACTCGAACTTCCGACCAGTTCGTGAAGCAAACTTCGAGGATCTATAAGTTATTGCACTGATCGAGTTAGGCTTTGTTAATTGGCTCAATGGAAAGCTGAAACTTAGCTCTACACATTGATAACTAGAGCTAATCCTAACTCGCATCATACAGAAAGAAAATTGACCCGAAAGTTACGAGTTTACCTGTCGTTTCTCTATGATTTTATGTGCTGGAAAATCAGGAACTTTGAGCGACTATAACTTCCAAACGGTTATGAATCAGGCTTGGGCACAAACATAAAAATTGTAGACGGATTAGAGATCTACACAACGAGCTAAAGAAATCAAAATTTGGTTGAGAAACGAAGGATTTATGGCTAGACGAATTTACCTGAATTCGAAGGAAATTGGAAATCTGGGTTACGACTGTGAAAGGTGCCAACTGAGAACGATTTGTTCCCGTTGTTGTAGAAGGATTTAGGGTTTGTATGAGTTACGGTTGTAAAGATGATTCAAGGGAAGAGAGAAAAGAAGACGGCTTTGAAAAATATTGAAGGATGAAGAAGATATAGCCGTCACAAGTTAGGTCAAGATCGGTTGTTTGCTGGAGAAAAACCAGGAGGTAAAAATCAGCTAAGTGTTGGGACGCACGAGAGGCTGACACGTGGCACTTTATGAAATTTTGGCTCTAAACTTCAAACTAGCATAACTTTGGCTAGGATGATCCGTTTTTGACGTTCTTTTTATCGATCTTCATGGTTTTTCATAACCTATTTTTTGGTATAGGTTTCATGGCCTGGTTTGACCATTCTCAAAAAGTCAACCCTAGTAAGGCTTAATAAGCTTTAAGGTTTCTAGAATTTTATATTGACTTTCATATTTCAAAACAATGTTCCAACACTTCCTAAAATCTTTATAATATATTTGGTGTGTTTAATAATTTTCCCAAGATTTATTGACTTATAAATCTTATTATTAAATTCATAATCCTATATAATAATGTATAATAATTAGGGTTAAATAGGAGAAAACCCCTAAATAAATTTCACAATTCCATATAATATTTAATATTCATAATTACATATAATAATTTAATTTTTAATAAAGAAATCCCCTAAATTAGTTTAAAAATTAATTTAGGGGTATTTCAGAAGATGCTATAACCGGTAATATACTCAGAACTTTTCTTATTCTCTAGAAAAAAAGGTTACAGACTGAACATTACGTCGGTAAATTCTGCTTGAAAATTACCTACGGACATTGTTCGTCGGTAATTGCTTCGCTGTGTAAGCAACGAGCGAAAGTGCAAACAATGTCATTTTATAATATTAATACCGACGGAATGTTTCATCGGTAAATGCTGCTTGAAAATTACCTACGGACATCGTCCGTCAGTAGTTGCTTCGTAGTGACCGCCGAGCAGGCGAGAGTTTAAGCTGAAACACGGTGCTTTCTTCCACATGATTACCGGCGGACTAGTCCGTCAGTAAGTTATACTACAAGATTACCTACGGACTGGTTCCGTTAGTAATTACTGTTTTATATATAAACAGGCGAGAGATCCTATAAAATCGAACGCTGTTGTTTTTATACAAGGTTACCGACGGACAGTTCCGTCAGTGAAGACTGCCACAATATTACCTACGGATACTTTCTGTCGGTAATGCCTCTTTTTTATATAAGTAGGTGAGATTACTTATAAAATCAAACGTTGCTGTTTTCTGGGATGGATACCAACGGAATTTTCCATCGGTAATTTTGTTAGCTCAACGTTGTCCTTTTAGAGTTATATATATATATATATAGATATATATGTTTAAATATGTCAGTAAGCTTGGAAAAATTAAAACGTAGCGTGCTTGGTCTTTCTTCTTCCTCAGTGTTTGGTTTCCTCTTCTTTCTATCGTTCCGAACTTCCTCTTGAGTAAATCGTTCTCTTGCAAAGGCGTTGAACCATTGAAGAACACCATCTTTCTCTCATGCTTTTTGTCCATTGAGTAGCTCTATGTTTCTCTCAAGCTGCATATCCATTGAAGAGCTCCCTGTAGCTGGTTGAATCTCTGGTTCGTACACCATGTGAAGAGGGGCTGGAATCGGAGGGGTTTGAAATCGAAGGTGCTATAACCGGTAATATCTCAAGGATGGTGGGGTCCACCACAGACTGTACCTCTTGCCCCACAATCTACATCACATGCTCAGGTTCCACCGGGAGGGAACCTGCAACAACCTAGGGATGGAAGTAGTGATATGTCTGATAGTTTAGAATGACTGATTTAGTGTACGCATGATTATTGCATGTAAACTTCTTGGTTTTATCAGTATGTTTTAATGGGTGTTGTAGTTACGACATTGAATATTAGTTTTTGGATTTATAAAATTAGTTGGATTATATATATATATATACGCATTAAATATTTTATTTTTATGATTAATTAAATATTCTAAATATTGTGCTTATAATATATATAGTTATGTGCCTATTGAAATTTTTTACATTTTATTGTTTAATATTTTAATTCTAATATATTGGAAGTAAATGATAATATTTTTAATATAGCTTTATAATTTAAATATTTAAAAATGAAGAATAAATCAAAATATAAACTAAATAAGATTAAATTAATGCAAAATAACTATATTAAAACACTTCGGATTACCTACGGAATATTTCCGTAGGTTATACTTTACCTACGGATTACCTATGGAATGTTTAATAATGGTTGGTATAAAAATCCGTAGTAATCCGTGGGTAAAATTTTACCACCTAATATTCCTTAGGTAATACTTTACCGAAGGATTCCGACGACAACGTGAATGTTGGATAAAGCTGATGTGGATCGGATTGCCGACGGATTTCCGTAGGTAATTTACCTTCGGACTTTCGTAGGTAATACATCGGTAAGGAGCGCTGAGACTTCGTAGTAATCCGTAGGTAAATTACCGACAAAATCAACCGTCGGTAATATCATTACCGACCAAAGAAAGATAATACATTAATGATGATTAATAGGAAGTAGAACATGCAGATGATTACAGAAAACAACGGTAAATAATGAGGAAATTAATAAGCTGTAAGATGAAGTGGACATTATATTCATTACAGAATCGAATACTGATAGAAGGTTCGAATTTGAACACGGGCATATATTCTACGTTAAATCCATAAATAAAACGTGATATTAAACACTGTAAAATAACGATTTACATAATCGTAGTTGGTAAGTAAACGTTACATTACTACCATATAAGATTAAATATGGTAAATAATTAGTAAGAAATATCAAGAATTAACCCATCGGTAAAGATCATATAACTTCTAGGAACGACCTAAGAAAATTCGACGTGAAATGCGAGATGAAATGTTCCTATGGTGGATTATGAAAGAAGATGTTGACGGTATCGAAGATCGCGTAACGAAATCGATAATATACATAGGATAGTGATGAGGGATTCAAACTAGGGTGTAAAGGAATCGAGAAAGAATTAGACAATCGACGATGGAATCTAGAAAGGGAAATCTAGATTTACCTTCGGTACAAATAGTAACGATCTAGAGCATCTGATATTGTGAAAAGAAATACGGAATCTGTCGGTAATAATACATAGGGTAAATTAATAAAATTAAATTTAAGATGACCGATATAAAATAAAAATAAATATAATAGTACTTCACAATTACCATAAAGGTCCAATGATTAATATAATCACTTAGAGACATTGTGAAAAACTGATGAGGTAAAGGACTTACCGTCAAGTTAAAAGAAATTCGTAGGAAATCTTTACGGAGACTTCGATAAGTAGGTAAATTCAAAGATTGTTTAATTACCGATAAATACGATGAAAATTTTAGGGATATTTGTCGGTAATCCGTCAGTAAATGTGATACCTACGGATTACGATGAATTTGCTGTAGGTAAATCTGTTTTTCCTAGTAGTGTTCACAGTAAAAACCACAGAGGAGCTTTCATCAGGAAAGAACCACAACTTAAACACGGACAGTCACCTATGGGACCGTCATAAACCACCTCACCCTAAGTCCTTAAGTGTGCACACACCCTAGAAGGTACTTCTGACCTAAAGAAGTAGATCATAGAGCTTAACTGCGTTTCACTATTCGCAGGGCAAAATATATGTACAAGGTACAATGTCCCAACAAGTCATATGGAGCCCCTATGTGCCCAACAAATAACACGGTGCACCCAGGGCACCAACAAAGCAATATTTCCAACGTAAAGCTCCCAAAACCATAATAATATCTCAGTTGACAAACCTCAACCATTAATTCACAACACGCGAGAATAATTTCTAATATCTAAATCCCTAATAAGGGTTTCAAATCATCTTCAAATAATTGTAACCACATAATAAATCAACCATGAGCACAGAAGTTTACATTACACACACCACTACGAGGGCGGCTCAGCAGATTCACAAGTAGCACCCGTCGACAATTCTGGGTCTACATTCACAATAACCATAAAATTAATTTCCTAACTTCCATAATCTCGCAAAAGCCATAAGTTCTTAAAGGATCGGGGTGCTGACCGAGTAGGTCTGAGGTGTTAGTCTCAGACCAACCCTGCTTGGAGATACGTATTTGCCAAAGATAATAACGCGAAAGCTTTTGAATAAACTTAACAAGATAGGATTCTACTTATATTGAAATTCAATATGAATTACAACCTAGCTTCCTATCTTGGGATTTGACAGAGGTACTCTGTCTCATCCAACACTCGCTCTACTGTCGGCGTAGATCAATGCGTAACAAGAAGTAAAGGGGAGTATTTTGTGTACTCTCTAGGTAATAAATACCTAAGCTAAAGTGATAACGTCTGACTAAGATCTCTCAAAAATATTATCTTTCTCAATATGAGTTTATTTCTCTCTCTCAAAATATGGTAGTGAAAGCTCCAATTATTGCAAGTGACTTCACCTGCTTAAATACTGATAAACCCCAAAGTATTTACTCCCATGATGTGTCAAATGGTGTTTCCACGACGTCCCCACATCTTCCCACTACACATTGGGCGGGAAATATCTTAACTGCTCTGTAGAAGGACTCATTTTGGCACTCTTTAAGCTTGACCGCCTTGATTTTCGGGCCTGATCATAAGTGAACGTGTGTGACAGTTATTTCCTTAAATTTCTCCACGTTTTAATAGTAGAGGTTTGCCTCATAACTTCTAGAACTTTCCAGGAGAATATTATGTCGCAGAACGACTCCTTCCGCAGTCAGACTCCTTTGTCGCCCAGACTTACTCTGGTGTTATTATCAGCGATACTTTTTCTGTCACCAAACTTACTCTGTTGCCATTATCTGTAAAACCTTAGGTTCCAACAAATTCCCCCTTTTTGCTAATGATGGCAAAGGGAACCGACTCAGTCAAGATGAGATAAAGTTCCCCCTTAAGTTGATCATCATTTTATAAGTTGAGATGATTGAGATGAATGAAAACTGCTTGGTAGATCAAGTCAGTTGACAACCAAACTACATCTGTCGTAACTCTTTGTCTGTGGGTAGGCTCTGGATGACTTGTTCTGTAGTGGGAGTTACTGTTTCCTAAACTCATACTTTCTTTGACTTTGTCTCTTACCGTTGCATCAATCTCGAACCAACTCTTGCCGGCATCTAGGCTTTGGCAATCTTCAGCAAAACTCTAACATCTTCACATATTTTCCTCTTTTTGCAAATGATGTCAAAACCACTCAAGTGAATCACGTAGTAATAGTTAACCTGCAAAAAAGGACATACAAGCAAACAAGCTTGGAAGAACCAGCCTCATTGACTGATTCCCCCTTAGTCCATTATTCCCCCTAAGTTTGAGCACGTCATTTAAGACAAGACCAATGAAAAGTGCGTAATAGAATTAAACTAAGCTTAAACAAAATAATATGCTTGACCATCAAGAAAGGCAAAATCCATAAGTGCAATTCAAGTCTTCCGACCACCAGAAACATTAATTCGTCTTACTAAGAATGGGATTCACCGTTTTCCTCCTTTTGACATCATCAGGAAAAACAGGGTGAGTCTGCCTGACATCCAGAAGCAATCACATGGCTAAATAGCCAACCGACAAAGTCTGCCAAAGTTTTATAAAAACACCACCAAGATAAACAAAGTTTGAGATAGGTTGAAAGTATGGTTAAGGGTGTAGGCTAGGAAATGGGGTGTGGGACTTGGTCTGCATCTTGGTAATAACCCATTCATTCTAAATCTCAAGAGAGTGCTAGATGTGGCTAACCGTGGCAGTGAAGCATATTAGCCAAAGTATTCATACCCATATGTGCAAGCTAGTGTTGCTGTGAAGCGCAAACCAGAGTCACGCAAGTTCTACTCTTGAAAGTGGAGGCTGAGCAAGAGTACGTCTTCTTCAATTGAATATAGGTTGAAGAGACAATTGTAATATGCTTTGGTTTAGCCTTATCATGGGAATTTTATCTTTCTTTCTTTTCTTTTCCTCTTCCCTTTTTTTGGAAATTCACTTCAACTACGTGGGTATTTTTGCCAAACCGATTCTGTCTACAGATTGACTCTAGTAGTATTTCTTGGTCGAATGAAGGGAAGGGGTTGTAATGGATTTAGGTAGTAAGAGGTAGTGGGTTTTGGTTCAGTGGTAGTGGTAGTGGGTTTGGTAGGAGTGGCAAGGGCTTCGGCTGAGATAGTAGTGGAGCTTGGGCAAGGTAGGTTGGGTAATCGACTAGGGTTGTAGGGTGAGTTGGGCATTAGTAATGATGAACCCAAAGTGGATGAAATTTTTGTATGGTGAGACGGCCATGGGAGACTTAGTGATGGTTTCGAGAGTTAGGATAACAATAGTGCCTTGTTTGGAGGATTTTCGGCTTTGAGTTGGAGAGTGAGTAGGTATGGTTTAAGGGTTAGGAGAATTTGTGGGTTAATTATGAAAGCGAAGTAGCAATGGTTTCAAGATGATGGAGTTGGGTTTTGGAATAGTGAGATGCTTGATGTGGGTGCTTTGGTCGAGTTGGTATGAAAATCTTGACGGTTGTTTAATAAACATTTGTAGACAAAGTTTAGTTGAACTAGTTAACCAAGGAGAGTCTGGTGCCAGAAATACTATACCTGAGTACCTAGATTCTGCCTCCAAGAGGGAGAGGAGATACAACCCCCCTCAATCAGGACGAGTCATGCCATGATGTGTGCGAAAAAGCTCAAATGCACCCATGGGTGATGCCGTGGTAAATATCTGCAAGGTGGAGTCTGTGGAAACTTAGTTTGATTAGATTAAGTTCATCTCCACATGATCTCATAATAAATGAGAACTCAAGTATATAATTTAGTGCAAGCATGAAATTTAGAGAATTTGGCGACCTTTGCTGGTATTATCATACAGACCGAGTCTGCTTGCTTTCTGCACGTGATTCTCATATATATATTGGATAGTCATATCAACACGTGCCATATTGCCTTAAGATCACCAGTATTAGAGTCATAAACCATATTTCCTTACAATCACGAGTGATAGAGTCATTAATCTTATAACATAAGATTGGAGAAATAACAAATTTGAGAGACACTTGAGAGACTATGTCCTAAAATAACAATTAAGTACACATTATGAACTTTAAATAAAGAGGGGTTACTAGTGGAGCCAATTCTTATGATTTTTATGTGCATGTTGTATCTAAAAGTAACCTTTCCCCCTTGATGGTCTGAGTGAGTCATAAACTCAACTAGGTTTCCTGTCATATATCTTGAACAACCACTGTCCAGAAACCAAGAGTCATTGTTCCGAGCCACTCTGTCTGTAAAAAGCTACTGGTTAGTTTTGGGAACCCATATGTACTTGGGTCCCCTCTTAGACGACGATGAAGAACTATTATAGTAAAGATCACGAGCTTTGATATTAGCAGACACACGAGATATATTAAATGACAAATCATGACAAAGTTTATTACAGGAAGAGTCTGTATGACCATCATAACCACAATATCTACAAATTTTCATTGCAGAGGGAGTCTCACTTACCCTATCATGAGCGGTTTAATTTCTCACCATTGTGAGCCATCAAGCACATCAAACTGGTGGTGCCTGACTCCACCTTTTGTGAGTAGGAAATTTCGGCCATCTTGAGATTTTTGTCAGCCAATGCAGACTCTGATACCACTTGATAGGATCGGGGTGCTGATCGAGTAGGTCTGAGGTGTTAGTCTCATACCAACCCTGCTTGGAGATCCGTATTTGCCAAAGCTAATATCGCGGAAGATTTTGTACTAACTTAACAAGATAGGATTCTACTTATATTGAAGTTCAATATGAACTACAACCTAGCTTCCTATCTTGGGATTCGATAGAGGTACTCTGTCTCATCCAACACTCGCTCTACTCTCGGCGTAGATCAATGCGTAACAAGGAGTAAAGGGGAGTGTTTTGTGTGCTCTCTAGGTAATAAATACCTAAGCTAAAGTGACAAAGTCTCACTAAGATCTCTTAATATATTTTTTTTTTGTATAAACTTAACAAGATACAATTCTACTTATATTGAAATTCAATATGAATTACAACCTAGCTTCCTATCTTGGGATTCGACAGAGGTACTCTGTCTCATCCAACACTCGCTCTACTCTCGGCGTAAATCAATACGTAACAAGGAGTAAAGGGGAGTGTTTTATGGCTCTCTAGGTAATAAATACCTAAGCTAAAGTGACAAAGTCTCACTAAGATCTCTCAAAAATATTATCTCTCTCAATACGACTTTCTCTCTCTCTCGAAATGTGGAAGTGAAAGCTCCAATTATTGCAAGTGACTTCTACCTGCTTAAATACTAATAAACCCCGAAGTATCTGCTCCCATGATGTGTAAATTGGTGTTTCCACGACGTCCCACATCTTCCCACTACGCATTGGGCGGGAAATATCTCAACTGCTCTGCAGAGGGACTCGTTCTGGCGCTCTTTAGCTTGTCCTCCTTGATTTTCGGGCCTGATCATAAGTGAACATGTGTGACAGTTATTTCTTTTAATTTCTCCACGTTTTAACAGTAGAGGTTTGCCTCATAACTTCTAGAACTTTCCAGGAGAATATTATGTCGTTGAACGACTCCTTTCGCAGTCAGACTCCTTCGTCGCCCAGACTTACTCTAATGCTATTATCAGTGATAATTCATCTGTCACCAGACTTACTCTGTTGCCATTATCAGCAAAACCTTAGGTTCCAACAAGTTCCATTAAATTACAATTTCACCACATAACATTGTGATATTATAATTATACCTTTATACCATATCATATGATATTTTCACCTTATAATATAATTACCCTATAGTGTGTAACACTCCCATCTAAATTCCAGGCCCTACTGTTCCAACTTAATTCAATTAACTCCACATACTTTTTTTTATTACAAATCACATTACTTGTATAATGTTACCATTATATTCATATATCATATATTATGTCATATATACTCTTATAACTTGTATAAACTATGGTCATATATATATATTTTGAATATCGAACAGACCCATGGTCTGTCCAGTTTTACTTTACAGCCACCAAAACCCATAGTCTGTTTTATTTACCATTTCCACCCAGAACTTTTGGTATTTACAAATCCACCCCACATATCCAGTAATTTTTACATTTCCCTTTTAAACTTAATAAAGTCATCAATTAATTATTTATAACATCTAATTTGGTCAAAGTCACTTATATGGTCAAATGTTAACCTCTCAGTTTTGGTTTTGACCAGAACTTCCTAATATTTATGATTTTACCCTAACTTTCTTAGAAATTACATTTTAGCCCCAAACTTGTAAAATCTTACAACTTTCATTTAACTTCATTTCTAAGTCTACTTTTTGGCTTTATTATTCCTTAGCCCTCCAAACTTTATTTAATTACAGTTTTGATCCTAAACTTTATAATATTGACATAAATAACTTAATATATTGTAACACCCCTACTGTAAACTTAACGATAAAACGGAACTACATCGGAAAATATAACATAACGATAACTGAACGAGTTGGTGTTACACGCCGTTAGCCACCCACGTGGCTAACAAGGCAGAATACATACAATCGTATCGGTTTGATGCACAGACTCCCGAGCATAGTACTAAAACCATAAATACAACCAACTATACCGAGTATTAATATTTACAACCATCACTGTATAACTGTCAATCCTAAATATACCACCCTGGAAGCACAGACGCATCCCGGGTCCAACATCCAAAAACTAACAAAAGTATTTAAAGCCTAGGATCTAGAGCCACTCCGCTTCCTTGATCCTCATCCTGCAAAATAAAATATGGTGCCCCAAAGGGGCTCAGCAACACATGGCTGGTATGGCTAACGTGCAGCCCGTCGGCTACGGGGAAACACGCAACCAATTGTCATGATAACATGGCATTCATTTTATCACACAACATAAAAGCATAGCAATGGACATTGCATAGCAACAACAACATACAACATAACAGTGATGTCTCACTTTAGGAAAACAACCCAACATTAGTTAATCGACTTGGTATGCCTAGAAAGTGAACTCACTCCCATGTTAAGCTTGTTACATAAATCCTTACTGTTCTGTTGACGAACGAGTAACTTAACCTAAAGATGTGTCGGATATAGTGACCTAAGCACACCGTACATAATTTCCCCCTAGTCCGATCAATAGTCCGATAGGTAAGCCTTGGTTAAACTTGTGGGTGGTTGTGATCCAAGAAGGAAAAACAACCATAACATAAAGAGAGGCGAATCTGATTCAGATATCAACTCCCGTACATACACGCGTGATCGGAACGACCGGATTCCTCACTCCACGGTCAACCACTTGTTTGAAGTCCCATTGATGGTACTTGACACATTCAATCACAAATAAGTGTTTAGGTCCAGTTAGGCACACAAGGGAGATGAGATATAGTTTAACAACACAAACCACAACTAGCTCATACATAGCCATAGTTAGAACGTTCCTTGGGTTGAAACATTAAACCGAGTACCGCTCTCTTATGTGTCCTAGTTTAACTAACGGTTTAGTACGTATTCGAGGTTAACGGTGCCGGTACATTCACGCCACAACAATAACAATGACTGTAAACTCGTTTCATGATTTAAGTCTTACAAAGTCATAAACATGCAGAAAACAAACAACACACAAGCCGGTGTAAACCGGTAGCAAACAGACTGCAAGAAAACCATACCTTGGTCCTCGCTGCGTACGCATTCCACCGAAGGTAGTTCCTATACATGATTAATAATGTTAGTTAATTAACTTATTTAGTTTCCGATTTACTAAGCTTTTTACATGATTGTATGACATGTTTTTATGCTTAACTTACACTTGATTACCCTCATTATACCCACTAGGTTTACTACATAAGCCACATTTCTTTTTGTTTTTTTATTTGGGCCGACCGACCCAACCCCTGGGTCGGTCCGTTCCAGTAACAATTCCGGGTTTGAAAATTCTACTCCGACCGACCTTGACAGGGTCGTCCATTCCAGAAACATTTTGGTTCTTTGTTTTAGCCCGACCGACCCACCGACCGACCCACCCCCTGGGTCGGTCGATTCCATAAACTTTCACCGTTGCCTTATTACAGTCCGACCGACCCAGCCAGGGTCGGTCCCCTGGGTCGGTCGACTGCAGAAACTTCCCAAACATTATCAAACTTCCTCCAAACTTTTCCTCAAGCCTCCTAATGTGTTTTAACACCATTTGGCACACTTAAACCTTTATATAGCATCCACCAAACTCTTTTTCCAACTCTTTTCTAAACTCCTTAAACAATTACTCATTTACATACAAAATTCCTAACACTTGTAATGTTTTCCTTAAGTTCCTAAGTGGTAGTTTTATACCTATTACATCTACTAACCAAAGTGTTCTCCACCACATAATAACTACTTCAAAAGCATTATTTTTCATCCCTATCATTCCTCTTTCATAAACTTCCAAAGTCCTTCTCACAAGTTCATTCTTATTCTTTTCCATACATTTTTTTCCCTTGTTTTCCAAAACTTGCACAAGTCTTGAATACACTCCCACCATGACTTTGGTGTATCTTTAATCACCCATCTAATCTCTAAACTTCCTTGGACAATGCCTAAGTCACTTTAACACTTATAAACACTCTAATTCACATTCCTTTCACCAAATCAACCCTTAACACTTCCTAGTACAACCTAGATCACTAAACCTCATCACAACACCTAAAACTTCATGTTTCCTCTTCAATTTTGACATAGGTTTGCTAGCACTTTCATACACCAAAACACAAGGTTTTTCACCTTTAAACACTCAAGAACATTTATCCACACAAGAACGTTCTATACACACAACTAAACCTTAAACTACACTACATCATAATATAGTGCAAAATTTAAACTGATTGGCACTTAGGCCCTTAAATAACATGCTTTTAGGCCCTTAAATTGCATAAATCTTAAACACTTAATTTCCCACATAATATTTGCCTTTGACCTGCAAATACATACAACAACACATATGTCTTTAATAACCTCCTTGAGGATAGTTCTCTAGCTCATTTACCATTGGCTCCTTAGGTAGTTTATTAAGCATTTTAAAGCTTAATTTCCTAAGACACATTAAACCACATTAAGTTAGGTTATTTACCTCTTTTCTTCAAGTTTTCTTTTTCTTGTTTATTGGAATGAAGCTTAGCAAACAACTTGATCACTTGTCAACCTTCTATCCATACACACATATAAGGGTAATGAGCTTTAAGATTCATACTTAAACTCATACATAAACCCTAAGTTCACATAAGTGTTTTAAAACACAAAAATGGAAATTTACCTTGGAATTGAATGAGAATTGGATTAAGTATCAAGAGAGGACTCCACCTAGTCCTTGAAGTTTGGAATGAAGCTATGAAAGATCAAAAGAAGACACCATTAAATGGTGATTCTCGGTCATGAACAAAAACAAGAGGAAATGTTGATTTTCTTTAGTTTTCCTTACCTTCAAGCAAAGGAGAACAATGAGTTGTAAAAAGATGAGTTCTTACTCCTTCAATGGTGATTCCTCTTGGCACCGAAATGAAGATTTTAAAGATTTGAAAAGACAAAGTTGTAGAGCTTGACCAAACTAAGAGAATGATGGTCTTGGAATTAATTTTGGAGCTAGGAGTTATAAGCAATTGAAGATGGAGAATGGTATGGTTGCTGTAGCAAAAATATTTGGAGAAGGGGGGAGAAGGTTGGAGATGGTGGGAATCAAGATGGAAAGAAAAGAATGAGGTGAGAGGTTTGCTTTTGAAAGATATTTATGTAAAGGTAAATAGTCAACTTACTTATTTCTTATTTCTTTCTTTAATTAACTAGCATGTGGTGATGACTCACCTTGCTTCAAACCAGACCCCCTTTAGTATAATGGGATATTTGTGGCCTTTGTTGACCAATTAATTGACTTATGTTGACTTAATGCTAAACTAGCACTATTCACAAACTAATGCACATAATTGTGAAATTTTTTATTTCACATTGATTTAGACTTCCTAATGTGATACTAAGTAGTACACATGTTGATTAAAGAGTAATGATGGGCATTTAGCCACTCAAAACCCATTTCTAAGACAATTTTTCAAAAATGTGCTTTAAGACTTCTTAAAGCACATTTTGTGTTTTAACTTGTTTTCAAGCTTGGTTTTCTTTAGTAATTAGTTTAAAATGTCCATTAGCATGTAAATAAAGTCCTGGTAGGCACTTAGAGTCTTAACCAAGGTTATCCCAAGCTTAGAGCACATTTTTGCTCTAATTACCTTTATGGTATTTATTGTGTTTTCTATGGTTTAAATTGTTCACTAATGTTTCTAAGGTACTTTTTAGCCTTAATATACCATATCTTAATAATTAAACAACATATAAAGGTTTGAGGTATTTCAATCTACCCCCCTTAAAAGAACTTTGTCCCCAAAGTTCACACTTCCCTCGCATCTTTTAAATTAGAACACGGGGATTACTTGTTAAAAACAATACCTTCATAACAAACATACTTACATAACATCGAGCTCAAGGTCCCTGTAACATAACATCACTTAGACTCAAATGTCTTCAACATAGCAACATAGACAATGTATTTCAATACATACCCTACATACATAACCGAAACGGCTCTACCCCCTTAAAATAGGGGTACGCCACATACCCTATACATACAAATACTAAGGAGTAAACAACGACGGGTAATTCGCCCTCATTTTATCTTCTTTCTCCCATGTGGCCTCCTTGACTTCCTGGTTAGACCAGAGGACTTTCACCAGTCTTACAGACTTATGGCGAGTGTCTCGATTCTTAGTGTCCAGAATTCGCACTAGAGTCTCCACTGATCCCATGGTCGGCTGTAACGTTATCCTTTCGGGCTGAAGTACATGAGACGGATGAGACATATACTTCTTTAACTGTGATACATGAAATACATCATGTACCTTGCCCAGCTCAGCAGGTAAATCTAGCTTGTAAGCTCCCGGGCCTATCCGCTTCGTCACAACATAAGGCCCCACATATTTCGGGCTCAACTTGCCTTTCTGGCCAAAACCAAGGACTCCCTTCATGGGGGAAACTCTGAGAAATACCAGGTCGCCCACGGCGAACTCCAGGTCACGTCGTCGCACATCCGCGTATGATTTCTGCCTGTCCTGAGCTTCCTTCATGTTAGCTTGGATCTGGCGTACTTCTGCTTGTACTTGCTCTAGATATTCGGGTCCTATAATGACCGTCTCACTTGACTCATCCCAGCATAAAGGCGTGCGGCATGGTCTACCATAAAGCCTGGAAGGGAGACATCTTGATCAAAGCATGGTAACTATTGTTGTAGCTAAACTCAATCAGATGTAACTTATCAATCCAGCTGGTCTGAAAGTCAAGTGCACATGCACGTAACATATCCTCAAGCGTCTGGATGGTGCGCTCACTCTGACCATCTGTCTGAGGGTGGAATGCTGTACTCAGCTTCAGCTCGGTACCAAGCGCTTCCTGTGTAGTTCTCCAGTACCTCGAGATGAATCTGGTATCTCTATCAGACACAATAGTTTTCGGTACCCCATGATGTCATACAATCTCTCGGTCGAAGAGCTCTGCTAGCTTTGCCACTTTCCAGGTGTCTTTCATTGGTATGAATCGGGCCACCTTGGTCAGTCGGTCAACAACGACCCAAATCATATTCAGACCTCCCCTTGTAGGCGGAAGCCCTACTACGAAGTCCATGGAAATGTCATGGAACTTCCACTCTGGCACTGGCATTGGCTGCACCATACTACCAGGCCGTCAGTGCTTAAACTTGACTTTTTGACAAGTGAGACACCTAACCACATAATCATTAACATCCTTTTTCATTCCCGTCCACCAAAAATATCGTTTCATGTCCTTATACATCTTTGAAGCTCCGGGGTGAATCGAAGTCGTAGAACAGTGGGATTCACTCAGTATGCGCTCTTTTAGCTCGGCACTACTCCTCATAATACACAATCGGCCATTCATCCTAATCAGGTCATCATCATGGAATCAGAAATCATACTTCTGACCCTCGAATGTGCCATCAATTAGCTTCTGCCTGATTTCTAACATGTACTGATCCGACATCTGAGCACTCCGCACCTCTTCAACCAAGCTAGAATGAGAGACTAGTGAATGGAGAGAGTGTGCTCAGTGACTCAGTGCGTCAGCTACCACATTTGCCTTACCCTCTTTGTACTACAGGTTGATGTCGAAATCGTTTAAAAACTCGACCCACCTTTTTTGCCTCATGTTCAACTCTTTATGAGTGAATAAGTACTTCAAACTCTTGTGGTCTGAATAAATTGTCATGTTTACCTCATACAAATGATGTCGCCATATCTTCAAAGCAAAGACAATGGCACCCAATTCTAAGTCGTGGGTAGGGTAGTTCTCTTCATGCTTCTTCAGCTGTCGGGAGGCGTATGCTACGACCTTCCTGTGTTGCATCAACACACAACCCTTACCTCATCTGGATGTGTCGCTGTAGACCTCAATACCATCTGTACTGTCTGGTATAGTCAGGACTGGTGCAGATGTCAGAGCATCCTTGAGACTCTGGAAGGAACTCTCACAATCGTCTGTCCCCTTGAATGGTGCATCCTTCTTCATTAAGGAAGTCATCGGCTTCTAGACACTGGAGAAGTCCTTCACAAATCTCCTGTACTATCCTGCCAGACCGAGGAAGCTCCGGATATCGGTAACCATCTTCGGTCTAGGCCAGGTGCGCACTTGATCTATCTTGGCCGGATCAACAGCGATCCCTGCCTCGGAAATAACATGACCAAGGAATGAAACTTGGTTCAACCAGAATTCACACTTAGAGAATTTGGCATACAACTGGTTCTCTCTCAACGTTTGCAACACACTTCTCAGGTGACTTTCATGCTCACCCTTCGATTTCGAGTATACAAGTACATCATCGATAAAGACTACCACTAACTTATCCAACTAATCTCGGAACAAGCGGTTCATTAAGTCCATAAACTTGGCTGGTGCATTGGATAAACCAAATGGCATAACCATAAACTCGTAGTGACCGTATCTGGTTCTAAATGCGGTCTTCTCAGTGTCACTCTCTCGAATAGCAATCTGGTGGTAACCAGATCGTAGGTCGATCTTGGAGAATACTGATGCTCCTTTCAACTGGTCGAATAAATCGTCAATGCGTGGTAAAGGATTAGGGTTCTTCACCGTGACAACATTCAGCTCTCTATAGTCGATCCAGAGGCGGAGGCTACCGTCCTTCTTCTTCACGAAGAGGACTGGCGCTCCCCATGGTGAAACGCTCGGGCGTTTAAATCCCTTGTCGAATAGGTCTCGCAGCTGTTCTTTGAGCTCTGTCATCTCAGCTGGAGCCATGCGGTAGGGCACCTTCGCTATTGGTCCGGTTCCAGGCACCAACTCAATTTCAAACTCCACTTCCCGTGCTGGTGGCATGCCTGGCAGTTCCTTAGGAAAGACATCAGGAAATTCCAACCCTACCGGCACATCAGAGCTAAACTATGGATATCTCTCTATGTCCTGGACATAGCAGAGGTACACATCACTCTTTATTCGCAACTCACGATACATAGACATAGCGAAAATAATCTGAGTCGAAGGCTCCCTGGGCCTCTAGCGGTATGAAATGGTAACCCCAGTTGGACTCCGAAGAAGCAGTCGATGCTCGGCACACAGGATTCGACCCTTGTACCGCTCCAACCAGTTCATCCCCACAATAACATCAAATCCGAGTCCCTCGAACTCTATCATGTCGATCGGAAACTCTTCGTTCTTGATTCGAACAATAGCATCTCGGTGATAGCGGGTACACTTGATCTTCTCTTTCGACAGGAGAGTGACTAGGAAGTCAGGCATCTCTTCACCATCTTACCCCAGCCTCCTTGCAAATGAAAGTGAGACAAACGTGTGTGAGGCTCCAGAGTCGAACAAGATCGATGCGTCCACGCCATTAACTGGAAAAGTACCAGTGAGGATAGTGCCGCTTTTGCTGGCTTCTGCCTCATTACACACTCCCAGTATACCTCCCTTTCCGAGTGCATAGCCTAATTCAGTTCACAAACTTTATAAGTACACAGTATCAACACGGCTGACATACTTCCAAAACAACGTCGTCTTATTCATTAACATACTCCTTTACACCACAAGTTGGTTTACATTGTCAACTTAGCTAATATATAACATCCTTAGTATAAAGCCAGTTTCACCCATTACATGGTTACACAAGGCTTTAGAATTGCCGAATAGTCAAATTTAAACGTCCGGGTTTCATGTGTGTGGCATTAATTACTGTCGAAGGTGCGGTATTCAGTTTGATCTTCTTGATACCGTGATTCAGCATCCTCGACTTCCCACCCATGATTAATACATCTCTTGACTTCAACACTAACGTCTTTGCGAGATCAGCACGCTTTTGCTCGCCATACATAAACACTGCGGTATCACCAATGGACCAAGACACCACGAGTACTCCCTTACTCAGAGACTCGGGTGTTTCATCCTTATCTTGGTGTAAACCTAGCCGTCCACCTTTCCGGTAGAAGTACACAATACACAAATCTGCTTTAACACTCGGAATTGGATCTGATTCAACTTGCTGAGCAATTCCCACGGCGTGGTTAACGACCGCAAGGAATTCCTTAGGTATCCTCGGTACTACTACTCCGTCTTCCGCTCGTTCGTCCTGATATGTCTTGGTGTAAGGATTTCAGTCCTTACCCATGCACATCATCCTTAACTTCATCTTCAATCCACTCGAGTATTCGGGTGTGTAGAAACCTCCAGGTGCTGCTCCCAGTTCATCGCATCTTCGATGATGTGGATTTGTGCTTTGGGTGTCAGGTATCCATTTAATAATATCATACCTGGTTGGATAACCTGACATTGCTCCATCGGGAATTCGGTGATGCTGATAGTGGTTTCTTCGGGGTTCGATGTGGGAGGGATTGGATAACAAATATTGAAGGTTCCTAAGGTTTAGAATTATCTAACTTAGGTAAATTATACATTATACTTTAACTCTTTACTTATATAATTGCACATTTGGACTTGCTAACACTCCTGCATGAAATGCGGTAAGTAGTCACTTACTTCACTCAGTGGTTTAAGTAGTACCTGGTCTAGAAGAGGGTCCAGCAGCCTCTGATCGGGCTACCACATTCAGGGTGGCCTTGCCAGCTCCCGACCCTTTCCCCTTCTGGGAGTTAGTGTTTCCTTGATCTGAGGGCGGCTGGTTATTCGCCTTTGGGCTTTTAGCGGTTGCGGCAGCCTTACCCTTCCATTGCCCCTTAGGCCTATAGTTTCTGCCGTTGGGGTTCTGGTAGCACTCGAAGTCACGGTGCCCCATCTTCTTGCAGTAGCGACACTGCACATCGTTTCCCTTGCAGTCCTTGCCGGGGTGGTCTCCGTTGCACCACTAGCAGTAGTAGTAGCGCTCCGGTCCAGTGCCCATGCTAGCTGCTATCACATTACGCCATTAATACACACTTCACAACATAACAACACACACATCTAAACTTTGGTACACGGAAATAGTAGTTACCCTTGGGCGGGTGAGAGCGTAGGGGCTTTGCCGCATTGGCATAAGTGAGCTGCAATGGCTCCTCAGCAGTGGTGGTCTGGGCTTGGCCTTTGCCACCCTGGTGCTGGCCTTTCTGGGACTGGGGGTAAGGTTTTTCTTCTTTCCTCCCCCGTACCCTTGCACGCTTTGGCCCTCGCTCGAAGCCTTGCGCTTGTGCGCATTCTCCTCGCCCTTAGACGGATGGTGATCTCAACCTTAGCAACGGCATGATAGCACTCCTGAATTTAGGATGTCAGTCATGCCCCGCATATTAAACTCACAAACTCACATTCACATTTACTCACTGTATACACTTATTCACATCACACTGTACTTTAATTACCTGCAAGGTGGTATATTCAGCTGGCCTCATCCCATAGCGTAGGCGGTGTCTAAGTCCGTTGTAAAAATGGTTTACCAGAACCCGGTTTGAATAACCCAGATCTGGTAACAAGTGGATAAGGTCGGTGAAGGATGTTATAACCCGTATAATTGCAACCTTATTATATATCAGTTACTACGATATTCTAAGTTGGATTAATCCCTTCGTCAGCTAGGACACCGGTGGTATTCTTTTAATTGCCAAGGGCGAGGAGGTCATTACCCCTGCTATTTAAGGTAATCAGATTATTTGATAATAAGTAAAGGAATTACTTATTTATTTTCCTTCTTAATCACTTCTAATTCCCGATCAATTCTTTCACGTCAGTTCAGTCGTGAGGAGCGCCTCTCATCATGGTTTGAACGACAGTTTTCTCTGCCCTCTCTCTCTCTCAATTTCTCACTTTGCTGAAACGGTGAATGTTCTGCTGCAATCAGATTGGAGGTCTTCGCTGCTGGGTGTTCCGCCTTCGTTACTCAGGTTTGGATTCTCTGATTGTGTCGGTCGGTGTTGCGTTCTTCCCTCTTCTGTTTTCTGATTTTTGAAACTTCAAATTGCTGAATTCAGAGACAACGGGGTTGCTGTCGATCTGTGGTCTGCACGGGCTGTGAGCTGTTGCGAATTGTTGGATTCTCTGCACATTGGGTTCAGGTTCGTGTTGCAGATTAAGGGTTGTGTTGTCTCGGTTTGTCTCTTCCGTTTTTCTGATTTTGGATTATCGTTTATGGGAATTCAGTGGCTGTTCGGTTCGGTCTGGTTGAGCAATTGTTCGTTGTTGTTGTTGCTGCATTCTATGGATTTTCTGCACTCTGAACTGAGGTAGGTGGTTACTCGATTCGGTTTGGAAGTTCAGCCATGGGGATTGCAACGGTTCTGTTTCGTGTGTGAATTCTCTTTGTGATGTCTGTTTGGTTGCGTTTTGGAATGGTTAAAACCCCATGGTTCTCTGTTTTTCTCTGTGTTTTGGTGTGTGTATCAATTTGGCAATTCGTGATGATGTTTTTGCACAACTTTCTGCTCTGTTCGTCTTCTGGAAAATGCAGTTTTTGCACTGTCCGAACTTCCGTCCAAGCTTTGAAGTTCGGACAGTGCATTTTGCTCTTCTGATTTTCAAAGTTCGGGGTATGTCCGAACATTGGTCCGAACGTGGATGTTCGGACACACCCTCAGGTTTTCTTCTGATTTAAGTTCGACCTGTGTCCGAACTTCGATGTCCGGACACAAGGTTGGACATACCGCGTAATTCCTTTCCATAACACGTCCGAACATCAGTCCGAACATGGATGTTCGGACATTCTGAAATCCTCTATCTGATTTTAGTTCGACTTGTGTCCGAACATTGATGTCCGGACACAAGTTCGGACACCTCTTTGTTTTCAGCATAACTTCTTCGTTTGAACTCCGATTTGAGTGCCGTCTGCGGCGTTGGATTCCTTATGATCTGTGCTACTGATTTATGAGTGTTTTGGCATATTTAAATGCAACTTGGCTTCTGTTTAAGAAATCCTTCTGTTTTGGGACATTACACATTGTTTCTGAGCCGTGAATGGCTGGGTCGAGCTATTCCGTGGTATACCATGTAGACGTCATTCTGAGTGTGGGTCATTCCCTTTCTGTTCTGTGGGGTTGACGAACCCTTTGGCTCTTTCGAGTCATTTCTACGTTGCCGAGAGACCTGGTATGGTCTATGGGTCTTCGACCCTTCTGAGTGTGTGCATTGTGCCTTGTCCCCTTTCTGTTTAAGTGTTCTGACTGTTTCTGAATTGGGAACCCTTGAGTTCCACTCTGTTTCTATTCTGAAAGCTTCTGGATATTGAGTATTGTGGATATAATGCTTATCTTCTCCTTCTTCTG
This sequence comes from Limonium bicolor, assembly GCA_023374045.1. Taxonomy (NCBI): domain Eukaryota; kingdom Viridiplantae; phylum Streptophyta; class Magnoliopsida; order Caryophyllales; family Plumbaginaceae; genus Limonium; species Limonium bicolor. The sequence goes on along the minus strand of CM041780.1, from coordinate 45,085,768 downwards.
TTTTCAATTGTTTTGAGCGACCTTACTGATGACGGTCGCTGCTTACTGGGCATAGTTGTGTGCTCATTCCCCTACTTCTAACATTTTTTGCAGATTGATCAGCGAGGATCATCTTGAGTTCTGGAGCTATAGTGTTTAGCTTTTGTTGTTCGTTCAGTTTGATATTTGTGACGTTGTAGCCTTCGAGCCTTACACTGTTTTGACTTCTGTTTCTGACTCAGTTATGTATTTGGGGTTTTGTATTACTTCCGCTGAATTTGAATACTTTGGTTTACAATGTTTATGTAAACTCTGTTTTGGGCCTTTATTGCATTTGAGTGTTTTAGAGCCTTGCGTTATTGGTAGTAATACGCGGCGTGTAATACCCTTAACTCTTAGGCCGGTTTTAGGGGTGTTACATTTAGTGGTATCAGAGCCAGGTTTGGCTTTCTTTGGTGTCTGTGGGTGTGTTTGCTTGTGTGAGAGTCAGTTGTGACAGTGGTTGACAGTATGAGTTAGTTTTGATAAGTTTTGGAATTGTGTATCGCAGAATGCCTCCTCGTAGGACACCAGTGACCCCTCAGGGAGAGGCTACAGAGGCAGTGCAGCAGTTTGTGACTCAGCTGATGCAGACTATGGCTGCAGCTACTGGGGGAGCTGGTGGAGGAGCAGGCGGCGCAGGCCCAGCAGGGGCGAATGCTGTGGGAGGCCGAGTCCGAGCACTCCAGGAGTTCATGAAGCTAAAGCCGCCTTCCTTCGACGGCTGTGGCGACCCTCAGGAGGCGAGCCATTGGATTACTGAGGTCGAGGACCTGCTGAGAGTGATGGGGTCGGAGGACGACCAGAAGGTAGACTTCGCCACGTTCCTCTTTAAGGGGGAGGCGAAGGAGTGGTGGCGTATGGTGATGGGTAGGCATCCCCAGCCTTGGACCTGGGATCAGTTCTGCTTGGAGTTCAACAACCAGTTCTATCCGGACGTCTACAAGGACCAGAAGATCAATGAGTACAACCGGCTGCGTCAGGGGAGAGAGATGTCTGTGGAGGAGTACGTGAGGAAGTTTGTGACCCTTTCGAAGTATGCTCCGGAGCCAGATGAGCATAGGAAGGCTCGTAAGTTCGAGAGCGGATTGAGACCAGACATCAGGTCCGCGGTGACACCTCTTCGTCACCGGACCTTCAGAGATGTGGCGGATGTCGCCCTGCTGGTAGAGGCTGACATCAGGGGCAGACAGGCGGGCAAGGACCATAAGGGGAAGAGGCGTGCTGAGGAGCCTCAGAAGAAGGAGGCTGCTGCTCCTCAGAAGAAGCAGTCCTATGGAGATCGTCGGGGAGCTTCTTCATCTTCGTCAGCTGGGGCGAAGTGTACGTCTTGTGGTCACTCCCATCCTGGTAGGGAGTGCTACAAGAAGACTGGTGCCTGCTTTAAGTGCGGGTCGATGGAGCACCGGATCGCTCAGTGCCCTCAGGCATCCGGTAGAGGCTCAGGAGATAGAGGCACCGGCTCAGATTTAGGGGCGAGGTCCGATCAGAAGAAGCCTCAAACTCAGGCCCGAGTGTATGCTATGGCTGGAGAGCGTGATCGTGCTGGTGATCGCGTCGTCTCAGGTATCCTCCAGATCCATTCTCAGGATGTATTTTGTCTGTTTGACTCTGGAGCTACGCACTCCTATATTTGCTGTGATTTGTTGAGTGATCTTGGACTGACTGCTCTACCTAGTGAGGTAGACCTGTGTGTGAGTAGTCCATTAGGTGGGGTTGCCCCTTGTGTGCTGAATTCTGTGTGTAAGGCTTGTCCCATAGTAGTTAGGGACAAGACCTTCTTTGCTGACCTCATCCCGATGCGGATGACCTGTTTTGATGTGATTTTGGGCATGGATTGGCTAGCAGAGCACCATGCCCATATAGATTGTGCAGCGAGGAGAGTAGTATTTGATCTGCCAGGCGGGACTCGCTTTGCTTTCTCTGGGAATGCAGTGCCATGTGCGCCTGTGATTGTGTCAGCAATGCAGGCAGCCAGTTTCTTGAGGAAGGGTTGCCAGAGCTTCTTATGTTATCTGCCAGAGGTGCGTGAGGGGTCTAGCTTGGAGAGCATCCCGATTGTCAGAGAGTTTCCTGAGGTCTTCCAGGACGACGTGCCCGGACTTCCACCAGTGCGAGAGGTGGAGTTCACGATCGATTTAGCGCCAGGGACTCAGCCCATCTCTAGGGCCCCTTACCGTATGAGTCCGGCGGAGTTGAAGGAGCTGAAGGTTCAGCTTCAGGAGTTGCTAGATAAGGGCTTCATTCGCCCTGGCGTTTCGCCTTGGGGAGCGCCAGTGCTGTTTGTGAAGAAGAAGGATGGGACCTTCAGATTGTGCATCGACTATAGAGAGCTGAACAAAGTGACCATCAAGAATCGCTATCCCCTTCCGCGCATAGATGATTTGTTTGACCAGTTGGCGGGCGCCATAGTGTTCTCGAAGATAGATCTTCGTTCAGGCTACCATCAGTTGAGGATTAAGGCCGAGGATGTGCCTAAGTCTGCCTTTAGGACTCGTTATGGTCATTACGAGTTCCTAGTCATGCCATTTGGTTTGACTAATGCTCCATCAGTATTCATGGATATGATGAACCGGGTTTTCAAACCCTATCTGGATCAGTTTGTAGTGGTCTTCATAGATGATATCTTTGTGTACTCCAAGAGCGCAGAGGAGTATGAGGAGCATCTGAGGATTGTTTTGCAGACGTTGAAGGATCGTGAGCTGTATGCTAAGTTGAAGAAGTGTGACTTCTGGCTTGATCGCGTGGTATTCTTGGGACATGTGGTCTCGAAGGACGGTATCTCAGTGGATCCTGTGAAGATTAGAGCTGTGATGGAGTGGGCGAGGCCCACGAATGTTGCTGAGATTCGCAGTTTCCTTGGGTTAGCTGGGTACTACAGGAAGTTCGTTGAGGGGTTCTCTAAGATTGTATCCCCGCTGACCCGTCTGTTGAGGAAGGAGATCAAGTATGAGTGGAGCGAGGCTTGCGAGCAGAGTTTCTAGGAGATTAAGAAGAGACTGACTACTGCACCGATCCTGACTTTGCCATCTGGGACCGAGGGATTTGAGGTTTTCTGTGATGCGTCCCATAAGGGACTAGGATGTGTTTTGATGCAGCAGGGTAAGGTGGTGGCTTATGGCTCTCGGCAGCTTAAGCCTTATGAGAAGAACTACCCTACCCACGATCTGGAGTTGGCAGCTGTGGTTTTCGCGCTGAAGATTTGGAGACATTACCTGTACGGGGCGTCGTGTAAGGTTTACACGGACCATAAGAGTCTCAAGTATTTGTTCACTCAGAAGGAGCTGAACTTGAGACAGAGGAGGTGGTTGGAGCTACTTCACGACTACGATTTAGAGATTCTCTACCACCCCGGTAGAGCGAATGTTGTAGCAGACGCTTTGAGTCGGAGAGGTGCTCCGGGTGTGGCTTGTGCTTTGACTGGAGTTCAGAGGTCCGCCTTGGAGCTTCAGCGTATGGGCGTTTGGGTAGTCAGACCAGCTAGTGCCAGTGTGATAGCAGCGCTTCAGGTTCAGTCTTCGTTGGTCGACAGGATCCGGGTTGGTCAGGAGGCAGATTCAGCTTTGTGTCGGATCAGAGAGGGGCTGCCTTCAGAGTAGAATTCAGACTTCAGTGTCTCCAGTGATGGGTGTCTGCGTTTCAGAGGCCGTGTATGTGTGCAAGACGATGCAGTTCTGCGTAGAGAGATCCTTCAGGAGGCTCATGGAGTGCCATATTCAGTTCACCCAGGAGGGGTGAAGATGTATTGAGATCTCAGGGAGTCATTCTGGTGGTCTGGGATAAAGCGTGACATCTCCGAGTTTGTTTCGAAGTGCCAGACCTGTTAGCAGATTAAGGCTGAGCACCAGAGGCCAGCGGGTTTGCTTCAGCCCCTTCCCATTCCTGAGTGGAAGTGGGAGAGTGTGGGGATGGATTTTGTCATGGGTTTGCCCAGGACTCCTTCGGGTTGTGATGCCGTATGGGTGATAGTTGATCGTCTGACAAAGTCTGCTCATTTTCTGCCGGTGAAGAAGACATTCAGTTTAGAACTTTTAGCTCGTCTGTATCTCGATGAGATAGTGAGGCTTCACGGTGTGCCTACTACTATTGTGTCTGATCGTGACCCACGTTTTGTTTTGAGATTTTGGCGCAGTTTGCATAAGGCCTTGGGTACGAATTTAGCCTTCAGTTCAGCTTACCATCCTCAGTCGGATGGCCAGACAGAGAGGACTAATCAGGTTTTGGAGGACATGCTTCGCGCATGTGTCCTGGATTTTGGAGGTAGCTGGGAGCAGCATGTGACTCTGATTGAGTTTGCCTACAACAACAGCTTTCAGGCGAGCATTGGTATGGCTCCGTTTGAAGCGTTGTATGGTAGGAGGTGCAGGTCACCCATCTGTTGGGATGACCTGAAGGAGAGAGCGTTGGTTGGACCTGAGCTGGTGCAGGGTTGAGTAGAGAAGATCAGGGTGATTCGAGAGCGTTTGCTCGTTGCTCAGAGTAGACAGAAATGTTATGCAGACCAGAGGCGTAGGCCGCTCGAGTTCGAGGTTGGAGACCAGTTTTCTTGAGAGTTTCTCCAATTAGGGGAGTAGTCCGTTTTGGGAAGCGTGGGAAGCTTAGCCCAAGGTTCGTTGGACCGTTTGAGATTTTAGAGAGGATTGGCCTTGTGGCCTACCGTCTAGCCTTGCCTCCATCTTTGTCAGTTGTGCATAACGTCTTCCATGTGTCTATGTTGAGGAAGTATCTGCATGATCCGTCTCATGTGATCGACTACAGCCAGCTTCAGTTGAGGGAGGACTGCAGTTTCGAGGCGGTGCCTACCCGTATTCTGGCTACAGATGTTCGTCAGCTCCGTAGTAAGACCATGCCTATGGTTAAGGTTCAATGGTCTGATCAGTCAGAAAGTGAAGCGACGTGGGAGCTCGAGGAAGAGCTGCGCGCCAAGTTTCCCTCCCTTTTCGAGCGGTGAGGTGAGTCAATTTCGAGGACGAAGTTCTTTTAAGGGGGAGGTGATGTTATAACCCGTATAATTGCAACCTTATTATATATCAGTTACTATGATATTCTAAGTTGGATTAATCCCTTCGTCAGCTAGGACACCGGTGGTATTCTTTTAATTGCCAAGGGCGAGGAGGTCATTACCCCTGCTATTTAAGGTAATCAGATTATTTGATAATAAGTAAAGGAATTACTTATTTATTTTCCTTCTTAATCACTTCTAATTCCCGATCAATTCTTTCACGTCAGTTCAGTCGTGAGGAGCGCCTCTCATCGTGGTTTGAACGACAGTTTTCTCTGCCCTCTCTCTCTCTCAATTTCTCACTTTGCTGAAACGGTGAATGTTCTGCTGCAATCAGATTGGAGGTCTTCGCTGCTGGGTGTTCCGCCTTCGTTACTCAGGTTTGGATTCTCTGATTGTGTCGGTCGGTGTTGCGTTCTTCCCTCTTCTGTTTTCTGATTTTTGAAACTTCGAATTGCTGAATTCAGAGACAACGGGGTTGCTGTCGATCTGTGGTCTGCACGGGCTGTGAGCTGTTGCGAATTGTTGGATTCTCTGCACATTGGGTTCAGGTTCGTGTTGCAGATTAAGGGTTGTGTTGTCTCGGTTTGTCTCTTCCATTTTTCTGATTTTGGATTATCGTTTATGGGAATTCAGTGGCTGTTCGGTTCGGTCTGGTTGAGCAATTGTTCGTTGCTGTTGTTGCTGCGTTCTGTGGATTTTCTACACTCTGAACTGAGGTAGGTGGTTACTCGATTCGGTTTGGAAGTTCAGCCACGGGGATTGCAACGGTTCTATTTCGTGTGTGAATTCTCTTTGTGATGTCTGTTTGCTTGCGTTTTGGAATGGTTAAAACCCCATGGTTCTCTGTTTTTCTCTGTGATTTGGTGTGTGTATCAATTTGGCAATTCGTGATGATGTTTTTGCACAAGTTTCTGCTCTGTTCGTCTTCTGGAAAATGCAGTTTTCGCACTGTCCGAACTTCCGTCCGAGCTTTGAAGTTCGGACAGTGCGTTTTGCTCTTCTGATTTTCAAAGTTCGGGGTATGTCCGAACATCGGTCCGAACGTGGATGTTCGGACACACCCTCAGGTTTTCTTCTGATTTAAGTTTGACCTGTGTCCGAACTTCGACATCCGGACACAAGGTCGGACATACCGCGTAATTCCTTTCCGTAACACGTCCGAACATGGATGTTCGGACATTCTGAAATCCTCTATCTGATTTTAGTTCGACTTGTGTCCGAACATTGATGTCCGGACACAAGTTCGGACACCTCTCTGTTTTCAGCATAACTTCTTCGTTTGAACTCCGATTTGAGTGCCGTCTGCGGCGTTGGATTCCTTATGATCTGTGCTACTGATTTATGAGTGTTTTGGCATATTTAAATGCAACTTTGCTTCTGTTTAAGCAATCCTTCTGTTTTGGGACATTACACATTGTTTCTGAGCCGTGATTGGTTGGGTCGAGCTATTCCGTGGTATACCATGTAGACGTCGTTCTGAGTGTGGGTCATTCCCTTTCTGTTCTGTGGGGTTGACGAACCCTTTGGCTCTTTCGAGTCATTTTTGTGTTGCCGAGAGACCTGGTATGGTCTATGGGTCTTCGACCCTTTTGAGTGTGTGCATTGTGTCTTGTCCCCTTTCTGTTTAAGTGTTCTGACTGTTTCTGAATTGGGAACCCTTGAGTTCCACTCTGTTTCTGTTCTGAAAGCTTCTGGATATTGAGTATTGCGGATATAATGCTTATCTTCTCCTTCTTCTGTTTTCAATTGTTTTGAGCGACCTTACTGATGACGGTCGCTGCTTACTGGGCATAGTTGTGTGCTCATTCCCCTACTTCTAACATTTTTTGCAGATTGATCAGCGAGGATCATCTTGAGTTCTGGAGCTATAGTGTTTAGCTTTTGTTGTTCGTTCAGTTTGATATTTGTGACGTTGTAGCCTTCGGGCCTTACACTATTTTGACTTCTGTTTCTGACTCAGTTATGTATTTAGGGTTTTGTATTACTTCCGCTGAATTTGAATACTTTGGTTTACAATGTTTATGTAAACTTTGTTTTGGGCCTTTATTGCATTTGAGTGTTTTAGAGCCTTGCGTTATTGGTAGTAATACGCGGCGTATAATACCCTTAACTCTTAGGCCGGTTTTAGGGGTGTTACAAAGGAGGTGTAGTACTCGTCTACCGACATCTTGTCCCCTTGCCTTAGACTGTCCAGCTCGAGGCGCTTAGCCTCTTATACATGCACCGGGTAGTACTTGGCTCGCAGCAGAGCCGTGTACTCCCTCCATCCAAACTCAGGATCAGCTATCCTGTCATCTCTCACAAGCTTCCACCAACTCCCTGCCGAACCCTTCAGATAGTAAGCGGCAGGACGAACCTTGGAACCAGCAGGCACGTCCAAGGTCTCGTAAGGGGTTTTCAATTCAGAGATATACGCCTCCAGCTTACTCGGGTCGGTCTCCCCGCGGAATGACGGTTGTCTCAAATCTGCCAACGCTTTGACCCAGTTGGTCTCGTGTGGAGGTGGTGGTGGCTGAACCCCAGGCTGTTGTCCCTGCTGCACCGCAACGACCAGCTGAGGCACCATCTAGGCAACGGCAGCCGCTACTGCGTCGGCCATCACTTGTGCCGTCGGGTTATCCCCCAGTTCTCCCGTATTGCGCCCGCGGCCTCCTCCCCGTGGTCGGCCTACCATCTGAATTCACACGAACATACATTAGCACTATGCTTGCAAACTTATCGGTCCCAACGGTTGTAACGCCTTTCCGACAATAAGGTAAATCCACACTTAATTAGTGGTTAACCTTTCCTTAACTGCTCACTCAGGTAACTAAGGTTAAATTTCCTAACTCGGTATGTCTCTAAGCTCGGTATTCCGGTCATTAGAGCGATACTTCGCTCTGATACCACTTTTTGTAACCCCCTACTGTAAACTTAACGATAAAACGAAACTGCAGCGAAAAATATACAACATAACGATAACTGAACGAGTTGGTGTTACACGCCGTTAGCTACCCACGTGGCTAACAAGGCAGAATACATACAATCCTATCGGTTTGATGCACAGACTCCCGAGCATAGTACTAAAACCATAAATACAACCAACTATACCAAGTATTAATATTTTGAACCATCACTGTATAACTGTTAATCCTAAATATACCACCCCAGAAGCACAGGCGCATCCCGGGTCCAACATCCCAAAACTAACAAAAGTATTTCGTAAAGCCTAGGATCTAGAGCCACTCCGCTTCCTCGATCCTCATCCTGCAAAATAAAATATGGTGCCCCAAAGGGGCTCAGCAACACATGGCTGGTATGGCTAACGTGTAGCCTGTTGGCTACCGGGATACACGCAACCAATTTTCATGATAACATGACATTCATTTTATCACACAACAAAAAAGCATAGCAATGGACATTGCATAGCAACATTAACATACAACATAACAGGGATGTCTCACTTTAGGAAAACAACCCAACATTAGTTAGTCGACTTGGTTAGCCTAGAAAGTGAATTCACTCTCATGTTAAGCTTTATACATAACTCGTTACTGTTCTGTTGACGAACGAGTAACTTAACCCAAAGATGTGTCCGATATAGTGACCCAAGCACACCGTACATAATTTCCCCCTAGTCAGATCAGTAGTCAAATAGGTAAGCCTTGGTTAAGCTTGTGGGTGGTTGTAATCAAGAAGGAAAAACAACCAAAACATAAAGAGAGGCGAATCTGATTCAGATATCAACTCCCATACATACACGCGTGACCGGAACAACCGGATTTCTCACTCCCCGGTTAACCACTTGTTAGAAGTCCCATTGATGGTACTTGACACATTCAATCACAAATAAGTGTTTAGGTCCAGTTAGGCACACAAGGGAGATGAGATATAGTTTAACAACACAAACCACAACTAGCTCATACATAGCCATAGTTAGAACGTTCCTTGGGTTGAAACATTAAACCGAGTACCGCTCTCTTATGTGTCCTAGTTTAACTAACGGTTTAGTACGTATTCGAGGTTAACGGTACCGGTGCACTCACGTCACAACAATAACAATGACTGTAAACTCGTTTCATGATTTAAGTCTTACAAAGTCATAAACATACAAAAAACAAACAACACACAAGCCGGTGTAAACCGGTAGCAAACAGACTACAAGAAAACCATACCTTGGTCCTTGCTGCGTACGAGTTCCACCGAAGGTAGTTCCTATACATGATTAATAATGTTAGTTTCTGATTTACTAAGCTTTTTACATGATTGTATGACATGTTTTTATGCTTAACTTACACTTGATTACCCACATTATACCCACTAGGGTTTACTACATAAGCCACATTTCTTTTCTGTTTTTTTTTTAATTTGGGCCGATCGACCCTCCGACCAACCCAACCCCTAGGTCGGTCCGTTCCAGTAACAATTCTTGGTTTGAAAATTCTACTCCGACCGACCTTGACAGGGTCGGTCCATTCCAGAAACATTTTGGTTCTTTGTTTTTAGCCCGACCGACCCAACCCCCTGGGTCGGTCGATTCCAGAAACTTTCTCTATTGCCTTATTACAGTCCGACCGATCCAGCAGGGTCGGTCCCCTGGGTCGGTCGACTGCAGAAACTTCCCAAACATTGTCAAACTTCCTCCAAACTTTTCCTCAAGCCTCCTAATGTGTTTTAACACCATTTGGCACACTTAAACCTTTATATAGCATCCACCAAACTCTTTTTCCAACTCTTTTCTAAACTCCTTAAACAATTACTCATTTACATACAAAATTCCTAACACTTGTCATGTTTTTCCTTAAGTTCCAAAGTGGTAGTTTTATACCTATTACATCTACTAACCAAAGTGTTCTCCACCACATAATAACTACTCCAAAAGCATTATTTTGCATCCCTATCATTCCTCTTTCATAAACTTCCAAAGTCCTTCTCACATGTTCATTCTAATTCTATTCCATACATTTTTTCCCTTGGTTTCCAAAACTTGTACAAGTCTTAAATACACTCCCACCATGACTTTGGTGTATCTTTAATCACCCATCTAATCTCTAAAATTCCTTGGACAATGCCTAAGTCACTTTAACACTTATAAACACTCTAATTCACATTCTTTTCACCAAATCAACCCTTAACACTTCCTAGTACAACCTAGATCACTAAACCTCATCACAACACCTAAAACTTCATGTTTCCTCTTCAATTTTGTCATAGCTTTGCTAGCACTTTCATACACCAAAACACAAGGTTTTTCACCTTTAAACACTCAAGAACATTTTTCTTCACAAGAACGTTCTTTACACACAACTAAACCTTAAACTACACTACATAATAATATAGTGCATAATTTAAACTGCTTGGCACTTAGGCCCTTAAATAACATGGCTCTTTGGCCCTTAAATTGCATAAATCTTAAACACTAAGTTTCCCACATAATATTTTCCTTTGACCTGCAAATACATACAACAACACATATGTCTTTAATAACCTCCTTGAGGATAGTTCTCTAGCTCATTTACCATTGGCTCCTTAGGTAGTTTATTAAGCATTTTAAAGCTCAATTTCCTAAGACACATTAAACCACATTAAGTTATTTACCTTTCCTAAAAGGGGGAGACGAGGCTTGGAGTATCCAAGGTGAGCCGAAGGCGAAGGGTTGTCATAGATAAGATTGTGTATTTCTTTTCTTGTTTTCATGGATTGAAGCTTAGCAAGGAACTTGATCACTTGTCAACCTTCTATCCATACACACATATAAGGGTAATGAGCTTTAAGATTCATACTTAAACTCATATATAAACCCTAAATTTACATAAGTGTTTTAAAACACAAAAATGGAAATTTACCTTGAAATTGAATGAGAATTGGATTAAGTATCAAGAGAGGACTCCACCTAGTCCTTGAAGTTTGGAATGAAGCTATGATAGATCAAAAGAAGACACCATTAAATGGTGATTCTCGGTCATGAACAAAAACAAGAGGAAATGTAGATTTTCTTTGGTTTTCCTTACCTTGAAGCAAAGAAGAACAATGAGGTGTAAAAAGATGAGTTCTTGCTCCATCAATGGTGATTCCTCTTGGTACCAAAATGGAGCTTTTGAAGATTTGAAAAGACAAAGTTGCAGAGCTTGACCAAACTATGAGAATGGTGTCTTGGAATTAATTTTGGAGCATGGAGCTAGGAGTTATTAGCAATTGAAGATGGAGAATGGTATGGTTGCTGTAGCAAAACCATTTGGAGAAGGGAGGAGAAGGTTGGATACGGTGGGAATCAAGAAGGAAAGAAAAGAATGAGGTGAGAGGTTTGCTTTTGAAAGATATTTAAGTAAAGGTGAATAGTTAACTTACTTATTTCTTCTTTCTTTCTTTAACTAACTAGCATGTGGTGATGACTCACCTTGTTTAAAACCGGCCCCACTTTAGTATAATGGGATATTTGTGGTCTTTGTTGACCAATAAATTGACTTATGTTGACTTAATGCTAAACTAGCACTATTTAAGCACTATTCACAAACTAGTGCACATAATTGTGAAATTTTTGATTTCCCATTGATTTAGACTTCCTAATGTGATAGTAAGTAGTACACATGTTGATTAAAGATTAATGATGGGCATTTAGCCACTCAAAACCCATTTCTAAGACAATTTTTCAAAAATGTGCTTTAAGACTTCTTAAAGCGCATTTTGTGTTTTAACTTGTTTTCAAGCTTGGTTTTCTTTAGTAATTGGTTTAAAATGTCCATTAACATGTAAATAAAGTCTTGGTAGGCTCTTAGAGTCTTAACCAAGGTTATCCCAAGCTTAGAGCACATTTTTGCTCTAATTGCCTTTATAGTATTTATTGTGTTTTCTATGGTTTAAATTGTTCACTAATGTTTCTAAGGCAGTTTTTAGCCTTAATATACCATAGCTTAATATTTAAAAAACATAAAAAGGTTTGGGGTATTTCATATATACTTTAAAGCTTAAATAACTTAATTTAAAATGGCCTAAGTACATGGCCTTATTACAACATTAATTTATAACTTTAAAATACACATAAATATCCCATTTATCATTAAAATTCTCGGCTTTCCATTTATCCACCCTAATATTTTTATAAATTGCATTTAAACCCCATTAATTATTCTTATGACATTATAAGTCATTTTAATACTAATTAACCTAGCCAAAAGTGTTGAATAATATTTTAACACATAATCAAGTTATATTCACCTAATTAACCCCTCGACTTTATTTAATTGTAAAAAAATATTACATTAAAGCCTTAATAACATAAGATAAGATCACTTACTTGATTTATGTTGTCACAAAAACTTAGCCAAACATCCTCTTTACTCACACCCTAAATTAATAATAAGCTTAAGTTAGGGTTTAGCATATGACATATATATAGCCTTGATTAATATTTCATTAAAGTAGGAATTTAACATACTTTTCCGAGGTTGAACTTAAGCTTTGTTTCCACTCTTTTGGGCAGAACATTCCCAAGCATCATTTAGGCCACATTTTATGCAAAGAAGAGAGGTAGGAATTAGCCTAATGTCTTAAGGTGCATAAAGGAGTAAAAATAGAATTATAAACCATGATTTCTACCTTGGATTTGTAAGGCTTTTAAAGGTGAAATCACCTGAATTTTGGAAGCACAAGGAAGAAATTAGTTCATCCTCCAACCAATGAAATGAAACGGGTCTAACAAGATAGAGAGCTAGGTAAGTTTACCTTGTAAAAAATTCCTTAAGATGAGATTTTTGCATGAAATCGGCCACCACTTGAAGAGCTTGAAGATGCTACTGATCAAAGATGATAATGAGAAGATAATGAGTGGAAGAAACTAAAGAAATCAGCCTTTGAAAGGCTAGGAATGAAATTAGAAGCTTAAAGTATAAAATTACCTTAATAAGTGTTTTTGGCTTACGTCCCCCTTATTTTTGATTTCCAGCCGGTTTTGTGGTCTCTCTTTGAAGATGAACTACACTAGATGAATGGAGGAAATAGTTTGAAGATTGGTTCATTAGGAAGAGGATGAAAAGTGGAAGAGAATGGACTATACCATGAATTGAATGCTTACCTTAATCAAAGTGACTTTATTTTCTAATGAACTTTCTTCCTAGCTCATCAATGCAGAAAAGAGAGGGTTTGAACTTACTGAACTCAGCTGGAATGGGGTAGAGGAAAGAGAAAATCTAAGTTTATCTCTTAAGGTAAGAATATGTTACATTAAGTAGATATTTTCTTGTTAACTAATTCTGGTAGACAGCTCATATTGCCGCCTCCATGGGGATATTTTTGGGGTCAATGTTTACCATTGACCCTCTTAGTCGATTAAGACTCAAATTTGCACTATTTGGGTAATATTCACATTTTGGTGCCAACCATTGGAAATGTTTTGTAAATCTCTTGATTTAGAGTTACTAATGTCATACTGAGTAGTACACATGTTAATTAAGGTGTATACAAGGCTATTTAACCATGCAAAGTCAATTTTTGAACATATTCTTAAAAATGTGTCTTAAGGAGTTTAGAGCTCCTTTTTGTGTTTTAACTCTTTCTAGAGTTTGGTTTGCTTTGGTAATGGTTTTATTATGTTGATAACTTAGTTATAAGGTTTAGGAATCCACTTTGGACCCTAATCAAAGTTACACAGTCCTTAAGGCGTCTTTAGAGCATATTTGGCCTTAAGTGATTTTTAAGCATGTTTTTGCTTGTTTTTAATTTGGGATTGGTACCCAATATTTTTAAGGCATGTTTTAGCATTAATAAATAATTAGTATATGTTTAAACCATAATTTATTAGTTAGGGGTATTTCAATCTACCCCCCTTAAAATGACTTCGTCCCGAAGTCGTCTTTCTCAAATTGGTGTTGATTTTGTGAGATTTAGAAGGAATTTTGGGGCACGGATGTGTAAAAACGTGGGGAGGCTGTGCCGGCTGAGTTTTTTGAAGTGTTAGGGTTCTTCAAGTCCTGATTTGATCAAGGGATAAGGTTGCTTATATAGGCTTCCTTAAAGATAGAAAAATCTTGTAAAAACTGAGATTTACCGACATTTTAGCTCAAGGGCTTCCAAAAAAAATTGACTATGAAATTTTAAACATGGGTAAAGGATGGTATTTATGATTTTTCTAAAGTGGAATCAAAGTTTTTAGATATTGGAATACTTTTAAATTCAATTTCTCGTCAGATTCAATCAGAAATTGCTAGAAAATTATTGGAAATTCGAAAAATCAAAATTCCAACGCCATTATGCCTAAAATGTCATCCTCTATCATGGGTCAAAATTTCAAAGCATTTTGAATTGATTTGACCCTTCTATGGAGGAGAGAGAAGACTCATAGGGGGATTAGGAGCCTTGAAAAATTATGAAAATGCCCCTGAAGATGATTGAGCTGTCCCTAGTACTCTGAAATGTGCTGATCAAACTGGGAACCCTCGCTACTTGACCAAACTAGCCTATTAGAAGAGACTCTCTTCCGGGGGGATAAAATTTTGGGTATAAAAGTCGGTCTCGTTATTTCACTCGTATCTCTCGTAGTATTTTCTACTACTCTAGTTAATTCCTTATAACCCATGATGTTCATCCATAGGTTAGTAGTTCAATACCCTGGACTTAAAAATGGTGATTTAATTATTCTAATAAGATTTTTAGAGGCCTAATGATGCCTAGAGAGTGTTGGTAAGGGGAATAAAACCAAAAGAAAAGAGAAATTGTGTAAAATGCGAAAAACGCAAAAACACACGTTAATCAAGTATATGAGATATATGATCCCGTTAGGGTCCGAGATGGATTCCTAAGGCTTATTTAGGCCTAGATAATATACAGGAATAATTCCCGAAGAAAACGAATCCAAATAATACGTTAAAACGCTAACGGAGCCGTAAAGCACGTTTTTGAAGAAAACATGAAAATGCGACTTTAAGTGGTCGAACCAACCCGCAAAATTTATAGTTAACTATATAACTATAATTAAGTATTAATGGAAGCTTAAGAACCATTAAAAATAAAGGAACGAGAAAAATCCGAAAAATTGGCCTAGTTAGTGAATAGTGCCAAACCGGGTAAATTAACAAGCGTTTCTTATAAAAGACGAAAATGCTGCCAGCTTATATTATATATGGGCCTGGTTTTTCTCAGTATACAACACTCCCCTCTCACACTCAAATAAATCTAGACTTTATTAGTCAAAGAAGTCAAAAAGCAAAAGGTAAAATAGTACAATTACCCTCTTTTCCCTCTCTTTCCTCTCATTTCTCTCTTTCCTACCGTGAGCAGCTCCTCTCTTTCCTCTTCTTCTGATTCTTCTTCTTCCTCCATGGTTTGGATCTCCTCTAAGCAGCTCCCATGGCCACTCCACCTTCCACCTCATGCCCAAGGTTCATAAAAGCTCAAAATCAAAATTAAATTACATATTTGAACTCCCTTCACCAAGGGCTATCATTCCCTCTTTTTAGAATTTCAAAATGATGAAGTTCATCGCCATGGATTTTGGCCATTTGAAGAGAAAACCACATCTTCTTGAAGCTTGGAGTCTCCCCTCTCATCTAAGGTAAAAAGATCGATGAAAAACTCATGTTTTCCTTCCTCCTTTTCTTGGCCGATTTCACCCAGTAATGGGGCACTTCTTTCTTTGTTTTGATCTTTGGTTCAAGTCTTCAATAGTGTATTGGAGCTCCTCTTTGATTCATGCCCAAAACCCCATTCTATGGTTCAAAGGTAAATCTCTAATTTTTGAGCTTTAAGCACTCTTAATGAATTCTAGAGTTACCCCAAGGGGTTTAAGAGTATAATTAGTACTTATTGCATTCCCTTGGACCTTGGTCTAGATATGTGGCAACGGTAGTCCCCATGACCGAATTCAATCAAGGAAAGAGAAAGAGGGAGAAAAGATTGGAAAGAAAACTTGAGGAAATTTAAGGTAAGAATTTACCTTAATGTTTATTCTATATTTGTTGGAATTATGGGATGGTAAATATAAATCAATGAACCCCAACATGAGTGGGAGTGTGATTAGTTGAGATGAGAAAGAGTTGTGGTAGTGCTTGATGCATTTGTGAACTTGTGTTTGAATTAAGGGCCTAAGAGCCATGCATTTAAGTTTAATGTAATATGTTGATGAATTATGAATTTCGATTGAGCATTGTGTGCTGTTAGAACCCATTAAGGGTTTGGTTAGTTTAATTGTGCTTAGGTGAACAAGTGATGCATTTGGACATGCTAGAAATGTAGCCGGGTTATGGCGAAATTTCGGTAGAAATCTATATGGTTTAGGTGATGTTATGAGTGATGAATGACCTAGGATTAACTAGGTGTTGATGAGGATTGATTTGAGATAATAAATCACCTTGAAGTGCTGATTGGAGGGAGGAAGAGAGTGTGCAAAATCTGTAGCATAAATGGGGAGAAAAGTCATGAATTTTGCTAGTGATGAACTAGGGTGTTTAGCTTGTGAAACAATGAGTGAACTTGGGTTTTAGAAGTGCATTTGTCTTGGAAGGATTGGGAATGGTTAATTGGGCTGAAGAGAAGTGTAAACTACCAAAAGAAAGGTTAGGCACGCACAAATGTGCAAAATGCAAAATGTGGGAATTGAAATTGGTAGAAATTAAGCAAGTATAGAAGTAAGGAATGAATCAAGGATTTAAGGAGGTTTAATGTGTTTTTAGGGTGATTAAACATGTAGAAAACATTTGGAAAGATTAGGGAATGATTAGGTGTGGATTAAGGTTGGATTTGGGGTTGAAAATTGTAGTTTTATCAGCTTTTTAGCAGGGTCTGGGACTTAGGGGTCGCACCAAGTCCCGGACCGCCATTAAAAATGCCCCGAGAGACATCCCAACAGCTGGTCGGGACCTAGGACCCGGACCAAGTCCCGGACCATGTAAGAAAATCGCTTGAGAGTAAGGAAATGCGTTGGCCTGGGACTATGGGTCCGGACCAAGTCCCGGACCACCCCCAGAATCCTCCAGAAAGTGGTTTTAGGGTTATAAACATGGGGGATTGATTGGTATTGGTTTTAGAGTTTGTTTTGGCCTTGTTTGGTGACATGTAAAGGCCCAAAGAAGTGTGAACAAGTGCTAGATGAGAATGAAGAAGTAAAAACTTTAATGGACAAGAGTGAAACCAAGATAACGGGACAATGGGGTAAGTACGGGAGTAGTAATTATTTACGTACCGTATTAATAGTAATGATTGAAACATTATCAGAGGATCGTGTGTGAACCGAGCAATGTGAGGTGACACGGTAAAAGTGAAACCAAGGTGTAAGGTATGATTTTCTCATGCCCTGTATGCTAACCGTGCTACGCTGTTTGTGTGCTTGTGTGCCGGCTTAATCAAGATAAAAGCATGAAAATGATTTATTGCATATGATATGTATGTCCTGATGTATAATGTATGAACTAACATACTTGAATGCTGGTGTGGTCTAACTTAGGGTTATAGAATGACTCATAGTTGAGTGACGATTGGCTAATGACTCGTTGATTGAGTCGTTTCATAAATTAACGAGAACGTGGAAACACACGAAAATTATCGAACCATGATAGCGATAATGCAAACCTATGAACTCACTAGAACGTGAGAGAGAGTTGTACGGGATTAGTAAACTCCCGATAACGGTTAGAGAACCGAAATGAACAATCCACGAAGTAACCCATAGTGGAAAGAAATGATGAAACCCCTATTTAGAGATTGGTATAGTTCAAAGATGTGAACTTTTGAGAGTAGTAAAAGAGACGAGACGGACAGTCAAACTCCATTAAAATACGGTCGACCTCCTATATGAGGATTCAATCCGGTATAAAAAAGAACCGAAAATACAAGCATTCGAATTCGTTGGCAACCCTTAAACCTAAGGATACCCGAACTTAAGAAGAATTCCCTAAGTCATTAGAAACATCAAGAGTGATGCTTCTAGACCAATATACATAATTATATTATAACTCCGAGAGAGGAGTAGCGGGAATGTGAGAAGTCCGAGAGAGGTTCGGACCCATGTGAAAGATGTAGGAACTAAGAGAGAGTTCCGGTAGCTAGTCGAACCTTCCCCCCATGCTAGACCCAGAGTAGGGTCGAAACCGGGGAAGTAAGACTAGTTTTGAAAGCCCGGTGGTGATTCTTAAGTATGACTCTGCCCGGAGGCCATGTGTTTTGGCTTAAGAAGTACTTAGGAGAAAAGGATTGAAAAAGTAAGAATGAGACTTGTAGTGTCTCAAGAAACTAAGAGAACAAGTAATTATCCTAAGGGAATGAGATGACGATGAACAAAGTAATTAAGGCATAGTAAGGTAGAACCCCCAAGGCCTAAGAGTAAGTTGATGCAAACTAACAACCTTGTTATGTTAGTTAGGGATTGTATCCCATGATTGAAGGTTGATCTTTGTGTAGTGTACATATATCATGAATTGCTATGTTGCATGTTGATTGAATCAAAAATCAATCCCATGCTCTCGACAAAGTAGTCGGCGTACCCCGGTTAGCACGCGGGGTATGCGTATTTCATGCTAGCAATATGCTGAGCCCCTAGGGGCATCGTTTTTATTTTCAAGTACACCGAAGATGATACCGCTCGAGAGTAGGACGGGGATGGTGGTTAGCATGGGTAGTTAGACTTTAATTTACTCATGTATTTGAATGAGGTGTAAGACCGAAAGTGTTATCGACATCCGTATGTTGTAGACTCGGTATAGTAAAGAACTGAATTGAGTATTGTATTACGTGACTCGGTTAGAAATGGATAAGTATTGTATTTGTGTTGAGTACTCGGTTATTCCGGTCCATCAGACCGTTACTGTATTTGAGTTAGGCCTGGTTAGCCACATGGGTGGCTAACGGTATTGTATGACCCTCCGTTGTACTTAGAGTTCCGTAGGGAGATTAATGGTAAAATGTGATAGTTTAAGAGGTAATGGCGAGATTAGCGGTTGGGGTGTTACAAAAATGGTATCAGAGCCAAGTATCGCTCTGATGACTGGAAATACCGAGCTTAGGAAATACCGAGTTAGGAATTAGAGACTTTGGCCTAAGGGTTGAGTGATAGCGTGAGAGATGCGCTAGTTAGGAACTTCCAGTGTGTTCTGGATACCTACAACATCAAACCCGCCCTCCACATTCCCCGTTGTAAAGCTCAGGAAAGAACACCAGAGAGACGGAAAGTCCTCTCTTACTCAGGAAACCCGATCTGGCAGTTGTTAAATGTTTCCATATGAACCAGAACCTGTCATACGAGAGATTCCGAGGACCGGAAATCTCGGAGACGGTTCCCACTGGAATGACAATGACCGCACTTAATGGCGGGAGATCGACAAATCCTATTCAAGGAAACTAAAATACGCGGCAGCATGGGATGACGTGCTTGGCAGTCGCGAGAACCCTAGCTAGACAGCAGCAGCAAGAAGGAAAGCACCAACCGTGCAACGAGGCGGAAAAGGGTGAAGTAACGAAAACCGGGACACATGTCTGCGGACCTGTAACACCCCATCTCAAACCAAATGTGGTCTCACAACTTAACAACAACATATATGTACATGTCACAGCGGAATTCACTACAATCCAGGACCTTGCCACGGTCTGACTGACAGAATATACCGAACATTAGTACATACAAATCTTAACCAATACATATCCTTCTTACAATCCCCTCACATCCTATACATCTTACTATCTCAAATTGCCAAACGAGTGTACATGCATAACTCGTAGGCCACACTTAACCCGTAACGCTTGTACCCCTTCTTACTCTCGCGACGGCCGCCTCCTGACGTTCACCTGTGTAGTAAAAACAGCCCCCAAAGGGGGTCAGCACGAATGCTGGTACGATCCTCTCATGACCCCCAAGCTAACGTGGCTACGACGACTAATTGTCGATAGCATGGAGTTGATTAGATGCACACATAATAGAAAGTGCAATAAACAACAATCCAAATATGAACAATCAAAGTTCAACCAATGAACGACTTAAATGCGTTCCCTTAATTAGAGAGTTAATTATTTAGCTCCTTAAGTTATGTTTCCTCTTAATCTTAGTCCATCCTTATCTTACCTCAATCTTAGTCTTAGAAACAACCATCCTTTTAAAAGGAAGGGAAAATTCACGAGATACCCCCGTATTCTTTCGTAATTCACAATATACCCTGTGATTACCGTAATTCACTTTAACATGTTTAAATGTTGTCCAAAATTGATGAAACATTACATGGACGATGCTAAAGTGTTATATTTTGGTCCAATATCAAATTTGAAGTTTTTTAAGCTCACATGTGACATATGGGACCCAATGAATATGTGACTGTTCATTGGGTCCCACAGGTCATGTGTGAGCTTAAAAAACTTCAAATTTGATATTGGACCGAAATATAACACTTTAGCATCGTCCATGTAAAGTTTCATCAATTTTGGACAATATTTAAGCATGTTTAAAGTTAAATTACGAAAATCACAGGGGTATATTGTGAATTACGAAAGAAAACAGGGGTATCTCGTGAATTTTCCCTAAAAGGAATGGATGTGGCTTATCTTAGTCTTATAATACAAACCATCCTTTAAATAGGGATGGTTGCAACTTACCTCAACCTTACCTTATATATGCCAACCATTCTCTCATTGGGAACTGGTTAACCCTTAGTTCGTTGTTTATTTTTGTAGGGCTTGGTTAACCCTAGCCAGCAGCAGGACACTTACCGGCATAAACAACATTCTTAAATTGTTGGGGATGTAGGCTAGATCCCCCACGCCATCTTAATGCCTCCCTCCTAAAACAAGTAGTCCGAGGAGTCGAGTCTATATGTCAACTCTAGGCGACGAGTCGAAGACAAGTCATATTTGGAAGTCGGTATCTGGTAAGGATACCGACTTCCCCTAATACACATGTGCCGGTACCATTCCGGATTCCTCACTCCCCCCAAGTTAAAGTTAGTAGTAGTCTCATGCGACGTTTTGTTTGTAAACTCTATCGGTTATTAACAAACTAATATTAGGGAGTGTTCCTTATTCTCACACAATACTTACTAAACACTAGTTAGTAAGTTCTCACGTAAGTTGTGTTAGTTTCAAACATCACACAAACAATACAATCAACATGATATTCCGGTTGCATGCTTTATCTTGTTTAGTGAGCACACAAAAACAAATAGCACACAAGCCGAGGGACCTCGTTAGCAAGCAGGTCATAAGAAGAACTTTACCGTCACCGTGGGTCGTTTGGTTGCTTACTCTCCTCCGGAGTCCAACTCTCAAGTCCTAAAACATTGATTCAGTTTAGGTTGTTAATCACTTAACTAAATGCAACTTCATTAACTTACTTAACTCATAATGATTCCCCACCTAACACCTAAAGTTTACAACTTATTATTACAACCTACTTAAACTTTTAAGTTCTTACTTAACTTAATCCCTTAGGTCTTTATACCTCTAATCATCAATGCCCTCTTAATGGGGTACCATTATTACCTCTAAACCTCTTTAGGGTTTCTTTTTTTTTTAGGGTCGACCGACCTTACCGACCGACCTACCCAAGGTCGGTCCATTCCAGAACTTATTACCGTGTGAATTTAATTTTACCCCGACCGACCTTGCAAGTCCGGTCCCCAAGGTCGGTCCATTCCAGAACTTATTACCGTTTGAAAATTTTACCCCGACCGACCTTGCAAGTGCGGTCCCCAAGGTCGGTGTGAGCCTCGATTTTAAACCCTATCCTATGTGGATTAACTTGATTGGGATCTAATCAGGTTTTAGGTCCACTTATAGCCTAAGATTAATAACTATGTCATATAACAATAATTATTAAAACCTAAGCTAGCTCACTGGAACCTATTATGAGTCGCCACCTAATTTTAACCTAGATCAAATTAGGAAAGGAGAGTTCGGGTTCGGGGGCTTGATATTCGACTTAATTAGGGTTCAAATTGCTTTCATTACCCTTCCTAGGTCGTTTTTCCTCTACTTGGTTCAATTACGGCTTTCTACAAAGTTGTTTTTTAACCTAGGTGCGCGCTTCTGTTTTTTTTATTTTTTAACGTTTTTTGACAGAAAATTAAAGTGGAAATTAAAATTACCTAAACTAGGGTTTCGGAGGCAGAATTAGGTCAAATTTTGTTTCCGTCCGTAGCCACGGACCTAATGTCCGAGACCACGGACCCCAGTTAACCTATATGAAAATAAAAGTCGAATTAAACAGAAAACAGAAAATTGTAAAGTCCGGGGCCACGGACAGGCTGTCCGTGGGCCCGGACATTATGAGAAAACCTAAATTTTTAAAATTTAAAAATCCCGCCGCCGTCCGTGGGCGTCCGAGCTTACGGACAGGGAGTCCGGGACCCCGGACATGACGTCCGTGGGTGCGGACCGCCCTCGGACGGCGGCGTTGAGGCTGTTCCGAAGGTGTTTTTGGCTCAAATTTTATGGGTGTGTAGCCTAAAAGATGTACAAGACGTTAGTGATTGAAAGGATTCAATTTGAAGTCAAAATTAATACGAAACTTAGTTAACAAGTTATTAGACAGAAACACAAACAAACCTTAATTCAGAAGCAACAAAAAGTCAATTCGATTAGAAATTTCACACATAAGTGTATTCTGATCAGAGGGGTTAAGGAAGTCAAATTCCAACCTGTTTTGACTTCGGGATTTGATTGTTCCTTCACGTCGGGAATCTTCGAGAGCTTCGTTGATGGCCGATCCGGTTCGACTTTGACCCAAGCTTCTGGCTCCTTCTTCCTTGTATTGTTAGCCACGGTTTGCTTCTGTATTTTTGTGTTTTGGTGCTAGGAATCTCAATGGGAGAAGAAGGAATGTGTTTTTTGGTGATTTCGGGATGATTTCGGTATAGATTCGAGGCTCGGGGTTGCAAAAACGTTGGAAGTAGGTTGAGGTGTTGACGGCTGAGTTCTCTGACTTTGGGGATGATCTCCTCTGCCCTAGTTCGTTCTTGGGGGGTCCTTTTATAGAAAGAGCATGGTCAAATTGATAGAGCAAGATCTTTATCTAAAAGACTGATTTTGTGCTCTAAGGGAATCTGATTTTTTAGAATATGTTGCAAGCCGATAAAAATTATGAAAATTTAACTGAAGGTAAAGAATGATTTTTAGGAATTTTGAGAGTTGGAATCGGATTAGTTTGATAAATAATCGATTAGATAAAAATCGCACAATATGGAATCCCCATAATTCATAACTAATTATTGGAAAGTCGAAATAACGAAATTCCAACGGCATTAGTCTCTAACAATCATCCTCTATCTTGTTTAAAATTGCATGACATTTTGTTTTGATTTCGGTATTTTCCGGAGAGAGAGAAAATTGCAAAAATGATTGAATTTCCCTTTTAAATTTTGGGATAAGGTTCCAAATAAAATAATTTCAGGTTTATGACTGTATGTAGTCATGCTAACCATGTGACAATTTTATTTTAATTTTGGAAACCTTTTATTATTTCTATTTTGAGGTTATTTCATGTGCTAATTAAAGAAATTAGCTTATAATATGAATTAAAAGCTAAATTTCCAGAATAAATATTATCAGAAAATCATGAAATACCTTTCATAATGACTATGATATTTGGAAGTGTTTGGAGATAATGAACAAGTCATATGAAAATAGAAAACCCCGATAATGTCCTTGGAAAATCCTGCATTGGTGCATTTTGACCACTTTGCCCTTTGTAACACGTATGCCTTAGAGACCACTCCGGGGGGGGGGTTGAAATTTTGGGTATAACAGATTGCCCCCCGTCAACTAGGCTTTGTAATGAAGATGAAAAGACTAGTTGATGCCTGAGTGATACCCCAAAATTTTGGATCTTAAAAGGCCCTATATGCAGATTGCGTCGAGCTATTCTAAGGCGCCGACTACCTATGAGTGAGAATGAGAAGATGTCAAGCGATTCTAAGGCGTTGACTACCTATAAGATGAAGTAATGTCAAGCGATTCTAAGGCGTTGACTACCTAAACGATGAAAATGATGTCAAGCTATTCTAAGGCGTTGACTACCTATAATGAGTGAAATGTGCTTAATGTGATGATGAATTGCATGACCTAGGTGTATCTAGGGACCGGAACCTATTCCGAAGTGTGTGTAAAAGGTTAAGGACTGAGAGTGCCAAACGTGGCAGGTGCTAAGGAAGTGGGTAAGACTTATGACAAGCTTGAGGGTGAGTTCTTCTACTTAGGTGAAATTTTTAATCTGTGAAGAATCTGCATCTTCGTGGTGAGAATCTGTATCTGAATCTACGGGTGAGAATCTGTATCTCTGAAGAGTCTGTATCTATGGATGAGAATCTGTATCTCTGAAGAATCTGTATCTTTGGGGTGAGAATCTGTATCTCTGAAGAATCTGTATCTCCGGGGCGAGAATCTGTATCTCTGAAGAATCTGTATCTCCGGGGCGAGAATCTGTATCTCTGAAGAATCTGTATCTTCGGGATGAGAATCTGTATCTCTGAAGAATTTGTATCTCCGGGGCGAGAATCTGTATCTCTGAAGAATCTGTATCTTCGGGATGAGAATCTGTATCTCTGAAGAATCTGTATCTCCGGGGCGAGAATCTGTATCTCTGAAGAATCTGTATCTCCGGGGCGAGAATCTGTATCTCTGAAGAATCTGTATCTTCGGGGTGAGAATCTATATCTCTTAGTCTATGATGAGGAGTTTCATGCAGACGGATGCAAGGCAAACTTTATGCAAATGATCATGATGAAAGTTGACTATGAAAGTGCCAAACGTGGCTATGATGATGTGCATATCAAATTACAATCAAAGTGTATGTAGGAATGCTGATATGCTAGCGATGCTAATGATGCTAATGATATTGATGATGTTGATGATGCTGATGATATTGATGATGTTGATGATGCTCGGATGCTTCTGGGGACCGAAACCCATGTCGATGCTCCTGGCTGGACCCAATGTGGACTTATTGCCATCGCCCCCCAAGCCGGTGTGTAGGGATAACTCCTGGTAAAAACCCTGGGGACTTATTGCCTTTGCCCACCATTCGTTGATCCCAAAGCAAGTTGACATAAAGATGGGGACTTATTGCCTCTGCCCCGCCAACTTAGATCACGCTCTGTCTCGTACTTGTCTCGCACTGAAGATGATACTAGGTCTCGTACTGGTCTCGCACTGGATGATGATGCTCGGTCTCGCACTGATGAAGGTGATAGGTCTCGCACTGATTTTGGGTCTCGAGCTAAAAATGAGTTAGAAAGATAATGGTCTCGTGCAAATGATAAAAAATGATTACCGGAGTGCCAATTATGGCAATGTATGCAATCAAATATATGAAAGATACTCGTTCAAAACAGGAAACTGTTGGAAAAGGTGCCAAACTTGGCATTGTTGAGGTGTTATGCAAAAGTTGTAAAATGCAACTAAAGTGTTTGTTGGAAGCTTGCCAACACAAGAAACTGTTGAAGAATATGTCAAACATGGCAATGCTTGAGAAAGACTCTGCTGAAAAAGGAAAGTGAAATGATCATTTCCTGACTAAAAATTTTATATCCGCAATTTGTTTCTTGAAAAATGAACATGTCATTGGTGGAAGTGTGTGGTGTTTGTTGTGGTGCTGAAGGCTTTTGCCGGTGTTCAGGATTTGACAGACCTGGGATTGGGTTGTGATTTTGGATGGAGGTCAAGGCCAATGACGGGCTTGAGAGTGTGTGTGGTGGTAAGGACTTATGTGTGCCTGTGGTGGGATGGTGGTGCTCGAGCTTTGGGTTTTAATTGGTGTTGACATGGCAATTGTTGGAACCAACAATTGCCCCCAGTATTTTTCCTAGGACAATCCGAGCTAAGTTCATGGCAATCGATCAACGATCGATTGCCCCCAGTATTTTCTTTGATTAAACGTGCGAACAAGTCTCATCCTCACAGGGTTGAGGCTTATTCTTTGACGTGGTGCTTCCTAACCTACACTCGATGTGGTCGGTGTTTGCACTCATTTCTCGTCATGGTCATAACTTCTAAACCATTGAATTCGATATTTGATGGATTTACGCATTTGATCTGTTACTTTCACGTGATAGGACACACAACTATCAAGTCGGAAGTCTTTAAAGCTTATAACGTGGCCATAGGGTGCGATGAAAGACGACGGGATCATGGAGGGATATTTGAGGTATGTGGAGCTTAAATGGGTGACCAAAGCTGCAACTTGCGTCTTCTCTCGGATTCATCTTCATTGTCTTGAAGTTGTCTGACTGCTTCATGTTGACGTTGTTTTCGAGCTTCTGGACCTGGACTTTTGGAGTTGTCCTTTACACCATTTCTCTTTTTTTTGTCATTTGGACTTCTGCGCTTCGGGTTTGCCTTTTTTCTTTCTTTATCCTTTATTGATTTTGCCTTCGGGGTTCTTGTGTTTCCCGGTTTTGGGCTTCGAGAGCTGCTTCGATGTGAGCTCTTTGGATCCTGTGTCACTCTGGGACCATTTACGGATCACTTTGTCACGCTGACAGCGGCGTTGCTTCTTTGGACTGATGAGAGTGTTATCTGAGAGTCAGGCTCCTCGCTTCCTTTGGTCACCGGGTCGAACATTCATCGTTGGCTAGGTTATTTTGTGGAGCTCATAATATCGAAAAGGGATATATGAAAGGCTCAGTGGGGGTGCGTAGGGTTTAATGACAGGGTTTACAAGCTTTTGGCTATGTGGTGCTGTACCTAGGTGTCTTCGTCATTCCTGATAGTTGTGTATCCATTCTTTGTTACTTTTCGCAGATCTAAGAGTAAATTTACAAATTATCTCCTTCGGTCGGAGTTATGCCGTTTACCTCACCTTTGAATGTGGTCTCACCGGAGTCGTGTAAAAGTGACACGCTCATTCACTCATGGTTTTTCCGCTCAAGACACTCTCGTGAATTTCACTTAGAGACTAGTTCACAAGCTTAAACGAAAGATGAAAGATGGCGTACCTAAACTCAGATTGCCCCCAGTATTGATTTGGGGTTAATGACAACAATTTAAAAGATATGGATTTGAACCGCTTTGGGGGTTATTTGGATGTCTTGGGATGAGCTGTGGGGTTTGGTAAGGCATGTTCAAAATTTCGGAAACAAAATACAAGTCTTTGCATGCCATTGTCGGGAAATAATTATTTCATGAACCATTTTCTCAAAAGAAACTTGTGTGAAATAAAATCTTTTTTGTTACCCTTTAGACTCGAAAATGTCATCCATTTGTGAACATGAGGAAGAAAATGAAAAATCGATGCTTCTTATCGGTGGTTTGAAAACGATCATTCTTTGAAAACTTTGAGCGATGCATTTGAAAGATGAATGTTTTAGCAAGTTATGCAGTAGAATGCATGGGATCCCAAACTTTCCCTTGAATTTGAACTCTGCTGAACCGTCTGATGTCGGCATGCTGAAGACTCGAGCTCTTGACTGCTAGGATGTCGTTAAGATGACCGTGACCGTCTTCTTCTTGGACTCTGTGTGGGCCTGAAGGCCCTTAATCTGGAGGTGATATGTACAGGCTGAAGGAAGCCATATGAACTATGAATGGGCCACTGGGCCGAGAGAGAAACTTTGAAGTCTAAGATTTGTTTGATGTTCCTGTTGGGCCTTGAGGCCAGAAACTACAATGAATGAAAAATTATCTTGAATTCGAATGAGTTGAAACCTAAACAAATAGTTTTGAGTGGGCCTAAAAGGTATGACACCTAGATCTAGGACTTTGGGCCAGGGCCCGAACAAAAGGTTCACCTAGACTAGAATGGGCCTTGGGCCGAAATGGAAAAGCCTGATTGATTTTCATGTCTTATGGACTGCTTTAGGTAGATTTGTTTTTCATGGGCCTAGAACTAAATTGATAATTCAAATTAGGCTGAAAGAGAAATCACCAAAGTCTAAACTTTTGGGCCGAAGCCCAAATGACACACATATCAAACCAAAACAGGGCTCTCTGGGCCGTAAACGATAAAGCTGCCAATTTTCGGGTTGGGCTGAGTGAGGTAGGAGAGTTCCTATCAATTTCTAGGCTGCGTAGTGGGCCGATCATACAAGCAAACAAGGCCCACACAAATTCAACATGTCCTCACTTGACGGTTAAATCAATTTGGGTATGGATCGATTCGGAGAGGTGCTTAGGGCTCGGGCCCAGGTCGCCACAAAGGAATAGGGCTTGCACGCTATTCTCTTTGGGCTTCCCCACTTTTTCACATCACCTGAAGGTGTGCGTCTGCGGCCGGGTCTTTGACTGACCAAACAATGGGCTAGGTAAGGACACTGCCAGGAAAACGCTTGGGGCTAAGGCCCAGGTATTAAGGGGATGTGGTTAGACGACATCCTCCTCTTTTCCCCCGCTTATTCACATCACCTAAAAGGTGTGAGTCCCTGACAGGGGACCCTCAAACGGGTCCCGGGATGAAATCGGTTTAGGTGGACCCTCGCTCTCATATGATGCAAAGGTGCAGATTATTAAAGTGCGCACCAAAGTAAACAAACAAAGTAATGAAGCCATAAATAAACATTTTTCGAGTTAAGCCCTCTTTCTTAAAATTAATCAAGTTAATATTAAGAAGTAGTCCCCAGCAGAGTCGCCAGTCTGTGAGCCTCGATTTTAAACCCTATCCTATGTGGATTAACTTGATTGGGATCTAATCAGGTTTTAGGTCCACTTATAGCCTAAGATTAATAACTATGTCATATAACAATAATTATTAAAACCTAAGCTAGCTCACTGGAACCTATTATGAGTCGCCACCTAATTTTAACCGAGATCAAATTAGGAAAGGAGAGTTCGGGTTCGGGGGCTTGATATTCGACTTAATTAGGGTTCAAATTGCTTTCATTACCCTTCCTAGGTCGTTTTTCCTCTACTTGGTTCAATTACGGCTTTCTACAAAGTTGTTTTTTAACCTAGGTGTGCGCTTCTGTTTTTTTTTATTTTTTAACGTTTTTGACAGAAAATTAAAGTGGAAATTAAAATTACCTAAACTAGGGTTTCGGAGGCAGAATTAGGTCAAATTTTGTTTCCGTCCGTAGCCACGGACCTAATGTCGAGACCACGGACCCCAGTTAACCTATATGAAAATAAAAGTCGAATTAAACAGAAAACAGAAAATTGTAAAGTCCGGGGCCACGGACAGGCTGTCCGTGGGCCCGGACATTATGAGAAAACCTAAATTTTTAAAATTTAAAAATCCCGCCGCCGTCCGTGGGCGTCCGAGCTTACGGACAGGGAGTCCGGGACCCCGGACATGACGTCCGTGGTGCGGACCGCCCTCGGACGGCGGCGTTGAGGCTGTTCCCGAAGGTGTTTTTGGCTCAAATTTTATGGGTGTGTAGCCTAAAAGATGTACAAGACGTTAGTGATTGAAAGGATTCAATTTGAAGTCAAATTAATACGAAACTTAGTTAACAAGTTATTAGACAGAAACACAAACAACCTTAATTCAGAAGCAACAAAAAGTCAATTCGATTAGAAATTTCACACATAAGTGTATTCTGATCAGAGGGGTTAAGGAAGTCAAATTCCAACCTGTTTTGACTTCGGGATTTGATTGTTCCTTCACGTCGGGAATCTTCGAGAGCTTCGTTGATGGCCGATCCGGTTCGACTTTGACCCAAGCTTCTGGCTCCTTCTTCCTTGTATTGTTAGCCACGGTTTGCTTCTGTATTTTTGTGTTTTGGTGCTAGGAATCTCAATGGGAGAAGAAGGAATGTGTTTTTTGGTGATTTCGGGATGATTTCGGTATAGATTCGAGGCTCGGGGTTGCAAAAACGTTGGAAGTAGGTTGACGGCTGAGTTCTCTGACTTTGGGGATGATCTCCTCTGCCCTAGTTCGTTCTTGGGGGGTCCTTTTATAGAAAGAGCATGGTCAAATTGATAGAGCAAGATCTTTATCTAAAAGACTGATTTTGTGCTCTAAGGAATCCGATTTTTAGAATATGTTGCAAGCCGATAAAATTATGAAAATTTAACTGAAGGTAAAGAATGATTTTTAGGAATTTTGAGAGTTGGAATCGGATTAGTTTGATAAATAATCGATTAGATAAAAATCGCACAATATGGAATCTCCCATAATTCATAACTAATTATTGGAAAGTCGAAATAACGAAATTCCAACGGCATTAGTCTCTAACAATCATCCTCTATCTTGTGTTAAAATTGCATGACATTTTGTTTTGATTTCGGTATTTTCCGGAGGAGAGAAAATTGCAAAAATGATTGAATTTCCCTTTTAAATTTTGGGATAAGGTTCCAAATAAAATAATTTCAGGTTTATGACTGTATGTAGTCATGCTAACCATGTGACAATTTTATTTTAATTTTGGAAACCTTTTATTATTTCTATTTTGAGGTTATTTCATGTGCTAATTAAAGAAATTAGCTTATAATATGAATTAAAAGCTAAATTTCCAGAATAAATATTATCAGAAAATCATGAAATACCTTTCATAATGACTATGATATTTGGAAGTGTTTGGAGATAATGAACAAGTCATATGAAAATAGAAACCCCGATAATGTCCTTGGAAAATCCTGCATTGGTGCATTTTGACCACTTTGCCCTTTGTACACGTATGCCTTAGAGACCACTCCGGGGGGGGGGGGGGTTGAAATTTTGGGTATAACAGTCGGTCCATTCCCGAGAGTTTCCCCGTGGGATACTTAAGCCCGACCGAACTTGCCAAAGTCGGTCCCCAAGTTCGGTCGATTCCAGAAACTCTTTCCGGTAGTGTAAACTGAGCTCGACCGACCTTGCAGGTCTGGTCCCTAAGGTCGGTCGGCTCCAGAACCTTGTTTCTAAAATCCCATTTGACTCCAAACTTCTCCACAAGTTCCCTCATGTGTCCTAATACCATTTAGGCACTTAAACTCACCTTAGAACTTCCACCAAACTCTCCAAAACAATTTCCAAAGATCTTCTTAAACATCCTCTCAATACTTTTAAAACTCCTAACACTTAGCACTTATTTCCTTACATTACCAACTTGTAACCTTACCAAAACTTCTACCAACCCAAGTGTAGCCTCCTTAACAGTTCGAGCGCTTCATGAACATCATTTTCCATCTTCAGTTCATTTACCAAACTTCCTCAAGTCCTTTTTGCATATCCATGCACAAATTCCTCTCTTTTCCATTTGCTACTCATCAACCTAAACTCATGAACTTACCTATACATTTCTTGTCATCCTCTTAGCACATTAACCTTGTTCTTCTTTGCCTTGACCTTCCTACACCCTCCTTAGACATCTACATCTCTTTTACTCAATTACTCACCATTCTCATGACCTTACACTCTTATACATTCCTAGTCAATCTACAACATTCTCCTTCAATCTTCACTCCCATCACCTAAGTCCACTCATTACCATCTAAACTAAAACCTTATTGTTCCACTACTAGCATCATCACTACTTACACAAGCTTCCCAAGACTTTCATTGATATATTCCCTAGTTCACACCTAAATCACCTTAAAGCATTACACACCTTCTCCTCCAAATTTTGCACAAGTCTTACCATTCCTCTTACCATGACTTTGGTGTGTTCAATACACCCACCAATCCTCTAATTCTTCCTAGACAACTCTAGGTCATTCTCATCCTCAAGAACTCCTTAGATAACTCATTTCCACTCAAATTCCTTCTAATGATCCCAAGTGGATCCTAGGGCATCTTAACTCACCACTACCACTTAAACACTTTGTTTTCTATTCAAATTTCGCCATAGCTTCCCTTGTATTATTTCATGCCCAAATGCATTGTTTTTCCTCGTTCAACAACTCACACACATCTAGTCCTTTCTCATCTTGTTTTCTCACCCAAAACAACTCTTTCACAACAAACTCAATATATTGTAATATTCTTAAATTGCATAGCACTAAGGCTCTTAAATGACATGGCTCTTAGGCCCTTAAATAACTTAAACTTAAACACTGAATTTCCCACATATAAAAGCTTTCAACCTGAAAATACACCCATCAATCTCATAGTAGTTATAATGCTCTTAAAATCCATCTTAAACTTATATTACTAACTCATTCCCATTGGCTCCTTAGTCACAAGTTCATAAGCTTTTTAAATTCTTTTTCCTAGGTTATATAACCCATTACATAATGTAAGCTTTAAGCTATATTAGTACTTATCTAAATACCATCCCTTAAAACTTAAACCACCATTAGGTAAGCATTTTACCTTGTTTTCCCAAGCTTTTCTTAACTTCCTCCTTAGACCTTCTTCTTGAATGAATCTCGACCACCATTTTAATTTCCCTTGCCAATGTTCTAATCAATATACATTGGCTCTCATGAGTGCTAAACAATACACTAACCTTAAGGAGTAAACCCTAGGTTCAAAATGTGTTCTAAGGTATTGAAATGAATGTTTTACCTTGGAGTCTTAAGATAGGCTTGGATATGAATCAAGAAGGACCTCCTCTAGCCCTTGGAGAATAGAAAATAAGCTAGAACAAGGCATAGAAATGAAGCCCCATGAGTTGTAGTTTTCGGTAATGTGGAGAAATGATGGAAAGATGATTTTTCTTACATTTTTCTTACCTTGAATGAATGGAGAACCACATGGGCTCTTCAAACTTGATTTTCCTCCATCAATGGAGTTTTTCCATGGCTCAAAAATGAAGCTTTCCCAATTTTGAAAAGATAGAAAGCTAGAGCTTGAGCTAACTAAGAATAATATGTGTTTAGTTTTTTATTTGGAGCTAAAATGAGTGAGTAGTGATCAAAGGAAGATGGAGCATAAATGGAGACATTCAGTCACGGTTTGGAGCAGGGAAGAAGAAGAGAAATCGGTGGAAGAAGAAGAAATGAAGAAAGAAGAGGAGAGAGGTGAGCTAAAAGGAGATATTTTGTTATAAAAGTAAATAGTGCCTTCTTCTTTTTGCCCTCTTCTTTCCTAGCAATTGCTAGTTACTAAAGTTGTGACTCATCCCCCTTACAAAACCGGCCACCCTTAGTCAATTAGAGATGTTCATTTGACCATTGACCAAACAAGAGAGTTTATTACTTAAAATGTTACTATTGGGCACTATTCATAATTAGTGCACAAATTTGTGAAATTTTTGGTTTCCCATTGATTTAGACCTTCTAATGTGATAATAAGTAGCACACATGTTAATTAAAGAGTAATGATGGACATTTAGCCACTCAAAACCCATTTACAAGACAATTTTTCAAAAATGTGCTTTAAGACTCCTTAAAGCACATTTTGTGTTTTAACTTGTTTTCAAGCTTGGTTTTCTCTTCTAATTGGTTTAAAATGACCTTTAGGATATTACTATGGTATTATCATGATAT
Source organism: Limonium bicolor (assembly GCA_023374045.1). Taxonomy (NCBI): domain Eukaryota; kingdom Viridiplantae; phylum Streptophyta; class Magnoliopsida; order Caryophyllales; family Plumbaginaceae; genus Limonium; species Limonium bicolor. The sequence goes on along the minus strand of CM041780.1, from coordinate 45,052,521 downwards.
TTGGGTACTCACCCAAGTCTCTCCAAGCTTAGAGCACGTTTTTGCCCAAATTGCCCTTAAGGCATTTTCTTGTGTTTTCCTTGGTTTAAATTGTTTACCAATCTCCCTAAGGCATATTTTAGCCTTACCACATCATATATTGTTGTTTACTTAACATACTTAGGTTTGGGGTATTTCAATCTACCCCCCTTAAAAGAACTTTGTCCCCAAAGTTCCCATGCATCTTATCTTATTAGAATACATGTCTTACCTCATTCCATAGATCATGTAGATCATACTTATGTATACTTAAACTCATTGAATAATTAGATCCACCATATGCTTATACTTAAATATCACACAACACGCTTAAGCATGTATAGCACTCAAAATTCCCTTTGTTCCTTTTGATGATTAAAACATTCACATAATTTCCAACCTATTCTCCCATGTCACCGGTCCATAGACAATGGCTCGTTCGTCCTCGTCACCATGGGCCAGAATACAAAACACTCTGCTCTCCCCATGTCACTGGTCCGAAGACAATGGCTCGTGCGTCCTCGACTTCATGGGCGAGACTCAGTAAAAAGGTAATCCTTTTTACGAGGTCATGTGAGGAATAATTCCTCTAATTAAAAATACAATCAACTCCAATTTCATTTTATCCTAAAGCCTCTATCCTTAGCGTGATTTAATTGTGACCACTGGTAGGGAGTTTCAGGAATCATCCAACCCTGATGTGATCAGTATCAGTGTAGAACTATCCTTCCACCCCAATTTATGTTCGGCTTCCCTTGATCCCTAGAAAATCAAGTTCCACCTCCCACGTCATTTTCAAACATCCAAATAATTCACTCATGTCCAATTTTCTATCTTTTTAGTTCTTCTAATCATAATCAATACATCTCCAAAGTGTGGACTCAGTCCATCAAACATTCCCGATTCATCTCTTAGTAATTACCTCAAGACTTAAATTCCTACTAAGTTTTATAACCGTCTCATACCAATTCTCACCATCTTATATCTCATAGCACTACTATCTTCTTCCTCATACTCATGTCAAATAATATCTCATAGTGTTATCTTATTCTTATCTCCACATACTTTCATATATTCCTTATTTCTTAAGTCTCCTTAATCCTCTTTCCTTAATTCTCTTAACTTGTACTCACACCGGAGTTAACAAGATAGGTACTTAATATGTATGGTATTCACATCTTCTATGTGCAATAACCATATTTTATCTCAAAATGTTTATGTAAAACATATTCTCAAATTATTTTGTGCTATACGCACCGTAGTTTATGTACTAAGTACATAAGCATACACTAAGCGGTTTTCGCTCTACCCCCCTTAAAATGGATTACGCCCACGTAATCAACACCATATCATTCTTGAGCATAAGTTCAAGATGTCTAATTCTCACCAAGCATTCTAGCTTCCATGTCATCTATCTCACTTACGTTTCGATCAGAGGGTCATAACTATGCTAATGACTTAGTCTCTGCATCGAGGATTCTTAACGGTACTTGTACCATAATCTTAACTTAGTTTGGTCTAACCTCAAAGGTACTGATCTGCTAGCTTCCACTGCACAACTCTGACAGTCTTAGGCTTAACTGCCTCACTTATCCTTTTTATAGTATTGTATATCTTCCTCCTGCGTGCTTATGGTTTAGCACTAAAGGTCCCTCAATGGTCACGTGTTATCTTATATATATATGGCCTTGACGAGTTGTAGCTCGTCTATCCAGTCTTCCTGGAGATCTAGTGTTTGTATTCTTAGTGTTTTCTCAAGTGTCGAAATCATTCTTTCCATCTGACCTTTGGTCTGAGGATGATTCCTAATCTGAGATTACTGTTTAGTGCTTATTCCACTTTACAGTTTAATCTCTTACATCTTAAGACATGTCCAATGTCTGTACTTAGCAATCCATGCTTTTCGCACTTCATAGTCCTTAAATATTTGTTCTCTGATTCCTTTGTGTTGTCGGTTCAACTGAATTCTTTCTCTTCAACTGTTTGTGGTAATGGCTGCTCTCGTCTAATCTTGCGTCGTTGTCCGTGGTACGGAGTCGACTACTTCCCGTGTTCCTTACACCACTCGTCTACATGAATGAGGTACCTTACTGGTACATTACTACTTACCCGACTAACTCATAAATGAGCATGTCTGGCCTGCAAGCCCCTGTGGGGTGCAGTCGTCCCACATCTCGTTTAGTAAACTCGTAGTTTCCGTCACACGTTTAGCTATTGCTAATTATGAAGTATTCTGTTGTCGATCTTCTCTCTCATCGTCCCATAATAACAGTTATTGTTCTTCTTGATTTAATCAAGGAAAATCCAATTACTATGTTCTTGGGTATTGTATGCTCTAGTTCTTTCTGTATCCCGTACAGATTTGGTCTCTTAGTGACTGAGGTCTCTTTCCATAGAGCCTCTAATCTTCTTTCTCATATTTGTTCTACTAGGAATGCACTTCCAGTTCCTTAAGGAATGGGTAGTGTGCTTCCTGTGAAAGCTTACCTAACCCGGTCCAGACCACTAGCATCGATGCACAGTTCGTCTTCCATCTTGTTCCCTTACTTATACTGGTCTTAGCTCATAAATCTAATTGCCTCAGTGTCAATATTTGACGGCTCATACATAACGGCCGCTTTACCGCGCACCATGACTTAATCCCCTCATATAAATATTGTACTCACGACCACTACTACAGTGGTAGCTGGCCTTTACCATGTTGCCCATTGATGGCGCAACTACTTACTCATTTACTCTAACATCTTATCTTATATTCAATCCCTTCTTGGTGTAAACACACTGGGAGTTCTCTAATTTCGGTGTTTGGCGGTTGCCGTACCGTGTTGTAAAATGGTTGACTCTTGATATGAAGATGTTCTGCTTCAATCTCAGATTCGTAAGTAAGCTAATTTCTCTCGCATTCTTTCATCCTTTATGACGTTATTTACCATGTAATTTTACCGGTTCCTGAAGAAGTCATCCGCGTACTCACAAGCTCTTCTGAGCGTTGGTCACTTGACGTGCCATTCTGTGCACTCACCATGTTTATCCCTGATGATTACTGATTCTTAAATCCTGGGTGTTGGATATGAGGTCTGTCTCTGCAGCCTTCTTAATTACTCAAGTGTATCTGATATGTCCTAATGTAATCTCAAGGTTTATAGTTTCCATTCTCTAACAAAAGTGTATTATTTCTCGAATAAGTGAAAGCCCTTTTTGAGGGGTTTATTCTCACTCTTGGCCTCACAACAAGGAGAGGTATCCCCACCCTAAAAGGAATGGTTCGTTCTCCGCCCCTGTCAATGTACTATCTCATTATTCTCATTGGTGCCTTTTCCTGGCAATATTTTCCACAATCTAAGTTATAGGTTTGGTAACCGTTCACATCTACACATTGTAGTTCCTTCATGGCTTGAATAAGCTCTTTTACAACTTATTGCGCCTCGGGCTCTGATGTGGTTAACATCCTTGGCTCATAGGCTCTTAGTGCTTAATGTCATTGGGTGTGAGCCGGTGCTCGGTTCACTCCCTGTACTCTTACTCATCTGTGGGTTATCCTCATAAGATTCTGGTTCTTAGACGCTATCCACCGTTAGGTTACATTTTAAATGTAGTATCGGATTTCATGGTAAGTTGCTGCATCCTGCTTCCTGCTATGGAAGTTTATTCAGGTGATCTGAGGTTACTTAATGTCTTTGACAATACTGTCATTTTACTAGACTTATGTCTTTTAGCAAATAAGGCTAAGTTCGTATTAGGCGTTTGCCTTACGGTGTCCAAGTCAGACATCGTCCCGTCATCTTATTTTCCCACCTCAACGCTTCGTTCAACTTCCGTTGACTATGCCACCCGTTGATGATTGTTCACACTTGGGTGTTAATGAGTTAGGCAAACAGTATTAGCTATCATTCATCAGTTTGTTCGGCTCAACTATGCCCGTTCTGTGGGGGTAGTCCTCTGAGTTATCCTCTATGGGAATCGTATGTCCTTAACCCTTGGTAGGTTATATCTTAAGTTTACTGCATCTGTCCTTGTTTTCGGGGTTTACTAACATATTCATCGAAGATTGTTGTTATCGGTATGCTTAACGGTCATCTCGGGAGTTTTATCCCGCTCTTTTTGGAGGACGTTACGTCAACGGCCTCAATGGTATCTTATAATACATTCCTTGTATGTTATTGCTTACATATTGTTTTGCTCGGATAATTGAGCGATCTCTCAGGTTTCTCTCCCTGAGGTTCTGGATTGATGTTCTTACCGTACTGTCGGCTGATGTTGTAGTGGTTGTACTGTCGCTAATATTTATATCGTTTAGTATTCCGTCCAAGTTCAGCTCCCTGCTGACTGGTGTATCCGCTCACCTTATCATGGTCAGGCCGTCAGGCCCTTCCAAGGTCTCATTCTCCCATTCTTATAGATTTACAATCCGGTATTAGTGTGTACTACAACTGTAGCGTTCTATTACCTCGCCATGATGGCTTTCCGTGTAGCTTAACTGTGGTAGCACTTGCTATGGCAAGTGCGCCATGCAAGATGAGTTACCGGTGCCTTACCCATCAATAATGGTACTTCCTCCTAATATTCTATATCTTTGGTAGTCCTCGGGACTCCTTCGATGTTCTCTAATTTAGGATAACTAGCCACCCGGCCATTTCCTGGTTATCTTGACAGTACTGTCATTTGTCAGGGTGTTCCTCTTTTTGAGGGAACCCCTCGTTACTTACTTATGTCTTAATCCTCGCTCCTGTTCCCACACATTTTGTCGTGGTTACTAAGTAATGATCCTCCTTTAGGCACTACATCGTAGTCCTATTCTGGTGTATAGTTGTATGCGTTTCTACCGTCGTCTGCGTTATGTCGGCCAGGTTTGCAACCCTCTTCATTGTATGGGGTTTGGAGTTCCCGTCTTAACTGGTCTTTCCAGTAATCTTATCCCTTAAGCTTTATATTATCCCACTGCTATACTCATTCGGACCACTATCCGGTACTCATGTCACTTATCTTTTCTTACCCATTGCACCTTTAGTGCTTTTCTTATCATTGGTATGGCGGGTTATTTCGACTGCGTAGCATGTCGACCCATGTTGCCGGTAATTACCGTTCCTTTATTGATAGAATTCCATAGGTAGCGCCTGTTTCTCTGTTGCGCTCCATTAATAACCTCCAAGTTCTCCGTAGCTGTTGTGCAACAAGATGTTTCTCATATTGCTTACTGTTAACTAACTGCCAGATCGGGTTTTCCCGAGTAAGAGAAGCCTTTCTTCTCTCTGGCGTTTGTTCCACGTATTCAGGGTTAGGGATGTGGAGGGCGGGTCTAGGTACTATGGATATCCAGTAAATACCGGGAAGTCCTAACTAACGCACCTCTCACTCTATCACTCAACCCTCAACCCATAACTCAAACTCAACCTCAGTATTCTCTTAAGTTTGGTAATTCTTGTCTTCAGAGCGTAACTACGCTCTGATACCACTTTTGTAACACCCCATCTCAAACCAAATGTGGTCTCGCAACTTAACAACAACATATATGTACATGTCACAGCGGAATTCACTACACTCCAGGACCTTGCCACGGTCTGACTGACAGAATATACCGAACATTAGTACATACAAATCTTAACCAATACATATCCTTCTTACAATCCCCTCACATCCTATACATCTTACTATCTCAAATTGCCATACGAGTGTACATGCACAACTCGTAGGCCACACTTAACCCGTAACGCTTGTACCCCTTCTTACTCTCGCGATGGCCGCCTCCTGACGTTCACCTGTGTAGTAAAAACAGCCCCCAAAGGGGGTCAGCACGAATGCTGGTACGATCCTCTCATGGCTCCCAAGCTAACGTGGCTACGACGACTAATTGTCGATAGCATGGAGGTTGATTAGATGCACAACATAATAGAAAGTGCAATAAACAACAATCCAAATATGAACAATCAAAGTTCAACAAATTGAACGACTTAAATGCGTTCCCTTAATTAAAGAGTTAATTATTTAACTCCTTAAGTTATGTTTCCTCTTAATCTTAGTCCATCCTTATCTTACCTCAATCTTAGTCTTATCTTAGTCTTAGAAACAAACATCCTTTTAAAAGGAATGGATGTGGCTTATCTTAGTCTTATAATACAAACCATCCTTTAAATAGGGATGGTTGCAACTTACCTCAACCTTACCTTATATATGCCAACCGTTCTCTCATTGGGAACTGGTTAACCCTTAGTTTGTTATTTATTTTTGTAGGGATTGGTTAACCCTAGCCAGCAGCAGGACACTTACCGGCAATAAACAACTTTCTTAAATTGTTGGGGATGTAGGCTAGATCCCCCCACGCCATCTTAATGCCTCCCTCCTAAAACAAGTAGTCCGAGGAGGTCGAGTCTATATGTCAACTCTAGGCGATGAGTCTGATGACAAGTCATATTTGGAAGTCGGTATCTGGTAAGGATACCGACTTCCCCCAATACACATGTGCCGGTACCATTCCGGATTCCTCACTCCCCCGAAGTTAAAGTTAGTAGTAGTCTCAATGCGACTTTTGTTTGTTTAACCTCTTTCGGTTATTAACAAACTAATATTAGGGAGTTTCCTTATTCTCACACAATACTTACTAAACACTAGTTAGTAAGTTCTCACGTAAGTTGTGTTAGTTTTCAAACATCACACAACAATACAATCAACATGATATTCCGGTTGCATGCTTTATCTTGTTTAGTGAGCACACAAAAACAAATAGCACACAAGCCGAGGGACACCTCGTTAGCAAGCAGGTCACAAGAAGAACTGTACCGTTCACCGTGGGTCGTTTGGTTGCTTACTCTCCTCCGAAGTCCAACTCTCAAGTCCTAAAACATTGATTCAGTTTTAGGTTGTTAATCACTTAACTTAATTCAACTTCATTAACTTACTTAACTCATAATGATTCCCCACCTAACACCTCTTAAGTTTTACAACTTATTCTTACAACCTAAACTTAAACTTTTAAGTTCTTACTTAACTTAATCCCTTAGGTCTTTATACCTCTAATCATCAATGCCCTCTTAATGGGGTACCATTATTACCTCTAAACCTCTTTAGGGTTTTTTTTTTAGGGTCGACCGACCTTACCGACCGACCTTACCCAAGGTCGGTCCATTCCAGAACTTATTACCGTTTGAATTTTTTACCCCGACCGACCTTGCAAGTCCGGTCCCCAAGGTCGGTCCATTCCCGAGAGTTTCCCCGTGGGATACTTAAGCCCGACCGAACTTGCCAAAGTCGGTCCCAAGTTCAGTTGATTCCCGAGACTCAATTCGTACACAAAATACAAGCCCGACCGAACTTGTAAGTCCGGTCCCCAAGTTCGGTCGATTCCAGAAACTCTTTCCGGTAGTGTAAACTGAGCTCGACCGACCTTGCAGGTCCGGTCCCTAAGGTCGGTCGGCTCCAGAACCTTGTTTCTAAATTCCCATTTGACTCCAAACTTCTCCACAAGTTCCCCCATGTGTCCTAATACCATTTAGGCACTTAAACTTACCTTAGAACTTCCACCAAACTCTCCAAAACAATTTCCAAAGATCTTCTTAAACATCCTCTCAATACTTTTAAAACTCCTAACACTTAGCACTTATTTCCTTACATTACCAACTTGTAACCTTACCAAAACATCTACCAACCCAAGTGTAGCCTCCTTAACAGTTCGAGCACTTCATGAACATCATTTTCCATCTTCAGTTCATTTACCAAAACTTCCTCAAGTCCTTTTTGCATATCCATGCACAAATTCCTCTCTTTTCCATTTGCTACTCATCAACCTAAACTCATGAACTTACCTATACATTTCTTGTCATCCTCTTAGCACCTTAACCTTGTTCTTCTTTGCCTTGACCTTCCTACACCCTCCTTAGACATCTACATCTCTTTTACTCAATTACTCACCATTCTCATGACCTTACACTCTTATACATTCCTAGTCAATCTACAACATTCTCCTTCAATCTTCACTCCCATCACCTAAGTCCACTCATTACCATTTAAACTAAAACCTTATTGTTCCACTACTAGCATCATCACTACTTACACAAGCTTCCCAAGACTTTCATTGATATATTCCCTAGTTCACACCTAAATCACCTTAAAGCATTACACACCTTCTCCTCCAAATTTTGCACAAGTCTTACCATTCCTCTTACCATGACTTTGGTGTGTTCAATACACCCACCAATCCTCTAATTCTTCCTAGACAACTCTAGGTCATTCTCATCCTCAAGAACTCCTTAGTTAACTCATTTCCACTCAAATTCCTTCTAATGATCCCAAGTGGATCCTAGGGCATCTTAACTCACCACTACCACTTAAACACTTTGTTTTCTACTCAAATTTTGCCATAGCTTCCCTTGTATTATTTCATGCCCAAATGCATTGTTTTTCCTCGTTCAACAACTCACACACATCTAGTCCTTTCTCATTTTGTTTTCTCACCCAAAACAACTCTTTCACAACAAACTCAATATATTGCAATATTCTTAAATTGCATAGCACTAAGGCTCTTAAATGACATGGCTCTTAGGCCCTTAAATAACTTAAACTTAAACACTGAATTTCCCACATATAAAAGCTTTCAACCTGAAAATACACCCATCAATCTCATAGTAGTTATAATGCTCTTAAAATCCATCTTAAACTTATATTACTAGCTCATTCCCATTAGCTCCTTAGTCACAAGTTCATAAGCTTTTTAAATTCTTTTTCCTAGGTTATATAACCCATTACATAATGTAAGCTTTAAGCTATATTAGTACTTATCTAAATACCATCCCTTAAAACTTAAACCACCATTAGGTAAGCATTTTACCTTGTTTTCCCAAGCTTTTCTTAACTTCCTCCTTAGACCTTCTTCTTGAATGAATCTCGACCACCATTTTAATTTCCCTTGCCAATGTTCTAATCAATATACATTGGCTCTCATGAGTGCTAAACAATACACTAACCTTAAGGAGTAAACCCTAGGTTAAAAATGTGTTCTAAGGTATTGAAATGAATGTTTTACCTTGGAGTCTTAAGATAGGCTTGGATATGAATCAAGAAGGACCTCCTCTAGCCCTTGGAGAATAGAAAATAAGCTAGAACAAGGCATAGAAATGAAGCCCCATGAGTTGTAGTTTTCGGTAATGTGGAGAAATGATGGAAAGATGATTTTTCTTACATTTTTCTTACCTTGAATGAATGGAGAACCACATGGGCTCTTCAAACTTGATTTTACTCCATCAATGGAGTTTTTCCATGGCTCCAAAATGAAGCTTTACCAATTTTGAAAAGATAGAAAGCTAGAGCTTGAGCTAACTGAGAATAATATGTGTATAGTTTTTGATTTGGAGCTAAAATGAGTGAGTAGTGATCAAAGGAAGATGGAGCATAAATGGAGGCATTCACTCACGGTTTGGAGCAGGGAAGAAGAAGAGAAATCGGTGGAAGAAGAAGAAATGAAGAAAGAAGAGGAGAGAGGTGAGCTAAAAGGAGATATTTTGTTATAAAAGCAAATAGTGCCTTCTTCTTTTTCCCCCCTTCTTTCCTAGCAATTGCTAGTTACTTAAGTGGTGACTCATCCCCCTTACAAAACCGGCCACCCTTATTCAATTAGAGATGGTCATTTGACCATTGACCAAACAAGAGAGTTTATTACTTAAAATGTTACTATTTGGGCACTATTCATAATTAGTGCACAAATTTGTGACATTTTTGGTTTCCCATTGATTTAGACCTCCTAGTGATACTAAGTAGCACACATATTAATTAAAGAGTAATGATGGACATTTAGCCACTCAAAACACATTTACAACACAATTTTTCAAAAATGTGCTTTAAGACTCCTTAAAGCACATTTTGTGTTTTAACTTGTTTTCAAGCTTGGTTTTCTCTTATAATTGGTTTAAAATGACCATTAGGATATTACTAAGGTCTTAGCATGATATTTGGGTACTCACCCAAGTCTCTCCAAGCTTAGGGCACGTTTTTGCCCAAATTGCCCTTAATGCATTTTCTTGTGTTTTCCTTGGTTTAAATTGTCTACCAATCTCCCTAAGGCATATTTTAGCCTTACCACATCATATATTGATGTTTACTTAACATACTTAGGTTTGGGGTATTTCAGGACCACCATAGCTAAATAATACCACCAACGGTATACTAACTGACTAAGAATCTAGTCAAGAGTAGGTACACCCACCTGTTGGGGGTTTAACCTAACGGCAAGTGCACCGGTCGATTATAGAAAGTTTAAATCACGGAGTATTCCCTTAGTATCGAACTAGGGGAGGCGGTGTGTATTTTAATCTTTACTCACAAACAAAACAAGAATAATGTAAAAATAACAGGAAATTGGGGGGTTTTTGTATGCGATAGTGAATGTTGTAAAAGAGATGGATAAGCAGTAAATAACAGGAAAATAACTTATTTGAATTTGATTGATAAGGGAAATCCCGGTTTACTACTTCTCCCTGGATCTGCAATTTCTTTGCCTAAGTGATTTCTGCAGAATTCTGAATAAAACCTTAGAATAAAGGCAATTCGCATCCGGTCTCCTGCTCAACTAATTCTAATTAGCAGAGACCGAATCCTAACTCTCGTTATGAATCCACTGTTTACTAATTGCTTTAAGCAAAGTCTAGATTAATGGTCAGCTAGTAGTTTAGAGGAATTACCATCTCTACACTAACCGGTTCTTTCCCTGTAGTTAATTGATAGCCGCAGTTATCACTTATAAGCTAACAAACCGATAAACTCAATAATTGATCAGATTAAAGAAGATTTAGGAATTCATAAGGGAAAAGAACATTACTCTATTGAACTGCAGAAAATCACAAAGGTTCGGAAATAATTAATCTAGGGATATATAGTAAACCGGAATTAAAAGTGACTACTCAGCCATAGACATAATAACAATGCTCAAATTGAACAGAATAAGTATAGAGGGATTTAGCAGAAAAACTGATTTTAGAAGCTGTCACCGATTCTGCAGTTTCCTCTCTTGCTTGTGTCACGTTCGGGTCACCTAGGGTCGGGGTTGATCCGGACGCACGTAGGACGTAGATCCGGACGTGGCTTAATGAAGCGCTGAGCTTTATTTACGTCTGTGACTGAGGGAGAGGTGATATGGAGATGAAAGATTGATCGTGAATGGGGAAGCAGTATGAAGTGAGAGGATGAGAGTGTATTTTGTAGACGAGAGTGTCTAGTGCCCCGAATTAGGAAGAAAATGTTTGCTTAAATAGGAAAGGAAAGTGAAGACAAGGATTAGTAGGTGAATTGGGTAGATTAGTGGAGCACTTGGAAGAGTTATCTCTGATTGATGCATGCAGCTTTCGGCTGATAATTGCGCATAAATTATCAGCCTGATCTTCATTTTATTTTTCGCAACTGTGTGACATCCGGATCAGGATGTGAGATAAAAGTAGATCTGGATCTCGTCTCATATTCGGCTTAGTGTCCGGATCCGGACGTGAGATAGAAGTTTAAATCTGTGTCTCGTGTCATGTCTGGCGCAATGTCCGGATCCGGACGCTTTCATTAACATGCGTCTGGATTCGTGTCCGGATTAGTTTGGGTCGGACGTGACCAATTTTTGCGTATTTTTCCCGATTTGTTCCCCATTTGTTGCGTTGTAATCCTTAAGATGTAAACTCTTCATTTCCATGGGTTTTTCCTATATAACACATATAATGCGTCAATTCATATCAAAACATCAATCTCAGGAAAAATGCATAATAAGTGGGAAACATTGCCTAAACTGTTGGAGATTATAAGGTAATTAAACCCTAAAAAGCCGATATGTTTCACACTTATCACCACCCTACCACACCCAAAAAGGTTGAAATACCTAACCGACATAGATTAGACAGCTACGAGCACATCTATGGGATATACCCGAATAGGACTACTGAAGTAGTGCATAGACAACTTAAGTCTAGGTAACCATGGTAAATGTGTGAGAACGAGCACCAAGAAACGACACAGAACTGAGTAAATAAGGGTCTCCAAAAGTGGAGAATCACCCAGATCGATGACAGTCATGTCAAGACGAACAGGAAGCATCTCTGAAGAGTAGTTATCCAACTAAGAAGTCAAAGGAAGAGCCAATAAGGCTACTGAATACGCTTGGGAACAATACCGTAACCGGTATAAGTTAACCTGAAATACCCCAAACCTTGATATATTGTTTAAATACTAAACTATGATATTTAAAGGCTAAAAAGTGCCTTAGAAACATCAGTGTACGATTTAAACCATGGTGAAAACAATAAAGTACCATAAATACAGTTTGAGCAAAAACATGCTCTAAACTTGGAGTGAACTTGGTTGGGACCCAAAGAGCCTACCAAGACTTATTGATATTCAATTATGATTTAATAAGGCTAATTAAGTCCTTAGGAAACCTTGGTAGACAATTAAACCAAATAAAACACAAATAAATACCTTAAAGTCAATATGGGCAAAAATGTGCTCTAAGCTTGGGATAAATTTGTATAAGACCTAAAGGTCATATCTATACCTTAATTATATGTTAATGAACATATTAAATCAATTACTAAAGAAAACCAAGCTTGAAAACAAGTTAAAACACAAAATGTGCTTTAAGGAGTCTTAAAGCATATTTTTGAAAAATTGTCTTGTAAATGAGTTTTGAATGGCTAAATGTCCATCATTACTCTTTAATTAACATGTGTACTACTTAGTATCACATTAGGAAGTCTAAATCAATGGGAAATCAAAAATTCACAAATATGTACCTTAGTTTGTGAATAGTAACCAAAATATGCTAGTTTATGACATAAGCCAATATAAGTAAGTTAATTGGTCAACAAAGACCAAACTACCCCTAAGTAGATGATGGGGGCTGGTTTTTATTGTGGTGAGTCACGACTCTTGCTAGTTTGATAAGTGAATAAAGATGACAACTAAAGTTTACTATTTACTTTATAAGTAAATATCTTGTAAAGCAAGCTCTCATTTCATTCCTTCCTTTCCCACTCATACCCACCGTCACCTACCTTCATTCTCCCAACTCCATCGGTTTTGCTACAGCAAAACCTCACCATCTCCAACTCCTTTTGCTTGTAACTCATGACTCCATGGTCCAAATTCAATTTCAAGACCACCATTCTTCTAGTTGGAGCAAGCTCTACACTTCTACCTTTTCAAATCTTCAAAGCCTCATTTCGGTGCCATGGAGATTCACCATTGAAGGAGCTTGAGCTCATATTTTCATGCCTTGTCATTCTCCTTTGTTTCAAGGTAAGGAAAACCAAAGAAAATCAATGTTCCTCTTGTTTTTGTGTGTAACCGAGAATCACCCTTTGATGGTGTGTTCTTTTGATCTTTCATAGCTCCATTTCAATCTTCAAAGGACAAGGAGGAGTCCTCTCTTGTTACTCAAGCTCTTTTATTCCTAGGTAAAACAACTATCCTAATGTGTTAAGACAATATATAAACCTAGGGTTTACAATGAGTTTAAGCATGAAGCTTGAATACTCATTACCTTGCTTGTACATTGATTAGAAGTTTGACAAGCAATCAAAGCCTTGCCGGTTTTCTATCAAAGAAGGAGCAAGGGGTTACAATGAAAAACTTGTGAAGGAAAAGAGGTAAACAAACTATCTAAATGTAGTTTAAATGCCTTAGGAAAAATGAGCTTGATTTGCTTAATAAAATACCTAAGGAGCCAATGGGAAAAGAGCTAGTGAACTGTTCTTAAGGAGATTATTAAAGGGCATATGTGATGTTGAGTGTATTTGCAGGTCAAAGGCAATATATTATGTGGGAAATTCAGTGTTTAAGGTTTATGCAATTTAAGGGCCTAAGTGCCAAGCAATTTAAGTTTATGCACTATATTGTGATGTAGTGTAGTTTAAGGATTTAGATGTGTGTAAAGAACATTCTTTGTGAAGATGAGTGTCTTGGATGGTTAAAGGAGGAAAAACAATATGTTTGTGTGTAAGGAATGTGTATTAAGTGATTAAGTGTTTTTGGTTGTGAAAGGGTGAAAACCTAAGTGTTGTGTGTGAGAATACTCTTGATGGATTTTAGGTGTTCTTGAATGTCTAATGGTGAAAGCTATGTGCTTTGGTATAGCAATGTGCTAGAAGAACCCATGTCAAAATTTAGATAATGTATAAGAAGTTCTAAGTGTTTAAAAAGAGTTTTGGTGAGTTTGGAAGTGTTGAGAATGATTAAGTGTTTTACTAGGGAAAGAAAGGTGCATTAAGGTGTTTTAGAAGGCAAAAAGGATTTAGGTATTATCTTGGAAGTTCTAGAAATCCAATGGGTGTTTTGGGATGTACTAAAGTCTTGGAGGAGTTTGTTAAGGTTTAGGTAATGTTGATGTACAAGGAGGAAATGATGTTTAGGTAAGGAAGATGTTTGAACTTGTGAAGAAAATTCTTGGAAGGACATGAAGTTTTTGGTGGGCTAAATATAGTGTGGGAACATGCAATAAACCTAAGAGGGAAGTATTATGAGTATTGAGCATTTAGGCAAGAAATGAGTAAGTGTTTAAGGTATAGAAAATGGAGTTTTGGGCACGTCTGAACTACCGTCCGAACATGGACGTTCGGACATGCCCTGTTGCGCGTAAGTCACCTGAACTTCGACCGGTGTCCGAACTACCGTCCGAATTTGGAAGTTCGGACACACCTATCTCTATATTCTGTTTCGGCCTCGAACAGCGTCGAACTTGGGAAGCTCGGACGCATGTTCGGACAGTCGTCTGTTTACACCCATTGAGCCTCGAACAGTGTCCGAACTTGGGAAGTCCGGACACAAGTTCGGACAAGGCGCTGTATGGACCAAAAACATTGTTTAAGGTTATAGGATGATGGGGATTATTAAGTAATGGTGTTATAAGATTGTTAAGGACATGTTAAGGAGTTATAATGACAATTTAGTGGGGGAAAAGTTGTATTAAAATGTAAAAGTAAAACAAGTTAAAATGTGAAGTTATTTAACTAGTTAACGGGGATAAGTTATGAGCATTAGACTTTAAACAATCATGTTACCCCGATGTTAATAAAAGTACATGTAATATTACCAGTTGTTCGAGAATTGTTCGAGGAACATAAGTGGACAGGATAGAGTGGACTCTGGTGACAGGTATGGTTTTCTTGCAACCTGTGTCCTACCGGATTACACCGGCTTATGTGCCAATGTGTTTTCTGTATGTTGCCACGTTGTAAGATAAAACATGTAATGAGTTTACAGTAATTCATATATGTGGCGTGTCTAGTTCCGATACCATTTAACCTCGAAAGTGTTAAACTTAGCTAACTGAGTCTAGGATCACATGAGAGATCGGTATTCGGAATTTAACGACCGAACCATGGGACGTTCTAACCACGGCTATGCGTGAGTTAATTGTGTGATGTGTGTGTGAATGTATGGACCTCCCTCGTGTGTTTAACCCAGTCGAAATACCTTCTTGGTGTGTGGATGTGATAGTTTCCATAGCGGGGCTCTAACTATTTACCTACAAGTAAATATGTACTAATGGGGGTGAGGAATCCGGTTAGGCCGGTCGCGCGTTGTTTGGGAGTGGGTATCCTTTTTAGCCTTACCCTCCTCTCTGTTATGGTTGTTTCCCTCACGGGTCACGATCTCCCATTAGCTTACTCCAAAGCTTAGCTATTCTGACTTATGATCGGTTTAGGGGGAACATGTGTTTATGTGGTGTGTTCGGGTCACCATATCCGAACCATCTTAACTTAAGTTACTCGTCCAACTATTAGGACGGTAATGAGTGTTGTATAACAAGTTTATCATGAGGGTGACATCATTCTCTAGTCTCATAAGTGAATTAACTATGTTTGGGTCGGTTCCTAAGAGAATCGTTCCCGTTATGTTATGTGTTATTATTGTACTGCAATTCCCATTGCGATGTCGTTATGTGCACGTTGAAACGTGAAAAGTGTTGTTATGTGGTGTATGTTATATGTTGTGAAATGTGGAGTATGTGGATCATGGATATGAATCCCAGTTTGTGATAAGAGGCGTTTAAGGATAACCCGATTAATGGGTAAGTGTCGTCTATTAAGGAAGTAGCTCCACTAGGAGAACCCTCTAGGGTTTTTGAACACAATGAGTGGCTTATCAAGTAAGGATGTGTTATCTGTTTGTTGAGCCCATTGTAATGGAATGTTATGTGTTGTGTGTTTATAGTTTACATGCATGATTCAAATATAATCAACCGCATGCTAAGACGACAATTAGTTGTGCATGGCCCGGTAGCATGCGGGCTGCGGGATTACCATACCAGCAAAGGTGCTGAGCCCTTGGGGGGCCACCCTTTCTCTTCTTTTCCTATTTCTGGTACAAGGAGCTGGAAGCCGTTCGAGAGTAGGACGGGGTAGTCGTTTGTACATGAGTAATCATTTAAGTTATATATGTACAGTAGGTGTAGTAAGACCGAAATTGTTATCGGCATCAGTTTGTAAATACTCGGTACAGTTGGAAGGTATGTGTATGTTTAGTTGTTAATGAAAAGGGATAGTAATGTGTAGTCGCTCGGGAATCTATTCCATCAGACCGATACAATGTATATGTAATAGCCTTGTTAGCCACGTGGGTGGTTAACGGCGTGTAACACCAACGAGTTAAGTAATGTGATGAAGTATATTTCCGCTGCAGATTGTTGTTAAGTGTGTTGTTGTTGGATGGGGTGTTACAAAAAGTGGTATCAGAGCGAAGTATCGCTCTGATGACTGAATTACCGAGCTTAGGAATACCGAGTAAGGATTTTAGTACTTTGGGTTAATTGTTGAGTGATAGCGTGAGAGATACGCTAGTTGGGAATTACCAGTGAACACTGAAAACCTGCTATGTCCTTCCCGCCCTCCATAGTCCCTGTTTATAACTTAGGGAAACAATGCCAGAGAGATTAAAGTCCTCTCTTACTCGGGAATACCCGATCTGGCTGTTATTAAGTACCACTGTGAGTACGGAGAACCAGTCATATGGTAGATCCCGAAGAGTGGGAATCCCGGAGACGGTTTCCATCTGAACAATGTTAACCGCATTTAATAGCGAAGAATGAAGAATCTTGTGTATAGAAGAATAGAATTTCCGGCAACCTGGGTCGACATGCCGAGCAGTCAAGAACAACCAGCTTGCAATGCACCGACCGTGCAATAGACAAGAAGTGCAGTAATGAAACCCGAGACGAGTGTCTACGGGACCACCGTTGTTAAATGATACACCAACGGTATACCAACCGATAAGGAACCACAACGTAGTGCCCAAACAGAGACAAGTCTCAGTAACCACGACAAATGCGTGGAATGGGCTACGAAGAGGAAACAATACAAAAGAAAAGGGGTCTCCAGAATAGGAAACACCCTAGTTAATGATTATCATGTGAATACAGCGAGAAGTCGTCCAGAGGTTAATTGTCAAGACTGTAAGATCAAGTGAGGGCCAACAAGGCCACTAATGACAGTGCGGGTGTGAACAATACCGCAACCGGCGTGTGTTTAACCAAAAGCCAGTTAGCATGGCGCACTTGCCATAGCAAGTGCTGCTATAACAGGGCTATTCGGGAAAATTTTTAACAAATACAAAGTACTTAGTAAAGTACCATGAAGTTAAGTGAGATCATCATAACCGTGGAAGGGCTTGGTAGCCTAACCTCTGTAATTGGAAGTACACCAGTCAGCAAGAAGCTAGATTTGGTTAAGGGAAGAAGGCATCGTAAAACCACAAAAATTTTCTTTCAAACTCCTTTCTTTCAAAACCAATTTTTCTTTCAAACCAATACTTCTTTCAAACCTTCTTTTAAACCAAACCAGTAAAACCAAGGGCAGTTGATAAAGATACAATGGTGGATAAACTTTCCCTTGATTAAGTTCGGGAAGCATGGAATGCATGTTGTCACAGGACAATATAAGGGAGTTGACAACAGAATACTTCACCTAGGCATGTGACGAACACTACGAGTGTACCAACTGTAATGTGGGACGACCGCACTCCGTTAGAAGCGTGTGGGCCTGACAGACCTACTTATAGGTTAGTTGGGTAAGTAGCAATGTATCAGTATGGTACCCCACATGTATGCAAGTAGAGTCCGGAACATGGGAAGTAGTCAACTCCATACTACGGTCAGCAGTATAAGTCAAACAAGAGCTAAGGATTACCAAGAATGGCTAAAGTAAAGGAACTCAGTTAAGTTAACGAGACTAGAGGAATTAGTGAATCATTTCAAGGAAATGTTTAAGAGTCAGGAGGTGCAAGGTGCACTAACTGTTATGTAAAGACATCACATATGTCTTAAAAACCCGAGGGGTAAACATGATAGCTGGAACGGTGACCCAGCCTGTATATGACGAGGCAAATTCTTAATGTGGACACATTAATGTGCAATGAACGGGATTAAACTCCAAGAATGAGTACCTACACTACCAGGAGATGTTGATCTTCACGGAAGAAGATAATAAGCCAGTCAAGAACGCAAAACGGCGTGGCTAACTGAATATACCAATAAGTACGAACCAGATGTAATGGCATAACTTAGCAACACCCAGAAGCAATCCTAGAAGGGTGTTCACATCAACAATTGTTGCACGAAATGACATGACAGAAGCATGAGGGTTGAAACTAACACCCAGTTTAGACATAAGTTGTCAGGAGACGGACTGACAATCCTAAGGGGCATCCCATGAAAGGAAACGGAATGCAATGACCTTGTCATGGACAGAGCTCGAAGAAGTAAGGCTTATAAGCCACAAACAAGATATGTTATGTAAATTTGAGTTAATTGTAGAAGTTTATGTTGTACAAGTAAATAGAGTGGAGAACGAACCACTGCATTAAGAGTGGGGATACCTCTCGATATTGTGAGACCGCAACAGCGGTAGTTATGTGAACCAAGTTCAAGAAACATGTTAGGGATTGACCATGTTGTCATTGCGAGAGAACAGTTAGTTGAGTAGCATGTGGGTATAAAGTGAAGCACCGAACTGAATAACGCCGGCTTGTAACTCGAATAAGCAACGCTCAAGGAGCATTCGGTAGTCATCCAAATGAATGACGAACCATAATGTGAATAATGTAAGTATATGTGTGGAAGTTAATGTGACAGTAAATACCATGTAAGTTAGTGTTATGCAATGAGTAAGAGCACGGTGCGCAGCAAGCGACCGTTGTATAAGTGTTATTGAATAATAATATGGCAGATAAGACCAGTTATGATTTAAATTCAGTGGAGATGCAAGGTAAGTGATAGCAAACAGACTGGGCAATAAGCCAGTGGTAGGTACTATGTGATAAGGAACTCAATGTGGATTCCGTTGCTAATAAGAGATTTACTGTCAAGAGTTTACGTCTCTGCACTCTGTATGACTGAGTGTTTTGGTATTGCATTTGAATAGTAATGATCGAGTGCGATGGATAGGATTCTGGAAATGTTAATTGTGGTGGAAGTAGAAAGCGGCTTATAACGCCATAGTGACCAATGCATAGAAAATGCAAGGACGTACCAATGAAAGAGTACTTGTACAGGACCAAATGTGGAGGCATGATTAAGAACAAGTGACTATAGTAGCACTAAATATCAAATATCGGTATGGAATATACCTTCAGTGTGAGAAATGGCTGAGAGAGCACTACACACTAGTTAGCAGCTCAATCCCAACCGATAATAAGTCGGAAGGAAACAACTCAATCATTGTGAAACACAAAACAGTATACACAGTAAATTACTATGGAAGTGGATAGAAAGTTTATAACTCACCGAATTCGCGCACGGTCAGAGATACCACGCATCGGTTGAGAAACCATTATTACCAAGATAAAGGTGATAATTGGGGATGTACATACAATAAGAATAACGAATGGGGCAAACTAAGCCCTACAGTTGTCAGAGTTGTGCAGCAAAAACTAGTGAGCCAGTGATTCAAGTGTTGAATGTGCATAGTGAACATGAGTGAATGGCTAGTTATTAATGCCTAGAAGCCTCACAGGCCAGAACCGAAACCAGTTAAGAGTTAAAGCAAACTCCAACGAGAATTCTTGGGTTAGGAACTAAACCGCCAATATGGTTAAGATCCTGTAACCAGAACACATTGTATACAGACCGCGTGGAAGTTAAAACACTTCACGACGGCAGAACATTTTAAACCGATGTTCAATGATTGATTACGTGGGCGTAATCCCTTTTAAGGGGGTAGAGCGCAAAACCACTTAGTGTGTATTACCGTACAAGTGTACGTAGTGTATGTGACCTATATGTGCATAGCACAAAATAATTGTCTTGATGATTGGTGTGTGTGTTACGTAAACATACACATTCATTCATGGTTTAATTGTGGTAATTGCGCACAGAAGATACGAATACCATTGTGATAAGTGTGTTTATTTGTTAACAGTTGTGTACGAATACAAATGTGGGGAGTAGAGAAACTCCCGGGGAACTAAAACCCAGACATATGTTCATATGACACTAAATGTGAAACTGTGTGTTGTATTTTGATAAAATATGTGTATATATATACAATATAGTGATTCATGGAAGGGTCACATGAGAGATCGGTATTCGGAATTTAACGACCCGAACCATGGGACGTTCTAACCACGGATATGTGTGAGTTAATTGTGTGATGTTGTGTGTGAATGTATGGACCTCCCTCGTGTGTTTAACCCAGTCAAAATACCTTCTTGGTGTGTGGATGTGATAGGTTCCATAGTGGGGCTCTAACTATTTACCTACAAGTAAATATGTACTAACGGGGTGAGGAATCCGGTTAGGCCGGTCGCGCGTTGTTTGGGAGTGGGTATCCTTTTTAGCCTTACCCTCCTCTCTGTTATGGTTGTTTCCCTCACGGGTCACGATCTCCTATTAGCTTACTCCAAAGCTTAGCTATTCTGACTTATGATCGGTTTAGGGGGAACATGTGTTTATGTGGTGTGTTCAGGTCACCATATCCGAACCATCTTAACTTAAGTTACTCGTCCGACTATTAGGACGGTAATGAGTGTTGTATAACAAGTTTATCATGAGGGTGACATTATTCTCTAGGCTCATAAGTGAATTAACTATGTTTGGGTCGGTTCCTAAGAGAACCGTTCCCGTTATGTTATGTGTTATTATTGTACTGCAATTCCCATTGTGATGTCGTTATGTGCACGTTGAAACGTGAAAAGTGTTGTTATGTGTTGTATGTTATATGTTGTGAAATGTGGAGTATGTGGATCATGGATATGAATCCCAGTTTATGATAAGAGGCGTTTAAGGATAACCCGATTAATGGGTAAGTGTCGTATTAAGGAAGTAGTAGCTCCACTAGAGGAGAACCCTCTAGGGTTTTTGAACACAATGAGTGGCTTATCAAGTAAGGATGTGTTATCTGTTTGTTGAGCCCATTGTAATGGAATGTTATGTGTTGTGTGTTTATAGTTTACATGCATGATTCAAATATAATCAACCGCATGCTAAGACGACAATTAGTTGTGCATGGCCCGGTAGCATGCGGGCTGCGGGATTACCATACCAGCAAAGGTGCTGAGCCCCTGGGGGGGCACCCTTTCTCTTCTTTTCCTATTTCAGGTACAAGGAGCTGGAAGCCGTTCGAGAGTAGGACGGGGTAGTCGTTTGTACATGAGTAATCATTTAAGTTATATATGTACAGTAGGTGTAGTAAGACCGAAATTGTTATCGGCATCAGTTTGTAAATACTCGGTACAGTTGGAAGGTATGTGTATGTTTAGTTGTTAATGAAAAGGGATAGTAATGTGTAGTCGCTCGGGAATCTATTCCATCAGACCGATACAATGTATATGTAATAGCCTTGTTAGCCACGTGGGTGGTTAACGGCGTGTAACACCAACGAGTTAAGTAATGTGATGAAGTATATTTTCCGCTGCAGATTGTTGTTAAGTGTGTTGTTGTTGGATGGGGTGTTACAAAAAGTGGTATCAGAGCGAAGTATCGCTCTGATGACTGAATTACCGAGCTTAGGAAGTACCGAGTTAGGATTTTAGTACTTTGGGTTAATTGTTGAGTGATAGCGTGAGAGATACGCTAGTTGGGAATTACCAGTGAACACTGAAAACCTGCTATGTCCTTCCCGCCCTCCATAGTCCCTGTTTATAACTTGGGGAAACAACGCCAGAGAGATGAAAGTCCTCTCTTACTCGGGAATACCCGATCTGGCTGTTATTAAGTACCACTGTGAGTACGGAGAACCAGTCATACGGTAGATCCCGAAGAGTGGGAATCCCGGAGACGGTTTCCATCTGAACAATGTTAACCGCATTTAATAGCGAAGAATGAAGAATCTTGTGTATAGAAGAATAGAATTTCCGGCAACCTGGGTCGACATGCCGAGCAGTCGAGAACAACCAGCTTGCAATGCACCGACCGTGCAATAGACAAGAAGTGCAGTAATGAAACCCGAGACGAGTGTCTACGGGACCACCGTTGTTAAATGATACACCAACGGTATACCAACCGATAAGGAACCACAACGTAGTGCCCAAACAGAGACAAGTCTCAGTAACCACGACAAATGCGTGGAACAGGCTACGAAGAGGAAACAATACAAAAGAAAAGGGGTCTCCAGAATAGGAAACACCCTAGTTAATGATTATCATGTGAATACAGCGAGAAGTCGTCCAGAGGGTTAATTGTCAAGACTGTAAGATCAAGTGAGGGCCAACAAGGCCACTAATGACAGTGCGGGTGTGAACAATACCGCAACCGGGTGTGTTTAACCGAAAGCCAGTTAGCATGGCGCACTTGCCATAGAAGTGCGCGCTAACAGGGCTATTCGGGAAAATTTTAACAAATACAAATACTTAGTAAAGTACCATGAAGTTAAGGAGATCATCATAACCGGGAAGGGGCTTGAGAGCCGAACCTCTGAAGGAAGGACACCAGGCAGGAAGAAGCGAGAGGGGGGGAAGGGAAGAAGGCAGGGGAAAACCACAAAAAGGGCCCAAACGCACAGGGATGCAAACCGGCGGCAAAACCAATTTTTCTTTCAAAACCAAATACTTCTTCAAACCTTCTTTTAACCAAACCAGTAAAACCAAGGGCAGTTGATAAAGATACAATGGTGGATAAACTTTCCCTTGATTAAGTTCGGGAAGCATGGAATGCATGTTGTCACAGGACAATATAAGGGAGTTGACAACAGAATACTTCACCTAGGCGTGTGACGAACACTACGAGTGTACCAACTGTAATGTGGGACGACCGCACTCCGTTAGAGCGTGTGGGCCTGACAGACCTACTTATAGGTTAGTTGGGTAAGTAGCAATGTATCAGTATGGTACCCCACATATGTATGCAAGTAGAGTCCGGAACATGGGAAGTAGTCAACTCCATACTACGGTCAGCAGTATAAGTCAAACAAGAGCTAAGGATTACCAAGAATGGCTAAAGTAAAGGAACTCAGTTAAGTTAACGAGACTAGAGGAATTAGTGAATCATTTCAAGGAAATGTTTAAGAGTCAGGAGGTGCGAGGTGCACTAACTGTTATGTAAAGACATCACATATGTCTTAAGAATCCCGAGGGGTAAACATGATAGCTGGAACGGTGACCCAGCCTGTATATGACGAGGCAAATCTTAATGTGGACACATTAATGTGCAATGAACGGGATAAACTCCAAGAATGAGTACCTACACTACCAGGAGATGTTGATCTTCACGGAAGAAGATAATAAGCCAGTCAAGAACGCAAAACGGCGTGGCTAACTGAATATACCAATAAGTACGAACCAGATGTAATGGCATAACTTAGCAACACCCAGAAGCAATCCTTGAAGGGTGTTCACATCAACAATTGTTGCACGAAATGACATGACAGAAGCATGAGGGTTGAAACTAACACCCAGTTTAGACATAAGTTGTCAGGAGACGGACTGACAATCCTAAGGGGCATCCCATGAAAGGAAACGGAATGCAATGACCTTGTCATGGACAGAGCTCGAAAGAAGTAAGGCTTATAAGCCACAAACAAGATATGTTATGTAAATTTGAGTTAATTGTAGAAGTTTATGTTGTACAAGTAAATAGAGTGGAGAACGAACCACTGCATTAAGAGTGGGGATACCTCTCGATATTGTGAGACCGCAACAGCGGTAGTTATGTGAACCAAGTTCAAGAAACATGTTAGGGATTGACCATGTTGTCATTGCGAGAGAATAGTTAGTTGAGTAGCATGTGGGTATAAAGTGAAGCACCGAACTGAATAACGCCGGCTTGTAACTCGAATAAGCAACGCTCAAGGAGCATTCGGTAGTCATCCAAATGAATGACGAACCATAATGCGAATAATGTAAGTATATGTGTGGAAGTTAATGTGACAGTAAATACCATGTAAGTTAGTGTTATGCAATGAGTAAGAGCACGGTGCGCAGCAAGCGACCGTTGTATAAGTGTTTGAATAATAATATGGCAGATAAGACCAGTTATGATTTAAATTCAGTGGAGATGCAAGGTAAGTGATAGCAAACAGACTGGGCAATAAGCCAGTGGTAGGTACTATGTGATAAGGAACTCAGTGTGGATTCCGTTGCTAATAAGAGATTTACTGTCAAGAGTTTACGCCTCTGCACTATGTATGACTGAGTGTTTTGGTATTGCATTTGAATAGTAATGATCGAGTGCGATGGATAGGATTCTGGAAATGTTAATTGTGGTGGAAGTAGAAAGCGGCTTATAACGCCATAGTGACCAATGCATAGAAAATGCAAGGACGTACCAATGAAAGAGTACTTGTACAGGACCAAATGTGGAGGCATGATTAAGAACAAGTGACTATAGTAGCACTAAATATCAAATATCGGTATGGAATATACCTTAAGTGTGAGAAATGGCTGAGAGAGCACTACACACTAGTTAGCAGCTCAATCCCAACCGACAATAAGTCGGAAGGAAACAACTCAATCATTGTGAAACACAAAACAGTATACACAGTAAATTACTATGGAAGTGGATAGAAAGTTTATAACTCACCGAATTCGCGCACGGTCAGAGATACCACGCATCGGTTGAGAAACCATTATTACCAAGATAAAGGTGATAATTAGGGATGTACATACAATAAGAATAACGAATGGGGCAAACTAAGCCCTACAGTTGTCAGAGTTGTGCAGCAGAAACTAGTGAGCCAGTGATTCAAGTGTTGAATGTGCATAGTGAACATGAGTGAATGGCTAGTTATTAATGCCTAGAAGCCTCACAGGCCAGAACCGAAACCAGTTAAGAGTTAAAGCAAACTCCAACGAGAATTCTTGGGTTAGGAACTAAACCGCCAATATGGTTAAGATCCTGTAACCAGAACACATTGTATACAGACCGCGTGGAAGTTAAAACACTTCACGACGGCAGAACATTTTAAACCGATGTTCAATGATTGATTACGTGGGCGTAATCCCTTTAAGGGGGGTAGAGCGCAAAACCACTTAGTGTGTATTACCGTACAAGTGTACGTAGTGTATGTGACCTATATTGTGCATAGCACAAAATAATTGTTTTGATGATTGGTGTTTGTGTTACGTAAACATACACATTCATTCATGGTTTAATTGTGGTAATTGCGCACAGAAGATACGAATACCATTGTGATAAGTGTGTTTATTTGTTAACAGTTGTGCGATAATACAATGTGGGGAGTAGAGAAACTCCCGGGGAACTAAAACCCAGACATTATATGTTCATATGACACTAAATGTGAAACTGTGTGTTGTATTTTGATAAAATATGTGTATATATACAATATAGTGATTCATGGAAGGGTATGAAACCGACATAGAACCTAGTGAGAATAAGATTCCCTAGGTAACAGGAATAAAGTGAATGGAGATAATTGATAGACGGAGTTCTATCCTTTGGAGATGTAATGATTATGACTAGAAAGACTAAAAGATAGAAAATTGGAAATGAGTGATTTACTTGATGCTTGAAATTGAAGTGGGAGGTGAAACTTGATTATCATGAGATCAAGGGAAGCCGATCACAATTGGGGTGGAAGGATAGTTCAACACTGGTGCTGATCACATCAGGGTTGGATGATTCTTGAAGCTCCCTTAAGTGGTCACAATTAACCATGCTAAGAAAAGAATCAAAGAGCATAAGTTAGACTTGGAGTTGTATGTGTTTTCAAAAGGATTTCCAATTGGTGTTTTCAAAATAGTCGGTTAACATTTGAAATAAAGGATCCTCTTATACTTAACCTAGTAAAGAATATTTTTGTAGTACTTGCTCACGAGCCGAGGACGCATGAGCCTTTGTCTTCGGACCGGTGACATGAGAAGTATATATGTTAAAGATTAAGTGATTGTTTTGATCTCCCAAAGGGGGGGACCAGAAGGTGTCCATCGCGACTGGGTTCTGCGGGATCACAGTGTATATAAAAGATATTTTTGATTGTTATACATGCTATGACATGTTGTGTGGTATGTGTAATAAATATTATTTTGACCTTGAGTTCCAAAAGTGTATGTTATCAAGACCTATGGGTCTAAATGTTGTTATGTTACCCAGACCCAAGAGTCTAAGGGTTGTTATGTATGTGCAAATGTTGTTAAGATACCCGGACCATTGAGTCCGAGGTTATCATGTGAGTATGTTATGTTATGTATGGATGTGTATATGTACCCGGACCGTTAAGTCCGAGGTTGTGATGTAAAGTATGTTTGGTTATGAAAGTTTTATTTTATAAGTAATCCCTGTGTTCTAATCCAATGATGTGTGGGAAGTGCGAACTTCGAGGATGAAGTTCTCTTAAGGGGGGTAGATTGAAATACCCCAAACCTTGATATATTGTTTAAATACTAAACTATGATATTTAAAGGCTAAAAAGTGCCTTAGAAACATCAGTGTACGATTTAAACCATGGTAAAAACAATAAAGTACCATAAATACAGTTTGAGCAAAAACTTGCTCTAAACTTGGAGTGAACTTGGTTGGGACCCAAAGAGCCTACCAAGACTTAGTGATATTCAATTATGATTTAATAAGGCTTATTAAGTCCTTATGAAACCTTGGTAGACAATTAAACCAAATAAAACACAAATAAATACCTTAAAGTCATATGGGCAAAAATGTGCTCTAAGCTTGGATAATTTGTATAAGACCTAAAGGTCATATATATACCTTAATTATATTTTAATGAACATATTAAATCAATTACTAAAGAAAACCAAGCTTGAAAACAAGTTAAAACACAAAATGTGCTTTAAGGAGGCTTAAAGCACATTTTTGAAAATTTGTCTCGTAAATGAGTTTTGAATGGCTAAATGTCCATCATTACTCTTTAATTAACATGTGTACTACTTATTATCACATTAGGAAGTCTAAATCAATGGGAAATCAAAAAGTTCACTAATATGTGCCTTAGTTTGTGAATAGTAACCAAAATATGCTAGTTTATGACATAAGCCAATATAAGTAAGTTAATTGGTCAACAAAGACCAAACTACCCCTAAGTAGATGATGGGGGCCGGTTTTTATTGTGGTGAGTCACCACTCTTGCTAGTTTGATAAGTGAATAAAGATGACAACTAAAGTTTACTATTTACTTTATAAGTAAATATCTTGTAAAGCAAGCTCTCATTTCATTCCTTCCTTTCCCACTCATACCCACCGTCACCTACCTTCATTCACTCAACTCCATCGGTTTTGCTACAGCAAAACCTCACCATCTCCAACTCCTTTTGCTTGTAACTCATGACTCCATGGTCCAAATTCAATTTCAAGACCACCATTCTTCTAGTTGGAGCAAGCTCTACACTTCTACCTTTTCAAATCTTCAAAAGCCTCATTTCGGTGCCATTGAGATTCACCATTGAAGGAGCTTGAGCTCATATTTTCATGCCTTGTCATTCTCCGTTGTTTCAAGGTAAGGAAAACCAAAGAAAATCAAGGTTTCCTCTTATTTTTGTGTGTAACCGAGAATCAACCTTTGATGGTGTGTTCTTTTGATCTTTCATAGCTCCATTTCAATCTTCAAAGGACAAGGAGGAGTCCTCTCTTGTTGCTTACTCAAGCTCTCTTTTATTCCAGGGTAAAACAATTATCCTAATGTGTTAAGACAATATATATAACCTAGGGTTTACAATGAGTTTAAGCATGAAGCTTGAATACTCATTACCTTGCTTGTACATTGATTAGAAGTTTGACAAGCAATCAAAGCCTTGCCGGTTTTCTATCAAAGAAGGAGCAAGGGGTTACAATGAAAAACTTGTGAAGGAAAAGAGGTAAACAAACTATCTAAACGTAGTTTAAATGCCTTAGGAAAAATGAGCTTGATTTGCTTAATAAAATACCTAAGGAGCCAATGGGAAAAGAGCTAGTGAACTGTTCTTAAGGAGATTATTAAAGGGCATATGTGATGTTGAGTGTATTTGTAGGTCAAAGGCAATATATTATGTGGGAAATTCAGTGTTTAAGGTTTATGCAATTTAAGGGCCTAAGTGTCAAGCAATTTAAGTTTATGCACTATATTGTGATGTAGTGTAGTTTAAGGATTTAGATGTGTGTAAAGAACATTCTTTGTGAAGATGAGTGTCTTGGATGGTTAAAGGAGGAAAAACAATATGTTTGTGTGTAAGGAATGTGTATTAAGTGATTAAGTGTTTTTGGTTGTGAAAGGGTGAAAACCTAAGTGTTGTGTGTGAGAATACTCTTTATGGATTTTAGGTGTTCTTGAATGTCTAATGATGAAAGCTATGTGCTTTGGTATAGCAATGTGCTAGAAGAACCCATGTCAAAATTTAGATAATGTATAAGAAGTTCTAAGTGTTTAAAAATAGTTTTGAGTTTGGAAGTGTTGAGAATGATTAAGTGTTTTACTAGGGAAAGAAAGGTGCATTAAGGTGTTTTAGAAGGCAAAAAGGATTTAGGCATTATCTTGGAAGTTCTAGAAATCCAATGGGTGTTTTGGGATGTACTAAAGTCTTAGAGGAGTTTGTTAAGGTTTAGGTAATGTTGATGTACAAGGAGGAAATGATGTTTAGGTAAGGAAGATGTTTGAACTTGTGAAGAAAATTCTTGGAAGGACATGAAGTATTTTTGGTGGCTAAATATAGTGTGGGAACATGCTATAAACCTAAGGGGGAAGTATTATGAGTATTAAGCATTTAGGCAAGAAATGAGTAAGTGTTTAAGGTATAGAGAATGGAGTTTTGGGCACGTCCGAACTACCGTCCGAACATGGACGTTCGGACATGCCCTGTTGCGCGTAAGTCACCTGAACTTCGACCGGTGTCCGAACTACCGTCCGAATTTGGCAGTTCGGACACACCTATCTCTATATTCTGATTCGGCCTCGAACAGCGCCCGAACTTGGGAAGCTTGGACGCATGTTGGGACAGTCGTCTGTTTACACCCATTGGAGCCTCGAACAGTGTCCGAACTTGGGAAGTCCGGACACAAGTTCGGACAAGGCGCTGTATGGACCAAAAACAT
This sequence comes from Limonium bicolor, assembly GCA_023374045.1. NCBI lineage: Eukaryota > Viridiplantae > Streptophyta > Magnoliopsida > Caryophyllales > Plumbaginaceae > Limonium > Limonium bicolor. The sequence continues at coordinate 45,023,084 of CM041780.1, read as the reverse complement.
TGTTTAAGGTTATAGGATGATGGGGATTATTAAGTAATGGTGTTATAAGATTGTTAAGGACATGTTAAGTGAGTTATAATGACAATTTAGTGGGGGAAAAGTTGTATTAAAATGTAAAAGTAAAACAAGTTAAAATGTGAAGTTATTTAACTAGTTAACGGGGATAAGTTATGAGCATTAGACTTTAAACAATCATGTTACCCCGATGTTAATAAAAGTACATGTAATATTGCCAGTTGTTCAAGAATTGTTCGAGGAACATAAGTGGACAGGATATAGTGGACTCTGGTGACAGGTATGGTTTTCTTGCAACCTATGTCCTACCGGATTACACTGGCTTGTTTGCCAATGTGTTTTTCTGTATGTTGCCACGTTGTAAGATAAAAAATGTAATGAGTTTACAGTAATTCATAAATGTGGCGTGTCTAGTTCCGATACCATTTAACCTCGAAGTGTTAAACTTAGCTAACTGAGTCTAGGATCACAAGAGAGATCGGTATTCGGAATTTAACGACCCGAACCATGGGACGTTCTAACCACGGCTATGCATGAGTTAATTGTGTGATGTTGTGTGTGAATGTATGGACCTCCCTCGTGTGTTTAACCCAGTCGAAATACCTTCTTGGTGTGTGGATGTGATAGGTTCCATAGTGGGGCTCTAACTATTTACCTACAATTAAATATGTACTAACGGGGGTGTGGAATCCGGTTAGGCCGGTCGCGCGTTGTTTGGGAGTGGGTATCCTTTTTAGCCTTACCCTCCTCTCTGTTATGGTTGTTTCCCTCACGGGTCACGATCTCCCATTAGCTTACTCCAAAGCTTAGCTATTCTGACTTATGATCGGTTTAGGGGGAACATGTGTTTATGTGGTGTGTTCGGGTCACCATATCCGAACCATCTTAACTTAAGTTACTCGTCCGACTATTAGGACGGTAATGAGTGTTGTATAACGAGTTTATCATGAGGGTGACATCATTCTCTAGGCTCATAAGTGAATTAACTATGTTTGGGTTGGTTCCTAAGAGAACCGTTCCCGTTATGTTATGTGTTATTATTGTACTGCTATTCCCATTGCGATGTCGTTATGTGCACGTTGAAACGTGAAAAGTGTTGTTATGTGGTGTATGTTATATGTTGTGAAATGTGGAGTATGTGGATCATGGATATGAATCCCAGTTTGTGATAAGAGGCGTTTAAGGATAACCCGATTAATGGGTAAGTGTCGTCTATTAAGGAAGTAGCTCCACTGGAGGAGAACCCTCTAGGGTTTTTGAACACAATGAGTGGCTTATCAAGTAAGGATGTGTTATCTGTTTGTTGAGCCCATTGTGGTGGAATGTTATGTGTTGTGTGTTTATAGTTTACATGCATGATTCAAATATAATCAACCACATGCTAAGACGACAATTAGTTGTGCGTGGCCCGGTAGCATGCGGGCTACGGGATTACCATACCAGCAAAGGTGCTGAGCCCCTGGGGGGCCACCCTTTCTCTTCTTTTCCTATTTCAGGTACAAGGAGCTGGAAGCCGTTCAAGAGTAGGACGGGGTAGTCGTTTGTACATGGGTAATCATTTAAGTTATATATGTACAGTAGGTGTAGTAAGACCGAAATTGTTATCGGCATCAGTTTGTAAATACTCGGTACAGTTGGAAGGTATGTGTATGTTTAGTTGTTAATGAAAAGGGATAGTAATGTGTAGTCGCTCGGGAATCTAGTCCATCAAACCGATACAATGTATATGTAATAGCCTTGTTAGCCACGTAGGTGGTTAACGGCGTGTAACACCAACGAGTTAAGTAATGTGATGAAGTATATTTTCCGCTGCAGATTGTTGTTAAGTGTGTTGTTGTTGGATGGGGTGTTACAATAACCTAAAAACCACCTGTACCGCGCACTTGCCACGGCAAGTGCAGTAATAACGGGCTATTCTGAGAAACTATTAACAAGCAACAAGTACGTAGTGAAGTACTAAGATGGCGAATGAGGCCAATATAGGATCACAAACCCTAGGAACCTTGAAATGAAACCTTGGAAGGGCCTAACGGCCTGACCACTATATTAAAGGATGTACCGGTCAGCGGGAAGCTAGACTTGGTAGGAACCAACCGGAATTGAAATGCCGTGAAGATTTTACTTTTCAAACTCCAAATTTTTCTTTCAAAACGCAAAATTTTCCAAAAACCTCCAAATTTTAAAACCAAACCAGAGGAATTAAAGTAAGACATCACAAAACAATATAAGAGGAGTTGGCAACAGAATACTTCACCTAGGCGTGTGACGGACACTGCGAGTGTATAAAAACGAGACGTGGGATGACCGCACTCCGAAGGAGCTTGCGGGTCTGACAAACCAATTATGAGTTAGTCGGGTAAGTGGTAACATATCAATAAGATACCCCATGTATGTATAAAAGTAGAGTACAGAACACGGGAAGTAGTCGACTCCATACTACGGATGAAGAGCCAATTCAAACCAGAACATTGGAACACCTCGGACGATCGTAGGAACTCAAATAAGTTTACAAAGCTAAAGGAGCCAAGAACTTACTCCATGAGAACGACTAAGAGTTAAAAAATGCGGGAAGCACGGAGTATTACGCATAGGCATTAGATATGTCTCAGGAAGCACGAAGGAAACACATGATAACTGGAATGAATACCCAGCATAAACAATGCGGTGAAGGCCTAAAATCAACACGTCAATGTTCGATGATCGGGATAGAACACCGAAAGGGATCCCACTCAACAGGGAATACCCTAAATTGCCAAAGGGCATAGATTAATGTAAAGATACTTAAAGGGCCTCCCTTGTACGGAAGTATGAGGTAACGACCTTATCATGGAGCGCAGTATTATCTTCAAACCCTCCGATGATGTACGGAGAAGTTTAACTTGTATAAGCAGCGTATAAAGATCATGGCTAGAGGCAATGCGGCTTGTAAGCCATGAACCAACTACGTTACATAGATTTAGACGGTTGTGAAACCAACATGGAATAATAAGAAGAATTTCCAAGAATGGCACCAATAAGCAAAGAGATATTGCTTGATAATAAGTTAATAGAGCGGAGAACGAACCACTACCTTAGAGTGGGGATACCCCTCGTTATTGTGGGGCCTATGAAGCAACAATTGTGGACCCTCCAGAGAAAGGCTAACGCCTAAGAATATAATGCGAACCCCTAAAGTGGTGTAGTGAAACTTGAGCATGTGTTTATTGCCAAGGAGCAATTGAACGGAAATAGTATGTAGAAAGGAACTTGGATAGCAGTGGTTGGAAACCAAAAAAGTAATCGGTTGAGTAGTAAACACAGTACATGTACAAGGTAAATTGTTGAATGAACAATGCGCGAGAAGCGCAGAAAAATCTAAAAGAGTAGTGTATTTTATTGAGCCAAGTGAGTTGCAAGCCATAGTATAAATGGCAGGAATACATGAGCGGAAGCTAAAGTAGTAGCGGATGCCATTTAAACAAGTGTTGTTTAACGAGTAAGAACATGGTGCGCAGCAAGCGACCATTGTAAGAGTATAGTCAGATAATGATATAGAGATCAAGAAGGATTATGAATCAGACTTAGCAGAGATGAAAAGAAAAGTGATTCTAGACAAATGGGGCAGTAAAACCTGCAGCCCATGCCATGTGACGGAAGATCTCACATAGAAGGCAGTGCTCATTCCTATTGCAACTGCATAAGGAACTGAAGGCTATCCCAAGAGGATCAGTCGATAACAGAAGTAATAAACATTGGGTCAAGGGTACCCCTTGGATTAATAATCAACCGTACTACATACGGAAGATTTGCAAACATGCCAACGAACATGGCGCAAGCCTGTTGAGCGAAGACCTAGAGACATAACCGTGCGGCTATTAGCCAAAGACGCACGAAGAATGTGGGCCCATGACCTACAGGTCCCAGGATCGATGCATAGTAAACGCAAGGTAGTATGAACGAAAGAATTCTTGTATAGAAATAGGTAAGCGAACGTAATTCAGAAGCCACTATTAACCAAGGAAGCACTACATACTAAGTAGTAGCTTGACCTTAACCGATAGTAAGTCAGAAAAAGTAAGTGAATAATCATGGAGGTATACAGCAGTTTACGAAATAGATTTCCAGAGAACTGGATAGAAAATATATAATTCATCGAATTCGCATACGGTAAGAGATACTACGCGATGATTGAGAAAACTTTATTCCCAAGACAATGGATAAAAGGGTGGTGCATAATACACCGAGAACGATGAAAAGGGCGAACCAAGCTCTAAGTAATCAGGGTCGCGCAGCAGAAGCTACTGGGCCCATAATTTTATGGTCAATATACCTAGTCAATACGAGTAAAGGGCCAATTATCAACCCCTTGAAGCCTGAGAGGCTAGAACCAAAGGCGTTTAGGAGTAAGCAAACTCCATTGAGAATTCCTGGTGTAGGGACTAAACCGTCATTATGGTTAAGACCCTCGGACTAGAATACACTGTATAATAACCACATTAAAGTTAAACATTCATGCTGCCCGAGTTAGTAAACCAATGTTTAGTGATAACATATGGTCTATTGTGCGGGCGTAATCCCTTTTAAAAGGGGTAGAGCGAAAAACCGCTTAAAGTATGTTTTACGTATAGGTGCGTAAACTACAATGTGCATAGCACAAACAAAATTGTTTTGATGATTGGAACTTATGTTACACAAACATATGTACCCATTCATTGTGTAATTATGGTTGTTGCGCACAAGGGATGCGAATAACACGTATATAATATTTAAGAAAAGAGGAGTAGAGAAACTCCTGGAAATGAGAATCCCTATAGTATATGTCTATTGAGATTAGACATGAGATATGATGAGTATGAATCGGTATGAAACCGATGTGTAACCTAGTAGGAAGTGAGTTCCCTAGGTGATTTTATTTGTGAATGATTAATGGAGTGAGTTCCATCCTTTTAAGTTGTGTGATGTAGGTTGTAATTGAGTAATAATTTGATGAAATGAGCCATAAGTGAAATACCCTGAAATTAATTAGGGTGATTAAATTACTCTAATATGATATTAAGGGCCTATTAGTGCCTAATGAGTTTTGGTAAAAAGAGTAAATCCAAAAGAAACAAGAAAAACGCTTAAAAGCGAAAAACGCTAAAACGAGCGTTAAGTGACCCTAGGAGAAATACAACCTTAAAGAGGCTATTAAATGAATTTAAAAGGCTTAATAATTCCTAAATAATATATGGGAACAAGTCCCAAAGAAAACAGATTCAAATAATGTAATAAAATGCTAATAAAGCTTTAGCGCACATTTTTCGAGAAAACCCAAAAACGTGACTTTAAGTGGTCAAACGAACCCGTAAAAATTATAGTTCATCAAATAACTATAAATAAACATTAATGGAAGCTTAATAGCCATTAAAACTAAAGAAACGAGAAAATTCCAGAAAACGTGACTTTAAACCGGGTAAATAAACGAGCGTTTTCTGAAAAAGACGAAAAACGCTCCAGCTTGTAACAATTAAGTGGGCTGGTTTTATTAATGAAGACAGCCCCTCACACATGACTAGTTAGCTAATTAATTAAGTCAAAGAGCAAAAAGCAAAAAGGGTACAAGTACCCCTTTTTCCTCTCTCTTCCTTTATTTCCTTTTCCCTCTTCTCTTTCCTCTCTTTCCTCCTTCCTTGCGATTTCTCCAGCCTCCCTCTGGTGCAGCCGATTTTGAAGCTCCCTCCTCCTCCTTCCATGGATTCTCTTCATTCTCCTCCTTGCCCAAGCTTCCTCCAAGCTCCAAATGCAAAACAAATTACATATTTGAACTCCTCTCATCCTCCTCTACACTTATCTCTTTTCAAAATCCCAAAAGGATGAAGTTGACCTCCATGGGTTTTCCCCATTTGACGAGAAAAGCACACCATTTTGAAGCTTGGAGTCTCCTCTTTCCATTAATGTAGAAAAAGTTTCCAAGAAAGCTCAAATTTTTCCCATCTTGTAGTGTTGGTCGATTTTGCCCATACTCATGCCTTGTTTTCTTCTTGATTTTGAGCTCCATTTCAACCCTCCAATGGTGGAGTAGTCCCCTTCTTGATTCAAGGGTGAAAATCCCTCTTGAAAGCCTCAAAAGGTAAACCCGAACTATGTGCTTTGAGCCCTTCCATTGAATTAAGATTTCCTAAGGGTTTAGATAAATAATTGAATGAATTTTTTGTTTCTTGAATTTTGGGATGGAGTTTGGAAACTCCATTCCCTCTTGACCGATTTTGAGAAGATGAGAAGCAAGAGAAGAATTAAGGAGACACTTGTAAATTAAGGTAAGAAATCTACCTTAAACTTTCTTTTAATTGCTTTAGGATTTAGGAAGGGTTAAATTAAAATAATGAACCCAAACTGTGGGAATTGATGTAGTTGGTTAAATTTGAGAGTGAATGTGAACTTGTGTTGATGTAAGGGCCTAAGTGCCAATGCATTTGATTTTGGAGCTATATTGTGTTTAATGAAGTTTTGAGGATATATTATGCTCTGGTAGGACCCTTCATGGGTGTGGCTAGCTTAGGTTTAACTTTGGTGATAATGGGTGAGAATGGACATGTAAAGTTTATGGGGAGGTTATGGCAAAATTTTGGTAGAAAAATAAGTGTTTTAAGAAGACTTAGTGTATTGGAGAAACTAGGTGTTTGTAGTGTTGTTTGGAGATGATTGGTAACCTTGGAATGGTAAATGAAGGATGGATAAGAGAGGTGTAAAAATCTGTAGCATGGGAGTATTGAAATGCCTTGGAAAAACAAGAAAAAAGAGTTAGTTTCAGAATAGTGGAAGTGAGAGTTGGACTTGGGTTTTAGAATGGTGTATATCTAGGAATGAATTGGTATGGTCATTAAATGATTTGGTAGGCTTGGTAAGATGTAAAAACTAGCAAGGAGAAGTTAGAAGTGCAATAGAGTGAAAAATGCAATATGTGAGAACTTGAATTGTTGAATTTGAACAAGAATTGGAGTAAGGATTTAACCAAGGATTTAGAGTGGTTTAGAGCATTTTTTAGGGTGATTAATTATGTAGGAAACTTGTGGAAATATTAGGGAAAGTTTGAAGGTGGTTTAAGGGTTGATTAGGGGGTGAAAAATCACCTCAATAGCAGTTTTTAGCAGAGTCCGGGACTTAGGATATGTACCAAGTCCCGGACTGCATCAGAAAAATGGTCGAGACTCAAAACAGGTATTGTTCCGGGACCTTAGTCCAGGACCAAGTCCCGGACCAGGGTATTAAATCAGGCCGAGAGTACACAGAATGATAGGTCCGGGACTTTGGGTCTGGACCAAGTCCCGGACCACCCCCAGAATTCACCAGAGAGTGTTTTTAAGGGTTTTTAAGATGGGGGTTTGAATGGTATTGGTTTTAGGTGATGTTTAGGAGTTGTTTGGTGACCCTTAATGGTCCTAAGAAGTGTGAACAAGTAGGAGAAGTGATTGAGATAGTTGTGAGTTTTAGAGCACATAAACAAAACCAAAGAATAATGGGTTAACGGGGTTAATTACGGGAGTACTAGTCTACACACCGTAGTGTATTAAATTTATGGAGATCTCTAAAATATTATCAGTGAATCAAGAGTAAGATTTGAGGAACGAGAGTGAACCGAGGAACATGAGAACGCCCGGTAAAGTAAAACCATGGTGTAAGGTATGATTTCCTCATGCTCTATATCCAAACATGGTTACCCCGATTTGTGTGCTTGTTTGATTGTGTGATCACCTAACAAGATAAATGCATGAATCGGATTGTGTGCACTATTTAGTGCTTGTATGGTATTGTTGTTTGTTGGTTTGTATTGTGAACTTAAAGTTTGTATAATTCATGAAATATGATTTGTGAATGAATTGTTTGATTGATGAACGTGTATGGTAGTGCGACACATAGTTGAGTCTTGTATGAGTAGAGACTCGTAGAAGGAGTGAAATACCCCAAACCTTGATATGTTGTTTAAATACTAAACTATGATATTTAAAGGCTAAAAAGTGCCTTAGAAACATCAGTGTACAATTTAAACCATGGTGAGAACAATAAAGTACCATAAATACAGTTTGAGCAAAAACATGCTCTAAACTTGGAAGTGAACTTGGTTGGGACCCAAAGAGCCTACCAAGACTTAGTGATATTCAATTATGATTTAATAAGGCTAATTAAGTCCTTAGGAAACCTTGGTAGACAATTAAACCAAACAAAACACAAATAAATACCTTAAAGTCAATATGGGCAAAAATGTGCTCTGAGCTTGGGATAAATTTGTATAAGACCTAAAGGTCATACCTATACCTTATAAATATGTTAATGAACGTATTAAATCAATTAATAAAGAAAACCAAGCTTGAAAACAAGTTTAAACACAAAATGTGCTTTAAGGAGTCTTAAAGCACATTTTTGAAAAATTGTCTTGTAAATGAGTTTTGAATGGCTAAATGTCCATCATTACTCTTTAATTAATGTGTGTACTACTTAGTATCACATTTGGAAGTCTATATCAATGGGAAATCAAATATTTCACATCTATGTGCCTTGTTTTAGTGAATAGTAACTAAAATAAGCTAGTTTGTAACATATGTTTGTATAAGTAATTAAATTGGCCAACAAAGACTAAAATACCCTTAGTAACATAAAGGGGGCTGGTTTTTATGGTAATGAGTCACCACTCATGTTAGTTTATTAAGTAACAAATGATGACTAATGGTTACTAATTACTTTAACATATAAATATCTTCTAAAAGCAAAACCAATCTTCATTCTCTCATTTCTCTTCATTTCACACGTCTTCAACCTCTCTTCTATCTTCTTCTTTCTCTCCATTTACGGTTTGCAATATTACACACACAATACCATCTTTGACCACTTGTATCTCCTAGCTCATTTTGCCAAATCAAATTCTAAGACCATCATTCTCTTCCTCTCATCAAGCTCTTCAATTCTATCCTTTCAAAATCTCAAGAGCTCCATTTTGGTGCCAAGAAGAATCTCCATGGGAGGAGCTTGAGCTCATCTTTTCACATATTATTGTTCTCCTTTGCTTCAAGGTAAGGAAACTCAAAGAAAAATGATGTTTCCCTCATGTTTTTGTGTTGTCCGAAAATCACCCTTAATGGTGTCCTTATGTTGCTTTGTTCTAGCTTCATTCCAACCTTTCATGGACTAGGTGGAGTCCTCTCTTGATATATATTCAAACTCTCTTCAAGTAAGGTAAAACAATTATCTTAATGTTTTTTTAAAACAATGTATAATCTAGGGTTTACAATGAGTTGAAGCATAAGGCTTGTATACTCATTTTATCATTTGTATAATGTTTAGAAGTTGACAAGCAACTAAAAGCCTTGCCGATTTAGTCAAGGAAACAAGAAAGAAGTTGTGAGGAAAAGAGGTAAATGTGCTAACCTAATGTGGTTTAAAGTCTTAGGAGAAATGAGCTTATATTGCTTGTTAAAATGATCTAAGGAGCCAATGGTGAATGACTTAGTAAAATGTTCTCAAAGGCTTATTAAAAGGCATATGTGTTGTTGAGTGTATTTGCAGGTCAAAGGCAAACATATTATGGAAATTCAGTGTTTATGATTTATGCATCTTGAGGGCCTAAGAGCAATGTTATTTAAGGGCCTAAGTGCCAAGCAATTTAAGTTTATGCACTATATTGTGATGTAGTGTAAATTTGGTGAAGTGTTGTGTGTGAGAATACTCTTGATGGATTTTAGGTGTTCTTGAATGTCTAATGGTGAAAGCTATGTGCTTTGGTATAGCAATGTGCTAGAAGAACCCATGTCAAAATTTATATAATGTATAAGAAGTTCTAAGTGTTTAAAATGAGCTTTGGTGAACTAGGAAATGTGAGGAATGAATGAATGTTACTAGGGAAGAAAACATGTATTAAGGTGTTGTAGAGTGTTACAAGGGCTTAAGTATTGTCTTGGAAGTTCTAGGGATTCAATGAGTGTTTTTGGGATGTAATAAAGTCTTGGAGAAGTTTGTTTAAGGTTTAGGTAATGTTGATGTACAAGGAATGAATGATGTTTAGGTAAGGATATGAGGAAGGAATTTTAAGAAGGTGTGAACAAGGAAATTTAGTTAGTAAGAAAGGATGTTTGGGAGATGATGTTATGATGGTGAGGAAACATTCTTGGCATAGTGGTTATCATAGGTATGAAACACCACTTGGAGAAACTAAGGAGAAAACATTATAAGTGTTAGGAATTTTGGTAAGAAAAGAGTAAGTGTTTAAGGAGTTATAAAATGAGTTTTATGGATGTTATATGAAGGGTTTAATGTGCCAAATGATGTTGGAAAACATTAGAAGGCTTGAGGAAAAGTTTGGAGAAGATTTGACATTTTCTGGACATGTTCTGGTGGCGTCCGACCCAGGGGGGCGACCCAAGTTTGGGTCGGACGGCTTCTGTTAGACGCCAGTAAGTGGTTCTGGAATGGTCAGACCCAGAGGACTTGAGTCGGACATGGATCGGACGGGTGAGTTTAAAAGACGGTAAAGTTTCTGAAATGGTCTGACCCAGAGGACTTGGGTCGGACATGGGTCGGACGAAGTAGAGTTTTTCAAAACCTGAAAGTTACTGGAAGGGTCCGACCCAGTTGGTTGGGTCGGACGGTGGGTCGGACTGACCAAAACTTAAAAAAAAACAAACAAAGTGTGGTTTAAGTAGTAAACCCTAGTGGGTATAATGATGACAACCAAGTGTGAGTTTAAACAAAAGAAAACGTGTCATTCAATCGTGTAAAGTGTTTAGTAAACCGGAACTTAATAAGTAATTAACCGACATTGTCAATCATGTCTAGGAGCTACGTTTGGCGGGACTCGTACGCAGCAAGGACCAAGGTATGGTTTTCTTGCAACCTATGTCCTACCGGATTACACCGGCTTGTATGCCAATGTGCTTTTCTGTATGTTTGCCACGTTATAAGATAAAGCATGAAATGAGTTTACAGTCGTTATTGTTGTTGTGTGTTTACGTGCCAATGCCGGTAACCTCGAATGCGCATGAAGGGCTAGTTAACCACTATTAGGTAAACGTAAGAGAACGGTATCCGGTGATAACGTTTCCGACCTAAGGAACGTTCTAACCACGGCTATGCGTGAGTTAGTCATGTGATGTTTGTGTGTGATGTTTGTGTGTGAATGTATGACTCTCCCATCCCTTGTGTTTGTGTCTAACAAGACTTAACTCAATGTTTGTGATTCGTTATTTGAGTTCAATGTTGAATTACTAACAAGTGCTAACGGGGAAAGTGAGGAGTCCGGTCTGTTCCGGCCACGCGTGTGAGTATGGGAGTCGATATCATAACCAGTTCGATTCTCTTTGTATGTTATGGTTGTTTTCCAATTTGGTTTCCAACCTTCCCTTTAGCTTAACCAAGGCTATTTTACTGACTCACGTCGGGCCACAGGGGCATACTATGCTTATGTTTGTTCGGTGTGCTTGGGTTACTATATCCGACGCACCTTTGTGTTAAGTTATCCGTTCATTTAACGAGACGGTAACGAGTTATGTAACGAGCTTATCATGAGTCTGGCAACATTCTCTAGGCTACAAGTGAACTGACTATGTTTGGGCCGGTTCATAAAGGGAACCGTTCCCGTTATGTTATGTGTTGTTGTTGTACTGCAATTCCCATTGCGATGTTGTTATGTGCACGTTGAAACGTGAAAAGTGTTGTTAAGTAGTGTATGTTATATGTTGTAAAATGTGGAGTATGTGGATTATGGATATGAATTCCAGTTTATTGTAAGAGGCGTTTAAGGATAACCCGATTGGTGTGTATGTGTCGTCTATTAAGGAAATAGCTCCGTTAAAGGAGAAACACTCTAGGGTTAAAGATCACAATGAGTGATTTGTTAAGTATAGTTGTATTGGCTGTTTTAATAAGCCATTGTTGTGCAGTGTAATGTGCTGTGTATTTGTAGTTTACATGCATGATTCAAGTATAATCAACCGCATGCTAAGACGACAAATAGTTGTGCGTGGCCCGGTAGCATGTGAGCTGCGGGATTACCATACCAGCAAAGGTGTTGAGCCCCTGGGGGGCCACCCTTTTCTCTTCTTTTCCTATTTTCAGGTACAAGGAGCTGGAAGCCGTTCGAGAGTAGGACGGGGTAGTCGTATGTGCATGGGTAATCTTTTAAGTTATATATGTACATTAGGTGTAGTAAGACCGAAATTGTTATCGGCACTAGTTTGTGAATACTCGGTACAGTCGAAAGGTGTATGTTGTTGTTGTTGTTAATGGAAAGGGACAGTAATGTGTAGTCGCTCGGGAATCTAGTCCATCAGACCGGTACAATGTATATGTAATAGCCTTGTTAGCCACGTGGGTGGTTAACGGCGTGTAACACCAACGAGTTAAGTAATGTGATGAAGTATGTTTTTCGCTGCAGTTTGTTGTTAAGTGTGTTAATGTTGGATGGGGTGTTACAAAAAAGTGGTATCAGAGCGAAGTATCGCTCTGATGACTGAATTACCGAGCTTAGGAAGTACCGAGTTAGGATTTTAGTACTTTGGGTTAAGGGTTGAGTGATAGCGTGAGAGATACGCTAGTTGGGAATTACCAGTGAACACTGAAAACCTACAATATCCATCCCGCCCTCCACAACCCTATTTTAAAAATTGGGAAACAACCCCAGAGAGATGGAAGTCCTCTCTTACTCAGGAATACCTGATCTGGCTGTTATTAAGTACCACTGTGGGTACGGAGAACCAGTCATACGGTAGATCCCGAAATCTAGGAATCCCGGAGACGGTTTCCATCTGAACAATGTTAACCGCATTTCATAGCGAAGAGTGGAGAATCTGTGTATAGAAGAATAGAATTTCCGGCAACCTGGGTCGACATGCCGAGCAGTCGAGAACAACCAGCTTGCAACGCACTAACCGTGCAACAGGCAAGAAGTGAAGTAATGGAACCCGAGACGCGTGCCTACGGGACTGTGATTATTGAATAATGTCGCCAATGGTATACCAACCGATAAGGAACCACAACGTAGTGCCCAAACAAGAGATAAGTCTCAGTAACCACGACAAATGTGTGGAACGAGCTACGAGGGGAAACCAATACAAAAGAAAAAGGGGGTCTCCCAGAATGGGAAACACCCTAGTTAATGATTATCATGTGAAGAAAGTGAGAAGTTGAAGTTACCCAGAGGGTTATTGTCAAGACTGTAAGGTCGAGTAAGGGCCAACAAGGCCACTGATAATAGTGCGGGTAAGAACAATACCGCAACCGGTATGTGTTGAACCGATAGCCAGTTAGCATGGCGCACTTGCCATGGTAAGTGCTGCTATAACAGGGCTGTTCGGGAAATTTATAATAAATACAAAGTACTTAGTAAAGTACCATGAAGTTAAGTGAGATCGTCACGACCATGTAAGGGCTTGATAGCCTGACCTCTGTAAATGGAAATACACCAGTCAGCCGGAAGCTAGATTTGGTTAAGGGAAGAAGGCATTGTAAAACCATAAGAATTTTTCTTTCAACTCAGATTTATTGCAAACTCTTTTCTTTCAAAACCAGATTTTCTTTCAAACCAATATTTATTTCTAACCTTCTTTTAAACTAAACCAGTAAAACCAAGGGCAGTTGATAAAGATACAACAGTGGATAAACTTTCCCTCGATTAAGTTCGAGAAGCACGGAATGCATATTGTCACGGGACAATATAAGGGAGTTGACAACAGAATACTTCACCTAGGCGTGTGACGGACACTACGAGTTTACCAACTGTAATGTGGGACGACCGCACTCCGATAGGAGCTTGTGGGCCTGACAGACCTACTTATGGGTTAGTTGGGTAAGTAGTAATGTATCAGTATGGTACCCCACATATGTATACGAGTAGAGTCCGAAACACGGGAAGTACTCGACTTCGTACTACGGTCAGCAGTATAAGACAAACAAGAGCTAAGGATTACCATGAATGGTTGAAGTAAAGGAACCTAGTCAAGTTAACGAGACTAAAAGAATTAGTGAATTCCTTTCAAGGAAATGTTTAAGAGTCAGGAGGTGCGAAGTGCACTAACTGTAATGTAAAGACATAGCATATGTCTTAAGAATCCCGAAGGGTAAACATGGTAGCTGGAATGGTGACCCAGCCTGTGCATGGCAAGCAGATGCCTAATATGGACACATTAATGTGCAATGAACGGGATGAAACTCCCAGAATGAGTACCTACACTACCAGGAAACGTTGATCTTCACATAAGAAGATAATAAGCCAGTTAAGAACGCAAACGGCGTGGCTAACTGAATATACCAATAAGTGCGAACCAGATGTAATGGCATAACTTAGCAACACCCAGGAGCAATCCTCGAAGGGTGTTCACATCAACGATAGTTGAATGAAATAACATGACAGAAACACAAGGGTTGAAACTAACACCCAGTTTAGACATAAGTTGTCAGGAGACGGACTGACAATCCTAAGGGGCATCCCATGAAAGAAAACAGAATGCAACGACCTTGTCATGGAGCTCAATATGATATCCAAACCATGTAATGATATACAGGGAAGTAAATGTGTATGAGTAGCCTACAATGAGCAGAGCTCGAGGTAGTAAGGCTCATAAGCCACAAATAAAATGTGTTATGTAAATTGGATCGGTTGCAGAAGTTTATGTTGTATAAGTAAATAGAGTGGAGAACGAACCACTGCTTTATGAGTGGGGATACCTCTCGATATTATAAACTGTGCAAGCAGTAGTAATGTGAACCAAGTTCAAGAAATATGTTAAGGATTGATCATGTTGATATTGTGAGAGAACAGTTAGTTTAGTAGCATGTGAAGCACCCGGCTGAATAACGGCAGCTTGTAACTCGAGTGAGCTACGCTCAAGGAGCATTCAGTAGTCATCCAAAGGAATGAAACACCACTTGGAGAAACTAAGGAGAAAACATTATAAGTGTTAGGAATTTTGGTATGAAAAAAGTAAGTGTTTAAGGAGTTATAAAATGAGTTTTAAGGATGTTATATGAAGGGTTTAATGTGCCAAATGATGTTGGAAAACATTAGAAGGCTTGAGGAAAAGTTTGGAGAAGATTTGACATTTTCTGGACATGTTCTGGTGGCGTCCGACCCAGGGGGCCGACCCAAGTTTGGGTCGGACGGCTTCTATTAGACGCCAGTAAGTGGTTCTGGAATGGTCCGACCCAGAGGACTTGGGTCGGACATGGGTCGGACGGGTGAGTTTAAAAGACGGTAAAGTTTCTGGAATGGTCTGACGCAGAGGACTTGGGTCGGACATGGGTCGGACGAAGTAGAGTTTTTCAAAACCCGAAAGTTACTGGAAGGGTCCGACCCAGTTGGTTGGGTCAGACGGTGGGTCGGACTGACCAAAACTTCAAAAAAAAACAAACAATGTGTGGCTTAAGTAGTAAACCCTAGTGGGTATAATGATGACAACCAAGTGTGAGTTTAAACAAAAGAAAACGTGTCATTCAATCGTGTAAAGTGTTTAGTAAACCGGAACTTAATAAGTAATTAACCGACATTGTCAATCATGTCTAGGAGCTACGTTTGGCGGGACTCATACGCAGCAAGGACCAAGGTATGGTTTTCTTGCAACCTGTGTCCTACCGGATTACACCGGCTTGTATGCCAATGTGCTTTTCTGTATGTTTGCCACGTTATAAGATAAAGCATGAAATGAGTTTACAGTCGTTATTGTTGTTGTGTGTTTACGTGCCGATACCGGTAACCTCGAATGCACATGAAGGGCTAGTTAACCACTATTAGGTAAACGTAAGAGAACGGTATCCGGGGATAACGTTTCCGACCTAAGGAACGTTCTAACCACGTCTATGCGTGAGTTAGTCATGTGATGTTTGTGTGTGAATGTATGACTCTCCCTTCCCTTGTGTGTGTGTCTAACAAGACTTAACCAAATGTTTGTGATTCGTTATTTGAGTTCAATGTTGAACTACTAAAAAGTGCTAACGGGGGAAGTGAGGAGTCCGGTCTGTTCCAGCCACGCGTGTGAGTATGGGAGTCGATGTCATAACCGGTTCGATTCTCTTTGTATGTTATGGTTGTTTTCCAATTTGGTTTCCAACCTTCCCTTTAGCTTAACCAGGGCTATTTTACTGACTCACGTCGGGCCACAGGGGCATACTATGTTTATGTTTGTTCGGTGTGCTTGGGTTACTATATCCGGCGCACCTTTGTGTTAAGTTATCCATTCATTTAACGAGACGGTAACGAGTTATGTAACGAGCTTATCATGAGTCTGGCAACATTCTCTAGGCTACAAGTGAACTGACTATGTTTGGGCCGGTTCAGAAAGGGAACCGTTCCCGTTATGTTATGTGTTGTTGTTGTACTACAATTCCCATTGCGATGTTGTTATGTGCACGTTGAAACGTGAAAAGTGTTGTTAAGTTGTGTATGTTATATGTTGTAAAATGTGGAGTATGTGGATTATGGATATGAATTCCAGTTTATTGTAAGAGGCGTTTAGGATAACCCGATTGGTGGATATGTGTCGTCTATTAAGGAAATAGCTCGGTTAAAGGAGAAACACTCTAGGGTTAAAGATCACAATGAGTGATTTGTTAAGTATAGTTGTATTGGCTGTTTTAATAAGCCATTGTTGTGCAGTGTAATGTGTTGTGTATTTGTAGTTTACATGCATGATTCAAGTATAATCAACCGCATGCTAAGACGACAAATAGTTGTGCGTGGCCTGGTAGCATGCGGGCTGCGGGATTACCATACCAGCAAAGGTGCTGAGCCCCTGGGGGGCCACCCTTTTCTCTTCTTTTCCTATTTTCAGGTACAAGGAGCTGGAAGCCGTTCAAGAGTAGGACGGGGTAGTCGTATGTGCATGGGTAATCTTTTAAGTTATATATGTATAGTAGGTGTAGTAAGACCGAAATTGTTATCGGCACTAGTTTGTGAATACTCGGTACAGTCGAAAGGTGTATGTTGTTGTTGTTGTTAATGGAAAGGGACAGTAATGTGTAGTCGCTCGGGAATCTAGTCCATCAGACCGGTACAATGTATATGTAATAGCCTTGATAGCCACGTGGGTGGTTAACGGCGTGTAACACCAACGAGTTAAGTAATGTGATGAAGTATGTTTTCCGCTGCAGTTTGTTGTTAAGTGTGTTAATGTTGGATGGGGTGTTACAAGGAGTCAAGTGCGAACTAATAAAATGGTGGAAACACATTACAACTATTGAACCAATACACGGCAACATAAACCTACGAACGCACTAGAACGTTAGAAAACATACGGGAGTAGCAACCTCCTGATAACGGTTAGAGAACCGAAACGACTTAATCCACATGATAAATATTAGTGGAAGTATGTGAGTAACCTCTAACTAGAGGATTGGAAAGTTGTTCGAAATACGAACCTTGAGTAAATCAAAGCTTGGTAAGGGATCACCAAACCCCTTAGAGATATAGTCGAACCCCAATGAGAGGAACCGACGAACATGGGCAATGTCCCGAACATGAGAGTATTCAATAAGTTGGTTGATACCTTAAATCTTAGAATACTAGACGTTGAAGAATTCGCTAAGCCATTAGTTGCTATCGAGAGAGATACTTCTAGGCTAATCCTTGAGATTGTCAATTGACTCCGAGAGTGGAGTTTTGGGAATTTGAGTAGTCCGGTAGTGAACCGGACATTTGAGTATTTGAGGAGCTAACTGTATAGCCCTCTTTGTATTTGAGCCCGGTGGTGGGTCTTGTGTATGACCCTGTCCGGAGGTCTTTAGAATGACTTAACATATACCTTGAGCATTGAGTACTGAATGACGAACTTGAGAATCGAGTAAGTGAGTATTGAGAATTGAGTGTGACTTGAGACGCTTGAGAACTTGAGAATTGATTTGAGTGTTGTAGACCTTGTTGAGATTGTGAGTAAGAGTACCCAAGGGAGTGGGTAGAACATGAGTAATTGAGTAAGGCATGGTGAGGTAGAACCCTCAAGCCTAATTAAGAACATATTAAACTAACCCCCTATGTGTGTGTTAGTGTTTATGTTCAGTGATGAACTTGATTGTGAATGTACATATATAATGTATGTTGTATACATGTTGTTTGAATTAAAATGAATCGCATGCTCTCGACCAATTAGTCGGCGTACCCTCGCTAGTACGCGGGGTATGCGGAAGTCATATTCAGCGTAAGCTGAGCCCTAGGGGCAACATTTTTAGTGTGCAGGTACCCGAAGCGGACATGATCACAGTAAGAGACCGACAGCTAAGCAGGGATAGCTGGGAGTGAAATATAGATAGTAGTGAATTGTATAGGGCTTGTAGTCGGTCACCGTCGAGAGTAGGACGGGGATGTTATTGCCATGGGTAGTCGTATTAGAATTGAATATGTTGTATTATGGATTTGTAAGACCGAAAAGTCAATGATGAACTTGGGAATTGTAGATACTCAGTATCGAACAGATTTGAGATTGTATTGTATATAATGGATTTGAAGTTGTATTTAGTTTGAGAATTGATTTAAGTAAAGGAAGTATCTTATGTATAGTGTACTCGGTATAAGACCCATCAGACCGATATTGTATTTGTTGTTATATTTGTGTTTGGATTGGCCTTGTTAGTCACGTGGGTGACTAACGGCATTGTATCACCCCCGGTTGTAGTTTGGATTTCCGCTGCTTGTGTATTGATAATGGAGACAGGATAGGAGTTAATGGTGTGATTATCGGTAGGGGTGTTACAAAAAGTGGTATCAGAGCGAAGTGTCGCTCTGATGGTCTGAATATAGAGTTTAGGAAAATACCGAGTTAGGAATTAGAGATTTACGGCTAAGGGTTGAGTGTTAGCGTGTGAGGTACGCTAGTTAGGAACTTCCAGTGTGATCTGGATACCTACATAACCAATCCCGCCCTCCGCGACCCCCGTTATAAGTTGTGGAAGGAACGCCAAAGAGATGGAAAGACCTCTCATACTCGGGGAAACCCGATCTGGTAGACGTTGAATAAACCTTGTAAGGAGAAAGAACCTGCCATACGGTAGATTCCAAGAATTGGAAATCCCGAAGATGGTACCCGTTTCAACGACAATAACCGTACTGAACAGTAGTAGATTGAAGATCGTAACCAGAGGATACTTAAATTTGTGGCACCATGGGGCGACGTGCTCCGCAGTCGCGAGAACCATGGGCAGCCAACGCTTGACAATACCGTTAACGGTATACAAACCGACTAAGCAAGGGGGGATAACTCCAGACCCACAACGCCAAAAGGATGGTAATACCCGAATAGCATAGTACATACAACTATGAGAATATCCATAAAACATACACCAACAGGACTACGATGTAGCTCCTAAGGATTAGTCAAACCTCGGTAACCACCATAAGGGTGTGGGAACGAGCAACTAAGCAAGGTACATGGAGTACCACAAGGATCGGGAAAGCACCCGAATCAACGTCAATCATGTTGAGAACACTGAGAAGCCACTCAGGGAGTTGATCACTAAAATCAAAAATGGATGGAAGATCCAATCAAGCCACCAAGTGTGGTGAAAACAATACCGTAATCGGTACAAGTTAACCAAAAAACCGACGTACCCGTGCACTTGCCAAGGCAAGTGCAGCAACAACAAGACAAGTTGGAGGACTTTTGACAGCCAACAAGTACTTACTAAAAGTACCACCATGGAGATGGAAGCAATCATAGGATTGCCAATCCTAAGAACTTGGAGAATCAAGCCTCGGAAAGGCCTAACGGCCTGACCATCCTGTTAACGAACATACCAGGCTGCAAGAAGCTGAACTTGGTCAAAATTTCAAACATGGCAACGCCATGAAGATTTTATTTTAAACTCAAAATTTTTATTTCAAAACCCAGAGCTTTTCTTTTAGAAACCACAACCTTTTCTTTTAAAACCTTAGATTTTTAAAAACCAAACTAAAAGAATCACGGTGTGTATCATAAAATGATACAAGAGGAGTTGACAATAGAATGCTTCACCTAGGCATGTGACGAGCACTACGAGTGTACCCAATTACGGGATGTGGGACGAACGAACTCCGAAGGAGCTTGCGGGCTTGACAGACCATTCGTGAGTTAGTCGGGTAGGTGGTAACGTACCAATATGGTACCCCACGTATGTATACATGTAGTGTACGAAACACGGGAAGTAGTCAGCTCCGTTCTATGGACCATAAGGTAAATGTAAACTCAAACTGAAACAGTTGGATACCTCGAACCATCGAAGAAACTCATATTAGCAAGCTAAAGGAGTCAAGAACTTACTCCAGGAGGACGAATAAGAGTTAAAAAGTGCGAGAAGCACTAGTAATTGACTAAAGACATTGGATATGTCTCAAGAACTTGAAACAAAAGCATGAAACAGCCGGTATGGATACCCGGTCTAAAAACACAGTAAGGCAATGCATAACATGAACACACCAGTGTTCGAGGGACAGAATATAATACCCAGATGGTCATCTAAGGTACCGAAGGATACCATTCACCACCGAAGGATATACCAAACTGGTTAAAACCATAAGAAAAGTATTGTAGTCTACCCTAAGGACGGGAGACGTATAACCCTAAACGGGACAATTTGAAATCCGAACCGCAATGCCGAGTAAACTAAACACACTCCAATGCTAACCGGATGTAACGGCTTAATCAACAACACCTAGGAGCAATCCGTTAAGGGTATCAAAGTTAACATAGTCGAACGAAGTGTCGTAGTATGAGCACCAAAGCTATAACGAACACTCGGTTAGAACACCGAAGGGATTCCACTTACCAGGGGATACCCTAAATTAATAAAAGGTACCGATCAATATCAGAATACTTAAAAAGGCCTCCAAGGAATGGAAGCTTAGCCTGGAGCCCAGTATTATCTCCAAACCAAATTACAGTGCACGGAGGAACGCAATTACATGTGAACCACCTATAATGAGCAGAGCTCTAGGCAACAAGGCTAGTCTTCCATGGAACTATTACAATATATGATCCAATGGTAGAAAAACCCATAGGAAACCATATGGAGAGTTGCCAAGAACGGCACAAGTAAGGTTATTTAATAACCCACGAGCAGGGATACCCCTTGTTAATGTGAGACCGCAAGAGCGGTGAACACTTAGATTCCAAGAAGGGAATTCCGTCAGTGAATATCTGATAATACATCTCTTTCAGAACTACTAATGTATTGAAGCTTGAGCATACAAGTATTGCCAAGCAATGTGGGAATAAGCCATTATAGCAATTGTTGACAACCAAGAAGTAACCAGTTCAAAAGAAACCCGGTATGTGGGAACGTGAAGTATAAGTAATAACGCTCAAGGAGCTTGGAACCATGATGTAAATGGTGTAATGCATGAGCTGAAGCTAGCAACAGCGGATGCCATGAAAACCAATACTCTAATACATGTGAATAAATCACACAATGAGATGAAGTTGATGAATAAAGATGGTAGACAGACCGAGAAACAAGGAAACAATATTCATTTTTATTGCTAATCTCATAAGAGAATTACTGCCAAGTGTTTACGCCTCTGCACTCTGTAGGACTGAGTGTTTTGGTATTGCATTTGTGCAGTAATGATCGAGTGGGATAGCTGGGAAGTTGGGAAGATGGCAATTGGGGTAAGAGTAGAGGAAAATTTGTGAAGTATAGAACACTTGTAAAGAACCAGTAGGTGGGCATAGTTCAGAAGCCACTGGTAATAGAGGAAGCACTACGATTAAGTAGCGGCTCAACCTCAACCGACAATAAGTCGAAGGAATCAAGTGAATAACCACGAAAGTACACAACAGTATGTATACAGATTCGTAAAGAGCTGGATAGAAAATCCGAAGCTCATTAAATTCACGCACGGTAAATGAATACCACGCATGATTGATGAACCTTATTCCCAAGATAAAAAAGGGATAAAAGGATAATGTATAACACATTTAGAATAACGAGAAGGGCAAATAAACCCTAGGTTATCAGGGTCACGCAGCAGAAGCTAGTGGGCCCAAATTCTAAGGTTTGATACACCTGGTGAATGAATGGATAACTACCAATGCCTTGAAGCCTTTAAGGCTAGAACCGAAACCGGTTAAGAGTTAAATAAACTCCGATGAGAATTCTTGGTGCAAGGACTAACCAACAACATGGTTAAGACCCTTTGACCAGAACACATTGTATAATAGACTGCATGGAAGTTGAACCACTCCGTGACGGCTAAACGCCTTAGACATATGCCCAATGTTGACACATGGTGGATTACGTGGGTGTAATCCCTTTTTAAGGGGGGTAGGGCCAAAACCGCGAAATATACGTTTTACGTGATAGTGCGTAAACTACAATGCGTATAGCGCAAAAGTATTTGTTGTGATGATTGGTACTTATGTTACATAAACATATGTATACCATTCATAATGTAATTAAGGTTGATTGTAAAATTTGAAGTGGAAAGGATCATTGATTGTGAGAAATTTGAGGTGAATGGAGTAGAGAAAATCCATGGGGAATGAGGACCCCGATTGGTAATGGTTTTGGGAAATGAGTATGTTTGAGGAGTTTGATGAGTATGTTGGAGAAATTCGATGAGTATAAATCGGTATGAAACCGATGTCGAACCTAGTGGGAATCGAGTCCCCTAGGTAATTTGAGTTGGTTGTATTTGTGAATAACTTGAGAATAGAAATTGATTTGACTTGTAAATGATTTGAGGATAGAAGAACTAATTGAGAACTAACTTTTGAAATTCTTGGGTATAGTAGTTGAAGATAGGATTGAGTAACAATTGATGAGATGAGTAGTAAATGAGTAAATGGATTGTAGAAATTGGTAAATGTATGATTGTATGATTATGACTAGAAAGACTATGAAGATAGAAAATGAAATAATGATTGACTATTTGATTGTGTGAATTGAGGTGGGAGGTGGAACTTGATTTGCTAGCGATCAAGGGAAACCGAACACCAAAGTGGGGTGGATGGATAGTTCAACACCAGTGCTGATCACATTGGGGTTGAATGACTCTTGAAGCTCCGTATAAGTAGCCACAAGTAATCACACTAGTAATAGGTGAAACTAACATAAATTGGAACTTGGAGTTGCATGGAAGTTTTCAAAATGAATTTCTGAAATGAGTTTGGCAAATGATTTTCTTCAAACTTGAGAATGAGGATTGGTTTTGAAACCACTCCCACGGGCGCTAGTGGATCTTTCATGGCTAGGCACGGGTATCCGGTTGAATCTTGGAGGTGAAGCTAGTTGTGAGCCGGTGGAGGTGTTGAATAGTTTTGAAACCACTACAACGGACGAGCAAGGGTACTAAGTGACCTGTAGGACGTTTGTAAGTGGGTGTTTTGTATTTGTCCAAGGGCCTCCGGATATGAGTAGTCCTGTTAGGGAAGAGTACCCACTTTGGAGCCTGAGGATTCTCTAGAGTTGCAAATGATTTAGATCATAACCAAAGGACCGTAGAGCAAGAAAGAGTAAGTGCTCAATGTCATGACGGCCGTGAACTAGAGAGCGTAAGTGTTCAAACGTGACCGGTACCTGAGGGATCACTCGATTTGGAGGAGGACTTAGTGCCTAATTTTCTACGGAATGACCCCCATTGAGAGATTTGGGAAAAAGATATTTTTGGTTGCTATGCATGCTGGACATGTTGTGTGGATATGTGGTTTGTATTTAGTCAGTCATTGGAGTCTGACAGTTGTAGAGAGAGTATAACCTTACTATTGAGTACCTTGGTGACTAACAATCTTAGACTCACTAACTTTGTGGGCAAAGTTCTTTAAGGGGGGTAGATTGAGATACCCAAAAATTAATTAGGGTGATTAAATTACTCTAATATGATATTAAGGGCCTATTAGTGCCTAATGAGTTTTGGTAAAAAGAGTAAATCCAAAAGAAACAAGAAAAACGCTAAAACGAGGGTTAAGTGACCCTAGGAGAAATACAACCTTAAAGAGGGTATTAAATGAATTTAAAAGTCTTAATAATGCCTAAATAATATATGGGAACAAGTCCTGAGGAAAACAGATTCAAATAATGTAATAAAACGCTAATAAAGCTTTAGTGCACATTTTTCGAGAAAACCCGAAAACGTGACTTTAAGTGGTGAAACGAACCCGTAAAAATTAAAGTTCATCAAATAACTATAAATAAACATTAATGGAAGCATAATAGCCATTAAAACTAAAGAAACGAGAAAATTCTGGAAAACATGCCCGGTTAGTGAATAGTGCTAAATCGGGTAAATAAACAAGCGTTTTCTATAAAAGACGAAAAACGCTCCAGCTTGTAACAATTAAGTGGGCCGGTTTTATTAATGAAGACAGCCCCTCACACATGACTAGTTAGCTAATTAATTAAGTCAAAGAGCAAAAAGCAAAAAGGGTACAAGTACCCCTTTTCTCTCTCTCTCTCTTCCTTTATTTCCTTTTCCCTCTTCTCTTTCCTCCTTCCTTGCAATTTCTCCCTCCTCCCTCTGGTGCAGCCGATTTTGAAGCTCCCTCCTCCTCCTTCCTTGGCTTCTCTTCATTCCCCTTCTTGCCCAAGCTTCCTCCAAGCTCCAAATGCAAAACAAATTACATATTTGAACTCCTCTCATCCTCCTCTACACTTCTCTCTTTTCAAAATCCCAAAAGGATGAAGTTGACCTCCATGGGTTTTCCCCATTTGAAGAGAAAAGTATACCATTTTGAAGCTTGGAGTCTCCTCTTTGCATTAAGGTAAAAAGAGTTTCCAAGAAAACTCATACTTTTCCCACCTTGTAGTGTTGGCCGATTTTGCCCATACACATGCATTGTTTTCTTCTTGATTTTGAGCTCCATTTCAACCCTCCAATGGTGGAGTAGTCCCCTTCTTGATTCAAGGGTGAAAATCCCTCTTGAAAACGTCAAAAGGTAAACCCTAACTATGTGCTTTGAGCCCTTCCATTGAATTAAGATTTCCTAAGGGTTTAGATAATTAATTGAATGTATTTTGTGTTTCTTGAATGTTGGGATGGATTTTGGAAACTCCATTCCCACTTGACCGATTTTGAGAAGATGGGGAGCAAGAGGAGAATTAAGGAGAGACTTGTAAATTAAGGTAAGAAATCTACCTTAAACTTTGTTTTAATTGGTTTAGGATTTGGGAAGGGTTTAATTAAAATAATGAACCCAAACTGTGGGAATTGATGTAGTTGGTTGAATTTGAGAGTGAATGTGAACTTGTGTTGATGTAAGGGCCTAAGTGCCAATACATTTGATTTTGGAGCTATATTGTGCTTAATGAAGTTTTGAGGATATATTATGCTCTGGTAGGACCCTTCATGGGTGTGGCTAGCTTAGGTTTGACTTTGGTGATAATGGGTGAGAATGGACATGTAAAGTTTATGGGGAGGTTATGGCAAAATTTTGGTAGAAAAATAAGTGTTTTAAGAAGACTTAGTGTATTGGAGAAACTAGGTGCTTGTAGTGTTGTATGAAGATGATTGATAACCTTGGAATGGTAAATGAAGGATGGATAAGAGAGGTGAAAAAATCTGTAGCATGGGAGTATTGAAATGCCTTGGAAAAACAAGAAAAAAGAGTTAGTGTTAGAATAGTGGAAGTGAGAGTTGGACTTGGGTTTTAGAATGGTGTATATCTAGGAATGAATTGGTATGGTCATTAAATGATTTGGTAGGCTTGGTATGATGTAAAAACTAGCAAGGAGAAGTTAGAAGTGCAAAAGAGTGAAAAATGCAAAATGTGAGAACTTGAATTATTGAATTTGAACAAGAATTGGAGTAAGGATTTAACCAAGGATTTGGAGTGGTTTAGAGCATGTTTTAGGGTGATTAATTATGTAGGAAACTTGTGGAAAGATTACGGAAAGTTTGAAGGTGGTTTAAGGGTTGATTAGGGGGTGAAAAATCACCCCAATAGCAGTTTTTAGCAGGGTCCGGGACTTAGGATATGTACCAAGTCCCGGGCCGCATCAGAAAAATGGTCGAGACTCCAAACAGGAATTGGTCTGGGACCTTAGTCCAAGACCAAGTCCCGGACCAGGGTATTAAATCAGGCCGAGAGTACACAGAATGATAGGTCCGGGACTTTGGGTCCGGACCAAGTCCCGGACCACCCCCAGAATTCACCAGAGAGTGTTTTTAAGGGTTTTTAAGATGGAGGTTTGAATGGTATTGGTTTTAGGTGATGTTTAGGAGTTGTTTAGTGACCCTTAATGGTCCTAAGAAGTGTGAACAAGTTGGAGAAGTGATTGAGATAGTTGTGAGTTTTAGAGCACATAAACAAAACCAAAGAATAATGGGTTAACGGGGTTAATTATGGGAGTACTAGTCTACATACCGTAGTGTTTTAAATTAATGGAGGTGTCTAAAATATTATCAGTGAATCAAGAGTAAGATTTGAGGAACGAGAGTGAACCGAGGAACATGAGAACGCCCGGTAAAGTAAAACCATGGTGTAAGGTATGATTTCCTCATGCTCTGTATCCTAACTTGGTTACCCCGATTTGTGTGCTTGTTTGATTGTGTGATCACCTAACAAGATAAATGCATGAATCAGATTGTGTGCACTATTTAGTGCTTGTATGGTATTGTTGTTTGTTGGTTTGTATTGTGAACTTAAAGTTTGTATAATTCATGAAATATGATTTGTGAATGAATTGTTTGATTGATGAACATGTATGGTATTGCGACTCATAGTTGAGTCTTGTGTGAGTAGAGACTCGTAGAAGGAGTCAAGTGCGAACTAATAAAATGGTGGAAACACACTACAACTATTGAACCAATACACGGTAACATAAACCTACGAACGCACTAGAACGTGAGAAAACATACGGGGGTAGCAACCTCCCAATAACGGTTAGAGAACCGAAACGACTTAATCCACACGATAAATATTAGTGGAAGTATATGAGTAACCTCTAACTAGAGGATTGGAAAGTTGTTCGAAATACGAACCTTGAGTAAATCAAAGCTTGGTAAGGGATCACCAAACCCCTTAGAGATATAGTCGAACCCCAATGAGAGGAACCGACGAACATGGGCAATATCCCGAACATGAGAGTATTCAATAAGTTGGTTGAAACGTTAAATCTTGGAATACTAGACGTTGAGGAATTCCCTAAGCCATTAGTTGCTATCGAGAGAGATACTTCTAGGCTAATCCTTGAGATTGTCAATTGACTCCGAGAGTGGAGTTTTGGGAATTTGAGTAGTCCGGTAGTGAACCGGACATTTGAGTATTTGAGGAGCTAACTGTATAGCCCTATTTGTATTTGAGCCCGGTGATGGGTCTTGTGTATGACCCTGCCCGGAGGTCGTGAGAATGACTTAACATATACCTTGAGGATTGAGTACTGAATGGCGAACTTGAGAATCGAGTAAGTGAATATTGAGAATTGAGTGTGACTTGAGACGCTTGAGAACTTGAGAATTGAGTTGAGTGTTGTAGACCTTGTTGAGATTGTGAGTAAGAGTACCCAAGGCAGTGGGTAGAACATAATTAATTGAGTAAGGCATGGTGAGGTAGAACCCTCAAGCCTAATTACGAACATATTAAACTAACCCCCTATGTGTGCGTTAGTGTTTGTGTTCAGTGATTAACTTGATTGTGAATGTACATATATAATGTATGTTGTATGCATGCTGTTTGAATTAAAATGAATCGCATGCTCTCGACCAATTAGTCGGCGTACCCTCGCTAGTACGCGGGGTATGCGGAAGTCATATTCAGCGTAAGCTGAGGCCCTAGGGGCAACGTTTTTAGTGTGCATGTACCCGAAGCGGACATGATCACAGTAAGAGACCGACAGTTAAGCAGGGATAACTGGGAGTGAAATATAGATAGTAGTGAATTGTATAGGGCTTGTAGTCGGTCACCGTCAAGAGTAGGACGGGGTTGTTATTGCCATGGGTAGTCGTATAAGAATTGAATATGCTGTATTATGGATTTGTAAGACCGAAAGGTCAATGATGAACTTGGGAATTGTAGATACTCGGTATAGAACAGATTTGAGATTGCATTGTATATAATGGATTTGAAGTTGTATTTAGTTTGAGAATTCATTAAGTAAAGGAAGTATCTTATGTATAGTGTACTCGGTATTAGACCCATCAGACCGATATTGTATTTGTTGTTATATTTGGGTTTGGATTGGCCTTGTTAGTCACGTGGGTGACTAACGGCATTGTATCACCCCCGGTTGTAGTTTGGATTTCCGCTGCTTGTGTATTGATAATGGAGACGGGATAGGAGTTAATGGTGTGATTACCAGTAGGGGTGTTACAATAAGTATTGAATGCCTAGGTAAATTAATTGTGAAGTAAATTGAGAATGACAGATGACCTAAGTTATATGATTTAGAGATAATATGAAATGGATTGTTTTGTGATTATGACTACGTAAAAGATAGAAAATGAAAATGTTTGACTATCTGATTGTTTGAAATTGACGTGGGAGGTGGAACTTGATTTGCTAGCGATCAAGGAAAACTAAACACAAATTGGGGTGAAAGGATAGTTCAACACCGATGCTGATCACATCGGGATTGAATGACTCTTGAAGCCCCCTATAAATGGTCACAAGTAATCACGATTAGGTATAGAGGCAAGTAGCATAAAATGGAATTGGAGTTGTGTGATGTTACCAAAAGAATTTTCAAACAAAAATTGCTAAAAGGATTTTCTTCAAGTGTGAAGATAAAAACTAGTTTTGAAACCGCTCTCACCCGCCGATGGCTGCGGCCTTAAGTCTTGATGACCGATAGAACGGTGGGCGTGTATTAGTTTTGAAGCCATTGCACCGTATGTGCGACGATCCTAGGTGACCGGTTGGGGCGGTGGCAGTGTGTGATTTTTACAAAGGCAGCGCGATGGGGAGAGTACCCTGAGTAATGTCCTATGTTGAGAGAACAACCAGAGTGCCTAAGGATATTTATATGTGCAACGTTTTGATCAGAACCGAAGGGACCGTGGGCCAGAGAGAGTAAGTGCCCATTAGTAATAAAATGGTCGTGGACCAGAGAGTGTCCAACGTGACCGGTACCTGAGGGATCGTCAGGGTATTACTCAATATGGGATTCGAGGCCTGTAGTGCCTTCTTATCTTCGGATCGACCCCATGGAGAGAATGTCAAAGAGTATTTTTGATTGCTATGCATGCTAAGACATGTTGAGTGGTATGCGTAGTGTGAAATGAGACTGACTTGTGGAGTCAGAAAGGTTATATTGATTATGACCTTGGCATATGACATGCATATGAGACTAACCATATTAGATTCATCAACTTTGAGGGCAAAGTTCTTTAAGGGGGGTAGATTTTAATACCCCCGGACTTAAAAATGGTGATTTAATTATTCTAATATGATTTTTAGAGGCCTAATGGTGCCTATAGAGTGTTGGTAAAGAGAATAAAACTAAAAGAAAAGAGAAAATGCGTAAAATGCGAAAAACACAAAAACACGCGTTAATCAAGTATAGTAGATATATGATCTCGTTAGGGTCCGATATGGATTCCTAAGGCTTATTTAGGCCTAGATAATATACGGGAATAATTCCCGAAAAAAATGGATCCAAATAATGGGTTAAAACGCTAACGGAGTCGTAAAGCACGTTTTTCAAGAAAACCTGAAAACGCGACTTCAAGTGATCAAACGGACCCGCAAAATTTATAGTTGACTATATATCTATAATTAAGTATTAATGGAAGCTTAAGAACCATTAAAAATAAAGGAACCAGAAAAATCTGAAAAACGGGCCCGGTTAGTGAATAGTGCCAAACCGGGTAAATTAACGAGTGTTTCTTGTAAAAGTCGAAAATTCCCCAGCTTATATTATATATGGGGCCGTTTTTTATGAGTATACAACACTCCCCTATCCC
The DNA here is from genome assembly GCA_023374045.1 of Limonium bicolor. NCBI lineage: Eukaryota > Viridiplantae > Streptophyta > Magnoliopsida > Caryophyllales > Plumbaginaceae > Limonium > Limonium bicolor. The sequence goes on along the minus strand of CM041780.1, from coordinate 44,993,272 downwards.
ACTCAAATAAGTCTAGACTTTATTAGTCAAAGAAGTCAAAAAGCAAAAGGTAAAATAGTACAAATACCCACTTTTCCCTCTCTCTCCTCTCATTTCTCTCTTTCCCACCGTGAGCAGCTCCTCTCTTTCCTCTTCTTCTGATTCTTCTTCTTCCTCCACTGTTTGGAGCTCCTCCAAGCATCACCCATGGCTACTCCACCTTCCACCTCATGCCCAAGGTTCAAAAAAGCTCCAAATCAAAAATAAATTACATATTTGAACTCCCCTCACCAAGGGCTATCATTCCCGCTTTTTATAATTTCAAAATGATGAAGTTCATCACCATGGTTTTGGCCATTTGAAGAGAAAACCACATCTTCTTGAAGCTTGGAGTCTCCCCTCTCATCTAAGGTAAAAAGATCCATGAAAAACTCATGTGTTCCTTCCTCCTTTTCTTGGCCGATTTCACCTAGTAATCGGGCACTCTTCTTTCTTTGTTTTGAGCTTTGGTTCAAGTCTCCAATGGTGGATTGGAGCTCCTCTTTGATTCATGCCCAAAACCCCATTCTAGGGTTCAAAGGTAAATCTCTATTTTTTGTGCTTTAAGCACTCTCATTGAATTCTAGAGTTACCCCAAGAGGTTTAAGAGTTTAATTAGTACTTATTGCATTCCCTTGGACCTTGGTCTAGATATGTGGCAATGGTAGTGCCCATGACCAAATTCAATCAAGGAAAGAGAAAGAGGGAGAGAAGATTGGAAAGAAAACTTGAGGAAATTTAAGGTAAGAATTTACCTTAATGTTTATTCTATATTTGTTGGAATTATGGGATGGGAAATATAAATTAATGAACCTCAACATGAGTGGGAATGTGATTTGTTGAGATGAGAAAGAGTTGTGGTAGTGCTTGATGCATTTGTGCACTTGTGTTTGAATTAAGGGCCTACGAGCCATGCATTTAAGTTTAATGTAATATGTTGATGAATTATGAATTTCAATTGAGCATTGTGTGTTGTTAGAACCCATTAAGGGTTTGGTTAGTTTAATTGTGCTTAGGTGAACAAGTGATACATTTGGACATGCTAGAAATGTAGCCGGGTTATGGCGAAATTTCGGTAGAAATCTATGTGGTTTAGGTGATGTTATGAGTGATGAATGACATAGGATTAACTAGGTGTTGATCAGGATTGATTTGAGATAACAAATCACCTAGAAGTGCTGATTGGAGGGAGGAAGATAGTGTGCAAAATCTGTAGCATAAATGGGGAGAAAAGTCATGAATTTTGCTAGTGATGAACTTGGGTGTTTAGCTTGGGAAACAATGAGTGAACTTAGGTTTTAGAAGTGCATTTGTCTTGGAAGGATTGGGAATGGTTAATTGGGATGAAGATAAGTGTAAACTGCCAAAAGAATGGTTAGGCATGCACAAGTGTGCAAAATGCAAAATGTGGGAATTGAAATTGTGAGAAATTAAGCAAGTATAGAAGTAAGGATTGAATCAAGGATTTGAGGAGGTTTAATGTGTGTTTAGGGTGATTAAATATGTAGAAAACATGTGGAAATATTAGGGAATGATTAGGTGTGGATTAAGGTTGGATTTGGGGTTAAAAATTGTAGTTTTATCAGCTTTTTAGCAGGGTCCGGGACTTAGGCGTCGCACCAAGTCCCGGACCGCCATTAAAAATGCCTCGAGAGACATCCCAGCAGCTGGTCCGGGACCTAGGACCCGGACCAAGTCCCGGACCAGGTAAGAAAATCGCCCGAGAGTAAGCAAATGCGTTGGTCCGGGACTATGGGTCCGGACCAAGTCCCGGACCACCCCCAGAATCCTCCCTAAAGTGGTTTTAAGGGTTCTAAACATGGGGGATTGATTGGTATTGGTTTTATATGTTGTTTAGGCCTTGTTTGGTGACATGTAAAGGCCCTAAGAAGTGTGAACAAGTGCTAGATGGGAATGAATAAGCAAGAACTTTAATGGACAAGAGTAAAACCGAGATAACATGACAATGGGGTAAGAACGGGAGTTGTAATTATTTACGTACCGTATGAGCCTGGTATTAATAGTAATGTTTGAAACATTATCAGTGGATCGTGTGTGAACCGAGTAATGTGAGGTGACACGGTAAAAGTGAAACCAAGGTGTAAGGTATGATTTTCTCATGCCCTGTACGCTAACCGTGCTATGCTGATTTGTGTGCTTGTGTGCCGGCTTAATCAAGATAAAAGCATGAAAATGATTTATTGCATTTGATATGTATGTGCTGATGTATAATGTATAAACTAACATACTTGAATGCCGGTGTGGTCTAACTTAGCATTATAGACCGACTCATAGTAGAGTGACGATTGGCTAATGACTTGTAGATTGAGTCGTTTCGTAAATTAACGAGAACGTGGAAACACACGAAAATTATCGAACCATAATAGCGACAATGCAAACCTATGAACTCACTAGAACGTGAGAGAGAATTGTACGCGATTAGTAAACTCCCGATAACGGTTAGAGAACCGAAATGAACAATCCACGAAGTAACCCATAGTGGAAAGAAATGATGAAACCCCTATTAAGAGATTGGTATAATTCAAAGATGTGAACTTTTGAGAGTAGTAAAAGAGATGAGAGGGACAGTAAAACTCCCTTAAAATACGGTCGACCTCTTATATGGTGATTCGATCCGGTATGAGAAAATAACCGAAAATACAAGCATTCGAAATGTTGGGCAACTGTAACACCCCTACCGCTAATACCGTCATTACCGTACCATACTTACCTTCGCAGCGGATATTACTTACTCAACGGCGGGTGTACAATGCTGTTAGTCACCCACGTGACTAACAAGGCGAGTTACAATTCTACATACTATCGGTCTGATGAATATGAACATACCGAGTACTCTACACAATACAATACTTCCCATTGCTTACTTACCCATAATTCAATTACAACGTCAATACATTACTATACCGAGTATAATACAATCCTTAAATTACCGATACAGCTTGGACTTCCAATTTCCCAATACATTACGAGTACAATCCCTTTTATACAACTACCCATGCTTACGTAGCAGTCCCCGTCCTACTCTCTCGAACGGTGGTCAGCTTCGAGTACCTGCACACTAAAAACGGTCCCCCTAGGGGGTCAGCTTACGCCGCATATGAAATTCGCATATACCGCGTGCTAACCGCGGTACGCCGACTACTTTAGGTCGGATATACATGGAGTTCATTTTACATGCATACATACATACTATTACTACGCAATACATTCATCAATACTTACATACACATACAAGGTTCAATACTTGCCAAGGAAGACAATTCTATAGTCAGCCGTTCGTACTAATTATTTATTCAATACTCTTTCATTGCGTTACTCATTACTCTGTTCGTACTATATTCGATATTCGCTACTCTACTCATACTCACTCCTTACTCTTGCATACTCATCACTCCATGTTCAGTACCTTACTCGTACACAATCCGTACTCTGTACTCGTTACTATACTTATGTATACTTGTTACTCAATACTTCATACTTACTCACACCTACTCAATACTCAGTGCTTACTCATACTTACTCAATACTCGGTACTCATTACATCCTCTTACTCACTTCTTACTCAGTACTCATTACTTACTCATACATACGCAATACTCATTACTCATTACTTTGGTCTCTGGGCGGAGTCATACACAAGACTCGCCACCGGACCTACAATACGAGGGCTATACGCTTAGCTCCTCAAATACTCTTATGTCCGTTTCTACCGGACTACTCAAATTCCCAACACTCTTCTCTCAGAGTATATTACAATCTCATGGATTAGCCTAGAAGTATCTCTCTCGATAACCTCTGCTAGCTTAGGGAATTACCACCGTCTAGTATCCTCAGATTTAAGGGTTTCCCCAACATATCGAATACTCTCTCGTTCGGGGCATACTTACATCAGTCGGGTCCTCTCATAATGGGTCGACTAATTACTAAGGGGTTTGGAGATCCCTCATCATTCTTTACTACTCTCATGGTTCATGTTTTGCACCAAGATTAATTCCTCTATTAGAGGTTACTTATATACTTCCACTACTTTTGTTGTGGATTATTCAATTTGGTTCTCTTACCGTCATCGGAAGGTTATTACTCTCGTACTCTCTCTCACATTCTAGTGAGTTTCGTTGGGTTGCGTTATCGTTTGTTGATTCGTCAGTTTAGTGCGTTGCTACGGTTCCATTAGTTCACAACATGACTCTTACTACGAGCCACTACACAACAAGACTCATCTATGAGTCGTACTACGCACCACATGAAGCCACACAATCAATCAAGAAGGGTTAGCTCACACAACATACACCAAGACATACAATGAAAGGCAATAAACCGTTTTCATGCTTTAGTCTTGATTAGCCGGCATACAGCACACAAATCAACGTAACTCGGTTAGCATACGGGGCATGAGAAAATCATACCTTTCACCGGAGTTAGCTCTACCATGTGTTCCTTCGTTCCTTGGTTCACACTTGTTCCACTGATAATGTTCCAACGATATTATTAATACTATACTCTTACAATACACAAATAATTACTATTCCCGTACTTACCCCGTTATCCCGGTATACTTAATGTTTTCATACTCTCAACCTACTTAATTACTTTTCATACTTGTTTTCCTACTCCCATACTTACTTCCTTACCATTGTTGTCACATTAATGGTATATTACTAAGGTCCTTTATTTATGTACTTACCTACATACATACCTACATATGGTTACTATGTTGCTACTATTACATTTTTTTTATATAAGTTGGGGCCGTCCGACCCACCGTCCGACCCAACCTATGGGTCGGACCATTCCAGTAAGTTTTCCCGTCTTCTGAAATTGTCCCGTCCGACCCAGAACTGTTCCGTCCGACCCATACACCTCTGGGTCGGACCGTTCCAGTAGGTTTTGGTTCTGTGGTCCGTCCCTGTCCGACCCACCGTCCGACCCAACCTCTGGGTCAGACCAGTCTAGAACATGCCTAAAGGTTTTGTTTTCCACTTCTTTCTTTACCCATTTCTTCCCCAATCTTCCTATATGTAATCCCCACATGATTTAGCACTGATTAAGCCCTCTAAATCACCTTAATTCATCCACCAAATCCATTACTAAATCCACCAAACAACTTACACAATTCTCTTACTTCTTCTACAACACATGTAACAGTTTTTGTTACACCTATGCTACAGATTTTACAATTCAATTTTCCCATCCAATACTTCCTCAACCAATGCCATTCCTTGCATTCTAAATACCTCTCCTTACCATGCCAATTCATTTCCAAGCCATTGCACTTCCTACACCCAAGTTCCAACACTCATTTTACAAAATCCTGCACACCAATTTCTTCCTAGTTCCACAATGCATTTTGGTACCTCTCTTGCTACAGATTTTACATCCTATTACTCTCATACCACAACTACCATTCCATGGTCATTAAACATCTCTACTAACCCCAATACATACCTTGGTTCTCCCATTCAGCAAGTCAATCTTAATACGCAATTCTTACTAAAATTTCGCCATAGTTCACCTACAATTCCAACTTCTCCACATATATACTTTTCCACCAAATTCATTCCTAATCTAGCCACACCCATTCAAGGGTCCTACCAGCACTCAATACAATATAAATTCGGCTCAATACATCAATACTCCATTAACAACAATACTAATACTCATTCACAATATACTTGGCCCTAAGGCCTACAATTCACTTACTAGTTCCCAAATACCTAAACCTTCATAACTACACTACTAATACAATAGTTTAGGTTCTTTTATTTGGTTACCCATTCCCATTACACTAATGCATTAAATTTAAGCATTAAGAAGGAGCTCTTACCTTGAGCTTTTGATTCCTTCATTTCTTTTCCATTTCTCCTCTTCCTCTCTTTCTTGTTCAAATTGATTTTTTGGGGGATGGAGTTACCAAACTCCATCCCAACACCCAAATTACATAAAGAGAATATAATTAAACTTCTAACCTCTTATAACACCACTAATTAAATGAAGGGTTAAAATTACCACAAGTTAGGGTTTTACCTTGGAATTTCAAGAGAGGTTTTCAAGCCTTGAATACAAGGGAGAGCTCCTCCACCATTGGAGAGTTGAACCAAGCTCAAACAAAGAGAGAACAAGGCATTACAAGAAGGGCAACAAAAAAATCGGTTACACAAGGAGGTGGAGAAAGCTTGTGAAATACCCCAAACCTTGATATGTGGTTTAAATATTAAAATATGGTATGTAAAGGCTAAAAAGTGCCTTAGAAACATCAGTGAACAATTTAAACCATAGTAAAATGCAATAAAGCACTAAGATACAGTTTGAGCAAAAACATGCTCTAAGCTATGAGTGAACTTGGTTAGGACCCAAAGAGCCTACCAACACTTAATAATATTCAATTATGATTTAATAGGGCTAATTAAGTCCTTAGGAAACCTTGGTAGACAGTTAAACCAAATAAAACACAAGAAAATACCTTAAAGTCAATAAGAGCAAAAATGTGCTCTAAGCTTGGGATAAATTTGTATAAGACCTAATGGTCATACCTATACCTTATAAATATGTTAATGAACATATTAAATCGATTACCAAAGAAAAACAAGCTTGAAAACAAGTTAAAACACAAAATGTGCTTTAAGGAGTCTTAAAGCACATTTCTGAAAAATTGTCTTGTAAATGAGTTTTGAATGGCTAAATGTCCATCATTACTCTTTAATTAACATTTGTACTATATAGTATCACATTTGGAAGTCTATATCAATGGGAAATCAAAAATTTCACATCTATGTGCCTTGTTTTAGTGAATAGTAACTAAAATAAGCTAGTTTGTAACATGTGTTGTTATAAGTAATTAAATTGGTCAACAAAGACCATGACTAGGCCTAAAACATTAAGGGGCCGGTTTCTCCATGTGTGACTCACCACACTTGGCCAATCAAATAACTAAGGAAAGTAATAAAGCAAAAGAACTATTTACTTTAACATAAATATCTTCCAAAAGTAGAACTCATCTTCATTCTTTCATTTCCTTTCATTTCACACGTCTCCTTCCTCCCTTCATGCTCTCTTCTACGGTTTGCTACAGCCATATACAATTCTCAATCTTCTTTCACTTGTAACTTCTAGCTCCATGGTCCAAATTCAATTTCAAGACCACCATTCTTCTAGTTGGAGCAAGCTCTACACTTCTATCTTTTCAAATCTTCAAAAGCCTCATTTCGGTGCTAAAGAGATTCACCATTGATGGAGCTTGATCTCACCTTTTTACATATTATTGTTCTCCTTTGCTTCAAGGTAAGGAAACTCAAAGAAAATCCATGTTTCCTTCATTTTTGGTGTTGACCGAAAATGCACCTTGTAATGGTGTCTTCTCTTGTCTTGTTTTAGCTTCATTTGAATCTTCCAAGGGCTAGGAGGAGTCCTCTCTTGATACTCATTCAAGCTCTCTTTCCATTTAAAGGTAAAACAATTACCTTAATGTGTTAAAACAATATATGTGCCTAGGGTTTACAATGAGATGAAGCACAATGCTTGAATACTCATTCTATTATGTGTACATTGTTTAGAAGTTGACAAACAACCAAACATCCTACCGGTTTTACAAGGAAACAAGAAAGAAGTTGAGAGGAAAAAGATGTAAACAAACTATCTCAATGTAGTTTAAATGCCTTAGGAAAATGAGCTTGATTTGCTTAATGAAATACCTAAGGAGCCAATGGTGAATGACCTAGAGAAATGCTCTCAAGGAGTTTATTAAGGGCATATGTATTGTTGGGTGTATTTGCAGGTCAAAGGCATTACTTATGTAGGAAATTCAGTGTTTAAGGTTTATGCAATTTAAGGGCCTAAGAGCCATGTTATTTAAGGGCCTAAGTGCCAAGCAATTTAAGCTTATGCACTATATTGTGGTGTAGTGCTAAATGTGTGAAGTTTGTGTATAAAAATGTGTTTGATGGATTTTAGGTGTTCTTGGATGAAATAAGGTAAAAACCTAAGTGTTTGGATGTGAGTATATACAAGAGAAGCTATGGCCAAATTTGGAAAATGTGTAAGAAGTTCTAAGTGTTTTAAATAAGTTTTGGTGAACTAGGAAGTGTTAAAGGTGAACAAATGTTTTACTAGGGAAGAAAACATGTACTAAGGTGATTTAGCGTGATACAAGGATTTAGGTATTATCTTGGAAGTTCTAGGAATTCAATGTGTGTTTTTGAGAATGTTGATGTACAAAGAAGAAATGATGTTTAGGTAAGATGTGAAAAGGAGATTTAGTTAGTAAGAAAAGAAGTTTGAGAGATGATGTTAAGGTGTAGAGGAAACACCTTGGTATAGTGGTCATTATAGGTGAAATACCACCTAGAAATCTTAAGGAGAAAACATTCCAAGTGCTAGGAATTTTGTAAGGAATTTGTGAATGATAAGATGGTTTTGGTGTGTCATTTAAAGAGTTTAGTACATGGCTAAAGGTGTGTTTGATGTGCCAAATGATGTTAGAACACATTAGGAGGCTTGAGGAAAAATTTGGAGAAAGTTTGACAATGTATGGGTAGTTTCTGCAGCCGACCTACCCAGGGGGTGGGTCGGTCGGACCTTAAAAAAAAATTAAATTAATTTTAAGAATGTTAAGTGGTATTAGTGGTATGCCATTATGAGAGTATTGATGGTTAGAAAGATAAATATATATGGACTTGAGAGATTAAGTTAAGTAAGATGATTTAAATGTTAAGGTTATAAAATGATATGTAATGATGGGGATTGATTAGTAATGATGTTATAATGTTGTTTAAGACATGTTAGGTGAGTTATAAGGACAATTAAGTAGGTGGAAAGTTGGAGAAAAATGTGAAAGTAAAACAAGTTAAAAATGTAACGTTATGTAACTAAGTTAACGGGGAAAAGTTATAAGCATTAGACTTTAAACAATCATGTTACCCCGATGTTAATAAAAGTACATGTAATGTTATCAGTTGTTCGAGAATTGCTCAAGGAACATAAGTGGACATGATAAAGTGGACTCCGGTGACAGGTATGGTTTTCTTGCAACCTGTGTCCTACCGGATTACACCGGCTTGTATGCCAATATGTTTTTCTGTATGTTTGCCACGTTGTAAGATAAAACATGTAATGAGTTTACAGTAATTCATATATGTGGCGTGTTCAACTCCGATACCATTTAACCTCGGAAGTGTTAACCTTAGTTAACTGAGTCTAGGACCACATGAGAGTTCGGTATTCGGATTAAACGACCCGAACCACGGGACGTTCTAACCACGGCTATGCGTGTGTTAATTATGTGATATTTGTGTGTGTGTATGTAAGGACCTCTCTTGTATGTTTAACCCAGTTGTAATACTGTATGTTGTGTAGATGTGATAGACTCCATAGTGGGTTCTAACTAATATCTAAAAGTAAGTATGTACTAACAGTGGTGAGGAATCCGGTTTGGCCGGTCGCGCGTTGTTTGGGAGTGGGTATCCTTCTTAGCCTTACCCTTCTCTGTTATGGTTGTTTCCCTCACGGGTTATGATCTCCCATTAGCTTATTCCAAAGCTTAGCTATTCTGACTTATGATCGGTTTAGGGGGAACATGTGTTTGTGTGGTGTGTTCGGGCCACAAAACCCGAACCATCTTAACTTAAGTTACTCGTCCGACTATTAGGACGGTAATGAGTGTTGTATAACGAGCTTACCATGGGGGTGACATCATTCTCTAGGCTCACCAGTGAATTAACTATGTTTGGGTCGGTTCCTAAGAGAACCGCACCCGTTATGTTATGTGTTGTTGATGTAATGCAATTTCTGTTGCGATATTGTTATGTGCACGTTGAAACGTGAAAAGTGTTGTTATGTGTTGTTATGTGATGTATGTTAAACGTTGTAAATTGTGGAGTATGTGGATCATGGATATGAATCCCAGTTTGTGATAAGAGGCGTTTAAGGATAACCCGATTAATGGGTAGTTGTCGTCTATTAAGGAAGTAGCTCCATTAGAGGAGAAACACTCTAGGGGTAATGAATACCATGAGTGACTTATCAATGAGGATGTGTTATCTGTTTGTTGAGCCCCTCGAGGCGAAATGTTATGTGTTGTGTGTTTATAGTTACATGCATGATTTAAATATAATCAACCGCATGTTAAGACGACAATTAGTTGTGCGTGGCCCGGTAGCATGCGGGCTGCGGGATTACCATACCAGCAAAGGTGCTGAGCCCCTTAGAGGCCACCCTTTCTCTTCTTTTCCTATTTCAGGTTCAAGGAGCTGGAAGCCGTTCGAGAGTAGGACGGGGTAGTCGTTGTACATGGGTAATCATGTAAGTTGTATATATACAGTAGGTGTCGTAAGACCGAAGTTGTTATCGGCATCAGTTTGTAAATACTCGGTACAGTTGGAAGGTATGTGTATGTTTTGTTGTTAATGGAAAGGGATAATAATGTGTAGTCGCTCGGGAATCTAGTCCATCAGACCGGTACAATGTTTATGTAATAGCCTTGTTAGCCACGTAGGTGGTTAACGGCGTGTAACACCAACGAGTTAAGTAATGTGAAGTAGTATATTTGCCGCTGCAGAATGTTGTTATGTGTTTGTTGTTGGATGGGGTGTTACAAAAAGTGGTATCAGAGCGAAGTGTCGCTCTGATGACTGAATTACCGAGCTTAGGAAGTACCGAGTTAGGATTTTAGTACTTTGGGTTAAGGGTTGAGTGATAGCGTGAGAGATACGCTAGTTAGGTATTACCAGTGTGTACTGGAAACCTACAATATCCTTCTCGCCCTCCACAATCCCTGTTTTATAACTTGGGAAGGAACGCCAGAGAGATGAAAGTCCTCTCTTACTCGGAAATACCCGATCTGGCTGTTATTAAGTACCACTGTTAGAACGCAGAACCAGTCATACGGTAGATCCCGAAAACTGGGAATCCCGAAGATGGTTCCCATCTGAACAATGTTAACTGCATTTAATAGCAAAGAATGAAGAATCTTGTGTATAGAAGAATAGAATTTCCGGCAACCTGGGTCGACATGCCGAGCAGTCGAGGGTAACCAGCTTGCAACGCACTGACCGTGCAAAAGGCAAGAAGTGGATTAATAAAACCCGAGACGAGTGTCTACGGGACCACAATTGATAAATAATACACCAACGGTATACCAACCAACAAAGGAACTACAACGTAGTGCCCAAACAAGAGACAAGTCTCAGTAACCACGACAAATGCGTGGAACGGGCTACGAAGAGGGAACAATACAAAAGAAAAGGGGGTCTCCCAGAATGGGAAACACCCTAGTTGATGATTATCATGTGAAGACAGTGAGAAGTCACCTAGAGGAGTTATTATCAAGACAGTAAGATCAGTGAGGGCCAACAAGGCCACTGATGACAGTGCGGGTAAAAAAAAACCATACCACAACCGGTATGTGTTAAACCGATAGCCAGTTAGCATGGCGCACATGCCATAGCAAGTGCTGCTATAACAGGGCTGTTCGGGAAATTTATAACCACTACAAAGTACTTGGTAAAGTACCATAAAGTTAAACGTGATTGTCATAACAGTGGAAGGGCCTGTTAGCCTAACCTCTGTAATTGTAAGTACACCAGTCAGCAAGAAGCTAGACTTGGCTAAGGTAAGAAGATGTTGTGAAACCATGAAAATTTTCTTTCAAACCCAGATTTATTCAAACCCTTTTCTTTTCAAAACCAAATTTTTTTTCATACCAACGCTTCTTTCTACCTTCTTTTAAGAACCAAGCCAGTAAAACCAAGGACAGTTGACAAGGATACAACAGTGGATAAACTTTCCTCCGATTAAGTTCGGGAAGCACGGGACGCATATTGTCACGGGACAATATAAGGGAGTTGACAACAGAATACTTCACCTAGGCGTGTGACGGACACTATGAGTGTACCAACTGAATTGTGGGACGACCGCACTCCGATAGGAGCTTATGGGCCTGACAGACCTGCTTATGGGTTAGTTGGGTAAGTAGCAATGTATCAGCATGGTACCCCACATATGTATACGAGTAGAGTCCGAACCACGGGAAGTAGTCGACTCCGTACTACGGTCAGCAGTATAAGTTAATCAAGAGCTAAGGATTACAATGAATGGGTGAAGTAATGGAACTCAGTTAAGTTGACGAGACTAAAGGAATTAGTGAATTTCTTTCAAGGAAATGTTTAGGAGTCAGGAGGTGCGAAGTGCACTAACTATAATGTAAAGACATCGTATATGTCTTAAGGATCCTCAGGGAAAACATGATAGCTGGAACGATGACCCAGCCTGTACATGGCAAGCAGATGCCTAATGTGGACACATTAATGTGCAATGAACGGGATGAAACTCCTAGAATGAGTACCTACACTACCAGGAAATGCTGATCTTCACAGGAGGAGATAATAAGCCAGTAAGAACGCAAACGGCTGGCTAAGGAATGTACCAATGAGTGCGAACCAGAGTAATGGCATGACTTAGCAACACCCAGGAGCAATCTTAAAGGGTGTTCGCATCAACAATTGTTGCACGAAATAACGTGACAGAAACACAAGGGTTGAAACTAACACCCAGTTTAGATATAAGTTGTCAGGAGACGGACTGGCAAGCCTAAGGGACATCCCATGAAAGGAAACGGAATGCAACGACCTTGTTATGGAGCTCAATATAACATCCAAACCATGTGATGTTGTACGGAGAAGTACATATGTGTGGACAGCCTACAATGAGCCCAGCTCAAGGCAAATAAGGCTTATAAGCCATAAGCAAGATATGTTATATAAATTCGATTGATTGTAGAAGTTTATGTTGTATAAGTGAATAGAGTGGTAAACGAACCACTGCATTAAGAGTGGGGATACCCTCGATATTGTGAGACCGCAGGAGCGGTAGTAGTAAAATCAAGTTCAAGAAATATGTTAAGGAGGATGATGTTATTATGAAAGAGAGTAGTTAGCTTAGTAGTATGTGTGTATAAGTGAAACACCGAGCTGAATAATGCCGGCTTGTGACTCGAATGATCGATGCTCAAGGAGCATTCAGTAGTCATCCAAATGAGTGATGAACCATAATACAAATGATGTAAGTATATATGTGGAAGTTAATGTGACAGTAAATACCATGTAAGTTAGCGTTATACATAAGCACGGTGCGCAGTAAGCGACGTTGCTAAGGTTGTGGGATAATAATGTGGCAGATAAGACAGTTATGAGTTTAAACTTAGTAGAGATGCAAGATAAGCGATGTCAAACAAACTAGGCAGTAAGCCAGTAGCCAGTATTACGAGATCAAAATCTCAGTGAAACACAGTGTGAATTCCGTGCGAATCACATGAGAGAATTACTGTTAAGAGTTACGCCCTTGCACTTGTATGACTGAGTGTTTTGGTATTGCACTTGCGCAGTGATGATCGAGTGGGATAGCTAGGAATTGGAAACATGTAATTGTAGAGGAATAATGTTATAATGGCCGATGCATAGGAAACAAGCAAGCGCCCACCAATAAAAGAGTACTTGTACAAAACCAAATGTGGAGACATGATTAACAGTAAGGACTACAGTAGCACTAACTGTCAAATATCGGTATGGAATATACCCAAATGTTGTAAATAGCTGAGAGAGCACTACACACTAGGTAGTAGCTCAATCTCAACCGACAGTCAGTCGGAAGGGAACAAGCAATCATTGTGAAATACATAACTGTATACACAGTAAATTGTTATGGAAGGGATAGAAAGTTTATAACTCACCGAATTCGCTAACGGTAAGAGATACACGCGTCGGTTGAGAACCATTGTTACCAAGATGAAGGTGACAATTGGGGATGTACAATACAGTAAGAATAAACAAATGGGGCAATTAAGCTTACAGTTATTAGAGTTTCGCAGAAGAAACTAGTGAGCCAGTGATTCAAGTGTTGAATGTACATGGTGAACAAGAGTGGATGGCTAATATTAACGCCTAGAAGCCTAACAGGCCAGAATCGAAACCAACTAAGAGTTTAAGCAAACTCCAATGAGAATTTCTTGGTTTAGGAACTAAACCGCCAATATGGTTAAGATCCTTCAATCAGAATCCATTGTGTAATAGGACCGCGTGGAAGTTAAAACACTTCACGACGGCAGAACATTTAAGCCAATGTTTAGTGATGATTACGTGGGCGTAATCCCTTTTAAGGGGGGTAGAGCGCAAAACCACTTAGTGTGTATTACCGTACAAGTGTACGTGATTATGTTGTGCATAGCACAAAATAATTTGTTTGTTGTGATTGGTGGTGTGTGTTATGTAAACATACGCATTCATTCATCGTTTAATTGTGGTAATTCCGCACAGAAGATGCGAATACCATTGTGATAAGTATGTTGATTTATTAACAGTTGTGTGTGATAGTACAAGTGTGGGGAGTAGAGAAACTCCCGGGGAACAAAACCCCGACAGTGTATAAATGTGAAACTGTGTATTGTATTTTGATAAAATATATGTGTATATATACTATATAGTGATTCATGAAAGGTTATGAAGCCGACATAGAACCTAGTGAGAATAATATTCCCTAGGTAACAGCATTTAAGTGAATGGAAATAACTGATAGACGAAGTTCTATCCCTTGGAGATGTTATGATCATGACTAGAATGATTAAAAAGATAGAAAATTGGAAATGAGTGATTTATGTGATGCTGAAATTGAAGTGGGGAGTGGAACTGATTGTGCATGTGATCAAGGAAGCCGAACACAAATTGGGGTGGAAGGATAGTTCAACACTGATGCAGACACATTAGGGTTGAATGATTCTTGAAGCTCCCCTAAGTGGTCACAAAGAACCACGTAAGAAAAGAAGTAAAGAGCATAAGTGGATTGGAGCTGTATGTGTTTTCAAAAAGGATTTGAATTGGTATTATAAAACGCGATAGATTCTTTACATAATTAAAGTTCTCTTACTTAACCTCACAAGGAAAAATTTCAAAATTTAAGTGATTGTTTTGATCTCCCAAAGGCACGGGGACGGAAGGTGTCCATCGCGACCGGGTTCTGCGGGATCACAGTGTATATCAAAGATATTTTTGTTTGCTATACATGCTATGACATGTTGGTGGTATGTGTAATAAATGTTATTTTGACTTTGATTTCCTAAAGTGTATGCTATCAAGACATATGAGTCTAAATGTGTTGTGTTACATAGACCTATGTGTCTAAATGTTTGTTATGTTACCCAAGACCAGAGAGTCTAAGGGTGTTATGTATGTGTAAATGTGTTAAGATACGGACCATTGAGTCCGAGGTTATCATGTGATATGTTATGTATGTATGGATGTGTAATGTACCCGGACCGTTAAGTCCGAGGGGTGTGATGTAAAGTATGTTTGATTATGGAGGTTATTCCAAGTGATTCATGCGTTCTAATCTAATGATGTGTGGGAAGTGTGACTTCGAGGACGAAGTTCTTTAAGGGGGGTAGATTGAAATACCCCAAACCTTGATATGTGGTTTAAATATTAACTATGGTATGTAAAGGCTAAAAAGTGCCTTAGAAACATCAGTGAACAATTTAAACCATAGTAAAATGCAATAAAGCACTAAGATACAGTTTGAGCAAAAAACATGCTAAGCTATGAGTGAACTTGGTTAGGACCCAAAGAGCCTACAAGACTTAATAATATTCAATTATGATTTAATAGGGCTAATTAAGTCCTTAGGAAACCTTGGTAGACAGTTAAACCAAATAAAACACAAGAAAAATACCTTAAAGTCAATAAGAGCAAAAATGTGCTCTAAGCTTGGGATAAATTTGTATAAGACCTAATGGTCATACCTATACCTTATAAATATGTAATGAACATATTAAATCGATTACCAAAGAAAAACAAGCTTGAAAACAAGTTAAAACACAAAATGTGCTCTAAGGAGTCTAAAGCACATTTCTGAAAAATTGTCTGTAAATGAGTTTTGAATGGCTAAATGTCCATCATTACTCTTAATTAACATGTGTACTATATAGTATCACATTTGAAAGTCTATATCAATGGGAAATCAAAAATTTCACATCTATGTGCCTGTTTTAGTGAATAGTAACTAAAATAAGCTAGTTTGTAACATGTGTTGTTATAAGTAATTAAATTGGTCAACAAAGACCATGACTAGGCCTAAAACATTAAGGGGCGGTTTCTCCATGTGTGACTCACCAACACTTGGCCAATCAAATAACTAAGGAAGTAATAAAGCAAAAGAACTATTTACTTTAACATAAATATCTTCCAAAAGTAGAACTCATCTTCATTCTTTCATTTCCTTCATTTCACACGTCTCCTTCCTCCCTTCAGCTCTTTACGGTTTGCTACAGCCATATACAATTCTCAATATCTTCCACTTGTAACTTCTAGCTCCATGGTCCAAATTCAATTTCAAGACCACCATTCTTCTAGTTGGAGCAAGCTCTACATCTATCTTTTCAAATCTTCAAAAGCCTCATTTCGGTGCCAAAAGGATTCACCATTGATGGAGCTTGAGCTCACCTTTTTACATATTATTGTTCTTCTTTGCTTCAAGGTAAGGAAACTCAAAGAAAATCCATGTTTCCTTCATTTTTGGTGTTGACCGAAAATGCACCTTGTAATGGTGTCTTCTGTTGTTTTAGCTTCATTTGAATCTTCCAAGGGCTAGGAGGAGTCCTATCTTGATACTCATTCAAGCTCTCTTTCCATTTAAAGGTAAAACAATTACCTTAATGTGTTAAAACAATATATGTGCCTAGGGTTTACAATGAGATGAAGCACAATGCTTGAATACTCATTCTATTATGTGTACATTGTTTAGAAGTTGACAAACAACCAAACATCCTACCGGTTTTACAAGGAAACAAGAAAGAAGTTGAGAGGAAAAAGAGGTAAACAAACTATCTCAATGTAGTTAAATGCCTTAGGAAAATGAGCTTGATTTGCTTAATGAAATACCTAAGGAGCCAATGGTGAATGACCTAGAGAAATGCTCTCAAGGAGTTTATTAAGGGCATATGTATTGTTGGGTGTATTTGCAGGTCAAAGGCATTACTATGTAGGAAATTGAGTGTTTAAGGTTATGCAATTTAAGGGCCTAAGAGCCATGTTATTTAAGGGCCTAAGTGCCAAACAATTTAAGCTTATGCACTATATTGTGGTGTAGTGCTAAATGTGTGAAGTTGTGTATAAAAATGGTTTGATGGATTTTAGGTGTTCTTGGATGAAATAAGGTAAAAACCTAAGTGTTGGATGTGAGTATATACAAGAGAAGCTATGGCCAAATTTGGAAAATGTGTAAGAAGTTCTAAGTGTTTTAAATAAGTTTTGGTGAACTAGGAAGTGTTAAAGTGAACAAATTTTACTAGGGAAGAAAACATGTACTAAGGTGATTTAGCGTGATACAAGGATTTAGGTATTATCTTGGAAGTTCTAGGAATTCAATGTGTGTTTTTGAGAATGTTGATGTACAAGGAAGAAATGATGTTTAGGTAAGATGTGAAAAGGAGATTTAGTAGTAAGAAAAGAAGTTTGAGAGATGATGTTAAGGTGTAGAGGAAACACCTTGGTATAGTGGTCATTATAGGTGAAATACCTCCTAGAAATCTTAAGGAGAAAACATTCCAAGTGCTAGGAATTTGTAAGGAATTTGTGGATGATAAGATGGTTTTGGTGTGTGATTTAAAGAGTTTAGTACATGGCTAAAGGTGTGTTTGATGTGCCAAATGATGTTAGAACACATTAGGAGGCTTGAGGAAAAATTTGGAGAAAGTTTGACAATGTATGGAAGTTTCTGCAGCCGACCTACCCAGGGGAGACCCCAGTCTGGGTCGGTCGGGCTGAAAACTGTGAAGTTGGATGTCTCTGCAGCCGACCTACCCAGGGGGTGGGTCGGTCGGTGGGTCGGTCGGACCTTAAAAAAAATTAAATTAATTTTAAGAATGTTAAGTGGTATTAGTGGTATGCCATAAGAGAGTATGATGGTTAGAAAGATAAATATATATGGACTTGAGAGATTAAGTTAAGTAAGATGATTTAAATGTTAAGGTTATAAAATGATATGTAATGATGGGGATTGATTAGTAATTAATGATGTTATAAGGTTGTTTAAGACATGTTAGGTGAGTTATAAGGACAATTAAGTAGGTGGAAAGTTGGAGAAAAATGTGAAAGTAAAACAAGTTAAAAATGTAACGTTATGTAACTAAGTTAACGGGGAAAAGTTATAAGCATTAGACTTTAAACAATCATGTTACCCCGATGTTAATAAAAGTACATGTAATGTTATCAGTTGTTCGAGAATTGCTCGAGGAACATAAGTGGACATGATAAAGTGGACTCTGGTGACAGGTATGGTTTTCTTGCAACCTGTGTCCTACCGGATTACACCGGCTTGTATGCCAATGTGTTTTTCTCTGTATGTTTTCCACGTTGTAAGATAAAACATGTAATGAGTTTACAGTAATTCATATATGTGGCGTGTTCAACTCCGATACCATTTAACCTCGGAAGTGTTAACCTTAGTTAACTGAGTCTAGGACCACATGAGAGTTCGGTATTCGGATTAAACGACCCGAACCACGGGACGTTCTAACCACGGCTATGCGTGTGTTAATTATGTGATATTTGTGTGTGTGTATGTAAGGACCTCTCTTGTATGTTAACCCAGTTGTAATACTGTATGTTGTGTAGATGTGATAGACTCCATAGTGGGGTTCTAACTAATATCTAAAAGTAAGTATGTACTACAGTGGTGAGGAATCCGGTTTGGCCGGTCGCGCGTTGTTTGGGAGTGGGTATCCTTCTTAGCCTTACTCTTCTCTCTGTTATGGTTGTTTCCCTCACGGGTTATGATCTCCCATTAGCTTATTCCAAAGCTTAGCTATTCTGACTTATGATCGGTTTAGGGGGAACATGTGTTTGTGTGGTGTGTTCGGGCCACAAAACCCGAACCATCTAACTTAAGTTACTCTCCGACTATTAGGACGGTAATGAGTGTTGTATAACGAGCTTACCATGGGGGTGACATCATTCTCTAGGCTCACCAGTGAATTAACTATGTTTGGGTCGGTTCCTAAGAGAACCGCGCCGTTATGTTATATGTTGTTGATGTAATGCAATTTCTATTGCGATATTGTTATGTGCACGTTGAAACGTGAAAAGTGTTGTTATGTGTTGTTATGTGATGTATGTTATACGTTGTAAATTGTGGAGTATGTGGATCATGGATATGAATCCCAGTTTGTGATAAGAGGCGTTTAAGGATAACCCGATTAATGGTAGTTGTCGTCTATTAAGGAAGTAGCTCCATTAGAAGAGAAACACTCTAGGGGTAATGAATACCATGAGTGACTTATCAATGAGGATGTGTTATCTGTTTGTTGAGCCCCTCGAGGCGAAATGTTATGTGTTGGTGTTTATAGTTACATGCATGATTTAAATATAATCAACCGCATGTTAAGACGACAATTAGTTGTGCGTGGCCCGGTAGCATGCGGGCTGCGGGATTACCGTACCAGCAAAGGTGCTGAGCCCCTTAGGGGCCACCCTTTCTCTTCTTTTCCTATTTCAGGTTCAAGGAGCTGGAACCGTTCGAGAGTAGGACGGGGTAGTCGTTGTACATGGGTAATCATGTAGTTGTATATATACAGTAGGTGTAGTAAGACCGAAGTTTATCGGCATCAGTTTGTAAATACTCGGCAGTTGGAAGGTATGTATGTTTTGTTGTTAATGGAAAGGGATATAATGTGTGTCGCTCGGGAATCTAGTCCATCAGACCGTACAATGTTTATGTAATAGCCTTGTTAGCCACGTAGGTGGTTAACGGCGTGTAACACCAACGAGTTAAGTAATGTGAAGTAGTATATTTGCCGCTGCAGAATGTTGTTATGTGTTTGTTGTTGGATGGGGTGTTACATCTTGGGTTTTTCATGAAGATTTTTACCTTGTTGGAAAGAGGGGACTCCAAGCTTCACAATGGTGTGTTTTTCTCTTCAAATGGGGAAAACCCATGGAGATGAAGTTGCTCATTTTCGGATTTTGGAAAGATAGGAATGTAGAGCTTGAAGAGGGGAGTTCAAATATGTATTTTATTTTACATTTGGAGCTCAAATGGAGCTAGAGCATGAGGAAGAAAGTGAGGAAGCCATGGGAGCTTCCTTTGGGGCTTTGAAATCGCCCAGCAAGAGAAGAAGAAGAGAGGAGTGTGCTGCAGAGGGGGATTCCATCGTGAGAGAGGGAAGGGAATTGGAGAGAGAGTAGAGAAATTAAGAGAATAAGAGGAGAGAGGGAATGAGTGTACTTTTTACTTTTTGCTTTTAGTTTTTCTTGTCTTCTAGTGTGTGTGTGTGAGAGAGTAATATTTAATTGAGTCTGAGAGAGGGTATTAATACCCTATAAAAACCGGCCCACTTATACTGCTAAGCTGGAGCAGTTTTTCGTCTTTTACAGAAAACGCTCGTTATTTTACCCGGTTTAGTCACTATTCACTAACCGGGCCCGTTTTCTGGAATTTCTCATTTCTTTATTTTTATTGGTTATTAAGCTTCCATAAAGGCTTAATAATTATTATTTAATGATTTATAATTTTTACGGGTTCGTTTGACCACTTAAAATCACGTTTTCGGGTTTCCTCGAAAAACGTGCGCTAAAGCTCTTTTAGCGTTTTAATACATTTCTTGGATCCGTTTTCTTCGGGAATCGTTCCCGTATACTAAGTAGGCATGAATAAGCCTTAGGAATCCTTACGATACTATAACCGAGGTCCCGTACCTCCTATGGTTATTTAACACTTGTTTTAGCGTTTTCCGCTTTCTAAGCGTTTTTCTCATTTCTTTTGGATTTATTTTCCTTACCGAAATTACTTAGGCACTATTAGGCCCTTAAATACTATATTAAAATATTCTAATCCCCATATTTAAGTTCGGGGTATTTCAGCAACCCTTAAACCTAAGGATACCCGAACTTAAGATGAATTCCCTAAGTCATTAGATACATCGAGAGTGATGCTTCTAGACTAATATACATAATTATATTATAACTCCGAGAGAGGAGTATCGGTAATGTGAGAAGTCCGAGAGAGGTTCGGACCCATGTGAAAGAAGCAGGAACTAAGAGAGAGTTCCGGTAGCTAGTCGAACCTTCCCACCATGCTAGACCTAGAGTATGGTCAAAACCGGGGAAGTAAGACTAGTCTTGAAAGCCCGGTGGTGAGTCTTGAGTATGACTCTGCCCGGAGGCCATGTGTTTTGGCTTAAGAAGTACTTAACAGAAAAGGATTGAAAAAGTAAGAATGAGACTTGTAGTGTCTCAAGAAACTAAGAGAACAAGTAAGTATCCTAAGGGAATGGGAAGACTATGAACAAAGTAATTAAGGCATAGTGAGGTAGAACCCCCAAGGCCTAAGAGTAAGTTGATACAAACTAACAACCTTGTTATGTTAGTTAGGGATTGTATCCCATGATTGAATGCTGAATCTTTGTGTAGTGTACATATATCATGTATTGCTATGTTGCATGTTGATTGAATCAAAAATGAATCCCATGCTCTCGACAAAGTAGTCGGCGTACCCCGGTTAGCACGCGAGGTATGCGAATTTCATGCCAGCAATATGCTGAGCCCCTAAGGGCATCGTTTTTTTTCAGGTACACCGAAGATGATACCGCTCGAGAGTAGGACGGGATGGTGGTTAGCATGGGTAGTTAGACTTTAATTTACTCATGTATTTGAATGAGGTGTAAGACCGAAAGTGTTATCGGCATCCGTGTTGTAGACTCGGTATAGTAAAAAATTGAATTGAGTATTATATTACGTGACTCCGTTAGAAATGGATAAGTATTGTATTTGTGTTGAGTACTCGGTTATTCCGGTCCATCAGACCGTTACTGTATTTGAGTTAGGCCTAGTTAGCCACATGGATGGCTAACGGCATTGTATCACCCTCCGGTGTACTTAGAGTTCCGCTGCGAGATTAATGGTTAAATGTGACAATTTAAGAGGTAATGGCGAGATTAGCGGTTGGGGTGTTACAAGTATCTTTGATTATAGTTATATATTTCTATACTTAATCGTATATCATGTGTATATATACACATACTCAAGTGTATAACATATAGTTTATGTTTACACTTTATTAATGACCATGCAATGTCTTTATCTCATGAACTCTCATTTTATGTATGAGTCAGTCAACTTGACCTTTTTGGTCAATTGAGTTGACTTTGTCAAGTATGTTGACTTGGTTAGTTTATTCCAAGCACATAAGTTTATAACATTCATTATAATACATTTATATTATATAATTCATTCATAGTATAAACCCTTATACTTTAACATTAGAATTTTCTCTAATGTTTAATAAATTATGTACCCTTATAACATTCATCATTTACTACTATATGTTCCCAACCATTTTATATGATCCGTTTAATTCATATACTCTTATTTATATACATACATATGAATTATAAAATTCACGTATCAAATGATATTTCTTATCATTTTATGTAAGATGGTCAATCTCATTTAGTTGTGTTATGTTATACATACTTACATTAAGATTATGATTATAATGTTATGTAACATTGTAGTATGTTATTAAACTATCAAAGTTTATTTAAATACCCCACCTTTTTTTTATTCCATTTACTGACCATTAATCACATTATTTCATGTGAATATTCTCACTTATACTAGTTTCATTTAAATCAAATCAATACTTTATAATTGTTGTAATATTTATATCATTATATACCATAGTCTAAAATTAGTTTCCTAACTTCCATAATCTCGCAAAAGCCCATAAGTTCCATTAAATTACAATTTCACCACATAACATTGTATAATATTATAATTATACCTTTATACCATAGCATATGATATTTTCACCTTATAATATAATTACCTTATAGTTTGTAACACTCCCATCTAATTTCTGAATAGGCCCTGCTATTCCAACTTAATTCTTTTAACTCCCCATACTTTTCTTTTATTACAAATTTACCACATTACTTATATAATGTTACCGTTATATTCATATATCATATATTACGTCATATATACTCTTATAACATGTATAACCTACGGTCATATATATATTTAATTACCGAATAGACCCATGGTCTGTCCAGTTTTTTTCACAGCCACACAACTCCCTTTAATTACTAAATGCCCCATTTATTTTCTAAACTTTACAGTATCACATTAAAACTATATATTATACATATGTATTTATATAATTCCAATTAATACTCCAAAAATCACCAAAAATTACGAAAAGTCCCATAGTATGTTTTATTTACCATTTTCACCCTAAACTTTCGGTAATACAAATCCACCCCACATATTTTGTAATTTTTACATTTCTCTTTTAAACATAATATAGTCATAAATTAATAATTTATAACATCTAATTTGGTCAAAGTCACTAATATGGTCAATGTTGACCTCCTTATTTCGGCTTTGACCAGAATTTCCCAATATTTATGGTTTTACCCTAACTTTCTTAAAAATTACATTTTAGCCCCAAACTTTGTAAAATTTTACAATTTACATTTAAATTCATTTCTAAGTCTAATTTTCAGCTTTATTATTCCTTAGCCCTCCACACTTTATTGAATTATAGTTTTGACCCCAAACTTTATAATATTGACATATATAACTTAATATATAATTTAAAGCTTAAATAACTTAATTTAAAATGGCCTAAGTGCATGGCCTTATTACAACATTAATTTATGACATTAAAATACACATAAATATCCCATTTATCATTAAAAGTCTCGGCTTTCCCTTTATCCGCCCCAATATTTTTATAAATTGCATTTAACCCCATTAATTATTCTTATGACATTATAAGTCATTTTAATACAAATTAACCTAGCCAAAAGTGTTAAATAATATTTTTAACACATAATTAAGTTATATTCACCTAATTAACCCCTCGGCTTTATTTTAATTGTAACAAATATTACATTAAAGCCTTAATAACATAAGATAAGATCACTTACTTGATTTATGTCACAAAAATATAGCCAAACAGCCTCTTTACTCACACCCTAAATTAATAATAAGCTTAAGTTAGGGTTTAGCTTATAACATATATATAGCCTTAATTAATATGTCATTAAAGTAGGAATTTAACTTATTTTACCAAGGTTGAACTTAAGCTTGGTTTCCACTCTTTTGGACAGAAAATTCCCAAGGTTCCAAGCATCATTTTTGGCCACATTTTAAGCAAGGAAGAGAGGTAGGAATTAGCCTAATGTCTTAAGGTGCATAAAGGAGTAAAAATGGACTTATAAACCATGATTTATACCTTGGATTTGTAAGGTTTTTCAAGGCGAAATAACCTGAACATTTGAAGCATAAGGACGGTATTAGTTCATTCTCCAACCAAGGAAATGAAACCGGGTCTAACAAGAGAGCTAGGTAAGTTCACCTTGTGGAAAAGTTCCTTACGATTAGATTTTTGCATAAAATCGGCCACTACTTGAAGAGCTTGAATATACTACTGATCAAAGATGATAATGATAAGATAATGAGTGGAAGAAACTAAAGAAATCAGCCTTTGAGTGGCTAGGAATGAAATTAGAAGCTTAAAGCACAAGATTACCTTAGTAAGTGTTTTTGACTTACTTCCCCCTTATTTTTTATTTCCATCCGGTTTTGTGGTCACTCTTTGAAGATGAACTCCCACTAGATGAGTGGAGGAAAGAGTTTGAAGATTAGTTCTTTAGGAAGATGAAGAAAAGTGGAAGAGAATGGACTATGCCATGAATTGAATGCTTACCTTTATCAAAGTGAGTTGATTTTCTAATGAACTTGATTCCTAGCTCAACAATGCAGAAAAGAGAGGGTTTGAACTTGCTGAACTCGGCAATAGGGTAAAGGAAAGAGAAAGTCTAAGTGAAATACCCCTAAATTAATTTAAATTAATTTAGGGGATTTCTTTTATTAAACCATAAATAGTACTATTAAATAGTAAATTATTGTATGGAATTATGAAAATTAAATTAGGGAATTTCTTCTATTTAATCCTAAAGAATATTATTAAATATTAGATTACTATATATTATTACATAGTATTATGAATTTAATAATATGATTTATAAGTCAATAAATCTTGGAAAATTTTCAAGACACTCCAATTATATTATAAAGATTTTTGAAATATTTGGAACATTGATTTAAGTCTTAAAAGTCAAAATAAAATCATAGAAACCTTAAAGCTTCTAAAGCCTTGCTAGGGTTGACTTTTTGAGAATCGTCAAACCAGCCCTTGAAATCTATATCAATAAAAAGCTTATGGAAAACCAAGAAGATTGATAAAAAGAACGTTAAAAACGGATCATCCTAGCCAAAGTTATGATGGATTGAAGTATAGAGCCAAAATTTTAAGAGTGCTGACGGGTCAGTCAGCCAGACACTACCACTGAAAAGTCCCAAGTGTTCGACCGTTTTTGCATCTCAAGGGTCGATCTTCAAACTCTTATATCTCAGTCCCTACTCCACCATTTCGTATGCCGTCTTTTGCATTCTATTCTCCTACAAATGCTCTTTCCCACCATAACTCATACATAACCTAACTCCTTCTACATCGACGGAAAAATTGATCAAAAGTTGCCTCCTTGCGAATTTGTAACCCAGAATTCTAGTTTTTCCTGAAATCAAGTAAACTTCGTCTCGCCATAACTTCTTCGTTTCTCAGCCAAATCTCGTGTTCTTCAGCTTGTTTTGAAGATCTCTAATTCCTCTACAACTTTCATGTTAATGACCAAGGCTGCTACGCACTGGTTTGGGAGATAAAGCTGTCTAAAGTTGCCTACTCGATCACGGTGGTATTTCTGCCTAGAATTTTTCCAGAAACGACATGGTAAACTCAGATCTTTGTGGATCTGTAACTTTCTCCCTAGTTATTCGTTTTCCATGATTCTTCCACCAATGTTTAGAGTTACATGTCCACTTTAAAATGACGTAGGTTTTGTGGATTGAATCCATCTCAATTAGCACGAGTTGATCCGTGAAGTAGGCTACCCGAACTGCACATAAAATAATGACTTTTCCAGAAATCGAGTTCGATTTGCCTTGCCGGCGCATCTCCGGTATGATTTCGACCAAATTACACCATCTATGATGTTCGTTTTTGCATTCCCGTTCATTCCCCTCTCTCAATTTAACCAATTACGCAACACATTGAGAGAATTTGTGGAAATTCAAATAAAAAACGATAAAAACCCTGACTCGACGAACCCAGAATCGATTTCTCTGAATCGTGCACCATAGATCCTAAAATTGGTACCATTAGAACCGGAATTCAATTTCGAATCCAATGAAACAAGAATCATCGAATTTCGTTCTATAGATTAAGAGATATCGAAGGATTAGTACTCGGATTCGATTTGGGGATTTCTGAAGAACTGGGCGCATCTGGGCCGTCCGATCGTAGTTAGAAGGAACGGACGGCCGAGATTAAAACGTGGGAAGATTTAGTATTAAGTTATAATAATTCCAGAATTTAACCCTAACTTGTTGAATTTATTTAATGGCCTTCCCAAATGTATTTTGAGACGAAATTTTAACCATAGATTCCTTATAAAATCTAGTTTATTTTGATGTTAATTAATATGGGTTTTGAGTTTTTAAACGTAAGTTATAATTTTTGCAAGTTATGAGTACTATGGAATTATTTGGATAATTTTAAAAGATATTTTTATGAAATAAAAAATTTTATAATATGTCTAAAATGTTATAGCTACTATATAGTTAATTTGGGAATTTTTGGACAAGGGGAAATAGGTTTAAAAATTGTATTGCTAAGGTTTTTCATAAGTTATCTTATAATATATGGTTTTTAATGTAACCAAAAATTAAAGTATAGTTGATTAATGAACTTTATAGGTTGGGAATAACATAAGAAGACCAAACTAACATTTAATACAGAATGTTAATAAATATTTTGAGTATAATCTTTTAAGCGAAGTAAAGAAATAAAAGAAATAAAATATTCTTAGGTTAAATCAAGGAATTTAATTAACCTACTTTTATGTTAACTTTATACTATAGAAGTAATATACTGAATTCTAACAAAGGGAAATACTTTATATTATAAACCACATATTGGATGAAGATATTTATATACGTTAGTAGGAGTAATTAAATATAGTAAAGTTATGAAAAGAATGTCTTAAATAAATCTTAATATATAGATAACGAAAGAATAAACAAGAGGAATAAAATACCTTATGAAAAATAGAATATGAGGGAATTACTAAGTTAAACTAAATCTATACATGATACTATTAATAGTGTATTATAAGAGTAGTATTAAATTATGATTATGAAAGTATGCTTAAAGAGTTACCTTTGAATTTCTAAGATTTATATAAACCGTATCAAAATACATGTATATTATTAGTCAGCCACCATAATGTAAATCTATAATTGGGTTAAGTAATTAATATGTTAAGACTTAGGAAAATTTGTAATTAGATTACATAAGATGTTAAACAAATAAATCTTATTATATAATTAATAATAAAATAAATAAACACATTTACATCTTATTGTGAAGTGGATTAATAAGCCTAGATTTAATCATTTCATAACATTTATAATATTGAATAATACTTAATGTTTCAAGATAAGATCATTAAAAGGATTAGGATATAAAACTATATTAAACTATGATTAGGAATTAATCTAAATAATAATCCTTGAGTTTCTTAAAACTGGAGAAACTATATTAAATACGCTTATTACCAATATTCAGAATGTGAGTTTATAATTAAGTGATGTAGTGAGTAGTTAAAACTTTAAAAAAAAGGTTTGTAAATAGAAACTAATATTTAAAGCCTTGAACCTTTAATCAGGTGGAACTAAGTACATAAGGTATTATATTGATATACTTTACGGCACGAGAAATATTAATATGTTATTTTAATATTAAATACGATAATTTTTCAGATAGATTATCTTATTAAATAATTGACAATTTCACTTATGAATGAGGATTTAATTCTTAGATAAATTTTACCTTATGTTAAGATATAATGTTCATCCTAAAACATAATAAAGGAGATTAATTTATTAAGTTATTCTTTGAAACCTTAGGTTTTGTAAACAATATGAAAAATGTATTTAAGACATAAGTTTATTAAAATTTAGTATAAAAGGATTATACATAGTCTATAGCGGGAATCTGTGTAAAAATAAAACAGTTAGGGAATTAAATGTAAGTAAGGATACGTAAAAGGTTATCTTAAAACTTTATTATATAGTTAATGATAAAGCAAATAATATACTTTCTTAATACTAAATGTAAGAGTTCGATAAGTCTAAGTTAATTATAATATAGTTATTTCAAGATTGAAAGTAATTTAACATCTTATAACAAGATTATTAGACTGTTGTAATAAAATGTCATTCTGAACTAAGGATATGATAATTGAGTTTAGTAGCTCAATTAAGTGATAATAAAATGCATCTATAACACTATGATTCCAATATACAGATGTGGATCTTACTTAAGTTAAGGGGAAAACTTAACCATAATGGACTATGTAGTAGATATTGATAAAATACATAATCGTTACATCGTGAAGTAATAGTATAGTATTCTAAGATAAACCCATTGTAGGTCATAGTGCGTTGTTTATCCTGAAGTAAGAATAAATGTATTGAACTTAAGGATTATTATTGAGATTCTAAGATTAAATGAATAATATAACATGCACTTATGATATAAGGGTCTCAAAACTCTTGAATGTGGGAATTATGGTTGAGTACTAGTAAAGTGGATAAGAGAGGAACAATTAACAAGTGTTGATAAAATACATTCCTTGGTCTTACAACCTTGAGCTATACAACATTGTAAGATAAATCAAAGGTTATACATAACATTTAAGTGAGGGCTTAAAAGACAATAGAAACTTAGAAATAAGAGTGAGGAATTTATTTAAGTTTAACTTAGGCTACAAGTTATTGATGATATACTACCTTTAATATTCCTCAGAGTGTGTTGAATGTTTGCATAAGTCTACTAAGCACTACTACAGCGTTAATCAGGTACGATTTCTCGTACTCAGATGCTTTTGGTGATGAACTTTATGGAATGTTTTAGAAACGCTAACTGAGCTTGAACGAATTTCGAAAGGAAACTGTTTGTGTGACTAACTCAGCTTGATGTGACTAATGAGCCTGAATGTACAACTCACATGATCATTGGTTCCTCTTATCTGGATCTCCTAGATATTAACTGTCGGGGGTTTACGCCTCTGCACTCTATAGGACTGAGTGTTTTGGTATTGCACTTGTACAGTTAATAATCTAGTGGGAGTATGGGAAAATGTCAATCTTGGTAAACTCTTCCTTTGACTATGGATATTGTTTCATCCTGAGCTGAGTCTTTGTTGTGATGTGCGCACATCTTCACCGGTAAACAGCGAGGGGCTGTATATCCTCTGTCCAATCGGACGTTGTAAACAGCGAGGGGCTGTATATCCCCTGTCCAATCGGACGTAGTTAACAGCGAGGGGCTATATATCCCCTGTCCTAAAAGGACGTGCTTGGCGGTGGGGGCCATCTCTCCCAATTGGTTTCATTCCACTCTTGAGTTATGGTTCTTGGATCTCTTCTTCCAGCTCTAGTCCTTGTGACTACTTGGGTCTTGCTACTCCTAATTGGAACTTAATCTAACACAAGCAATGGATGTTCACTAACTTATGGTGTGGTTTCTTTTTTTTTATTGGTTAACGTTACCTTCCTGTTATTTATCTCTATCCTTGACTTGTTACCTATGACTTGGTGATTTGGATGTGCCTTGTTCTTCTGTTCTTGTTTTAAGCATTTGACTTCAAGTTATTGTTTATTTTAAGAGTTATGTTTTTAAACTTTTGTTTTGGAGAGTTGTACCAGTTCCATTCCAGGGAACTGACTCACCCCTCCCGGGGTGGGCTGCTTGGTTTTATCTTGCAGGTACGTATTTTTATACAGGTGGCCACGAAGAGTATGAGTGATTGGGATGGGAATTAGGAATTATGGAGAGTTTTTATATCTTGCACTTGTTATGTTTTCTCGAGTTCAGACCGTAGCATTTATGATTTTATAAGTTGTAATTGGTGAGGTTTGGTGTTTGGAACCCGATGATCTGTAATCGCCTTAGTATTTTATTTTCCGCTGCATTTATGTTAAATAGGGCGTTACAGAAAGTGGTATCAGATCAGTAGTTACGCTCTGAGCCCGAGAGAAACAAGCCGAGTGAAATACTTAGAATCTAGGTGCACTTAAAACTGGGGAATTGGGGTAGTTATGGGAGTGAGGATTTCAGTGAGGCACGATTCTAACCCTTCTTGGATTTGTGAACGATTCCTCTATACATTTTTTTAGGTCATAACAAACATATTAAGAACTTAATACCAAAAATTATGAAGCTTGGTGTATGAATGTCGGTTGATAATGGTGTGTTGTCATGAGTTACGTAAAAATATAATTTTGGAACATCATCTATTGGGAATGATAAGATTTTGGTTGGGATAAAACATACATGAACTTTTTTCAAAAGCATACTTATGGAGAATACATGGCTAAGAATACAATCCTTTAAAAGCTTATACACATGTCCCCGAATCTTAAAGAATACTTTTGGTTGAAAATAGTATACAAATAGAGCTTTGAATAAATAAGTTAGTATTGATATTAAGTGATAGTACTTCAATTCCTTTAAATTTTGAAAACAAATCTCAAGAACTACATGGTACAAATTGTTGCTTAAAGATAATGTTTAGGATAAATCTGAAGTCTAAAAAAATTATTAAGCTAACAAGAACTAGTAGCATATCAGAAAAGATCAACATCCAAACCTGTAAACCACACTAAAACTTGTGTTAACTTTAGAAAGAAATACATAAACCTAACACCCTATGGGAAGTGCCTGGTGCGACGAACTCCTAGGCTGAAAGTAGTGGGGGTGCACACTCACTTCTGGAAGTCTAGGGGCTAGACAAGCCTTGTCATCTAACCGTAAATAATCTTCTACGCAAGTGATGGATTGTGTTGAACTTGAGGAGGATTGGTGGTAAGACGTTACCATCATGAAATCTTGAGCTAGGCATATTTATTACTAGCCACAATGAACAATTCAAAATTTGTATCTTAAGATCCAGTATTAAAATTCATACATGTAAAGGGTTTATTGAGTTAAATATTTGGTGAAAATACCTATACATGGAGGAAGGGGATTTAAATTTGGGTACTCCAAGGTACAACATCTACCCCTTATTGAATATAAAAAAAATATTAAAGGAAGTTACTTAAAGATTGAGTGAAGGGAAGAGTAATACTAAACTAAATATCATTGATTCTTAAATACTTGGAGTAATGAGCCTCTAGTAAAAAAAATGAGAGTTACTTAAAGATTGGAAATTCTCATGTTTATTTGGGAAGTTTAACATTATACATATACAAAATTTTAGAAGTCACAGAACGTGCATTTTTTTAAAGGAATATAATACAAATTTTAATGTATGGTTGCCTAATAAACCTTTGAATATAATTTTGAAAGACTATCTAGACTTATTATATGATCTAAAATATTATTTAAACATGTTACACCTGATTTATAGCTTGTTAATATATTGATATGTGAAAATAACATAAATGGCATATTTACGTACTTTAGGTTATAAATTCGGTACAAGGTTTCATGAAAGATTTAACTGGATTGAAAAAAAAGAGAAAAGTTTTAATATATAGTATGATACTATTTTAAATAAGTTCATGAATTTTTAAGCCATGACAATTAAGAAACTTTAGGTTATAAAATGCTTCTAGAGAAATGTTGTAGTAAGGATAGCATTTAAATAATTACATTACATTATAATGGAATTTTTCTTTTATGAATTAATAGTTTCCAAATCACATGATTTAAGATTTTGATACCTACTACACCCAATACTTAAATACACAAAGAGTGAACTAAAATGTTATTATAGTAATATCTATGTATAACCTATGTTCTGTTTTCAAAACTTAACCTACTATATGAATGATGAATTCTAAACTTTGTTTTTTTTTTGCCAATGACCGTAAGAGATGCAAAATGAGTTAGGAAACATGTTGGGAACACTAAAAGATTTAATTACAATCAACCAGAATAACAACGAGTGATTGTGCATCAAAAATGAATGCATCCTTGAAGGAGGAATCTCCATAGGAGATGTAAATATTGTGCTCCTTAAAAGTAAGTTTAAATTCCACTTCATTATTACGAGACGGATATGGGTCGTACCCTATTTTAAGGGGGGACACATCTTCATAAATAAACATACAATATAAAATGAAACATATATGGACATATCATTTATACCTATCATAAAACGAATAGGTAAGGATCATAAAATAAAATTTTATAATAATCAAGAAAATATAAATACATAACAATCATGGGGTACAAATATATATCGATCATAGATAAATTCAACCATGCCATAAAATTTACAACAAAGCTTGATAATAAGGTGCTGAATTCGTTGAATGTGGTGTTTGAAAACAGAAACAAATGTTTAGAATTGTTATTGGATGAATACCCTTGAGTGGTTTGATTGTTTGATATACATTTTAAAGCTTGTAGTACAACTTGATATTTAGTTACCCACACACCGGAAGGGGGTGTGAGTAGTTGGTAGATAAATCTTAAACTTCGGGACAAAGTTCTCTTTTAAGGGGGGGGGGGGGGTAGAGCATAATCTTTCTTCGTTACCTCATCCAGATTATGCCCTGTTGCGTGATTAGCAGAGTAAGAGGTGTATGTATGTACTTGGTTTTTACATTATGACACAATATTTGACTTTTGATTTTCATCATGAAATATCTTGGTCCAGTTTGAGTTTGAGTAATCTCGAGTGGAATATGGAAATGGGAATGGATGGAAATAAAGGATTGGATTGGTATGGAATTTCGTTGGAATTATTATTGTCTTAGCACACCCGAAGCGGTGTGAGTGCCTATTAGTTGATTTTTAAACTTCGAGGCGAAGTTTCTGTTAAGGGGGATATACTGAAATATCCCTAAATTAATTTAAATTAATTTAGGGGATTTCTTTTATTAAACCATAAATAGTACTATTAAATATTAAATTATTGTATGGAATTATGAAAATTAAATTAGAGAATTTCTTCTATTTAATCCTAAAGAATATCATTAAATATTAGATTACTATATATTATTACATAGTATTACGAATTTAATAATATGATTTATAAGTTAATAAATCTTGGAAAATTTTCAAGACACTCCAATTATATTATAAAGATTTTAGAAATATTTGGAACATTGATTTGAGTCTTAAAAGTCAAAATAAAATCATAGAAACCTTAAAGCTTCTAAAGCCTTGCTAGGGTTGACTTTTTGAGAATGGTCAAACCAACCCTTGAAATCTATATCAATAAAAAGCTTATGGAAAACCAAAAAGATTGATAAAAAGAACGTTAAAAACGGATCATCCTAGCCAAAGTTATGATGGATTGAAGTTTAGAGCCAAAATTTTAAGAGTGCTGATGTGTCAGTCAGCCAGACACTACCACTGAAAAGTCCCAAGTGTTCGACCGTTTTTGCATCTCAAGGGTTGATCTTCAAAGGCTTATATCTCAGTCCCTACTCCACCATTTCGTATGCCGTCTTTTGCATTCTCTTCTACTACAAATGCTCTTTCCAACCATAACTCATACATAACCTAACTCCTTCTACATCGATGGAAAAATCAATCTAAAGTTGCCTCCTTGCGAATTCGTAACCCAGAATTCCAGTTTTTCCTGAAATCAGGTAAACTTCGTCTCGCCATAACTTCTTCGTTTCTCAGCCAAATCTCGTGTTCTTTAGCTTGTTTTGAAGATCTCTAATCCCTCTACAACTTTCATGTTAATGACCAAGGCTGATTCGCATTGGTTTGGGAGATAAAGCTGTCTAAAGTTGCCTACTCGATCACGGTGGTATTTCTGCCTAGAATTTTTCCAGAAACGACATGGTAAACTCAGATCTTTGTGGATCTGTAACTTTCTCCCTAGTTATTCGTTTTCCATGATTCTTCCACCAATGTTTAGAGTTACATGTCCACTTTAAAATGACATAGGTTTTGTGGATTGAATCCATCTCAATTAGCACAGTTGATCCGTGAAGTAGGCTACCCGAACTGCACATAAAATAATGACTTTTCCAGAAATCGATTCGATTTGCCTTGCCGGCGCATCTCCGGTATGATTTCGACCAAATTACACCATCTATGATGTTCGTTTTTGCATTCCCGTTCATTCCCCTCTCTCAATTTAACCAATTACGCAACACATTGAGAGAATTTGTGGAAATTCAAATCAAAAACGATAAGAATCCAGAATCGATTTCTCTGAATCATGCACCATAGATCCTAAAATTGGTACCATTAGAACCGGAATTCAATTTCGAATCCAATGAAACAAGAATCATCGAATTTCGTTCTGTAGATTGAGAGATATCGAAGGATTAGTACTCGGATTCGATTTGGGGATTTCTGAAGAACTGGGCGCATCTGGGCCGTCCGATCGTAGTTAGAAGGAACGGACGGCCGAGATTAAAACGTGGGAAGATTTAGTAATATTAAGTTATAATAATTCCAGAATTTAACCCTAACTTGTTGAATTTATTTAATGGCCTTCCCAAATGTATTTTGAGACGAAATTTTAACCATAGATTCCTTATAAAATCTATTTTATTTTGATGTAAATTAATATGGGTTTTGAGTTTTTAAACGTAAGTTATGATTTTTGCAAGTTATGAGTACTATGGAATTATTTGGATAATTTTAAAAGATATTTTTATGAAATAAAAAATTTTATAATATGTCTAAAATGTTATAGCTACTATATAGTTAATTTGGGAATTTTTGGACAAGGGGAAATAGGTTTAAAAATTGTATTGCTAAGGTTTTTCATAAGTTATCTTATAATATATGGTTTTTAATGTAACCAAAAATTAAAGTATAGTTGATTAATGAACTTTATAGGTTGGGAATAACATAAGAATACCAAACTAACATTTAATACAGAATGTTAATAAATATTTTGAGTATAATCTTTTAAGCGAAGTAAAGAAATAAAAGAAATAAAATATTCTTAGGTTAAATCAAGGAATTTAATTAACCTACTTTTATGTTAACTTTATACTATAGAAGTAAGATACTGAATTCTAACAAAGGGAAATACTTTATATTATAAACCACATATTGGATGAAGATATGTATATACGTTAGTAGGAGTAATTAAATATAGTAAAGTTATGTAAAGAATGTCTTAAATAAATCTTAATATATAGATAACGAAAGAATAGACAAGAGGAATAAAATACCTTATGAAAAATAGAATATGAGGGAATTACTAAGTTAAACTAAATCTATACATGATACTATTAATAGAGTATTATAAGAGTAGTATTAAATTATGATTATGAAAGTAAGCTTAAAGAGTTACCTTTGAATTTCTAAGATTTATATAAACCGTATCAAAATACATGTATATTATTAGTCAGCGACCATAATGTAAATCTATAATTGGGTTAAGTAATTAATAAGTTAAGACTTAGGAAAATTTGTAATTAGATTACATAAGATGTTAAACAAATAAATCTTATTATATAATTAATAATAAAATAAATAAACACTTTTACATCTTATTGTGAAGTGGATTAATAAGCCTAGATTTAATCATTTCATAACATTTATAATATTGAATAATACTTAATGTTTCAAGATAAGATCATTAAAAGGATTAGGATATAAAACTATATTAAACTATGATTAGGAATTAATCTAAATAATAATCCTTGAGTTTCTTAAAACTGGAGAAACTATATTAAATACGTTTATTACCAATATTTAGAATGTGAGTTTATAATTAAGTGATGTAGTGAGTAGTTAAAACTTTTAAAAAAAGGTTTGTAAATAGAAACTAGATATTTAAAGCCTTGAGCCTTTAATCAGGTGGAACTAAGTACATAAGGTATTATATTGATATACTTTACGGCAAGAGAAATATTAATATGTTATTTTAATATTAAATACGATAATTTTTCAGAATAGATTATCTTATTAAATAATTGACAATTTCACTTATGAATGAGGATTTAATTCTTAGATAAATTTTACCTTATGTTAAGATATAATGTTCATCCTAAAACATAATAAAGGAGATTAATTTATTAAGTTATTCCTTTGAAACCTTAGGTTTTGTAAACAATATGAAAAATGTATTTAAGACATAAGTTTATTAAAGTTTAGTATAAAAGGATTATACATAGTCTATAGCGGGAATCTGTGTAAAAATAAAACAGTTAGGGAATTAAATGTAAGTAAGGATACGTAAAAGGTTATCTTAAACACTTTATTATATAGTTAATGATAAAGCAAATAATATACTTTATTAATGCTAAATGTAAGAGTTCGATAAGTCTAAGTTAATTATAATATAGTTATTTCAATATTGAAAGTAATTTAACATCTTATAACAAGATTATTAGACTGTTGTAATAAAATGTCATTCTGAACTAAGGATATGATAATTGAGTTTAGTAGCTCAATTAAGTGATAATAAAATGCATCTATAACACTATGATTCCAATATACAGGATGTGGATCTTACTTAAGTTAAGGGGAAAACTTAACCATAATGGACTATCTAGTAGATATTGATAAAATACATAATCGTTACATCGTGAAGTAATAGTATAGTATTCTAAGATAAACCCATTGTAGGTCATAGTGCGTTGTTTATCCTGAAGTAAGAATAAATGTATTGAACTTAAGGATTATTATTGAGATTCTAAGATTAAATGAATAATATAACATGCACTTATGATATAAGGGTCTCAAAAC
This sequence comes from Limonium bicolor, assembly GCA_023374045.1. Taxonomy (NCBI): domain Eukaryota; kingdom Viridiplantae; phylum Streptophyta; class Magnoliopsida; order Caryophyllales; family Plumbaginaceae; genus Limonium; species Limonium bicolor. The sequence continues at coordinate 44,956,384 of CM041780.1, read as the reverse complement.
TCTTGAATGTGGGAATTATGGTTGAGTACTAGTAAAGTGGATAAGAGTGGAACAATTAACAAGTGTTGATAAAATACATTCCTTGGTCTTACAACCTTGAGCTATACAACATTCTAAGATAAATCAAAGGTTATACATAACATTTAAGTGAGGGCTTAAAAGACAATAGAAACTTAGAAATAAGAGTGAGGAATTTATTTAAGTTTAACTTTGGCTACAAGTTATTGATGATATACTACCTTTAATATTCCTCAGAGTGTGTTGAATGTTTGCACAAGTCTACTAAGACTGCTACAGCGTTAATCAGGTACGATTTCTCGTACTCAGATGCTTTTGGTGACGAACTTTATGGAATGTTTTGAGAAACGCTAACTGAGCTTGAACGAATTTCGAAAGGAAACTGTTTGTGTGACTAACTCAGCTTGATGTGACTAATTGAGCCCTGAATGTACAACTCACATGATCATTGGTTCCTCTTATCTGGATATCTCACTAGATATTAACTGTCGGGGGTTTACGCCTCTGCACTCTGTAGGACTGAGTGTTTTGGTATTGCACTTGTACAGTTAATAATCTAGTGGGAGTATGGGAAAATGTCAATCTTGGTAAACTCTTCCTTTGACTATGGATATTGTTTCATCCTTGAGCTGAGTCTTTGTTGTGATGTGCGCACATCTTCACCGGTAAACAGCGAGGGGCTGTATATCCCCTGTCCAATCGGACGTTGTAAACAGCGAGGGGCTGTATATCCCCTGTCCAATCGGACGTTGTAAACAGCGAGGGGCTGTATATCCCCTGTCCAATCGGACGTAGTTAACAGCGAGGGGCTGTATATCCCCTGTCCTAAAAGGACGTGCTTGGCGGTGGGGGCCATCTCTCCCAATTGGTTTCATTCCACTCTTGAGTTATGGTTCTTGGATCTCTTCTTCCATTTCTAGTCCTTGTGACTACTTGGGTCTTGCTACTCCTAATTGGAACTTAATCTAACACAAGCAATGGATGTTCACTAACTTATGGTGTGGTTTCTTTTTTTTATTGGTTAACGTTACCTTCCTGTTATTTATCTCTATCCTTGACTTGTTACCTATGACTTGGTGATTTGGATGTGCCTTGTTCTTCTGTTCTTGTTTTAAGCATTTGACTTCAAGTTATTGTTTATTTTAAGAGTTATGTTTTTAAACTTTTGTTTTGGAGAGTTGTACCAGTTCCATTCCAGGGAACTGACTCACCCCTCCCGGGGTGGGCTGCTTGGTTTTATCTTGCAGGTACGTATTTTTATACATGTGGCCACGAAGAGTATAAGTGATTGGGATGAGAATTAGGAATTGTGGAGAGTTTTTATATCTAGCACTTGTTATGTTTTCTCGAGTTCAGACCGTAGCATTTATGATTTTATAAGTTGTAATTGGTGAGGTTTGGTGCCGGGTGTTTGGAACCCGATGATCTGTAATCGCCTTAGTATTTTATTTTTCGCTGCATTTATGTTAAATAAGGGCGTTACACTAAGTTTGTCTCTTAAGGTAAGAATATGTTATAATATTGAATAGTATATGGTGACTCATTAGGTAGATATTTTCTTGTTAACTAATGCTGGTATGCAGCTCATATTTCCGCCTCCATTGGGATATTTTGGGGGTCAATGTATTCCATTGACCCTCTTAGTCAATTAAGACTCAAATTTGTATTGTTTGGGTACTATTCACATTGTGGTGCCAAATTTTGGATTTTTTCGTATTCTTGATTTAGAGTTACTAATGCGATACTAAGTAGTCCAAATCTTAATTAAGGTGTATACAAGGCTATTTAGCCATGCAAAGTCAATTTTTGAACACATTCTTAAAAATGTGTCTCAAGGAGTTTTAGAGCGTCTTTTTGTTTTTTAACTCTTTCTAGAGTTTGGTTTGCTTTGGTAATGGTTTTTATTATGTTAATACCTTAGTTATAAGGTTTAGGAATCCAATTTAGACCCTAATCAAAGTTACACAATCCTAAAGGCTTCTTTAGAGCATATTTGGCCTTAAGTGATTTTTTAGCATGTTTTTGCTTGTTTTTGATTTGGGATTGTTACCCAATATTTTTAAGGCATGTTTTAGCCTTAATACATCATTAGTATATGTTTAAAACATAATTTATTAGTTAGGGGCACTTCACCTGTTGCATATAGGCTTGATCTACCAGTAGAGTTAGAGAAAGTGCATGATGTTTTCCATGTTTCCAGCCCAAGAAGTATATGCCCCATCTGTCTCATGTCTTAAAGCCCGAGAGGTTATCTTTAGAGCCTACAATATGAGGTAAATGGAGACTCCTCAGTGGATCCTTGATAGAAAGACTCGAGACACTTGCCACTAATCGGTGAGATTGGTGAAAGTTCTTTGGTCCAACCATGAGGTTGAGGAGGCTACATGGGAGTTAGAGGATGACATGAGGGTGAAGTTCCCTTCGTTTTTTACCGACTAGATGTTCTAGTCTAGGGTACGTGGGTGTACCCCTATTTTAGGGGGCTAGAGTCTTTTTGCTTTTGGGCTTGGAAGTGCATTTTTGTTGCACTTTGGCTTGTATGTGCACTTGTGTTGCACTGCTTTGTTTATATGCACTGTGTTGCACTATGTTTGGATGTCATGATGTGTCTTTTATGATACTTGTTGATGTGCACTTTGTTGCACTATGATTATATATATACTGTTGTTACACTTTGAGTGGAATATTAGCACTTGTTGCACTTTAGTTAGATTATGTGTACTCTTGTTACACTTGGATAAGGTAATATGTGCACTTAATGAATAAGGATCATTTTATTATTGAAGACAATTCATTTTGTCAATGAATAAGATTCACTATTAAAGTATATGTACTATATACTCATTCATAAAACATAAAATCAAAAGTTACCAAAATATATTAATAATACATCTTGTTTTGAAGATCACGAATTATGATGAATAATGATATAATTTTTTTGTGTTTGCACGTATATTTTGTAAGTTATAACATTTTGAAAATTTTGAGAAAAAAATGCACAATACGCAGACATTGAAGGAGATTTGGAAAAGGATAAGGGCACGTCATAACAGTACGCGCAACTTCTACTCCTTTATTAATTGTGTTTCTCTAATAGCTACTGTCCACGTGGACATGGTGCCATCTTCTACCCTAACGTCCGGATCTGTATACCGACGTTTAAAATATGGTGTATACAAAATGAAGCTAGATCAGATGTCGTATATATATATATAACACAGTTTCAAGATAGAAACCAAAAGAGAAATAAACATTGGTTATTAGTAATATGGAAAAATTATATCACCGTTCATGATGTTTGGCGAAATTACACACCCCACCCACGAGATTTCATAAATTACTTTCCTTACTCATGTGGTTTCCCACGTTTTACATCATGACAACTTTCTAATTTTTGTTCAACTTAGGAGATACTTCAGTAATTTCCAAAATTGATGAAACGTTACATTGACGATGTTAAAGTGTTATATTTTGGTCCCGTGCCAAATCTAAAGTTTTTTAAGCTCACATGTGACCTGTGGGACCCAATGAAAACACGTCTTCATGTCACATGTTTTATTGGGTCCCACATGTCACATGTGAGCTTAAAAAACTTTGAATTTGAAATTGGACCAAAATATAACATTTTAGCATTTCTCATGTAAAGGTTTCATCAATGTTAGAAAACATTTAAGTATCTCCTAAGTTGAACAAAAAACAAAAAATTTGCTGGATGTAAAACGGGGAAAGACAGATGGGTGGGGAAAATAATTCTTAAAACGTCATGGGTAGGGTGTGTAGTTTCACCAAATGTAATGTGTGGGATGTCATTTTCCTGAATAATATTGTTGATAAAATAAATTTTGCTATATAGTATGTTAAGGAATGTACCCGATGTATGTATATCATCAAGGTAAACATTTTGTTCATTGTTGGCTGACATATATATATGTTGAAAGGGTTTTGTTTGTCAATTATTTAAGTCTAATATAAAATTTATTCTTTTCTTTGAAAATATAATATCATTCAGTAATATAAAAAGTAATTATAAATATGTTAAACTAATCAAAACACTAATATAAAGAATGAGTCAAATGTAATTGTTTTTGTGTAAAATAGACCTAAATATAACCGATCACCATCACCAAATAAATAGTATATTTGAAAATACAAGGAAAATAAATTTTTTATTTCCATAATTATACTCATGGTGCTTATTTAATATAACTTTTTTTTAATTTAATGACTATACTATTCTTTACTGTTTTATTTCGATAATAAATATGTAAAGCAAATTATTTTCAAAATAGTGTATAATAACTTTCCCCATTCGACGCATTTAATTTATTTATTTATAAACTGAATTTTTTTAGATTTACATACTTAAATGTAATAGCAACACAATAATAAGATATGTTAACAAATATGCATAGACACGTACGTACTCTCTCGTAACAACACGTTGCATTCGCCAGTTTTCAAAAATTAGAAGACACGTTGCATTCGCCCCGGGTAAAGATGTCTACGAACATACCACAAAAAACCATGTAATCTCTTATTTTAAAGTTGCAATCTTTGATTACTATGGAAGGTACAGGTTTATGTATGTGGCAATGAACTATTTTACAAAATGGGAAAAAGCTCATCTTTTTTTTTTTTTTGAAACAAAAGCTCATCTTTTATTAACGAAAGGAAGTCAGAAGAATTCATATATAAAAGAATATAGTATATCGATTTGGTCTTCCACAAGTAATAATAATCAACAATGAAGCACATGCATGCAATTCAATATTTGCTCAGCCTTCCAAACATTTTGTGAGAAATAGAAGATAGAGCTAAGATTCGCATACTTGTCACATCTACGAGTCAATGGGCTATTAAAAATGTAAATAGCCAAATACTGAAGGGAGTATAAAGGAAGCTAGACTGCAAAATAGGAAAGCGGGCACAAATATTACCACAAGTGAAATTCGCTGATGATTAATGAGGTCAAGTTAAACCTGAATTATGTCATTAAAAAGAATTTGTAGAGGATATTTATAGTCATAGCTTAAGAGTTACGAAGAAATTAGCATAAAGGACATTTTAGTTGGGTATTTTAGTAATTTTGAGTGGTTTGAAATATTTCAACCATAAAAGAAGATATCTAATCACTAACTAGAAATTTTTAACCTGTTTCAATAATGAGAGGTTTAAAAAGAAAAGTCAACTTTTGATAAAGTTTGAAGACTTAAACGTAAAAAGCACTTTCTTTCAATTTATAAAAAAGTATGAAATTTTAAAAGAGGGTTTAAAATGAAGTTATAGGGACATGAGGGGCTGTTTCATAAATAAATATAGAAGGAGTGGACATGGAAGCTCCCTTCTTTCTTTCCCCCTCTTTCTTTCCCCAATATGATTTTTTCTCCTCCCACTCATATTGGTCGTGGATCCTCATCAATGGAAGGACACGGAAGCTCCCTTCTTCAAAATACGTCGTTGAATAGCTAAAGTGACGGTTTTTACTTGAGGTTTTAAGTGAATTCATCCTTTGCAACATAGTTTTCAAGAGTTGGAGCATTCCACTTTCTTCATTGTTATTGTTCAAGGTAGGTGGTTGTTTCCTCTTATTCTACCACTTCCTCTCAGATTTTGGCTTAAGTCATTCATAAAAGCTTATTGATTCTTCATTGTCGTTCTTTCGAACAAATATAATGAGATTAAGAGAAGTTTGATATTAAAAATATGTGTTTTATGGTTTCTTAACCTTTGAGATTAGTTATAATTGTTTTGAGACAAATATTTGAATGGTTGGAACTCTTGAAGATGGAATTTAGAACCTTAAGGAAATTATAGGGTTTGAGATAATGGGAATTGTATAGTCATGGTTGATGTGTGCTAGTGTTAATTGTATTCTTTTATGTTGTTTCATAAGCCATTGAAGGCTCTAAGCTTTGAAGATAAGGGCTATGGAGCAAGGCAAAAGGGTATGCTTCCAAAAAAAAGTAAACCTAAGTCTATCCATGTGTATGCCTTATGTGTGTTATGAATTGTCCAAGAGACTAATTAGTGAACAAGTTATTGAAATACTTGGGTATTCAAGGGAATGTGGATATGTCCGTTGAACCTTTGAATGGTCAATGAAGAAAGGAGAAAGGGCATGGTAAGATCTCTATGATCAATGTCTGTATATTTGAAGGAATGACTGATCAACACGGTTTCCATATGGGATACCTTTATTGGTATATGTACCAAACTATATGTTGTGATTGTGGTTGAGTTTATGTGTTTTGGAATAACTAAAGTTGTTCTTACGTAATATTTGAATAAGATGATGAGATGAGTATGAGAAAGTTGAATGAATGAAGTTCATGTATGCTTGAGAATGAGCCCCGACCAATGTACCCCTTGAGGAGGTGCAGCTTTATTTATGCTTGGGATCGAGCCTCAACCAATGCACCCCTTGTGGAGGTGTAAATTTTTTTATGCTTGGGACCGAGCCTCGACAAATGACACCCCATGTGGAGGTGTAAGGAGTCTAGTATCTACTATATGGTTTAAAGGTACCATAAGAGGTGTGCACACTTAAGGGTCTAGATTCAGGAAGAAAGGTCTAGTAAGACCAAGCTTAAGAATGTGTCCCCTTGACACCTTGTGGAGGTGTGAGTCTTGGCTTGGGAACATGTCCCCTTTACACCTTTCTTGTGAAGGTGTGAGCATACTATGAAAGAAAGAAACATGGAAAGATAAAGAAATAAGGAAAGATGGATTGAATGAGGAAATAAAAGAAAGACTCAAATTGTGTGTATTGTCTTATTGATTTTGCAATATGCATATGAGCTGATTATGAACCTAATGCGTGAAAAGGGACTAATATGGTGGTTCAAAATAAATTTAGTTTATGAACTTATATGTGTAGACACCGAATATTTTACTACATTCTCATTTATTTGACGCTGCTAAGCTCGGTTAAATATTACGGTGTCATCGTACATTGACTTTCCTTCGATTGCATCAAACTCAGTCAATGGGTGGCATCTGTAGACACCGAATATTTCATCATATTTTCATTTATTTGTGCACACAAGCTTTCGTAGTTAGATGGTAGTTGTAATTAATTTTAGACTAGAGGTCACAGGTTCAAGGTACAAAGATTACACTTTTTGCATTTAGTTATTTTTAATTATTACTTTCTTTATTCTCATTAGATTGTAGTGTTGGTTATTTTGGCTTAGTTTATTATTTAAATTTTTATTTATCCAGGATTTCTATCAAGGGTTACACTTTTTGTAGTTAAATTTATTATTTAGTTTTTTTATAAGATTGTAGCGTTGGTTGTTTTAGTCTATTTTATCATTTCATTTCTTTTTTTATCTATTATTCCCCTTTATTTTATTATCATTTTCATGTTTGCAGGAAACAAAAAAAGGAACACTTAATTAATTTATTTTTGTGTTATTTTATTTTACCTTTCATAGTTTTTTACTTATTCTATTAGTTGAGCATATTATTTAGGAGTACGTTCAATTTAACTGTTTTGGTGTCATTTTTATTTTATTTTTCAGAGTTTTTATCTATTCTATTTTATTTATTTTAGTTAGCTCTATTATTTAGGAATAACATTAAGTTTATTTTCATTTATTGTCATTTTATTTTATTTTTCATAGTTTTTTTATCTATTCTATTTTGTTTATATTTGTTGGCTCTATTATTTAGGAACACTTTATTTTTGTAGTTTTTATTTATTCTATTAGTTGACGTTGCAATATTGAGAAATGTGGTTGATGACTAATTTTTACCACGATCAATTTATTTCTTTTTTTTCTTTTCAATTCTTTTTTTTACCCACTCACCCCACGCTCAAAAAAATTTAATTAACATTCATTTTTACTCTTAGCAACAACTCCCATATTTTTAGTCTTCTTAATTTACTTTACTTCTTATCTACTTTTTATTTTCTTGATTACACGTTGAATAGAGATAAGAATAACGAAATATATCACATTGTTGGAAGACTTTATCCTCCCACGTCTACCATCATCTTGATTTTTTATTTTTATATTTATTTTTCTATTTTATTTATTTATATTTATTGTTTTTTGGGAGAGAAAAGAATAAGGGAAGATTGTAGATTCTTAACATATTTAGCAAAAAAAAAAGAGAGAAGTGGGAAGACTTCATCCTCCATATTCTCATCCACTACACCCACAACTTGTTGAAATTCACGTTCACTCACTCAATCTTGCATCTATAAAAGAAACGAAGGAAACTGAAGAGACGGGGACAAAACATTCAGCGGAAAGAGATTCAGGGAAAAAATATTCAGAAGAAAAACATTTAGAGGAAGAACATAGCATCGTAAATTTCTAGTTGAAGAAACTTTTGCCGTGCCGCAACATTGCCCAATCCAGAGAGGCGGTAGCGCAAGCCTTGTTCAATCCCTTATACCTCTCATCCATGCCCTGCTAAGAATTGCAATTAAATCATACCCCTGCCACAGGTATGCGTTGATTACATTAGATTTATTTGGGAGTGTTGTTATTTCACTTTGATATTGTATTTGTTGAAATTGATACCCTGTGATTATTAACCTGTTATCAGCCATTTATCTGTGAGTTGCCGTGATGCATTTGAATTCAAACGGGAATACATACTTATTCCACGTTCCATATTTGCTTTAGTTTGAGTCATCACTCATTTTGATTTGTAAGCTTCTACAAAAAAAAAGTGAGGGGGGATTTGACCAAGAGATGCACAAAAAAAAAAGAAGATGAAATTTGCTAGCATTAAAATCAGCCAGTGCCATCCACCGTGATGTATCCTTCACCACCATCCACTATACATTGTGCAACAAAAAAATAATTTATATTCCTTTGAATGTAATGGTTGCCCGGAGTGAGGAGAAAATACAAACAATTGTTATTTTTACGTTAATTCCGAGTGCACATGAGCTGCTTGACGAAATGACAGTAATAATTCGGTTCCATCCATAGTGATCATTGACAGCAATTGTTCATGGGCAATGATGTAACCTGAGCCCTTAATATCGTAAATATGCATTTATGCTTTCATTTACACATTTATATTTTTATTCATGTTATTTTTTTTATATATATATTGGACTAATTGTTATTTTTCTTATCTATGACAGAAGCTTATAGCTAGCCTATATTTGTCACAGGTAATGAGCAGGTTTTAGAGATCTAATTTTTATATTTTTTATATTGTTTATACAATTCAATTACATTGTCATTAGGTTGAGGATCCCATCTTGCCTCTTAAAGGTTGGAGATGGAGAACTCATAATTATGAGAGTGTCCACTCTCATAATGTTTTTCCTCTAGCGGAAAAGTTGCATATTCCAAATCTTAGAGCTTATACATGTTTGAATATTGCATAACTCATTGTTCTATTGTTATTATTTTAATTTCATATTTTTTTCTAAAATCCGATGATAAAAGTAAAGACCGAGTTATCTCGGGGGAAAAGGGTACTGCTTCCAAGCACCTCCCAAATTCTTAATCTAGCCCCCGAACTTAGATTTCTGGTTAAAAGTTTGTAATATCATTTTGGGCAATCTCATGTATTTTTTTTCTTTATGTAATTTATAGTTTTAGGGCTGTAATTACATGTGTCGGAAAAAGGAATTAACGAGAAGATTATATTTGCTATTGCTATTTCATGTCCATATGATATACCTTTCTTATTGGATGGTTAAATTAGATGGCGACTCGATAACACTCAAATAATTGTTAAACCCGTGTGAGGCCTTTTTTTTAATTAAGGAAAGATGGGTTATCGCCCTCACAAACTGGCGACTCTGCCGGGGAAGTCGAATTTATTTAGTGGGCTAAACTTGAAATTATCATCGGATTTTGTTTGTTATGTTATATTTGATTATTGTTTTTATTTATTTGTTGCTTTTTTTTTACGTTTTATTGAATTGTATATATATGCATTGCATTCACTTTATTATTCCATATGCATACAAAAAACAATCCCTTAGGTCGTGACTTGAGTAGTGGGGATTGATGACCTCACACTCAATGTCCACTCAGAATCTAAAAGGCTGGAATGATGAGTGGTTGCGTACGGCTTCCGTTTTTCTCATTCCCTACTCTCGCTCTGCGATCTATCCCTAATTAATCTCCTATCCAGCTTAGTTTTCCCGCATACACCCATTCATAACACATTCGCATGTATACTTGTTTGTGTATAAATCTAAGTTTTGTCTAGATGCAAATTTTCGTTTGAGTTCAAAATTTTCTTTTCTTTTAATTTATTTTATTAAAAAAATCCTTTTGAATTGCCCAATTTTATTCTTTTTCTTTTTTTTAAAAAAATCCTGTCGGATTGGAAAATCTTGAATCCTTTAAACAACTGACTAAAACATGCTTCAATTCCTTTTTCTTTGTTTTTAATAGAAATAGAGCTCTTTTTTCTTTGTTAGCTTCCATCTTTTTTTTTTTTCTTTGTTTCCTTTTTTATTGAAATAATTTAGTTTATTAAAAAAGTGTATTATTAAAATTTTAGATATTTCACTTTCGTTCAATCCGGCATTTTTTTCAATTTCCCTTCTTGTTTTACATGTGAATCTTTGGTAAACAAAAAAAAATCATTCCCCCACTTCCTGAAAAGACGTTGTTCCATTGTCCCAGGAGGTTCACAAGCAACGAGTCATCATTACGTGGTTAAGACGAGGAGGTAGACTTTGCAGAGAACCTTCCCCCTCCTCACCAGTTGTTGCAACACAAAGTGAAATTTTTACAGTCATGGACGAAGGAGTAGCACCCAATAATCCGGAAAATCATGCCTCACCCTCCATTGATTTCTCATCGTTCATCATGAAGATGGAGGAATACATGCAACAAAGTGAAGAGTGTTTGGAGGCTAGTGAAGAGCGTCCAAAGGAAAATGAAGAAAAATTACAAGCTTTAACCCAGCTATTGCAAGGACGTACTGAGCCAGTGGTCCAAGCCCATCATCACAACCCAAATAATGACCTGAGCTTTGAGGATGATCAGTACCCTCCAGGCTTTACACCACCACTCACTCAGCCAACCCAAACTTTTACCATTCACCCAAATCTCACTTATCTACCCACAAGCCAAGCTCACCAAACTGTCATTCCTTTAACAGGGCAAATTGCTAGCCAACAACCATTCCCACACCCACATCAAACCTTACCCATACCACCTTTCATGTCAAACCACCACATACCACAACTAACCATCCCTGTTACTATCCCCACCTCATCCTTCAATCAAACATTAAATCCTCAGCAAAACACCACAAACACCACTATTTTCAACCCACCCAAACTAGAGTGAACCCACACACATATGACCCATATGTTCTGCAGCTTGTAACTCAAATCAAGGAAATGCAAGAGAAAATGGATGACTTATCGCTCAACAATGCAAGGCCAAGTGCTTTAAATTTCAAACTTCTAAACCTATATCCACAGGCCAGGTTACCAGACCAGGTCGAACTCCCAACCATGGATAAATATGATGGCAGAGGTGATCCCACTTTGCACGTAGTCATGTTCGAGAGAAGGATGACGTTGATAGGGCTTACTGAGGAGATGAAAATTCAAGCTTTCTCGTGTTACCTCACTGATCATGCTCTAAAGTGGTTCTTGAAATAAGACCTTCGAAACAAAAGCTACAGAGAAATGTGCCAACTCTTTGTAGACCACTATGCTTACAACACTCAACTTGATGTAACCAGAAGAGATCTCGAAACCACTCGTCAACGTCAAAATGAGACTGTCACTGAATTTGTGAAAAGGTTCAGAAACAAGGTAGCAGTGATGACAAACAGGCCGAATGATGTGGAGCAAAACATGATGTTCATCAACAATATGTTACCTGTGTATTCAGAAAAGCTTAAAAATCTGCCTTTTGGTAGCCTTGCAGACATCGTAAAAACGGCCTCCTACATAGAAGATGATGTTCTAGCCAGAAAAATCAAGTCTCAATCAAATCAAAAGAACTCAAAATTTAAAGGAAATAACTTTGTGTCAGGTAACAAGTTCCAGAAATTGATCAGGGAAGTAACAAGGCCCAGCAAGACAAGACTTCACCTGTCAATTATCTGAATAGTTGTTCACAAAATCCGAGCCAGAGGAGTCCGACTCAGTCATTTGGGTATTAGGGTCAAAACTCATTCAACTACACAAGAGTCCCTCCACCAAATTCCTATCAGAATAGGCAAAGGGTCCCGCCACGACCATACACAGATCTTCACATGACTTTAAGTTCAGCCTTTACTAAGTTAAATAAAGATGGCATTCTTCAGCCCTCTCCACCAAGATCAGGAATTTCTCAACTGGTCCATTCAATGATAGGTTTTGTGCCTACCACCAAGTCCCGGGGCACTTTACCGATGAAAGTCGAACTTTAAGGAGTATCATTCAGGATTTGATAGATCAAGGCCAAGTAAAGATTACTCCTGAAAGCTCACCAAACATTAACAGTAACCCAATCCCAACCGACAGAGCTGGAAAAGAGGTGGCCATGATGAACTTGTGTGAGGAAAGTTTGAAAGCTTTCACGAGTCTGATATCGTACCAGCCTGATTTTATTCCTACATATGCTTGTGGCGGAATAAAATTGGAGGGTGCAATTTATGAAAAGTGTGGATTGTTTAGCGGCACCATTGTCAACTGTACATCATCATGGGTGGCTACCAAATCACCGACATCACCAAGGGTGGCAACTAATTAAATCACCGACATCATCACGGGTGGCTACCAAATCGCCAACATCATCACGGGTGGCAACCAAATCGCCGACATCATCAATGGTGGCAACCAAATCGCCGACATCATCAAGGGTGGCAACCAAATCGCCAACATCATCAAGGGTGGCAACCAAATCGCCGAAATAATCAAGGGTGGCTACCAAATCGCTGAAATCATCAAGGGTGGCAACCAAATCGCCAACATCATTAAGGGTGGCTACCAAATTGCCAACATCATCAAGGGTGGCTACCAAATCGCCGACATCGTCACGGGTGGCTACCGAATCGCCAACATCATCAAGGGTGGCTACCAAATCGCCGACATCATCAAGGGTGGCTACCAAATCGCCAACATCACCATGGGTGGAAACCAAACCACCGGCGTCAACAAGGGTAACTATCAAATCCGCCAAACCCCCCTAAGGGTCAAAACCATACCGCTGACACCATTCATGGCGACAACCTTCATCTTACCACAAGCATTTGGATCTTCCGTTCATGACCAGGTAAGACAGGTAAGTCTTTGCTAAATTTTTTTGTGCCCTCATACATTGACCTTTATTGGATTACATCTAACTCTGTCAATGGGTGGCATCTACGTAGACAAAAATAAATTTCACATGACAACTTCTTCATTATAAATTGATTTGGACGATATAGAAACTTCAGGTTTGGTAAGCCCCACATCTTAAATTGGTAAGGCTGATAAGCTTGGTTAAATATTACGGTGTCATCATACATTGACTTTCCTTTGATTGCATCGAGCTCAGTCAATGGGTGGCATTTGTTGACACCGAATATTTTACCACATTCTCATTTATTTGACGTGGCTAAGCTTGGTTAAATATTACGGTGTCATCGTACATTGAATTTCTTTCGATTGCATCAAATTCAGTCAATGGGTGGCATCTGTAGACACCGAATATTTCACCATATTTTCATTAATTTGTGCACACAAGCTTTTGTATTTAGATGGTAGTTGTAATTAATTTTAGACTAGATGTCACAGGTTCATGGCACAAAGATTACACTTTTTGCATTTAGTTATTTTTAATTATTACTCTCTTTATTCTCATTAGATTGTAGTGTTGGTTATTTTGGCTTAGTTTATTATTTAAATTTTTAATTATCCAGGATTTCTATCAAGGGTTACACTTTTTGTAGTTAAATTTATTATTTAGTTTTTTTATAAGATTGTAGCGTTGGTTGTTTTAGTCTATTTTATCATTTCATTTCCTTTTTATCTATTATTCCCCTTTTTTTTATTATCATTTTCATGTTTGCATGAAACAAAAAAAGGAACACTTATTTAATTTATTTTTGTGTTATTTTATTTTACCGTTCATAGTTTTTTTTACTTATTCTGTTAGTTGAGCTTATTATTTAGGAGTACGTTCAATTTAACTGTTTTGGTGTCATTTTTATTTTATTTTTCATAGTTTTTATCTATTCTATTTTATTTATTTTAGTTAGCTCTATTATTTAGGAACAACATTAAGTTTATTTTCATTTATTGTCATTTTGTTTTATTTTTCATAGTTTTTTTATCTATTCTATTTTGTTTATATTTGTTGGCTCTATTATGTAGGAATACTTTATTTTCGTAGTTTTTATTTATTCTATTAGTTGACGTTGCAATATTAAGAAATGTGGTTGATGACTAATTTTTACCACGATCAATTTATTTCTTTTTTTCTTTTCAATTCTTTTTTTTACCCACTCACCCCACTCTCAAAAAAATTAATTAACATTCATTTTTACTCTTAGCAACAACTCCCATATTTTTAGTCTTCTTAATTTACTTTACTTCTTATCTACTTTCTATTTTCTTGATTACACATTGAATAAGGATAAGAATAACGAAATATATCACATTGTTGGAAGACTTTATCCTCCCACGTCTACCATCTCTTAATTTTTTATTTTTATCTTTATTTTTCTATTTTATTTATTTATATTTATTGTTTATTGGGAGAAAAGAATAAGAGAAGATTGTAGATTCTTAACATATTTAGCAAAAAAAAAAAAACAAAGAGAAGTGGGAAGACTTTATCCTCCATATTCACATCCACTACACCCACAACCTGTTGAAATTCAAGTTCACTCACTCAATCTTACATCTATAAAAGAAACGAAGGAAACTGAAGAGAGGGGGACAAAAACATTCAGAGGAAAGAGATTCAGAGGAAAAATATTCAGAAGAAAAACTGTAACACCCCGTCCTAAGCCAATCGTGGTTATCGCAAACTTAACAACATAAATATAATGTCACAGCGGAATTACACCAACACCAGGACCTTGCTACGATCTGAACAACAGAATATACCGAACTTAGACATTTACAACCGCTAATCCAAAATATACATACTAACCAAAGCTTCACCCAACCGAGTTTATAGTATCTCAAGCAACAACACATCTTCCATAAGTCTTAGTATCAACAGACGGGTGCACAGGCGCAACTCGTGTTCAAAATAAAAATCCAACCTAAGTCTAACCGCCCATACTCTCAGGGTGAGTCTTCATGGGACGCTTACTTGAAAAATATAAACAACAGCCCCTGAGGGGGTCAGCAAATTTACTGGTACGATTCTCTCATGGCCCCCAAGCTAACAGGGCTACGATGACTAATTGTCGATAGCATGGAAATTGATTAGATACACAATCATAATATGAAGTGCAATAAAACAACAATCCACAAAAGAACAAGCATAGTTCACACACAAGGACGACTTAAAAGCGTTCTCTTAACAGGTGAGTTAATCGGTTAACTCCTCAAGTTCAAATTCCACTTAACCTCAGGCCATCTTAACTTACCTCAAGCTTAATCCTTATCTGATTCTTAGAATACAAACCGTTCTTAAAATAGAAATGGTCGTATCTTATCACAATGTTTATTTTTGTCGGGTCAAAAGCAACCCTAGCCAATGAGCTATCAACTCCATTGGTTGAATAAACAACTTATCTTAAAATTTAGGATTTAGGTGTTCCTACCGCACCATCTTTACTGCCCCCTACCTTGGACTGCAAATCCAATGCAGCCGAGCCGACATTCGACCCTAGGCAACAAGTCCGAAGACAAGTCCTTAAGCGGAAGTTGGACCTGATTCAGATACCGACCCCCTTTCCTTAACATGCATGACCGGAGTCAGTCTCGGATTCCTCTCTCCCCTTAAGTTCTAGTTAGTGAAAGTCTTGTAAACCATGTGTTAGTTAAACCTTATTGGGTATTAACCAACAGTTACCGAAGTATAGTTCCTCTCCTCAATCCAATAGGTACTTAAACTTAGTTAGTAACTAATCTCAAGTCACGTGTGTTAGTGTAAAGAAAACACAACACAATGAGTGCAATAATACCGGTTGCATGCTTTATCTTGTTTTAGTTATAGCAAATAAACAGATAGCACACAAGCCGAGGGACACCTCGTTAGCAAGCAGGTCACAAGAAAACTGTACCGTTCACCGTCGGTTGTCCCGGTTGTTAAATTCTCTTCTGGTTCCAAATTCCTAATTCCTAAAACATTCATCCATCTTGGATTATTAATTACTTATACATTACTCAACTTACCCAACTTTTTTAGTCATAAAAGACCCCCACCTAAAACCGCTTAAGTCTTACAAACTTAACCTTAAACGTTTTAAAATCATTTACTTAACTTAGTCCCTTCAGTCCTTATAGTCCCGTCTTCTTATCGTCATTCCCCTCTTAATGGCTTCCTTGTAATACCTCTTAACATTCTTAAAGTTTCCTTTTTTTTATTTATATATGGGTTGACCGACCCTACCGGCCGACCCTACCCAGGGTCGGTCCATTCCAGAGACATTCTTGTTGAAAAATTCCTACTCGGCCGACCTTGCCAAGGTCGGTCCTAAGGTCGGTCCATTCTAGTAACATTTTACTGTTTGAAAGTTTTGCCCCGACCGACCTTGCTAAGTTTGGTCCCCAAGGTCGGTCCATTCCAGAAACATTTTGTTCATTGTTTTTCAGCCCGACCGACCTTGTCCATGGTCGGTCCTAAGGTCGGTCCATTCTAGAGAGTTTCCTGCGTGTGTATTCTGAGCCTGACCGACCTTGCCAAGGTTCGTCCTAAGGTAGGTCGGCTCCAGAAACTTATTTCTAAGTGTTAAATTCACTCCAAACCTCACCACTAGTGTTCTAATGTGTTCCAACATCATTTAGGCACTTAAACTCACCTTAAAACATCCACCAAACTCATTAATTCACCCACCAAAGATCTTCTTAACCATTTACTCAATCCTTACCAAAAACTCCTAACACTTAACATTTAATTCCTTAAATTTCTAACATGTAATTTACCTAGAACTTCAACTAACCAAAGTGTCCCCTCCTTAACAATTTAACCACTTCATAAACATCATCATTCATCATCATTTCATTTACCATAACTTCCTCAAGGTCATGTACCTAGCTCACACCTAAGTCATTTCATGACTTTACACCTTATTTCCTTCAAACTTTGAACAAGTTTCCTAACTTCTCTTCTCATGGTTTTGGTGCCTAAAATTCACCATTACAACCCCTAGTCCCTCCTAGACATACCTAGGTCATCCTAATTCTCAAGAACACCTTAAACTTATTCTTTTCCATCAAAACAACTCCTAAAGTTTCCTAGTAATCCCTTAGTCATAAAATCTCCTTAGAATATCTTAAACACTTAGTTTCTTATCCAAATTTTGACATGGCTTCCTTAGTATATTGCTACACCCAAACACTTAGGTTTTCACCATTAAACAACTATGAACACTCAAATCCTTAATACACCATTTTAGCACACAATATACACCCAAACTACACTACATCACAATATAGTGCATAAACTTAAATTGCTTGGCACTTAGGCCCTTAAATGCATAAATCTTAAACACTAAATTTCCACAATATATATAGCCTTTGACCAGCAAATACATACAACAAGGCTCCCATTGCAATATAAATGTTCTTATAATTCACCTTAACATTGTTTATCTATCTCCTTTCCCATTTGCTCCTTAATCACAAGTTCTCAAATATAATCATTGTTTCTCCTAGGTTTAATAGTCCCTTCCCTAATGTAAACTCTAAGCTAATGTAACACCCCTACCGCTAATACCGTCATTACCGTCCAAACTCCTCATACTTCCATACTCACGCAGCGGATACATACTTACCCAACGGCGGGTGATACAACGCCGTTAGCCACCCACGTGACTAACAAGGCTTACTACTACATACAACATCGGTCTGATGGACCGGAATATCCGAGTACTACACATTTACAATACATACTTCAATTACCAAACAAGTACTACAATACTTCATTCAATACGATACAGCGATAATTACAATACAACATACCGAGTTTACTAAGATCCAAATAAAATACAGATACAACAATTCCCGAAAGTTCATACTTACTCACTAAGAGTCTAGCATCTACCCATTCCTCACAACTACATACTTGCAATTACATAATGGTGTACCCCTTGATACACTTCTACACCAAAGGCTACAAGCCTTATTTCATTCGCTACTATCTACGCTTCCTTTCTAGCTATATAAACATAACTGCTGGTCTCTTACCATGACCATAGCTACTTCGGTACCTGTACAACAAAAACATTGCCCCTAGGGGCTCAGCTTACGCTGCATATGACTTCCGCATACCCCACGTACTAGCGAGGGTACGCTGACTACTTAGGTCGAATACATGCGATTCATTCTATTCATACATACATACATACATACATGCTTTCATACATAATACTACAATACTGCACAAGGAATACATACATACACTTCAATTCATACAAGGAAGACAATACAAGTCAACCGATACATACTTACCTTCACCGAAATACGCATACACAGTACATACCCAATACTTGTTAGCTCCTTTTATCCACCCGGGTTAATCGGGTGGAGATTACTCTTTTACTCGGGGTCAATGACTTACACCAGCCACGACCATTACTCATACATACTTTACTTACTTACTTACTTACTCAAGTCAAGTCGTGGTGACCTCCGGGCAGGGACTACACCATCCCACCACCGGGCTTTACTGTGGCTCACTAATCCAGGATGCTACCCATTTAAGGGGTTTGGGCCGTGGAAAAGATTAAAAGCCAGGAATCGGATCCAACCTCTTGTATCTTCTCATCCTCACGCGTGGCCGAAACTATATCGGACTTCTACTCATTCCAATTTACTCATAGTTAAGTTAGGAGTTAGGTAGTTAGGAATTAGTAGAAGTCATTCCATACACACCAAGGAATAATACACCATACACATACACACCCATACCAAGGTATACTACATTACATAAATACACTACAAGGTACATATACACATCCATTCTCATTCATTCATTTCATGAATTATACAAACTAGATGTTCAAGTCAATATAGTAGGAACAAATATAAAACAAGCACAAGTAAGTGCAATAAAGTCCGATTCGTGCATTTATCTTATTTAGGTGGTCAAATACGCACACAAATCGGGGTAACCAGGTTAGGATACAGAGCATGAAGAAATCATACCTTTCACCATTGATTTTGGACTCACTGACTCCTCTTTGGTGTTTGACTATTCGAATCCTAGCATATACATAGAGTTGGGTGGTTAATTATCCATAATTAACCTTACTCTTTCCTTTCCCTAATGTTTCCCAGTTTATACTTACTAACTCATTGTTACTCAAATACCTTTACTTACGTTACTTACTTAAAATTATTTTCTAAGCTTGTTTATAGCCTTAATGACCATTAAACATCATTAATCATGTCTTAATTATCTTATACTATCATTACCCATCAATCCCTATCTTAAAATGGCTTAAAAATGATTTCTATGAAGAAAATGGGGTGGTCCGGGTTTGTGTCCGGGTTTACAAACCCGGACCAATAGTCTTGGTCAGTCTCGGGTGAAACGTGAAATGAGTTGTTATGTGGGGTGTGCAGATCATAGATATGAATCCAGGTTATTATAAGACAAATTTGAGTATAACCCGACTAGTGGGTAGTGTCGTTTATTAAGGAAATAGCTCCATTAGAGGAGAAACCCTCTAGGGTTAAGGAACACAAAGAGTGATTTATCGAGTATAAATGTGTTGACTGTTTGTTGAGCCCCATTGTTGTGGGTATGTATTGTGTTATGTGTTTATAGTTTACATGAAAGATTTAAATATAATCAACCGCATGCTTAGACGACAATTAGTTGTGCGTGGCTCGGTAGTATGCGGGCTGCACGATTACCATACCAGCATTGTGCTGAGCCCCCTGGGGGGGCCTTTCTATCCTTATTTTTAGGTACAAGGTACTGGAAGCCGTTTGAGGGTAGGACGGGGTAGTTGTTGGTATATGAGTAGTTAATTAATTGGGTATGTATTGTAGGTGTAGTAAGACCGAAATTGTTGTAGGCATTAGTTTGTAAACACTCGGTACAGTTGAAATGTAAATGTATAGTGTTTGTTGGTAATGGGAAGAGGTTGTAACGTGTAGTTGCTCGGGAATCTGGTCCATCATACCGATACAATGTTTATGTATTAGCCTTGTTAGCCATGTGAGTGGCTAATGACGTGTAACACCAACGAGTTAAGCAATGTGATGATGTATGTTTTCCGCTGCAAATGGTTATTAAGTGTGTTGTTGTAGTTGGGGTTTTACAAAAAGTGGTATCAGAGCCAAGCATCACTCTGATGACTGAATTACCGAGCTTAGGAAGTACCGCGTTAGGATTTTAGTACTTTGGGTTAAGGGTTGAGTGATAGCGTGAGAGATACGCTAGTTCGGAATTACCAGTGTGTACTGGAAACCTACAATATCCATCCCGCCCTCCACAATCCCTGTTTTATAACGTGGGAAAGAACGCCAGAGAGATGAAAGTCCTCTCTTATTCGGGAATACCCGATCTGGCTGTTATTAAGTACCTCTATAAGTATGGAGAACCTGTTATACAGTAGATTTTGAAAACTAGGAATCCCGGAGAAGGATTCCATCTGAACAACGTTAACCGCATTTATTAGCGAAAAATGAAGAATCCTACGTACAAGAGAATGGAATTTCCGGCAACCTGGGTCGACATGCCGAGCAGTCAAGAACAACCAGCTTGCAACGCACCAACCGTGCAACAGGCAAGAAGTGAAGTAATGGGACCTGAGACGAGTGTCTACGGGACCACAAATGTCAAATAGTACACTAACGGTATACCAACCGACTAAGGAACTACAACGCAGTACCCAAACAAGAGACAAGTCTCAGTAACCACGACAACTGCGTGGAACGGGCTACGCGGAAGATACAATACTATGTGAAAAAGGGGACTCCAAGAATGGGATACACCCTAATTAATGATTATCATGTGAAGACAGTGAGAAGTCGCCCATAAGGTTTATTATTAAGACTGTAAGATCAAAGTAAGGGCCAATAAGGCCACTGGTTATGGTGCGAGTGAAAACAATACCGCAACCGGTGTGTGTGATGAACCGACAGCCAGTTAGCATGCCGCACTTGCCATGACAAGTGCTGCTATAACAGGGAAGTTCGGGAAAATTTTTAACAATTACAAAGTACTTAGTAAAGTACCACGCGGTTAAGTGAGATCATCATAACCTTAGAAAGGCTTAACAGCCTAACCTCTGCAATTGGAAATACACCAGTAGCAAGAAGCTAGACTTGGTTAAGGCAAGAAGACGTTGTAAAATCGTGAGAATTTTCTTTCAAACTCAGATTTATTTCAAACTCTTTTCTTTCAAAACCAAATTTTCTTCCAAACCTATTTTTATTTCTAACCTTCTTTTAAACCAAACCAGTAAACCCAAGGGTAACAACCCGAGGAAATGGATTGAGTTCATAGTTATACAACGGTGGATAGACTTTCCCTTGATTAAGTTCGGGAAGCACGGAATGCATATTGTCACAGGACAATATAAGGGAGTTGACAATAGAATACTTCACCTAGGCTTGTGACGGACACTACGAGTGTACCAACTGAAATGTGGGATGACCGCACTCCGATAAGAGCTTGTGGGCCTGACAGACCTACTTATGGGTTAGTCGGGTAAGTAGCAATGTATTCGTATGGTACCCCACATATGTATACGAGTAGAGTCGGGAACACGGGAAGTAGACGACTTCATACTACGGTCAGCAGTGAAAGTCAAGCAATAGCAATGGATTACCAAGAATGGTTGGAGTCAAGGAACCCAATTAAGTTAAGGAGACTAAAGGAATTAGTGAATAAAGAAATGTTTAAGGGTCAGGAGGTGCGAAGTGCACTGACTACTATGTAAAGACATCGGATATGTCTTAAGAATCCTCAGGGATAAAACATGATAGCTGGAACGAGTATCCAGCTAAGAACGCAAAACGGCGTAGTTAACTAAACGTACCTATAAGTGTAAGCCAGATGTAATGGCATACCTTAGCAACACCCAGGAGCAATCCTTGAGGGGTGTTTGGATCAGCAATTGTTGGATTAAACAATGTGACAGAAACGCAAGAGTTGAAACAATTACTCGGTTTAAACACCAAAGGGAACCCACTTAACAGTAGGATCCTAAGTTGCCAAAGAGACAACTCGGAAGGAATCGTGATGCAACGACCTTGTCGTGGAGTCAATACAACCTCCAAATCATGTAATGTTGTACATAGAAGTAAATGTGTGTGAACAGTCTACAATGAGCAGAGCTCGAAGCAGTAAGGCTTATAAGCCACAAACAAAGTGTGTTATATAAATTTGCATCGATTACAGAAATGTATGTTGTACAAGTAAATAGAGCGGAGAACGAACCACTGCATTAAGAGTGGGGATACCTCTCGATATTGTGAGACCGCAAGAGCGGTAGTTATGTGAACCAAGTTCAAGAAATATGTTACGGATTGACCATGTTGTTGTTGCAGAAGGGTTATTTTCTGAGTGGTTAAACTGGTGTAAAATTAAAAAGAAAAGAAATTAAAAACTCAAATTAAACGTCGGGCTGCAAACAAATCCCGGTCGTAGTTAGTAAAACAAGTGTCATATCCACAGGGAGATTGTTCAATTTATCCTAGTCTTGGTAGTTACTTAAAAACTGTAAAAAGGGGTTTAGCCGGAGGCAAGCTTGATTTGTTGTTTGATCAGTGCAAATATAATAAAAACAGTAAAAAGGTGAATTAATTGATGTGGATGGAAAAATGTATCCTAGGATAGCGGGGGAATTTCCTAAATTACTTAAACATATTTATAACCTTGTCTCAATTATTTATTGCCTATTAGAGTTAATAATTGTCGGTTACGAACTCTTAATAAAAGCCTTAGTATTTTCCTGCTCAATCCGGAGTGTAAATACTAAGATTAATTCCTTGTGGTACTTAGACTATCTCAAAATCATGTGTTGATAGTTACCAAATAAATGCAGTCGTTTGTCGCGCAAAGCATTTAGCAATATTAGTTGAAAGGAATTAAAACAAGTTAACAAGTGAGACAGGTGATAAATATTGTTTACGTAATATTAGAAATCAAACACCCATCCTAAGATACAAATGAAAATTACTCAGACATTAACGGAGATAAGAAGATTGCACCGATAGATTTTGACATTATTCAGAGAAAGAACTGGTCTGCTCTCGCTCGTACTGCTGCTCTTCTATTTCTTTTGTTACTGCGTGAGTGTGGAATGATGTGGTGATACGGGAGGAAAATAAGTGGAAGCGAATGGATGAGTGTGGTGAGCGAATTCTTCAGACTCCCGTCGTGCGTGGTGTGCTTTTGGTGTTGAAGGGGCGAGTTTATATAGAGGCAGAGGAGAAGAAGGTCCGTACGATTTTGATTGCCGGTTGATTGCTCTCATTGATTGCAGGGGACAGAAATGAAACGCGTGAGAGAATTATGGTAGGCGCTGCGGCGGAGTAGATGGATATGGCAGAAGCGAAGTTGCAGACGCTCGGGGGAAGGCAAGTTGCAGACGAAGACGAGCGAAGAAAACTGTCGCGTTCATGTAAATATACACGCGTCTGCGTGTGCGTCCGCCTAAAACTCATGCGGACGTGACTGAGCCGTCCGCCCGGCCACTTGTGCCGTCCGCTTCCCGTGTCCGCCTGAAATCCACGCGGTCGTCTCTGTTGTTTCTGTCCAAGGGTCCGCGCATGTGTTCCGCCTCATAATCAGGCGGTTGTGTGTGTCTTGACCGCCCTTGTGTCCGCCCTGGACATAGGCGGTTGCAATGTGGTGTCCGCCTCTACTTTAGGCGGTTGTGTAGGCGGACACAATGTGCTCATGACCTATTTTCCTTCGAACTTTGACCGGCTCTAGATTCTTCGTTTGGACTCCGTTTTCCGAGCCGTTTGCGTCTATGCGTTCGTCTCTTCATGTACTTTGCTCCTAGCTTGGCTTTTCCTCATGTTTAAACCAATAAATTTGTGAGATAATCAATAAAACATAAACTAGAGGAAAAACATACGATAAGTGAGAAATGAGCAGAAAAGTGCTGATATGATATATGAAATACACCCATAAAATATGCTCATTTAGACACTTATCACACCCCCACACTTACCTTTTGCTTGTCCTCAAGCAAAACCATGTACCCAAACAAGTAGGGAATGCTCAATATTAACAAATACTATTATGAAGGGTAGGAAAGAAGTCAATAGTACATGATCTAAACTTTATAGAGGAGTGTGATCCATCACCTACTGGTGGCATAGGTGTACTCAGGGCAAAAATAAAAATTAGAGTTTCGGGGTATGATCTAAGGTACTTCAATGCTTCTTGGTTAAGGTGACTTTGAGAACTTTTACCATGGCCAACTTCTCTCAAGAATGGGCATTGAGGAGAAAACAAAAGGAAAAATAGAATTAAGCATTTGTTTCACTTTTGCATAAGAGATGAGAAGATAATATGTAGGCATTAGCCTTCGTTTTAAAGAACACTCAACTCTCTTTGTTGGTTACCAATGGTGTCTCGCAAGTCCCTTATTTATTTTTTTGTATATATTTTTTGACAGAGAAGCACCCCTTAGCAATCCCTAAGAAAGAAGACAGAAAGAACCCCTGAGTAATAAAAATCCATCCATTTCAGATCATTTGGTCACACCGCATAAAAATGCTCCTCAAAAGTAATCAAAATTTTAAAATTTGTACATTTATACCATTTATCCCACAATTCATAACATATTTATTTTAAAGAGAACAACCCACATATAAAGGGTCCACGATATTGAATTTGAACAAACGCAAGATAAGCAGAGAGATTAAGCATTTTAGCATAAAATGTCACCGAAAAGGGCACACTCCCCCACACTTAAATTGAACAATGTCCTCATTGTTCACCAGAAAAACAAGGGAAGGCTGCAGAAGGCCTTTTCGGTAAGTAGATAAAATAGAGAGAACACGAAGCTCACGAATAATCATTTAAGCACATAAACTCTCCTCTGCATATTTATTTAAATAAAAGCATAATGAAAGAAACTGGTACTCCCCTGAGATTATTTTTGCTAGCGTGTATTGAACTTCCCCCACACTTGAGCTTCAGCCTCAAGTAGCGTAGCTTGGTTGCGGTGTAGACATGAAATTGCACCTGCATAAGACACTAGAAGCAACCATACTATAAACGGGGTTAAAAGTTAGCAAAAACAAAATTTAAAGGGAACCTGAAAATTAAAACAGCATAAAAAGCATATAAAAGATAAGTTCGTCCGGGTTGCCTCCCGGAAAGCTGCCCTTCTTTAACGTCTTTGGCTAGACGCTTTGTCGTTAGATCGATCCTGGGGGGTGGTTATGAGGAGGAGATCCAAAGCATGACTCGATGGTATTTTTGAGAGTCCACCGGGATGCATGTTTTCTTTTCTTATCCCGCTCTTCATCCGGATTGGTGGTGGTATCTCTGTAATAGACATGCCGTCTGGAAGGGTGATAAACAGAAGTGGGGATGATGATGATTGAGTATCCCTTACGAACTTGAGATCTTTGGATTTGCTATCTGGAGATCTTCCTGATGCAAACTCCAGCTTTTCGTTATAAGCCTGAAGGGTGATTTTCCCCTGGGCTACCCAAATGTGCACATCGGCTGTGGCAAGGAATGGTCGTCCAAGGATGAGAGGTGTAGTGGAGTTCTTTCGATGTCTAGAATGACAAAATCGCATGGGAAGTATAAGTGCTCCACTTTGATGATAATATCCTCCACCACTCCGCTTGGGTAAGCTACTGAACCATCCGCCAGTTGCAGGGTCATCTTGGTCTTTTTCATTTCTCCAATTCCCAGCTTTTTGAAAGTGGAGAGGGGCATCAAATTAATGGAGGCACCCAGATCGCATAGGGAGTATGGAAATGAGGTGCTTCCAATTGTGACTGGAATGGTGAAGCTGCCCGGATCATTGCATTTGGAAGGTAGTGGTTGTTGCAGAATAGTTGAGCAAGCTACATTGAGAGGTACCGTACCGACTTCGGCCAATTTAGTTTTGTTGGATATGAGGTGTTTGAGGAATTTGGCGTAGTTTGGCATTTTGGCAATGAGGTCTACAAACTGTATGTTGACGTTTAGTTGCTTCAGCATTGCCAGAAACTTACCATATTCATTATCCAATTTCTGCTTCTGGAGTCGGTGAGGAAATGGTATAGGCGGTTCTGGTGAAGAAGGTTTTGAAACTGATGGAATAGTGAGGATGGTGGGAGATGTTTTTTCTACAGGGGCCTCAGCTTTTTCTTCACTATCCTCTTTGGATTCTTCTGATCTTTGCGGGATGTGAATCTCGTCGGTTTTCTTACCGCTTCTCAAGGTTATCGCCTTAACCTCCTCTTCTTCTTCTTCAAAGTCGAGCTTTTCATTTTCATAACCGGCCACCAAATGCTCAAGGTAGGTATTCTCAGATTGAATGCGATTATTATAGACTTTGGCGGTACTTTCAAGTTCAGCTACATTCCTTTTGGAAGTTTCGATTGCTACAACCCAGTCTTGGAGGGAAGGGTGTAGTTCTGGAATCGTAACTGTTTCAGTCACCTCCGTCTTTTCTTCATCGTGCTCCTTCACATAGATGCACTTGGCTTGCTCTCTTGGATTTGGTTCATTTTGGCTGGGGAGAGCCCCTGGCGGTCTTCGAGCAAGATGTTCTGCAAGTTGATTGAATTTACCTTCGATTTTCTGGTTGAAGGCTTCTTGTGCAGAAAGCTGGTTCTGAGTTATGGACATGAATCCCTTCATCATCTCTTTGAGTTCTGCGTTTGGATCAACAGAGGATGAAGAAGGTTGTTGTTGTTGCTGTTGTTGGAAACCTGGAGGGGCACCTAGTGCTCTATAACCCATATTAGAGTTTGGTTGGGGTCGGTTTCCCTGATAGGTATTGGAATTGTTGTTCTGCCCTCCTTGGTTCTGATCATTATTTTTCCATGAGAAATTCGGGTGATTTCTCCATGGATAGTTGTTGTTGATGTTATTGTTGTAGGAATTACCGGGGCGGTTTCCTATGAATTGTACTTCCTCGTACTGGCCTTTGCCTTCGCATTGATGAGTTTCATGAGGACCGGCGCCTATGACACATCCTTCTGTGGGTGGAACTGGTGGTGAACTTGTAGGTGGAGAAGCTATTGTTTTTACAATTTCGTTTTGAGATGTTGTTAGCTTTTCCACCATCTTTGCAAGGGACGAGATCTGGGCTGATAAATGATCCGTAGGCTCAACGTGGAGTAGGCCTGCTGCTCGTGGTGTTCTTCCCTTGGATCTCGTCCACTGTCTTGTATTGCTCGTCATGGTTTCGAGAAGGTCCATTCCTTCTTTAGGAGATTTCATCATGAAACTTCCGCCTGCAGAGGAATTGACGAGTAGTCGGTTCCCATCATCTAGACCATTGAAGAATGACAGGCAGAGGGATTGATCGTCGAGACCATGGTGGGAACACTTCATTAGCATATCTTTGAATCTGTCCCATGCGTCGTATAATGTTTCTCCCGGCTCCTGACAGAATGTGTTGATTTCACTGATCAATTGCCTTGTTCTACTGGTTGGGTAGTATTTGGCAAGGAATTTTTGGGCCATTTGCAGCCATGTGGTGATTGATCGGGAGGGAAGGCTTCGATACCACCTGTTTGCTGAATCCGATAATGAGTGAGGAAATAGTTGTAGACGGATTCTTTCTTTGACGTTGCCGGTCTGACCAAAGGAATTGCAGAAGTCTAGGAAGAGACTCAGATGATTTGGGGCTTCATCTGGGTTCGCTCCACTAAACTTGCCTAGATCCCGGACGGCGGTGATGTAGTGGGTTTTGAAAACCCATCGTCCGACTTCTTCTGGTGTTAGTTCAGGGAGAACTATGGCTGATGCTCTTCCTTCGGTGTTCGGTTGGTGATAATCAGATAGGACACGGTGTTCTGGTTGATTTGCATGGTCCATTTCATTTATAACTTCGTTACCGGCCATGGCTTGGTTTCTCAGGTTTCTTTGTGCTTGTAATAAAGTGCGCTCGGGTTCGGGGCTCGGACTGATTGGTGGAGAGCCTCGGGTTCGAGTGTTTGGCATGCACAGAAGATAACTTGGGGTGCGTCAGAAACTGCGAAATTAATTAGTAAATAAAATAAGAAAGGCAGAGATATTGGTTAGGCTGATAAACGTTAGTTAAACAACACTGATATATTTTTTTGTTTTTTTTAACAAGGGTAAAATGACAGAATATTAAATGACAAGGGAAAGAAAAGACAGAAAATTAAAGTTAGGAGTTAGTATATTGGAAATTATAAGTTAGTAGTTAGTATACAGAAATTTGAAGGACAATGGAAATGAAATGTTAAGGACAATGGAAAGAAATGACAGGAAATTTTAAGTTAGTAGTTAGGGACAATGGAAAGAAATGACAATGGAAAGAAATGACAGAAAATACAATATATTAAGATGTCCGAAGTTAGATGTCCAAGTCAGATGTCCAAGTCAGATGTCCAATTCAGATGTCCAATTCAGATGTCCGAGATTAACAATTTAATAGTATTAACAGATTATTATAATATAGCGAGTGAACTACCGGAAACTAGGGAAATTGATGGAATCAATCTCCCCGGCAACGGCGCCAATTTGTAGAAGGGTTATTTTCTGAGTGGTTAAACTGGTGTAAAATTAAAAAGAAAAGAAATTAAAAACTCAAATTAAACGTCGGGCTGCAAACAAATCCCGGTCGTAGTTAGTAAAACAAGTGTCGTATCCACAGGGAGATTGTTCAATTTATCCTAGTCTTGGTAGTTACTTAAAAACTGTAAAAAGGGGTTTAGCCGGAGGCAAGCTTGATTTGTTGTTTGATCAGTGCAAATATAATAAAAATAGTAAAAAGGTGAATTAATTGATGTGGATGGAAAAATGTATCCTAGGATAGCGGGGGAATTTCCTAAATTACTTAAACATAATTATAACCTTGTCTCAATTATTTATTGCCTATTAGAGTTAATAATTGTCGGTTACGAACTCTTAATAAAAGCCTTAGTATTTTCCTGCTCAATCCGGAGTGTAAATACTAAGATTAATTCCTTGGTGGTACTTAGACTATCTCAAAATTATGTGTTGATAGTTACCAAATAAATGCAGTCGTTTGTCGCGCAAAGCATTTAGCAATATTAGTTGAAAGGAATTAAAACAAGTTAACAAGTGAGACAGGTGATAAATATTGTTTACGTAATATTAGAAATCAAACCCCCATCCTAAGATACAAATGAAAATTACTCAGACATTAACGGAGATAAGAAGATTGCACCGATAGATTTTGACATTATTTCAGAGAAAGAACTGGTCTGCTCTCGCTCGTACTGCTGCTCTTCTATTTCTTTTGTTACTGCGTGAGTGTGGAATGATGTGGTGATACGGGAGGAAAATAAGTGGAAGCGAATGGATGAGTGTGGTGAGCGAATTCTTCAGACTCCCGTCGTGCGTGGTGTGCTTTTGGTGTTGAAGGGGCGAGTTTATATAGAGGTAGAGGAGAAGAAGGTCCGTACGATTTTGATTGCCGGTTGATTGCTCTCATTGATTGCAGGGGACAGAAATGAAACGCGTGAGAGAATTATGGTAGGCGCTGCGGCGGAGTAGATGGATATGGCAGAAGCGAAGTTGCAGACGCTCGGGGGAAGGCAAGTTGCAGACGAAGACGAGCGAAGAAAACTGTCGCGTTCGTGTAAATATACACGCGTCCGCGTGTGCGTCCGCCTAAAACTCATGCGGACGTGACTGAGCCGTCCGCCCGGCCACTTGTGCCGTCCGCTTCCCGTGTCCGCCTGAAATCCACGCGGTCGTCTCTGTTGTTTCTGTCCAAGGGTCCGCGCATGTGTTCCGCCTCATAATCAGGCGGTTGTGTGTGTCTTGACCGCCCTTGTGTCCGCCCTGTACATAGGCGGTTGCAATGTGGTGTCCGCCTCTACTTTAGGCGGTTGTGTAGGCGGACACAATGTGCTCATGACCTATTTTCCTTCGAACTTTGACCAGCTCTAGATTCTTCGTTTGGACTCCGTTTTCCGAGCCGTTTGCGTCTATGCGTTCGTCTCTTCATGTAATTTGCTCCTAGCTTGGCTTTTCCTCATGTTTAAACCAATAAATTTGTGAGATAATCAATAAAACATAAACTAGAGGAAAAACATACGATAAGTGAGAAATGAGCAGAAAAGTGCTGATATGATATATGAAATACACCCATAAAATATGCTCATTTAGACACTTATCAGTTGTTACCCAAGAGTGATTTGAATAAGAATAATACGAGAAGAAGTGTTTGTACTAGTTGTGGAGACCAGAAGAGTAATAAGTCTAATAGCAACCACCATAGGTGTGTGATGCTAAATGTAGAGTGAACAACGCTCGAGGAGCATAAAGACTCGAAGAATAGCGTTTCCAACTATCAGCCAAATAAGTGGTGAAACACAGTGTAATGGTGGAAGCTAATATAATAGTGGATGCAGTGTAAGTTGATGTTGTATAATGAGTAAGGATACGGTGCGCAATAAGCAACCGTTGTATAAGTATTATTAAATGATAATATGACAAATAAGCAGAGTCATGAGTTAGACTTAGTGGAAACACAACGGTAAGTGATAGCAAATAAACTAGGCAGTAAGCTAGTAGCCAGTATTATGTGATAAGAATCGCATAAGAGATTTACTGCCAAGAGTTTATGCCTCTGCACTCTGTATGACTAAGTGTTTTGGTATTGCGCTTGCGCAGTAATGATCGAGTGAGATAGCTAGGAAGTTGGGAGATGTTAACTGTCGTAGAACAACAAAGACTTATAACATTATAAGACCGAAGCATAGGAAATGCAAGGTAGTACCAATGAAAGAGTACTGGTACAAAACCAAACATGGAGGCTTGATTAAGAATAAGTGACTACAGTAGCACTAAATACCAAATATTGGTATGGAATATACCTTAAGTGTGAGAAATAACCGAGAGAGCACTACACATTAGGTGGTAGCTCAATCTCAACCGACAGTAAGTCGGTAGAAGCAAGTCAATCATTGTGAAATACATAGCAGTATACACAGTAAGTTATCATGGAGGTGGACAGAAAGTTTGTAACTCACCGAATTCGCTCACGGTAAGAGATACCACGCGTCGGTTGAGAAATCATTATTACCAAGATAACAGTGATAAATGGGAGTTGTACAATACAATAAGAATAACGAATGGGGCAAACTAAGCTCTAAAGTTATTAGAGTTGCGCAGCAGAGACTAGTGAGCCAGTGATTCAAGTGTTGAATGTGCATAGTGAACAAAGGTGAATGGCTAATTATTAACGCCTAGAACCCTCACAGGCCAGAACCAAAACCGGTTATGAGTTAAACAAACTCCAATGAGAATTCTTAGTTTAAGGACTAAACCGCCAATATGGTTAAGACCCTCTAACCAAAACGCATTGTATAACAGACCGCGTTGAAGTTAAAATACTTCACGACGGCAGAACATTTCAAACCAATGTTCATTGATTGATTACGTGGGCGTAATCCCTTTTAAGGGGGGTAGAGCGCAAAACCGCTTAGTATGTTTTACCGTACAAGTGTACGTGAACTATGTTGTGCATAGCACAAAATTATTTGTTAGGATGATTGGTGCGTGCGTTACATAAACATACGCATTCATTCATGGTTTAATTATGGTAATTTTGCACAGAAGATGCAAAATACCATTGTGATAAGTGTGATTACTTTGTTAATTGTTGTGTGTTAGTACAAGTATATAAATGTGAAACCGTGTGTTGTATTTTGATAAAATATATGTATATATACAATATAGTGATTCATGAACGGGTATGAAACCGACATAGAACCTAGTGAGAATAAGATTCCCTAGGTAACTGGATTTAAGTGAATGGAGATAACTGATAGATGAAGTTCTATCCTTTGGAGATGTAATGATTATGACTAGATTGACAAAAAAAAATAGAAATTGGAAATGAGTGTACTACTTGATGCTTGAAATGAAGTGGGAGGCGGAACTTGATTTGCATGTGATCAAGGGAAGCCGAACGCAAATTATGGTGGAAGGATAGTTCAACACTGATGCTGATCACATCAGGGTTGGATGATTCTTGAAGCTCCCTAAAAGTGGTCACAAATAACCACGCTAAAAAAATAAAGAAACAAAGAGCATAAGTTGGACTTGGAGTTGTATGCGTTTTCAAAAGGATTTTGAATTGGTATTTCCAAAATGTTCGATAGATACTTTACATAATGAAAGTTCTCTTACTTAACCTCACAAAGAGTATTTTTTGTAGTATTTGCTCACGACCCGAGGACGTATGAGCCTTTGTCTTCGGACCGGTGACATGAGAAGTATATATGTTAAAGATTAAGTGATTGTTTTGATCTCCCAGGGAATCTGCGAGATCACAGTGTATATAAAAGATATTTTTGGTTGCTATACATGCTAAGACATGTTGTGTGGTATGTGTAATAACTATTATTTTGACCTTGAGTCCTAATGTGGTTGAGTTCTAAAAGTTGTTATGTTACCCAGACCTATGAGTCTAACTGTTGTTATTGCAGACGTTATAAAGTGAGTGGTTAAACTGGTGTAAAATTAAAAGAAAAGAAATTAAAACTCAAAATAAACGTCGGGCTGCAAACAAATCCCGGTCGCAGTAGTATAGTGAAAATGTAAGCAATCGGATGTCGAACCGTGGGACTAATGTACATATAATAGTACCTAAGCGTGTCACAAGAGGGGGGATTAATTGACTTGTAAAATAAATAAAAAGAAAGAATAAAATAAACTAAGTTGACAGATAAATAAAATGGAACTCTGGGTCAGGTTAATATGATCTGATTAGTTATGCTATCTCTACTGGTTTAATTATAATTGTTGGCAAAATTCCTCTTATTATCTTAAGGACTAAGTCATAGCCTCAGAAGAACTCGTTTACCTGAAAATGCAAGGTTCTAATCAAGGTTCAAGCACAATGCCTGTAAACGGACGGTTTAGATATGAGAAATTATTTATGCATCTGAAAATACTAACTTATTAAATCATAATAAACTTTCTCCAAATTTACGACTTAATTAACCTATCTATTTATCACCTGGTCTGATCAAAATAGACTTAGCAAGCAATTTAATAAACTCTAGACATTTATTAAAAAGGCGAGAGATAAGCTTTAATACGTAACAACTGTATTTAAATAAACCAGTAAAAATATTGCTTAATTAATACAAACACATAATAACCATTCCCAGAGTATACGTAAACTAGCCTAACATATTAAATAGATAAACAGAGACAAGAGTAATAGAAATCATCCGTAATCACTCAGGCTCGCTCTGCTATTTTGTATAGGTAGGACTAGAGGTGGATTTTGTGGAATGAAGAGAAAATAAAATGGAGAAGACGGGAGGTTGGGATAATGAATCGGTTGGAATACGGTAGTGTTTCTCGTGGAAGGGGCTTGTCATTTTTGAGCAGAAGCTCGTGGCTTTTATAGAAGAAAAGAAGAAGAGGAAGGAAGAACGCGTGAGGAATTGATTGAGGCGGCAGATTGATTTCACTGTTTGCTCATTTATTGCAGGGGACAGACAGCTGAACACAGGCGTGAATTAAGGTAGGCGCAGACAGTGGACGAGTGGGCGAGTTGCAGACAGTCGGTGAAGTTGCAGACGACGACGGGCGAAGAAGATAAGCTCGCGTTGATTTACTCGCGTCCGCATCGAATGAGGCGGTAGCCTCTGAGTGTTGTCCGCCTGTTATGAGGCGGTAGCCTCTTGTCTCGCTCTCTCTTGTCCGCCTGTTGTCAGGCGGTTGGCTTCTGTTTCCGCTTCACTCACGTCCGCCAGCTTGGAGGCGGTTGCATGCCCGTCTCGTCCGCCAGCTATTGGGCGGTTGCATGCCCTTCTCGTCCACCAGCTATTGGGCGGTTGCAACACTGTGACGTCCGCCACTTAGGGGGCGGTTGCACCACTGTCACGTCCATCGCGTGACTCTCGCGTGCCTCTGTTTGACCGGCTCTACATTCTTCATTTGGACTCCGTTTTTCGAGCCGTTTGCGCCTATGCGTTCGTCTCCTTGTCTACTTTACTCCCAGCTAGGTTTTCCTCATGTTAAACCAATAATTTTGTGAGATAAACAATAAAACATAAACTGGAGGAAAATTAACTGAAGTGGAGAAATGAGCAAGAAAAGTGCTAATATTATATATGAAATACACCTATAAATCATGCTCATTTGGACACTTATCAGTTATGTTACCCAGACCGGAGAGTCTGAGGGTTGTTATGCAAGTACAATGTTGTTAAGATACCCAGACCGTTGAGTCTGAGGTTATCATATAAGTATGTTATGTTATGTATGGATGTGGATATGTTACCCGGACCATTAAGTACGAGGTTGTAATGTAAAGTATGTTTGGCTATGGAGTTTATTTTGCAAGTAATCCCCGTATTTTAATCCAATGATGTGTGGGAAGTGTGAACTTCGAGGACGAAGTTCTTTTAAGGGGGGTAGATTGAAATACCCCAAACCTTGGTATGTAGTTTAAATATTGTACTATGGTATATAAAGGCAAAAAGGTGCCTTATAAATGCTATTAAGTGAATTAAGCCATAGTAAACACAGTAAAGCACTACTAAGACAGTTTGAGCAAAAACATGCTCTAAGCTTGGAATGAATTTGGTTAGGACCCAAAGAGCCTACCAAGACTTAATAATGTCTAATCATGATTTAATAAGGCTAATTAAGTCCTTAAGAAACATTGGTAGACAATTAAACCAAAAAAACACAAGAAACCACCATAAAGTCAATTTAAGCAAATACATGCCCTAGACTTGGTGTAACCTTGTATAAGACCTAAAGGTCATTCCTAGACCTTATTAACATGTTAATGAACATTTTAAATCAATTCCTAAAGAAAACCAAGCTTGAAAACAAGTTAAAACACAAAATATGCTTTAAGGAGCCTTAAAGCACATTTTTGAAAAATTGTCTTGGAAATGAGTTTTGAGTGGCTAAATGTCCATAATTACTCTTTAATCAACATGTGTACTACTTAGTATCACATTAGGAAGTCTAAATCAATGGGAAATCAAAAATTTCACAAATATGTGCCTTAATTTGTGAATAGTGCTCAAATAGTGCTAGTTTAAGACATAAGTCAATATAAGTCAATTAAATGGTCAACAAAGACCATGAAATTCCTTATAATATAAAGGGGGCTGGTTTTATATGTGGTGACTCACCACCATGTGCTAGTTAATTAAAAGAAAGAAAGAAAAGTAAGTAAAAAGGTTACTTTTGCTTTATAACTTAAATATCTCCAAATCTTACCTCTCTCCTCACTTTTCTTTCATTCTTCCTTGCTCCCACCGTCACTTACCTTCCTCCTCCCTTCTCCATCTTGTTTTGCTACAGCAAGTATCCATTCTCCATCTTTGAATTCTTGTAACTCATGACTCCATGATCCAAATCTAATTTCAAGACAACCATTCTTCTAATTAAAGCAAGCTCTTCATTTCCCTCTTTTCAAATCTTCAATAACTCAATTTTGGTGCCATGGAGATTCACCATTGAAGGAGCTTGAGCTCATATTTTCATGCCTTGTCATTCTCCTTTGCTTCAAGGTAAGGAAAATCAAAGAAAATCCAAGTTTCCCTTCATTTTTGTGTATAACCGTAAATTCATCCCTTAATGGTGCATTACCTTGCTCTCTTATTAGCTTAATTCAAACTTAAAAGGACTAGGAGGAGTCCTATCTTGCAACTTATTCAAGTTCTCTTTCAAATTCCAAAGGTAAACATTAATTTTAGTGTTTTAAGACACTTATGTAACCTAGGGTTCAATTATGAGTTTGAGTATTAAACTTAATGCTCATTACCCTTATATGTGTATTGGTTAGAAGGTTGACAAGTGATAAAAGCTCCTTGCCGATTTTCAATCAAGAAAAACAAGAGAAAACAAGTGAGAAAGCTTGGAAAACAAAGAGGTAAATGACCTCTCTTAATGTGGTTTATTGTACTAGGAAATTGAGCTATATTTCCTTAATAAATAACCCAAAGAACCAATGGGAAATGAGCTAGAAAACTATCCACAAGGTGGACAAAAAGGACATGGGAGCATTGTTGTGTGTATTCGCAGGTTGAAGGCATTTAAATGTGGAAATTCAGTGTTTAGGTTTAATGCAATTTAAGGGACTAAGTGCCAAGCAATTTAAGTTTATGCACTATATTGTGATCTAGTGTTGTTTAAAGGTTTAGTTGTGTGTAAAGAACATCTCTTGTGAAGATGAATATCTTTTGTGGTTAAGGGATGAAAAACAATATATTTGTGTGTGAGGTATGTGTATTAAGAGATTGAGTGTTCTTGGATTGTATAATGGTGGAAAAACTATGTGTTTTGGTGTAAGGTGATACAAGAGAACCTATGGCGAAATTTAGGTGATAAACAAAGGAGTTTATGTATTCTAATGAGATTTGGTGACCTAGATTGTACTAGGAATTGTTAAGTGTAAAGATGTTGAAAGAAGGCGAATTAAGATGTTCTTAAGTGTTAATATGCCTTGGGCATAGTCTTGGAGGATTTAGAGATCAAATGGGTGTTTTAAACACACCAAGGTTATGTTATGTGAAGTGCTAAGTCTTGTGCAAGTTTTGGTGATCGAAGGAAAAATAATGCCTTGTGAAGATCTAAGGGTGGACTGGTGGAAAATAGAAGGAGTTGTGTATGGGAGGTGTATGTGAGAAATAATGCCTTTGGAATAGTGGTAATGGTGGTAAGGTAACATTTTGGTTAGTGGAGTTGTAGGCATGAAACTACCACTTAGAAAACCTAAGGAAAAATATTACAAGTGTTAAAATATGTTATGAGGAAATTGAGTAACAAGTTTGGACAATGATTTAAGGAGGTTTGAAGTGTCATTTTGGTATTAGAATATGCCTAAGTGCATGTGCGAAGTTTGGGTAAACAATGGGTGAAGAGAAGAAGTTGAACAAGGCTTGAAAATGCATAATATGGAATTCTGTAGCTTTGGTCCGGGACTTGGTTCCAGGTTAAGGTCCCGGACCACATACTAAAACTGGCCGACAGTTGCACAAACAGCATGGTCCGGGACTTGGGGTCGGTACAAAGACCCGGACCAATGCCAATTTACACCCGAGGGTTCATTTAAATGTTGGTCCAAGACTTAAGATAGGGACCAAGTCCCGGACCACTCTAGAAATGTTATTTAAGGTTAGAAAATGATATGTAATGATGGGGATTGGTAGGTAATGATGTTATAAGGTTGTTTAGGACATGTTAGGTGAGTTGTAAAGACAATTAAGTGGGTGAAAAGTTGTAGTAAAATGTAAAAGTAAAAAAAGTTAAAATATGAAGTTATTTAACTAGTTAACGGGGTAAATTATGAGCATTAGACTCTAAGCAATCATGTTACCCCTATGTTAATGAAAGTAATGTAATGATACCAGTTGTTCGAGAATTGTTCGAGGAACCTAGGAGGACACAATATAGTGGACCGTGGTGACAGGTATGGTTTTCTTGCAACCTGTGTCCTACCGGATTACACCGGCTTGTATGCCAATGTGTTTTTCTGAATCTTTGCCACCTTTTAAGATAAAAACATGTAACGAGGTTAAAGTTGTTTAATTATGTGGTGTGCGAAGTTCCGATACCGTTTAGCTTTAAATATATGCTAAACTAAACTAACCGACTCTAGGATTACATAATAGATCGGTATTTAGATTTAACGGCCCAAACCATGGGAACGTTCTAACCACGGCTATGCGTGAGTTAGTTATGTGTTGTTTGTGCGTGTTAGTATGTTCACTACCCTTGTGTGTGTCTAACTAGACCTAACCACTTATTTGTGAATTAATATACTAAGTCCAATAATGAGACTTCTGACAAGTGCTAACCGGGGAGTGTGGAGTCCGGTCATTCCGGCCACGCGTGTGAGTATGGGGGTTGTTGTCATGTCAGGTTCGACTCTCTCTGTATGTTATGGTTGTTTTCCCTTTTTGGTTCCAACCTTCCCTTTAGCTTAACTAAGGCTATTCTACTGACTCACGTCGGGCTCAGGGGCATACTATGTTTGTTCGGTGAGCTTGGATTACTATATCCGACGCACCTTGGGATTAAGTTATCCGTTCATCTAACAGGACGGTAACGAGTTATGTAACGAGCTTATCATGAGTTTGGCAGCATTCTCTAGGCTCTACAAGTGGACTAACTATGTTTGGGTCGGTTCTTAAAGAGAACCGTTCCCGTTATGTTATGTGTTATTGTTGTACTGCAATTCTTATTGCGATGTTATGTTGTACGTATGTTGAAACGTGAAATGAGTTGTTATGTGGGGTGTGCGGATCATGGATATGAATCCAGGTTATTATAAGACGAATTTGAGTATAACCCGACTAGTGGGTAGTGTCGTCTATTAAGGAAATAGCTCCATTAGAGGAGAAACCCTCTAGGGTTAAGGAACACAAAGAGTGAGTATCGAGTATAGATGTGTTGACTGTTTGTTGAGCCCCATTGTTGAGGGTATGTATTGTGTTATGTGTTTATAGTTTACATGCAAGATTTAAATATAATCAACCGCATGCTTAGACGACAATTAGTTGTGCGTGGCCCGGTAGTATGCGATCTGCACGATTACCATACCAGCATTGTGCTGAGCCCCTTGGGGAGGGGCCCTTTCTATCCTTCTTTTCAGGTACAAGGTGCTGGAAGCCGTTCGAGAGTAGGACGGGGTAGTTGTTGGTATATGAGTAGTTAATTAATTGGGTATGTATTGTAGGTGTAGTAAGACCGAAATTGTTGTCGGCATTAGTTTGTAAACACTCGGTACAGTTGAAATGTAAATGTATAGTGTTTGTTGGTAATGGGAAGAGGTTGTAACGTGTAGTTGCTCGGGAATCTGGTCCATCAGACCGATACAGTGTTTATGTATTTGCCTTGTTAGCCACGTGGGTGGCTAACGGCGTGTAACACCAACGAGTTAAGAAATGTGATGATGTATGTTTTCCGCTGCAAATGGTTATTAAGTGTGTTGTTGTAGTTGGGGTGTTACAGAAAAGAGGGAAGTATAGAGAATGATGAGGGGAGCAAGAATATGTAGTTATTTTTGTGATTGGAGCCCTAATGAAGCTTGGGCATGGCATTGAAGGCTTGAGCAACCATGTGAGAAGGAAGAAATCGGCTGCACTAGAGGAAGGAGAAAAAAACGGTAAAGGAAGAAGAAAGAGAGGAAAGAGAAAAGGAAAAGAAAAGTGAGGAAGAAGAGGGTGAGTGCCTTTTCTACTTTTCTTTCTTTCTTTCCTTTATTTCTTTCTAGCTTATTAGGTATGTGAGGGAGCTTATTTTTTTACTAAAAACCGGCCCCTCCTATGTGTACATGCTGGAGCGTTTTTCGTCTTTTACAGAAAACACTCATTTATTTACCCAGTTTAGCACTATTCACTAACCGGGCCGGTTTTTCGGAATTTTCTCATTTCTTTAATATTATTAGTTATTAAGCTTACATTAATGCTTAATTATTGTTATTTAATTATTTATAATTTTTACGGGTTCGTTTGACCTCTCAAAGTCACGTTTTCGGGTTTTCTCGAAAAACGTGCGCTAAAGCTCTATTAGCGTTTTAATACATTATTTTGGATCCGTTTTCTTCGGGAGTTACTCCCATATATTATTTAGGACTTATTAAGCCTTAGGAATCCATATTATACTCTAACTGAAGTCCCGTACCTCCTATGGTTATTTAACGCTTATTTAGCATTTTTCGCTTTTAAAGCGTTTCTTAATTTCTTTTGGATTTATTTTTCTTTTCCAATATTACTTAGGCGTCATTAGGCCCTTAAATACGTATTAGAATAATCTTAATCACTATATTTAAGTTCGGGGTATTTCAATCTATCCCCCTTAAGAAACTTTGTCGTCAAAGTTGTTCTAGGTTATAGGATTACTATACTTACTCATTCCTACATGTCTAATGCCAAAAGTCATACATTCTTCCTCCTTACCAATTCCCAAATCCATTATTCAGGTCTCTACATACTTTAATACCCCGGACCTAATAATGGTGATTTAATTACTCTAATAAAATTATTAAAGGCCTAATGGTGCCTAAAGAGTATTGGTAAAAAGAATAAAACCAAAAGCAAGAGAAAACGCTTGAAAAGCGAAAAACGCTAAAATGCGCATTAAATGAAAATAAGAGATATATGATCTCGTAAGGGTCCGAGATGGATTCCTAAGGCTTAGTTAGGCCTAATTAGTATACGGGAATGATTCCCGAAGAAAACGGATCCAAATAATCGATTAAAACGCTAATTAAGCATAAAAGCACGTTTTTCGAGAAAACCCGAAAACGTGAC
This sequence comes from Limonium bicolor, assembly GCA_023374045.1. Lineage (NCBI taxonomy): Eukaryota > Viridiplantae > Streptophyta > Magnoliopsida > Caryophyllales > Plumbaginaceae > Limonium > Limonium bicolor. Next base: position 44,915,877 of record CM041780.1, on the reverse strand, counting down.
TTTATGCGGTCAAACGGACCCGTAGAAATTATAGTTGATTAAATAACTATAAATAAGCGTTAATGGAAGCTTAATAACCATTAAAATTAATTAAACGGCAAAATTCCGGAAAACGGACCCGGTAAGTGAATAGTGACGAAACCGGGAGACGAAACGCGTTTAATTCGAAAAGACGAAAAAAAATGACCCGGGCTATTAATTAATGTGGGCCGGTTTTAATTAATATGTATACACTCATTAATAGCTTGTTAGCTAATTAGTAATGAGATGACAAAGAAATAAGTAAGTAAAGTAAATAGTGAATAGTAAAAGTAACTTAAATACACTCTCTCACTTCCTTCTTTCTTATTCTCACGTTTGCCCAGCCCCTGTTATTATCTTCTTCATCCTCTCCTCTGTTATGCGCGATTCCACAACACACCACCACCTCCATCTTCAATCTCCTCTAACTTGCTCATTTCTCCACCGAATCGCACAAAAATAGTACCGTTAGATTCGTATCGGCGAGGGCTACGTTTTCCACCCCTCAAATCTTGATTCCTCCATATTCACTTCCATGGGTGTTGGAGCTTTTGGAGCTTCAAGAGCTGATTCTAACTCTCCTCCACCTCCTTAATGTCCTGAGGTAATAATTAGTAAGAGCTTTGGCCATTTCAAGCTTGTTCTTGCAATTTGGGAAAATTTTCCTCACGTTGAAAATTTTCTCCCGTTTCAGCCGTGAGCACCTTGACCTTGTGGAGTGTTGGAAATGCTCCATTTGATTGCCAAGCTCTCCTTTTGAATACTCTAAGGTAATATCTAAGCTAGAACCTAAAAAACTAGTTCTTGAAATACTAGTTTTGTGAGGAGAAATTAAATTAATAAGCTTGATATATGTGTGTGGGGATATGATTGTAGTTGGAAATCTATGCTCCTTGTTTTGTTGTGAAAACAAGAAGAGAAAGATGGAAGGGAGAAGGAAGAGAGAAAAACAAAGGTAAAGCCCACCTTGTGTTGGTTTTTTTGCCTTGGGAAAACTTATGTTAGTGTTGTATAAACAACCTTGAACTTGAGTAGTAATGATACTACAATATTGTTAGTTGAATGAGAATGTTTAATGTGGTTTTAAGTGTGCAAACAAGCCTAGGAAACTAAGCTAGGCATATGTGTGAACCATGGGAATTCGGTGTGTTTATTAATGCCTAAACCAAACAGGTGTGAGAAGTGTTGTGAGCTGTTTTTGTGGTGAAAATGCTAAAGTAGACAAGTGCTGTCAAAATTTCCTTGGAGATTATGAACTTGGGTGTTTTATTATAAGGATGAAACTAGGTGTTTAAGAGGTGCTAAGTGAGTGGTTAATGATTTGGAAACCAAACTGAGGAGAAGTGTGTATGAGGAGTAGAAATAATGTCAATTGAAGTGCTGGAAATGGCATTATTGAATGGTAAAAGAGGGTACTAAAATCTGTTACAAGAAGTTAGAAGAACAAGAAAACTAGTTATGAAATATAAGTGATTTGGAGTGAATTAAGCATGGCTTAGTGAGTGGACTTGGTGACTAGTTTAAGGTGGTTTAGATGAGTAATTAAGTGCTAAACATGTAGATTATAAGTGGGAAAGATTAGAAAGACAATGGTGAAAGAATGAGGTTGTAACAGATTTGGAAAATGCCAAATCTGTAAAATCTGTAGCAGGGTCCGGGACCTAGTCCATGGACAAAGTCCCGGACCACCCCCTGTTTTCATACCGAGAGTTCAATGCCCACATTGGTCCGGGACTTAAGGTGAGGACAAGGTCCCGGACCACCCCATTTAAATTGGCCGAGACTGAACATTCAAGCTGGTCCGGGACTTGGGATAGGAACAAGGTCCCGGACCATGTGTTAAAAAACACCCGAGAGTTAGCTAATGCATTGGTCCGGGACTTAGGGTATGGACCAAGTCCCGGACCACCCCCAGAATCATGCCGTGATTGTTTTAAAGGTTGTAAATGATGGGGGTTTAAATGTTAATGATGTTATAAGATGTTAAGGCCTTGTTTGGTGACATGTAAAGGCCCTAGGTAGTGTGAGAAAATGTTAGAAGTGAGTGTGAAGTAAGAACTCAAATTAATAAAAGTAAAACCGAGATAACGGGATAACGGGGTAAGTACGGGAGTAACATTTAATTATGCTCCGTATGACCTTAGTATTAATAATAATGTTTGAAACGTTGTCAGAGAATCGTGTGTGACCCGAGCATGGTGAGATGACACGGTAAAAGTAAAAACCCCGGTGAAAGGTATGATTTTCTCATACTCCGCGTGCTAACCGAGTTACGTTGATTTGTGTGTTTGTGTGCCGGCTTAATCAAGATTAAAGCATGAAAATAATCCCTTGTTTGATTATGCATGCCATGTTGTATGTTGAATGAGCTAACATACTTGTATGCCGGTGTGGTCTAACATAGTGAATGGACCGACTCGTAGTGAGTAACGTTTGGCTAGAGACCCCTAGATCGGGTCGGTGCTTATGATAACGTAAACGTGCAAACACACAAACTATCCGTTAAAGTATAATGATGATGCAAACATATGAATTCCCTAGAATGTGAGGAGAAGTACGGGTTGAGTAAATACCCGATAATGGTTAGAAAACCACATTGAAACAATCCACGAAACAAATGAGAGTGGAAAGATAAGTGAACCTCCTTCAAGGGGATTTAAGATAGTTCAAAGATGCGAACTAGTGAAGAAGGTAAAAGAGACCTGAGGGATTAGTAACTCCCTTGAGACTGGTCGACCTCCTATATGAGGATTTTACCTGATATATGTAAATAACCGAAAGTATGAGCAAAGTATATATGGGTAACTCTTACATCCTAAGATTAACCAAACTTAAGTAATGTTCCCAAGGTCATTAGAAACATCGAGAGTGATGCTTCTAGACTAATACAAAATATTACTATAACTCCAGAGAGGGGTGTATGGGAATGTAAGTAGTCCGAGGGCAGTCGGGCCTAAGCAAAAGAGTTAGGAACTAAGAGAGAGTTTCGTGAGCTAGTTGAACCTTCCCACCATGCTAGACCCAGAGTAGGGTCGAAACCGGGGAAGTAAGACTATGCTAGAGAGCCATGAGTTTTGGCCTAAGTATGTATTAAGAGTATCAAGCGTGACGTAGGAGACCTGTAGCGTCTCGAGAATCTACAAGCTTGAGTATAATTAACCCAAGAGTGTGGGTGAGAAAACGAGTATAATTAACCCAAGAGTGTGGGTGAGATAATGAGTATAGATAACCCAAGAGTGTGGGTGAGATAATGAGTATAGATAACCCAAGAGTGTGGGTGAGATAATAAGTATAAGAACCTGAGAGAATGGATGAGTATAGTACGAGTAGCCCAGGAGAATGGTGTGTATATGAACAAGTAACCCGAGAGCGGGGATATAATGAATAAGTAACAAGGCAAGGTGAGGTATAACCCTCAAGGCCTAAGAGTAAGCAGATACAACTAACAACCTTGTTTGTTAGTTTGGAATTGTGTTCCGTGATTGGATGTAGATTCCTTGAGTAATACACATATATATTGTATTGCTATGATGCATGTTGTTTGACTAATGAACTCCATGTATATCCGACAAAAGTAGTCGGCGTACCCCGTTAGCGCTCGGGGTATGCGAATTTCATATGCAGCGTTAAGCTGAGCCCCTAGGGGTGATGTTTTTATTTTACAGGTACACCGAAGATGTTACCGTGAGAGTAGGATTTTATGGGGTGTTTAGATTTAATTACTTATGTATTGAAAGAGGTGTAATACCGAATATGTTGTCGGCATCCATATATTGTAGACTCGGTATAGTAAAGAAATGAAATGTGTTTTGTGTTAATATTGTGTAATCGGTTGTTCCAGTTCATCAGACCGTTACGGTATGTAAGGAAGGCCTGGTTAGCCATATGGGTGGCTATTGGCGTTGTTTCACCCCTCGTTGTAATTAGAGTTCCGCTGCGTGAGTAAGAGTAATTGGTGACAATTTATGAGGTAATGACGAGCTTAACGGTTGGGGTGTTACACATACATACCATGCAAATGTACAATGATTACTCCAATCCGCATTACATCCAACCATCTGGTTCTACCTTACAAGGTTTATACATACATACAGTGCAAAGCTATCCCCAAAGCAATGCAATACACATACATCCCCGCAGGCACTCAGGTCAACTAGACACAGGACTCCTCTATGTCCCGTTGCCCTTGGAATAATACAACGTGATACGCTACTATCATTCTCCTGTACAAGCTTCCAACCAATCCTTAATCTCTAGTCTAAGGGAATTTCTCTCCCAACTATTAATTAGAAATTTTTCTAAAACACAAAACTCCAATTTTCAATTTATATTCATTACTTCTATCCTATGCGTGATTCTTGTGACCACTTAAGGGGAGCTTCAAGAGTCATTCGACCCTGATGTGATCAGCATTAGTGTTGAACTATCTTTCCACCCCAATTTGTGTTCAGTTTCCCTTGATCTGATCAGGATCAAGTTCGACTTCCCACATCAGTTTCAAACAATTCAAATAATCCAATTTTTTTCCATTTTCAATCTTTTTACTCTTACTAGTCATAATTACAACTTCATACAACTTCAAAGGATGGAATTCAGTCCATCAATCATCCTCACTCTACTTCCATACTTTACTTCGAGATTCAATGCCTACGACCTCATTTCATTAACTTTCGTTACTTTCATCCATTACTCTCCATCATCTCAAATATTCTAACTGAGAAAAGCAATACTTATGAAATCCAGTCGTCCTCAATTTACTTCCATTGACTTACCTACGAATACACTACTCGTGGGCTCCATTCATCAACTACTCTCAATCATTTTGTACTACTCCTTTAAGAAATACAATACTTGTGGAGCTCCGTCCACTACTCATTCTCAATTGTCTCACAACCATCACCTAGAGAACTCAATTTTCTCTAGGTTCTACATCAATTTTATACAGACTCATGCTATGGTATTTGCATCTCTCGTGCCTAATTACCACAATTACAATATGAATGAATACGTATGTTTATTTAACATAAGTACCACTCATCAAATCAATTCTTATTTGTGCTATGCACATTATAGTTTATGTGTTTATTCATGAAACTAACATTACGCGTTTTGAAATACCCCAAACCTAAGTATTCTAAGTAAACATCAATTTATGAGGTAGTAAGGCTAAAATATGCCTTAGAAAGATTGGTAGACAATTTAAACCAAGGAAACTTAAGAAATGCCTTAAGGGCAATTAAGGCAAAAATGTGCTCTAAGCTTGGAGAGACTTGGGTGAGTACCCCAAATATCATGCTAAGACCTTAGTAATATCCTAATGGTCATTTTAAACCAATTAGAAGAAAAACCAAGCTCAGAAACAAGCTTAAACACAAAATGTGCTTTAAGACTCCTTAAAGCACCTTTTTGAAAAATTGTCTTAGAAATGGGTTTTGAGTGGCTAAGTGCCTATGATTACATCTTAATCAACATGTGTACTAATTAGTATCACATTGGAAGTCTAAATGAATGGGAAACCAAAATTTTCACAAATTTGTGCTCTAATTTGTGAATAGTGCCAAATAGTGCCTAGTTTAGTCTTTAATCAACTTAGTTTTTATTAATTGGTCAACAAAGGCCAAAATGCCCTTATTTAACAAGGGGGCCGATTTTTGAGAGTGGTGAGTCACCACATGAGTCATCCCAACTTAAGAAAAGAGAGGAAATAAGTAAAGTTACTATTTGCTTTATAAAACAAATATCTCCTTATAAGCTACTTTTCCTCTTCTCTCTCTCTCTTTATTTCTCTTCTTTCCACCGGTTTTCTTCTTCCTCTTCTCTTCCAAGGAAAACGTGAAGCTCCATCCATGGCTCCTCACCTCATTCACTTGCCAATGCAACTCCAAGCTCCAAATCCAAACAATTGCATATTTGTCTTAGTTAAGTCAAGGCCCTCCTTTCTATCTTTTCAAACCATTGAAGGCTCCATTTCGTGCCATGAGAAAAGTCCATTGATAGAGAGAATCAAGTTTTGAAGAGCTTTAGCTTCTCCATCCTTTCAAGGGAAGGAAAATGTAAGAAAACCATGTTTCCACCACTTCTTCTCCATTGCCGAAAATCTCTTCTCATGGGGGCTTTGTTTTTTTCACCTTGAACTAGCTTATTTTCATTCACCAAGGACTAGTGGAGGTCCCTCTTGATTCATGCCCAAGTCTACTTTGAGACTCCAAAGGTAATCATCCACTTTTATACCTTAGAACACATTTTTAACCTAGGGTTTACTCCTTAAGATTAGTGTATTATTTAGCACTCATGAGAGCCAATGTATATTGATTAGAACATTGGCAAGGAAATTTAAATGGTGGCCAAATTTCCAAGGGAAGAGCCTAAGGAGAAAGTTGAGAGAAACTTGAGAAAAACAAGGTAAATTGCTTACCCAATGGTGGTTTAAGGTTTAAGGATGGTATTTTAGATAAGTACTAATGTAGCTTAAAGCTTACATTATGTAATGGGTTATATAACCTAGGAAAAAGAATTTAAACAAGCTTATGAACTTGTGACTAAGGAGCCAATGGGAATGAGTTAGTAATATAAGTTTAAGATGGATTTTAGAGCATTATAACTACTATGAGATTGATGGGTGTTTTGCAGGTTGCAAGCTTTTATATGTGGGAAATTCAGTGTTTAAGCTTAAGTCATTTAAGGCCTAAGAGCCATGTCATTTAAGAGCCTTAGTGCTATGCAATTTAAGACTATTGCATTATATTGAGTTTGTTGTGAATGAGTTGTTTTTTGGGTGAGAAAATAAGATGAGAAGACTATTGTGTGAGTTGGTTGAATGAGGAAAACAATGCATTTTGGCATGAATAATACTAGGGAAGCTATGACGAATTTGAGTAGAAACAAAGTGTTTAAGAGGTAGTGGGGAGTTAATATGCCCTAGGGTAACTAGGGATCATTAAGAGAATTTGAGTGGAAATGAGTTACTAAGTAGTTCTTGAGGTTTAGTATGGCCTAGAGATGTCTACGAGGAATTAAAGGATTGGTGGGTGTATTAAATACACCATAATCATGGTATGAGGAATGTTAATACTTGAGGAAATAAAGTATAATGTTTTGAGGTGATCTAGGTATGAACTTGAGAATATAACAATAAGGTTTTAGTTTAGATGGTAATAAGTGGACTTAGGTGATGGAAGTGAAAATTGAAGGAGAATGTTGTCGAATGTCGTGGAAATTGACTAGGAATGTATAAGAGTGTAAGATCATGAGAATGGGGAGTAAATTGAGTAAAAGAGATGTAGATGTCTAAGGAGGGTGTACGAAGGTTAAGGCAAAGAAGAACAAGGTTAAGGTGCTAAGAGGATGACAAGAAATGTATAGGTAAGTTCATGAGTTTAGGTTGATGAGCAACAATGGAAAGAGAGGAATTTGTGCATGGATATGCAAGATGACTTGAGGAAGTTTTGGTAAAATTGAGGATGGGGATGATGTTTATGAAGTGCTCAGACTGTTATAGAGGGAACACTTGGGTTGGTTGAAGTTTTGGTATGGTTATAAGTTAGAAATGTAAGGAAATAAGTGCTAAGTGTTAGGAGTTTTTAAGCTTTCGTACTTGTTTCCGAAGATCTTTGGAATTGTTTTGCGAGTTTGGTTCAGTTCTAGGTTTTTGAGTGCCTCTGGTATTAGGCCATGGGGGACTTGTGAAGAAGTTTGGAGTCAATTGGGAATTTAAGAACAAAGGTCTGGAGCAGACCGACCTTGGGGACCGGACCTGCAAGGTCGGTCGAGCCCAGTTTACACTACAGGAAAAGTTTCTGGAATGGACCGACCTTGGGGACCGGACTTGCATGGTCGGCCGGGCTTGAATTTTAGGTATGGATTGAGTCTCTGGAATGGACTGACCTTGGGATCGGACTTACAAGGTCGGTCATGTCTAAAATTTTGTACGGGGATTGGTCTCTGGAACCGACCGAACTTGGGACCGACCTTGACAAGGTCGGTCGGGCTTAAATTTTCAACGGGAAAACTCTCGGGAATGGACCGACCTTGGGGACCGGACTTGCAAGGTCGGTCGGGGTAAAATTCTCAAACGGCAATAAGTTCTGGAATGGACCGACCTTGGGTAAGGTCGGTCGGTAGGGTCGGTCGACCCTTAAGTTGTAAAAAAAAAAAGAAACCCTAAGAAAGTTTAGAGGTATTGATGGTACCCCATTAAGAGGGCATTGATGATTAGAGGTATAAAGACCTAAGGGATTAAATTAAGTATAAACTTAAAAGTTTAAGGTTAAGCTGTAAGAATAAGTTGTAAAACTTAAGAGGTGTTAGGTGGGGAATTATTATGGGTTAAGTAAGTTAATTAAGTTGAATTAGGTTAAGTGATTAACAACCTAAAACTGAATCAATGTTTTAGGACTTGAGAGTTGGACACCGGAGGAGAGTAAGCAACCAAACGACCAACGGTGAACGGTACAGTTCTCCTTGTGACCTGCTTGCTAACGAGGTGTCCCTCGGCTTGTGTGCTATTTGTTTTTGTGTGCTCACTAAACAAGATAAAGCATGCAACCGGAACATTATGATTGTTGTATTGTTGTGTGATGTTTGAAAACTAACACAACTTACCGTGAGAACTTACTAACCAACGTTTAGTAAGGAATTGAGTGAGACTAAGGAACGCTCCCTAATATTAGTTTGTTAGAAACCGAAAGAGGTTTAACCAACAAACATTGTCTTAAGACTTCTACTAACTGGTACTTGGGGGGAGTGAGGAACCCGGGACTGACTCCGGTCATGCATGCTAAGGAAAGGGGGTCGGTATCTAAAGCAGATCCGACTTCCGCTTAAGGACTTGTCTTCGGACTTGTAGCCTAGGGTCGGTTGACCGGCTCAACTACATTGGACATCCAGTCCAAGGTAGGTGGCTTTAAGATGGCGTGGGGGGATCTAGCCTACATCCCCAACAATTTAAGAATGTTGTTTGTTGCCAGTAAGTGTCCTGCTGCTAGCTAGGGTTAACCAAGCCTTACAAAAATAAAAAACGAACTAAGGGTTAACCAGTTCCCAATGAGAGAACGGTTAGCATATATAAGATAAGGTTGAGATAAGTTGCAACTATTCCTATTTAAAGGATGGTTTGCATTATAAGACTGAGATAAGCTACTTCCATTCCTTTTAAAGGATGGTTGTTTTCTAAGACTAAGATAAGACTAAGATGGAGGTAAGATAAGGATGGACTAAGATTAAGAGGAAACGTAACTTAAGGAGAGAAATAATTGACAAACTAATTAAGGGAACGCATTTAAGGCATTCATTGTGTTTGAACTTTGATTGTTCATAATTGGTCTGTTGTTTATTGCACTTTCTATTATGTTGTGCATCTAATCAACCTCCATGCTATCGACAATTAGTCGTCGTAGCCACGTTAGCTTGGGGGCCATGAGAGGATCGTACCAGCATTCGTGCTGACCCCCTTTGGGGGATGTTTTTACTACACAGGTGAACGTCAGGAGGCGGCCGTCACGAGAGTAAGATGGGGTACAAGCGTTACGGGTTAAGTGTGGCCTACGAGTTGTGCATGTACACTCGTATGGCAATTTGAGTTAGTAAGATGTATAAGTTGTGAGGGATTGTAAGAAGGATATGTATTGGTTAAGATTTGTATGTACTAATGTTCGGTATATTCTGTCAGTCAGACCGTGGCAAGGTCCTGGAGTGTATTGAATTCCGCTTTGACATGTATATACATGTTGTTAAGTTGCGAATCCACATTTGGATTGAGATGGGGTGTTACAAAAGTGGTATCAGAGCGTAGTTACGCTCTGAAGACAAGAAATACCGAACTTAGGTGAATACTGAGGTTGAGTTTGAGTTATGGGTTAAGGGTTGAGTGATAGAGTAAGAGGTGCGTTAGTTAGGACTTCCCGGTATTTACCGGATATCCATAGTACCTAAACCCACCCTCCACATCCCTAACCCTGAATACGTGGAACAAACACCAGAGAGAAGAAAGCCTTCTCTTACTCGGGAAAAACCCGGTCTGGCAGTTAGTTAACAGTAAGCGATACGAGAAACATCTTGTTGAACAACAGTTCACGGGAACTTGAACCTTTTAATTGGAGCGCAACGTGGAGATAGGCGCTGCCAATAGAATTTTACCAGTAAGATAACGGAAATTGCCGGCAACATGGGTCGACATGCTACGCAGTCGAGTTACCCCACCATACCAATGATAAGAAAAGCACTACGAGTGCAATGGAAAGGAAAAGATAAGCGACATGAGTACCGGACAGTGGTTCGAATGAGCATAACAGTGGGATAATACATAACATGATAGTTAAGATTACTTGAAAGTACAGTTAGAAACGGGAACTCCAAACCCCATACAATGAGGAAGATTATAAAACCTGGTCGACATAGCACAGACAACGCTAAAAACGCATACAAACTGTATACCGGAATAGGACTACGATGTAGTGCCTAAAGGGGAATCATTACTTAGTAACCCCGACATAATGTGTGGAAACGGGAGCGAGAGTCAAGACATGAGTAAATAACAAGGGGTTCCCTCGGAAAGGGGAGCGCCCTGTTGAGTGACGGTACTGTCAATCGAACAGGAGACTGCCAGATGGCTAGTTATCCAAAATAAGGGAACATCCAAGGAGTCCTGAGGGCTACCAATTACATGGAGATTAGGTGGAAGTACCACTACAGACACACACAGTACCGGAAGCCCATCTTGCATGGCGCACTTGCCACAGCAAGTGCTACCACGATTAAGCTACACAGAGAGCCATCATGGCAAGATAACAGAACACTACAGTTGTAGTACACACTAATACCGGATTGTAAATCAATAAGAACGGGAGAATGAGACCTTGGAAGGGCCTGACGGCCTGACCATGATGAGAGGAGTGGATACACCAGTCAGTAGGGAGCCGAACTTGGACAGAACACTAAACGGTATAAATATCAGCAATGGTACAACCTACCGCAGTAACAACTGACAGAACGGGTAAGAACACCAATCCCGAACCTCGAAGAGAGGAACCTAGGAGATCGCTCAGTGATCCGAGCAAAACACTATGTAAGGAATAACATACAAAGAATGTATTACGGAATACAATGGAGACTGTTGACACAACGACTTTCAACAAGAATGGGATAAGACTCCCAGATTGATCACTAAGAATACCAGTAATAAGCATTCTTCAATGAAGATGTTGGAAAACCCAGGAAACAAGGATAAAGGAAATGAACGTAAGTTATAACCTACTAAGGATTAAAGACGTACAACCCTGGAAAAGGAGCAAACTGATGAATGACAATTAATACTGTTTGTCTAACTCATTAACACCCAAGTATAACTTATCATTGACGGGTGGCGTAGTCAACGGAAGTTGAACGAAGCGTTGAGATGGAAGCATAGGATGATAGGATGATATCCAACTTGGACACCGTAAGGCAAACACCTAATATGAACTTAGCCTTGATTGCTAAAAGACATAAGTCTAATAGAACAACAGTATTTTCGAGGACACTAAGTAACCTCAGATCACCTGAATAACTTCCATAGCAGGAAGCAGGATGCAGCGACTTACCATGAAACCCGATACTACATTTAATATGTAACTTAACGGTGGATAGTGTTCAAAGGACCAGAAGCTTATGAGGATAACCTACAGATGAGTAAGAGTACAAGTAATGAACTGAGGCATTAAGCACTAAGAGCCTACGAGCCAAGGATGTTAACCACATCAGAGCCCGAGGCACAGTAAGTTGTAAGAGAGCTTATTTAAGCCACGAAGGAACTACAATTCGTAGATATGAACGGTTACCAAACCTATAACTTAGATTGTGGAAAAAATTGCCAGGAAAAGGCACCAATGAGAATAATGAGATAGTACATTGGCAGGGGCGGAGAACGAACCATGCCTTTTAGGGTGGGGATACCTCTCCTTGTTGTGAGGCCAAGAGTGGGAATAAACCCCTCAAAAAGGGCTTTCACTTATTAGAGAAATAATACGTTTGTTAGAGAATGGAAACTGTAAACCTTGAAATTACCTTAGAACACACCAGATACACTTGAGTAATAAGGAAGGCTGCAGAGCCAGACCTCATATCCAACACCCAGGATTTAAGAATCAGTAATCATCAGAGATAAACATGGTGAGTGCACAGAATGGCATGTCAAGAGACTAACGCTCAGAAGAGCTTGTGAGTAAACGGATGACTTCTTCAGTAACCGGTAAAATTACATGGTAGATAACATCATAAAGGATGAAAGAATGTGAGAAAAAAAATTAGCCTACTTATGAACCTGAGATTGAAGCAGAACACCTTCGTATTAAGAGATAACCATTTTACAGCACGGGATGACAACCGCCAAACACCGAAATTAGAGAACTCCCAGTATGTTTACACCAAGTAGGGATTGAATATAAGATAAGATGTTAGAGTAAATGAGTAAGTAGTTGCGCCATCAATGGGCAACATGGTAAAGGCCAGCTACCACGGTAGTACTGGTTGTGAGTACAATATTTATATAAGGGGATTAAGTCATGGTGCGCTGTAAAGCGACCGTTATGTATAAGCCGTCAAATATTGACACTGAGGCAATTAAATTTATAAGCTAAGACCGATATAAGTAAGGAAATAAGATGGTAGACGAACTGTGCATTGATGCCAGTAGTCTGGACCTGGTTAGGTAAGATTTCACAGGAAGCACACTACCCATTCCTTAAGAAACTGGAAGTGCATTCCTAGTAGAACAAAAATGAGAAAGAAGATAAGAGGCTCTATGGAAAGAGACCTCAATTACTAAGAGACCGATGATAAGTGTGAAACATACAACTTTTTAGGGTTTAAATACCTTATAATTTGTAACAATTCAGGCAATGTTTCTCACTTATTATGTGTTTTTCCTAAGATTGATGCTTTGATAAGAACTGATGTGTTATATATGTTAAATACAGGAAAAACCCAGGAAATAAAGATTATACATCATAAGGAGTACAACACAACAAACGGGGAACAAATCAGGAGAAGAGACAAAAATTGGTCTTGTCCGGATCAGTTTGGCCGGACACAAAGCCGGACATCTCTTGTCCGGATCTTTTGGGCCGGACGCAAGCCGGACGTGACTAAAATTCCAGATCCGAGAGTTCGCGTTTCAGATCTAAAACTCTGTGTCACGTCCGGATCCGGACACGATCCGGACGTCACACAGAATTGAAAAATAAAAATGCACGTGGCAAATTATCGAGCACCGAACAGACAGTCGGCATGGAAACACGGGAGCGGCGCACTGCAACAATTATTAACTACGCTCCATCCTCAATCAATGCCTCAATCAAGCTACCCTTTACCAAACTTCCACTAATCTGTGTTTCCCTTCTAACCCTATATAAACCTTCTCCTGCCTTCATTCCAAATCGCACTTGACTTCACAGTCTCCTCTCCTCTCTACTACTCCATCTCCATTCATCAGCTTCCTCCACAAAACTGCATCGTTCACTCACATACTTCTTCATTCATAAAACCTCTCCATACTCTGCACATCTCATTCACGATTCAGCCCAGTTCATCTTCATCCTCGCTAAAATCCCCCCGTAATCACTCGCGCTCACCCACAAACACATTCCGCATCTTTTTCACAGAATTTAGCCGTGTCCGACCCTTGTCCGGATCGTGTCCGACCCTTGTCCGGATCGCGTCCGACCCGGTTTATCCGGACACACCTATTTTACCCTTGTCCGGATCGCGTCCGACCCGGTTTAGCCGGACACACCTATTTTACACTTGTCCGGATCGCGTCCGACCCTGTTGATCCGGACACCTCACAAAACTCACCAAAACTTCCAATTTCGCCCCATTTCACCCAATTCACTCCATTATCACCAAGATCAACCTTCAAGCCAGGATAGCGCAAGGACAAAGGACGGAGCGAGCAAGAAGATCTTCGTAACAGATGATTTCTTCTAACTCTCTCTCATTTATTATTATAATCACTATGTCTAGCTAAGAGGATTTACTCTAGGGGAAGGGATGTTGTAATTAGTTAAACTCTGCATTATTTTGCTGCTTGTTGAGACAATTTGGATTGTTCAGGTTAATGCTTTTAAAGTGCTTTTAATAAACGTCATGAATTTATTATAAGCCCTCGAATCATGTTATGATCAGATAAGGTGATTAGCATTGATGGTCCTATTAACCTGTTACCTGTGATAATTGCAATCGGATAGATTACTTTAGTCACTAGGAGCTTTAGTCCGGATTAAAACCAGACTAGTAATTCTGTGCAATAAAACCATCTAGATATACTTACTAGGTCTAGACTAGAACTACATGCCCTGTCTAGATGAGCTATCTGGAATTAAGACTTAATACAGAATAGATAATTGAGAATTACAAGCCGATCCAAGTCTCCACTTAAGCAGTAGAATATGCAGAACCTAGCTAGTGAAACAACTCCCTGAACCTAGAGTACCGTTCACACTCCCAAAACCATCACTTTAATTTATCTGCTATTTACTATTCTTGTTATTTATTTGCAACCCAAAACCAAAACAAAACCCCCTTTTTGAGTTAACCATTACCTAAGGCTAGACTTACTTATCGAGTCCCGTGGATTGACACCCCGGTCGCTTCTTTAATTACTATACTATTTCGACCGGGATTTTTGCAACCTGACGATCTTTTGAATTATTGAATTCTAGGATTATTTCTTAGCTTTTAATATATCAAATAAATCGTTTGCAACCGAATCAGTACGGGATACAGAAAGAACTAGAGCATACCATACTTAAGAACACAGTAAATAAATTTCCCTTGATTAAGTTCAAGAAGAACAATAAATGTTATCATGGAACGATGAAGAGGAGATCGACAACAGAATACTTCATAATTAGCAATAGCTAAACGTGTGACGAACACTATGAGTTTACTAAAACGAGACGTGGGACGACTGCACCCCACAAGGGCTTGCAGGCCTAACACGCTCATTTATGAGTTAGTTGGGTAAGTAGTAATGTACCAGTAAGGTACCCCATGCATGTAGACGAGTGGTGTAAGGAACACGGGAAGTAGTCGACTCCGTACCACGGACAACGACGCAAGATCAGACAAGAGCAGCTACTACCGCAAACAGTCGAAGAGAAGAATTCAGTTGAACCAACAACACAAAGGAATTAGAGAACAAATAATTAAGAACTATGAAGTGCGAAGAGCACGAATTGTTAAGCACAGACATTGGACATGTCTTAAAGTGTTAAGGATAAGACTATAAAGCGCAATAAGCACTAAACAGTAGTTTCAGATTAAGGGTCATCCTCAGACCAAAGGTCAGTTGGGGAGAACAATTTAGACATTCGAGAAAACACTAAGAGTATGAACATAAGATCTTCAAGGAGAATGGATAGACGAGTTACAACTCATTAAGGCCGTGTATATAAAAAGATAACACGTGTCCACTGAGAGACCAATATTCCTAAACTGTAAGGAGGCAGAAGGATATACAATACTATGAACGATTAGAAAGGCAATTAAGCCTAAGATTATCAGAGTCACGCAGCTGAAGCTAGCAGACCACTACCTTTGAGATTAGACCAAACTAAGTTAAGAAAATGGTATAAGTACCGTTAAGAATCCTCGATACAGTGACTAAGCCATTAACATAGTTATGACCCTCTGATCCAATTATAAGTGAGATAGATGACATGGAAGCTAGAATGCTTGGTAAGAATTAGACATCTTGAACTTATGTTCAAGGATGATATAATGTTGATTACATGGGCGTAATCCATTTTAAGGGGGGTAGAGTGAAAACCGCTTAGCGTATGTTACATAAACTACGGTGTTCGTAGCACAAAAGAATTTGAGAATATGTTTTACATAAACATTTTGAGATAAATCATGGCTATTGCACACAGAAGATGTGAATACCATACATATTAAGTACCTATCTTGTTAACTCCGGTGTGAGTACAAGTTAAGAGAATTAAGGAAGAGGATTAAGGAGACTTAAGAAATAAGGAATATATGAGGTATGAGTCGATATGAGACTATGTGTGAGATAAGAATAAGATAACACTATGGGATACTGTTCGATATGAGTATGAGTTAGGAAATAGTAATGCTATGTGGTATAAGACGGTGAAAGTTGGTATGAGACTGATATAGAACTTAGTAGGAATTTAAGTCCTGAGGTAAGTACTAAGAGATGAATTGGGAATGTAGATGGACTGAGTCCACACCTTGGAGATGTAATGATTACGACTAGAATCACTAAAAGATAGAAAATCGGACATGAGTGAATTATTTGATGTTTGAAAATGACGTGGGAGGTGGAACTTGATTTTCTAGGGATCAAGGGAAATCGAACATAAATTGGGGTGGAAGGATAGTTCTACACTGATGCTGATCACATTAGGGTTGGATGATTCCTAAAACTCCCTACCAGTGGTCACAATTAAATCACACCATGGATAGAGGCATTGGAATAAAAAGAAATTGGAGTTGATTGTATTTTTAATTAGAGGAATTATTCCTCACATGACCTCGTAAAAAGGATTACCTTTTTACTGAGTCTCGCCCATGAAGTCGAGGACGCACGAGCCTTTGTCTTCGGACCGGTGACATGGGGAGAGCAGAGTGTTTTGTATTCTGGCCCATGGTGACAAGGACGAACGAGCCATTTTCTACGGACCGGTGACATAGGAGAATACGTTGGAAATTATGTGAATGTTTTAATCATCAAAAGGAACAAAGGGAATGTTGAGTGCTATACATGCTTAAGCGTGTTGTGTGATATTTAAGTATAAGCATATGGTGGATCTAATGATTCAATGAGTTTAAGTGTACATAAGTATGATCTATATGATCTATGGAATGAGGTAAGACATGTATTCTAATAAGATAAGATGCATGGGAACTTTGGGGACAAAGTTCTTTTAAGGGGGGTAGATTGAAATACCCCAAACCTAAGTATTCTAAGTAAACATCAATTTATGAGGTAGTAAGGCTAAAATATGCCTTAGAAAGATTGGTAGACAATTTAAACCAAGGAAAACTTAAGAAAATGCCTTAAGGGCAATTAAGGCAAAAATGTGCTCTAAGCTTGGAGAGACTTGGGTGAGTACCCAAATATCATGCTAAGACCTTAGTAATATCCTAATGATCATTTTAAACCAATTAGAAGAGAAAACCAAGCTCAGAAACAAGCTTAAACACAAAATGTGCTTTAAGACTCCTTAAAGCACCTTTTTGAGAAATTGTCTTAGAAATGGGTTTTGAGTGGCTAAGTGCCTATGATTACATCTTAATCAACATGTGTACTAATTAGTATCACATTAGGAAGTCTAAATCAATGGGAAACCAAAATTTTCACAAATTTGTGCTCTAATTTGTGAATAGTGCCAAATAGTGCCTAGTTTAGTCTTTAATCAACTTAGTTTAGTTAATTGGTCAACAATGTCCAAAAATGCCCTTATTTAACAAGGGGGCCGATTTTTGAGAGTGGTGAGTCACCACATGAGTCATCCAACTTAATAAAAGAAGAGGGAAATAAGTAAAGTTACTATTTGCTTTATAAAACAAATATCTCCTTATAAGCTACTTTTCCTCTTCTCTCTCTTTATTCTCTTCTTTCCACCGGTTTCTTCTCCCTCTTCTCTTCCAAGGAAAACGTGAAGCTCCATCCATGGCTCCTCACCTTCATTCACTTTCCAAATGCAACTCCAAGCTCCAAATCCAAAATAAATTGCGTATTTGTCTTAGTTAAGTCAAGGCCCTCCTTTCTATCTTTTCAAATCATTCAAGGCTCCATTTCGGTGCCATGAGAAAACTCCATTGATAGAGGAGAATCAAGTTTGAAGAGCTCTTTTGCTTCTCCATCCTTTCAAGGTAAGGAAAATGTAAGAAAAACCATGTTTCCACCACTTCTTCTCCATTGCCGAAAATCTCTTCTCATGGGGGCTTTGTTTTTCACCTTAAACTAGCTTATTTTCATTCACCAAGGACTAGTGGAGGTCCCTCTTGATTCATGCCCAAGTCTACTTTGAGACTCCAAAGGTAATCATCCACTTTTATACCTTAGAACACATTTTTAACCTAGGGTTTACTCCTTAAGGTTAGTGTATTATTTAGCACTCATGAGAGCCAATGTATATTGATTAGAACGGTAACACCCCCAAACACTGGCCTAGGAGTTAGGGGTATTACACGCCGCGTATTATTACATAATAACGCAAGGCTCTAATAAACAGACTTATACAAATAATCAAATAAGGCCCAAACGAATACTTGAATAAAGTATAAACCAAAATGATGTCGTAACATCTCAAAGTCATAACAGAACCCACCAAAACGAATATCAAAAGCAAGAGCTAACTGAAGAGGCCCAAAGGCTCAAATTCAAATACAAAGTCTCCGAGAACGAAATAACAAAACAAACTAACTCCAGAGCTGAGCAAAGTGATCCTCGCTGATCAATCTTCAATGTTAGATAAAGTAGGGGAATGAGCACACAACTATGCCCAGTAGATGACAAACTTCATCAACCAGCATGCTCAAAACATTTATAGAATGTTAACAAATCAGAAGGAGTCAAAGGAATCCATAAGCATGTCAGAAAACAGAACAGAAGTCCATACAATAGAGGACTAAACAGAGTCAGAAGCAGACAGAAGCAGAAAACAAAGTGGGACACTAGTTGATCACAGCATACAGACAGAACAAGCAACCAGCTCGTGAACAGAACGAGGAAACCTCACTCGTAAACAGAACAGGTGAAAAACACCCGTGAACAGAACGGGGAACATCACCCGTGAACAGAAGGATCCTACATAGCGCACTACGAGACAGTGAGACCAGCCATCCAAAGGTTCAGACACAGAGATAACTAGGTCCCAAAACAGAAGCTTAAAACCATTAAGCATGTGTGCACCAAAGGCACCAGAGAGCACATAAAATAGCTTGGAAATTAGAAGGGGAATCCAACCCCGCAGATGGAAGTCAAAACGGAGCCCAAACGGGCAAGTTACGGTCAAAACAGAGGCATGTCCGAACTTGTGTCCGGACATCAATGTTCGGACACGAGTCGAGACTCAGAAGTCGAAACCAGACAGATGTCCGAACATGTGTCCGAACTACGAAGTTCGGACACAGGTCGAACCTTAAAAGAGTAGAAGAGATAGAGGTGTCCGAACATCAGTGTTCGGACTGATGTTCGGACGCTTTTCGGAAAACAAACACGCGTAGTGTCCGAGCTTGTGTCCGGACATCAATGTTCGGACACAAGTCGAAGCCAAAATCAGAGAACGCAGAAGGCTGTGTCCGAACTTCAAAGCTCGGACAGAAGTTCGGACACAGCGAAAACTTCAGAAAATTAAAGCGCAACAGGGTATGTCCGAACGTCCAAGCTCGGACAGACGTTCGGACACACCAAAAACTCAGAAAAACAGAGGCGATTTCACACAGAACGCAGCACCAAAACAATGTCAAAACATGATTAGTTTGCAGAAAACAACCTTGGGGGTTTGTAAGCATTAAAACGGTGTTAAACAGACAGTTCACAAACACAATTCATAATCCAAAGACAGAACGCATTCAGAAATCAGAACCAGAACGAAACTCCCCAAGGCCGAACACACTAGCCGAATCCATAAGCCACCTACCTCAATTACAGCAGAGACGACCCACAATCTGAACAGCAGAGCCCAAACCACAGCAGAATCCGAAAAGCAAACCGGTGACACAATCCAAAATGCTGCACAACCTCTGAACAGAACACAATTGCAATCCCTAAATCAAAAACGCAACTAAACCCCAAAACTGAAACTGCAACCCAAAACTCACCTGAATCCGACGTTGAAATCACAGACGGAGCCACTCGTAGAAGAGAATTAACAGGGACGCAGGAGTTAACGCTGTATCACAATTCAAATTGCAGGGGCAATCAGAATGGGGAAAACTCAGGAACCGAAGAATCAAAGAGAGAGCAATCACAACCCTACCTCGAAGAACCAGCAATTCGCAAAGACTGGCAATCCACAGTGGAACCTTGACAGTAGAATAATGGGGCTTGAATAATCGAGAGAAGGAACGGCGCTGAGAGAGAAGAGAGAGAATGTTATAACCCAAAGTTCATAGCGTTTTATTTCGTTGGATGTAAGCAGAGGGATAAGGTGAACTTTTCCCTTCTAATGAATTTTGGTAAGTATTAATTAACTCTTTGGTTAATTAATTCTCACACCCTACACCGCGATCAGATCGTTCTCTCATTTGACAGTTCCCAGCCTTCTTCTCTCTCTTCTCTCTCAGCGCCGTTCCTTCTCTCGATCAGTCATGCCCCATTATTCTGCTGTCAAGGTTCCACTGCGGATTGCCAGTCTTTGCGAATTGCTGGTTCTTCGAGGTAGGGTTGTGATTGCTCTCTCTTTGATTCTTCGGTTCCTTAGTTTTCCCCATTCTGATTGCCCTCTGCAATTTGAATTGTGATACAGCGTTGACTCCTGCGTCCCTGTTAATTCTCTTCTGCGAGTGGCCCCGTCTGTGATTTCGACGTCGGATTCAGGTGAGGGTTCTGTTGCAGTTTTGGGTTGCAGTTTCAGTTTTGGGGTTTAGTTGCGTTTCTGATTTAGGGATTGCAATTGTGTTCTGTTCAGAGGTTGTGCAGCATTTTGGATTGTGTCGCCAGTTTGCTTTTCGGATTCTGCTGTGGTTTAGGCTCTGCTGTTCAGATTGTGGGTCGTCTCTACTGTAATTGAGGTAGGTGGCTTATGAATTCGGCTTGTGTGTTCAGCCTTGGGGAGTTTCGTTCCGGTTCTGAATTCGAGTTGTGATCTGTCTTGAAATTGTGATTGTGAACTGTCTGTTTAAATGCCGTTTTAACACCTACAAACCCCAAGGTTGTTTTCTGCAAACTTATGATGTTTTGACATTGTTTTGGTGCCTCTGTTTGTGTAAAAATCGCCTCTGTTCACTGTGTTTTTCGGCGTGTTCGAACTTCCGTCCGACCTTGGAAGTTCGGACATGCATCGTTGCGCTTTAAATCTTCTGGAGTTTTCACTGTGTCCGAACTTCCGTCCGAGCTTTGAAGTTCGGACACAGCCTTCTGTATTCTCTGATTTTGCCTCGACTTGTGTCCGAACATGGATGTCCGGACACAAGTTCAGACTTTACGCGTGTTTGATTTTCAAAGAACGTCCGAACATCTGTCCGAGCTTTGATGTTCGGACACCTCTGTCTTTACTACTGTTTTGAGGTTCGACTTATGTCCGAACTTCATAGTTCGGACACATGTTCGGACATCTGTCTGATTTCGACTTCTGAGTCTTGACTCGTGTCCGAACATTGATGTCCGGACACAAGTTCGGACATGCTACTGTTTTGACCTTAACTTGCTCGTTTGAGCTCCGTTTTGACTTCCGTCTACGGGGTTGGATTCCCCTTCTGATTTCCAAGCTATCTTATGTGCTTTCTGGTGCCTTTGGTGCACACATGGTTAATGGTTTTAAGCTTCTGTTTTGGGACCTAGTTATCTCTGTGTCTGAACCTTTGGATGGCTGGTCTCGCTGTCTCGTAGCGCGCTATGTAGGATCCTTCCACTTCACGGGTGATGTTCCCCGTTCTGTTCACGGATGTTTTCACCTGTTCTGTTTACGAGTGAGGTTTCCTCGTTCTATTCACGAGCTAGTTGCTTGTTCTGTCTGTATGTTGTGATCAACTAGTGTCCCGCTCTGTTTTCTGCTTCTGTCTGCTTTTGGCTCTGTTTAGTCCTCTATTGTATGGGCTTCTGTTCTGCTTTCCGACATGCCTATGGATTCCGTCTATTCCTTCTGATTTGATAGTGTTTCTGTAAAATGTTTTGAGCATGCTGGTTGATGAAGTTTGTCATCTACTGGGCATAGTTGTTTGCTCATTCCCCTACTTTATCTAACATTGCAGATTGATCAGCGAGGGTCACTTTGCTCAGCTTTTGGAGTTTAGTTTGTTTTGCTAGTCGATTCTTTTGAGACTTAGTATTTGAATTTGAGCCTTCGGGTCTCCTCTGTTAGCTTCCGCTTTTGATATTTGTTCAGTGGATTTTGTAATAGCTTTTGGGATGTTTCCACATCTCTTTGTTACACTTTTATTCAAGTATTTGTTTTGGGCCTTACTTGATGTTTGTTTAAGTTCGCTTATTAGTGCCTTGCGTCATTATGTAATAATACGTGGCGTGTAATACCCCTAACTCCTACGCCAGTGTTTGGGGGTGTTACATTTAGTGGTATCAGAGCTCTGGGTTCTAATTTGCTGGGATTTTAAGTTAGCCAGTCAGTCAGAAACGTCAATGTTAGTGTCTGAGTCTAACTGCCTGCTGTTGGACTTTCAGAATGCCGCGAAGAAGAGCAACAAACCCTCCAGGAAATGTGGCTGATGCTGTTCAGCAGTTCATGACACAGCTCATGCAGACCATGGCTGCAGGAGGAGGACCAGTTGGAGGGCCAGGCCCAGCTGGGGCTGATGCTGGAGGCCGGAATGTGAAGGCACTTCAGGAGTTCATGAAGCTGAAGCCGCCGTCGTTCGATGGGGCAGAAGGCCCCCAAGAGGCCAGTCATTAGTTGACTGAGGTCGAGGATTTGCTGCGTGTGATGAGCTCTGAGGAGGAGTAGAAGGTGGACTTCGCCTCCTTCCTCTTCAAGGCCGAAGCCAAGGAGTGGTGGAGGTCAGTGATGGGGAGATTCCCACAGCCTTGGACGTGGGAGCAGTTTATTGGGGAGTTCAATAAGCAGTTCTACCCTGACGTGTATAAGGACCAGCGCATTCTGGAGTATAACCGACTACGCCAGGGTCGGGATATGAGTGTGGAGGAGTATGTCAGGAAGTTCATCAGTCTGTCTAAGTTCGCACCTGAGCCGGATGAGCATAGGAAGGCCAGGAAGTTTGAGAGCGGTCTGAGGCCAGATATCCGTTCTGCTGTGACACCCCTGCATCACAAGACCTTCAGGGACGTTGCTGATGTCGCCCTGTTGGTGGAGGCTGATTTGAGGGGTCGTCAGTCTGGAGGGAAGGACCAGAAGAGGAAGCAGAGGTCCGAGGAGGGCGATAGGAGAGATCAGTCTGCCTCTCAGAAGAAGCAGTCTACTGGAGATCGAGCTGGAGACCGCTCAAGGGACCGTTCGAGAGATAGAGGTGGTTCATCTTCGTCAGCTCCCGCTCCGAAGTGCCGGGTCTGCGGCAAGTTTCACAGAGGCCAGGACTGTTATAGGAAGTCAGGAGCCTGCTTCAAGTGCGGCTCCTTGGACCACAGGATTGCTGATTGCCCTCAGGCCGAGAGGGGCAAGGGTAGCTCTGGAGGTAGAGCTGGTGAGTCTGCTTCTGGGTCCAAAGATCGAGACCGGGCAGAGCAAAAGAAGCCCCAGGGCCAGGCCAGAGAGTACGCGATGGCTGGAGAGAGAGACCGATCGACTAACAGAGTTGTCACAGGTATTCTCCAACTGTCTTCTCGTTCTGTTTTCTGCTTGTTTGACTCTGGAGCCACCCACTCTTTTATTTCTGTTGAGTTAGTGGGTGAGCTCGGTTTGCCTGTTGTGCCTCTGGGTGTTGAGCTGTGTGTGCATAGTCCATTAGTTAGAGACTCTTCTATGCTTTTGAACTCTGTTTGTAAAGATAGTCCTGTGTTAGTCAGAGATAGGACTCTGTTTGCTAACTAACCTCATCCCGATGGAGATGACTACTTTTGATGTGATTTTGGGCATGGATTGGCTTGCTACGCACCATGCCCACATTGATTGTGCTGCTTCGAGAGTGACCTTTGAGGAGCCTGGTCAGCCCCGCCTAGTTGTAGCAGGGAATGGACTCCCGTGCTCGCCGCCAGTCATATCAGCCATGCAGGCATTTCGTTTTCTGAGGAAAGGATGCCAGGGATATCTGTGCTCCATCCCTGAGGTTCGCAAGGATACAAAGTTGGAGGAGATTCCAGTAGTCAGAGACTTCCCAGATGTGTTCCAGGTTGATGTACCTGGGCTTCCCCCTGTCAGAGAGGTGGAGTTCTCGATCGAGCTCGCACCTGAGACTCAGCTGATTTCTAAGGCCCCATACCAGATGGCGCCTGCTGAGCTCAAGGAGTTGAAGGTCCAGTTGCAGGAGCTGCTGGATAAGGGCTTCATCCGCCCTAGCGTGTCGCCTTGGGGAGCGCCAGTGTTATTTGTTAAGAAGAAGGACGGTAGCATGCGGTTGTGCATTGACTACAGGGAGCTCAACAAGGTTACCATTAAGAATAGGTACCCTCTCCCTCACATTGATGACTTGTTCGACCAGTTAGCAGGAGCTAAGGTGTTTTTGAAGATCGATCTGAGGTCCGGTTATAATCAGCTGAGGATTAAGGCAGACGATGTGCCTAAGTCCACCTTCAGGACTCGTTATGGACACTACGAGTTCCTAGTGATGCCATTCGGTCTGACGAATGTGCCTTCTGTATTTATGGACATGATGAACTGGGTGTTCAAGCCGTTTTTGGACCAGTTCGTTGTGGTGTTTATTGATGACATCTTGGTGTATTCCAAGAGTGTTGAGGAGCACGAGGAGCATTTGAGGACTGTTCTCCAGACTCTGAGGGAGAAGGAGCTGTATGCGAAGTTGAAGAAGTGTGAGTTCTGGTTGGATCAGGTGGTATTCTTGGGACACGTTGTCTCCAAGGATGGTATCTCCGTAGATCCGGAGAAGATTAGAGCTATTACTGAGTGGGCCAGGCCTACTAATGTTGGAGAGTTCGTAGCTTCCTTGGATTAGCGGGCTACTATCGTAAGTTTGTGGAGGGCTTCTCCAAGCTAGTGATCCCTTTGACTCGTCTACTGTAGAAGATGTGAAGTTCGAGTGGAATGAGGCATGTGAGCTGTGTTTTCAGGAGCTGCAGAGGAGGTTGACGTCTGCACCGATTCTGACCCTTCCAGAGGGTAATGGGGGTCTGGAGGTTTTCTGTGATGCGTCCCATAAGGGACTTGGGTGTGTACTGATGCAGCATGGGAAGGTAGTAGCATATGGCTCTCGTCAGTTGAAGCCATATGAGAAGAACTATCTGACCCAAGACCTGGAGTTAGCGGCTGTTGTGTTTGCCTTGAAGATTTGGAGGCATTGCCTCTATGGAGCAGCGTGCAAAGTTTATACGGACCATAAGAGCCTCAAGTATCTGTTCACTCAGAAGGAGTTGAACTTGAGGCAGAGGAGGTGGCTGGAGTTGCTGCACGATTATGATCTGGAGATTCTCTACCACCCGGGTAGGGCGAATGTGGTTGCTGATGCGCTCAGTAGGAGGGGTCCGTTTGGAGCCGTTTGTGCTATATCTGGTATGCAGAGGTCTGCTCTTGAGTTGCAGCGTATGGGTATCTGGGTCGTCCGTCCAAAGAGGTCCGGGATGTTAGCAGCGTTGCAGATTCAGCCTACCTTGATCGACCGGATCAAGGCCAGTCAGGAGCACGATGTGAGTTTGTGTAAGATCAGAGAGAGTGTTGCTGCTGGTCAGGGGTCTGAGTTCCGGGTTTCAGGGGATGGCTGCCTGAGGTTCAGAGACCGTGTTTGTGTGCCTGCAGACGACGCCTTGAGGCGGGAGATTATGCAGGAGGCTCATGGAGCCCCGTACTCGGTACACCCAGGAGGTGTGAAGATGTACCAGGACCTACGTGAGACATTCTGGTGGAGCAACATGAAGAGGGATATTTCAGACTTTGTATCCAGATGTCGGACCTGTCAGCAGGTCAAAGCCGAGCATCAGAGGCCAGCTGGTTTGCTTTAGCCTCTTCCCGTTCCGGAGTGGAAGTGGGAGAGCGTCGGTATGGACTTCGTTATGGGACTGCCTAAGACTCAGAGGGGTTTTGATGCAGTTTGGGTGATAGTGGACCGGCTCATGAAGATCGCTCACTTCCTGCCTGTCAGGAAGACTTACAGTTTGCACCGCTTAGCTCAGTTATATATGGATGAGATAGTGCGTCTGCATGGAGTTCCAGCTTCGATTGTGTCTGACAGAGATCCGCGTTTCGTGTCCAGATTCTGGCAGAGTTTGCATCAGGCTTTGGGGACGAAGTTGTCGTTCAGCTCAGCGTATCATCCTCAGTCAGATGGTCAGACAGAGAGGATGAATCAGGTCCTTGAGGACATGCTCAGAGCATGTGTGTTGGACTTCGGGGGCAGCTGGGATCAGCACATTGCATTGATAGAGTTTGCATATAATAATAGCTTCCATTCCAGTATCGGGATGGCTCCGTTTGAGGCCTTGTATGGCAGGAGATGCAGGTCACCCATCTGTTGGGATGACCTGAAGGAGAGAGTCGTGATTGGTCCAGACTTGGTTTAGGATGCTGTGGGCAAGATTCAGTCTATCAGAGAGTGCTTGCTTGTGGCTCAGAGTCGTCAGAAGAGTTACACCGATCAGAGGAGACGACCTCTAGAGTTTGAGGTGGGCGACCATGTGTATCTGAAGGTTTCTCCAGTTCATGGAGTCGTCCGGTTTGGGAAGAGAGGCAAGCTTAGCCCTCGCTTTGTGGGTCCTTTTGAGATCTTGGAGAGGATCAGACCGGTTACTTATCGTTTAGCTTTGCCACCGTCGTTGGCTGGAGTCCACAGTGTCTTTCATGTGTCTATGCTGAGGAAGTATATTCCGGACCCATCTCATGTGATTGACTTCAGTCCGCTTCAGTTGAGGGAGGACTTCACGTTCGAGGCAGTTCCTTCGAGGATTTTAGCGCGGGATGTCCGCAAGATCAGGAGTAAGACCATGCCCTTGGTGAAGGTGCAGTGGTCGGGTCAATCAGAGGAGGAGGCGACCTTGGAGGTCGAAAGTGAAGTGCGCTCCAAGTTCCCCGCCCTTTTCGAGCAGTAGGTATGTTTTAATTTCGAGGATGAAATTCTTTTAAGGGGGAGGTGATGTTATAACCCAAAGTTCGTAGCGTTTTATTTCGTTGGATGTAATTCTAAGTTGGCTTTTGTTACGTAGGACATGGGAGTCCTTTTTATATAAGCAGAGGGACAAGGTGGACTTTTCCCTTCTAATGAATTTTGGTAAGTATTAATTATCTCTTTGGTTAATTAATTCTCACGCCCTACACCACGATCAGATCGTTCTCTCATTTGACATTTCCCAGCCTTCTTCTCTCTCTTCTCTCTCAGCGCCGTTCCTTCTTTCGATCAGTCAAGCCCCATTATCCTGCTGTCAAGGTTCCACTGCGGATTGCCAGTCTTTGCGAATTGCTGGTTCTTCGAGGTAGGGTTGTGATTGCTCTCTCTTTGATTCTTCGGTTCCTGAGTTTTCCCCATTCTGATTGCCCTCTGCAATTTGAATTGTGATACAGCGTTGACTCCTGCGTCCCTGTTAATTCTCTTCTGCGAGTGGCCCCGTCTGTGATTTCGACGTCGGATTCAGGTGAGGGTTCTGTTGCAGTTTTGGGTTGCAGTTTCAGTTTTGGGGTTTAGTTGCGTTTCTGATTTAGGGATTGCAATTGTGTTCTGTTCAGAGGTTGTGCAGCATTTTGGATTGTGTCGCCAGTTTGCTTTTCGGATTCTGCTGTGGTTTAGGCTCTGCTGTTCAGATTGTGGGTCGTCTCTGCTGTAATTGAGGTAGGTGGCTTATGGATTCGGCTTGTGTGTTCAGCCTTGGGGAGTTTCGTTCCGGTTCTGAATTAAAGTTGTAATCTGTCTTGACATTGTGATTGTGAACTGTCTATTTAAATGCCGTTTTAACACCTACCAACCCCAAGGTTGTTTTCTGCAATCTTATGATGTTTTGACATTGTTTTGGTGCCTCTGTTTGTGTAAAAATTGCCTCTGTTCACTGTGTTTTTCGGCGTGTCCGAACTTCCGTCCGACCTTGGAAGTTCGGACATGCATCGTTGCGCTTTAAATCTTCTGGAGTTTTCGCTGTGTCCGAACTTCCGTCCGAGCTTTGAAGTTCGGACACAACCTTCTGTATTCTCTGATTTTGCCTCGACTTGTGTCCGAACATGGATGTCCGGACACAAGTTCGGACTTTACGCGTGTTTGATTTTCGAAGAACGTCCGAACATCTGTCCGAGCTTTGATGTTCGGACACCTCTATCTCTACTACTGTTTTGAGGTTCAACCTGTGTCCGAACTTCATAGTTTGGACACATGTTCGGACATCTGTATGATTTCGACTTCTGAGTCTCGACTCGTGTCCGAACATTGATGTCCGGACACAAGTTCAGACATGCTACTGTTTTGACCTTAACTTGCTCGTTTGAGCTCCGTTTTGACTTCCATCTGCGGGGTTGGATTCCCCTTCTGATTCCAAGCTATCTTATATGCTTTCTGGTGCCTTTGGTGCACATATGCTTAATGGTTTTAAGCTTCTGTTTTGGGACCTAGTTATCTCTGTGTCTGAACCTTTGGATGGCTGGTCTCGCTGTCTCATAGTGCGCTATGTAGGATCCTTCCGCTTCACGGGTGATGTTCCCCGTTCTGTTCACGGGTGTTTTCACCTGTTCTGTTTATGAGTGAGGTTTCCTCGTTCTGTTCACGAGCTAGTTGCTTGTTCTGTCTGTATGCTGTGATCAACTAGTGTCCCGCTCTATTTTCTGCTTTTGTCTGCTTTTGGCTCTGTTTAGTCCTCTATTGTATGGGCTTCTGTTCTGCTTTCCGACATGCCTATGGATTCCGTCTATTCCTTCTGATTTGATAGTGTTTCTGTAAAATGTTTTGAGCATGCTGGTTGATGAAGTTTGTCATCTACTGGGCATAGTTGTTTGCTCATTCCCCTACTTTATCTAACATTGCAGATTGATCAGCGAGGGTCACTTTGCTCAGCTTCTGGAGTTTAGTTTGTTTTGCTAGTCGATTCTTTTGAAACTTTGTATTTGAATTTGAGCCTTCGGGTCTCCTCTGTTAGCTTCTGCTTTTGATATTTGTTCAGTGGATTTTGTAATAGCTTTTGGGATGTTTCCACGTCTCTTTGTTACACTTTTATTCAAGTATTTGTTTTGGGCCTTACTTGATGTTTGTTTAAGTTCGTTTATTAGAGCCTTGCGTCATTATGTAATAATACACGGCGTGTAATACCCCTAACTCCTAGGCCAGTGTTTGGGGGTGTTACAGAGAAGAAGGCTGGGAACTGTGAAATGAGAGAACGATCTCATCGTGGTGTAGAGCATGAGAATTAATTAACCATAGAGTTAATTAATACTTACCGAAATCCATTAGAAGGGAAAAGTCCACCTTGTCCCTCTACTTATATAAAAAGGACTCCCATGTCCTACGTAACAAAAGCCAACTTAGAATTACATCAAACGAAATAAAACGCTACGAACTTTGGGTTATAACATCACCTCCCCCTTAAAAGAATTTCATCCTCGAAATTAAAATATACCTACTGCTCGAAAAGGGCGGGGAACTTGGAGCGCACTTCGCTTTCGACCTCCCAGGTCGCCTCCTCCTCTGATTGACCCGACCACTGCACCTTCACCAAGGGCATGGTCTTACTCCTGAGCTTGCGGACATCCCGCGCTAAAATCCTCGAAGGAACTGCCTCGAACGTGAAGTCCTCCCTCAACTGAAGCGGACTGAAGTCAATCACATGAGATGGGTCCGGAATATACTTCCTCAGCATAGACACATGAAAGACACTGTGGACTCCAGCCAACGACGGTGGCAAAGCTAAACGATAAGCAACCGGTCTGATCCTCTCCAGGATCTCAAAAGGACCTACAAAGCGAGGGCTAAGCTTGCCTCTCTTCCCAAACCGGATGACTCCACGAACTGGAGAAACCTTCAGATACACATGGTCGCCCACCTCAAACTCTAGAGGTCGTCTCCTCTGATCGGCGTAACTCTTCTGACGACTCTGAGCCACAAGCAAGCGCTCTCTGATAGACTGAATCTTGCCCACAACATCCTGAACTATGTCTGGACCAATCACGGCCCTCTCCTTCAGGTCATCCCAACAGATGGGTGACCTGCATCTCCTGCCATACAAGGCCTCAAACGGAGCCATCCCGATACTGGTCTGAAAGCTATTATTATATGCAAACTCTATCAATGCAATGTGCTGATCCCAGCTGCCCCCGAAGTCCAACACACATGCTCTGAGCATGTCCTCAAGGACCTGATTCGTCCTCTCTGTCTGACCATCTGACTGAGGATGATACGCTGAGCTGAACGACAACTTCGTCCCCAAAGCCTGATGTAAACTCTGCCAGAATCTGGACACGAAACGTGGATCTCTGTCAGACACAATCGAAGCTGGAACTCCGTGCAGACGCACTATCTCATCCACATATAACTGAGCCAAGCGGTGCAAACTGTAAGTCTTCCTGACAGGCAGGAAGTGAGCGCTCTTCGTGAGCCGGTCCACTATCACCCAAACTGCATCAAAACCCCTCGGAGTCTTAGGCAGTCCCATAACGAAGTCCATACCGACGCTCTCCCACTTCCACTCTGGAACGGGAAGAGGCTGAAGCAAACCAGCTGGCCTCTGATGCTCGGCTTTGACCTGCTGACAGGTCCGACATCTGGATACGAAGTTTGAAATATCCCTCTTCATGTTGCTCCGCCAGAATGTCTCACCTAGGTCCCGGTACATCTTCACACCTCTTGGGTGTACCGAGTACGGGGCTCCATGAGCCTCCTGCATAATCTCCCGCCTCAAGGCGTCATCTGCAGGCACACAAACACGGTCTCTGAACCTCAGGCAGCCATCCCCTGAAACCCGGAACTCAGACTCCTGACCAGCAGCAACACTCTCTCTGATCTTACACAAACTGACATCGTGCTCCTGACTGGCCTTGATCCGGTCGATCAAGGTAGGCTGAATCTGCAACGCTGCTAACATCCCGGACCTCTCTGGATGGATGACCCAGATACCCATACGCTGTAACTCAAGAGTAGACTGTCACACGATAAAATGCTCGTCGTGACCGGCTCAACTCACACCCAAGTTGATCAGCCTCGTTCCCCTTTGATCGCATGCATAGGTTGTTCGTGCCTATCTCCCTTCAATCTTCTCTACGCCTCCACCTTCTTCTTCCTTCTGGATCTTCGACTTCAGGCCAACCCAACTCGGATGCACAAGCACGTTTTACCACCCACACGGTAGCAACCCAGTCCAGCACTACTTCACTCAGGATTGGAGAAGTAGCGGGTCTACTTTACTGATGGGACAAAGGGGTAAGAAGCGGTCCTAGACCCTTCCACTCTAATGGCGTCTCCTAGGAGGAAAGAGAGCCCAGCTTCTCTTTGGGAGACCAGCTATCTTTAGGGAATTGTGGGATTTGCCAAGTAACAAAGCTCTCTCTTTGTTTTCTCACTGAAGGCGCAGGTAATGGACAAGTGTGTATGAATATCCAACCTCTGCCGCCTGCATTCCCTTTATAGCAACCATTAGCAACTTCCTCTTCTAAAAACGTGGGGAGTTAAGATTCTCCTTTTATTTCTCCTTTTGTTCAGCCCACACGGTTGTTAGAGAGATTTCCTCAACAACTTCCTAAAGGCCGGCCAGCAAGAGATAACAAACTTATCTCTTCTTCTGGGCGCCACAAATATAGGAAAGTTAGTTGCTTTTCTCTTTCTCAGCCCAATCGGTTATAAAGGAGAGATCTTCTCAACAACCTTCCACTAAAATAGGTGCAGCAAGTTAGAGGAACAATCTCTAAGCTAGGCGCCACTATTTTAGGAATTTGTTACTCTTCCTTAACTAACTCGATTTCAGGGGAGAGAATATCTCAACAGATAACAACCTTGATTTATTCCATATTAATAAATCAGTAAGGCTAGATATTCTCCAAGAATATCTCAACAATATTATCTTATCCAACAAAGATAATAGGAGAGAATATAGGCATATCTCAACAAACTCAACAAACCCACATTCTAAGGAAATTCCCTTCTCATAAGCGAATATCAATAATGTAACCTCTTGATATTGCTCCATCAATGGGTCAAGACTTACTCAAGGTAATTCCTAGAATTACCAAGGGACCACGATAAAACTCAAGTTTACCACAACAACCTTAGCAACACATGCGCCCACGCATAGCAAGCAAGCGCCTAACAACCTGCGGGATTCAAGGCGCCCAGCGCTCCCGCGTTTGTAGCTCACTAGCAACAACCCGGCGCGCGCCCAGCGCACGCCCACGAAAATCTCGCCCGCCCA
Organism: Limonium bicolor; assembly: GCA_023374045.1. Taxonomy (NCBI): domain Eukaryota; kingdom Viridiplantae; phylum Streptophyta; class Magnoliopsida; order Caryophyllales; family Plumbaginaceae; genus Limonium; species Limonium bicolor. Next base: position 44,883,746 of record CM041780.1, on the reverse strand, counting down.
CGAGATCCCCGCGCATCGTTGTGCTCGTGCCTCGCAGCGCGCCCCCAAGACACAGCCAGCGCCCAGCGCCCGTGTCAAAGCATAGCGCCTACGCTCGTTGCTCGTTGTGTCCCCTTGTCACCGACGCCCCGCGCATGCAGTCACAGCCAGTGCCCGTGCCCAGCACAGCCAGCACCCGTGTCATGCGATGCCGTGCATTTCGTGACAACCCAAGGCGCCCCAGGCCCTTGTCTTCAGTCTCGTTGTGTCTGCCATGGCGATGTCCTCGACACCCCACCGACACAATACTACCACCGCCCTCGCGTGCTTGGGTGAGCCCAGCTCACCTGGCCAAGTGAAGTCCACTTGCCAACCTCGTCAGGTCATCCTGCGCATGACACCGCGCCAAGGCCCCGGGCCTCGCACTTGTCACCGCTGCATCAAGCCAATCCTTCTTGACACGGCCCGCATGTTGATGCGTAGCCCCGAGGCGCTCTTATGGTAAATGGCGAAGTCCAACAACCCATCACACATAAAGCCTTGTACTTAGGTGTTTCTCATTAATTAAACAGTCAAGGGGTGTGCACAACTTTACATTCTTTGGATCCAGTAAAAATAGGTGTTACAGACCTCTGCATACCAGACATAGCACAAACGGCTCCAGACGGACCCCTCCTACTGAGCGCATCAGCAACCACATTCGCCCTACCCGGGTGGTAGAGAATCTCCATATCATAATCGTGCAACAACTCCAGCCACCTCCTCTGCCTCAAGTTCAACTCCTTCTGAGTGAATAGATACTTAAGGCTCTTATGGTCCGTATAAACTTTGCACGCTGCTCCATAGAGGTAATGCCTCCAAATCTTCAAGGCAAACACAACAGCCGCTAACTCCAGGTCATGGGTCGGATAGTTCTTCTCATATGGCTTCACTGACTAGAGCCATTATCTACTACCTTCCCATGGCATCAGCACACACCCAAGTCCCTTATGGGACGCATCACAGAAAAACCTCCAGACCCTCATTACCCTCTGGAAGGGTCGAATCGGCGCGACGTCAACCTCCTCTGCAGCTCCTGAAAACACAGCTCACATGCCTCATTCCACTCGAACTTCACATCCTCTGCAGTAGAGAGTCAAAGGGATCACTAGCTTGGAGAAGCCCTCCACAAACTACGATAGTAGCCCGCTAATCCAAGGAAGCTACGAATCTCTCCAACATTAGTAGGCCGGCCCACTCAGTAATAGCTCTAATCTTCTCCGGATCTACCGAGATACCATCCTTGGAGACAACGTGTCCCAAGAATACCACCTGATCCAACCAGAACTCACACTTCTTCAACTTCGCATACAACTCCTTCTCCCTCAGAGTCTGGAGAACGGTCCTCAAATGCTCCTCGTGCTCCTCAGCACTCTTGGAATACACCAAGATGTCATCAATAAACACCACAACGAACTGGTCCAAAAACGGCTTGAACACCCGGTTCATCATGTCCATAAATACAGAAGGCATATTGTCAGAAGAATGGCCATAGGCAACTAGGAACTACGTAGTCCATAACGAGTCCTGAAGGCGGACTTAGGCACATCGTCTGCCTTAATCCTCAACTGATGATAACCGGACCTCAGATCGATCTTCGAAAACACCTTAGCTCCTGCTAACTGATCGAACAAGTCATCAATGCGAGGGAGAGGGTACCTATTCTTAATGGTAACCTTGTTGAGCTCCCTATAGTCAATGCACAACCGCATGCTACCGTCCTTCTTCTTAACAAATAACACTGGCGCTCCCCAAGGCGACACGCTAGGGCGGATGAAGCCCTTATCCAGCAGCTCCTGCAACTGGACCTTCAACTCCTTGAGCTCAGCAGGCGCCATCCGGTATGGGGCCTTAGAAATCGGCTGAGTCTCAGGTGCGAGCTCGATCGAGAACTCCACCTCTTTAACAGGGGGAAGCCCAGGTACATCATCCTGGAACACATCTGGGAACTCTCTGACTACTGGAATCTCCTCCAACTTCGTATCCTTGCGAACCTCAGGGATGGAGCACAGATATCCCTGGCATCCGTTCCTCAGAAAACGAAACGCCTGCATGGCTCATATGACTGGCGGCGAGCACGGGAGTCCATTCCCTGCTACAACTAGGCGGGGCTGACCAGGCTCCTCAAAGGTCACTCTCGAAGCAGCACAATCAATGTGGGCATGGTGCGCAGCAAGCCAATCCATGCCCAAAATCACATCAAAAGTAGTCATCTCCATCGGGATGAGGTTAGCAAACAGAGTCCTATCTCTGACTAACACAGGACTATCTTTACAAACAGAGTTCAAAAGCATAGAAGAGTCTCTAACAAATGGACTATGCACACACAGCTCAACACCCAGAGGCACAACAGGCAAACCGAGCTCACCCACTAACTCAGCAGAAATAAAAGAGTGGGTGGTTCCAGAGTCAAACAAGCAGAAAACAGAACGAGAAGACAGCTGGAGAATACCTGTGACAACTCTGTCAGTCGATCGGTCTCTCTCTCCAGCCATCACGTACACTCTGGCCTGGCCCTGGGGCTTCTTTTGCTCTGCCCGGTCTCGATCTATGGACCCAGAAGCAGACTCACCAGCTCTACCTCCAGAGCTACCCTTGCCCCTCTCAGCCTGAGGGCAATCAGCAATCCTGTGGTCCAAGGAGCCGCACTTGAAGCAGGCTCCTGACTTCCTATAACAGTCCTGACCCCTGTGATACTTGCCGCAGACCCGACACTTCGGAGCGGGAGCTGACGAAGACGAACCACCTCTATCTCTCGAACAGTCCCCAGAGCGGTCTCCAGCTCGATCTCCAGTAGACTACTTCTTCTGAGAGGCAGACTGATCTCTCCTATCACTCTCGTCAGACCTCTGCTTCCTCTTCTGGTCCTTCCCGCCAGACTGGCGGCCCCTCAGATCAGCCTCTACCAACAGGGCGACATCAGCAACGTCCCTGAAGGTCTTGTGACACAGCGGCATCACAGCAGAGCGAATGTCTGGCCTCAGACCGCTCCCAAACTTCCTGGCCTTCCTATGCTCATCCGGCTCAGGTGCGAACTTAGACAGACTGATGAACTTCCTGACGTACTCCTCCACACTCATATCCCGACCCTGGCGTAGTCGGTTATACTCCAGAATGCGCTGGTCCTTATACACGTCGGTGTAGAACTGCTTATTGAACTCCCCAGTGAACTGCTCCCACGTCCAAGGCTGTGGGAATCTGCCCATCACTGACCTCCACCACTCCTTGGCTTCGGCCTTGAAAAGAAAGGTGGCGAAGTCCACCTTCTGCTCCTCCTTAGAGCCCATCACACGCAGCAAATCCTCGACCTCAGTCAACCAATGACTGGCCTCCTGGGGGTCTCCTGCTCCATCGAACGACGGCGGCATCAGCTTCATGAACTCCTGAAGCGCCTTCACATTCCGGCCTCCAGCATCAGCCCTAGCTGGGCCTGGCCCTCCAACTGGTCCTCCTCCTGCAGCCATGGTCTGCATGAGCTGCGTCATGAACTGCTGAACAGCATCAGCAACATTTCCAGGAGGGTTTGTTGCTCTTTTTGGCGGCATTCTGAAAGTCCAACAGCAGGCAGTTAGACTCAGACACTAACACTGACGTTTCTGACTGGCTGGCTAACTTAAAATCCCAGCAGATTAGAACCCAGAGCTCTGATACCACTAAATGTAACACCCCTAAACACTGGCCTAGGAGTTAGGGGTATTACACGCCGCGTATTATTACATAATAACGCAAAATAAACAGACTTTTACAGATAATTAAATATGGCCCAAACAAATACTTGAATAAAGTATAAACCAAAATGATGTAGTAACATCTCAAAGTCATAATAGAACCCACCAAAATGAATATCAAAAGCAAGAGCTAACTGAAGAGGCCCAAAGGCTCAAATTCAAATACAAAGTCTCCGAGAACGAAATAACAAAACAAACTAACTCCAGAGCTGAGCAAAGTGATCCTCGCTGATCAATCTGCAATGTTAGATAAAGTAGGGGAATGAGCACACAACTATGCCCAGTAGATGATAAACTTCATCAACCAGCATGCTCAAAACATTTATAGATTGTTAACAAATCAGAAGGAGTCAAAGGAATCCATAAGCATGTCAGAAAACAGAACATAAGTCCATACAATAGAGGACTAAACAGAGTCAGAAGCAGACAGAAGCAGAAAACAGAGTGGGACACTAGTTGATCACAACATACAGACAGAACAAGCAACCAGCTCGTGAACTGAACGAGGAAACCTCACTCGTAAACAGAACAGGTGAAAAACACCCGTGAACAGAACGGGGAACATCACCCGTGAACAGAAGGATCCTACATAGCGCACTATGAGACAGCGAGACCAGCCATCCAAAGGTTTAGACACAGAGATAACTAGGTCCCAAAACAGAAGCTTAAAACCATTAAGCATGTGTGTACCAAAGGCACCAGAGAGCACATAAGATACCTTGGAAATCAAAAGGGGAATCCAACCCCGCAGATGGAAGTCAAAACGGAGCCCAAACGGGTAAGTTACGGTCAAAACAGAGGCATGTCCGAACTTGTGTCCGGACATCAATGTTCGGACACGAGTCGAGACTCAGAAGTCGAAACCTGACAGATGTCCAAACATGTGTTTGAACTACGAAGTTCGGACACAGGTCGAACCTTAAAACAGTAGAAGAGACAGAGGTGTCCGAACATCAGTGTTCGGACTGATGTTCAGACGCTTTTCGGAAAACAAACACGCGTATGTCCGAGCTGTGTCCGGACATCAATGTTCGGACACAAGTCGAAGCCAAAATCAGAGAACGCAGAAGGCTGTGTCCGAACTTCAAAGCTCGGACGGAAGTTTGGACAAAGCGAAAACTTTAGAAAATTAAAGCGCAACAGGGTATGTCCGAACGTCCAAGCTCGGACTGACGTTCGGACACACCGAAAACTCAGAAAAACAGAGGCGAATTCACACAGAACGCAGCACCAAAACAATGTCAAAACATGATTAGTTTGCAGAAAACAACCTTGGGGGTTTGTAAGCATTAAAACGGTGTTAAACAGACAGTTCACAAACACAATTCACAATCCAAAGACAAAACGTATTCAGAACTCAGAACCAGAACGAAACTCCCCAAGGCCGAACACACTAGCTGAATCCATAAGCCACCTACCTCAATTACAGCACAGACGACCCACAATCTGAACAGCAGAGCCCAAACCACAGCAGAATCCGAAAAGCAAACCGGTGACACAATCCAAAATGCTGCACAACCTCTGAACAAAACACAATTGCAATCCCTAAATCAGAAACGCAACTAAACCCCAAAACTGAAACTGCAACCCAAAACTGCAACAGAACCCTCACCTGAATCCGACGTCGAAATCACAGACGGAGCCACTCGTAGAAGAGAATTAACAGGGACGCAGGAGTTAACGTTGTATCACAATTCAAATTGCAGGGTAGAATGGGGAAAACTCAGGAACCAAAGAATCAAAGAGAGAGCAATCACAACCCTACCTCGAAGAACCAGCAATTCGCAAAGACTGGCAATCCGCAGTGGAACCTTGACAGCAGAATAATGGGGCTTGACTGATCGAGAGAAGGAACGGCGCTGAGAGAGAAGAGAGAGAAGAAGGCTGGGAACTGTCAAATGAGAGAATGATCTGATCGTGAGAATTAATTAACCATAGAGTTAATTAATACTTACCAAAATCCATTAGAAGGGAAAAATCCACCTTGTCCCTCTGCTTATATAAAAAGGACTCCCATGTCCTAAGTAACAAAAGCCAACTTAGAATTACATCAAACGAAATAAAACGCTATGAACTTTGGGTTATAACAAGAACATTGGCAAGGGAAATTTAAATGGTGGCTGAGATTTCCAAGGGAAGAAGCCTAAGGAGAAAGTTGAGAGAAACTTGAGAAAAACAAGGTAAATTGCTTACCTAATGGTGGTTTAAGGTTTAAGGGATGGTATTTAGATAAGTACTAATGTAGCTTAAAGCTTACGTTATGTAATGGGTTATATAACCTAGGAAAAAGAATTTAAACAAGCTTATGAACTTGTGACTAAGGAGCCAATGCGAATGAGTTAGTAATATAAGTTTAAGATGGATTTTAAGAGCATTATAACTACTATGAGATTGATGGGTGTATTTGCAGGTTGTGAAGCTTTTATATGTGGGAAATTCAGTGTTTAAGCTTAAGTCATTTAAGGGCCTAAGAGCCATGTCATTTAAGAGCCTTAGTGCTATGCAATTTTAGACTATTGCATTATGTTGAGTTTGTTGTGAATGAGTTGTTTTGGGTGAGAAAACAAGATGAGAAAGGACTAGATGTGTGTGAGTTGGTTGAATGAGGAAAACAATGCATTTGGGCATGAAATAATACTAGGGAAGCTATGGCGAAATTTGAGTAGAAAACAAAGTGTTTAAGAGGTAGTGGTGAGTTAATATGCCCTAGGGTAACTAGGGATCATTAAGAGGAATTTGAGTGGAAATGAGTTAACAAAGTAGTTCTTGTGATTTAGTATGGCCTAGAGATGTCTAGGAGGAATTAGAGGATTGGTGGGTGTATTAAATACACCAAAATCATGGTTTGAGGAATGTTAAGACTTGAGGAAATAAAGTATAATGTTTTGAGGTGATCTAGGTATGAACTTGAGAATATAACAATAAGGTTTTAGTTTAGATGGTAATAAGTGGACTTAGGTGATGGAAGTGAAAATTGAAGGAGAATGTTGTCGAATGTCGAGGAAATTGACTAGGAATGTATTAGAGTGTAAGATCATGAGAATGGTGAGTAAATTGAGTAAAAGAGATGTAGATGTCTAAGGAGGGTGTAGGAAGGTCAAGGCAAATAAGAACAAGGTTAAGGTGCTAAGAGGATGACAAGAAATGTATAGGTAAGTTCATGAGTTTAGGTTGATGAGCAACAAATGGAAAAGAGAGGAATTTGTGCATGGATATGCAAGATGACTTGAGGAAGTTTTGGTAAAAGAATTGAGGATGGGGAATGATGTTTATGAAGTGCTCAGACTGTTATAGAGGGAACACTTGGGTTGGTTGAAGTTTTGGTAAGGTTATAAGTTAGAAATGTAAGGAAATAAGTGCTAAGTGTTAGGAGTTTTATAAGAATTTAGTAATTGTTTAAGAAGATCTTTGGAAATTGTTTTAGAGAGTTTGGTGAAAGTTCTAAGGTGAGTTTGAGTGCCTAAATGGTATTAGGACACATGGGGGAACTTGTGAAGAAGTTTAGAGTCAATTGGGAATTTAAGAACAAAGGTCTGGAGCAGACCAACCTTGGGGACCGGACCTGCAAGGTCGGTCGAGCCCAGTTTACACTACAGGAAAAGTTTCTGGAATGGACCGACCTTGGGGACCGGACTTGCAAGGTCGGCCGGGCTTGAATTTTAGGTATGGATTGAGTCTCTGGAATGGACCGACCTTGGGACCGGACTTACAACGTCGGTCATGTCTAAAATTTTGTACGGGGATTGGTCTCTAGAACCGACCGAACTTGGGACCGACCTTGACATGGTCGGTCGGGCTTAAATTTTTAACGGGAAAACTCTCGGGAATGGACTGACCTTGGGGACCGGACTTGCAAGGTCGGTCGGGGTAAAATTCTCAAACGGCAATAAGTTCTAGAATGGACTGACCTAGGTCGGTAGGGTCGGTCGACCCTTAAGTTGTAAAAAAAAAGAAACCCTAAGAAAGTTTAGAGGTATTGATGGTACCCCATTAAGAGGGCATTGATGATTAGAGTATAAAGACCTAAGGGATTAAATTAAGTATAAACTTAAAAGTTTAAGGTTAAGCTGTAAGAATAAGTTATAAAACTTAAGAGGTGTTAGGTAGGGATGGCAATGGGTCGGATTTGGGTCGGGTGGACCATCACCCGCACCCATCACCCGACTTCACCCGCTCCACCCGTAGCCGACCCATCACCCGTTATGTATCACCCATCACCCGTTTCACCCGTCACCCGCGGGTGAAGTGGGTGAACCCTTTTACCCATTTACCCGTTTGTTTTTCTTTTTCCTAGTTCGCCACTAAGGTTTGCAAATTACTGTGAGTGGAGAGAAAATAGAGACACAAAGCATGTATGTTCTATGTTCGCCGGTTAGGATTGTGAAATTTACTTCAGAGAAAATAATGAAATATTGCACAGAGCATGTACATTCCATGTTCGCCAATTATGGTTGCAAAATTACCATGAGTGAAGAGAGAAAATAGAGGCGCAGAGCATGTATGATCAATGTTCTCCTGTTAGGATTGCGAAATTACCTTCAGTGAAGAGAATGAAAAACTTTGTAGAGCATGTAATTATTTGTTTTTCAGTTAGGGTTTCAAAATTACCGAAAGTGAAGAAAGAAAATAGAGGCACAGAGCATCTTTGTTCCATGTTAGCCAGCTAGGGTTGCAAATACCTTCAGAGAAGATAATTAAAAACTGCGTAGAACAAGTATGCTAGGGCTGTAAAATTACCGAGAGTGGTGAGAATAAAGAATCACGCAATCACCCAGAGCATGAATGTTCCTTGTTCAGTAGTTAGGGTTACAAAAATCATGAGTGAAGGAGAATGAATAATAAGTAACAATTTAACATATAATATATATTATATATATAATCTATGCGGGTGAGCGGGTCGGGTGATGGGTGAAAAATGTTCACCCATCACCCGACCCCACCCGTACCCGTTCCACCCGTCACCCGTTTTTCACCCATTTTATGCGGGTTTTTCACCCGGTTTAGCGGGTCGGGTGACCGAGTGAAATGGGTACCTGAGGACCCATTGCCATCCCTAGTGTTAGGTGGGGAATCATTATGGGTTAAGTAAGTTAATTAAGTTTAATTAGGTTAAGTGATTAACAACCTAAAACTGAATCAATGTTTTAGGACTTGAGAGTTGGACACCGGAGGAGAGTAAGCAACCAAACGACCAATGGTGAACGATACAGTTCTTCTTGTGACCTGCTTGCTAACGAGGTGTCCCTCGGCTTGTGTGCTATTTGTTTTTGTGTGCTCACTAAACAAGATAAAGCATGCAACCGGAACATTATGATTGTTGTATTGTTGTGTGATGTTTGAAAACTAACACAACTTACCGTGAGAACTTACTAACCAACGTTTAGTAAGGAATTGAGTGAGACTAAGGAACGCTCCCTAATATTAGTTTGTTAGAAACCAAAAGAGGTTTAACCAACAAACATTGTCTTAAGACTTCTACTAACTGGTACTTGGGGGGAATGAGGAACCCGGGACTGACTCCGGTCATGCATGCTAAGGAAAGGGGGTCGGTATCTAAAGCAGATCCGACTTCCGCTTAAGGACTTGTCTTCGGACTTGTAGCCTAGGGTCGGTTGACCGGCTCAGCTACATTGGACATCCAGTCCAAGGTAGGTGGCTTTAAGATGGCGTGGGGGGATCTAGCCTACATCCCCAACAATTTAAGAATGTTGTTTGTTGCCAGTAAGTGTCCTGCTACTGGCTAGGGTTAACCAAGCCTTACGAAAATAAACAACGAACTAAGGGTTAACCAGTTCCCAATGAGAGAATGGTTAGCATATATAAGATAAGGTTGAGATAAGTTGCAACCATTCCTATTTAAAGGATGGTTTGCATTATAAGACTGAGATAAGCTACTTCCATTCCTTTTAAAGGATGGTTGTTTTCTAAGACTAAGATAAGACTAAGATGGAGGTAAGATAAGGATGGACTAAGATTAAGAGGAAACGTAACTTAAGGAGAGAAATAATTGACTCACTAATTAAGGGAACGCATTTAAGGCATTCATTGTGTTTGAACTTTGATTGTTCATAATTGGTCTATTGTTTATTACACTTTCTATTATGTTGTGCATCTAATCAACCTCCATGCTATCGACAATTAGTCGTCGTAGCCACGTTAGCTTGGGGGCCATGAGAGGATCGTACCAGCATTCGTGCTGACCCCCTTTGGGGGCTGTTTTTACTACACAGGTGAACGTCAGGAGGCGGCCGTCACGAGAGTAAGATAGGGTACAAGTGTTACGGGTTAAGTGTGGCCTACGAGTTGTGCATGTACACTCGTATGGCAATTTGAGTTAGTAAGATGTATAAGTTGTGAGGGATTGTAAGAAGGATATGTATTGGTTAAGATTTGTATGTACTAATGTTCGGTATATTCTGTCAGTCAGACCGTGGCAAGGTCCTGGAGTGTATTGAATTCCACTGTGACATGTATATATATGTTGTTAAGTTGCGAATCCACATTTGGATTGAGATGGGGTGTTACAGGTTTTCGCTGTACCCCCCTTAAAAAGGATTACGCTCACGTAATCTACCATATGTTATTATTGAACATTGGTTTACTAAATTCGGGCAATCTGAAGCATTTTAGCTTATCTACGGTTTATTATATAATGTACTCTGGTCAAAGGGTCTTAACCATACTAATGGTTTAGTCCTTGCACCAAGAATTCCTATTGGAGTTTATTTAACTCATAACCAATTTGGTTCTAGCGTATTAGGCTTCAAGGCATTTATAGCCATTCTTTCATACTTACTAGGTGTATTAAATTTCTTAGCTAGGGCCCACTAGCTTCTGCTGCGCAACCCTGATAACCTTAGTGCTTAATTCGCTCTTTTGGTTATTATTCCAGATGTGCTATACATCGCCTTTTTATCCCTCTATTGTGGGAATAAGGTTTGTTTAACAAGTGTGGTATTCTTTTACCGTGCTTGAACTCGATGGGTTTAGGTTTATAACCAGCTCTTTGGCAATCTATTATACATACTATTCGTACTCCCACGATTATTCACTAAGTTCCTCCGACTTATTGTCGGGCGAGATTAAGTCACTACTTAGTTGTAGTGCTTCCTCTGCTGTCACTAGCTTCTGAATTATACCAGTTCTTCTAGTTCAGTACAAGTGTTCTTTACTTGTATGACCTTGCATTTTCTATGCGTCGGTTCTAATGACTTTCTTAAGTTCCCTTCTACTTTTACTACAATCGTACTCTTTCCCATATTCCTAGCTATCCCACTAGATCATTACTGCGCAAGTGCAATATCAAAACACTCAGTCATACAGAGTGTAGAGGCGTAAACGCTCGGCAGTAAGTCACTAATGTGATCGCATAAAAATAAATACTTCTGCCTGTCATCTCGTGTTTACTACTTTATGTCGTTGTCTAACTACTTCTTCATAGCGGTCGCTTGTTGCGCACCATACTCTTACTCATTATACGACATCATTTTTACTGTCTCTGTTACTGTGGTAGCTTATCTTTACTCATTGCCAGTGTCGTTGGCACCATTTCCTTATGGTGTGAATACACCGAGGGTTTCCTACATCCATGTGTATGACGGTTGTGTATTATACCGCAATGTTACTATCTTCCCAATGTGGAGATGTTTTATTGCAATTTGGGTTTCATGTGTAGGTTAGCTTACCTCACATTTCTTCATCATTTATGATACAATTTACCAAGTATCTTGGTTGACCACAGGTGAAGTGATTTACTGGGTTATAAGCTCTCTTGAGCGTTGGTCATACGTGGTGTTCAATGTGCATTCACATTGATTGTCTTTGACAATTACTGTCTGTGCATAGGTTTTAGGTTCTAGCTGTGTAGTTTTACTTTTGTATGTACATCACCGGGACATCCCAATAAACTTCAAGGGTTTTCTGGTCCCGTTCTCTAATTAAAGAGTATTCTATCACCGATGAGTGAAGGTTCTTGTTGAGAGGTTTATTCCCACTCTTAAGTGTCATGACAAGGTCTACTATGTTAGTATTTATACAATGGTTCACCACATGCTTGGGTGCATATGGAGTATACTTACTCCTTTAAGTCGTAATGGTTTGGAAATCTCTTTTCCTTGTTCAATTGTCTCTTGGCAACATCTACATGTACAAGCTTTATTGTTATGGTAGATGGAAGCCTTTTCTAAGGGTTCACATCATTACTGCATTGATAATCTTCGGCTAATGAGGGGTACCTTTCCTCGAGTTTCTCGTGGTTTCCAGGTGTGGACTAGGCCATTGTTGGCATTATTGCGATTCTTGTGCCTATGTGTTACCGTTTCTACAAAAGAAATGAAGGGAAATGAAAAGCTTCATCAACTGTATACTAGACTGGTGTTCTAGTGACAGTGACACTGAGGTAGCCATTACTCCAAGCCACTCATTATGTTGAGCTCCATTGGGTGGTTCAGTTGTCGATCTATTTGTCGTATAAAGCAATATCTCTTGCAAGACTTGTTATTAATTGGTGTGGGTTTTGCAACCGTTTGAGTTCACATATCGTAGTTGGTTCATGGCTTTTAAGCCTTATTGCTGCGAGCTCTGCTCCTTGCGGGCTGCTTATACATGTTTCCACTCCTTGTATACCCCATAGATTGGAGGTATTACTGGGCTCCATGGTAAGTTGTGGTATCACGCTTCCATTCATAGGAGGCCCTTTAGGCATTCTGGTGTTAATCAGTGCCTTTCAGTGGTTAAGGGTACTTCCTATTAAGTGGAATCCCTTCGGTGTCCTAACCGAGTGTTCATTCTAGCTCCCGTGCCCTTATCATGATGCTTTGTTGGACTGTTGTTGACCCAGACACCCTTCATGGATTGCTCCTGGGTGTTGTTGGTTACGCCGTTACATCCGGCTAATGTTTATGACATGTTGTGTCCACTATACCGCCTTGTGGTATTGTATTTGAGCTATCCCCCTTAGGGTTATAATGTCTCCTGCTCTTAAGTAGGCTGTTTTATACTTCCTCCTAGTATTTAAGACTAGGTTCAAAATCCTCTCCAATGATGGACTATACTTCGTGGTAATTTTGTATTTGTCCTTGGGAACTCCGTCCCATTTGTTGAGCATCGTTGTGTTCACGTTAGGCATTTGCCTTGCTGTGCTTAGGCTGGGTATCCCTTCCAGCTGTCATGTATTTGCTTGAAATCTTTGAGACATATCCAATGTCTATACTCACTAGTCTATGCTTTTTGCGCTTCCTAGTCCTCATTCCTTATCTTTAGATTGATTCTCTGAGTTCTTTATACTTATTACTTAGCTGAGTTCCTTCTCCTTGATCGTTTGAGGTGTTCAGCTGTTCTGCTTTGAACTTACTCATGGTCCGTAGAACGGAGTTGACTACTTCCTGTGTTTCGTACACTACATGTATACATACGTGGGGTACCTTGTTGATACGTTACCACTTACCCGACTATCTGTCAGGCCCACAAGCTCCTTCGGAGTGCGGTCGTCCCACATCCCGTATTTGGGTACACTCGTAGTGCTCGTCACACGCCTAGGTGAAGTATTCTATTGTCAACTCCTCTTTTATAATTCTATGATACTTACCGTAATTCTGTTGGTTTGATTTTAAAATCCAAGGTTTAAAAGAAGGGTTGTGGTTTTGAAAGAAAAATTCGGGTTTAAAAGACAATAGAAATCTTCATGGCATTTCAGTGCCAGTTGATTCTGACCGAGTCTAGCTTCCCGCTGACCGGTGTGTCCTTTGTACAATGGTCGGGCCGTTAGACCTTTCCAAGTTTTCATTTTTTCTGTTTAGGATGTGTGATCCTGTAGTCACTTCATTGCGGTCACGGTATATTACTGTGTACTTGTGGTGTGTTAGGGTTCCTCTACATGTTCCTGTTCTTACTGCACTTGCCGTGGCAAGTGCGTGGTACTGGTGGTTTTTGGGTAAACCTATACCGATTACAGTACGGTTTCCACTCGGATTTGATAGTCTTGTTGACTCTTCCCTTGATCTTATTGATCTATGTTTGGGAATACTCGATCTTTTAAGTAACTTCTCAGTGATCTTGACATGACCGTCGTTGATCGGGGTACTTCTCCAATCCTTGGAGATCCTTATTTATATCGTTTTGTGTTTTTCCTTGTTGCTCATTCTCGCATGTTTACCGTGGTTATTGAGCCTGAACTTGTTTAGGCACTACTCTTGTAGTCCTGTCGGTTTATATCCCGTGAATATTCTCGTAGCTGTCTGAGCTAAGTCGGCCAGGTTTTGTAACCTCTTGGTGTTGTAGTTTTGGAGTTAACCACTCCCGACTATATCCTTAGTCAGGTAGTATACCATTGGTGTTGTTATTTAGCTATTACTGTCCCGTAGACTTGTGTCTCGGGTTTTGTTACAGTTCCTTTTTCGGCTCTACTGCACGCTTAGTGCTTCTTTCCCTGCTGCTGGTTGACCAGCCAGGTTTCGTAACTACTAGGCATGTCACCCGATGTTGTTGTAAGTTACAGCCTCCTTATAGTTGGAGTGCTCATTTTACCGCTATTAAGTGCGGGTATGTTGTTCAACCGGGAACCATCTCCGGGACTTCCAATTCTTGGATTCTACTATATGTCGGTTCTTGTTTACCGTACGGTGATTTCACAGCTGCCAGATCGGGTTTTCCCGAGTATGAGAGGACTTTCCTTCTCTCTGGCGTTCTTTCCCAAGTTATACAATGGGTTTGTGGAGGGCGGGTCTGATATTGTAGGTATCCGGTACTCATTGGGAGTTCCTAACTAGCATATCTCTAATGCTATCACTCAGCCCTTAGCCCTAAGCTTCTAATTCCTAACTCGGTATTTTCTAATCTCGGTATTTCCAGTCATCAGAGCGATACTTCGCTCTGATACCACTTTTTGTAACACCCCTACCGCTAATACCGTCATTACCGTCCAAACTCCTCATACTTCCATACTCACGCAGCGGATACATACTTACACAACGGTGGGTGATACAACGCCATTAGCCACCCACGTGACTAACAAGGCTTACTACTACATACAGCATCGGTCTGATGGACCGGAATATCCGAGTACTACACAGTTACAATACATACTTCAATTACCAAACAAGTACTACAATACTTCATTCAATACGATACATCCATAATTACAATACAACATACTGAGTTTACTAAGATCCAAATACAAATACAGATACAACAATTCCCTCAAGTTCATACTTACTCACTAAGAGTCTAGCATCTACCCATTCCTCACAACTACATACTTGCAATTACATAATGGTGTACCCCTTGGTACACTTCTACACCAAAGGCTACAAGCCTTATTTCATTCGCTACTATCTACGCTTCCTTTCTAGCTTTATAAACAAAACCGCCGGTCTCTTACCATGACCATAGCTACTTCGGTACCTGTACAATAAGAACATTGCCCCTAGGGGCTCAGCTTATGCTGCATATGACTTCCGCATACCCCGCGTACTAGCGAGGGTACGCTGACTACTTAGGTCGAATACATGCGATTCATTCTATTCATACATACATACATACATACATACATGCTTTCATACATAATACTACAATACTGCACAAGGAATATATACATACACTTCAATTCATACAAGGAAGACAATACAAGTCAACCGATACATACTTACCTTCGCCGAAATACGCATACACAGTACATACCCAATACTTGTTAGCTCCTTTTATCCACCCGGGTTAATCGGGTGGAGATTACTCTTTTACTCGGGGTCAATAACTTACACCAGTCAAGACCATTACTCATACATACTTTACTTACTTACTTACTTACTGATCAAGTCAAGTCGTGGTGACCTCGGGCAGGGACTACACCGTCCCACCACCGGGCTTTACTGTGGATCACTAATCCAGGATGCTACCCATTTAAGGGGTTTGGGCCGTGGAAAAGATTAAAAGCCAGGAATCCGATCCAACCTCTTGTGTCTCCTCTTCCTCACGCGTGGCCGAAACTATATCGGACTTCTACTCATTCCAATTTACTCATACTTAAGTTAGGAGTTAGGTAGTTAGGAATTAGTAGAAGTCATTCCATACACACCAAGGAATAATACACCATACACATACACACCCATACCAAGGTATACTACATTACACAAATACACTACAAGGTACATATACACATCCATTCTCATTCATTCATTTCATGAATTATACAAGCTAGATGTTCAAGTCAATATAGCAGGAACAAATATAAAACAAGCACAAGTAAGTGCAATAAAGTCTGATTCGTGCATTTATCTTATTTAGGTGGTCAAATAAGCACACAAATCGGGGTAACCAGGTTAGGATACAGAGCATGAAGAAATCATAGCTTTCACTGTTGATTTTGGACTCACCGACTCCTCTTTGGTGTTCGACTATTCGAATCCTAGCATATACATAGAGTTGGGTGGTTAATTATCCATAATTAACCTTACTCTTTCCTTTCCCTAATGTTTCCCAGTTTAGACTTACTAACTCATTGTTACTGAAATACCTTTACTTACGTTACTTACTTAAAATTATTTTCTAAGCTTGTTTATAGCCTTAATGACCATTAAACATCATTAATCATGTCTTAATTATCTTATACTATCATTACCCATCAAGCCCCTATCTTAAAATGGCTTAAAAATGATTTCTGTGAAGAAAATGGGGTGGTCCGGGTTTGTGTCCGGGTTTACAAACCCGGACCAATAGTCTTGGTCAGTCTCGGGTAACATTTAAGGGTGGTCCGGGTTTAGGCTCTAGTTTACAAACCCAGACCATTCATTTGCAACTCTCTCAGGTGTGAATTTGGGGTGGTCCGGGTTAGTGTCCTGGTTTGTAAACCCGGACCACTCCACTAATACTACAATCTGTTAAGTTTTAATGCTGGTCCGGGTTTCTGTACTGGTTCACAGACCCGGACCAGTTGCAGTAATGTAAAATATGTATGTTTTTATTATGTTTCAACTCCAAACTTCTACCAACTTCTTTCCCAATGTTCCTACATATAATCTTGGGTGTTTTGACCCTAATTAGGCAATCAAAACTAACCTAATCCATCTCTATACAAATCTGTTACATAATACATCCCACTGTCAATTTTTTCCTCCACTGTTACAGTTTTTCTTCTTCAACAAATGCTACAGATTTTTCTTTTCTTCTTCCCACTAATCATATGGTTCTTTCATTGCCTCATTTGCATTATACTCAACCCAAGTCGTACCCAGCACAACACCCATTTTACTAAGTCCTACACACTGATTCTTCCTAGTTTCTCCAATGAATTATTTTACTTCATGCTACAGATTTTACACCTTAGCATTCTCATACTACAACTACCAATCCATGGTTACTAAACATCCATACTAAATACAATACACACCTTGGTTTTCCCATTCACCAAGTCATACATAAATGCACAATTCCTACTAAAATTTTGCCATAGTTCACCTACAATTCTCACTTATCCATATACATACTTCCTCACCAAATCCATTCCTAAACTAGCCACACCCATACAAGGGTCCTACCATCACTCAAAACAAATCTCAATACATCAATACTCCATCAATCAACAATTCCAATACTCATACACAGATTATTTGGCTCTAAGGCCTACAATCCACATACTTGCTCACAAATACTCAAATTTCCTTAACTACAATACTAATACAATATTTTGGGTTCTTTAATTAGTTTACCCATTGCCATTACTCTAATGCATCAAAAACTAGCATTAAGAAAGATCTCTTACCTTAGGCTCTTGATTATTCTTTTCTTTTCCAATTTCCTCCTTCTCTCTTTCTTGCACAAAATCGGTTACGTGGGCAATGGAGTTGCCAAACTCCATTACCATCACCCAATGAACACCAAATAATTTTAATTAAAATACTAACCCTTAAATTAATACTAATTCATTGAAATGTTTTAAGCACTAATTCTAGGGTTTACCTTTAAGAGCTTTTAAGAGGGGTTTTAGCCTTTGGTTCACGAAGGTGATTCCATCACCATTGCAAGGTTTGAATGATGCTCAAAAGAGAGAGAAAAATAGAGCATTACAAAGGGGTAAAAATCGGCTACAAAAGAGAATGGAAGAAACTTGAGTTTTTCATGTAAATTTTACCTTAACGGAGAGAGGAGACTCCAAGCTACACATTGATGCTATTTTCTCTTTGAATGAGGAAAACCCATGGAGATGAACTTCCTCATTTTTGGATTTTGAAATTGAAATACCCCAAACCTTGATATGTAGTTTAAATATTATACTATGGTATATAAAGGCAAAAAGGTTCCTTAGAAATGCTATTAAGTGAATTAAGCCATAGTAAACACAGTAAAGCACTACTTAGACAGTTTGAGCAAAAACATGCTCTAAGCTTGGAATGAATTTGGTTAGGACCCAAAGAACCTACCAAGACTTAATAATGTTCAGTCATGATTTAATAAGGCTAATTAAGTCCTTAAGAAACATTGGTAGATAATTAAACCAAACAAAACACAAGAAACCACCATAAAGTCAATTTAAGCTAATACTTGCCCTAGACTTGGTGTAACCATGTATAAGACTAAAGGTCATTCCTAGACCTTATTAACATGTTAATGAACATTTTAAATCATTTCCTAAAGAAAACCAAGCTTGAAAACAAGTTACAACACAAAATATGCTTTAAGGAACCTTAAAGCACATTTTTGAAAAATTGTCTTGGAAATGAGTTTTAAGTGGCTAAATGTCCATAATTACTCTTTAATCAACATGTGTACTACTTAGTATCACATTATGAAGTCTAAATCAATGGGAAATCAAATGTTTCACTAATATGTGCCTTAATTTGTGAATAATGCTCAAATAGTGCTAGTTTAAGACATAAGTCAATATAAGTCAATTAAATGGTCAACAAAGACCATGAAAAACCTTATAATATAAAGGGGGACGGTTTTCTATGTGGTGACACACCACCATGTGCTAGTTAATTAAAAGAAAGAAAAGTAAGTAAAAAGGTTACTTTTGCTTTATAACTTAAATATCTCCAAATCTTACCTCTCTCCTCACTTTTCTTTCATTATTCCTTGCTCCCACCGTCACTTACCTTCCTCCTCCCTTCTCCATCTCGTTTTGCTACAGCAAGTATCAATTCTCCATCTTTGAGTG
Organism: Limonium bicolor; assembly: GCA_023374045.1. NCBI lineage: Eukaryota > Viridiplantae > Streptophyta > Magnoliopsida > Caryophyllales > Plumbaginaceae > Limonium > Limonium bicolor. The sequence continues at coordinate 44,864,852 of CM041780.1, read as the reverse complement.
CTTGCAACTCATGACTCCATGATCCAAATCCAATTTCAAGACTACCATTCTTCTAGTTAGAGCAAGCTCTTCATTTCCCTCTTTTCAAATCTTCAATAACTCAATTTTGGTGCCATGGAGACTCACCATTGAAGGAGCTTGAGCTCATATTTTCATGCCTTGTCATTCTCCTTTGCTTCAAGGTAAGGAAAATCAAAGAAAATCCAAGTTTCCCTTCATTTTTGTGTATAACCGAAAATTCATCCCTTAATGGTGCATTACCTTTCCCTCTTCTTAGCTTAATTCAAACTTCAAAGGACTAGTAGGAGTCCTATCTTGCCACTTATTCAAGTTCTCTTTCAAATTCCAAAGGTAAACATTAATTTTAGTGTTTTAAGACACTTATGTAACCAAGGGTTCAATTATGAGTTTGAGTATTAAACTTAATGCTCATTACCCTTATATGTGTATTGGTTAGAAGGTTGACAAGTGATAAAAGCTCCTTGCCAATTTTCAATCAAGCAAAACAAGAGAAAACAAGTGAGAAAGCTTGGAAACAAAGAGGTAAATGACCTCTCTTAATGTGGTTTATTGTACTAGGAAACTGAGCTATATTTGCTTTATAAATAACCTAAAGAGCCAATGGGAAATGAGCTAGAAAACTATCCACAAGGTGGACAAAAAGGACATGGGAGCATTGTTGTGTGTATTCGCAGGTTGAAGGCATTTAAATTTGGAAATTCAGTGTTTAGGTTTACTGCAATTTAAGGGCCTAAGTGCCAAGCAATTTAAGTTTATGCACTATATTGTGATGTAGTGTTGTTTAAAGGTTTAGTTGTGTGTAAAGAACATCTCTTGTGAAGATGAATATCTTTGGTGGTTAAGGGATGAAAAACAATGTGTTTGTGTGTGAGGAATGTGTATTAAGAGATTGAGTGTTCTTGGATTGTATAATGGTGGAAAACTATGTGTTTTGGTGTAAGGTGATACAAGAGAACCTATGGCGAAATTTACGTGATAAACAAAGGAGTTCATGTATTCTAATGAGATTTGGTGACGTAGATTGTACTAGGAATTGTTAAGTGTAAAGATGGTGAAAGAAGGCGAATTAAGATGTTCTTAAGTGTTAAGATGCCTTAGGCATAGTCTTGGAGGATTTAGAGATCAAATGGGTGTTTTAAACACACCAAGGTTATGTTATGTGAAGTGCTAAGTCTTGTGCAAGTTTTGGTGATCGAAGGAAAAATAATGCCTTGTGAAGATCTAAGGGTGGACTGGTGGAAAATAGAAGGAGTTGTGTATGGGAGGTGTATGTGAGAAATAATGCCTTTGGAGTAGTGGTAATGGTGGTAAGGTAACATTTTGGTTAGTGGAGTTGTAGGCACGAAACTATCACTTAGAAAACCTAAGGAAAAATATTACAAGTGTTAAAAGATGTTATGAGGGAATTGAGTAACAAGTTTGGACAATGATTCAAGGAGGTTTGAAGTATTATTTTGGTATTAGAATATGCCTAAGTGCATGTGTGAAGTTTGGGTAAACAATGGGTGAAGAGAACAAGTTGAACAAGGCTTAAAAATGCATAATATGGAATTCTGTAGCTTTGGTCCGGGAATTGGTTCAAGGTTAAGGTCCCGGACCACATACTAAAACTGGCCGAGAGTTGCACAAACAGCATGGTCCAGGACTTGGGGTCGGTACAAAGACCCGGACCAATGCCAATTTACACCCGAGGGTTCATTTAAGTGTTGATCCGGGACCTAAGATAGGGACCAAGTCCCGGACCACTCTAGAAATGCTATTTAAGGTTAGGAAATGATATGTAATGATGAGGATTGGTAGGTAATGATGTTATAAGGTTGTTTAGGACATGTTAGGTGAGTTGTAAAGACAATTAAGCGGGTGAAAAGTTGTAGTAAAATGTAAAAGTAAAAAAAGTTAAAATGTGAAGTTATTTAACTAGTTAACGGGGTAAATTATGAGCATCAGACTCTAAACAATCATGTTACCCCTATGTTAATGAAAGTAATGTAATGATACCAGTTGTTCGAGAATTGTTCGAGGAACCTAGGAGGACACAATATAGTGGACCGTGGTGACAGGTATGCTTTTCTTGCAACCTGTGTCCTACCGGATTACACCGGCTTGTATGCCAATTTGTTTTTCTGAATGTTTGCCACCTTTTAAAATAAAAACATGTAATGAGGTTACAGTTGTTTAATTATGTGGCGTGCGAAGTTCCGATACCGTTTAGCTTTAAATATATGCTAAACTTAATTAACCGACTATAGGATTACATAATACATCAGTATTCACTAGTAGGAAAAGACCCTACCGCAGCGGTTGTTTGGTACCTATGGCAGCGGTTGAAAACCGCTGCGATGGGTGCCGCTGCGGTAGGTGAAACACCTACTGCAGCGGTTGTAGAACCGCTGCGGTAGGTACTCTATCGCAGCGGTTGTTACTAAGAACCGCTGCGTTAGACCTTTTTTTTTAAAAAAAAACCACCTATCGCAGCGGTTGTTACTAAGAACCGCTGCGATAGACCTTTTTTTTAAAAAAAAAACCACCTATCGCAGCGGTTCTTATTAAGAACCGCTGCAATAGGTTTTTTTTTTTTTTGTTTTTTCCATTCCACCCTACAATTCTACCACACACACCCAAAATCAATCAAACCTGTTAAGATATAGCAATTAACAATGCCACCACATGGGGCATTAGATCAACCATTTCACCATTTAAATAGCCACCAAACCTATCTACGGGCAATAATCCACTTACATTTACAAATTTGAGCAAATTAATCAACATCAACAAAATCTTTACAGAAACGACAATTGTTTCATGAGAATTTCAAAATCATCCTACTCAATCCTACCAAACCCTAGAAGCAACCTACATTAACGCTCATGAATTCTGCCCATTCTTCGAGCACCTCGGTTATATGTCCTTCGTTGTAACCGTCTACCAACTCTTCAAAAGCCTTGGAATTAACACAAAAAAAATATGATTAGTTGCTATAATAATACTTTGAGTTTAAGAATCAATGTTAAAAATTATCTACAAAACCAAAATATTTCGAGAATGCTACTTACCAGGTCTAGAGACTTCTCTGGCAAGAGTCTCGGTCCCGCTATCAAGTCACTCATAAACCGAATGACATAGTAGCCACATTCCGAACCTCCCGGCTGCTGTGGACACTGCACATGTATATACGTACATATTCAAAATCGATTTAACACATAAATTATAATACTGTTCCTATTTTAAAACTAATGAACATATTACAAAATTTGAATAAGGACTACAAAAATACCTTGACTACATTCCACGGAATCTTCTTAAATCTCTCTCCTCGGACTTGCGTCATTACAGATACAAAGGCACTAGAATTCATACGCACAGATAAAGTAAAAGTTATCAACCGGATGATTAAGAAATAACTAAAAATTGATAATTAATCAAGTTAAGTAAATTCATCACCTCATCAACATGTTATAATAAGTGGCCTCTTGGGACCGAGATGCTGAGTCAAGCTGCAGGACTCTTGGGCTTTTTACATAGAACGAGCAAAGACCAGTGTCGGCTGTTCATAGATTACAATACAAGTAGAACTTAATTCAATCAATTACATAATAAAATATCATAATTTTTAAACTAACTTAACATTAGATAAAATTCTTACCCTTGATGAAGAGGCAGCATTATGTAAGATTTATCAGCAAGCACACATGTATCACATTCGACAAGTACTGGACCAAAGCTTGGGGGTCAGATCCCATATTAGCTTCGAACAGTAGTCAGGGCATAAGAACCCGAAACTACTATTCTCATGTACTTGGACCGCCTTGTCATCAACAAACCTGCACAATATAAAGAAACCAATATTATGAATTTAATTTTCAAATATACAGAGTAAAATGTGTACAAGGTATGCTAATTACTCACATGCAAGCCGATTTGAGAATCGACGCACTCAACCAATCCTTCTGAACAACTCCACAAAATCAGTAAGATAGATTTCAAAACTCTGAGCGCCTGTATAGTAAAAAAGATCCGGTCTTGGTTCCATTGTAACCGAATCTCTTCCTGGCGGCGTCATCAATAGTGTGGAGTGCAACAGTTTCAGCATGGGGGGTAAGGCATTCAGAACCGCCGGTGTAGCAAATTCGATCTCATCACAACTCTAGTCGCGGATGCCATCGAAGGATTAGCTGGTGGAACAACTCTCTTTCCTTTTGCCTTATCAGAATTTGATTGAATGTTCCTAATATATTAATTTAATAAGTATATGTTTCTACTCTAGGATATGTTAAAGAATAAGTTTTTTCATGGGGTTACCTGCTGCTCCCCAAGCTAATCAATCTACAGGGCCACTGTACTGTCACGGATTCAGCTTGACGAAGGGTGGATATGTCTGCATGGGCACCGGTATCTGACAATCCGCGTAAGCAGGCGCGTAACCTTCAACAAGCACCCGGCCATGGTACTCTCGGAGCGCTGCATTCCTCACGGTGTCTCCAGCACAAGACTTGAAAAGTTTTCCCCACCCTACTTCGACTTCGTCAACGCCAATCACTTGGAACAATGTGCAGTCAATTGGTTGCTAAATTTTCAAAATTAAAGATTTTAGATGCACATAAACAAGTGTATAATTTGTTTTTTTTTGTATTTGTAGTTAACATGTTGTTCTAACCTTGAGAGATGAATATGGAAATGGGTTGACGGAGTGAACACTACTGGGAGGCACTTGCGGGCTCTGATGCTTGTGCCTGATCTGGCGGTCTAGAAACCTCCTGACTCATCCTCTCAGATCGGATCATCTCCATAGCTTGAGCGATCGACTGCTGAAACTCACTTCGTAGTCGCTGCTCGAGCTCCGCATTCTGGCGTAAGTGCTCCTCATATGAAATGCTCCCTCCTGCACCGTGTCTCGACCCAGGATTACCGAAGGCTTGGCGTATACCGACATGACCACCAAAGCCTACTGCACGACCCGGATGATCCTTCTTCCCGAGAGCGCGGGAAAGTGGATCATCCTGCCTAACGGGCTGCCAACTGCCCTGGGTGATCTGGGAGCTTAACTCTTCCTGTTATGGAGTTTAATAAGTCAATAAGGATACTTCGGTTTATTTAACTGCTATTGTTACTCTATAAATATAATAAACATTTTTTAAACTAAAAATCACTTACCATTTGGTTGATGACCTCTCTCGTGGCGTCATCATACTCAGCAGGTGCCGCCGGATTTGAAGGTTTCTTCCGTCGACTTAAGTCCCAAACCTTCATCCTTCGTTCGCTGACATTCGAGCCAGCTGGCAGCAACCCCTCTTTCTCCCACTGCGGCACACGCTGAGCAATACTTGTACTCCCCATGTGATGGGGGGGGGGGGTAACGATTTTTTTTTGCATTTTGTTGTTGTTTCTCACGTATAGCCTACATATATGTATGAAAAGACAAATTATGCAAATAATATATGAAAAAGACGAATTAACCAAATGAACTCTAAGGACACTTTAAACATTTATCATACAAAAGAACAACTATAGTGTGAAACTCACCTTGAACTCAGGGGTCAAACGCTTCGCAACAAACTCATTCCACTGCTCTTCAGTAATACCATCATATTTTTGCCACGGTGGTCTCCGATCATCCACATCTTCACCTTCTGCCTCCTCTATCTCTGCGGGCTCCTCACAGTAAATGTACTGCCTCGTGAGCAGAGATCTGAAGTCTTTGAATTGTGTGGCAATCCCCTTCATCACATCATCCTTCAGAGAAGGATCTATACAGAATCGGTCCTATATGCACAAAAAAAATGGATTAGTGTAAAAAAGTAACTATATAAATCTTAAAACAAACTATTAAGTGTAACAAATACCTTGAGACGTTCAAATATCTGCTCCTTCAACGCCTGAGGCACTTGCTTCCAATTGTGGTTTATATTGAAATATGTACTCACCAAATGCCTGGCTAGAGCAAGTGAAATCATTTTTCCAGGTACCGGTGGGCTGATTAAATTCATTGAACTCCAAAGGCTTTGTCGGGGGGCCTCTATTTGCTTTCAGCCCACGGGTTGCCCCTCGTTTTTTGGGTTTCTTGAGAGGCGGAGGAGCAACTTGTATCTCTTGTCCTTCCTGTGAAGGCCCTGCTGTCTCGGTCTGCTGTGGGGTGGTCTCTACGTCTGCTTTCTTTGATTTCTTTTTACCACCTCGTGTGGTGCGTTTTGCCGGTCTACTCTGCTGTGGCTGAGTTTCCCCAGTCAGGAGCAGTCGTCCTATAGGATCATCATCCACTGAGGAACAAAAACACACACATTAGATCAATATTCATGGAACGATGTATAATTGCAAAAATAAACATAAATAATTAATTCTGATAACATTGTAACAACAATAATACAAATTATATAATGTAATTTCAACCAATGGTGTTACCTAGACATAGTAACATATATCATGATCTGTTTTCTACCCAAACCCCCTCATTATGGTCTGATCGAGCGTAGATGGTCTGAACATCATCATTTTGTAAATCATCAGTTGAATCATGCAACCCTGTATGCAATGATACAATTTCATCTATCATCTCATTATCATCATCGTCGTTGTTTTCATCCTCAAACAAAACCGGTCTTCTCCCTGGAAGAACAACATGCCATCTACTAGCTTTTGGGTCTTCAACATAAAACACCTGGTCACAGTCTTTACCCAACACAAACTGATCTTCCTTATTAGTTGTAACACGTGACAGATCAACCAAAATAAGTCCTTTATCATTTTGGAGCCCATGTCGGTTGTCCACCCAATTGCAGCGGAACAATAGAAACGAATCAATGTGATAGTTTAGTTCCCATATGTCCTCTATCACACCATAATACCAACTACTACTGCTCATTGGTTGAACCTGGTTACCTAGACCATATTCAGTCACCGATGCTTCAATTTTTACCCCACTGTTCTGATGTATTGATTTAGCATCTTGGCGTGCAGTGTAGTATGTGCATCCATTAATGTCATACCCTTCAAACGATACAATATCTGTTCCAGGACCAACAGCTAGACATCTGATTTCTTCACTGACATCTTCGGGGTTCAATGAAGCTTGCTCAAACACATATTCCTTAAACCATTGGACGAATACTCGATTTTGTTCTTTTTTAAGCCAGATACGGTTTTTGGTAGGGTTTTGTCGACTCAACTTAGCAATGTGAATATCGAAGTAGGGTTCAACAACCTCAAGGTGTTGTAGTACAAACAAATGTGCCTGATTAATAAGATCACGAGAGATATGAACAACCTTTTTGCCAATAACTCCTTTACCCTTAAATCTACCATGGTGACGTGGTTTGGGAATACCAATTGACTCTGCATCGTTCAAATAACTTGTCACGAATTCTATGACTTCCTCAGTCACTGTTGCTTCGATGATACTACCTTCCGGTCTATATCTGTTTTTCATTCTACCCTTCAGAATCCCCATATATCGTTCGAAAGGATACATGTAACGTAAGTAGACCGGACCACACAATTTGATCTCTCGGACAATATGCACTACTAAATGCACCATTATGTCAAAGAAAGATGGTGGGAAATACATCTCAAGCTGGCATATTGTCACAACAATTTCATGTTGCAGATCATCGAGGGTGTCTGAGTCAATTGCCTTGCAGCAGACAGCGTTGAAGAAGAAACATAATCGAGTTAGAGCATTTCTGACATTTTCTGGTAATATCCCTCGTATTGCAACTGGAAGAAGATGCAACATTAACACATGATAATCATGAGATTTCATGCCTAACAGTTTCAAATCCTTCATAGAAACTAGGTTCTTCCAGTTTGAAGAGTACCCAGATGGTACCTTCAATGTGTGCAAACACTTGCAAAAACTTAATTTTTCACTCTTAGAGAGGGTATAACACGCAGGAGGTAGATATGTTCGCTTCTCATCCTCTATTGGGTGTAGTTCTTTTCGTATGCGCAACTCTTGCATATCTCTCCTCACCTTCAATCCGTCTTTCGTCTTGCCGGGTATGTTGAGCAAAGTACCACACACTGCCTCACCGACGTTCTTCACAATGTGCATGATATCCAAACAATGTCGAACAGGCATATGCCGCCAATACGGTAGATCCCAAAAAATGGAACGTTTTTTCCAAATGTTCTTCGGCGGCGTGGATGTGTTTCCAAAGACATTTTGAATGTCTTTTACCTTTGCATACACTTCCTCTGCATTCAAAGGCAGACGAGCCACACGAGTCTCGTGCTCATTGTTGAACAACTTTCGCTTTCTCGAACGGTAAGGATGGTCTACTGGAAGAAACCGTCGATGACACATGTAAACATTTTTGCCGCAGTGCTTCAGACGATCTGAACATGTGTCATCCTCACATACCGGACACGCTTTGAATCCTTTCACCGAGTATCCTGACAAGTTCCCATAGGCAGGAAAGTCGTTAACAGTACAGAACAACATCGCCTTCAGTGTGAAATTTTCTTTCGCATGAGCATCATATACCACTGTCCCTTCATTCCACAACAAGTTCAGATCGTCGATCAGTGGTGCAAGATATACGTCAATGTTATGACCAGGTTGCTTTGGACCAGAAATTAGGAGTGATAACATAATGTATTTTCGTTTCATGCACAGCCATGACGGTAAATTGTAGATCACTAGTAGCACCGGCCAAGTGCTGTGCTGACTGCTCAACGTGCCATACGGGTTCATCCCATCGGTACACAATCCAAGTCTCAGATTCCTATCCTCATCCCCAAAATGATGTTTGAATTTTCTGTTGATATTTCTCCACTGAGGTCCGTCTGCAGGATGTCTTAATTTTTCATCAATTTTTCTACCATCCGCGTGCCAACGTAAGTTCTTCGCATCTTTCGGGTTGGCAAACAACCGTTTGAATCTAGGAATTATCGGCAAGTACCACAATAATTTCACTGGACGATTTTTTTTCTGAAAGGAGGAATCCTCATCCTTGTCCTTGTACCGGGACAACAAACATTTAGGACACTTGTCTAGATGTTCGTATTCACCCCTATAGAGCACACAGTTATTTGGGCAAGCATGAATCTTTTTATATTCAACTCCCATTGGACACATCCATTTCTTTGCCTCATAGGTGGATGTAGGAAGACCATTCTCATCAGGAAGCATATCATGTATCAGCTCTAGAAATGAAGTGAAACACTTGTCACCAACTCCATATTTCCCCTTTAAGTTGAACAAATTAAGTACAGCAGTCAATTTTGTGTATTTCACGCACGAAGGGTACAAAGGTGTCTTTGATGCGTCCAACAATCTTTGATACTCTTCCGGCTTATCGACAAAAGTATCCGCAACATTTTCTAACATTTCATCCATTTGCTCATCATGGTGAGTGGTCTCACTGTCATCGAATCCTGAATCACTTAACGGTACCGACTCATTGATGGTATTGAAGGTGTGGGCGGTACTTGCGTAACGTGGATCATGAGCACTTGATGATGTTGAAGCACTAGCTGCAACATCTTCTCCATGAAAATTCCATCTTTTGTAATGTGGCATGAATCCACGGGATTTAAGATGAAATCTAATTTCCTCAATGTCTACAATTTCCTTACGACCCCACAGTCAACACAAGGACATGAAATATTGTCCGCCTTTGTTCTGTCCTTGTGTTGCACTGCCGCTTTGAGAAACTCTTTCAGCTTCTCATCAAAGTAGTGATCCCCTCGATCACCGTACATCCAGTCACGCTCCATTCTATATGTGAAAACAAAACAAGTTTCAGATTGATTTGTCTTTCAGTTTGTCTGCATTTGTATATGGAGCATGTTTCTACTGGATGTACGGTTGCAACCAAACTCAGCACTACTCTATGGTTCCAACCAAACTAACGTAGCCTAAGTACTCTAACGTTCCAACGTAACTAATCTAGCCTTATTCTAACAATTCTAACACATTTAATTTAACTTCAACAAATCATTGCATTATTAAAAAAAAAATAAAGTTTAATTACTTACTTGTTTTAAGGTTGTACAGAGGAGGAAGCTAGGAGACTGCTTTGGTGATGGGCTGGGAAAGTACTGGTACAAATCCAATAGCAGATTCAGAAGACCTGACAAAGAAAAGTAAAGATTGTTATACACAAATAACAAATAAAATTAATTAATAAGACTAATACGATTCTAGAAAAAATTCGGCATGACCTTTGCGTAATCGTGTTAATCCCATGCTTATCATTAAGCATTCACCAACATCTTATTTACCACGACAAATAAATTCAACAATTGGCAGCAACCATCCTTATTCACAATCACTCAATATTAACCACAACCACTTTTTTCGCAGTAATTAATTAAACACACAAAGAGAAAAGATAGATGAAGATGTTACCTTTTCACTCTTAGTCCACAGCAGAATAAATAAGGAAGAAGAAGTACAGACCACCCCAATTACTGCAGACAGTGGGGAAGCAAGGAAATAATATTAGGGGGGGCAAGAAATCCATTATTATAAGCATTATCATATTAAGAAAATAAAAAAGAGAAAAAAGATAGATGAAGATGTTACCTTTCAGCTCATGTGCACAACGAAGCAAGAGGAAGAAAGAGACACAGAGACACCCCAATTACTGCATACAGCGTGAAGCAAGGTAATAATATTAGGGGGGGCAAGAAATCCATTACTATAAGCATATCATATTAAGCACGTAAAAGAGGAAAAAATGTATCATCGTTTTTGTCTCCATGATGGTCGTATAATGAAATACCCCAAACCTTGATATGTGGTTTAAATATCAAATTATGGTATGTAAAGGCTAAAAAGTGCCTTAGTAACATCAGTGAACAATTAAACCATAATAAATGCAATAAGCATTAAGACACAGTTTGAGCAAAAACATGCTCTAACCTATGAGTGAACTTGGTTAGGACCCAAAGAGCCTACCAAGACTTAATAACATTTAATTATGATTTTATAAGGCTAATTAAGTCCTTAGGAAACTTTGGTAGACGATGAAACCAAACAAAACATAAGGTAATACCTTAAAGTCAATATGAGCAAAAATGTGCTCTAAGCTTGGGATGAATGTGTATAAGACCTAATGGTCATACCTATACCTTATTTATATGTTAATGAACATATAAATCAATTACTAAAGAAAACCAAGCTTGAAAACAAGTTAAAACAACAAAATGTGCTTTAAGGAGTCTTAAAGCACGTTTTTGAAAAATTGTCTTGTAAATGAGTTTTGAATGGCTAAATGTCCATCATTACTCTTTAATTAACATGTGTACTATATAGTATCACATTTGGGTGGCCATATTAGTGGGAAATCAAAAATTTCACTTCTATGTGCCTTGTATTTGTGAATAGTAATTTTTACAAGCTAGTATATAACATATGTTATGTTAAGTAATTAAATTGACAAACAAAGACTAAATACCCTTGTTATATTAAAGGGGGCCGGTTTTTGTAGTGAGGAGTCACCAAGTATGTTAACTTGTTAAGTAAATAAATGTGACTCATAGTTACTATTTGCTTTAAGACTTAAATATCTTCAAAAAGTAAGTTCTATCTTCATTCTCCCTTCCTTTCCTTCATTTCCCACGGTTCCAAACACCACCACCAACCTCTCTTCTTCATTCTCTCTCGGTAATACCACTACCTCCATTAGAACTCAAGCTTTGAACTCTTGTCAAATCTTGCTCTTGTCCAAATCAAAAACAAACACCACCATTCTCTTAGTTAAGCCAAGCTCTACAATCTTGTCTCTTCAAAACTTCAAAACCTCCATTTCGGTGCCAAGAGAAACCACCATGGGAGGAGCTTGAGCTCATCTTTTCACATATTCTTGTTCTCCTTTGCTTCAAGGTAAGGAAACTCAAAGAAAAATCAAGTTTCCTTCATGTTTTGTGTTGTCCGAAAATCCACCTCACCATGGTGTATTTATCTTGCTTGTTTTAGCTTCATTTGAATCTTCCAAGGGCTAGGGGGAGTCCTCTCTTGATACTTATTCAAGTTCTCTTCCAATTCCAAGGTAAAACAATTACCTTAATGTGTTAAAACAATATGTGTAACTAGGGTTTACAATGAGGTGAAGCATAATGCTTGAATACTCATTCTATTGTTTGTATAATGTTTAATAGTTGAAAAGGGACCAAATGCCCTACCGGTTTCACAAGGAACAAGAAAGAAATTTGTGAGGAAAAAGAGGTAAACAAACTATCTCAATGTAGTTTAAATGCCTTAGGAAAATGAGCTTGATTTGCTTAATAAAATACCTAAGGAGCCAATGGCAAATGAGCTAGTAAAATGCTCTCAAGGAGTTTATTAAAGGAATATGTATTGGTGTATGTATTTGCAGGTCAAAGGCATTATTTATGTGGGAAATTCAGTGTTTAAGGCTTATGCAATTTAAGGGCCTAAGAGCCATGCATTTAAGGGCCTAAGTGCCAAGCAATTTAAGTTATGCACTATATTGTGATGTAGTGCTTAATGTGTGAAGTTTGTGTATAAAGATGTGTTTGATGGATTTTAGGTGTTCTTGAATGAATTAAGGTAAAAACCTAAGTGTTTGGATGTGAGTAAATACAAGAGAAGCTATGGCCAAATTTGGGAAAAATGTGTGAGAAGTTCTAAGTGTTTTAAGTGGTTTTGGTGAACTAGGAAGTGTTAAAGGTGAATAAATGTTTACTTGAGAAGAAAACAAGTATTAAGGTGATTTAGAGTGATGCAAGGATTTAGTTGTTGTCTTGGAAGTTCTAGGAATTCAATGTGTGTTTAGTGGATGTGTTTAAGTCTTGGAGGAGTTGTTTAAGGTTTAGGTAATGTTGATGTCAAGGAATAAGTGATGTTTAGGTATGATGTGAAAAAGGAGATTTAGTTAGTAAGAAAAGAAGTTGAGAGGTGATGATAAGGTGTAGAGGAAACACCTTGGTATTGTGGTTATTATAGGTGAAATGCCACCTAGAAACCATAAGGAGAAAACATTGTAAGTGATAGGAATTTTGTGGAGATATAAGTAAAGGTTTAAGGAATTAGGAAAAATAGTTTTGTGAGTGTTTAAGAATATCTTAAGGGTGTGTTTGAAGTACCAAATGATGTTAGAACACATTAAGAGGCCTTAGGAGAAGTTTGGTGAAGATTTGGCAAAGTTTTGGTAAGTTTAGAAGGCGACCGACCCAGGGGCCGACCCAGTTTTTGGGTCGGTCGAGCCTCTGTTAAATGTTAGGAAAGTGTTCGGTAATGGTCCGACCCAAAAGGGTGGGTCGGACATGGGTCGGTCGGTCAAGTTTCAAAGGAAGGAAAATGTTCGCACATGGACCGACCCAGAATGGTGGGTCGGACGTGGGTCGGACGGGCATGTTTATAAGGAAGTAAAAGGGTTCTGTAATGGACCGACCCAGAAGGTTGGGTCGGTCGGTGGGTCGGTCGGACCAAAAACATGGTTTAAGGTTATGAGATGATATGTGATGATGGGGATTGGTAGGTAATGATGTTATAAGAATGTTGAGGACATGTTAGGTGAGTTTAAATGGCAAATAAGTGGGTTAAAAGTTGTATTAAAATGTGAGAGTAAAACAAGTTAAAAATGTTAAGTTATGTAACTAAGTTAACGGGGAAAAATTAAGCATTGACATTAAATGATCAAGCAAACCCCGATGTTAATGAAAACACGTGTGATGTTAACAGTTGTTCGAGAATTGCTCGAGGAACATAATGGACAGGATAAGTGGACTCCGGTGACAGGTATGGTTTTCTTGCAACCTGTGTCCTAACGGATTACACCGGCTTGTATGCCAATGTGTTTTTCTGTATGTTTGCCACGTTATGATATAAATCATGAAACGAGTTTACAGTCATTACTGTTATTGTATGTTTACGTGCCGATACCGGTAACCTCTAATGCGCTTGAAGGGCTAGTTAACCACTATTAGGTAAACGTAAGAGAACGGTATCCGGTAATAACGTTTCCGACTTAAGGAACGTTCTAACCACGGCTATGCGTGAGTTGGTTATGTGATGTTTGTGTGTGATGTTTGTATGTGAATGTATGACTCTCTCTTCCCTTGTGGTGTCTGACAAGACTTAACTCAATGTTGTGATTGTTTGATAAAGTTCAAAGTTGAACTTCTAATAAGTGCTAACGGGGGGAGTGAGGAGTCCGGTCTGTTCCGGCCACGCGTGTGAGTATGGGGGTCGTTGTCATAGCAGGTTCGATCCTCTCTGTATGTATTGGTTGTTTTCCAATTTGGTTCCCAACCTACCCTTTAGCTTAACCAAGGCTATTACTGACTCACGTCGGGCCACAGGGGCATACTATTGTTATGTTTGTTTCGGTGTGCTTGGATCACTATATCCGAGACACCTTGTGTTAAGTTAACCGTTCATTTAACGAAACGGTAACGAGTTATGTAACGAGCTTATCATGAGACTGGCAACATTCTCTAGGCTCACCAGTGTGTAAACAATGTTTGGGTCGGTTCCTAAGAGAACCATTCCCGTTGTGTTATGTGTTTTGTTGTGATGCAATATTTATTGCGGTGTTATGTTGTGCACATGGAAACGTGCAAAGTGTTGTTAAGTGTTGTTATGTAGTGTATGTTATATGTTGTAAAATGTGAAGTGTGTGGATCATGGATATGATTCCCAGTTTGTGATAAGAGACGTTTAAGGATAACCCGATTAAGGGTATGTGTCGTCTATTAAGGAGGTAGCTCCATTAAAGGAGGAACACTCTAGGGATAATGAATACCAAGAGTGATTTATTAAGTAAGGAAATATTATCCGTTGTTGAGCCCATTGAGGCGAAATGTTATGTGATGTGTGTTTATTGTTACATGCGTGATTTAAATATAATCAACCGCATGTTAAGACGACAATTAGTTGTGCGTGGCCCGGTAGCATGTGGGCTGCGGGATTACCATACCAGCAAAGGTGCTGAGCCCCTTGGGGCCACCCCTTTCTTTCCTTTTCCTATTTCAGGTACGAAGTGCTGGAAGCCGTTCGAGAGTAGGACGGGTAGTCATTGTACATGGGTAAACTTTAAGTGTATGTATACAGTAGGTGTAGTAAGACCGATATTGTTGTCGGCACCAGTTTATAATACTCGGTATAGTTGATAAGGTGTATGTTGTTGTTGTTGTTGTTAATGTAAAGGATTAACAATGTATAGTCGCTCGGGAATTTAGCCCATCAGACCGGTACATTGTGTGTGTATTAGCCTTGTTAGCCACGTGGGTGGCTAACGGCGTGTAACACCAACAAGTTAAGTAATGTGATGAGGTTGTTCTTCCGCTGCAGTTTGTTGTAAGTATGTTAATGTTGGATGGGGTGTTACAAAAAGTGGTATCAGAGCGAAGTATCGCTCTGATGACTGAATTACCGAGCTTAGGAAGTGCCGAGTTAGGATTTAAGTACTTTGGGTTAAGGGTTGAGTGATAGCGTGAGAGATACGCTAGTTAGGAACTACCAGTGACTACTGGAAACCTACAATATCCATCCCACCCTCCACAATCCCTGTTTGATAACTTGGGAAAGAACGCCAGAGAGATGAAAGTCCTCTCATACTCGGGAATACCCGATCTGGCTGTTATTAAGTACCTTTAGGGTACGGAGAACCTGTCATACGGTGGATCCCGAAAACTGGGAATCCGGAGACGGTCTCCATCTGAATAATGTTAACCGCACTTCATAGCAATGAATGAAGGATCTTGTATGGAGAATAGAATTTCCGGCAACTACGCTGGGTCGACATGCAGAGCAGTCGAGAATACCAGCTTGCAACGCACCTCCGTGCAACAGGCAAGAAATGGATTAATAACCCAGACAAGTGTCTACGGAACCAAGTTGATAAATAATACACCAACGGTATACCAACCGACAAAGGAACTACACGTAGTGCCCAACAAGAGACAGTCTCAGTACCACGACAAGTGCGTGGAACGGGCTATAAAGAGAATACGACACAAAAAAAGGGGGTCTCCCAGAATGGGAAATACCCTAGTTAATGATTATTATGTGAATACATGAGAATTCACCTAGACAAGTTATTATCAGACAGTGAGATCAGTGAGGGCCAACAAGGCCACTGATGACAGTGCGGGTAAAAACAATACCACAACCGTATGTGTTAACTGATAGCCAGTTAGCATGGCGCACTTGCCATAGCAAGTGCTGCTATAATAGGGCTTTCAGGAAATTTATAAAAATCAAGTACTTAGTAAAGTACCACGAAGTTAGTAAGTGTGAACATTTACCATGGAAGGCTTAATACCTGACCTCTGTAATTGTAAGTACACCATCACAAGAAGCTAGACTTGTTGTTAAGGTAAGAGATGTTGTTGGAACCGTGAAAAATTTTCTTTCAACCCAGATTTATTCAAACCCTTTTCTTTCAAAACCAGATTTTCTTTCAAACCAACACTTCTTCCAACCTTCTTTTAAACCAAACCAGTAAAACCAAAGAGCTTGATAAGATACAACAATGGATAAACCTTCCCTCGATTAAGTTCGGGAAGCAGGTATGAATATTGTCACGGGGCAATAAAGGGAGTTGACAACAGAATACTTCACCTAGGCGTGTGACGACACTACAAGTGTACCAACTGTGTTGTGGGATGACCGCACTCCGATAGGAGCATGTGGGCCTGACAGACCTACCTATAGGTTAGTTGGGTAAGTAGTATGTATCAGTATGATACCCCATATATTTATACGAGTAGAGTCCGAAACACGGGAAGTAGTCGACTCCGTCTACGGTCAGCAGTATGAAACAACAAGAGCTAAGGATTACCAGAATAGTTGAGTTAAGGAACTCATTGAGATAACCAGACTAAAAGGATTAGTGAATTCCTCTCAAGGAAATGTTTAGAGTTAGGAAGTGCGATGGGCACAAACTATTATGTAAAGACACCACATATGTCTTAAGGATCCTTAGGGATAAACATTATAGCTGGAACGGTGACCCAGCCTGTACATGGCAAGCAGATGCCTAATGTGGACACATTAATGTGCAATGAACGGATAATAACCAGTAAAGAACGCGAAAGGCGTAGCTAACGGAATGTACCAATAAGTGTGAGCCAAATGTAAAGGCATAACTTAACAACACCCAGGAGCAATCCTTGAAGGGTGTTCACATCAACAATTGTTGAATGAAATGCATGACAGCACAAGGGTTGAAACTACACACAGTTTAGACATAAGTTGTCAGGAGACGGACTGGCAATCCTAAGGGGCATCCCATGAAAGGAAATGTGATGCGACAACCTTGTCATGGATGCCAATACAACCTCTAACCGGGTAATATTGTACAGAAAAGTACATGTGTGTGGACAGCCTATAATGAGCGCAGCTCAAGGCAAATAAGGCTTATAGGCCATAAGCAAGATATGTTATATAAATTCGATTGATGGTAGAAGTTTAGGTTGTATAAGCGAATAGAGTGGTAAACGAACCACTGCATTAAGAGTGGGGATACCTCTCGATATTGTGAGACCGCAGGAGCGGTAGTTATGTGGATCAAGTTCAAGAAATATGTTAAGGATGGACAACGTTATTATTGAGAGAGAGCAGTTAGCTTAATAGCATGTGTGTATAAAGTGAAACACCGAGCTGAATAACGCCGGTTTGTGACTCGAATGATCGATGCTCAAGGAGCATTCAGTGGTCATCCAAATGAGGGATGAACCATAATATGAATAATGTAAATTTATGTGTGGAAGCTAATGTGACAGTAAATACTATGTGAGTTAGTGTTATACGATAAGTGAGAGCACGGTGCGCAGTAAGCGACCGTTGTGTAAGTGTTGTTGAATGATAATATGGTAGGTCGAACCAGTTACGAGATAAGAGTCTCAGTGAAGGACAGTGTGAATTCCATGGCGAGTCGCATAAGGGATTTACTGTCGAGAGTTTACGCCTCTGCACTCTGTATGACTGAGTGTTTTGGTATTGCACTTGCGCAGTAATGATCGAGTGGGATAGCTAGGAATTGGAAACATGTTAATTGTAAAGGAATAATGTTATAATGGCCGATGCATAGGAAATGCAAGGCCGCACCAATAAAAGAGTGCTTGTACAAAACCAAATGTGGAGACATGATTAACAGTAAGTGACTACAGTAGCACTAACTGTTAAATATCGGTATGGAATATACCCCAAATATTGGAAATAGCTGAGAGAGCACTACACACTAGGTAGTAGCTCAATCTCAACCGACAGTAAGTCGGAAGGGAACAAGTCAATCATTGTGAAATACATAGCTGTATACACAGTAAATTATCATGGAAGTGGATGGAAAATTGTGAAACTCACCGAATCCGCTCAGGGTAAAAGATACCGTGCGTCGGTTGAGAAACCATTGTTACCAAGATGAAGGTGACAATTGGGGATGTACAATACAGTAAGAATAACAAAAGGGAGCAATTAAGCTCTACAGTTATTAGTGTTTCGCAGCAGAAACTACTGAACCAGTGATTCAAATGTAAAACGTGAATAACGAATATGAGTGGATGGCTAATTATTAATGCCTAAAAGCCTCACAGGCCAGGACCGAAACCGGTTATGAGTTACAACTCCAATGAGAATTCTTGGTTTAGGAACTAAACCGCCAATATGGTTAAGATCCTCTAATTAGAATCCATTGTGTAATAGACCGCGTGGAAGTTAAAACACTTCACGACGGCAGAACATTTAAGCCAATGCTCAGTGATTGATTACGTGGGCGTAATCCCTTTTAAGGGGGGTAGAGCGCAAAACCACTTGGTGTATATTACCGTACAAGTGTACGTAGTGTGTGTGACTCATATTGTGCATAGCACAAAATTATTGTTTGTTTTGATGATTGGTGTGTGTGTTACGTAAACATACACATTCAGTCATGGTTTAATTGTGGTAATTGCGCACAGATGATGCGAATACCATTGTGATAAGTGTGTGTGTTTGTTAACAGTTGTGTGTGATAGTACAAGTGTGTGTGACAGTGTATAAATGTAAAATCAGGTGTGTTGTATTTTGATAAAATATATGTATATATATATATATGTATACTTAATAGTGATGCATGAAAAGGCATGATATCGACATAGAACCTAGTGAGAATAAGATTCCCTAGGCAACGTGATTAAAGTGAATGGAGGTAACTGATAGACGGAGTTCTATCCTTTGGAGATGTTGTGATCATGACTAGAATGATTCGAAAGATAGAAAATTGGAAATGAGTGACTTACTTGATGCTTGAAAATGAAGTGGAGGTGGAACTTGATTTGCATGTGATCAAGGGAAGCCGAACACAAATTGGAGTGGAAGGATAGTTCAACACTGATGCTGATCACATCAGGGTTGGATGACTCTTGAAACTCCCTATAAGTGGTCACGAATAACCAGCTAATAAAAGAAGCAAAGAGCTTAAGTTGGACTTGGAGTTGTGTGTTTTCAAAAGGATTTTAAATTGGTATTTAAAAACGTTGATGGATACTTTACGTAATTAAGTTCTCTTACTTAACCTCACCAAGAAATTTTAAATTTAAGTGATTTTAAACTCCCAAAGGCACGGGGACGGAAGGTGTCCATCGCGACCGGGTTCTGCGGGATCACAGTGTATATCAAGGATATTTTTTGATTGCTATACATGCTCTGACATGTTGTGTGGTAGTGTAATGAATGTTGTTTTGATTGGATTTCCTAAAGTGTATACTATCAAGGCCTATGAGTCTAAATGTGTGGTGTTACATAGACCTATGTGTCTAAAGACTGTTATGTTACCAGGACCTATGTGTCCAAATGTTGTTATGTTACCCAAGACCAGTGAGTCAAAGGGGTTGTTATGTATGTGTAAGTGTTGTTAAGATACCCGGACCTAGAGTCCGAGGTTATCATTTGGATATGTTATGTTATGTGTGGATGTGAATGTGTTGCCCGGACCATCAAGTCCGAGGGTTGTGATGTAAAGTGTGTTTGGTTAAGGAAGTTTATTTCCAAGTGATTACTGTGTTCTAATCTAATGATATGTGAAAAGTGTGAACTCGAGGACGAAGTTCTTTTAAGGGGGGTAGATTGAAATACCCCAAACCTTGATATGTGGTTTAAATATCAAATTATGGTATGTAAAGGCTAAAAAGTGCCTTAGTAACATCAGTGAACAATTTAAACCATAATAAATGCAATAAAGCATTAAGACACAGTTTGAGCAAAAACATGCTCTAACCTATGAGTGAACTTGGTTAGGACCCAAAGAGCCTACCAAGACTTAATAACATTTAATTATGATTTTATAAGGCTAATTAAGTCCTTAGGAAACTTTGGTAGACGATGAAACCAAAAAAACATAAGGTAATACCTTAAAGTCAATATGAGCAAAATGTGCTCTAAGGGATGAATGTGTATAAGACCTAATGGTCATACCTATACCTTATTTATATGTTAATGAACATATTAAATCAATTACTAAGAAAAACCAAGCTTGAAAACAAGTTAAAACACAAAATGTGCTTTAAGGAGTCTTAAAGCACGTTTTTGAAAAATTGTCTTGTAAATGAGTTTTGAATGGCTAAATGTCCATCATTACTCTTTAATTAACATGTGTACTATATAGTATCACATTTGGGTGGCCATATTAGTGGGAAATCAAAAATTTCACTTCTATGTGCCTTGTATTTGTGAATAGTAATTTTTACAAGCTAGTATATAACATATGTTATGTTAAGTAATTAAATTGACAAACAAAGACTAAAATACCCTTGTTATATTAAAGGGGGCCGGTTTTTGTAGTGAGGAGTCACCAAGTATGTTAACTTGTTAAGTAAATAAATGTGACTCATAGTTACTATTTGCTTTAAGACTTAAATATCTTCAAAAAGTAAGTTCTATCTTCATTCTCCCTTCCTTTCCTTCATTTCCCACGGTTCCAAACACCACCACCAACCTCTCTTCTTCATTCTCTCTCGGTAATACCACTACCTCCATTAGAACTCAAGCTTTGAACTCTTGTCAAATCTTGCTCTCTTGTCCAAATCAAAAACAAACCACCACCATTCTCTTAGTTAAGCCAAGCTCTACAATCTTGTCTCTTCAAAACTTCAAAACCTCCATTTCGGTGCCAAGAGAAACCACCATGGGAGGAGCTTGAGCTCACCTTTTCACATATTCTTGTTCTCCTTTGCTTCAAGGTAAGGAAACTCAAAGAAAAATCAAGTTTCCTTCATGTTTTGTGTTGTCCGAAAATCCACCTCACCATGGTGTATTTATCTTGCTTGTTTTAGCTTCATTTGAATCTTCCAAGGGCTAGGGGGAGTCCTCTCTTGATACTTATTCAAGTTCTCTTCCAATTCCAAGGTAAAACAATTACCTTAATGTGTTAAAACAATATGTGTAACTAGGGTTTACAATGAGGTGAAGCATAATGCTTGAATACTCATTCTATTGTTTGTATAATGTTTAATAGTTGAAAATGGACCAAATGCCCTACCGGTTTCACAAGGAACAAGAAAGAAATTTGTGAGGAAAAAGAGGTAAACAAACTATCTCAATGTAGTTTAAATGCCTTAGGAAAATGAGCTTGATTTGCTTAATAAAATACCTAAGGAGCCAATGGCAAATGAGCTAGTAAAATGCTCTCAAGGAGTTTATTAAAGGAATATGTATTGGTGTATGTATTTGCAGGTCAAAGGCATTATTTATGTGGGAAATTCAGTGTTTAAGGCTTATGCAATTTAAGGGCCTAAGAGCCATGCATTTAAGGGCCTAAGTGCCAAGCAATTTAAGTTATGCACTATATTGTGATGTAGTGCTTAATGTGTGAAGTTTGTGTATAAAGATGTGTTTGATGGATTTTAGGTGTTCTTGAATGAATTAAGGTAAAAACCTAAGTGTTTGGATGTGAGTAAATACAAGAGAAGCTATGGCCAAATTTGGGAAAAATGTGTGAGAAGTTCTAAGTGTTTTAAGTGGTTTTGGTGAACTAGGAAGTGTTAAAGGTGAATAATGTTTACTTGAGAAGAAAACAAGTATTAAGGTGATTTAGAGTGATGCAAGGATTTAGTTGTTGTCTTGGAAGTTCTAGGAATTCAATGTGTTTAGTGGATGTGTTTAAGTCTTGGAGGAGTAGTTTAAGGTTTAGGTAATGTTGATGTCAAGGAATAAGTGATGTTTAGGTATGATGTGAAAAAGGAGATTTAGTTAGTAAGAAAAGAAGTTGAGAGGTGATGATAAGGTGTAGAGGAAACACCTTGGTATTGTGGTTATTATAGGTGAAATGCCACCTAGAAACCATAAGGAGAAACATTGTAAGTGATAGGAATTTTGTGGAGATATAAGTAAAGGTTTAAGGAATTAGGAAAAATAGTTTTGTGAGTGTTTAAGAATATCTTAAGGGTGTTTGAAGTACCAAATGATGTTAGAACACATTAAGAGGCCTTAGGAGAAGTTTGGTGAAGATTTGGCAAAGTTTTGGTAAGTTTAGAAGGTGACCGACCCAGGGGCCGACCCAGTTTTTGGGTCGGTCGAGCCTCTGTTAAATGTTAGGAAAGTGTTCGGTAATGGTCCGACCCAAAAGGGTGGGTCGGACATGGGTCGGTCGGTCAAGTTTCAAAGGAAGGAAATGTTCGCACATGGACCGACCCAGAATGGTGGGTCGGACGTGGGTCGGACGGGCATGTTTATAAGGAAGTAAAAGGGTTCTGTAATGGACCGACCCAGAAGGTTGGGTCGGTCGGTGGGTCGGTCGGACCAAAAACATGGTTTAAGGTTATGAGATGATATGTGATGATGGGGATTGGTAGGTAATGATGTTATAAGAATGTTGAGGACATGTTAGGTGAGTTTAAATGGCAAATAAGTGGGTTAAAAGTTGTATTAAAATGTGAGAGTAAACATTAAAAATGTTAAGTTATGTAACTAAGTTAACGGGGAAAAATTAAGCATTGACATTAAATGATCAAGCAAACCCCGATGTTAATGAAAAACACGTGTGATGTTAACAGTTGTTCGAGAATTGCTCGAGGAACATATTGGACAGGATAAGTGGACTCCGGTGACAGGTATGGTTTTCTTGCAACCTGTGTCCTAACGGATTACACCGGCTTGTATGCCAATGTGTTTTTCTGTATGTTTGCCACGTTATGATATAAATCATGAAACGAGTTTACAGTCATTACTGTTATTGTATGTTTACGTGCCGATACCGGTAACCTCTAATGCGCTTGAAGGGCTAGTTAACCACTATTAGGTAAACGTAAGAGAACGGTATCCGGTAATAACGTTTCCGACTTAAGGAACGTTCTAACCACGGCTATGCGTGAGTTGGTTATGTGATGTTTGTGTGTGATGTTTGTATGTGAATGTATGACTCTCTCTTCCCTTGTGTGTGTCTGACAAGACTTAACTCAATGTTGTGATTGTTTGATAAAGTTCAAAGTTGAACTTCTAATAAGTGCTAACGGGGGGAGTGAGGAGTCCGGTCTGTTCCGGCCACGCGTGTGAGTATGGGGGTCGTTGTCATAGCAGGTTCGATCCTCTCTGTATGTATTGGTTGTTTTCCAATTTGGTTCCCAACCTACCCTTTAGCTTAACCAAGGCTATTACTGACTCACGTCGGGCCACAGGGGCATACTATTGTTATGTTTGTTTCGGTGTGCTTGGATCACTATATCCGAGACACCTTGTGTTAAGTTAACCGTTCATTTAACGAAACGGTAACGAGTTATGTAACGAGCTTATCATGAGACTGGCAACATTCTCTAGGCTCACCAGTGTGTAAACAATGTTTGGGTCGGTTCCTAAGAGAACCATTCCCGTTGTGTTATGTGTTTTGTTGTGATGCAATATTTATTGCGGTGTTATGTTGTGCACATGGAAACGTGCAAAGTGTTGTTAAGTGTTGTTATGTAGTGTATGTTATATGTTGTAAAATGTGAAGTGTGTGGATCATGGATATGATTCCCAGTTTGTGATAAGAGACGTTTAAGGATAACCCGATTTAAGGGTATGTGTCGTCTATTAAGGAGGTAGCTCCATTAAAGGAGGAACACTCTAGGGATAATGAATACCAAGAGTGATTTATTAAGTAAGGAAATATTATCCGTTGTTGAGCCCATTGAGGCGAAATGTTATGTGATGTGTGTTTATTGTTACATGCGTGATTTAAATATAATCAACCGCATGTTAAGACGACAATTAGTTGTGCGTGGCCCGGTAGCATGTGGGCTGCGGGATTACCATACCAGCAAAGGTGCTGAGCCCCTTGGGGCCACCCCTTTCTCTTCTTTTCCTATTTCAGGTACGAAGTGCTGGAAGCCGTTCGAGAGTAGGACGGGTAGTCATTGTACATGGGTAAACTTTTAAGTGTATGTATACAGTAGGTGTAGTAAGACCGATATTGTTGTCGGCACCAGTTTATAATACTCGGTATAGTTGATAAGGTGTATGTTGTTGTTGTTGTTGTTAATGTAAAGGATTAACAATGTATAGTCGCTCGGGAATTTAGCCCATCAGACCGGTACATTGTGTGTGTATTAGCCTTGTTAGCCACGTGGGTGGCTAACGGCGTGTAACACCAACAAGTTAAGTAATGTGATGAGGTTGTTCTTCCGCTGCAGTTTGTTGTAAGTATGTTAATGTTGGATGGGGTGTTACATATAAAATATATTATTAATTTAATGAGATTAGAGAGTGTGACTGAATTGGTGACTATAAAAATATAGTCACCGCAAATTCCATAAAAATTAATTAAGATAACTTATAGCTATAAACTTAACTAATAAAAAGTATAAATTAATAAAAAGTTTTTTTTAAATTAGTTACTAAAAAAAGAATATTTTAATGAGTGTAAATTTTAGAAAAATAATTATATTAATAATTATAAATTCTAAAAAACTAACTTCATATTTACGAACATAATAACTATATCAACTAAAAATCTGAGTGTAAAACGAACACGCTAACATTGTTATTTATTCAACTTAATATGGTTACAATCATTAAATTAAGATTGAAGTAGATCAATGCTCCAGAATTATAAATTATTCCTAATAAAAAAAGAACACAAGTTAACATAACCTGTAAATAACATATCACATCTCTTATCGGAATCTGAGTTTAATGGATAAAAAACGTATGCTTGGGCAACATCCACTTACATATAGCACGTACAGTTGACAAGTACTATAATACTATAAAATATCAAGTAACTTACTTATCGAACATTAGTAGTTTTTTCCAAAAATAATCTCTAGTAATATATTACTGAAGAAACAAGGATGCATTATCACTAGCATCATTGTAATAGTGACAGAATATTCCCGTACCGTTTTTTACAACTTTGGGTTGTATGCAGAGGGCACAAACAGCAAAATATCAACTCAGGCATTTTATCGAACACCTTACATGCACAACTATTTATACTTGTTCAATAATCTATCTAAATTCAAATTATGTACACACAACTAAACTAACAATCAATTACTATATTACAACTAGTTATTCAATCAACAAGACAATAATTTACAGATTTCAAAGTTCGAATTCGGAATCAAACCTAGGGTTCTGGCAGTAATCTCGATCGACGCCTGCGACTGGCCTCCTGGCGGAAGGATGGCGACGGAGACGGCGGCGAGTACCGGTGGCGCGACGAGGAAGAAGACTGGTGGCGGTGGTGGAGGAATCGCAGGCGTCAGCTGTTCAGATCGCCGTCGTCGAGTTCGCCTGTCGCCTTGCTTCGTTCTCGATTGACAGAAGAGAATGAAGGCGAGAGTGACGGGAAGCTCGATTTGGGAAAAAAAAAGACCCTATGGCAGCGGTTCCAACTAAGAACCGCTGCGATAGGTTAGTAAAAAACACCTATCTCAGCGGTTCTTAGTTGGAACCGCTGCCATAGAAGTTTTTTTTTTAATTGACCCTACCGCAGCGGTTGTAAGTAACAACCGCTGAGATAGGTTTGCGGGATTTTTAAAAACGGCCTATCTCAGCGGTTGTTTTTACAACCGCTGCGGTAGGGGCGCTACGATAGACCATTTCTGTACTAGTGATTCGGATTTAACGACCCAAACCATAGGAACGTTCTAACCACGGCTATGGGTGAGTTAGTTATGTGTTGTTTGTGCGTGTTAGTATGTTCACTACCCTTGTCTGTGTCTAACTAGACCTAACCACTTATTTGTGAATTAATGTACTAAGTCCAATAATGAGACTTCTGACAAGTGCTAACCGGGGAGTGAGGAGTCCGGTCGTTCCGGCCACGCGTGTGAGTATGGGGGTCGTTGTCATGTCAGGTTCGACTCTCTCTGTATGTTATGGTTGTTTTCCCTTTTTGGTTCCAACCTTCCCTTTAGCTTAACCAAGGCTATTCTACTGACTCATGTCGGGCTTAGGGGCATACTATGTTTGTTCGGTGAGCTTGGATTACTATATCCGACGCACCTTGGGATTAAGTTATCCGTTCATCTAACAGGACGGTAACGAGTTATGTAACGAGCTTATCATGAGTTTGGCAGCATTCTCTAGGCTCTACAAGTGGACTAACTATGTTTGGGTCGGTTCTTAAAGAGAACCGTTCCCGTTATGTTAGGTGTTATTGTTGTACTGCAATTCTTATTGCGATGTTATGTTGTACGTATGTTGAAACGTGAAATGAGTTGTTATGTGGGGTGTGCGGATCATGGATATGAATCCAGGTTATTATAAGACGAATTTGAGTATAACCCGACTAGTGGGTAGTGTCGTCTATTAAGGAAATAGCTCCATTAGAGGAGAAACCCTCTAGGGTTAAGGAACACAAAGAGTGAGTATCGAGTATAGATGTGTTGACTGTTTGTTGAGCCCCATTGTTGAGGGTATGTATTGTGTTATGTGTTTATAGTTTACATGCAAGATTTAAATATAATCAACCGCATGCTTAGACGACAATTAGTTGTGCGTGGCCCGGTAGTATGCGATCTGCACGATTACCATACCAGCATTGTGCTGAGCCCCCTGGGGAGGGGCCCTTTCTATCCTTCTTTCCAGGTACAAGGTGCTGGAAGCCGTTCGAGAGTAGGACGGGGTAGCTGTTGGTATATGAGTAGTTAATTAATTGGGTATGTATTGTAGGTGTAGTAAGACCGAAATTGTTGTCGGTATTAGTTTGTAAACACTCGGTACAGTTGAAATGTAAATGTATAGTGTTTGTTGGTAATGGGAAGAGGTTGTAACGTGTAGTTGCTCAGGAATCTGGTCCATCAGACCGATACAGTGTTTATGTATTTGCCTTGTTAGCCACGTGGGTGGCTAACGGTGCGTAACACCAACGAGTTAAGAAATGTGATGATGTATGTTTTCCGCTGCAAATGGTTATTAAGTGTGTTGTTGTAGTTGGGGTGTTACAGAAAGAGGAAGTGTAGAGAATGATGAGGGGAGCAAGAATATGTAGTTATTTTTGTGATTGGAGCCCTAATGAAGCTTGGGCATGGCATTGAAGGCTTGAGCAACCATGGGAGAAGGAAGAAATCGGCTGCACTAGAGGAAGGAAAAAAAATGGTAAAGGAAGAAGAAAGAGAGGAAAGAAAAGGAAAAGAGAAAGTGAGGGAGGAGAGAGAGGGTGAGTGCCTTTTCTACTTTTCTTTCTTTCTTTCCTTTATTTCTTTCTAGCTTATTAGGTATGTGAGGGAGCTTATTTTTTTACTAAAAACCGGCCCCTCCTATGTGTACATGCTGGAGCGTTTTTCATTTTTTACAGAAAACGCTCATTTATTTACCCGGTTTAGCACTATTCACTAACCGGGCCAGTTTTTTGGAATTTTCTCGTTTCTTTAATATTATTAGTTATTAAGCTTACATTAATGCTTAATTATTGTTATTTAATTATTTATAATTTTTACGGTTCGTTTGACCTCTCAAAGTCACGTTTTTGGGTTTTCTCGAAAAACGTGCGCTAAAGCTCTATTAGCGTTTTAATACATTATTTTGGATCCGTTTTCTTCGGGAGTTGTTCCCATATATTATTTAGGACTTATTAAGCCTTAGGAATCCACATTATACTCTAACTGAGGTCCCGTACCTCCTATGGTTATTTAACGCTTATTTAGCATTTTTCGCTTTTAAAGCGTTTCTTAATTTCTTTTGGATTTATTTTTCTTTTCCAATATTACTTAGGCGTCATTAGGCCCTTAAATACATATTAGAATAATCTTAATCACTATATTTAAGTTCAGGGTATTTCAATCTATCCCCCTTAAGAAACTTTGTCCTCAAAGTTGTTCAAGGTTATAGGATTACTATACTTACTCATTCCTACATGTCTAATGCCAAAAGTCATACATTCTTCCTCCTTACCAATTCCCAAATCCGTTATTCAGGTCTCTACATACATACCATGCAAATGTACAATGATTACTCCAATCCGCATTACATCCAACCATCTGGTTCTACCTTACAAGGTTTATACATATACAGTGCAAAGCTATCCCCAAAGCAATGCAATACACATACAACCCCGCAGGCACTCAGGTCAACTAGACACAGGACTCCTCTATGTCCCGTTGCCCTTGGAATAATACAACGTGATACGCTACTATCATTCTCCTGTACAAGCTTCCAACCAATCCTTAATCTCTAGTCTAAGGGAATTTCTCTCCCAACTATTAATTAGAAAATTTTCTAAAACACAAAACTCCAATTTTCAATTTATATTCATTACTTCTATCCTATGCGTGATTCTTGTGACCACTTAAGGGGAGCTTCAAGAGTCATTCGACCCTGATGTGATCAGCATTAGTGTTGAACTATCTTTCCACCCCAATTTGTGTTCAGTTTCCCTTGATCTGATCAGGATCAAGTTCGACTTCCCACATCAGTTTCAAACAATTCAAATAATCCAATTTTTTTCCATTTTCTCTTTTTACTCTTACTAGTCATAATTACAACTTCATACAACTTCAAAGGATGAATTCAGTCCATCAATCATCCTCACTCTACTTCCATACTTTACTTCGAGATTCAATGCCTACGACCTCATTTCATTAACTTTCGTTACTTTCATCCATTACTCTCCATCATCTCAAATATTCTAACTGAGAAAAGCAATACTTATGAAATCCAGTCGTCCTTAATTTACTTCCAATGACTTACCTACGAATACACTACTCGTGGGCTCCATTCATCAACTACTCTCAATCATTTTGTACTACTCCTTTAAGAAATACAATACTTGTGGAGCTCCGTCCACTACTCATTCTCAATTGTCTCACAACCATCACCTAGAGAACTCAATTTTCTCTAGGTTCTACATCAATTTTATACATACTCATGCTATGGTATTTGCATCTCTCGTGCCTAATTACCACAATTACAATATGAATGAATACGTATGTTTATTTAACATAAGTACCACTCATCAAATCAATTCTTATTTGTGCTATGCACATTATAGTTTATGTGTTTTATTCATGAAACTAACATTAAGCGTTTTGAAATACCCCAAACCTAAGTATTCTAAGTAAACATCAATTTATGAGGTAGCAAGGCTAAATATGCCTTAGAAAGATTGGTAGACAATTTAAACCAAGGAAAACTTAAGAAAATGCCTTAAGGGCAATTAAGGCAAAAATGTGCTCTAAGCTTGGAGAGACTTGGGTGAGTACCCAAATATCATGCTAAGACCTTAGTAATATCCTAATGGTCATTTTAAACCAATTAAGAGAAAACCAAGCTCAGAAACAAGCTTAAACACAAAATGTGCTTTAAGACTCCTTAAAGCACCTTTTTGAAAAATTGTCTTAGAAATGGGTTTTGAGTGGCTAAGTGCCTATGATTACATCTTATCAACATGTACTAATTAGTATCACTTTAGGAAGTCTAAATCAATGGGAAACCAAAATTTTCACAAATTTGTGCTCTACTAATTTGTGAATAGTGCCAAATAGTGCCTAGTTTAGTCTTTAATCAACTTAGTTTAGTTAATTGGTCAACAAAGGCCAAAAATGCCCTTATTTAACAAGGGGCCGATTTTTGAGAGTGGTGAGTCACCACATGAGTCATCCAACTTAAGAAAAGAAGAGGGAAATAAGTAAAGTTACTATTTGCTTTATAAAACAAATATCTCCTTATAAGCTACTTTTCCTCTTCTCTCTCTTTATTCTCTTCTTTCCACCGGTTTCTTCTTCCTCTTCTCTTCCAAGGAAAACGTGAAGCTCCATCCATGGCTCCTCACCTTCATTCACTTGCCAAATGCAACTCCAAGCTCCAAATCCAAAACAAATTGCATATTTGTCTTAGTTAAGTCAAGGCCCTCCTTTCTATCTTTTCAAATCATTCAATGCTCCATTTTGGTGCCATGAGAAAACTCCATTGATAGAGGAGAATCAAGTTTGAAGAGCTCTTTAGCTTCTCCATCCTTTCAAGGTAAGGAAAATGTAAGAAAAACCATGTTTCCACCACTTCTTCTCCATTGCCGAAAATCTCTTCTCATGGGGGCTTTGTTTTTCACCTTGAACTAGCTTATTTTCATTCACCAAGGACTAGTGGAGGTCCCTCTTGATTCATGCCCAAGTCTACTTTGAGACTCCAAAGGTAATCATCCACTTTTATACCTTAGAACACATTTTTAACCTAGGGTTTACTCCTTAAGATTAGTGTATTATTTAGCACTCATGAGAGCCAATGTATATTGATTAGAACATTGGCAAGGGAAATTTAAATGGTGGCCAAGATTTCCAAGGGAAGAAGCCTAAGGAGAAAGTTGAGAGAAACTTGAGAAAAACAAGGTAAATTGCTTACCCAATGGTGGTTTAAGGTTTAAGGGATGGTATTTAGATAAGTACTAATGTAGCTTAAAGCTTACATTATGTAATGGGTTATATAACCTAGGAAAAAGAATTTAAACAAGCTTATGAACTTGTGACTAAGGAGCAAATGGGAATGAGTTAGTAATATAAGTTTAAGATGGATTTTAAGAGCATTATAACTACTATGAGATTGATGGGTGTAATTGGAGGTTGCAAAGCTTTTATATGTGGGAAATTCAGTGTTTAAGCTTAAGTCATTTAAAGGCCTAAGAGCCATGTCATTTAAGAGCCTTAGTGCTATGCAATTTAAGACTATTGCATTATATTGAGTTTGTTGTGAATGAGTTGTTTTGGTTGAGAAAACAAGATGAGAATGGACTAGATGTGTGTGAGTTGGTTGAATGAGGAAAACAATGCATTTGGGCATGAAATAATACTAGGGAAGCTATGACGAAATTTGGTAGAAAACAAAGTGTTTAAGAGATGTGGTGAGTTAATATGCCCAGGGTAACTAGGGATCATTAAGAGAAATTTGAGTGGAAATGAGTTAACTAAGTAGTTCTTGAGGTTTAGTATGGCCTAGAGATGTCTACGAGGAATTAGAGGATTGGTGTATTAAATACACCAAAATCATGGTATGAGGAATGTTAAGACTTGAGGAAATAAAGTATAATGTTTTGAGGTGATCTAGGTATGAACTTGAGAATATAACAATAAGTTTTAGTTTTTAATAAGTGGACTTAGGTGATGGAAGTGAAAATTGAAGGAGAATGTTGTCGAATGTCGTGGAAATTGACTAGGAATGTATAAGAGTGTAAGATCATGAGAATGGTGAGTAAATTGAGTAAAAGAGATGTAGATGTCTAAGGAGGGTGTAGGAAGGTCAAGGCAAAGAAGAATTAAGGTGCTAAGAGGATGACAAGAAATGTATAGGTAAGTTCATGAGTTTAGGTTGATGAGCAACAAATGGAAAAGAGAGGAATTTGTGCATGGATATGCAAGATGACTTGAGGAAGTTTTGGTAAAAGAATTGAGGATGGGGAATGATGTTTATGAAGTGCTCAGACTGTTATAGAGGGAACACTTGGGTTGGTTGAAGTTTTGGTAAGGTTATAAGTTAGAAATGTAAGGAAATAAGTGCTAAGTGTTAGGAGTTTTTAAGAATTTAGTAATTGTTTAAGAAGATCTTTGGAAATTGTTTTAGAGAGTTTGGTGAAAGTTCTAAGGTGAGTTTGAGTGCCTAAATGGTATTAGGACACATGGGGGAACTTGTGAAGAAGTTTGGAGTCAATTGGGAATTTAAGAACAAAGGTCTGGAGCAGACCAACCTTGGGGACCGGACCTGCAAGGTCGGTCGAGCCCAGTTTACACTACAGGAAACGTTTCTGGAATGGACCGACCTTGGGGACCGGACTTGCAAGGTCGGCCGGGCTTGAATTTTAGGTATGGATTGAGTCTCTGGAATGGACTGACCTTGGGATCGGACTTACAAGGTCGGTCATGTCTAAAATTTTGTATAGGGATTGGTCTCTGGAACCGACCGAACTTGGGACCGACCTTGACAACGTCGGTCGGGCTTAAATTTTCAACGGGAAAACTCTCGAGAATGGACCGACCTTGGGGACCGGACTTGCAAGGTCGGTCGGGGTAAAATTCTCAAACGGCAATAAGTTCTGGAATGGACCGACCTTGGGTAAGGTCGGTCGGTAGGGTCGGTCGACCCTTAAGTTGTAAAAAAAAAAAGAAACCCTAAGAAAGTTTAGAGGTATTGATGGTACCCCATTAAGAGGGCATTGATGATTAGAGGTATAAAGACCTAAGGGATTAAATTAAGTATAAACTTAAAAGTTTAAGGTTAAGCTGTAAGAATAAGTTGTAAAACTTAAGAGGTGTTAGGTGGGGAATCATTATGGGTTAAGTAAGTTAATTAAGTTGAATTAGGTTAAGTGATTAACAACCTAAAACTGAATCAATGTTTTAGGACTTGAGAGTTGGACACCGGAGGAGAGTAAGCAACCAAACGACCAACGGTGAACGGTACAGTTCTCCTTGTGACCTGCTTGCTAACGAGGTGTCCCTCGGCTTGTGTGCTATTTGTTTTTGTGTGCTCACTAAACAAGATAAAGCATGCAACCGGAACATTATGATTGTTGTATTGTTGTGTGATGTTTGAAAACTAACACAACTTACCATGAGAACTTACTAACCAACGTTTAGTAAGGAATTGAGTGAGACTAAGGAACGCTCCCTAATATTAGTTTGTTAGAAACCGAAAGAGGTTTAACCAACAAACATTGTCTTAAGACTTCTACTAATTGGTACTTGGGGGGAGTGAGGAACCCGGGACTGACTCCGGTCATGCATGCTAAGGAAAGGGGGTCGGTATCTAAAGCAGATCCGACTTCCGCTTAAGGACTTGTCTTCGGACTTGTAGCCTAGGGTCGGTTGACCGGCTCAACTACATTGGACATCCAGTCCAAGGTAGGTGGCTTTAAGATGGTGTGGGGGGATCTAGCCTACATCCCCAACAATTTAAGAATGTTTTGTTTGTTGCCAGTAAGTGTCCTGCTGCTGGCTAGGGTTAACCAAGCCTTACAAAATAAAAAACGAACTAAGGGTTAACCAGTTCCCAATGAGATAACGGTTAGCATATATAAGATAAGGTTGAGATAAGTTGCAACTATTCCTATTTATAGGATGGTTTGCATTATAAGACTGAGATAAGCTACTTCCATTCCTTTTAAAGGATGGTTGTTTTCTAAGATTAAGATAAGACTAAGATGGAGGTAAGATAAGGATGGACTAAGATTAAGAGGAAACGTAACTTAAGGAGAGAAAAATTGACTCACTAATTAAGGGAACGCATTTAAGGCATTCATTATGTTTGAACTTTGATTGTTCATAATTGGTCTGTTGTTTATTGCACTTTCTATTATGTTGTGCATCTAATCAACCTCCATGCCATCGACAATTAGTTGTCATAGCCACATTAGCTTGGGGGCCATGAGAGGATCGTACCAGCATTCGTGCTGACCCCCTTTGGGGGATGTTTTTACTACACAGGTGAACGTCACGAGGCGGCCGTCACGAGAGTAAGATGGGGTACAAGTGTTACGGGTTAAGTGTGGCCTACGAGTTGTGCATGTACACTCGTATGGCAATTTGAGTTAGTAAGATGTATAAGTTGTGAGGGATTGTAAGAAGGATATGTATTGGTTAAGATTTGTATGTACTAATGTTCGGTATATTCTGTCAGTCAGACCGTGGCAAGGTCCTGGAGTGTATTGAATTCCGCTGTGACATGTATATATATGTTGTTAAGTTGCGAATCCACATTTGGATTGAGATGGGGTGTTACAAAAGTGGTATCAGAGCGTAGTTACGCTCTGAAGACAAGAAATACCGAACTTAGATGAATACTGAGGTTGAGTTTGAGTTATGGGTTAAGGGTTGAGTGATAGAGTAAGAGGTGCGTTAGTTAGGACTTCCCGGTATTTACCGGATATCCATAGTACCTAAACCCACCCTCCACATCCCTAACCCAGTGGAACAAACACCAGAGAGAAGAAAGCCTTCTCTTACTCGGGAAAAACCCGATCTGGCAGTTAGTTAACAGTAAGCGATACGAGCAACATCTTGTTGAACAACAGTTCACGAGAACTTGAACCTTTTAATTGGAGCGCAACGTGGAGATAGGCGCTGCCAATAGAATTTTACCAGTAAGATAATGGAAATTACCGGCAACATGGGTCGACATGCTACGCAGTCGAGTTACCCCACCATACCAATGATAAGAAAAGCACTACGAGTGCAATGGAAAGGAAAAGATAAGCGACATGAGTACCGGACAGTGGTTCGAATGAGCATAATAGTGGGATAATACATAACATGATAGTTAAGATTACTTGAAAGTACAGTTAGAAACGGGAACTCCAAACCCCATACAATGAGGAAGATTATAAAACCTGGTCGACATAGCACAGACAACGCTAAAAACGCATACAAACTGTATACCGAAATAGGACTACGATTTAGTGCCTAAAGGGGAATCATTACTTAGTAACCCCGACATAATGTGTGGAAATGGGAGCGAGAGTCAAGACATGAGTAAATAACAAGGGGTTCCCTCGGAAAGGGGAGCGCCCTGTTGAGTGACGGTACTCTCAATCGAACAGGAGACTGCCAGATGGCTAGTTATCCAAAATAAGGGAACATCCAAGGAGTCCTGAGTGCTACCAATTACATGGAGATTAGGTGGAAGTACCACTACAGACGCACACAGTACCAGAAGCCCATCTTGCATGGCGCACTTGCCACAGCAAGTGCTACCACGATTAAGCTACACAGAGAGCCATCATGGCGAGATAACAGAACACTACAGTTGTAGTACACACTAATACCAGATTGTAAATCTATAAAAACGGGAGAATGAGACCTTGGAAGGGCCTGACGGCCTGACCATGATGAGAGGAGTGGATACACCAGTCAGTAGGGAGCCGAACTTGGACAGAACACTAAACGGTATAAATCAGCAATGGTACAACCTACCGCAGTAACAACTGACAGTACGGGTAAGAACACCAATCCCGAACCTCGAAGAGAGGAACCTAGGAGATCGCTCAGTGATCCGAGCAAAACACTATGTAAGGAATAACATACAAAGAATGTATTACGGAATACAATGGAGACTGTTGACACAACGACTTTCAACAAGAATGGGATAAGACTCCCAGATTGATCACTAAGAATACCAGTAATAAGCATTCTTCAATGAAGATGTTGGAAAACCCAGGAAACAAGGATAAAGGAAATGAACGTAAGCTATAACCTACTAAGGATTAAAGATGTACAACCCTGGAAAAGGAGCAAACCGATGAATGACAGTTAATACTGTTTGTCTAACTCATTAACACCCAAGTATAACTTATCATTGACGGGTGGCGTAGTCAACGGAAGTTGAACGAAGCATTGAGATGGAAGCATAGGATGACAGGATGATATCCAACTTGGACACCGTAAGGCAAACACCTAATATGAACTTAGCCTTGATTGCTAAAAGACATAAGTCTAATAGAACAACAGTATTTTCGAGGACACTAAGTAACCTCAGATCACCTGAATAACTTCCATAGCAGGAAGCAGGATGCAGCGACTTACCATGAAACCCGATACTACATTTAATATGTAACTTAACGGTGGATAGTGTTCAAAGGACCAGAAGCTTATGAGGATAACCTACAGATGAGTAAGAGTACAAGTAATGAACTGAGGCATTAAGCACTAAGAGCCTACGAGCCAAGGATGTTAACCACATCAGAGCCCGAGGCACAGTAAGTTGTAAGAGAGCTTATTTAAGCCACGAAGGAACTACAATTCGTAGATATGAACGGTTACCAAACCTATAACTTAGATTGTGGAAAAAATTGCCAGGAAAAGGCACCAATGAGAAGTATGAGATAGTACATTGGCAGGGGCGGAGAACGAACCATGCCTTTTAGGGTGGGGATACCTCTCCTTGTTGTGAGGCCAAGAGTGGGAATAAACCCCTCAAAAAGGGCTTTCACTTATTAGAGAAATAATACGTTTGTTAGAGAATGGAAACTGTAAACCTTGAAATTACCTTAGAACATACCAGATACACTTGAGTAATAAGGAAGGCTGCAGAGCCAGACCTCATATCCAACACCCAGGATTTAAGAATCAGTAATCATCAGAGATAAACATGGTGAGTGCACAGAATGGCATGTCAAGAGACCAACGCTCAGAAGAGCTTGTGAGTAAACGGATGACTTCTTCAGTAACCGGTAAAATTACATGGTAGATAACATCATAAAGGATGAAAGAATGTGAGAAAAAAAATTAGCCTACTTATGAACCTGAGATTGAAGCAGAACACCTTCGTATTAAGAGATTACCATTTTACAGCACGGGATGACAACCACCAAACACCAAAATTAGAGACTCCCAGTGTGTTTACACCAAGAAGGGATTGAATATAAGATAAGATGTTAGAGTAAATGAGTAAGTAGTTGCGCCATCAATGGGAAACATGGCAAAGGCCAGCTACAACGGTAGTAGAGGTCGTGAGTACAATATTTATATAAGGGGATTAAGTCATGGTGCGCTGTAAAGCGACCGTTATGTATAAGCCGTCAAATATTGACACTGAGGCAATTAAATTTATAAGCTAAGACCGATATAAGTAAGGAAATAAGATGGTAGACGAAATATGCATTGATGCCAGTAGTCTGGACCTGGTTAGGTAAGATTTCACAGGAAGCACACTACCCATTCCGTAAGAAACTGGAAGTGCATTCCTAGTAGAACAAAAATGAGAAAGAAGATAAGAGGCTCTATGGAAAGAGACCTCAATTACTAAGAGACCGAATCAGTACGGGATACAGAAAGAACTAGAGCATACCATACTTAAGAACACAGTAAATAAATTTCCCTTGATTAAGTTCAAGAAGAACAATAAATGTTATCATGGAACGATGAAGAGGAGATCGACAACAGAATACTTCATAATTAGCAATAGCTAAACGTGTGACGAACACTATGAGTTTACTAAAACGAGACGTGGGACGACTGCACCCCACAGGGGCTTGCAGGCCTAACACGCTCATTTATGAGTTAATTGGGTAAGTAGTAATGTACTAGTAAGGTATCCCACGCATGTAGACGAGTGGTGTAAGGAACACGGGAAGTAGTCGACTCCGTACCACGGACAACGACACAAGATCAGACAAGAGCAGCTACTACCGCAAACAGTCGAAGAGAAGAATTCAGTTGAACCAACAACACAAAGGAATTAGAGAACAAATAATTAAGAACTATGAAGTGCGAAGAGCACGGATTGTTAAGCACAGACATTGGACATGTCTTAAAGTGTTAAGGATAAGACTATAAAGCGCAATAAGCACTAAACAGTAGTTTCAGATTAAGGGTCATCCTCAGACCAAAGGTCAGTTGGGGAGAACAATTTAGACATTCGAGAAAACACTAAGAGTATGAACATAAGATCTTCAAGGAGAATGGATAGACGAGTTACAACTCATTAAGGCCGTGTATATAAAAAGATAACACATGTCCACTGAGAGACTAATATTCCTAAACTGTAAGAGGCAGAAGGATATACAATACTATGAACGATTAGAAAGGCAGTTAAGCCTAAGATTATCAGAGTCGCGCAGCTGAAGCTAGCAGACCACTACCTTTGAGATTAGACCAAACTAAGTTAAGAAAATGGTATAAGTACCGTTAAGAATCCTCGATACAGTGACTAAGCCATTAACATAGTTATGACCCTCTGATCCAATTATAAGTGAGATAGATGACATGGAAGCTAGAATGCTTGGTAAGAATTAGACATCTTGAACTTATGTTCAAGGATGATATAATGTTGATTACGTGGGCGTAATCCATTTTAAGGGGGTAGAGCGAAAACCGCTTAGCGTATGTTACATAAACTACGGTGTGCGTAGCACAAAAGAATTTGAGAATATGTTTTACATAAACATTTTGAGATAAATCATGGCTATTGCACACAGAAGATGTGAATACCATACATATTAAGTACCTATCTTGTTAACTCCGGTGTGAGTACAAGTTAAGAGAATTAAGGAAGAGGATTAAGGAGACTTAAGAAATAAGGAATATATGAGGTATGAGTCGATATAAGACTATGTGTGAGATAAGAATAAGATAACACTATGGGATACTGTTCGATATGAGTATGAGTTAGGAAATAGTAATGCTATGTGGTATAAGACGGTGAAAGTTGGTATGAGACTGATATAGAACTTAGTAGGAATTTAAGTCCTGAGGTAAGTACTAAGAGATGAATTGGGAATGTAGATGGATTGAGTCCACACCTTGGAGATGTAATGATTACGACTAGAATCACTAAAAGATAGAAAATAGGACATGAGTGAATTATTTGATGTTTGAAAATGACGTGGGAGGTGGAACTTGATTTTCTAGGGATCAAGGGAAACCGAACATAAATTGGGGTGGAAGGATAGTTCTACACTGATGCTGATCACATCAGGGTTGGATGATTCCTAAAACTCCCTACCAGTAGTCACAATTAAATCACACCATGGATAGAGGCATTGGAATAAAAAGAAATTGGAGTTGATTGTATTTTTAATTAGAGGAATTATTCCTCACATGACCTCGTAAAAAGGATTACCTTTTTACTGAGTCTGGCCCATGAAGTCGAGGACGCACGAGCCTTTGTCTTCGGACCGGTGACATGGGGAGAGCAGAGTGTTTTGTATTCTGGCCCATGGTGACGAGGACGAACGAGCCATTTTCTACGGACCGGTGACATGGGAGAATACGTTGGAAATTATGTGAATGTTTTAATCATCAAAAGGAACAAAGGGAATGTTGAGTGCTATACATGCTTAAGCGTGTTGTGTGATATTTAAGTATAAGCATATGGTGGATCTAATGATTCAATGAGTTTAAGTGTACATAATATGATCCATATGATCTATGGAATGAGGTAAGACATGTATTCTAATAAGATAAGATGCATGGGAACTTTGGGGACAAAGTTCTTTTAAGGGGGGTAGATTGAAATACCCCAAACCTAAGTATTCTAAGTAAACATCAATTTATGAGGTAGTAAGGCTAAAATATGCCTTAGAAAGATTGGTAGACAATTTAAACCAAGGAAAATTTAAGAAAATGCCTTAAGGGCAATTAAGGCAAAAATGTGCTCTAAGCTTGGAGAGACTTGGGTGAGTACCCAAATATCATGCTAAGACCTTAGTAATATCCTAATGGTCATTTTAAACCAATTAGAAGAGAAACCAAGCTCAGAAACAAGCTTAAACACAAAATGTGCTTTAAGACTCCTTAAAGCACCTTTTTGAGAAATTGTCTTAGAAATGGGTTTTGAGTGGCTAAGTGCCTATGATTACATCTTAATCAACATGTGTACTAATTAGTATCACATTAGGAAGTCTAAATCAATGGGAAACCAAAATTTTCACAAATTTGTGCTCTAATTTGTGAATAGTGCCAAATAGTGCCTAGTTTAGTCTTTAATCAACTTAGTTTAGTTAATTGGTCAACAATGGCCAAAAATGCACTTATTTAACAAGGGGGCCGATTTTTGAGAGTGGTGCGTCACCCACATGAGTCATCCAACTTAGAAAAGAAGAGGGAAATAAGTTAAAGTTACTATTTGCTTATAAAAACAAATATCTCCTTATAACATCTTTTCCTCTCTCTCTCTTTATGCTCTTCTTTCCACCGGTTTCTTCCTCTTCTCTTCCAAAGGAAAACGTGAAGCTCCATCCATGGCTCCTCACCTTCTTCACTTGCCAAAGCAACCAAGCTCCAAATCCAAAACAAATTGCATATTTGTCTTAGTAAGTCAAGGCCCTCCTTTCTATCTTGTCAAATCATTCAAGGCTCCATTTTGGTGCCATGAGAAAACTCCATTGATAGAGGAGAATCAAGTTTGAAGAGTCTTTTGCTTCTCCATCTTTCAAGGTAAGGTAAAATGTAAGAAAAACCATGTTTCCACCACTTCTTCTCCATTGCCGAAATCTCTTCTCATGGGGGCTTTGTTTTTCAACTTGAACTAGCTTATTTTCATTCACCAAGGTCTAGTGGGGTCCCTCTTGATTCATGCCAAGTCTACTTTGAGACTCCAAGGTAATAATCCACTTTTATACCTTAGAACACATTTTAACCTAGGGTTTACTCCTTAAGGTTAGTGTATTATTAGCACTCATGAGAGCCAATGTATATGTTAGAACGGTAACACCCCCAAACACGGATAGGAGTTAGGGGTATTAACGCCGCGGTATTATTAATAATAACGCAAGGCTCTAATAAATAGACTTATACAGATAATCAAATAAGGCCCAAACGAATACTTGAATAAAGTAAACCAAAATGATGTCGTAACATCTCAAAGTCATAACAGAACCCACCAAAAGAAATCAAAAGCAAGAGCTAACTGAAGAGGCCAAAGGCTCAAATTCCAATACAAAGTCTCCAGAACGAAATAACAAAACAAACTAACTCCAGAGCTGAGCAAAGTGATCCTCGCTGATCAATCTGCAATGTTAGATAAAGTAGGGGAATGAGCACACTATGCCCAGTAGATGACAAACTTCACCAACCCGCATGCTCAAAACATTTTAGAATGTTAACAAATCAGAAGGAGTCAAAGAAATCCATAAGCATGTCAGAAAACAGAACAGAAGTCCATAAAATAGAGGACTAAACAGAGTCAGAAGCAGACAGAAGCAGAAAACAGAGTGGGACACTAGTTGATCACAGCATACAGACAGAACAAGCAACCAGCTCGTGAACAGAACAAGGAAACCTCACTCGTAAACAGAACAGGTGAAAAACACCCGTGAACAGAACGGGGAACATCACCCGTGAACAGAAGGATCCTACATAGCGCACTACGAGACAGCGAGACCAGCCATCCAAAGGTTCAGACACAGAGATAACTAGGTCCCAAAAAAAGCTTAAAACCATTAAGCATGTGTGCACCAAAGGCACCAGAGAGCACATAAGATAGCTTGGAAATCAGAAGGGGAATCCAACCCCGCAGATGGAAGTCAAAATGGAGCCCAAACGGGCAAGTTACGGTCAAAACAGAGGCATGTCCGAACTTGTGTCCGGACATCAATGTTCGGACACGAGTCGAGACTCAAAAGTCGAAACCAGACAGATGTCCGAACATGTGTCCGAACTACGAAGTTCGGACACAGGTTGAACCTTAAAACAGTAGAAGAGACAGAGGTGTCCGAACATCAGTGTTCGGACTGATGTTCGGACGCTTTTCGGAAAACACACACGCGTAATGTCTGACCTTGTGTCCGGACATCAATGTTCGGACACAAGTCGAAGCCAAATTAGAGAACACAGAAGGCTGTGTCCGAACTTCAAAGCTCGGACGGAAGTTCGGACACAGTGAAAGCTTCAGAAAATTAAAGCGCAACAGGGTATGTCCGAACGTCTAAGCTCGGACAGACGTTCGGACACACCGAAAACTCAGAAAAACAGAGGCGATTTCACACAGAACGCAGCACCAAAACAATGTCAAAACATGATTAGTTTGCAGAAAACAACCTTGGGGGTTTGTAAGCATTAAAACGGTGTTAAACAGACAGTTCACAAACACAATTCACAATCCAAAGACAGAACGCATTCAGAAATCAGAACCAGAACGAAACTCCCCAACGCCGAACACACTTGCCGAATCCATAAGCCACCTACCTCAATTACAGCAGAGACGACCCACAATCTGAACAGCAGAGCCCAAACCACAGCAGAATCCGCAAAGCAAACCGGCGACACAATCCAAAATGCTGCACAACCTCTGAACAGAACACAATTGCAATCCCTAAATCAAAAACACAACTAAACCCCAAAACTGAAACTGCAACCCAAAACTGCAACAGAACCCTCACCTGAATCCGACGCCGAAATCACAAACGGAGCCACTCGCAGAAGAGAATTAACAGGGACGCAGGAGTTAACGCTGTATCACAATTCAAATTGCAGGGGCAATCAGAATGGGGAAAACTCGGGAACCGAAGAATCAAAGAGAGAGCAATCACAACCCTACCTCGAAGAACTAGCAATTCGTAAAGACTGGCAATCCACAGTGGAACCTTGATAGCAGAATAATGGGGCTTGACTGATCGAGAGAAGGAACGGCGCTGAGAGAGAAGAAAGAGAATGTTATAACCCAAAGTTCGTAGCGTTTTATTTCGTTGGATGTAATTCTAAGTTGGCTTTTATTACGTAGGACATGGGAGTCCTTTTTATATAAGTAGAGGGACAAGGTGGACTTTTCCCTTCTAATGAATTTTGGTAAGTATTAATTAACTCTTTGGTTAATTAATTCTCACGCCCTACACCGCGATCAGATCGTTCTCTCATTTGACAGTTCCCAGCCTTCTTTTCTCTCTTCTCTCTCAGCGCCGTTCCTTCTCTCGATCAGTCAAGCCCCATTATTCTGCTGTCAAGGTTCCACTGCGGATTGCCAGTCTTTGTGAATTGCTGGTTCTTCGAGGTAGGGTGGTGATTGCTCTCTCTTTGATTCTTCGGTTCCTGAGTTTTCCCCATTCTGATTGCCCTCTGCAATTTGAATTGTGATACAACGTTGACTCCTGCGTCCCTGTTAATTCTCTTCTGCGAGTGGCCCCGTCTGTGATTTCGACGTCGGATTCAGGTGAGGGTTCTGTTGCAGTTTTGGGTTGCAGTTTCAGTTTTGGGGTTTAGTTGTGTTTCTGATTTAGGGATTGCAATTGTGTTCTGTTCAAAGGTTGTGCAGCATTTTAGATTGCGTCGCCAGTTTGCTTTTCGGATTCTGCTGTGGTTTAGGCTCTGCTGTTCAGTTTGTGGGTCGTCTCTGCTGTAATTGAGGTAGGTGGCTTATGGATTCGGCTTGTGTGTTCAGCCTTGGGGAGTTTCGTTCCGGTTCTGAATTCGAGTTGTGATCTGTCTTGAAATTGTGATTGTGAACTGTCTGTTTAAATGCCGTTTTAACACCTACAAACCCCAAGGTTGTTTTCTGCAATTTTATGATGTTTTGACATTGTTTTGGTGCCTCTGTTTGTGTAAAAATCGCCTCTGTTCACTGTGTTTTTCGGCGTGTCCGAACTTCCGTCCGACCTTGGAAGTTCGGACATGCATCGTTGCGCTTTAAATCTTCTGGAGTTTTCGCTGTGTCCGAACTTCCGTCCGAGGTTTGAAGTTCGGACACAGC
Source organism: Limonium bicolor (assembly GCA_023374045.1). NCBI lineage: Eukaryota > Viridiplantae > Streptophyta > Magnoliopsida > Caryophyllales > Plumbaginaceae > Limonium > Limonium bicolor. The sequence continues at coordinate 44,821,366 of CM041780.1, read as the reverse complement.
CTTCTGTATTCTCTGATTTTGCCTCGACTTGTGTCCGAACATGGATGTCCGGACACAAGTTCGGACTTTACGCGTGTTTGATTTTCGAAGAACGTCCGAACATCTGTCCGAGCTTTGATGTTCGGACACCTCTGTCTCTACTACTGTTTTGAGGTTCGACTTGTGTCCGAACTTCGTAGTTCGGACACATGTTCGGACATCTGTCTGATTTCGACTTCTGAGTCTCGACTCGTGTCCGAACATTGATGTCCGGACACAAGTTCGGACATGCTACTGTTTTGACCTTAACTTGCTCGTTTGGTCTCCGTTTTGACTTCCGTCTGCGGGGTTGGATTCCCCTTCTGATTTCCAAGCTATCTTATGTGCTTTCTGGTGCCTTTGGTGCACACATGCTTAATGGTTTTAAGCTTCTGTTTTGGGACCTAGTTATCTCTGTGTCTAAACCTTTGGATGGCTGGTCTCGCTGTCTCGTAGCGCGCTATGTAGGATCCTTCCACTTCACGGGTGATGTTCCCCGTTCTATTCACGGGTGTTTTCACCTGTTCTGTTTACGAGTGAGGTTTCCTCGTTCTGTTCACGAGCTAGTTGCTTGTTCTGTCTGTATGCTGTGATCAACTAGTGTCCCGCTCTGTTTTCTGCTTCTGTCTGCTTTTGGCTCTGTTTAGTCCTCTATTGTATGGGCTTCTGTTCTTCTTTCCGACATGCCTATGGATTCCGTCTATTCCTTCTGATTTGATAGTGTTTCTGTAAAATGTTTTGAGCATGCTGGTTGATGAAGTTTGTCATCTACTGGGCATAGTTGTTTGCTCATTCTCCTACTTTATCTAACATTGCAGATTGATCAGCGAGGGTCACTTTGCTCAGCTTTTGGAGTTTAGTTTGTTTTGCTAGTCGATTCTTTTGAGACTTAGTATTTGAATTTGAGCCTTCGGGTCTCCTCTGTTAGCTTCCGCTTTTGATATTTGTTCAGTGGATTTTGTAATAGCTTTTGGGATGTTTCCACATCTCTTTGTTACACTTTTATTCAAGTATTTGTTTTGGGCCTTACTTGATGTTTGTTTAAGTTCGTTTATTAGTGCCTTGCGTCATTATGTAATAATACGTGGCGTGTAATACCCCTAACTCCTAGGCCAGTGTTTGGGGGTGTTACATTTAGTGGTATCAGAGCTCTGGGTTCTAATCTACTGGGATTTTAAGTTAGCCAGTCAGTCAGAAACATCAATGTTAGTGTCTGAGTCTAACTGCCTGCTGTTGGACTTTCAGAATGCCGCGAAGAAGAGCAACAAACCCTCCAGGAAATGTGGCTGATGCTGTTCAGCAGTTCATGACGCAGCTCATGCAGACCATGGCTACAGGAGGAGGACCAGTTGGAGGGCCAGGCCCAGCTGGGGCTGATGCTGGAGGCCGGAATGTGAAGGCACTTCAGGAGTTCATGAAGCTGAAGCCGCCGTCGTTCGATGGGGCAGGAGACCCCCAGGAGGCCAGTCATTAGTTGACTGAGGTCAAGGATTTGCTACGTGTGATGGGCTCTGAGGAGGAGCAGAAGGTGGACTTCGCCACCTTCCTCTTCAAGGCCGAAGCCAAGGAGTGGTGGAGGTCAGTGATGGGGAGATTCCCACAGCCTTGGACGTGGGAGCAGTTTATTGGGGAGTTCAATAAGCAGTTAAGAGAATTAAGGAAGAGGATTAAGGAGACTTAAGAAATAAGGAATATATGAGGTATGAGTCGATATAAGACTATGTGTGAGATAAGAATAAGATAACACTATGGGATACTGTTCGATATGAGTATGAGTTAGGAAATAGTAATGCTATGTGGTATAAGACGGTGAAAGTTGGTATGAGACTGATATAGAACTTAGTAGGAATTGAAGTCCTGAGGTAAGTACTAAGAGATGAATTGGGAATGTAGATGGATTGAGTCCACACCTTGGAGATGTAATGATTACGACTAGAATCACTAAAAGATAGAAAATCGGACATGAGTGAATTATTTGATGTTTGAAAATGACGTGGGAGGTGGAACTTGATTTTCTAGGGATCAAGGGAAACCGAACATAAATTGGGGTGGAAGGATAGTTCTACACTGATGCTGATCACATCAGGGTTGGATGATTCCTAAAACTCCCTACCAGTGGTCACAATTAAATCACACCATGGATAGAGGCATTGGAATAAAAAGAAATTGGAGTTGATTGTATTTTTAATTAGAGGAATTATTCCTCACATGACCTCGTAAAAAGGATTACCTTTTTACTGAGTCTGGCCCATGAAGTCGAGGACGCACGAGCCTTTGTCTTCGGACCGGTGACATGGGGAGAGCAGAGTGTTTTGTATTCTGGCCCATGGTGACGAGGACGAACGAGCCATTTTCTACGGACCGGTGACATGGGAGAATACGTTGGAAATTATGTGAATGTTTTAATCATCAAAAGGAACAAAGGGAATGTTGAGTGCTATACATGCTTAAGCGTGTTGTGTGATATTTAAGTATAAGCATATGGTGGATCTAATGATTCAATGAGTTTAAGTGTACATAAGTATGATCTATATGATCTATGGAATGAGGTAAGACATGTATTCTAATAAGATAAGATGCATGGGAACTTTGGGGACAAAGTTCTTTTAAGGGGGGTAGATTGAAATACCCCAAACCTAAGTATTCTAAGTAAACATCAATTTATGAGGTAGTAAGGCTAAAATATGCCTTAGAAAGATTGGTAGACAATTTAAACCAAGGAAAACTTAAGAAAATGCCTTAAGGGCAATTAAGGCAAAAATGTGCTCTAAGCTTGAAGAGACTTGGGTGAGTACCCAAATATCATGCTAAGACCTTAGTAATATCCTAATGGTCATTTTAAACCAATTAGAAGAGAAAACCAAGCTCATAAACAAGCTTAAACACAAAATGTGCTTTAAGACTCCTTAAAGCACCTTTTTGAGAAATTGTCTTAGAAATGGGTTTTGAGTGGCTAAGTGCCTATGATTACATCTTAATCAACATGTGTACTAATTAGTATCACATTAGGAAGTCTAAATCAATGGGAAACCAAAATTTTCACAAATTTGTGCTCTAATTTGTGAATAGTGCCAAATAGTGCCTAGTTTAGTCTTTAATCAACTTAGTTTAGTTAATTGGTCAACAATGGCCAAAAATGCCCTTATTTAACAAGGGGGCCGATTTTTGAGAGTGGTGAGTCACCACATGAGTCATCCAACTTAAGAAAAGAAGAGGGAAATAAGTAAAGTTACTATTTGCTTTATAAAACAAATATCTCCTTATAAGCTACTTTTCCTCTTCTCTCTCTTTATTCTCTTCTTTCCACCGGTTTCTTCTTCCTCTTCTCTTCCAAGGAAAACGTGAAGCTCCATCCATGGCTCCTCACCTTCATTCACTTGCCAAATGCAACTCCAAGCTCCAAATCCAAAACAAATTGCATATTTGTCTTAGTTAAGTCAAGGCCCTCCTTTCTATCTTTTCAAATCATTCAAGGCTCCATTTTGGTGCCATGAGAAAACTCCATTGATAGAGGAGAATCAAGTTTGAAGAGCTCTTTTGCTTCTCCATCCTTTCAAGGTAAGGAAAATGTAAGAAAAACCATGTTTCCACCACTTCTTCTCCATTGCCGAAAATCTCTTCTCATGGGGGCTTTGTTTTTCACCTTGAACTAGCTTATTTTCATTCACCAAGGTCTAGTGGAGGTCCCTCTTGATTCATGCCCAAGTCTACTTTGAGACTCCAAAGGTAATCATCCACTTTTATACCTTAGAACACATTTTTAACCTAGGGTTTACTCCTTAAGGTTAGTGTATTATTTAGCACTCATGAGAGCCAATGTATATTGATTAGAACGGTAACACCCCCAAACACTGGCCTAGGAGTTAGGGGTATTACACGCCGCGTATTATTACATAATAACGCAAGGCTCTAATAAACAGACTTATACAGATAATCAAATAAGGCCCAAACGAATACTTGAATAAAGTATAAACCAAAATGATGTCGTAACATCTCAAAGTCATGACAGAACCCACCAAAATGAATATCAAAAGCAAGAGCTAACTGAAGAGGCCCAAAGGCTCAAATTCAAATACAAAGTCTCCGAGAACGAAATAACAAAACAAACTAACTCCAGAGCTGAGCAAAGTGATCCTCGCTGATCAATCTGCAATGTTAGATAAAGTAGGGGAATGAGCACACAACTATGCCCAGTAGATGACAAACTTCACCAACCCGCATGCTCAAAACATTTATAGAATGTTAACAAATCAGAAGGAGTCAAAGAAATCCATAAGCATGTCAGAAAACAGAACAGAAGTCCATAAAATAGAGGACTAAACAGAGTCAGAAGCAGACAAAAGCAGAAAACAGAGTGGGACACTAGTTGATCACAGCATACAGACAGAACAAGAACCAGCTCGTGAACAGAACGAGGAAACCTCACTCGTAAACAGAACAGGTGAAAAACACCTGTGAACAGAACGGGGAACATCACCCGTGAACAGAAGGATCCTACATAGCGCACTACGAGACAGCGAGACCAGCCATCCAAAGGTTCAGACACAGAGATAACTAGGTCCCAAAACAGAAGCTTAAAACCATTAAGCATGTGTGCACCAAAGGCACCAGAGAGCACATAAGATAGCTTGGAAATCAGAAGGGGAATCCAACCCCGCAGATGGAAGTCAAAACGGAGCCCAAACGGGCAAGTTACGGTCAAAACAGAGGCATGTCCGAACTTGTGTCCGGACATCAATGTTCGGACACGAGTCGAGACTCAGAAGTCGAAACCAGACAGATGTCCGAACATGTGTCCGAACTACGAAGTTCGGACATAGGTCGAACCTTAAAACAGTAGAAGAGACAGAGGTGTCCGAACATCAGTGTTCGGACTGATGTTCGGACGCTTTTTGGAAAACAAACACGCGTAGTGTCCGACCTTGTGTCCGGACATCAATGTTCGGACACAAGTCGAAGCCAAAATTAGAGAACACAGAAGGTTGTGTCCGAACTTCAAAGCTCGGACGGAAGTTCGGACACAGCGAAAGCTTCAGAAAATTAAAGCGCAACAGGGTATGTCCGAACGTCCAAGCTCGGACAGACGTTCGGACACACCGAAAACTCAGAAAAACAGAGGCGATTTCACACAGAACGCAGCACCAAAACAATGTCAAAACATGATTAGTTTACAGAAAACAACCTTGGGGGTTTGTAAGCATTAAAACGGTGTTAAACAGACAGTTCACAAACACAATTCACAATCCAAAGACAGAACACATTCAGAAATCAGAACCAGAACGAAACTCCCCAAGGCTGAACACACTAGCCGAATCCATAAGCCACCTACCTCAATTACAGCAGAGACGACCCACAATCTGAATAGCAGAGCCCAAACCACAGCAGAATCCGCAAAGCAAACCGGCGACACAATCCAAAATGTTGCACAACCTCTGAACAGAATACAATTGCAATCCCTAAATCAGAAACACAACTAAACCCCAAAACTGAAACTGCAACCCAAAGCTGCAACAGAACCCTCACTTGAATCCAACGTCGAAATCACAGACGGAGCCACTCGCAGAACAGAATTAACAGGGACGCAGGAGTTAACGCTGTATCACAATTCAAATTGCAGGGGCAATCAGAATGGGGAAAACTCAGGAACCGAAGAATCAAAGAGAGAGCAATCACAACCCTACCTCGAAGAACTAGCAATTCGTAAAGACTGGCAATCCACAGTGGAACCTTGACAGCAGAATAATGGGGCTTGACTGATCGAGAGAAGGAACGGCGCTGAGAGAGAAGAGAGAGAATGTTATAACCCAAAGTTCGTAGCGTTTTATTTCGTTGGATGTAATTCTAAGTTGGCTTTTGTTACGTAGGACATGGGAGTCCTTTTTATATAAGCAGAGGGACAAGGTGGACTTTTCCCTTCTAATGAATTTCGGTAAGTATTAATTAACTCTTTGGTTAATTAATTCTCACGCCCTACACCGCGATCAGATTGTTCTCTCATTTGACAGTTCCCAGCCTTCTTCTCTCTCTTCTCTCTCAGCGTCGTTCCTTCTCTCGATCAGTCAAGCCCCATTATTCTGCTGTCAAGGTTCCACTGCGGATTGCCAGTCTTTGCGAATTGCTGGTTCTTCGAGGTAGGGTGGTGATTGCTCTCTCTTTGATTCTTCGGTTCCTGAGTTTTCCCCATTCTGATTGCCCTCTGCAATTTGAATTGTGATACAGCGTTGACTCCTGCGTCCCTGTTAATTCTCTTCTGCGAGTGGCCCCGTCTGTGATTTCGACGTCGGATTCAGGTGAGGGTTCTGTTGCAGTTTTGGGTTGCAGTTTCAGTTTTGGGGTTTAGTTGTGTTTCTGATTTAGGGATTGCAATTGTGTACTGTTCAGAGGTTGTGCAGCATTTTGGATTGTGTCGCCAGTTTGCTTTTCGGATTCTGCTGTGGTTTAGGCTCTGCTGTTCAGATTGTGGGTCGTCTCTGCTGTAATTGAGGTAGGTGGCTTATGGATTCGGCTTGTGTGTTCAGCCTTGGGGAGTTTCGTTCCGGTTCTGAATTCGAGTTGTGATCTGTCTTGAAATTGTGATTGTGAACTGTCTGTTTAAATGCCGTTTTAACACCTACAAACCCCAAGGTTGTTTTCTGCAATTATGATGTTTTGACATTGTTTTGGTGCCTCTGTTTGTGTAAAAATCGCCTCTGTTCACTGTGTTTTTCGGCGTGTTCCGAACTTCCGTCCGACCTTGGAAGTTCTCGGACATGCATCGTTGCGCTTTAAATCTTCTGGAGTTTTCGCTGTGTCCGAACTTCCGTCCGAGCTTTGAAGTTCGGACACAGCCTTCTGTATTCTCTGATTTTGCCTCGACTTGTGTCCGAACATGGATGTCCGGACACAAGTTCGGACTTTACGCGTGTTTGATTTTCGAAGAACGTCCGAACATCTGTCCGAGCTTTGATGTTCGGACACCTCTGTCTCTACTACTGTTTTGAGGTTCGACTTGTGTCCGAACTTCGTAGTTCGGACACATGTTCGGACATCTGTCTGATTTCGACTTCTGAGTCTCGACTCGTGTCCGAACATTGATGTCCAGACACAAGTTCGGACATGCTACTGTTTTGACCTTAACTTGCTCGTTTGATCTCCGTTTTGACTTCCGTCTGCGGGGTTGGATTCCCCTTCTGATTTCCAAGCTATCTTATGTGCTTTCTGGTGCCTTTGGTGCACACATGCTTAATGGTTTTAAGCTTCTGTTTTGGGACCTAGTTATCTCTATGTCTGAACCTTTGGATGGCTGGTCTCGCTGTCTCGTAGCGCGCTATGTAGGATCCTTCCACTTCACGGGTGATGTTCCCCGTTCTATTCACGGGTGTTTTCACCTGTTCTGTTTACGAGTGAGGTTTCCTCGTTCTGTTCACGAGCTAGTTGCTTATTCTGTCTGTATGCTGTGATCAACTAGTGTCCCGCTCTGTTTTCTGCTTCTGTCTGCTTTTGGCTCTGTTTAGTCCTCTATTGTATGGGCTTCTGTTCTTCTTTCCGACATGCCTATGGATTCCGTCTATTCCTTCTGATTTGATAGTGTTTCTGTAAAATGTTTTGGCATGCTGGTTGATGAAGTTTGTCATCTACTGGGCATAGTTGTTGCTCATTCCTACTTTATCTAACATTGCAGATTGATCAGCGAGGGTCACTTTGCTCAGCTTTTGGAGTTTAGTTTGTTTTGCTAGTCGATTCTTTTGAGACTTAGTATTTGAATTTGAGCCTTCGGGTCTCCTCTGTTAGCTTCCGCTTTTGATATTTGTTCAGTGGATTTTGTAATAGCTTTTGGATGTTCCACATCTCTTTGTTACTTTTATTCAAGTATTTGTTTTGGGCCTTACTTGATGTTTGTTTAAGTTCGTTTATTAGTGCCTTGCGTCATTATGTAATAATACGTGGCGTGTAATACCCCTAACTCCTAGGCCAGTGTTTGGGGGTGTTACATTTAGTGGTATCAGAGCTCTGGGTTCTAATCTGCTGGGATTTTAAGTTAGCCAGTCAGTCAGAAACATCAATGTTAGTGTCTGAGTCTAACTGCCTGCTGTTGGACTTTCAGAATGCCGCGAAGAAGAGCAACAAACCCTCCAGGAAATGTGGCTGATGCTGTTCAGCAGTTCATGACGCAGCTCATGCAGACCATGGCTGCAGGAGGAGGACCAGTTGGAGGGCCAGGCCCAGCTGGGGCTGATGCTGGAGGCCGGAATGTGAAGGCACTTCAGGAGTTCATGAAGCTGAAGCCGCCGTCGTTCGATGGGGCAGGAGACCCCCAGGAGGCCAGTCATTAGTTGACTGAGGTCAAGGATTTGCTGCGTGTGATGGGCTCTGAGGAGGAGCAGAAGGTGGACTTCGCCACCTTCCTCTTCAAGGCCGAAGCCAAGGAGTGGTGGAGGTCGGTGATGGGGAGATTCCCACAGCCTTGGACGTGGGAGCAGTTTATTGGGGAGTTCAATAAGCAGTTCTACCCCGACGTGTATAAGGACCAGCGCATTCTGGAGTATAACCGACTACGCCAGGGTCGGGATATGAGTGTGGAGGAGTACGTCAGGAAGTTCATTAGTCTGTCTAAGTTTGCACCTGAGCCGGATGAGCATAGGAAGGCCAGGAAGTTTGAGAGCGGTCTGAGGCCAGATATCTGTTCTGCTGTGACACCCCTGCGTCACAAGACCTTCAGGGACGTTGCTGATGTCGCCCTGTTGGTGGAGGCTGATTTGAGGGGTCGTTAGTCTGGAGGGAAGGACCAGAAAAGGAAGCAGTGGTCCGAGGAGGGCGATAGGAGAGATCAGTCTGCCTCTCAGAAGAAGCAGTCTACTGGAGATCTAGCTGGAGACCGCTCAGGGGACCGTTCGAGAGATAGAGGCGGTTCGTCTTTGTCAGCTCCCGCTCCGAAGTACCGGGTCTGTGGCAAGTTTCACAGAGGTCAGGACTATTATAGGAAGTCAGGAGCCTGCTTCAAGTGCGGCTCCTTGGACCACAGGATTGCTGATTGCCCTCAGGCCGAGAGGGGCAAGGGTAGCTCTGTAGGTAGAGCTGGTGAGTCTGCTTCTGGGTCCAGAGATCGAGACCGGGCAGAGCAAAAGAAGCCCCAGGGCCAGGCCAGAGTGTACGCGATGGCTGGAGAGAGAGACCGATCGACTAACAGAGTTGTCACAGGTATTCTCCAGCTGTCTTCTCGTTCTGTTTTCTGCTTGTTTGACTCTGGAGCCACCCACTCTTTTATTTCTGCTGAGTTAGTGGGTGAGCTCGGTTTGCCTGTTGTGCCTCTGGGTGTTGAGCTGTGTGTGCATAGTCCATTAGTTAGAGACTCTTCTATGCTTTTGAACTATGTTAGTAAAGATAGTCCTGTGTTAGTCAGAGATAGGACTCTGTTTGCTAACCTCATCCCGATGGAGATGACTACTTTTGATGTGATTTTGGGCATGGATTGGCTTGCTGTGCACCATGCCCACATTGATTGTGCTGCTTCGAGAGTGACCTTTGAGGAGCCTGGTCAGCCCCGCCTAGTTGTAGCAGGGAATGGACTCCCGTGCTCGCCGCCAGTCATATCAGCCATGCAGGCATTTCGTTTTCTGAGGAAAGGATGCCAGGGATATCTGTGCTCCATCCCTGAGGTTCGCAAGGATACGAAGTTGGAGGAGATTCCAGTAGTCAGAGACTTCCCAGATGTGTTCCAGGATGATGTACCTGGGCTTCCCCCTGTCAGAGAGGTGGAGTTCTCGATCGAGCTCGCACCTGAGACTCAGCCGATTTCTAAAGCCCCATACCGGATGGCGCCAGCTGAGCTCAAGGAGTTGAAGGTCCAGTTGCAGGAGCTGCTGGATAAGGGCTTCATCCGCCCTAGCGTGTCGCCTTGGGGAGCACCAGTGTTATTTGTTAAGAAGAAGGACAGTAGCATGCGGTTGTGCATTGACTACAGGGAGCTCAACAAGATTACCATTAAGAATATGTACCCTCTCCCTTGCATTGATGACTTGTTCGACCAGTTAGCAGGAGCTAAGGTGTTTTCGAAGATCGATCTGAGGTCCGGTTATCATCAGCTGAGGATTAAGGCAGACGATGTGCCTAAGTCCGCCTTCAGGACTCGTTATGGACACTACGAGTTCCTAGTGATGACATTCGGTCTGACGAATGCGCCTTCTGTATTTATGGACATGATGAACCGGGTGTTCAAGCCGTTTTAGGACCAGTTCGTTGTGGTGTTTATTGATGACATCTTGGTGTATTCCAAGAGTGCTGAGGAGCACGAGGAGCATTTGAGGACTGTTCTCCAGACTCTGAGGGAGAAGGAGCTGTATGCGAAGTTGAAGAAGTGTGAGTTCTGGTTGGATCAGGTGGTATTCTTGGGACACGTTGTCTCCAAGGATGGTATCTCCGTAGATCCGGAGAAGATTAGAGCTATTACTGAGTGGGCCAGACCTACTAATGTTGGAGAGATTCGTACCTTCCTTGGATTAGCGGGCTACTATCGTAAGTTTGTGGAGGGCTTCTCCAAGCTAGTGATCCCTTTGACTCGTCTACTGCAGAAGGATGTGAAGTTCGAGTGGAATGAGGCATGTGAGTTGTGTTTTCAGGAGCTGCAGAGGAGGTTGACGTCTGCACCGATTCTGACCCTTCCAGAGGGTAATGGGGGTCTGGAGGTTTTCTGTGATGCGTCCCATAAGGGACTTGGGTGTGTACTGATGCAGCATGGGAAGGTAGTAGCATATGGCTCTCGTCAGTTGAAGCCATATGAGAAGAACTATCCGACCCATGACCTGGAGTTAGCGGCTGTTGTGTTTGCCTTGAAGATTTGGAGGCATTACCTCTATGGAGCAGCGTGCAAAGTTTATACGGACCATAAGAGCCTAAAGTATCTGTTCACTCAGAAGGAGTTGAACTTGAGGCAGAGGAGGTGGCTGGAGTTGCTGCACGATTATGATCTGGAGATTCTCTACCACCCGGGTAGGGCGAATGTGGTTGCTGATGCGCTCAGTAGGAGGGGTCCGTTTGGAGCCGTTTGTGCTATGTCTGGTATGTAGAGGTCTGCTCTTGAGTTGCAGCGTATGGGTATCTGGGTCGTCCGTCCAGAGAGGTCCGGGATGTTAGCAGCGTTGCAGATTCAGCCTACCTTGATCGACCGGATCAAGGCCAGTCAGGAGCACGATGTGAGTTTGTGTAAGATCAGAGAGAGTGTTGCTGCTGGTCAGGGGTCTGAGTTCTGGGTTTCAGGGGATGGCTGCCTGAGGTTCAGAGACCGTGTTTGTGTGCCTGCAGACGACGCCTTGAGGCGGGAGATTATGCAGGAGGATCATGGAGCCCCGTACTCGGTACACCCAGGAGGTGTGAAGATGTACCGGGACCTACGTGAGACATTCTGGTGGAGCAACATGAAGAGGGATATTTCAGACTTTGTATCCAGATGTCGGATCTGTCAGCAGGTCAAAGCCGAGCATCAGAGGCCAGCTGGTTTGCTTTAGCCTCTTCCCGTTCCGGAGTGGAAGTGGGAGAGCGTCGGTATGGACTTCGTTATGGGACTGCCTAAGACTCAGAGGGGTTTTGATGCAGTTTGGGTGATAGTGGACCGGCTCATGAAGAGCGCTCACTTCCTGCCTGTCAGGAAGACTTATAGCTTGCACCGCTTAGCTCAGTTATATATGGATGAGATAGTGCGTCTGCACGGAGTTCCAGCTTCGATTGTGTCTGACAGAGATCTGCGTTTCGTGTCCAGATTCTGGCAGAGTTTGCATCAGGCTTTGGGGACGAAGTTGTCGTTCAGCTCAGCGTATCATCCTCAGTCAGATGGTCAGACAGAGAGGACGAATCAGGTCCTTGAGGACATGCTCAGAGCATGTGTGTTGGACTTCGGGGGCAGCTGGGATCAGCACGTTGCATTGATAGAGTTTGCATATAATAATAGCTTCCAGACCAGTATCGAGATGGCTCCGTTTGAGGCCTTGTATGGCAGGAGATGCAGGTCACCCATCTGTTGGGATGACCTGAAGGAGAGAGTCGTGATTGGTCCAGACTTGGTTCAGGATGTTTTGGGCAAGATTCAGTCTATCAGAGAGCGCTTGCTTGTGGCTCAGAGTCGTCAGAAGAGTTACGCCGATCAGAGGAGACGACCTCTAGAGTTCGAGGTGGGCGACCATGTGTATCTGAAGGTTTCTCCAGTTCGTGGAGTCGTCCGGTTTGGGAAGAGAGGCAAGCTTAGCCCTCGCTTTGTGGGTCCTTTTGAGATCCTGGAGAGGATCGGACCGGTTGCTTATCGTTTAGCTTTGCCACCGTCGTTGGCTGGAGTCCACAGTGTCTTTCATGTGTCTATGCTGAGGAAGTATATTCCGGACCCATCTCATGTGATTGACTTCAGTCCGCTTCAGTTGAGGGAGGACTTCACGTACGAGGCAGTTCCTTCGAGGATTTTAGCGCGGGATGTCCGCAAGCTCAGGAGTAAGACCATGCCCTTGGTGAAGGTGCAGTGGTCGGGTCAATCAGAGGAGGAGGCGACCTGGGAGGTCGAAAGTGAAGTGCGCTCCAAGTTCCCCGCCCTTTTCGAGCAGTAGGTATGTTTTAATTTCGAGGACGAAATTCTTTTAAGGGGTAGGTGATGTTATAACCCAAAGTTCGTAGCGTTTTATTTCGTTGGATGTAATTCTAAGTTGGCTTTTCTTACGTAGGACATGGGAGTCCTTTTTATATAAGCAGAGGGACAAGGTGGACTTTTCCCTTCTAATGAATTTTGGTAAGTATTAATTATCTCTTTGGTTAATTAATTCTCACACCCTACACCACGATCAGATCGTTCTCTCATTTGACAGTTCCCAGCCTTCTTCTCTGTCTTCTCTCTCAGCGCCGTTCCTTCTTTCGATCAGTCAAGCCCCATTATTCAGCTGTCAAGGTTCCACTGCGGATTGCCAGTCTTTGCAAATTGCTGGTTCTTCGAGGTAGGGTTGTGATTGCTCTCTCTTTGATTCTTCGGTTCCTGAGTTTTCCCCATTCTGATTGCCCTCTACAATTTGAATTGTGATACAACGTTGACTCCTGCGTCCCTGTTAATTCTCTTCTGTTGCAGTTTCAGTTTTGGGGTTTAGTTGCGTTTCTGATTTAGGGATTGCAATTGTGTTCTGTTCAGAGGTTGTGCAGCATTTTGGATTGTGTCGCCAGTTTGCTTTTCGGATTCTGCTGTGGTTTAGGCTCTGCTGTTCAGATTGTGGGTCGTCTCTGCTGTAATTGAGGTAGGTGGCTTATCGATTCGGCTTGTGTGTTCAGCCTTGGGGAGTTTCGTTCCGGTTCTGAATTCGAGTGGTGATCTGTCTTGAAATTGTGATTGTGAACTGTCTGTTTAAATGCCGTTTTAACACCTACAAACCCCAAGGTTGTTTTCTGCAAACTTATGATGTTTTGACATTGTTTTGGTGCCTCTGTTTGTGTAAAAATCGCCTCTGTTCAGTGTTTTTTTCGGCGTGTCCGAACTTCCGTCCGACCTTGGAAGTTCGGACATGCATCGTTGTGCTTTAAATCTTCTGGAGTTTTCGCTGTGTCCGAACTTCCATCCGAGCTTTGAAGTTCGGACACAGCCTTCTGTATTCTCTGATTTTGCCTCGACTTGTGTCCGAACATGGATGTCCGGACACAAGTTCAGACTTTACGCGTGTTTGATTTTCGAAGAACGTCCGAACATCTGTCCGAGCTTTGATGTTCGGACACCTCTATCTCTACTACTGTTTTGAGGTTCGACCTGTGTCCGAACTTCGTAGTTCGGACACATGTTTGGACATCTGTCTGATTTCGACTTCCGAGTCTCGACTCGTGTCCGAACATTGATGTCCGGACACAAGTTCGGACATGCTACTGTTTTGACCTTAACTTGCTCGTTTGAGCTCCGTTTTGACTTCCGTCTGCGGGGTTGGATTCCCCTTCTGATTTCCAAGCTATCTTATGTGCTTTCTGGTGCCTTTGGTGCACACATGCTTAATGGTTTTAAGCTTCTGTTTTGGGACCTAGTTATCTCTGTGTCTGAACCTTTGGATGGCTGGTCTCGCTGTCTCGTAGCGCGCTATGTAGGATCCTTCCGCTTCACGGGTGATGTTCCCCGTTCTGTTCACGGGTGTTTTCACCTGTTCTGTTTACGAGTGAGGTTTCCTCGTTCTGTTCACGAGCTAGTTGCTTGTTCTGTCTGTATGCTGTGATCAACTAGTGTCCCGCTCTATTTTCTGCTTCTGTGTGCTTTTGGCTCTGTTTAGTCCTCTATTGTATGGGCTTCTGTTCTGCTTTCCGACATGCCTATGGATTCCGTCTATTCCTTCTGATTTGATAGTGTTTCTATAAAATGTTTTGAGCATGCTGGTTGATGAAGTTTGTCATCTACTGGGCATAGTTGTTTGCTCATTCCCCTACTTTATCTAACATTGCAGATTGATCAGCGAGGGTCACTTTGCTCAGCTTCTAGAATTTAGTTTGTTTTGCAAGTCGATTCTTTTGAGACTTTGTATTTGAATTTGAGCCTTCGGGTCTCCTCTGTTAGCTTCTGCTTTTGATATTTGTTCAGTGGATTTTGTAGTAGCTTTTGGGATGTTTCCACACCTCTTTGTTACACTTTTAATCAAGTATTTGTTTTGGGCCTTACTTGATGTTCGTTTAAGTTCGTTTATTAGAGCCTTGCGTCATTATGTAATAATACGCGGCGTGTAATACCCCTAACTCCTAGGCCTGTGTTTGGGGGTGTTACAGAGAAGAAGGCTGGGAACTGTCAAATGAGAGAACGATCTGATCGTGGTGTAGAGCGTGAGAATTAATTAACCATAGAGTTAATTAATACTTACCAAAATCCATTAGAAGGGAAAAGTCCACCTTGTCCCTCTGCTTATATAAAAAGGACTCCCATGTCCTACGTAACAAAAGCCAACTTAGAATTACATCAAACGAAATAAAACGCTACGAACATTGGGTTATAACATCACCTCCCCCTTAAAAGAATTTTGTCCTCGAAATTAAAACATACCTACTGCTCGAAAATGGCGGGGAACTTGGAGCGCACTTCGCTTTCGACCTCCCGGGTCGCCTCCTCCTCTGATTGACCCGACCACTGCACCTTCACCAAGGGCATGGTCTTACTCCTGAGCTTGCGGACATCCCGCGCTAAAATCCTCGAAGGAACTGCCTCGAACGTGAAGTCCTCCCTCAACTGAAGCGGACTGAAGTCAATCACATGAGATGGGTCCGGAATATACTTCCTCAGCATAGACACATGAAAGACACTATTGACTCCAGCCCACGACGGTGGCAAAGCTAAACGATAAGCAACCGGTCCGATCCTCTCTAGGATCTCAAAAGGACCCACAAAGCGAGGGCTAAGCTTGCCTCTCTTCCCAAACCGGACGACTCCACGAACTGGAGAAACCTTCAGATACACATGGTCGCCCACCTCAAACTCTAGAGGTCGTCTCCTCTGATCGGCGTAACTCTTGTGACGACTCTGAGCCACAAGCAAGCGCTCTCTGATAGACTGAATCTTGCCCACTGCATCCTGAACTAAGTCTGGACCAATCACGGCCCTCTCCTTCAGGTCATCCCAACAGATGGGTGACCTGCATCTCCTGCCATACAAGGCCGCAAACGGAGCCATCCCGATACTGGTCAGAAAGCTATTATTATATGCAAACTCTATCAATGCAACGTGCTGATCCCAGCTGCCCCCGAAGTCCAACACACATGCTCTGAACATGTCCTCAAGGACCTGATTCGTCCTCTCTGTCTGACCATCTGACTGAGGATGACACGCTGAGCTGAACGACAACTTCGTCCCAAAGCCTGATGCAAACTCTGCCAGAATCTGGACACGAAACGCGGATCTCTGTCAGACACAATCGAAGCTAGAACTCCGTGCAGACGCACTATCTCATCCACATATAACTGAGCCAAGCGGTGCAAACTGTAAGTCTTCCTGACAGGTAGGAAGTGAGTGCTCTTCGTGAGCCGGTCCACTATCACCCAAACTGCATCAAAACCCCTCGGAGTCTTAGGCAGTCCCATAACGAAGTCCATACCGACGCTCTCCCACTTCCACTCCGGAACGGGAAGAGGCTGAAGCAAACCAGCTGGCCTCTGATGCTCGGCTTTGACCTGCTGACAGGTCCGACATCTGGATACAAAGTTTGAAATATCCCTCTTCATGTTGCTCCACTAGAATGTCTCACGTAGGTCCCGGTACATCTTCACACCTCCTGGGTGTATCGAGTACGGGGCTCCATGAGCCTCCTGCATAATCTCCCGCCTCAAGGCGTCGTCTGCAGGCACACAAACACGGTCTCTGAACCTCAGGCAGCCATCCCCTGAAACCCGGAACTCAGACTCCTGACCAGCAGCAACACTCTCTTGATCTTACACAAACTGACATCGTGCTCCTGACTGGCCTTGATCCGGTCGATCAAGGTAGGCTGAATCTGCAACGCTGCTAACATCCCGGACCTCTCTGGACGGACGACCTAGATACCCATACGCTGCAACTCAAGAGCAGACTGTCACACGATAAAATGCTCGTCGTGACCGGCTCAACTCACACCCAAGTTGATGAGCCTCGTTCCCCTTTGATCGCATGCATAGGTTGTTCGTGCATATCTCCCTTCAATCTTCTCTACGCCTCCACCTTCTTCTTCCTTCTGGATCTTCGACTTCAAGACAACCCAACTCGGATGCACAAGCACGTTTTACCACCCACACGGTAGCAACCCAGTCCAGCACTACTTCACTCAGGATTGGAGAAGTAGCGGGTCTACTTTACTTATGGGACAAAGGGGTAAGAAGCGGTCCTAGACCCTTCCACTCTAATGGCGTCTCCAAGGAGGAAAGAGAGCCTAGCTTCTCTTTGGGAGACTTAGCTATCTTTAGGGAATTGTGGGATTAGCCAAGTAACAAAGCTCTCTCTTTGTTTTCTCACTGAAGGCGCAGGTAATGGACAAGTGTGAATGAATATCCAACCTCTGCCGCCTGCATTCCCTTTTATAGCAACCATTAGCAACTTCCTCTTCTAAAAACGTGGGGAGTTAAGATTCTCCTTTTATTTCTCCTTTTGTTCAGCCCACACGGTTGTTAGAGAGATTTCCTCAACAACTTCCTAAAGGCCGGCCAGCAAGAGATAACAAACTTATCTCTTCCTCTGGGCGCCACAAATATAGGAAAGTTTGTTGCTTTTCTCTTTCTCAGCCCAATCGGTTATAAAGGAGAGATCTTCTCAACAACCTTCCACTAAAATAGATGCAGCAAGTTAGAGATCCAATCTCTAAGCTAGGCGCCACTATTTTAGGAATTTGTTACTCTTCCTTAACTAACTCGATTTCAGGGGAGAGAATATCTCAACAGATAACAACCTTGATTTATTCCAATTTAATAAATCAGTAAGGCTAGATATTCTCCAAGAATATCTCAACAACATTATCTTATCCAACAAAGATAATAGGAGAGAATATAGGCATATCTCAACAAACTCAACAAACCCACATCTTAAGGAAATTCCCTTTTCATAAGCGAATATCAATAATGTAACCTCTTGATATTGCTCCATCAATGGGTCAAGACTTACTCCAGGTAATTCCTAGAATTACCAAGGGACCACGGTAAAACTCAAGTTTACAACAACCTTAGCAACACATGCGCCACGCATAGCAAGCACAGCGCCTAACAACCTGCGGGATTCAAGGCGCCCAGCGCTCCGCATTTGTAGCGCGCTAGCAACAACCCGGCGTGCGCCCAGCGCATGCCCACGAAAATCTCGCCTGCCAACGAGATCCCCGCGCGTCGTTGTGCTCGTGCCTCGCAGCGCGCCCAAGACACAGCCAGCGCCCAGCGCCCGTGTCAAAGCATAGCGCCTGCGCTCGTTGCTCGTTGTGTCCCCTTGTCACCGACGCCCCGCGCATGCAGTCACAGCCAGTGCCCGTGCCAAGCACAGCCAGCACCCGTGTCATGCGATGCCGTGCATTGTCGTGACAACCCAAGGCGCCCCAGGCCCTTGTCTTCAGTCTTGTTGTGTCTGCCATGGCGATGTCCTCGACACCCCACCGACACAATACTACCACCGCCCTCGCGTGCTTGGGTGAGCCCAGCTCACCTGGCCAAGTGAATCTCACTTGCCAACCTCGTCAGGTCATCCTGCGCGTGACACCGTGCCAAGGCCCCGGGCCTCGCACTTGTCACCGCTGCATCAAGCCAATCCTTCTTGACACGGCCCGCATGTTGATGCGTAGCCCCGAGGCGCTCTTATGGTAAATGGCGAAGTCCAACAACCCATCACACATAAAGCCTTGTACTTAGGTGTTTCTCATTAATTAAACAGTCAAGGGGTGTGCACAGCTTTACATTCCTTGGATCCAGTAAAAATAGGTGTTACAACCCTCCCCCGACTAAGCCTTTGCCGTCCTCGGCAAAGCCTCTAAGTACCCTCGGACCTCTGGCGCAAATTGCCATAGGCTTTCATGTTTCATCCAAACAGCATCTTCCTTATTTTCTCCCACCCACCAAACAAGAAACTCGAACCTTCTGTTCTTCTTGCCTCTGATCCGATGCTCTAGGATCTGCTTGATTCTCTTGGCATAGACCTCAAGCATAGTTGGTGGTGGCCTGGTCACTGGCACGTGATCGCCTTCCTTATCCTCCACATAAGGCTTTAGGCAACTCACATGGAACGTAGGAAAGATATTCAGCCGTTCGGGTAAGTCCAAAGTGTAAGCTGACAAGCCACGCCTTCGAACCACTGTAAAGGGACCGTCGTACCTTTGCAGCAAACCTTTGTGGAACCTCCTCTTGATGTTCTCTCTGCATGTGTGAGGTGACCTTAAGCAACACCTTGTTGCCTACCTCAAACTCAAGTGGTCGGCGGTGAGCATCTGCACCTTTCTTCATCCGGACTTGCGCCCTCTCGAGACTCTCCCTTGCTTTGCTCAGCATCTGCTCACGATCCAGCACAAACCGGTGTGCAGCAGGACAATCCCGGGTCCCGGCACCTTTCACGGCCTCTGCAGGAGTCAAAGGTTGCCATCCCATGGCCAGCTCAAAGGGACTCTTCCCATAGTACTACTCTTCTGCAGGTTATAGATTATATGAGCATCATCAAGCTGCGCTACCCAACTTGTTTGTAGAGCTGACACAAAATGTCTCAATACTTATCTAGCAAAGCATTTATCCTCTCAGTCTGACCGTCAGTCTGAGGATGATAAGCAGTGGAGAACTTCAACTGTGAGCCCATAGCACCGAATAATGAGGTCCAAAACCTCCCCGTGAATCGTGCATCTCGGTCACTCACTATGTCTCGAGGCAAGCCAAAATACTAAACAACATGGGTGAAGAACAATCTCACCGTCACATGTGCAGTACACTCCGCATGTGCTGGAATAAAGATAGTGTACTTCGAGAACCTATCAACCACAACCAGCACTGAAGACTTCCCATCCACCTCTGGGAATCCAAGAATAAAGTCCATAGAGATGCTCTCCCATGGTCTCTCAGCAACGGGCAAAGGATTAAGAAGCCCAGCTTCCTTCTTCTTTTCGACCTTGTCCACTTGACACACATGACAAGTCTTCACAAAGTCTGACATCCCGGACCATCTTTGGCCAATAATAACTCCGAGCTATTAATGCCAATGTCCTATCCATGCCTGGATGTCCTGCCCAATAGGTATCATGAACCTCCCGCATCAACTCTAATCGGATGCGGCCTGCTGGACCACCATAGACATATTCTTCTTCAAGTAAAGCAAACCATCTCGAAGCTCAAACCTCTTGGTTTCTTTCTTGGTTACCTTAGCCACGATCTGCTGATAGGATGGATCAGCCTCAGCTGCCTCTCGAATCCGCTCCACCAAATCTGATTGGATTCTTGACACGCTGGCTATCACGGCTTGGCATCGTCGACTTAGTGCATCGGGCACCACGTTGCCCTTCCCCGGCCTATGCACCCACTCGAAGTCATACTCCCCAGAAACTCTTGCCATCGCGCTTGTTTGGAGATAACTTCTTCTGAGTAGTGAAATAGGTATTGGCCACGTTGTCTGTGACCACCACAAACTTCGTGCCAAGGAGATAGTGCCTCCAAATTGTGAGACAATGCACTACGGCCAACATTCTTTCTCATGGGCGGAGTACCTCTCTTGCACCCTTTAGCTTCCTGCTTTCGAACGCGCATGGCTGCCCACATTGCACCAGCGCTCCGCCCAGGCCCCTGTCAGAAGCATCCGTATGCACCTCAAACGGTTTGTCAAACTCTGGCAGCCTCAAATAGGCTCCGAAGTCACCTGCTTCTTGAGCCACTCGAAAGCATCCTCATGCTCCCCCGACCAAAGCCAAATGCTATTCTTCTTCAGAAGGTCGGTTAACCGGGCAATCTTCTTGGAATAATCCCTGATGAACCTTCGGTAGTAGTTGGCCAGCCCAAGGAAGGATCTTAACTCATTCACGTTCCTAGGTGCAGGCCAATCCGTAATTGCCTTCACCTTCGCTGGGTCCATAGCAATAGCACCACTCTCTATCACATGACCAAGGAACTGAATTCGCTTCTGAGCAAAAGAACACTTTTCCCTCTTGACATAGAGCTTATATTCTCTGAGCTTGTCGAAGACTCTCTTCACATGCTCTACATGCTCTTCAAGGTTGGCGCTGTACACAACAATATCATCCAAATATACTACCACAAAGTCATCCAAGAAGTCATGCAGTACCTCATTCATTAGGTTGCAGAATGTTGCCGGAGCATTGCACAAGCCAAAAGGCATCACCAAGAACTCATATGATCCATACCGAGTCACACAAGTAGTCTTGCCTTCATCACCCTCCGCTATCCTTACTTGCCAATAGCCCGACCTCAAGTCCATCTTGGTGTAGATCCTGGCCTTGGCGAGTCTATCAAACAAGTCTCCCTGATGAGGAATAGGATACTTGTTCTTGACAGTCACCCGATTCAGAGCCCTATAATCGATGCACAACCTCAAGGAACCATCATGCTTCCGCTGAAACAAAACTGGCGCTCCATAAGGTGCTCTTGAAGGACGGATAAGACCGGCACTTAGAAGTCCATCTAACTGCTTCTCAACTCCTCCAATTCCATAGGTGCCATTCGATAGGGTGGTTGGCAGGAGGTAGCGCTCCTGGGACCAACTCAATACGGTGATCTGTCTCACGTCTCGGAGGTAAGGCCTTTGGTAACTCGTCTGGCATCAAATCTGGTACGACTTCATGAGATCCTTGATAACTGTAGGAACTTCTCCTACCTCTTCCCCTCCTTGTGGCCCGGCCACAATCAGCAAGAATCCTCTAGAGCCGTCTGATTGACCATCAACCAGGGCTTCACTTGCCTGCGGTTCCTCTGAACCCTTGTCCACCTCCATGTCAACTACGGTAGTTGGGAAAGGTGTAGCCTTTACAGCGTCCAACGCTGCCAAATCTGCATGTCTCAAGCCCTTCACGAAGCAAGGCATTCCTTCTTTCATGATCATGAGACCATTCAGATGTAAGGCTGGCATCGCCTTGGTTGCTCTCAGAAAAGACGCTCCTAGGATCATGGGGAAGTCCGGCATCTCAAGAAGATCGAAATTCACATCGCCTTGCCAATCGTCTACCTTGACTGGCGCCTTAACCGTGCCCCGAATAGGCATTGGTTGTCCATTCGCAGCCTTAGCAAACCCTTGGCTTTCCTTGATAGCAAAGCCCATCGCCATCGCATCCTTCACATTGATCAGGTTACTGTCGCTCCCGTATCAATCATAGCCATCACCGGATCTTGTCACCAATTCTCGCATCAATATAGAGCAAGTCTCTACTCCCCCGGGGAGCTGGAAAATCAATGACTGCGGTACTGGCTTGAAACGGAGCTCCCTGATAGTAGAAGGTTGGGATCGTCGCTTGCACTCCGTCGGTAGTGCTCTTGAGTCTCTTAGAGGATCCTGGGAACTGATCACACACAGCTTCCCGCCTCACTGCAGCCACGACCATCGCCCCGCAGTTGAGGTTTGTCGAAGGAGACACACGCCTGCGCACCAAGACTGGCGCGGCGCCCGCACACAAGGCGTCCATCGCCCCTGCGCTCGCCTGCTGTCCTTGTCCCCTTGTCCTGATGGCGCCCTTGGTGCCCATCACCAAGGCCCACAACTTGCTCCAACCTCTGGCTTAGCGCTTGCACTCGATGCGCTATACCACACACGTCGTCAAGGAAGTTGTTGCAGTCGCTAGGAGATCCACGCACCACCTCAACTTGCACAAGTCGATTGAGCACGTCAATCACGGACAAGGCTCCTCCATGCTCGAACAAGGAAAGGAGATCATTGGCTGGACCAGCAGCTCGTTGGAATCCACCAAAGTCGCAGAAGGACATGCCATGTTGCGGTTGAGCAAAGTTAACACCTTTAACTTTCTCAAGTGTAGATTTTGGTAAAAGGAGTGATTTTTAGAGAGAAAGGTCGAACCTTTAATGCGTTGGGGCTCTGATACCACGTTTGTCACACGATAAAATGCTCGTCGTGACCGGCTCAACTCACGCCCAAGTTGATCAGCCTCGTTCCCCTTCGATCGCTGCATAGGTTGTTCGCCAACTCCCTCCAATCTCTTCTACGCCTCCACCTTCTTCTTCCTTCAGGACCTTCAACTTCAAGACAACCCAACTCGGATGCACAAGCACGTTTTACCACCCACACGGTAGCAACCCAGTCCAGCACTACTTCATTCAGGATTGGAGAAGTAGCGGGTCTACTTTACTGATGGGACAAAGGGGTAAGAAGCGGTCCTAGACCCTTCCACTCTAATGGCGTCTCCAAGGAGGAAAGAGAGCCTAGCTTCTCTTTGGGAGACTTAGCTATCTTTAGGGAATTGTGGGATTAGCCAAGTAACAAAGCTCTCTTTGTTTTCTCACTGAAGGCGCAGGTAATGGACAAGTGTGAATGAATGTCCAACCTCTGCCGCCTGCATTCCCTTTTATAGCAACCATTAGCAACTTCCTCTTCTAAAAACGTGGGGAGTTAAGATTCTCCTTTTATTTCTCCTTTTGTTCAGCCCACACGGTTGTTAGAGAGATTTCCTCAACAACTTCCTAAAGGCCGGCCAGCAAGAGATAACAAACTTATCTCTTCTTCTGGGCGCCACAAATATAGGAAAGTTTGTTGCTTTTCTCTTTCTCAGCCCAATCGGTTATAAAGGAGAGATCTTCTCAACAACCTTCCACTAAAATAGATGCAGCAAGTTAGAGATCCAATCTCTAAGCTAGGCGCCACTATTTTAGGAATTTGTTACTCTTCCTTAACTAACTCGATTTCAGGGGAGAGAATATCTCAACAGATAACAACCTTGATTTATTCCAATTTAATAAATCAGTAAGGCTAGATATTCTCCAAGAATATCTCAACAACATTATCTTATCCAACAAAGATAATAGGAGAGAATATAGGCATATCTCAACAAACTCAACAAACCCACATCTTAAGGAAATTCCCTTCTCATAAGCGAATATCAATAATGTAACCTCTTGATATTGCTCCATCAATGGGTCAAGACTTACTCAGGTAATTCCAGAATTACCAAGGGACCACGGTAAAACTCAAGTTTACCACAACAACCTTAGCAACATCGCCCACGCATAGCAAGCACAGCGCCTAACAACCTGCGGGATTCAAGGCGCCCAGCGCCCGCATTTGTAGCGCGCTAGCAACAACCCGGCGCGCCCAGCGCATGCCCACGAAAATCTCCCGCCCACGAGATCCCCGCGCGTCGTTGTGCTCGTGCCTCGCAGCGCGCCCCAAGACACAGCCAGCGCCCAGCGCCCGTGTCAAAGCATAGCGCCTGCGCTCGTTGCTCGTTGTGTCCCCTTGTCACCGACGCCCCGCGCATGCAGTCACAGCCAGTCCGTGCCAGCCAGCACGCCAGCACCCGTGTCATGCGATGCCGTGCATTGTCGTGACCACCCAAGGCGCCCCAGACCCTTGTCTTCAGTCTCGTTGTGTCTGCCATGGCGATGTCCTCGACAGCCCACCGACACAATACTACCACCGCCCTCGCGTGCTTGGGTGAGCCCAGCTCACCTGGCCAAGTGAAGTCCACTTGCCAACCTCGTCAGGTCATCCTGCGCATGACATCGCGCCAAGGCCCCGGGCCTCGCACTTGTCACCGCTGCATCAAGCCAATCCTTCTTGACACGGCCCGTATGTTGATGCGTAGCCCCGAGGCGCTCTTATGGTAAATGGCGAAGTCCAACAACCCATCACACATAAAGCCTTGTACTTAGGTGTTTCTCATTAATTAAACAGTCAAGGGGTGTGCACAACTTTACATTCCTTCGATCCAGTAAAAATAGGTGTTACACAGACCTCTACATACCATACATAGCACAAACGGCTCCAGACGGACCCCTCCTACTGAGCGCATCAGCAACCACATTCGCCCTACCCGGGTGGTAGAGAATCTCCAGATCATAATCGTGCAACAACTCCAGCCACCTCATCTGCCTCAAGTTCAACTCCTTCTGAGTGAACAGATACTTAAGGCTCTTATGGTCCGTATAAACTTTGCACGCTGCTCCATAGAGGTAATGCCTCCAAATCTTCAAGGCAAACACAACAGCCGCTAACTCTAGGTCATGGGTCGGATAGTTCTTCTCATATGGCTTCAACTGACGAGAGCCATATGCTACTACCTTCCCATGCTGCATCAGCACACACCCAAGTCCCTTATGGGACGCATCACAGAAAACCTCCAGACCCTCATTACCCTCTGGAAGGGTCAGAATCGGCGCAGACGTCAACCTCCTCTGCAGCTCCCGAAAACACAGCTCTCATGCCTCATTCCACTCGAACTTCACATCCTTCTGCAGTAGACGAGTCAAAGGGATCACTAGCTTGGAGAAGCCCTCCACAAACTTACGATAGTAGCCCGCTAATCCAAGGAAGCTACGAATCTCTCCAACATTAGTAGGCATGTCCCACTCAGTAATAGCTCTAATCTTCTCCGGATCTACGGAGATACCATCCTTGGAGACAACGTGTCCCAAGAATACCACCTGAACCAACCAGAACTCACACTTCTTCAACTTCGCATACAGCTCCTTCTCCCTCAGAGTCTGGAGAACAGTCCTCAAATGCTCCTCGTGCTCCTCAGCACTCTTGGAATACACCAAGATGTCATCAATAAACACCACAACGAACTGGTCCAAAAACGGCTTGAACACCCGGTTCATCATGTCCATAAATACAGAAGGCGCATTCGTCAGACCGAATGGCATCACTAGGAACTCGTAGTGTCCAGAACGAGTCCTGAAGGCGGACTTAGGCACATCGTCTGCCTTAATCCTCAGCTGTTGATAACCAGACCTCAGATCAATCTTCGAAAACACCTTAGCTCCTGCTAACTGGTCGAACAAGTCATCAATGCGAGGGAGAGGGTACCTATTCTTAATGGTAACCTTGTTGAGCTCCCTTTAGTCAATGCACAACTGCATGCTACCGTCCTTCTTCTTAACAAATAACACTGGCGCTCCCCAAGGCGACACGCTAGGGCGGATGAAGCCCTTATCCAGCAGCTCCTGCAACTGGACCTTCAACTCCTTGAGCTCAGCAGGCGCCATCCGGTATGGGGCCTTAGAAATCGGCTGAGTCTCAGGTGCGAGCTCGATCGAGAACTCCACCTCTCTGACAGGGGGAAGCCCAGGTACATCATCCTGGAACACATCTGGGAAGTCTCTGACTACTGGAATCTCCTCCAACTTCGTATCCTTGCGAACCTCAGGGATGGAGCACCGATATCCCTGGCATCCTTTCCTCAGAAAATGAAACACCTGCATGGCTGATATGACTGGCGGCGAGCACGGGAGTCCATTCCCTGCTACAACTAGGCGGGGCTGACCAGGCTCCTCAAAGGTCACTCTCGAAGCAGCACAATCAATGTGGGCATGGTGCGCAGCAAGCCAATCCATGCCCAAAATCACATCAAAAGTAGTCATCTCCATCGGGATGAGGTTAGCAAACAGAGTCCTATCTCTAACTAACACAGGACTATCTTTACAAACAGAGTTCAAAGCATAGAAGAGTCTCTAACTAATGGACTATGCACACACCGCTCAACACCCAGAGGCACAACAGGCAAACCGAGCTCACCCACTAACTCAGCAGAAATAAAAGAGTGGGTGGCTCCAGAGTCAAACAAGCAGAAAACAGAACGAGAAGACAGCTGGAGAATACCTGTGACAACTATGTCAGTCGATCGGTCTCTCTCTCCAGCCATCACGTACACTCTGGCCTGCCCCTGGGGCTTCTTTTGCTCTGCCCGGTCTCGATCTCTGGACCCAGAAGCAGACTCACCAGCTCTACCTCCAGAGCTACCCTTGCCCCTCTCGGCCTGAGGGCAATCAGCAATCCTGTGGTCCAAGGAGCCGCACTTGAAGCAGGCTCCTGACTTCCTATAACAGTCCTGACCCCTGTGATACTTGCCGCAGACCCGACACTTCGGAGCGGGAGCTGACAAAGACGAACCACCTCTATCTCTCGAACAGTCCCCAGAGTGGTCTCCAGCTCGATCTCCAGTAGACTACTTCTTCTGAGAGGCAGACTGATCTCTCCTATCGCTCTCGTCGGACCTCTGCTTCCTCTTCTGGTCCTTCCCGCTAGACTGGCGGCCCCTCAGATCAGCCTCTACCAACAGGGCGACATCAGCAACGTCTCTGAAGGTCTTGTGACGTAGCGGCATCACAGCAGAGCGAATGTCTGGCCTCAGACCGCTCTCAAACTTACTGGCCTTCCTATGCTCATCCGGCTCAGGTGCGAACTTAGACAGACTGATGAACTTCCTGACGTACTCCTCCACACTCATATCCCGACCCTGGCGTAGTCGGTTATACTCCAGAATGCGCTGGTCCTTATACACGTCGGGGTAGAACTGCTTATTGAACTCCCTAGTGAACTGCTCCCACGTCCAAGGCTGTGGGAATCTGCCCATCACTGACCTCCACCACTCCTTGGCTTCGGCCTTGAAAAGAAAGGTGGCGAAGTCCACCTTCTGCTCCTCCTCAGAGCCCATCACACGCAGTAAATCCTCGACCTCAGTCAACCAATGACTGGCCTCCTGGGGGTCTCCGGCCCCATCGAACGGCGCCGGCTTCAGCTTCATGAACTCCTGAAGCGCCTTCACATTCCGGCCTCCAGCATCAGCCCCAGCTAGGCCTGGCCCTCCAACTGGTCCTCCTCCTGCAGCCATGGTCTGCATGAGCTGCGTCATGAACTGCTGAACAGCATCAGCCACATTTCCTGGAGGGTTCGTTGCTCTTCTTGGCGGCATTCTGAAAGTCCAACATCAGACAGTTAGACTCAGACACTAACACTGACGTTTCTGACTGACTGGCTAACTTAAAATCCCAGCAGATTAGAACCCAGAGCTCTGATACCACTAAATATAACACCCCTAAACACTGGCCTAGGAGTTAGGGGTATTACACGCCGCATATTATTACATAATAACGCAAGGCTCTAAAAAACAGACTTATACAGATAATCAAATAAGGCCCAAATGAATACTTTAATAAAGTATAAACCAAAATGATGTCGTAACATCTCAAAGTCATAACAGAACCCACCAAAATGAATATCAAAAGCAAGAGCTAACTGAAGAGGCCCAAAGGCTCAAATTCAAATACAAAGTCTCCGAGAACGAAATAACAAAACAAACTAACTCCAGAGCTGAGCAAAGTGATCCTCGCTGATCAATCTGCAATGTTAGATAAAGTAGGGGAATGATCACACAACTATGCCCAGTAGATGACAAACTTCATCAACCAGCATGCTCAAAACATTTATAGAATGTTAACAAATCAGAAGGAGTCAAAGGAATCCATAAGCATGTCAGAAAACAGAACAGAAGTCCATAAAATAGAGGACTAAACAGAGTCAGAAGCAGACAGAAGCAGAAAACAGAGTGGGACACTAGTTGATCACAGCATACAGACAGAACAAGCAACCAGCTCGTGAACTGTACGAGGAAATCTCACTCGTAAACAGAACAGGTGAAAAACACCCGTGAACAGAACGGGGAACATCACCCGTGAACAGAAGGATCCTACATAGCGCACCATGAGACAGCGAGACCAGCCATCCAAAGGTTCAGACATAGAGATAACTAGGTCCCAAAACAGAAGCTTAAAACCATTAAGCATGTGTGCACCAAAGGCACCAGAGAGCACATAAGATAGCTTGGAAATCAGAAGGGGAATCCAACCACGCAGATGGAAGTCAAAACGGAGCCCAAACGGGCAAGTTACGGTCAAAACAGAGGCATGTCCGAACTTGTGTCCGGACATCAATGTTCGGACACGAGTCGAGACTCAGAAGTCGAAACCTGACAGATGTCCAAACATGTGTCCGAACTACGAAGTTCGGACACAGGTCGAACCTTAAAACAGTAGAAGAGACAGAGGTGTCCGAACATCAGTGTTCGGACTGATGTTCGGACGCTTTTCGGAAAACAAACACGCGTAGTGTCCGAGCTTGTGTCCGGACATCAATGTTCGGACACAAGTCGAAGCCAAAATCAGAGAACGCAGAAGGCTGTGTCAGAACTTCAAAGCTCGGACGGAAGTTCGGACACAGCGAAAACTTCAGAAAATTAAAGCGCAACAGGGTATGTCCGAACGTCCAAGCTCGGACAGACGTTCGGACACACCGAAAACTCAGAAAAATAGAGGCGATTTCACACAGAACGCAGCACCAAAACAATGTCAAAACATGATTAGTTTGCAGAAAACAACCTTGGGGGTTTGTAAGCATTAAAACGGTGTTAAACAGACAGTTCACAAACACAATTCACAATCCAAAGACAGAACGCATTCAGAACTCAGAACCAGAACGAAACTCCCCAAGGCCGAACACACTAGCCGAATCCATAAGCCACCTACCTCAATTACAGCAGAGACGACCCACAATCTGAACAGCAGAGCCCAAACCACAGCAGAATCCGAAAAGCAAACCGGCGACACAATCCAAAATGCTGCACAACCTCTGAACAAAACACAATTGCAATCCCTAAATCAGAAACGCAACTAAACCCCAAAACTGAAACTGCAACCCAAAACTGCAACAGAACCCTCACCTGAATCCGACGTCGAAATCAGAGACGGAGCCACTCGTAGAAGAGAATTAACAGGGACGCAGGAGTTAACGTTGTATCACAATTCAAATTGCAGGGGCAATCAGAATGGGGAAAACTCAGGAACCAAAGAATCAAAGAGAGAGCAATCACAACCCTACCTCGAAGAACCAGCAATTCGCAAAGACTGGCAATCCGTAGTGGAACCTTGACAGTAGAATAATGGGGCTTGACTGATCGAGAGAAGGAACGGCGTTGAGAGAGAAGAGAGAGAAGATGGCTGGGAACTGTCAAATGAGAGAATGATCTGATCGTGAGAATTAATTAACCATAGAGTTAATTAATACTTACCAAAATCCATTAGAAGGGAAAAGTCCACCTTGTCCCTCTGCTTATATAAAAAGGACTCCCATGTCCTACGTAACAAAAGCCAACTTAGAATTACATCAAACGAAATAAAACGTTACAAACTTTGGGTTATAACAAGAACATTGGCAAGGGAAATTTAAATGGTGGCTGAGATTTCCAAGGGAAGAAGCCTAAGGAGAAAGTTGAGAGAAACTTGAGAAAAACAAGGTAAATTGCTTACCTAATGGTGGTTTAAGGTTTAAGGGATGGTATTTAGATAAGTACTAATGTAGCTTAAAGCTTACGTTATGTAATGGGTTATATAACCTAGGAAAAAGAATTTAAACAAGCTTATGAACTTGTGACTAAGGAGCCAATGGGAATGAGTTAGTAATATAAGTTTAAGATGGATTTTAAGAGCATTATAACTACTATGAGATTGATGGGTGTATTTGCAGGTTGCGAAGCTTTTATATGTGGGAAATTCAGTGTTTAAGCTTAAGTCATTTAAGGGCCTAAGAGCCTTAGTGCTATGAAATTTAAGACTACTGCATTATATTGAGTTTGTTGTGAATGAGTTGTTTTGGGTGAGAAAACAAGATGAGAAAGGACTAGATGTGTGTGAGTTGGTTGAATGAGGAAAACAATGCATTTGGGCATGAAATAATACTAGGGAAGCTATGGCAAAATTTGAGTAGAAAACAAAGTGTTTAAGAGGTAGTGGTGAGTTAATATGCCCTAGGGTAACTAGGGATCATTAAGAGGAATTTGAGTGGAAATGAGTTAACTAAGTAGTTCTTGAGGTTTAGTATGGCCTAGAGATGTCTAGGAGGAATTAGAGGATTGGTGGGTGTATTAAATACACCAAAATCATGGTTTGAGGAATGTTAAGACTTGAGGAAATAAAGTATAATGTTTTGAGGTGATCTAGGTATGAACTTGAGAATATAACAATAAGGTTTTAGTTTAGATGGTAATAAGTGGACTTAGGTGATGGAAGTGAAAATTGAAGGAGAATGTTGTCGAATGTCGAGGAAATTGACTAGGAATGTATTAGAGTGTAAGATCATGAGAATGGTGAGTAAATTGAGTAAAAGAGATGTAGATGTCTAAGGAGGGTGTAGGAAGGTCAAGGCAAAGAAGTACAAGGTTAAGGTGCTAAGAGGATGACAAGAAATGTATAGGTAAGTTCATGAGTTTAGGTTGATGAGCAACAAATGGAAAAGAGAGGAATTTGTGCATGGATATGCAAGATGACTTGAGGAAGTTTTGGTAAACAAATTGAGGATGGGGAATGATGTTTATGAAGTGCTCAGACTGTTATAGAGGGAACACTTGGGTTAGTTGAAGTTTTGGTATGGTTACAAGTTAGAAATGTAAGGAAATAAGTGCTAAGTGTTAGGAGTTTTATAAGAATTTAGTAATTGTTTAAGAAGATCTTTGGAAATTGTTTTAGAGAGTTTGGTGAAAGTTCTAAGGTGAGTTTGAGTGCCTAAATGGTATTAGGACACACGGAAGAACTTGTGGAGAAGTTTGGAGTCAAATGGGAATTTAAGAACAAAGGTCTGGAGCAGACTGACCTTGGGGACCGGACCTGCAAGGTCGGTCGAGCCCAGTTTACACTACCGGAAAAGTTTCTGGAATGGACCGACCTTGGGGACCGGACTTGCAAGGTCGGCCGGGCTTGAATTTTAGGTATGGATTGAGTCTCTAGAATGGACCGACCTTGGGACCGGACTTACAAGGTCGGTCATGTCTAAAATTTTGTACGGGGATTGGTCTCTGGAACTGACCGAACTTGGGACCGACCTTGACAAGGTCGGCCGGTCTTAAATTTTCAACGGGAAAACTCTCGGGAATGGACTGACCTTGGGGACCGGACTTGCAAGGTCGGTCGGGGTAAAATTCTCAAACGACAATAAGTTCTGGAATGGACCGACCTAGGTCGGTAGGGTCGGTCGACCCTTAAGTTGTAAAAAAAAAAAACCCTAAGAAAGTTTAGAGGTATTGATGGTACCCCATTAAGAGTGCATTGATGATTAGAGGTATAAAGACCTAAGGGATTAAATTAAGTATAAACTTAAAAGTTTAAGGTTAAGCTGTAAGAATAAGTTGTAAAACTTAAGAGGTGTTAAGTAGGGATGGCAATGGGTCGGATTTGGGTTGGGTGGACCATCACCCGCACCCGTCACCCGACTTCACCCGCTCCACCCGTAGCCGACCCATCACCCGTTATGTATCACCCATCACCCGTTTCACCCGTCACCCGCGGGTGAAGTGGGTGAACCCGTTTACCCATTTACCCGTTTGTTTTTCTTTTTCCTAGTTCGCCACTAAGGTTTGCAAATTACTGTGAGTGGAGAGAAAATAGAGACACAAAGCATGTATGTTCTATGTTCGCCGGTTAGGATTGTGAAATTTACTTCAGAGAAAATAATGAAATATTGCACAGAGCATGTACATTCCATGTTCGCCAATTATGGTTGCAAAATTACCATGAGTGAAGAGAGAAAATAGAGGCGCAGAGCATGTATGATCAATGTTCTCCTGTTAGGTTTGCGAAATTACCTTCAGTGAAGAGAATGAAAAACTTTGTAGAGCATGTAACTATTTGTTTTTCAGTTAGGGTTTCAAAATTACCGAAAGTGAAGAAAGAAAATAGAGGCATAGAGCATCTTTGTTCCATGTTTACCAGCTAGGGTTGCAAATACCTTCAGAGAAGATAATTAAAAACTGCGTAGAGCAAGTATGCTAGGGCTGTAAAATTACCGAGAGTGGTGAGAATAAAGAATGACGCAATCACCCAGAGCATGAATGTTCCTTGTTCAGTAGTTAGGGTTACAAAAATCATGAGTGAAGGAGAATGAATAATAAGTAACAATTTAACATATATATATATAATCTATGCGGGTGAGCGGGTCGGGTGATGGGTGAAAAATGTTCACCCGTCACCCGACCCGCACCCGTACCCGTTCCACCTGTCACCCGTTTTTCACCCATTTTATGCTGGTTTTTCACCCGGTTTAGCGGGTCGGGTGACCGAGTGAAATGGGTACCCGCGGACCCATTGCCATCCCTAGTGTTAGGTGGGGAATCATTATGGGTTAAGTAAGTTAATTAAGTTTAATTAGGTTAAGTGATTAACAACCTAAAACTGAATCAATGTTTTAGGACTTGAGAGTTGGACACCGGAGGAGAGTAAGCAACCAAACGACCAATGGTGAACGGTACAGTTCTTCTTGTGACCTGCTTGCTAACGAGGTGTCCCTCGACTTGTGTGCTATTTGTTTTTGTGTGCTCACTAAACAAGATAAAGCATGCAACCGGAACATTATGATTGTTGTATTGTTGTGTGATGTTTGAAAACTAACGCAACTTACCGTGAGAACTTACTAACCAACGTTTAGTAAGGAATTGAGTGAGACTAAGGAACGCTCCCTAATATTAGTTTGTTAGAAACCGAAAGAGGTTTAACCAACAAACATTGTCTTAAGACTTCTACTAACTGGTACTTGGGGGGAGTGAGGAACCCGGGACTGACTCCGGTCATGCATGCTAAGGAAAGGGGGTCGGTATCTAAAGCAGATCCGACTTCTGCTTAAGGACTTGTCTTCGGACTTGTAGCCTAGGGTCGGTTGACCGGCTCAGCTACATTGGACATCCAGTCCAAGGTAGGTGGCTTTAAGATGGCGTGGGGGGATCTAGCCTACATCCCCAACAATTTAAGAATGTTGTTTGTTGCCAGTAAGTGTCCTGCTACTGGCTAGGGTTAACCAAGCCTTACGAAAATAAACAACGAACTAAGGGTTAACCAGTTCCCAATGAGAGAATGGTTAGCATATATAAGATAAGGTTGATAAGTTGCAACCATTCCTATTTAAAGGATGGTTTGCATTATAAGACTGAGATAAGCTACTTCCATTCCTTTTAAAGGATGGTTGTTTTCTAAGACTAAGATAAGACTAAGATGGAGGTAAGATAAGGATGGACTAAGATTAAGAGGAAACGTAACTTAAGGAGAGAAATAATTGACTCACTAATTAAGGGAACACATTTAAGGCATTCATTGTGTTTGAACTTTGATTGTTCATAATTGGTCTATTGTTTATTACACTTTCTATTATGTTGTGCATCTAATCAACCTCCATGCTATCGACAGTTAGTCGTCGTAGCCACGTTAGCTTGGGGGCCATGAGAGGATCGTACCAGCATTCGTGCTGACCCCCTTTGGGGGCTGTTTTTACTACACAGGTGAACGTCAGGAGGCGGCCGTCACGAGAGTAAGATGGGGTACAAGTGTTACGAGTTAAGTGTGGCCTACGAGTTGTGCATGTACACTCGTACGGCAATTTGAGTTAGTAAAATGTATAAGTTGTGAGGGATTGTAAGAAGGATATGTATTGGTTAAGATTTGTATGTACTAATGTTCGGTATATTCTGTCAGTCAGACCGTGGCAAGGTCCTGGAGTGTATTGAATTCCACTGTGACATGTATATATATGTTGTTAAGTTGCGAATCCACATTTGGATTGAGATGGGGTGTTACAGGTTTTCGATGTACCCCCCTTAAAAAGGATTACGCCCTCGTAATCTACCATATGTTATTATTGAACATTGGTTTTCTAAATTTGGGCAATCTGAAGCATTTTAGCTTCTCTACGGTTTATTATATAATGTACTCTGGTCAAAGGGTCTTAACCATACTAATGGTTTAGTCCTTGCACCAAGAATTCCTATTGGAGTTTTTTTAACTCATAACCAATTCGGTTCTAGCGTATTAGGCTTTAAGCCATTTATAGCCATTCTTTCATACTTACTAGGTGTATTAAATTTCTAAGCTAGGGCCCACTAGCTTCCGCTGTGCAACCCTGATAACCTTAGTGCTTAATTCGCTCTTTTGGTTATTATTCCAGATGTGCTATACATCGCCTTTTTATCCCTCTATTGTGGGAATAAGGTTTGTTTAACAAGTGTGGTATTCTTTTACCGTGCTTGAACTCGATGGGTTTCGGTTTATAACCAGCTCTTTGGCAATCTATTATACATACTATTCGTACTCCCACGATTATTCACTATGTTCCTCCGACTTATTGTCGGGCGAGATTAAGTCACTACTTAGTTGTAGTGCTTCCTCTGCTGTCACTAGCTTCTGAATTATACCAGTTCTTCTAGTTCAGTACAAGTGTTCTTTACTTGTATAACCTTGTATTTTCTATGCGTCGGTTCTAATGACTTTCTTAAGTTCCCTTCTACTTTTACTACAATCGTACTCTTTCCCATATTCCTAGCAATCCCACTAGATCATTACTGCGCAAGTGCAATATCAAAACACTCAGTCATACAGAGTGTAGAGGCGTAAACGCTCGGCAGTAAGTCACTAATGTGATCGCATAAAAATAAATACTTCTGCCTGTCATCTCGTGTTTACTACTTTATGTCGTTGTCTAACTACTTCTTCATAGCGGTCGCTTGTTGCGCACCATACTCTTACTCATTATATGACATCATTTTTACTGTCTCTATTACTGTGGTAGCTTATCTTTACTCATTGCCAGTGTCGTTGGCACCATTTCCTTATGGTGTGAATACACCGAGGGTTTCCTACATCCATGTGTATGACGGTTGTGTATTATACCGCAATGTTACTATCTTCCCAATGTGGAGATGTTTTATTGCAATTTGGGTTTCATGTGTAGGTTAGATTACCTCACATTTCTTCATCATTTATGATACAATTTACCAAGTATCTTGGTTGACCACAGGTGAAGTGATTTACTGGGTTATAAGCTCTCTTGAGCGTTGGTCATACGTGGTGTTCAATGTGCATTCATATTGATTGTCTTTGACAATTACTGTCTGTGCATAGGTTTTAGGTTCTAGCTGTGTAGTGTTACTTTTGTATGTACATCACCGGGACATCCCAATAAACTTCAAGGGTTTTCTGGTCCCGTTCTCTAATTAAAGAGTATTCTATCACCGATGAGTGAAGGTTCTTGTTGAGAGGTTTATTCCCACTCTTAAGTGTCATGACAAGGTCTACTATGTTAGTATTTATACAATGGTTCACCACATGCTTGGGTGCATATGGAGTATACTTACTCCTTTAAGTCATAATGGTTTGGAAATCTCTTTTCCTTGTTCAATTGTCTCTTGGCAACATCTACATGTACAAGCTTTATTGTTATGGTAGATGGAAGCCTTTTCTAAGGGTTCACATCATTACTGCATTGATAATCTTCGGCTAACGAGGGGAACCTTTCCTCGAGTTTCTCGTGGTTTCCAGGTGTGGACTAGGCCATTGTTGGCATTATTGCGATTCTTGTGCCTCTATGTTACCGTTTCTACAGAAGGAATGAAGGGAAATGAAAAGCTTCGTCAACTGTATACTAGACTGGTGTTCTAGTGACAGTGACACTGAGGTAGCCATTACTCCAAGCCACTCATTATGTTGAGCTCCATTGGGTGGTTCAGTTGTCGATCTATTTGTCGTATAAAGCAATATCTCTTACAAGACTTGTTATTAATTGGTGTGGGTTTTGCAACCGTTTGAGTTTACATATCGTAGTTGGTTCATGGCTTTTAAGCCTTATTTCTGTGAGCTCTGCTCCTTGCGGGCTGCTTATACATGTTTCCACTCCTTGTATACCCCATAGGTTGGAGGTATTACTGGGCTCCATGGTAAGTTGTGGTATCACGCTTCCATTCATAGGAGGCCCTTTAGGCATTCTGGTGTTAATCAGTGCCTTTCAGTGGTTAAGGGTACTTCCTATTAAGTGGAATCCCTTCGGTGTCCTAACCGAGTGTTCATTCTAGCTCCCATGCCCTTATCATGATGCTTTGTTGGACTGTTGTTGACCCAGACACCCTTCAAGGATTGCTCCTGGGTGTTGTTGGTTACGCCGTTACATCCGGCTAATGTTTATGACATGTTGTGTCCACTATACCGCCTTGTGGTATTATATTTGAGCTATCCCCCTTAGGGTTATAATGTCTCCTGCTCTTAAGTAGGCTGTTTTATACTTCCTCCTAGTATTTAAGACTAGGTTCAAAATCCTCTCCAATGATGGACTATACTTCGTGGTAATTTTGTATTTGTCCTTGGGAACTCCGTCCCGTTTGTTGAGCATCGTTGTGTTCACGTTAGGCATTTGCCTTGCTGTGCTTAGGCTGGATATCCCTTCCAGCTGTCATGTATTTGCTTGAAATCTTTGAGACATATCCAATGTCTATACTCACTAGTCTGCGCTCTTTGCGCTTCCTAGTCCTCATTCCTTATCTTTAGATTGATTCTCTGAGTTCTTTATACTTATTACTTAGCTGAGTTCCTTCTCCTTGATCGTTTGAGGTGTTCAGCTGTTCTGCTTTGAACTTACTCATGGTCCGTAGAACGGAGTTGACTACTTCCTGTGTTTCGTACACTACATGTATACATACGTGGGGTACCTTGTTGATATGTTTCCACTTACCCGACTATCTGTCAGGCCCACAAGCTCCCTCGGAGTGCGATCATCCCACATCCCGTATTTGGGTACACTCGTAGTGCTCGTCACACGCCTAGGTGAAGTATTCTATTGTCAACTCCTCTTGTATAATTCTATGATACTTACTGTAATTCTGTTGGTTTGATTTTAAAATCCAAGGTTTAAAAGAAGGGTTGTGGTTTTGAAAGAAAAATTCGGGTTTAAAAGACAATAGAAATCTTCATGGCATTTCAGTGCCGGTTGATTCTGACCGAGTCTAGCTTCCCCGCTGACCGTGTGTCCTTTGTACAATGGTCGAAAAGAAACCGTGTCCGTAGATCCTTTCCAAGTTTTCATTTTTTCTGTTTAGGATGTGTGATCCTGTAGTCACTTCATTGCGGTCACGGTACATTACTGTGTACTTGTGGTGTGTTAGGGTTCCTCTACATGTTCCTGTTCTTACTGCACTTGCCGTGGCAAGTGCGTGGTACTGGTGGTTTTTGGGTAAACCTATACCGATTACAGTACGGTTTCCACTCGGATTTGATAGTCTTGTTGACTCTTCCCTTGATCTTATTGATCTATGTTTGGGAATACTCGATCTTTTAAGTAACTTCTCAGTGATCTTGACATGACCGTCGTTGATCGGGGTACTTCTCCAATCCTTGGAGATCCTTATTTATTTTGTTTTGTGTTTTTCCTTGTTGCTCATTCTCGCATGTTTACTGTGGTTATTGAGCCTGAACTTGTTTAGGCACTACTCTTGTAGTCCTGTCGGTTTATATCCCGTGAATATTCTCGTAGCTGTCTGAGCTAAGTCGGACAGGTGTTGTAACCTCTTGGCGTTGTAGTTTTGGAGTTAACCACTCCCGACTATATCCTTAGTCAGGTAGTATACCATTGGTGTTGTTATTTAGCTATTACTGTCCCGTAGACTTGTGTCTCGGCTTTTGTTATAGTTCCTTTTTCGGCTCTGCTGCACGCTTAGTGCTTCTTTCCCTGCTGCTGGTTGACCAGCCAGGTTTCGCAACTACTAGGCATGTCACCCGATGCTGTTGTAAGTTACAGCCTCCTTATAGTTGGAGTGCTCATTTTACCGCTATTAAGTGCGGGTATGTTGTTCAACCGGGAACCATCTCCGGGACTTCCAATTCTTGGATTCTACTATATGTCGGTTCTTGTTTACCGTGCGGTGATTTCACAGCTGCCAGATCGGGTTTTCCCGAGTATGAGAGGACTTTCCTTCTCTCTGGCGTTCT
Source organism: Limonium bicolor (assembly GCA_023374045.1). Taxonomy (NCBI): domain Eukaryota; kingdom Viridiplantae; phylum Streptophyta; class Magnoliopsida; order Caryophyllales; family Plumbaginaceae; genus Limonium; species Limonium bicolor. The sequence goes on along the minus strand of CM041780.1, from coordinate 44,783,185 downwards.
TTCCCAAGTTATACAATGGGTTTGTGGAGGGCGGGTCTGATATTGTAGGTATCCGGTACTCATTGGGAGTTCCTAACTAGCATATCTCTAATGCTATCACTCAGCCCTTAGCCCTAAGCTTCTAATTCCTAACTCGGTATTTTCTAATCTCGGTATTTCCAGTCATCAGAGCGATACTTCGCTCTGATACCACTTTTTGTAACACCCCTACCGCTAATACCATCATTACCGTCCAAACTCCTCATACTTACATACTCACGCAGCGGATACATACTTACACAACGGTGGGTGATACAACGCCATTAGCCACCCACGTGACTAACAAGGCTTACTACTACATACAGCATCGGTGTGATGGACCGGAATATCCGAGTACTACACAGTTACAATACATACTTCAATTACCAAACAAGTACTACAATACTTCATTCAATACGATACATCCATAATTACAATACAACATACTGAGTTTACAAAGATCCAAATACAAATACAGATACAACAATTCCCTCAAGTTCATACTTACTCACTAAGAGTCTAGCATCTACCCATTCCTCACAACTACATACTTGCAATTACATAATGGTGTACCCCTTGGTACACTTCTACACCAAAGGCTACAAGCCTTATTTCATTCGCTACTATCTACGCTTCCTTTCTAGCTTTATAAACAAAACCGCCGGTCTCTTACCATGACCATAGCTACTTCGGTACCTGTACAATAAAATCATTGCCCCTAGGGGCTCAGCTTATGCTGCATATGACTTCCGCATACCCCGCGTACTAGCGAGGGTACGCCGACTACTTAGGTCGAATACATGCGATTCATTCTATTCATACATACATACATACATACATGCTTTCATACATAGTACTACAATACTGCACAAGGAATGTATACATACACTTCAATTCATACAAGGAAGACAATACAAGTCAACCGATACATACTTACCTTCGCCGAAATACGCATACACAGTACATACCCAATACTTGTTAGCTCCTTTTATCCACCCGGGTTAATCGGGTGGAGATTACTCTTTTACTCGGGGTCAATGACTTACACCAGTCAAGACCATTACTCCTACATACTTTACTTACTTACTTACTTACTGATCAAGTCAAGTCGTGGTGACCTCCGGGCAGGGACTACACCGTCCCACCACCGGGCTTTACTGTGGATCACTAATCCAGGATGCTACCCATTTAAGGGGTTTGGGCCGTGGAAAAGATTAAAAGCCAGGAATCGGATCCAACCTCTTGTGTCTTCTCATCCTCACGCGTGGCCGAAACTATATCGGACTTCTACTCATTCCAATTTACTCATACTTAAGTTAGGAGTTAGGTAGTTAGGAATTAGTAGAAGTCATTCCATACACACCAAGGAATAATACACCATACACATACACACCCATACCAAGGTATACTACATTACACAAATACACTACAAGGTACATATACACATCCATTCTCATTCATTCATTTCATGAATTATACAAGCTAGATGTTCAAGTCAATATAGCAGGAACAAATATAAAACAAGCACAAGTAAGTGCAATAAAGTCCGATTCGTGCATTTATCTTATGTAGGTGGTCAAATAAGCACACAAATCGGGGTAACCAGGTTAGGATACAGAGCATGAAGAAATCATAGCTTTCACGTTGATTTTGGACTCACCGACTCCTCTTTGGTGTTCGACTATTTGAATCCTAGCATATACATAGAGTTGGGTGGTTAATTATCCATAATTAACCTTACTCTTTCCTTTCCCTAATGTTTCCCAGTTTAGACTTACTAACTCATTGTTACTCAAATACCTTTACTTACGTTACTTACTTAAATTTATTTTCTAAGCTTGTTTATAGCCTTAATGACCATTAAACAATTAATCATGTCTTAATTATCTTATACTATCATTACGCATCAAGCCCCTATCTTAAAATGGCTTAAAAATGATTTCTGTGAAGAAAATGGGGTGGTCCAGGTTTGTGTCCGGGTTTACAAACCCGGACCAATAGTCTTGGTCAGTCTCGGGTAACATTTAAGGGTGGTCCGGGTTTAGGCTCTAGTTTACAAACCCAGACCATTCATTTGCAACTCTCTCGGGTGTGAATTTGGGGTGGTCCGGGTTAGTGTCCTGGTTTGTAAACCTGGACCACTCCACTAATACTACAATCTGTTAAGTTTTAATGCTGGTCCGGGTTTCTGTACTGGTTTACAAACCCGGACCAGTTGCAGTAATGTAAAATATGTATGTTTTTATTATGTTTCAACTCCAAACTTCTACCAACTTCTTTCCCAATGTTCCTACATATAATCTTGGGTGTTTTGACCCTAATTAGGCAATCAAAACTAACCTAATCCATCTCTATACAAATCTGTTACATAATACATCCCACTGTCAATTTTTTTCCTCCACTGTTACAGTTTTTCTTCTTCAACAAATGCTACAGATTTTTCTTTTCTTCTTCCACTAATCCTATGGTTCATTCATTGCCTCATTTGCATTATACTCAACCCAAGTCGTACCCAGCACAATACCCATTTTACTAAGTCCTACACACTGATTCTTCCTAGTTTCTCCAATGAATTATTTCACTTCGTGCTACAGATTTTACACCTTAGCATTCTCATACTACAACTACCAATCCATGGTTACTAAACATCCATACTCAATACAATACACACCTTGGTTTTCCCATTCACCAAGTCATACATAAATGCACAATTCCTACTAAAATTTTGCCATAGTTCACCTACAATTCTCACTTATCCATATACATACTTCCTCACCAAATCCATTCCTAAACTAGCCACACCCATACAAGGGTCCTACCATCACTCAAAACAAATCTCAATACATCAATACTCCATCAATCAACAATTCCAATACTCATACACAGATTATTTGGCTCTAAGGCCTACAATCCACATACTTGCTCACAAATACTCAAATTTCCTTAACTACAATACTAATACAATATTTTGGGTTCTTTAATTAGTTTACCCAGTCCCATTACTCTAATGCATCAAAAACTAGCATTAAGAAAGATCTCTTACCTTAGGCTCTTGATTATGCTTTTCTTTTCCAATTTCCTCTTTCTCTCTTTCTTGCACAAAATCGGTTACGTGGGCAATGGAGTTGCCAAACTCCATTCCCATCACCCAATGAACACCAAATAATTTTAATTAAAATACTAACCCTTAAATTAATACTAATTCATTGAAATGTTTTAAGCACTAATTCTAGGGTTTACCTTTTAGAGCTTTTAAGAGGGGTTTTAGCCTTTGGTTCAAGAAGGTGATTCCATCACCATTGCAAGGTTTGAATGATGCTCAAAAGAGAGAGAAAAATAGAGCATTACAAAGGGGTAAAAATCGGCTACAAAAGAGAATGGAAGAAACTTGAGTTTTTCATGTAAATTTTTACCTTAACGGAGAGAGGAGACTCCAAGCTACACATTGATGCTATTTTCTCTTTGAATGAGGAAAACCCATGGAGATGAACTTCCTCATTTTTGGATTTTGAAATTGAAATACCCCAAACCTTGATATGTAGTTTAAATATTATACTATGGTATATAAAGGCAAAAAGGTTCCTTAGAAATGCTATTAAGTGAATTAAGCCATAGTAAACACAGTAAAGCACTACTAAGACAGTTTGAGCAAAAACATGCTCTAAGCTTGGAATGAATTTGGTTAGGACCCAAAGAACCTACCAAGACTTAATAATGTTCAATCATGATTTAATAAGGCTAATTAAGTCCTTAAGAAACATTGGTAGACAATTAAACCAAACAAAACACAAGAAACCACCATAAAGTCAATTTAAGCTAATACTTGCCCTAGACTTGGTGTAACCTTGTATAAGACCTAAAGGTCATTCCTAGACCTTATTAACATGTTAATGAACATTTTAAATCATTTCCTAAAGAAAACCAAGCTTGAAAACAAGTTACAACACAAAATATGCTTTAAGGAGCCTTGAAGCACATTTTTGAAAAATTGTCTTGGAAATGAGTTTTAAGTGGCTAAATGTCCATAATTACTCTTTAATCAACATGTGTACTACTTAGTATCACATTATGAAGTCTAAATCAATGGGAAATCAAATGTTTCACTAATATGTGCCTTAATTTGTGAATAATGCTCAAATAGTGCTAGTTTAAGACATAAGTCAATATAAGTCAATTAAATGGTCAACAAAGACCATGAAAAACCTTATAATATAAATGGGGACGGTTTTCAATGTGGTGACACACCACCATGTGCTAGTTAATTAAAAGAAAGAAAGAAAAGTAAGTAAAAAGGTTACTTTTGCTTTATAACTTAAATATCTCCAAATCTTACCTCTCTCCTCACTTTTCTTTCATTATTCCTTGCTCCCACCGTCACTTACCTTCCTCCTCCCTTCTCCATCTCGTTTTGCTACAGCAAGTATCCATTCTCCATCTTTGAATGCTTGTAACTCATGACTCCATGATCCAAATCCAATTTCAAGACTACCATTCTTCTAGTTAGAGCAAGCTCTTCATTTCCCTCTTTTCAAATCTTCAATAATTAATTTTTGGTGCCATGGAGACTCACCATTGAAGGAGCTTGAGCTCATATTTTCATGCCTTGTCATTCTCATTTGCTTCAAGGTAAGGAAAATCAAAGAAAATCCAAGTTTCCCTTCATTTTTGTGTATAACCGAAAATTTATCCCTTAATGGTGCATTACCTTTCCCTCTTCTTAGCTTAATTCAAACTTCAAAGGACTAGTAGGAGTCCTATCTTGCCACTTATTCAAGTTCTCTTTCAAATTCCAAAGGTAAACATTAATTTAAGTGTTTTAAGACACTTATGTAACCAAGGGTTCAATTATGAGTTTGAGTATTAAACTTAATGCTCATTACCCTTATATGTGTATTGGTTAGAAGGTTGACAAGTGATAAAAGCTCCTTGCCGATTTTCAATCAAGCAAAACAAGAGAAAACAAGTGAGAAAGCTTGGAAAACAAAGAGGTAAATGACCTCTCTTAATGTGGTTTATTGTACTAGGAAACTGAGCTATATTTTCTTTATAAATAACCTAAAGAGCCAATGGGAAATGGGCTAGAAAACTATCCACAAGGTGGACAAAAAGGACATGGGAGCATTGTTGTGTGTATTCGCAGGTTGAAGGCATTTAAATGTGGAAATTCAGTGTTTAGGTTTAATGCAATTTAAGGGCCTAAGTGCCAAGCAATTTAAGTTTATGCACTATATTGTGATGTAGTGTTGTTTAAAGGTTTAGTTGTGTGTAAAGAACATCTCTTGTGAAGATGAATATCTTTGGTGGTTAAGGGATGAAAAACAATATGTTTGTGTGTGAGGAATGTGTATTAAGAGATTGAGTGTTCTTGGATTGTATAATGGTGGAAAACTATGTGTTTTGGTGTAAGGTGATACAAGAGAACCTATGGCGAAATTTACGTGATAAACAAAGGAGTTCATGTATTCTAATGAGATTTGGTGACCTAGATTGTACTAGGAATTGTTAAGTGTAAAGATGGTGAAAGAAGGCGAATTAAGATGTTCTTAAGTTTTAACATGCCTTAGGCATAGTCTTGGAGGATTTAGAGATCAAATGGGTGTTTTAAACACACCAAGGTTATGTTATGTGAAGTGCTAAGTCTTGTGCAATTTTGGTGATCGAAGGAAAAATAATGCCATGTGAAGATCTAAGGGTGGACTGGTGGAAAATAGAAGGAGTTGTGTATGGGAGGTGTATGTGAGAAATAATGCCTTTGGAGTAGTGGTAATGGTGGTAAGGTAACATTTTGGTTAGTGGAGTTGTAGGCATGAAACTATCACTTAGAAAACCTAAGGAAAAATATTACAAGTGTTAAAAGATGTTATGAGGGAATTGAGTAACAAGTTTGGACAATGATTCAAGGAGGTTTGAAGTATTATTTTGGTATTAGAATATGCCTAAGTGCATGTGTGAAGTTTGGGTAAACAATGGGTGAAGAGAACAAGTTGAACAAGGCTTAAAAATGCATAATATGTAATTCTGTAGCTTTGGTCCGGGAATTGGTTCAAGGTTAAGGTCCCGGACCACATACTAAAACTGGCCGAGAGTTGCACAAATAGCATGGTCCGGGACTTGGGGTCGGTACAAAGACCCGGACCAATGCCAATTTACACCCGAGGGTTCATTTAGGGGGCGTTCGTTCACCACAAATGGCGCCTTAATCTCATTTGTTTACTTTTTGACTGCCATGTGTCAATTTATTAGTGGTTAAAATCTAACCCAATGTATATGTGTCAGTTGGTTATTTGTTAACTATGGGTAGATTAAACAAAAAGCTTGTAAACCAAGCTTTTGGTTCAAAACTCAGAACGGCCCCTTAAGTGTTGATCCGGGACCTAAGATAGGGACCAAGTCCCGGACCACTCTAGAAATGCTATTTAAGGTTAGGAAATGATATGTAATGATGGGGATTGGTAGGTAATGATGTTATAAGGTTGTTTAGGACATGTTAGGTGAGTTGTAAAGACAATTAAGCGGGTGAAAAGTTGTAGTAAAATGTAAAAGTAAAAAAAGTTAAAATGTGAAGTTATTTAACTAGTTAACGGGGTAAATTATGAGCATCAGACTCTAAACAATCATGTTACCCCTATGTTAATGAAAGTAATGTAATGATACCAGTTGTTTGAGAATTGTTCGAGGAACCTAGGAGGACACAATATAGTGGACCGTGGTGACAGGTATGGTTTTCTTGCAACCTGTGTTCTACCGGATTACACCGGCTTGTATGCCAATTTGTTTTTCTGAATGTTTGCCACCTTTTAAAATAAAAACATGTAATGAGGTTAAAGTTGTTTAATTATGTGGCGTGCGAAGTTCCGATACCGTTTAGCTTTAAATATATGCTAAACTTAATTAACTGACTATAGGATTACATAATAGATCAGTATTCGGATTTAACGACCCAAACCATGGGAACGTTCTAACCACGGCTATGGGTGAGTTAGTTATGTGTTGTTTGTGCGTGTTAGTATGTTCACTACCCTTGTCTGTTCTAACTAGACCTAACCTCTTATTTGTGAATTAATGTACTAAGTCCAATAATGAGACTTCTGACAAGTGCTAACCGGGGAGTGAGGAGTCCGGTCGTTCCGGCCACGCGTGTGAGTATGGGGGTCGTTGTCATGTCAGGTTCGACTCTCTCTATATGTTATGGTTGTTTTCCCTTTTTGGTTCCAACCTTCCCTTTAGCTTAACCAAGGCTATTCTATTGACTCACGTCGGGCTCAGGGGCATACTATGTTTGTTCGGTGAGCTTGGATTACTATATCCGACCCACCTTGGGATTAAGTTATCCGTTCATCTAACAGGACGGTAACGAGTTATGTAACGAGCTTATCATGAGTTTGGCAGCATTCTCTAGGCTCTACAAGTGGACTAACTATGTTTGGGTCGGTTCTTAAAGAGAACCGTTCCCGTTATGTTATGTGTTATTGTTGTACTGCAATTCTTATTGCGATGTTATGTTGTACGTACGTTGAAACGTGAAATGAGTTGTTATGTGGGGTGTGCAGATCATGGATATGAATCCAGGTTATTATAAGACGAATTTGAGTATAACCCGACTAGTGGGTAGTGTCGTTTATTAAGGAAATAACTCCATTAGAGGAGAAACCCTCTAGGGTTAAGGAACACAAAGAGTGATTTATCGAGTATAGATGTGTTGAGTGTTTGTTGAGCCCCATTGTTGTGGGTATGTATTGTGTTATGTGTTTATAGTTTACATGAAAGATTTAAATATAATCAACCGCATGCTTAGACGACAATTAGTTGTGCGTGGCTCGGTAGTATGCGGGCTGCACGATTACCATACCAGCATTGTGCTGAGCCCCCTGGGGGGCCTTTCTATCCTTCTTTTCAGGTACAAGGTGCTGGAAGCCGTTTGAGGGTAGGACGGGGTAGTTGTTGGTATATGAGTAGTTAATTAATTGGGTATGTATTGTAGGTGTAGTAAGACCGAAATTGTTGTAGGCATTAGTTTGTAAACACTCGGTACAGTTGAAATGTAAATGTATAGTGTTTGTTGGTAATGGGAAGAGGTTGTAACGTGTAGTTGCTCGGGAATCTGGTCCATCATACCGATACAATGTTTATGTATTAGCCTTGTTAGCCACGTGGGTGGCTAATGGCGTGTAACACCAACGAGTTAAGCAATGTGATGATGTATGTTTTCCGCTGCAAATGGTTATTAAGTGTGTTGTTGTAGTTGGGGTTTTACAAAAAGTGGTATCAGAGCCAAGTATCGCTCTGATGACTGAATTACCGAGCTTAGGAAGTACCGCGTTAGGATTTTAGTACTTTGGGTTAAGGGTTGAGTGATAGCGTGAAAGATACGCTAGTTCGGAATTACCAGTGTGTACTGGAAACCTACAATATCCATCCCGCCCTCCACAATCCCTATTTTATAACATGGGAAAGAACGCCAGAGAGATGAAAGTCCTCTCTTATTCGGGAATACCCGATCTGGTTGTTATTAAGTACTTCTATAAGTATGGAGAACCTGTTATACAATAGATTTTGAAAACTAGGAATCCCGGAGACGGATTCCATCTGAACAACGTTAACCGCATTTATTAGCGAAAAATGAAGAATCCTACGTACAGGAGAATGGAATTTCCGGCAACCTGGGTCGACATGCCGAGCAGTCGAGAACAACCAGCTTGCAACGCACCAACCGTGCAACAGGCAAGAAGTGAAGTAATGGGACCTGAGACGAGTGTCTACGGGACCACAAATGTCAAATAGTACACTAATGGTATACCAACCGACTAAGGAACTACAACGCAGTACCCAAACAAGAGACAAGTCTCAGTAACCACGACAACTGCGTGGAACGGGCTACGCGGAAGATACAATACTATGTGAAAAAGGGGACTCCAAGAATGGGAAACACCCTAATTAATGATTATCATGTGAAGACAGTGAAAAGTCGCCCAAAAGGTTTATTATTAAGACTGTAAGATCAAAGTAAGGGCCAATAAGGCCACTGGTTATGGTGCGAGTGAAAACAATACCGCAACCGGTGTGTGTGATGAACCGACAGCCAGTTAGCATGGCGCACTTGCCATGGCAAGTGCTGCTATAACAGGGAAGTTCGGGAAAATTTTTAACAATTACAAAGTACTTAGTAAAGTACCACGCGGTTAAGTGAGATCATCATAACCTTAGAAAGGCTTAACAGCCTAACCTCTACAATTGGAAATACACCAGTCAGCAAGAAGCTAGACTTGGTTAAGGCAAGAAGACGTTGTAAAATCGTGAGAATTTTCTTTCAAACTCAGATTTATTTCAAACTCTTTTCTTTCAAAACCAAATTTTCTTCCAAACCCATTTTTATTTCTAACCTTCTTTTAAACCAAACCAGTAAACCCAAGGGTAACAACCCGAGGAAATGGATTGAGTTCATAGTTATACAACGGTGGATAGACTTTCCCTTGATTATGTTCGGGAAGCACAGAATGCATATTGTCACAGGACAATATAAGGGAGTTGACAATAGAATACTTCACCTAGGCTTGTGACGGACACTACGAGTGTACCAACTGAAATGTGGGACGACCGCACTCCGATAGGAGCTTGTGGGCCTGACAGACCTACTTATGGGTTAGTCGGGTAAGTAGCAATGTATCAGTATGGTACCCCACATATGTATACGAGTAGAGTCGGGAACACGGGAAGTAGTCGACTCCATACTACGGTCAGCAGTAAAAGTCAAGCAATAGCAATGGATTACCAAGAATGGTTGGAGTCAAGGAACCCAATTAAGTTGAGGAGACTAAAGGAATTAGTGAATAAAGAAATGTTTAAGGGTCAGGAGGTGCGAAGTGCACTGACTACTATGTAAAGACATCGGATATGTCTTAAAAATCCTCAGGGATAAAACATGATAGCTGGAACGAGTATCCAGCTAAGAACGCAAAACGGCGTAGTTAACTAAACGTACCTATAAGTGTAAGCCAGATGTAATGGCATACCTTGGCAACACCCAGGAGCAATCCTTGAGGGGTGTTTGGATCAGCAATTGTTGGATTAAACAATGTGACAGAAACGCAAGAGTTGAAACAATTACTCGGTTTAAACACCAAAGGGAACCCACTTAACAGTAGGATCCTAAGTTGCCAAAGAGACAACTCGGTAGGAATCGTGATGCAACGACCTTGTCGTGGAGTCAATACAACCTCCAAATCATGTAATGTTGTACATAGAAGTAAATGTGTGTGAACAGTCTACAATGAGCAGAGCTCGAAGCAGTAAGGCTTATAAGCCACAAACAAAGTGTGCTATATAAATTTGCATCGATTACAGAAATGTATGTTGTACAAGTAAATAGAGCGGAGAACGAACCACTGCATTAAGAGTGGGGATACCTCTCGATATTGTGAGACCGCAGGAGCGGTAGTTATGTGAACCAAGTTCAAGAAATATGTTAGGGATTGACCATGTTGTTGTTACCCAAGAGTGATTTGAATAAGAATAATACGAGAAGAAGTGTTTGTACCAGTTGTGGAGACCAGAAGAGTAATAAGTCTAATAGCAACCACCATAGGTGTGTGATGCTAAATGTAGAGTGAACAACGCTCGAGGAGCATAAAGACTCGAAGAATAGCGTTTCCAACTATCAGCCAAATAAGTGGCAAAACACAGTGTAATGGTGGAAGCTAATATAATAGTGGATGCAGTGTAAGTTGATGTTGTATAATAAGTAAGGATACGGTGCACAATAAGCGACCGTTGTATAAGTATTATTAAATGATAATATGACAAATAAGCAGAGTCATGAGTTAGACTCAGTGGAAACACAACGGTAAGTGATAGCAAATAAACTAGGCAGTAAGCCAGTAGCCAGTATTATGTGATAAGAATCGCATAAGAGATTTACTGCCAACAGTTTATGCCTCTGCACTCTGTATGACTGAGTATTTTGGTATTGTGCTTGCGCTGTAATGATAGAGTGAGATAGCTAGGAAGTTGGGAGATGTTAACTGTCGTAGAACAACAAAGACTTATAACATTATAAGATCGAAGCATAGGAAATGCAAGGTAGTACCAATGAAAGAGTACTGGTACATAACCAGACGTGGAGGCTTGATTAAGAATAATTGACTACAGTAGCACTAAATACCAAATATTGGTATGGAATATACCTTAAGTGTGAGAAATAACCGAGAGAGCACTACACATTAGGTGGTAGCTCAATCTCAACCGACACTAAGTCGGTAGAAGCAAGTCAATCATTGTGAAATACATAGCAGTATACACAGTAAGTTATCATGGAGGTGGATAGAAAGTTTGTAACTCACCGAATTCGCTCACGGTAAGAGATACCACGCGTCGGTTGAGAAATCATTATTACCTAGATAACAGTGATAAATGGGAGTTGTACAATACAATAAGAATAACGAATGGGGGCAAACTAAGCTCTAAAGTTATCAGAGTTGCGCAGCAGAGACTAGTGAGCCAGTGATTCAAGTGTTGAATGTGCATAGTGAACAAAGGTGAATGGCTAATTATTAACTCCTAGAACCCTCACAGGCCAGAACCGAAACCAGTTATGAGTTAAACAAACTCCAATGAGAATTCTTGGTTTAGGGACTAAACCGCCAATATGGTTAAGACCCTCTAACCAAAACGCATTGTATAATAGACCGCGTTGAAGTTAAAATACTTCACGACGGCAGAACATTTCAAACCAATGTTCATTGATTGATTACGTGGGCGTAATCCCTTTTAACGGGGGTAGAGCGCAAAACCGCTTAGTGTGTTTTACCGTACAAGTGTATGTGAACTATGTTGTGCATAGCACAAAATTATTTGTTAGGATGATTGGTGCGTGCGTTACATAAACATACGCATTCATTCATGGTTTAATTATGGTAATTTTGATGCACAGAAGATGCGAAATACCATTGTGATAAGTGTGATTACTTTGTTAATTGTTGTGTGTTAGTACAAGTATATAAATGTGAAACTGTGTGTTGTATTTTGATAAAATATATGTATATATACAATATAGTGATTCATGAAAGGGTCTGAAACCGACATAGAACCTAGTGAGAATAAGATTCCCTAGGTAACTAGATTTAAGTGAATGGAGATAACTGATAGATGGAGTTCTATCCTTTGGAGATGTAATGATTATGACTAGATTGACAAAAAAAGATAGAAATTGGAAATGAGTGTACTACTTGATGCTTGAAAATGAAGTGGGAGGCGGAACTTGATTTGCATGTGATCAAGGGAAGCCGAACGCAAATTGGGGTGGAAGGATAGTTCAACACTGATGCTGATCACATTAGGGTTGGATGATTCTTGAAGCTCCCTAAAAGTGGTCACAAATAACCACGCTAAAAAAATAAAGAAACAAAGAGCATAAGTTGGACTTGGAGTTGTCTGTGTTTTCAAAAGGATTTTGAATTGGTATTTCCAAAATGCTTTACATAATGAAAGTTCTCTTACTTAACCTCAAAAAGAGTATTTTTTGTAGTATTTGCTCACGACCCGAGGACGTATGAGCCTTTGTCTTCGGACCGGTGACATGAGAAGTATATATGTTAAAGATTAAGTGATTGTTTTGATCTCCCAGGGAATCTGCGAGATCACAGTGTATATAAAAGATATTTTTGGTTGCTATACATGCTAAGACATGTTGTGTGGTATGTGTAATAACTATTATTTTGACCTTGAGTCCTAATGTGGTTGAGTTCTAAAAGTTGTTATGTTACCCAGACCTATGAGTCTAACTGTTGTTATGTTACCCAGACCGGAGAGTCTGAGGGTTGTTATGCAAGTACAATGTTGTTAAGATACCCAGACAGCTGAGTCCGTGGTTATCATATAAGTACGTTATGTTATGTATGGATGTGGATATGTTACCCGGACCGTTAAGTCCGAGGTTGTAATGTAAAGTATGTTTGGCTATGGAGTTTATTTTGCAAGTAATCCCCGTATTTTAATCCAATGATGTGTGGGAAGTGTGAACTTCGAGGACGAAGTTCTTTTAAGGGGGGTAGATTGAAATACCCCAAACCTTGGTATGTAGTTTAAATATTGTACTATGGTATATAAAGGCAAAAAGGTGCTGTATAAATGCTATTAAGTGAATTAAGCCATTGTAAACACAATAAAGCACTACTAAGACAGTTTGAGCAAAAACATGCTCTAAGCTTGGAATGAATTTGGTTAGGACCCAAAGAGCCTACCAAGACTTAATAATGTCCAATCATGATTTAATAAGGCTAATTAAGTCCTTAAGAAACATTGGTAGACAATTAAACCAAAAAAACACAAGAAACCACCATAAAGTCAATTTAAGCAAATACATGCCCTAGACTTGGTGTAACCTTGTATAAGACCTAAAGGTCATTCCTAGACCTTATTAACATGTTAATGAACATTTTAAATCAATTCCTAAAGAAAACCAAGCTCGAAAACAAGTTAAAACACAAAATATGCTTTAAGGAGCCTTAAAGCACATTTTTGAAAAATTGTCTTGGAAATGAGTTTTGAGTGGCTAAATGTCCATAATTACTCTTTAATCAACATGTGTACTACTTAGTATCACATTAGGAAGTCTAAATCAATGGGAAATAAAAAATTTCACAAATATGTGCCTTAATTTGTGAATAATGCTCAAATAGTGCTAGTTTAAGACATAAGTCAATTAAATGGTCAACAAAGACCATGAAATTCCTTATAATATAAAGGGGGCTGGTTTTATATGTGGTGACTCACCACCATGTGCTAGTTAATTAAAAGAAAGAACGAAAAGTAAGTAAAAAGGTTACTTTTGCTTTATAACTTAAATATCTCCAAATCTTACCTCTCTCCTCACTTTTCTTTCATTCTTACTTGCTCCCACCGTCACTTACCTTCCTCCTCCCTTCTCCATCTCGTTTTGCTACAGCAAGTATCCATTCTCCATCTTTGAATGCTTGTAACTCATGACTCCATGATCCAAATCTAATTTCAAGACTACCATTCTTCTAATTGGAGCAAGCTCTTCATTTCCCTCTTTTCAAATCTTCAAGAACTCAATTTTGGTGCCATGAAGATTCACCATTGAAGGAGCTTGAGCTCATATTTTCATGCCTTGTCATTCTCCTTTGCTTCAAGGTAAGGAAAATCAAAGAAAATCCAAGTTTCCCTTCATTTTTGTGTATAACCGAAAATTCATCCCTTAATGGTGCATTACCTTGCTCTCTTCTTAGCTTAATTCAAACTTAAAAGGACTAGGAGGAGTCCTATCTTGCAACTTATTCAAGTTCTCTTTCAAATTCCAAAGGTAAACATTAATTTTAGTGTTTTAAGACACTTATGTAACCTAGGGTTCAATTATGAGTTTGAGTATTAAACTTAATGCTCATTACCCTTATATGTGTATTGGTTAGAAGGTTGACAAGTGATAAAAGCTCCTTGCCGATTTTCAATCAAGAAAAACAAGAGAAAATAAGTGAGAAAGCTTGGAAAACAAAGAGGTAAATGACCTCTCTTAATGTGGTTTATTGTACTAGGAAATTGAGCTATATTTCCTTAATAAATAACCTAAAGAGCCAATGGGAAATGAGCTAGAAAACTATCCACAAGGTGGACAAATAGGACATGGCAGCATTGTTGTGTGTATTCGCAGGTTGAAGGCATTTAAATGTGGAAATTCAGTGTTTTGGTTTAATGCAATTTAAGGGACTAAGTGCCAAGCAATTTAAGTTTATGCACTATATTGTGATGTAGTGTTGTTTAAAGGTTTAGTTGTGTGTAAAGAACATCTCTTGTGAAGATGAATATCTTTTGTGGTTAAGGGATGAAAAACAATATATTTGTGTGTGAGGTATGTGTATTAAGAGATTGAGTGTTCTTGGATTGTATAATGGTGGAAAAACTATGTGTTTTGGTGTAAGGTGATACAAGAGAACCTATGGCGAAATTTAGGTGATAAACAAAGGAGTTTATGTATTCTAATGAGATTTGGTGACCTAGATTGTACTAGGAATTGTTAAGTGTAAAGATGTTGAAAGAAGGCGAATTAAGATGTTCTTAAGTGTTAAGATGCCTTGGGCATAGTCTTGGAAGATTTAGAGATCAAATGGGTGTTTTAAACACACCAAGGTTATGTTATGTGAAGTGCTAAGTCTTGTGCAAGTTTTGGTGATCGAAGGAAAAATAATGCCTTGTGAAGATCTAAGGGTGGACTGGTGGAAAATAGAAGGAGTTGTGTATGGGAGGTGTATGTGAGAAATAATGCCTTTGGAGTAGTGGTAATGGTGGTAAGGTAACATTTTGGTTAGTGGAGTTGTAGGCATGAAACTACCACTTAGAAAACCTAAGGAAAAATATTACAAGTGTTAAAAGATGTTATAAGGAAATTGAGTAACAAGTTTGGACAATGATTTAAGGAGGTTTGAAGTGTTATTTTGGTATTAAAATATGCCTAAGTGCATGTGTGAAGTTTAGGTAAACAATGGGTGAAGAGAACAAGTTGAACAAGGCTTGAAAATGCATAATATGGAATTCTGTAGCTTTGGTCTGGGACTTGGTTCCAAGTTAAGATCCCGGACCACATACTAAAACTGGCCGAGAGTTGCACAAACAGCATGGTCCGGGACTTGGGGTCGGTACAAAGACCCGGACCAATGCCAATTTACACCCGAGGGTTCATTTAAATGTTGGTCCGAGACCTAAGATAGGGACCAAGTCCCGGACCACTCTAGAAATGCTATTTAAGGTTAGAAAATGATATGTAATGATGGGGATTGGTAGGTAATGATGTTATAAGGTTGTTTAGGACATGTTAGGTGAGTTGTAAAGACAATTAAGTGGGTGAAAAGTTGTAGTAAAATGTAAAAGTAAAAAAAGTTAAAATATGAAGTTATTTAACTAGTTAACGGGGTAAATTATGAGCATTAGACTCTAAGCAATCATGTTACCCCTATGTTAATGAAAGTAATGTAATGATACCAGTTGTTCGAGAATTGTTCGAGGAACCTAGGAGGACACAATATAGTGGACCGTGGTGACAGGTATGGTTTTCTTGCAACCTGTGTCCTACCGGATTACACCGGCTTGTATGCCAATGTGTTTTTCTGAATGTTTGCCACCTTTTAAGATAAAAACATGTAATGAGGTTACAGTTGTTTAATTATGTGGTGTGCGAAGTTCCGATACCGTTTAGCTTTAAATATATGCTAAACTTAACTAACCGACTCTAGGATTACATAATAGATCAGTATTCGGATTTAACGGCCCAAACCATGGGAACGTTCTAACCACGGCTATGCGTGAGTTAGTTATGTGTTGTTTGTGCGTGTTAGTATGTTCACTACCCTTGTGTGTGTCTAACTAGACCCAACCACTTATTTGTGAATTAATATACTAAGTCCAATAATGAGACTTCTGACAAGTGCTAACCGGGGAGTGTGGAGTCCGGTCGTTCCGGCCACGCGTGTGAGTATGGGGGTTGTTGTCATGTCAGGTTCGACTCTCTCTGTATGTTATGGTTGTTTTCCCTTTTCGGTTCCAACCTTCCCTTTAGCTTAGCCAAGGCTATTCTACTGACTCACGTCGGGCTCAGGGGCATACTATGTTTGTTCGGTGAGCTTGGATTACTATATCCGACGCACCTTGGGATTAAGTTATCCGTTCATCTAACAGGACAGTAACGAGTTATGTAACGAGCTTATCATGAGTTTGGCAGCATTCTCTAGGCTCTACAAGTGGACTAACTATGTTTGGGTCGAATCTTAAAGAGAACCGTTCCCGTTATGTTATGTGTTATTGTTGTACTGCAATTCTTATTGCGATGTTATGTTGTACGTACGTTGAAACGTGAAATGAGTTGTTATGTGGGGTGTGCGGATCATGGATATGAATCCAGGTTATTAACAGACGAATTTGAGTATATCCCGACTAGTGGGTAGTGTCGTCTATTAAGAAAATAGCTCCATTAGAGGAGAAACCCTCTAGGGTTAAGGAAGACAAAGAGTGATTTATCGAGTATAGATGTGTTGACTGTTTGTTGAGCCCCATTGTTGAGGGTATGTATTGTGTTATGTGTTTATAGTTTACATGCAAGATTTAAATATAATCAACCGCATGCTTAGACGACAATTAGTTGTGCGTGGCCCGGTAGTATGCGATCTGCACGATTACCATACCAGCATTGTGCTGAGCCCCCTGGGGAGGGGCCCTTTCTATCCTTCTTTTCAGGTACAAGGTGCTGGAAGCCGTTCGAGAGTAGGACGGGGTAGTTGTTGGTATATGAGTAGTTAATTAATTGGGTATGTATTGTAGGTGTAGTAAGACCGAAATTGTTGTCGGCATTAGTTTGTAAACACTCGGTACAGTTGAAATGTAAATGTATAGTGTTTGTTGGTAATGGGAAGAGGTTGTAACGTGTAGTTGCTCGGGAATCTGGTCCATCAGACCGATACAGTGTTTATGTATTTGCCTTGTTAGCCATGTGGGTGGCTAACGGCGTGTAACACCAACGAGTTAAGAAATGTGATGATGTATGTTTTCCGCTGCAAATGGTTATTAAGTGTGTTGTTGTCGTTGGGGTGTTACAGAAAAGAGGGAAGTGTAGAGAATGATGAGGGGAGCAAGAATATGTAGTTATTTTTGTGGTTGGAGCCCTAATGAAGCTTGGGCATGGCATTGAAGGCTTTAGCAGCCATGGGAGAAGGAAGAAATTGGCTGCACCAGAGGAAGGAGAAAAAAACGGTAAAGGAAGAAGAAAGAGAGGAAAGAGAAAAGAGAAAGTGAGGGAGGAGAGAGAGGGTGAGTGCCTTTTCTACTTTTCTTTCTTTCTTTCCTTTATTTCTTTCTAGCTTATTAGGTATGTGAGGGAGCTTATTTTTTTATTAAAAACCGGCCCCTCCTATGTGTACATGCTGGAGCATTTTTCGTCTTTTACAGAAAACGCTCATTTATTTACCCGGTTTAGCACTATTTACTAACCGGGCCCGTTTTCCGGAATTTTCCCGTTTCTTTAATTTTATTAGTTATTAAGCTTCCATTAATGCTTAATTATAGTTATTTAATGATTTATAATCTTTACGGGTTCGTTTGACCTCACTCTTGTTTTCGGGTTTTCTCGAAAAACGTGCGCTAAAGCTCTATTAGCGTTTTAATACATTATTTGGACCCGTTTTCTTCGGGAGTTGTTCCCATATATTATTTAGGCCTTATTAAGCCTTAGGAATCCATATAATACTCTAACCGAGGTCCCGTACCTCCTATGGTTATTTAACGCTTATTTAGCGTTTTTCGCTTTTAAAGCGTTTCTTCATTTCTTTTGGATTTATTTTTCCTTTCCAATATTACTTAGGCGTCATTAGGCCCTTAAATACATATTATAATAATCTTAATCACTATATTTAAGTTCAGGGTATTTCAGCTAAACTTATCATGTATCTAAATCCCATTCCCTTAAACAATAAAACACCTTAAGGTAAGCAATTTACCTTGTTCCCTCCAGTTCCTCTTAACTTTCTCCTTAGGCTTTTTCCTTGAACAATCTCGGCCACCAAATTAATTCCCCTTTCCAATGTTCTAATCAATATCCAATGACTCCAATGAGTACAAGATAATACACTAACCTTAAGGAATCAAACCTAGGTTAAAAATGTGTTTTAAGGTATTAAAATGAGTGTTTACCTTTGAAGTCTTAACTTAAGCTTGGATATGAATCAAGAAGGACCTCCTCTAGCCTTTGGAGAATAGAAACAAGCTAGAACAAGGCATAAAAGCAAGGCCCCATGAGTGGTAATTTTCAGTAATGGAGAAAAGGTGATGGAAACCTAGTTTTTCTTACATTTTCCTTACCTTGAGAGAATGGGGAAGCTAATGAAGTCTTCAAGCTTGTTTTTCCTCCTTTAATGGCGGTTTTCCTTGGCACCAAAATGGAGCTTTTAGATATTTGGAAAGATAGAAGGCAAGAGCTTGAGCTAACTAAGAGAACTATGTGCTTGGTTTTGATTTTGGAGCTAAAATGAGCAAGTTATGGGCAAGGCAACATGGAGCTAGCATGGGGGCTGTTCTTGTGTGAATGAAGAAGAGAGAAGGCAGACGAAATCGGTGGGAAGAAGAAGAAATGAAGAAAGGAGGAGAGAGGTGAGTTAAAAGGGATATTTTTCCTTAAAAGCAAATAGTAACCATTTACTTTTTCCCTCTTCTTTTACAATCTTGGCTGCCACACTTAGGTGACTAACCACCTTAAAAACCGGCCCCCTTCTTAATTTAGATATATTTGTGGTCTTAGTTGACCAACTAATTGACTTATGTTGACTTAATGCTAAACTAGCACTATTTGAGCACTATTCAGAAATTAGTGCACATAATTGTGAAATTTTTGATTTCCCATTGATTTAGACTTCCTAATGTGATACACAAGTTGATTAAGGTATAATCATGGGCATCTAGCCACTCAAAACCCCTTTCTAAGATAATTTTTCAAAAATGTGCTTTAAGAGTCCTTAAAGCATAATTTGTGTTTTAACTTGTTTCTGAGCTTGGTTTTCTTTGGTAATTGATTTAACATGACCATTAGGATGTTACGAAGGTCTAAGAATGATATTTTGGTACTAACCCAAGTTACTCCAAGCTTAGAGCATGTTTTTGCTTAAATTGCTTTTATGATGTTTCCTTGTGTTTCCTTTGGTTTAAATTGTTTCCTAATGTTTATAAGGCATTATTTATCCTTCTTATATCTTATTTTATCATTTAAACACCATATCTAGGTTTGAGGTATTTCAATATACCCCCCTTAAAAGAACTTTGTCCCCAAAGTTCACATATGTACTTAATCATTCACGATACTCAATTTCCTTAATCTTAACGTCATATCTTATATTCACATACACACATCTCAAGATTCAAAGGCCCACCACAAGTACAATACATATGTACTATACATATCTTAAACTTACCACAAGTGTAATAACTTACACGAAACCACAAAACCACATCTTACACAACCACACAAACGACAAACATGTTCGTTTACTAACTCAAAAGCGAGGAAGCTCTACCCCCCTTAAAAAGGGGTACGCCCCGTACCCTATACAAAAGATCTAGTCAGTAAATAACAAAGGGTACTTCGATCTCATCTTATCCTCTAATTCCCACGTGGCCTCTTCGACATCCTGGTTAGACTAGAGAACCTTCACCAGTCGCAGTGACTTATGGCGAGTGTCCCTAGTCTTACTATCCAAGATTCTCTAAGGAATCTCCACTGATCTCATATTCGGTTCTAACGTCAACCTCTCAGGTTCTAACACATGGGAGGGGTGGTGCATGTATTTCTTTAGCTGAGAAACATGAAAAACATCATGCACTTTACCCAGCTCAGCAGGTAGATTCAACCTGTAAGCAACTGGGCCCACCCGCTCCGTAATCTCATAAGGACCAACAAACTTTGGGCTCAATTTGCCCTTCTACCCAAATCTAAATACACCTTTCACCGGTGAAACCCACAGAAATACCCGGTTGCCCACTGCGAACTCTAGGTCTCGTCGTCAAACATCAGCATACGACTTCTACCTATCTTGAGCTGCTTTCATATTCTCCCTGATTTGCTGAACTTCAGCCTGAACTTGTTCTAAGTATTCTGGTCCTATAATGACCGTCTCACTCGACTCATTCCAGCAGAGCGGTGTACGACATGGTCTACGTACAATGCTTGGAAAGGCGCCATCTTGATCGAAGCATGATATCTATTGTTGTATGAAAAATCGATCAGATGCAACTTGTCAATCCTACTGCCCTGGAAGTCCAAGGCACATGCTCTCAGCATGTCCTCGAGTGTCTGAATTGTACGTGAAATACCCCGAACTTAAATATGGTGATTAAATTATTTTAGTATGATATTTAAGGGCCTAATAGTGCCTCAGTAATTTTGGTAAGGATAATAAATCCAAAAGAAATAAAGAAACGCTTTAAAAAGTGTAAAACGCTAAATAAGTGTTAAATAACCATAGGAGTTATGAGACCTCGGTTAGCGTATTATATGGATTCTAAGGGCTTAATAAGACCAAAATAATATATGGGAACAACTCCCGAAGAAAACGGATCCATAGAATGGATTAAAACCACAAATGAACCTTAAAGCGCGTTTTTCGAGGAAATCGGGAAAACACGACTTTAAGCGGGTCAAATGGACTCGTATCAATTTTGGTCAACCAAATAGTCATTAATAAATATTATTGAAGGTCTAGAACCAATAAAAACAATAAAACGAGGAAATAGTAAAAACTGTAAAAACGGGAAATTATGGGGTGTAAACTGTAATAAGAACAATCTAGTGTGTCCCATTTTGCAAATAAGAAAACAAAATCTGAATGTGAGTATGTGTGTGTGTCGGTTCCCACCTCTCTCTCACACACTCCCTCACTCACAAAAACAAACAAATAAAAGTAACCAAAAAGTAAAAAGCACTTTAATTCTCTCTCCTCCCCATTTCTCTCATTTCTCTCGTACCCACTTCTCCTCTCTGATTTCTTCTCCTTCCTCTAGAGCCAGCCATGGCGATTTCAACATCCCCACCCTGCACCTCCTTTCTTCCTTAAGTTGACCACCCAAATCAACTCCAAATACTACAAAAAATATACCGTTGGAATCCCCTTGTCAAGGAGAACATTCTCCTCTGTTCAAAAATCGAAAATCTCCCATTCCATCTCCATGGGTATTCCTCATTCAAAGGTTTGAAACCACCATTGGAAGCCTCTCCTTCACCTTATTGGTTTGAGGTAAAAAGAAATCCAAAAATATCTCTTTCTAGCTCCTAATTGCATTTTAAGAATTCCTAAAAATGTGAGCTTTTGTTCCTTGTTGTTCCAGCCGTTTTGGCTTCTTCGGGGAGCTGGAAATGTTGTCTTCTTGCTAAGCAAGAATTCTATATAGTGAGTGAAAGGTAAAGTCACTCTTAAACCCTAAAATATGCTCCTAAATCCTAAGGTAAATTTCTAGGGTTTAAGTGTTATATTAGATACTTATTAGTGTCTTGGATATGGGTTGTAGCATTGCCTAATTGGTGAACCGAGAATAAGGGGAAAGAAAAGAAGAAAGAAAGAAAGGAGAAGAGTTGGAAAGAAAAAATGGAAATGCAAGCTCAAGGTAAGAGCTTCTTCTTAATGCTATATTTTAGTGGATTAGAGTAATGGGAATGGGTAAAGCAATTTAAAGAACCCAAAACATTGTATTAGTATTGTAGTTATATAAGTTTGAGAATTTGTGACCTAAGTATTTGGATTGTAGGCCTTAGAGCCAAATAATGGTGTATGTGTATTAGTATTGTTGCTTGATGGAGTATTGATGTATTGGTGTGGATTGGAGTGCTGGTAGGACCCTTGTAAGGGTGTGGCTAGATTAGGAATGGATTTGATGGAAAAGTGTGTATGAGGTTAAGTAAGAAAAGTAGGTGAGCTATGACAAAATTTTAGTAGGAATTATGCATTAAGAATGACTTGGTGAATGGGAGAACCAAGATGTGTATTAGGATTTAGTAGAGATGGTTTATTAACTATGGAATGGTAGTTGTAGTATGAGAAATAAGAAGGTAAAAATCTGTAGCAAAGAGTATCAAAATGCATTGTAGAAACTATGAAGAATTGGTGTGCAAGATTTGGTAAAAAGAGAGTTGGACTTTGGTATAGGTATTGTAGTTGATTGGAAAGGAATTGGAATGGTAAGATGAAGTTGGGACAAGATGAAAAATGCAAAGAGGAGTGCAGGAAATGCACAAGTGTGCTAACTGTAACAGAGAGGGAGAAAAATCTGTAGAAATGGAGCAAGTATTGGGTAAGGTTTTGACTAAAGTGTTGAGGAGGTTTGGAACTGGATTAAGGCATGTTTTAGGGTGCTTAAGCATGTGGGAAACATGTGGAAAGGCTAAGAAATGATTAGAGGTGAATTAGGGGTTCAAAACTAGTCAAAAACTGTAAATTTTGGGAGTTCCAGGGTTGGTCCGGGTTTACAAATCGGTACACAAACCCGGACCATAGCAAAAACACACCAGAAGGACTTCCCAGGGGGTGGTCCGGGTTTGTATACCCGGACACATACCCGGACCATATGTAAAAAGGGCCAGAACTCGATTTCAGTGTCTAGTCCGGGTTTGTAGACCCGGACACAAACCCGGACCATGCTAATTTTGTACCCGAATGTGTTCTTAAGGTGGCTAATGATGGGGAAGTGAATGGTATTGGTTTTAGGAGTTGTTAAGGCCTTGTTTGGTGATATTTAAAGGCCCTAAGAAGTGTAAGCAAGTTTAAGAAGTCATTAAGAAAGTTGTAGGTTTAAGAACATTAAGTTAAACCGAAACAACGGGAGAACGGGGTAAGTACGGGAGTAGTAGTTATTGATGTACCATATGAGAATAGCATTAATAAGAATGTTTGAAACATTACCAGTGGAACGAATGTGAACCAAGGAACAAGGGAACACATGGTAATGCTAACTCCGGTGAAAGGTATGATTTTCTCATGCCCCGTATGCTAACCGAGTTACGTTGATTTGTGTGTTGTATGCCGGCTAATCAAGACTAAAGCATGAATACGGTTTATTGCCTTTAATTATATGTCTTACTGTATGTTGTATGAGCTAACCCTTCTTGATTGATTGTGTGGCTTCACTTAGTGCGTAGACCGACTCATAGATGAGTCTTGATGTTTAGTGACTCGTAGTACGAGTTATGTTGTGAACTAACGGAAACGTAGAAACGCACTAAACTAACGAACCAACAAACGATAACGCAAACCATTGAACTCATTAGAATGTGAGAGAGTGCACGGGAGTAGTAACCTCCCGATGACGGTAGGAGAACCGAAAAGAACAATCCACAAACAATGAGTAGTGGAAGTAAATAAGTAAACCCTATTAGAGGAATTCATGTTGGTGCAAGTCATGAACCATGAGGGTAGTAAAGAATGATGAGGGATCTTCAAACCCCTTAGCAAATTAGTCGACCCACTATGAGAGGACCCGACTGATGTGAGTAATGTCCCGAGCATGAGAGTATTCGATACGTTGGGGGAACCCTTAAATCTGAGAATACTAGACGGTGGCAATTCCCTAAGCTAGTGAAGGTTATCGAGAGAGATACTTCTAGGCTAATCCATGAGGTTGTAAGATACTCCAAGAGAGGAGTGTTGGGAATTTGATTAGTCCGGTAAAACTGGACACTTGTATTTGAGGAGCTAAGTGTATAGCCTTTGAATTGTAGGCCCGATGGCGAGTCTTATGTATGACTCCGCCCAGAGACCAAAAGTAATGAGTATTGAGTATTGCATATGTATGAGTAAAGTAATGAGTAATGAGTAATGAGTAAGTATGAATACGTAATGAGTAGCGAGCAATGAGTAAGTACGAGTATGGAGAAGAGTATGGGTATTGAGTATGCGAGAGTAAGTGATGAGTACTGAGTAAGAGTAAGCAATGGTAGCAGTGAGTACTGAGTAAAGCATGAGTGAAGTAATGAGCAAGGTATTGAGTGTAGTGTGAGTAAACATTGAGTAAGTAAGATTAAGCTTGGTGTAAGCCTTGTGAACCCGTGTAAGGAGGAAGAGAGCATCCGACGAAACCGGATGAACGAATAACTAAATGAACGGTTGATTAACAAATTGTTTTCCTTGGTAGGTTACGAACCTTGTATAAGTAAGTATTGTTGATTGTATTGTGTAGTAATAGTACGTATGTATGCATGTAAAATGAACTCCATGTATATCTGACCCAAAGTAGTCGACGTACCGCGGTTAGCACGCGGTATATGCGAATTTCAGATTCAGTGTAAGCTGACCCCCTAGGGGGAACGTTTTTAGTGTGCAGGTACCTGAAGCGGACATGGCCAAGGTAAGAGACCGGTGGCTACACTTGGATAGTTAGAAGTAGAATGTAGAAGCGTACTAAGTGGCAGACCCCTTGTACTTAGAAAGTAAGTAGCTTGTGAGGAATGGGTAGTGGTTAGACTCTTAATGAGTATCAATGAAATTGAAAGAGGTGTTGTAATTGTATAAGGATTGTAGTAGACTCGGTATAGTATTGTATTGGTGTTGTAATTGAATTATGGTTGTGTATGCAAGGGAAAGTAATGAATTGTGTAGAGTACTCGGTATGTTCAATTCATCAGACCGATAGTATAGCATAGCCGGCCTTGTTAGTCACGTGGGTGACTAGCGGCATTGTACACCCGCCGTTGAGAATGTATTATCCGCTGCGAAGTTAAGTGTTTGTACAGTAATGACGGTATTAGCGGTAGGGGTGTTACAAAAGTGGTATCAGAGCGAAGTATCCCTCTGATGGATGAAATACCGAGTGTAGGAGAATACCGAGTTAGGAATTATGAGCTTAGGGCCAAGGGCTGAGTGATAGCATTCGAGAGATGCTAGTTAGGAACTACCAGTGAGTACCGGATACCTACAATACCAGACTTGCCCTCCACAAACCCATTGTATAACTTGGGAAAGAACGCTAGAGAAAAGGAAAGCCCTCTCATACTCGGGAAAACCCGATCTGGCAGTAGTGAGATAATCCTATGAGAGGAAAGAACTTGACACACAGTAGGTTCCAAGAAATGGAAGTCCCGGAGATGAATCCCGGTTGAACAGCAATACCCGCACTTAATAGCGGTAAGACGAACACTCCAACCATAAGGAGGCTGCAACATACAACAGCATGGGGCGACATGCTTAGCAGTCACGAGAACCTGGCTAGTCAAGCAGCAGCCAGAAAAGGAGCACTAAGCGTGCAACGACGCGGTAAAAGGAACAGAACAAAGCCCGAGATACAAGACTACGGGGCAGTGATAGTTAAAATAATACCACTAACGGTATGCTAACCGACTAAGGACATAGTCGGGAACCACTAGTACAAAAAGGGCCTATTTCGGCGGTTGTAAAAGGTCTATTTCGGCGGTTCTAGAACCGCCGAAATGGAGACCGCCGAAATAGGGATGAGACCTT
The DNA here is from genome assembly GCA_023374045.1 of Limonium bicolor. NCBI lineage: Eukaryota > Viridiplantae > Streptophyta > Magnoliopsida > Caryophyllales > Plumbaginaceae > Limonium > Limonium bicolor. The sequence goes on along the minus strand of CM041780.1, from coordinate 44,757,185 downwards.
ATCTTGGCTGTTGTACAACCGCCGAGATAGAACACCTATGGTGGCGGTTCCTAGCTACAACCGCCGCCATAGGTGGTTGTTTTTTTTTTGAAAAAACACACCTATGGCGGCGGTTGTTAGCTAGGAACCGCCGCCATAGGTGGTTTAAAAAAAACACACCTATGGCGGCGGTTCCTAGCTAACAACCGCCGCCATAGGTATTTTTTTAAATAATAAAAAAATTTTGCTGCATTGCTTCTTTCTCGGGAGCGAGATGCAACAGTTTTGCATCTCTGTAGAGGCGCAAACGTAAGAGAATGAACAGTGGCACAGAGCATGTAAGCTTCTTGTTCGCCTTGCAAAATCACCGTGAGTGTGAAGAGATTGTAGTGGCGCAAACACTAGAAGAGAATAAAGAGACACAAACACAAAGAAGAGAATAAATAGGCGCAAAGCATGTATGTTTCTTGTTCTCCAAAAAGAAAAATATAAGTTTGAGTATATTACCGGATCCAGAATGAACTACTTCAGCCCCGTCTTCAATCTAGTAAGTGAGATGTAGCGGTTTCAGTGATTTATCACTACATAGGCGTAGACACAAGAAGAGAATGAAGAGATGCGCAGACAAAACAAAGAGAATGAAAGGCGCAGAGCATGTATGTAGCTTGTTCTCCAATGAGAAAAAGATAAGTTTGAGTATATTACCGGTTCTAGAATGAACTACTTCAACCCCGTTTTCAATCTGGTGAGCGAGATGCAGAGAGGAGCGCAAAGCATGTACATTCGCCAGTTAGAGTTGCAAAATTACCGTGAGAGGAGAGAGATGAAGAGCAGTTGCGATATATATAATGAAATAAAGTCTAGTTATGTGGTTGTTAGCTAGGAACCGCCGAAATAGACTAAAATTTTCCCGCGGTCCGAATTTTTTGAAAAAAAAACCGGGAAAACAGGCTTCTGAAAATTTTATGTCTAAAAAAAGGCACCTATTTCGGTGGTTCCTAGCTAGGAACTGCCGAAATATGCTGAAATTTTCCCGCGGTTCGAATTTTTTGAAAAAAAACCCCGGGAAAATAGGCTTCCAAAAATTTTAGTTTAAAAAAGGCACCTATTTCGGCGGTTCCTGGCTAGGAACCGCCGAAATAGGCTGAAATTTTCCCGCCGACCGAATTTTTTGAAAAAAAACCGGGAAAATAGGCTTCAAAAAATTTTATGTCTAAAAAAAGGCACCTATTTCAATGGTTGTTGTTACAACCGCCGAAATAGGGGCGCCGAAATAGGAGTTTTTTGTACTAGTGAACGGTTAACTCCGGAACTACAACGCCAAAAAGGTTACGATACCTGGCCTACAAAGCTCAAGTGGCTACAAGAATAATCACAAGATATAATCTGACGCAACTACAAGAGTAGTGCCTAGACAAGCTGAGGCTCAATCGCCACGGTAAACCAGTGGGAACGAGCAACAGGGGAAAACACGAACTAAATAAATGGGGATCTCCAAGGATTAGAGAAGTACCCCGACCAAGACAACCATGTCAAGGTCAACGAGAAACTACTTAGAAGGATCGAGTATCCCAAACATAGATCAATATGATCAAGGGAAGAGTCAACAAGACAATTAAATACAAGCGGAAACCATACCGTGATCGGTATAGGTTTACCCAAAAATCACCAGTACCACGCACTTGCCACGGCAAGTGCAGTAAGGGCAGGAACATGTAGAGGAACACTAACACACCACAAGTACATAGTAATGTACCGAGACCGCAAAGAAGCGACTACCGGACCACGTATCCTAAGAACAGGAAGAATGGAACCTTGGAAAGGCCTAACGGCCTGACCATTGTATTAAGGACATACCAGTCAGCAAGAAGCTAGACTTGGTCAAGACCTTAAACATGGCTATGCCATAAAGAACATCTTTTAACACCGAACCGTTACTTTCCAAACTCAAATTTTCTTTCAAAAGCCACAAACCCTTCTTTTAAACTTTGGATTTTTAAAACCAAACTAACAGATTTACGGCGAGTATCAAAGAATGATACAAGAGGAGTTGACAATAGAATACTTCACCTAGGCGTGTGACGAGCACTACAAGTGTACCCAAATACGGGATGTGGGACGACCGCACTCCAAAGGAGCTTGCGGGCCCGACAAATAGTTAGGTAAGTGGTAACGTGCCAACAAGGTGCCCCACGTATGTATACATGTAGCGCACGACACACGGGAAGTAGTCAACTCCGTTCTATGGACCATAAGTAAATTCAAAACAGGACGGTTGAATATCTCAAACGAGCAAAGGAAACTCAGATAAGCTTACAAGCTAAGGAGTCAAGAACTCACTCCAGGAGGACGTCTAAGATTTAAAAGTGCGAGAAGCACTAACAACTGAATAAAGACATTGGACATGTCTAGAATATATTGAAGTAGAGTGTGATAACTGGAAGGAGTACCCAGTCTAAACACTATAAGGCAAATGCCTAACACTAACACATCAGTGTCCAAAGGACGGGATGGAATTCCCAGGACAACTACCACAAACACACAGGGTGATCACATAAGGTACCGAGAAATATCATTCATCACCGAAGGGAATATCAAACCCGTTATAACATAAGGAAAAACACCAATGGTCTACCCTAAGAACGGGAGACGTTATAACCCTCAACGGATAACTCAGATCCAGAACCACAAGGTAGGATAACAACTGGACATACTCATAAATGTCAGCTAGATGCTACCGTATAATCAGTAATACCCAGGAGCAATCCATAAAGGGTATCAAGTCAACACAGTTGAACGAGATGTCATGGTAAGAACATCACCATCGGAACGAACATCCGGTTAGAACACCGAGGGGATCCCCACTTGACATGGGATACCCCAAAGTAAGAAATGGTATCGATCAATACCAAGATACAAAAAGGGTCTCCAATGAACGGAAGCGTGATGCGACGATCTGTCATGGAACCCAGTATCACCTCCAAATCCAGTGATAGCTTACGGAGACATAATCACTTGGGAATACCCTATGATGAGCAGTGCTCTAGGTGATATGGCTAGTATGCCATGAAACTGTTACAATACACAATTCGATGGTTGCAGAACCCATTGTGAACCATATGGAAACTGGTCAAGGACTACGCCAATAAAAGGTTAATGACCAACGAGCAAGGATACCCCTCATAAACGTGAGACTGCGAGAGCGGTGAACCCATGAATTCTAAATAAGGGGATACGATCAATAAATATTTGATAGTACACCCCGTACAGAACTACTAATTTAGTGAAGCTTGAGCATGCAATTACTGCCAAGCGATGTCATATAAGCTCAAATAGCAGTTGTTGACAACCAAGGAGTAATTGGTTCAGAATGAACACGATATGTGGGAATGTAAGGTATAAGTAAATAACGCTCAAGGAGCTCAGACGTATAGACACCGGACCATGATATAAACAGTGGAAATGCATGAGCTGAAGCTAGCAACAGTGGATGCCATGTAAACCAATACTGTAGAATCAGTAAGAACATGGTGCGCAACAGGCGACCAAAGTGTGGGAATAATCACCCAATACAATGAAGTTGTTAAAAACAAGATAGTAGACAGACCGAGCAACAAGCCAGGAGTCTGCACCGAATGATGAAGCACCACCTGAAGGAGTAACAATCATTCTTATTGCGATCTCATAAGAGAGTTACTGCCAAGAGTTTACGCCTCTGCACTCTGTAGGAGTGAGTGTGTTGGTATTGCACTTGTGCAGTTAATGATCTAGTGGGATAGCTAGGAATATGGAAATGTAAGTAGTGGTAAATTCTTCCTTTCACCAATGAACATGGCATAAGCCAGCTAAGCAAAAGCTTAGAAACAAACCGTGCGGCCTAAGGCCAAAGAAGCACGAAGAGTGTGAAACACCAACTATCACAAGATGGGAATTCCATTGGAATAGAGGTGAAAGGAGACTTAAGAAAGTCACAAGGACCGATGCATAAAAAAATGCAAGGTCGCACAAGTAAAGAACACTTGTACTGAACCAGAGAAACTGGCATAATTTAGAATTCACTGATAACAGAGGAAGCACTACAACTAAGTAGTGGCTTAACCTCACCCGACAATAAGTCGGAGGACCAAGTGAATGATCACTATAATTCACAACAGTATGCATATAAATTCCCAAAGAGTTGGTTATGAATCTAAAACTCATTGAGTTTGTGCACGGTAAAAGAACACCAAGCCTGGTCAATGAACCTTATTCCCACAATAAGAGGGATAAAAAGGTGAGGTGCAACACGATAAGGATAACAAGAAGGGTGAATAACCCAAGTTATCAGGGTCGCGCAGCAGAAGCTAGTGGGTACAGAATTCTTAGTGAAAGACACCTAGTGAATAAAAGGTTAATCATCAATGTCTGAAAGCCATTTAGGCTAGAACCGAACCCGGTTAAGAGTTGAATAACTCTAATGAAAATTCTTGATGCAGGGACTAACCAGTAATACGGTTAAGACCCATTGATCAAGGAACATTGTATAATAGACCGCATGGAAGCTGAACCACTCCATGACGGCTGAATGCCTTCGACCAATGTTCAACATTGACACATGGTAGATTACGTGGGCGTAATCCCTTTTAAGGGGGGTAGAGTGAAAACCGTGAAATGTATGTTTTACGTGATAGGTGCGTAAACTACAATGCGCATGGCACAAGAGAATTTGTTTTGAAGGTTGATACTTATATTACATAAACATTTGTATTCACTCATCGTGTAATTGTAGTTATTTGAGAAGTAAGTATAGGAAAAAGGAGTAGAGAAACTCCAGGGGAATGAGAACCCGATTGGTAATAGTATGTGGAATGAGTATGTATGGGAGACTTGAGGAGTACAAATCGGTATGAAGCCGATGTATTTTATGAGTATAAATTTAGTATAGCAAATTAATGGAATATTATACCCATGAATTTCCTAAGTATAGTAGTTGGAGAAGATGTAGTAATAATTGATGAGATGATTAGTAAGTAAGTAAGTGAATTATATAAATCGGAAAATGTATATGAGTGATTATGAGTAGCAAGATTGAAAAGATAGAAAACGAAATAATGTTTGACGAGCTGTCTGTTTGGAATGGAGGTGGGAGGTGGAACTTGATTTGCTAGCGATCAAGGGAAACCGAACACAAATTGGGGTGGAAGGATAATTCAACCCCAATGCTGATCACATTGGGGTTGAAGGACTCTGGAAGCTTCTTAAGTGGTCACAGTAATAACACCAGTAATAGGTATGATCATCATAAATGGAATTTGGGAGATGTATGCAAATTTTCAAAATGAATTTCCAAAACTAATTTAGTACAATGTTTTTTTTCAAACATGAGAATGAGGATCGGTTTTGAAACCGCTTCCACGGGCGCTAGTGAATCTCCCATGCCTAGGCATGGGTATCCGGTCGAAACCATAGGAGGTGAAGCTAGTTTTGAGTCAGTGGAAGTGTTGATTAGTTTTGAAACCACTACACCGTTCGTGCGGTGACAGTGTGTAACGACCCCAAAACCACCCTAGGAGTTAGGGATGTTACACGCCGCGTATCTATTACCTAATAACGTAAGGCTCTAACATACGAAACCCAAAGCTGAAACAAAGTACACTTTTATTAACTGAGAACAGATTACATGGTCTATCTGACATTACATACAGAAGTCAAACTACATTACATAACATAATCAAATTACAAAAGGGCCTTAAGCCACAACTACAATTACAAAGTGAAAGACTAAGCAGAAAACAGAGCGGAGTCTTCAAAGGAAACTTAAACTTGCAAATCAGACGGAAGTAGGGGTGAGCCAAACTATAGCTCAGCAGGTGATAAACTTCATCAGCTGAGCATGCTCAAAACATATACTGAACATAATCGTACTAATACATAAGCTTAGCAAATCAGACTGGAAGCGTAACAGAAATCAGATAGAGAATGAAGCTTTCTCAAATCAGAGGAGTGACAGGTCAGAACCGAAACAGAAGTTGGTCAAATCAGAGTAGAGAAGCAGAAACTGAGTAAACTGAACAGAAGCCTCAAATCAGAACAAAGCAAACCACAAACTCAGAAGTTCATAACAGGAGCTCAATCAAAACAGAGGTGGGACACTAGACACCAGCTGACACATCAGAAGGACTCATATAATGTCCTATGGATCCGAAGATCCCACAACAGAAGCCGTAGAGACAGCTATGGACCCGTCGGTCACTAAAAATCCAAAGGACCCTGAGAGATATAATAGAAGGGAACCCAAGGGAAAAACAGAAGGAATTCCTGCGCAGCATGCTACGGGACAGCCAGACCCGACTATCCAAGGCTCAGAAGCTAAACATCTAGGTCCCAAAACAGAAGCTTTACAAACGAAGCAGAAGCCTTTAACAGAACAGAGCAGAGGGACAAAGCACATCAAACGGATCATAATCCCTTATCAAAACAAAATTCATACACTGACTAGCAAATACGAAAACCAAACAGAAGCGTAGAAGCTCAAACACTCTTTTAGAGCAAATCAGAGTTCAAAGGATTATCTAAGATTTTCAAATCAAAGTACACATATACATGTGCCAAAACATATAAGAACAGATAGTACTCGAGAAAAGGAATCCAACGCCGCAAACGACACTCAAAACGGAGCTAAAACGAAGAAGTTATGCCAAAAACAGAGGCATGTTCGAACTTGCGTCCGACCTTGCAAGTTCGGACAGATGCCGAGAACGAACCAACGCGGAAAATCACAGTGTCCGAACTTCGATGTTCGGACCGAAGTTCGGACACAATCTTCGGAAAAGTTACGAGGGAAGTCCGAACTTCGAAACTCGGAATTTTCACAAAACAAGGGTGTCCAAACTTCGATGTTCGGACCGAAGTTCGGACACGCCCAAAACTCGAAAAATCCAGAAGTTCAAAACATGCTGTCCGAACTTCGAAGTTAGGACAGAAGTTCGGACAGCACGAAAACAGCAGAACAGAAGCCTCGAACAGAACAGAAACATTACCAAAACTTCACAAATCTATACCAAAGTATTACCCACACCAAATCAGACATAAACACAGAGAAACCATGGGGTTTCAGCCACTCAAAAACGCAATTACAATGCATTAAAACTCACGCACAAATCCATGAACAATTTAAAAACCCAAATCAGCGGCACTCAGAATTCACAAAACAGAGGAAAATTTACAGATGTAAATTCACCATTGTCAAACCAATACTTACATAACCAAAATATAAGAATCAAAATACTACCCACGGGGTTTTAACACATTAAAATGCAAATCAGAAATCACCCAAAACACCACAAATCAGAGATTCAAATAAACATATACGGAAACATTGCTCGAAACCCTTGTGGGTGAACACACACAACCGAATCCATCTACCACCTACCTCACATCCGACGCAAACCCATCTCTGCGGACCCTAACCAACAGACTCCTCGAATCTCCACTTGCAACAACGAACCCTTAGACCGAACAATTCCAGAATTCTAGAGTTAGAATCAGAAAAGAAAGAAGGGAAACCTTAATGGAGAATAGAACCGGAACTTACAAACCAAACCTGACAGACGATTGATATACGAACGGAATTCCACAAGCAGATCTCTAGCAATCAGTAATTGAGAGGAAATTGAAGAAGAGAAAGAGGAGCAAAGGGAGAAGAACTTGAACGCGTAGAGGATGACCAGAGAACTGTCAATGAGAGAGTGGAGAAATTATTTGATCGTGAATTAGGATGAGAGAGAAGAGGGAAATAAAATAGTTTAATAACCCACTCTCTTAAGAAAATAATAAATAACAAAAGGAAGAAGACAAATGTAACCCTCCTTCCTCAAGCTGACATATTAACATTAAAAGAATGTTATAGCCTATTAATATAACATCAGAATCAATACAACTCCCTTTGCGAATCAGAAAGAAAATAATAAAAAAAAAAAAAATCTGGGGCATAACACAGTGTGTGTTTTGTATTTTTCCAAAGACACTGGGGCAGCGTAGTCCCGAAGTAAGTATGAGTAAGTATGAGTAAGTATGAGAAAGTAAGTAAGTATGAGTAAGTGCCTCGGGATCTCTATATGTGCAAATGAATTTGATCTGAACCAAAGGACCGTAGAGCCAGAAAGTGTAAGTGCTCAAGTCATGATGGCCGTGAACCAGAAAGTGTAAGTGTTCAAACGTGACCGGTACCTGAGGGATCGCTTGACATGGGAGAGGATGGTACCTCATTTATCTGCGGACGGACCCCATGAAGAGCTTATAACGGATATTTTTGATTGCTATGCATGCAGTGACATGCTGTTTGGATGAGTAGTATGCATCATGTCATACATTTGGAGTTTGACAAGTTATATGTAGAGGTCATAACCTTAGCGTAGAGTATTATACAAGTAACAATATTAGATTCACCAACTTTGAGGGCAAAGTTCTTTAAGGGGGGTAGATTGAAATACCCGAACTAAATATGGTGATTAATTATTTTAGTATGATATTTAAGGGCCTAATAGTGCCTAAGTAATTTTGGTAAGGAAAATAAATCCAAAGATAAAGAAACGCTTTAAAAAGCGTAAAATGCTAATAAGCGTTAAATAACCATAGGAGGTATGAGACCTTGGTTAGCGTATTATATGGATTTAAGGCTTAATAAGACCTAAATAATATATGGGAACAACTTCCGAAGAAAACGGATCCATAGAATGGATTAAAACCACAAACGAACCTTAAAGCGCATTTTTCGAGGAAACCAAGAAAACGCGACTTTAAGCGGGTCAAATGGACTCGTATCAATTTTGGTCAACCAATAGTCATAATAAATATTATTGAAGGTCTAGAACCAATAAAAACAATTAAAGAGGAAATAGTAAAAACTGTAAAAACGGGAAATTATGGGGTGTAAACTATAATTGGAACAATCTAGTGTGTCCCATTTTGCAAATAAGAAAACAAAATCTGAATGTGAGTATGTGTGTGTGTGTCGGTTTCCCACACTCTCTCTCACACACTCCCTCACCACAACAAACAAACAAATAAAAGTAACACAAAAAGTAAAAAGCACTTTAATTCTTTTCCTCCCCATTTCTCTCATTTCTCTCGTACCCACTTCTCCTCTTGATTTCTTCTCCTTCCTCTAGAGCCAGCCATGGCGATTTCAACATCCCACACTGCACCATTTCTTCCTTAAGTTGACCACCCAAATCAACTCCAAATACTACAAAAAATATACCGTTGGAATCCCCTTGTCAAGGAGAACATTCTCCTCTGTTCAAAAATCGAAAATCTCCCATTCCATCTCCATGGGTATTCCTCATTCGAAGGTTTGAAACCACCATTGGAAGCCTCTCCTTCACCTTATTGGTTTGAGGTAAAAAGAAATCCAAAAATATCTCCTTTCTAGCTCCTAATTGCATTTTAAGAATTCCTAAAAATGTGAGCTTTTGTTCCTTGTTGTTCCAGCCATTTTGGCTTCTTCGGGGAGCTGGAAATGTTGTCTTCTTGCTAAGCAAGAATTCTATAGTGAGTGAAAGGTAAAGTCACTCTTAAACCCTAAAATATGCTCCTAAATCCTAAGGTAAATTTCTAGGGTTTAAGTGTTATATTAGATACTTATTAGTGTCTTGGATATGGGTTGTAGCATTGCCTAATTGGTGAACCGAGAATAAGGGGAAAGAAAAGAAGAAAGAAAGAAAGGAGAAGAGTTGGAAAGAAAAAATGGAAATGCAAGCTCAAGGTAAGAGCTTCTTCTTAATGCTATATTTTAGTGCATTTGAGTAATGGGAATGGGTAAAGCAATTTAAAGAACCCAAAACATTGTATTAGTATTGTAGTTTATAAGTTTGAGAATTTGTGACCTAAGTATTTGGATTGTAGGCCTTAGAGCCAAATAATGGTGTATGTGTATTAGTATTGTTGCTTGATGGAGTATTGATGTATTGGTGTGGATTGGAGTGCTGGTAGGACCCTTGTAAGGGTGTGGCTAGATTAGGAATGGATTTGATGGAAAAGTGTGTATGAGGTTAAGTAAGAAAAGTAGGTGAGCTATGACAAATTTTAGTAGGAATTGCATTAAGAATGACTTGGTGAATGGGAGAACCAAGATGTGTATTAGGATTTAGTAGAGATGGTTTATTAACTATGGAATGGTAGTTGTAGTATGAGAAATAAGAAGGTAAAAATCTGTAGCAAAGAGTATCAAAATGCATTGTAGAAACTATGAAGAATTGGTGTGCAAGATTTGGTAAAAAGAGAGTTGGACTTTGGTATAGGTATTGTAGTTGATTGGAAAGGAATTGGAATGGTAAGATGAAGTTGGGACAAGATGAAAAATGCAAAGAGGAGTGCAGGAAATGCACAAGTGTGCTAACTGTAACAGAGAGGGAGAAAAATCTGTAGAAATGGAGCAAGTATTGGGTAAGGTTTTGACTAAAGTGTTGAGGAGGTTTGGAACTGGATTAAGGCATGTTTTAGGGTGCTTAAGCATGTGGGAAACATGTGGAAAGGCTAAGAAATGATTAGAGGTGAATTAGGGGTTCAAAACTGGTCAAAAATTGTAAATTTTGGCAGTTCCAGGGTTGGTCCGGGTTTACAAACCGGTACACAAACCCGGACCATAGCAAAAACACACCAGAAGGACTTCCCAGGGGGTGGTCCGGGTCTGTATACCCGGACACATACCCGGACCATATGTAAAAAGGGCCAGAACTCGATTTCAGTGTCTGGTCTGTGTTTGTAGACCCGGACACAAACCCGGACCATGCTAATTTTGTACCAGAATGTGTTCTTAAGGTGGCTAATGATGGGGAAGTGAATGGTATTGGTTTTAGGAGTTGTTAAGGCCTTGTTTGGTGATATTTAAAGGCTCTAAGAAATGTAAGCAAGTTTGAGAAGTCATTAAGAAAGTTGTAGGTTTAAGTACATTAAGTTAAACTGAAATAACGGGACAATGGGGTAAGTACGGGAGTAGTAGTTATTGATGTACCGTATGAGCATAGCATTAATAAGAATGTTTGAAACATTACCAGTGGAACGAATGCGAACCAAGGAACAAGGGAACACATGGTAAAGCTAACTCCGGTGAAAGGTATGATTTTCTCATGCCTCGTATGCTAACCGAGTTACGTTAATTTGTGTGCTGTATGCCGGCTAATCAAGACTAAAGCATGAAAACAGTTTATTGCCTTTCATTATATGTCTTGCTGTATGTTGTATGAGCTAACCCTTCTTGATTGATTGTGTGGCTTCACTTAGTGCGTAGACCGACTCATAGATGAGTCTTGATGTTTAGTGACTCGTAGTACCAGTTATGTTGTGAACTAACGGAAACGTAGAAACGCACTAAACTAACAAACCAACAAACGATAACGCAAACCAATGAACTCATTAGAATGTGAGAGAGTGCACGGGAGTAGTAACCTCCCGATGACGGTAGGAGAACCGAAATGAACAATCCACAAACAATGAGTAGTGGAAGTAAATAAGTAAACCCTATTAGAGGAATTCAGGTTGGTGCAAGTCATGAACCATGAGGGTAGTAAAGAATGATGAGGGATCTTCAAAGCCCTTAGCAAATTAGTCGACCCACTATGAGAGGACCCGACTGATGTGAGTAATGTCCTGAGCATGAGAGTATTCGATACGTTGGGGGAACCCTTAAATCTGAGAATACTAGACAGTGGCAATTCCTTAAGCTAGTGGAGGTTATCGAGAGAGATACTTCTAAGCTAATCCATGAGATTGTAAGATACTCCAAGAGAGGAGTGTTGGGAATTTGATTAGTCCGGTAAAAATGGACACTTGTATATTTGAGGAGCTAAGTGTATAGCCTTTGAATTGTAGGCCCAGTGGCGAGACTTGTGTATGACTCCGCCCAGAGACCAAAAGTAATGAGTATTGAGTATTGCGTATGTATGAGTAAAGTAATGAGTAATGAGTAATGAGTAAGTATGAATACGTAATGAGTAGCAAGCAATGAGTAAGTACGAGTATGGAGAAGAGTATGGGTATTGAGTATGCGAGAGTAAGTGATGAGTACTGAGTAAGAGTAAGTAATGGTAGCCGTGAGTACTGAGTTAAGCATGAGTGAAGTAATGAGCAAGATATTGAGCGTAGTGTGAGTAAACATTGAGTAAGTAATATTAAGCTTGGTGCAAGCCTTATGAACTCGTGGAAGGAGGAAGAGAGCATCCGACGAAACCGGATGAACGAATAACTAAATGAACGGTTGACTAACAAATTGTTTTCCTTGGTAGGTAACGATCCTTGTATAAGTAAGTAAGTATTGTTGATTGTATTGTATAGTAATAGTACGTATGTATGCATTTAAAATGAACTCCATGTATATCCGACCCAAAGTAGTCGACGTACCGCGGTTAGCACGCGGTATATGCGAATTTCATATTCAGCGTAAGCTGACCCCCTAGGGGGAATGTTTTTAGTGTGCAGGTACCCGAAGCGGACATGGCCAAGGTAAGAGACCGGTGGCTACACTTGGATAGTTAGAAGTAGAATGTAGAAGCGTACTAAGTGGCAGACCCCTTGTACTTAGAAAGTAAGTAGCTTGTGAGGAATGGGTGGTGGTTAGACTCTTAATGAGTATCTATGAAATTGAAAGAGGTGTTGTAATTGTATAAGGATTGTAGTAGACTCGGTATAGTATTGTATTGGTGTTGTAATTGAATTATGGTTGAGTATGCAAGGGAAAGTAATGTATTGTGTAGAGTATTCGGTATGTTCAATTCATCAGACCAATAGTATGTAGTAGTGTAGTCGGCCTTGTTAGTCACGTGGGTGACTAGCGGCATTGTACACCCGCTGTTGAGAATGTATTATCCGCTGTGAAGGTAAGTGTTTGTACAGTAATGATGGTATTAGCGGTAGGGGTGTTATAGTACGCTCGGTCTGACCATCTATCTGAGGATGGAACGCGGTACTCAACTTCAATTCTGTACCCAACGCTTCTCGTGTAGCTCTCCAGTACCTCGAAAGGAATCTGGTATCTCTATCTGACACTATGGTCTTTGGTATACCGTGGTGTCTCATGATCTCCCTCTCAAACAACTCAGCTAACTTAGTTATCTTCCAAGTATCCTTCATTGGTATAAATCGGGCTACTTGGGTAAGGCGATCCACCACAACCCTTATCATGTTCAGACCTCCCCTAGCAGGCGGGAGTCTGACCACGAAGTCCATGGAGATATCATGAAACTTCCACTTTGGAACTGGCATCGACTGTACCATTCTGCCTGGTCGTCGGTGTTCGAATTTCACCTTCTGGCATGTGAGGCACCTCAAGACGAACTCGGTAACATCTGCCTTCATCCCCGACCACCAGAAGTATCTCTTCATGTCTTTATACATCTTAGAGGCTCCCGGATGGATGGAAACTGAAGAACAGTGTGATTCTCTAAGTATACGGTCTTTCAGATCCGTGCTGCCTCGTGGTATGCATAACCGGCCCTTAAGTCTAATCTAATCATCATCACGAAGTCTGAAGTCATATTTCGGACTCTCAAAGGTACCCTCTATCATCTTCTGTCTGACTTCCCTCATATACTCATCTGTCCTTTGAGCCTCTCGCACCTCATTAACCAGGCTGGAGAAAGAAACTAGCGAATGGAGTGAGTGTGCTCGACGACTCAGGGCATCAGCTACAACATTGGCCTTCCCTTCTTTATATTGGAGGTCAATATCATAGTCCTTCAAAAATTCTAACCACTTCCTCTGTCAAAGATTCAACTCCTTCTAAGTGAATATATATTTCAAGCTCTTGTGATCGGTGTAGATCGTCACACTAACCCCGTACAAGTAGTGGCGCCATATCTTCAAAGCGAAGACTACAACTCCCAACTCCAAGTCATGAGTGGGGTAGTTCTCCTCATGTTTCTTCAGCTGGCGTGAGGCATATGCCACCACCTTGCCATGCTGCATGAGCACGCAACCTAGCCCTCTGCCGGATGCATCACAATATACCTTAAATCCCTCCGTACCGTCTGGAATTGTCAGAACCGGTGCAGTGGTCAGTGAGTCCTTCAAACTCTGAAATGAACTCTCACAATCAGCCGTCCACACGAACGGTGCATCTTTCTTCATCAGACTAGTCATCGTGTAACACCCCAACTACTAATATGCCATCCACAGTAATCAGTTCGCCAAACGCAAATTAATTCGCAACAGAAAATATGAACAACTACCGGGTGTTACCACCGTTAGTCACCCACGTGACTAACTGGCCTTCCAAACAATCCAAGTAACAGTCTGACCAGCTGATTACAATACCGTGATTCTTAAAATTAATTACAGAACCAAAAGCAAATCATCAAGTTCCAATGTAATGGACATGCACAACGGTCAGGTTCAAAAGTCCGTATACAAAATGGGTATGAACAAAATTCAAAAGTATACCCCCAATCCTAAGTCTACCCCGCCTACACTCGGTCAGGTCTTCATGCTCCGTCAAGTACCTGAAAAATGGGTGCCCTAACAGGCTCAACAAACTTTGCTGGTATGATAATGTGTAGCCCGCACGCCACCGGGCTACACCCAACTACTTGTCGTCTTAACATGCGATTCATTATTTAAATCATGCATATATAATAAGTGCAGTAGACACACAGCATGCCAACTCGAAATTAATCAACAATCAAACAAGCACATCTGCACAATGGAATCAAACACTTACGATAGAACGGGTATTCGTCTTTCCTTTAATCTTAACCGGGGTTGAACCGTCCAAATCTTTAATGACATTTTCTTTCTCAATTAGTACCATTCTCTCAGTAAAATTATTTAGGTGGAATCAATTTAACCTTGTAATCCACACAATGGGATTACATTCGTACTCCTGTAATATTTCTTATGTCAGTCTGTAATTTTAAGACTGTTACAATTTTTTTCCTTAGGCTGATGGCCCGTAACAAGTGGATATTATATTCTCAAGTCATTAACCCTTGCTGATGGTGGCGTAAATATATCTCACCCCCGTCCATGATCATGCGCCAAAGACGTGGAGCCAACTGCTTGACTCCGGGGCAGCGCAGTCCATAGCCACACTCCAACGAGGTTGGACCTGATGCAGGTACCACCCTCACAATCCAAATAACACGCGTGCCCGGTCTACCCGGTTCCTCTCGTTTCCCAATGTCAGTTGTATGGAAATTCTCATAGTCGTTCCCTTATTACTTCCAAACATCGCTCTGATGTTTTACGATTAACGAGGAGGTTGGTATTTAGTCCTCGTACTCATATAGATTATCCACTTAAATCTCCTAGGATTTCCGTTCATGTTCCAATTCATTCTCTCGAGTGCTAGTCTACTTTACAGTGTAGTTAGCGGCGCAACATTTATACAGTCGGGCTATCGTCACGCAATCACGAACAACTATCAATAATCCAATTACATGCTTAATCTTGAGGTCGTTTTTCACACAACAACTAGCACACAAGCCGAGTATGACTCGGTAGCAAGCAGGCTACAAGAAACCATACCTTTGCCTAATTGTCGTCCAACTTAACGCGCTTAGCTCTACCGGCTATCCGAGGTGAATTCCGCCTATAATTATTAGCCGAATGTATTAATAAACCGTCCCGGTTATTATTTCGTTATCGTATGTATCTTTTTCATTCGCATGCGTTCACGCACCAAATTAAAATCCTATACTTATGTCATAATATACCCTTAGTCATACTCACTCATTTTTTCCTTATGTGCCAATAACATTTTCATATCATTCCTCACTATATATTATCCTCCTTATATTCCTTAGTATTATTATTTTATGTAATGTTATTTACTTGTCTTAGAAACTAGCCCCCCTTACTTAATTATTTCAATTTCCAAACTTGCATTATTTTAAATTATAGAACAGCCCTCACACTTAGTTCATTCTCGGTTTTTGCCCCTATCTTTACTATAATTACATTTTGGCCTCATAAACTTCCTAGATTTTACAATTGACCACTAATGACATTTATTTCACATTACTTAACTTTATTGTTAATTTTATTCTCTAATAATACCCATTGTTTTCGGTAATTCTCTACAGCACCAACACTTATTTTAATTCCCAAAATTTATAATATACGCTCCCACCTTGTACTGCATCACCATAAGGCCTATATTATGGTTTGTTCTCGGTTGTTAATCTTCCTCCAATTTCCTTACACACATATATATACATACGCATGCACAGTCTATGTTTATTCATGTATATTTTTTTTCCATTCTGTACGTTTCCCCAGCTCACTAATCTACCATCTACATAACTTTGTTCCCAGCTGGAATTTAAATTCCTAACCTGCAGTTTGGTAACCCCTGCTCTCGGACACATATATACATACAGTAGTAGCCGTTTTTTTTTCTTGTTAAAACACTCACAAGGTCACATAATACTTGTATAGCAGGCTTACCTATTTTACTAGTGCGCCAGGATTATTTCACCCATTACGTACCCCCCTTCAACACGTCTATATGCATACCCCAGTTTGTTTTTCGGACATAACATCCCCTAATCTGCTCCACGGTTTTTTTTCTTTTTCTTTACTTGTTACATTTCCTTGTTTTTTTTAAAAAAATCTCATAAATATGACATTTAAGCTACTAACCATTAGTAACCTAACCAAGCATTCCTCCCTAGTTTGTAATCATTTAAACATCATTTAAAAGTCATTTAAGGCTCAGATTTTCTTGGTTATACAGCAGCTAAAAAAAAGGAATTGAATCCTACTACACAAGATTAAGTTTAGCTCATATTTACCTTACAATATTTCCAAATCTGCTCCCAAGTACTCCCGGTCTTCTAGCTCTCGGACCCTCCTGATTTGGTGGAAGTCTAGTTAGTTTTTTTTGTTTTTGCTCCAGTTTAAGGTAAATGAGGGGTTTAAAACATTAATACATGATTTGCACAATTACCTCTCATTAAGTTTGTTTTTAAACTTGTTTTTCTTCCTTGTAATTTCCAACCAGCTGCTTCTGTTTGGAACTCCATTACAGCCATGATTAAGAGGAGGAGGGAACACATAGTTAGGACCTTTAAGTCACCCCAATATAATCTAGGTAGGCTTAAGATTTTAAGGTATTAATATATGCACCAAGTTTATGATTTACCTTGGAGTCTAAGGGTGACTATTTCCCCCTTGAGGGTCTCGGCTTTGGCCTGGAAATACAGCAAGAAGTAGTCACTTGGAGGTGCTGGAATGAGAGGTGTTCCAACGCATGGGGGAGTCTAGTTTAGAGAGCTTTACCTTGGGAAAAAAATTCAAGAAGGTTTCAGCCCTTGGAGCTTGGATGTGTTCAGGACTTTGCTCCATGAAAAGGTGAACAAGATGGAGTTAAAAAAAAGTGGTATGTCTCGGTTTTAACGGGACAAGAAAATGGTGAGAGTTAGAGTAAAAAATTTACCTTGATTAAGTCTCCTCCTATGGTGCTATTTTCAGTTTCCAGAAAGCTCCCTTGGGTGTAATTTTTTTCGGCCTCCACATGGGTACAAGACAATGTTACTGATTAATGGAGAAGGGTGAGATTAATACTACAATGGAAACTGTACAGAATTAGCAAGAGAAGTGGAGTGTAGGGGGAAAGAAACAACTTACTGTTCAGTTGTACAGAGGGAGGAGAATGGCTGGGTTGACCGGCAAGGAGAAAAGAAAATGTGAGGAAGAGAGCATGGTTATATGGAAATGTGTTTGTCAAGGTTGTCCTTGCAAGCTAGTTTTTTTTCCAACAGGTGTACCCCCTTCCTTTTCTCCTTTCTGGTTCCGATAGTAGTATGGTTTGGGTGTTTGGTTGGTTTCTCATGGCATTGTTTAATTTTTTCTAGATTCCTAGCCAAGTACAAGCTACTGATTACCTCTCCTTATTTACTCATCTTACTTCTTCCCTCCTTGTTATTTTTTCCTTCTCTGCTCTCGGTATAGCGTAGTAGTAACCGGCAGTCTTCTTTTCTTTCTTCTTTGACTTGCACATTTGTGTATTGTTAACAGGTACATAGTACTATTATGGCTCCTCTTTATTTTCTTTCTCTATTGTCCCCGGTAGATACAGCAGCCAATGGACTTGATTTTATTTTCTTGTCTTGTCTCCTAGCATATAATAGTATAAGTACTTGGCAAGTACAACTCCCACTAATTTACTCATTTCACTCACCTTATTCCTTCCTCCTTTCCTCTTGTTCCTCTCGGTAAAACAACAGGCTGGAGCTTCTATTTTGCTTCTCTTTTACTCTAGTGTGTGATAGTAGGTGTACTTGGTAAGTACAAAAGTAATCTAGTCTTCATTTTCTTGCTTTTGGTATTACCGAATGGGTATGGAAAATCAGCCTTTTTTTTTGTTTACTTTAGTCTCCAACAAGTACAATCCTCCTTTAATTACTCCTCCATGGTACAACTCTTTTTTTTGTTACTTTCGGATGGCTTATTGCACCAGCCCTCACTTCTCTCTTTTTTTTGTTTCTTTTACATCCTTACACTATGTAAGTCATAGCATGTATTTGTTTATTCTACTACAAGTACAACTCTCCTTATTTTCTTCCATAATTTCCTCCCTCCCAAGGCTTCCTTTTTATTGTTTGGTACAAGCTTACGGTGACAATTGATGGGGGAAACCGAACAGCACTTTTCGTTTCTTGTTGTTTTGTGTCATTGTGCATTATATGACATGTATTAATTTATTCTACCACAAGTACAATCTTCCTTATTTCCTTCCATGTTTTACTCATCTCACAAGTCTTCTTTTATTGTTTGCCACAATGTCATACGGTAGCATTTGGTGGAAACCGAACAGCACCTTTTTTGTGTTGTTGTTTTGTGCTTTTATGTAATATATTACATGTACTCTTGTGTGTTTAGGTATTATTTATTTATTGTCTTACTTTAGTATTTATAACATGTCATGACTTGGATTTATTTCATGTGTTGTAATATACATATAAATACTTTAGTGTATATTATTATTCTCCTTGTTTTAAATCCATTAGTTGATAATAAATTAATAATCCACCCTTATTTACATTCTCGTTTAATTTAATCTATTTCTTAATTACGGTGATCGAGGTTTGGGTATTTCAATCTACCCCCCTAAAAAGAACTTCGTCCCGAAGTTTACTCTCTAACGGTGATGTTCTTAGGATCAAGTCCTGCTAAGTGCTATATCTATCATTCTGATCATCGTACTGTAGATCGATGATCAATAATCTCAATTGGTGCATAACCTCGCCAAGTATCTTCACGAGATACATCCAATAATCATAAAATGTCAATACAATGTACCATATAAGCACACATCAACATACACATCAACCATGCAACAACGCAATACACTACAATCGCCATAGCGATGACAAAACCAAAAAGGCTCTACCCCCCCAAAATAGGGGTACGCCCATGTACCATACTCTAGACAATCTAGTCAGTAAATAACGAAGGGTATTTTGCTCACATCTCATCCTCCAACTCCCACGTAGCTTCCTCTATTTCGTGGTTAGACCAGAGGACCTTCACAAGTCTCACCGACTTGTTACGAGTGTCTCTAGTCTTCGAGTCAAGTATCCTCTGAGGCGTCTCGATATACCACATGGTCGGCTCTAATGCTAGCCTCTCGGGCTGCAGAACATGGGAAGGATGGGGCATGTATTCTTGAGCTGGGATACGTGGAAAAAATTATGCACTCGGCCCAAATCAGCTGGTAGATCTAACCTGTACGCAACCGGGCCCACACGCTCCGTGATCGCGCATACGGTCGGAACTCGGGCAGCTTGCCCTTCTGTCCGAATCAGAACACGCGCTTCATAGGCAATACACGTAAGAATACCTGGTCGCCAACTGCGAACTCCAGGTCCCGTCGTCTCTGATCGGCGTAGGATTTATGTCGGTCCTGGGCAGCCTTCATATTCTTCCGTATCTGCTGCACCTCTGCCTGTACCTGCTCCAGGTACTCAGGTCCTATGATGACGGACTCGCTTGTCTCATCCTAACAAAGCGGTGTGCGGCAGGGTCTGCCATATAAGGCCTGGAAAGGAGACATCTCAATCGAGGCGTGGTAGCTATTATTGTACGAGAACTCGATAAGATGTAGCCTATCTATCCAGCTGCCCTGGAAGTCCAAAGCACACGCCCTCAGCATATCCTCAAGCGTCTGTATAGTTCTCTCTGACTGCCCGTGTCTTCGGGTGGAAAGCCGTGCTGAGCTTCAGCTCTGTGCCTAGCGCCTCTCGAGTCGCGCGCCAATACCTCGATAAAAATCTGGTATCTCTATCAGAAACGATCGTCCTCGACACACCATGAGCCTCACTATCTCTCTGTCGAACAACTCAGCCAGCTTTGGTACCTTCCAGGTGTCCTTCATCGGAATGAATCTGGCCACCTTGGTAAGGCGATCAACAACTACCCAAATCGTGTTCAGACCTCCCTTAGTAGGCGGGAGTCCAACCACGAAGTCCATGGAGATGTCATAGAATTTCCACTCCGGAATCGGCATCGACTGCACCATACCTCCAGGTCTCCGGTGCTCGAACTTCACCTTCTGACAGGTGAGACATCTGATCACGAAGTCGGTCACGTCTCTCTTCATCCCACTCCACCAGAAATGACGCTTCAGGTCCTTATACATCTTATAAGGCCCGGGATGAATCGACAAGGAAGAACTATGTGCCTGCTGTAATATGCGCTCTCTCAGCTCTACACTGCTCCGCGGAATACTTAGTCTGCCATTTAGCCGAATCGGACCGTCCTCATGTAATCGGAAATCATACTTCCCTTTCTCAAACGTGTCGTCTATCAGCTTCTGGCGAATATCTCTCAGATATGGGTCACTCTCCTGCACACTTCACACCTCATCTGTCAAACTCGTACCCGTAACCATGGCATGCAACGAATGTGCTCGGCGGCTCAAGCATCTGCTACGACATTAGCCTTACCTTCTTTGTACTGAAGGTTAATGTCGTAGTCCTTTAGGAATTCTACCCATCTCCTCTGTCGCATATTCAACTCCTTCTGAGTGAATATGTACTTCAAACTCTTGTGGTCAGAAAAGATAGTGACTCGTACCCCGTATAAGTAATGGCGCCAAATCTTTAAGGCAAATACAAACGCACCCAGCTCCAAGTCATGTGTGGGATAATTCTCTTCGTGCTTCTTCAGCTGACGGGAGGCGTAGGCGACCACCTTCCGTGCTGCATAAGCACACATCCCAATCCCATACCCGAAGCATCACAATAGACTTCGTATCCTCTGTGCCCTCTGGAATAGTCAATATCAGTGCTGAATTAGTGCGTCCTTCAAGGTCTGAAAAGAAGTCTCACAATCAGCAGTCCATATGAAAGGTGCTTCCTTCTTCATCAGGTTAGTCATCGGCTTCGCCACTCTAGAGAAATCTTTGACAAACCGTCTGTAATAACCGGCTAAACCGAGAAAACTCCGTATATCTGTCACTGTCTTGGGTCTAGGCCATGAACGGACAGCCTCTATCTTCGCCGGGTCCACAGAAATCCCCTCCTCTGAAATAACATGTCCAAGAAACGATACCCGATCGAGCCAGAACTCGCACTTGGAGAACTTAGCATAAAGCTGGTTCTCCCTCAAAATCTCTAATACCCGTCTAAGATGGATCTCGTGCTCGTCCCTCAATCTGGAGTATATCAGAATGTCATCTATAAATACCACAACCGACTAGTCCAGCTGCTCCCTGAACAAGCGGTTCAACAGATCCATAAACTTCGCCGGCGCATTCGACAGACCGAATGGCATCACCGTGAACTCATAGTGGCCATATCTGGTTCGGAATGCCGTCTTCTCAATGTCCCTCTCACTAATGGCGATCTGATGGTACCCCGATCTCAAGTCAATCTTGGAAAACACTGTCGCTCCCCTCAACTGGTCAAACAAGTCGTCTATCCGGGGTAGTGGATATTTATTCTTCACCGTGACTGCATTTAGTTCTCTGTAATCAATGCATAGTCTGAGGCTACCGTCTTTCTTCTTTACAAACAGCACTAGGGCTCCCCACGGTGAAACACTAGGGCGGATGAAGCCCTTGTCTAGTAACTCCCTCAACTGCTCCTTCAATTCAGTCATCTCGGCGGGTGCCATACGGTAAGGAGCCTTTGCTATGGGTCCGGTCCCTGGTAGAAGGTCGATAGTGAACTCCACCTCTCGTGCAGGTGGCAAGCCCAAGAGCTCCTTAGGAAAGAGGTCGGGAAACTCCGATACTACGGGCACATCAGGGCTGCAATCCGGATCCCGCTCCAAGTCTTGCACATAGCAGAGGTACACCTCCTGCTGCCTCCTAATCTCTTTCAGCATAGACATGGCGGATATAATCTTCGTCGATGGCTCTCGAGGTCTCTGCGGTATGACACGGTAACTCCGGAGGGACTCCTGAGTAGTAGTCGGTGCTCAGCGCAAAGGATACGGCCCTTGTGTCTCTCCAACCAGTTCATCCCGACAATCGCATTGAATCCCAAACCCTCGAACTCGATCAAGTCAATGGGGAATTCTTCCTTCCCAATCTGAATGGTGGCCCCGCGGTAACAATGTGTACATCGGATCCTCTCCTTTGAGGGTAGTGTAACTATGAAGTTTGGGAGCTCTTCAGCCTCTATCCCCAACTTTGTCGCAAGTGATGGTGAGATGAAAGTGTGGGATGCTCCAAAGTCGAACAGTACTGATATCGTGACTCCATTAATGGGGAAAGTACCTATGATCAAAGGTTTGCAAGTTAGTTCCTTTGCCTCGTAGTTGCTTGTCAAAGGTTAATGGGATTATACCTGTGAGGACAGTGCCGCTTCCGCCGGCCTGTGCCTCTGTAACAATATTAAGTGTACCCTCGGTGCCGGGTTCGCCACCTGATTCACAAACTTAGTAAGTATTGATGTTGACACGAGTGCAGAATAAGCAACCAATATTTTCATTAAATCACCGTTTACAATATAAGCTTGTTACAAGATTCTTTGAGAAGTTACATGGCTAATATTTTCTAAAGGTTAAGTTCAGGCGCCCTTGTTTCATATGGGTAGCGTTTACTATGGCTCCTGGTGCCGTATTTAATTTGACCCTCTTTATGCCGTGGTAGAGTAGTCTCGACTTCCCGCCCATAATCAAAACATCTCCTGACCTGAGGATTATTTTCTTGGCGAGGTCCTATCTCTTTTGCTCGCCGTAAAGAAACTCGGCGTCGTCTCCAATGGATAGGGACACCACTGGTATCCCTGAGCTAGTGATTCGGGTGTCTCATCCTTGTCTTGGTGGAGACCAAGACGTCCTCCTTCTTCGTAAAAGTTGATGATGCACAAGTCAGCTTCAAGGTTCGGAATTGGATTTGTTTCTAACTGTTGCGCATTGCTTACCGCTCACCTAACAATCGGGTAGAACTCTGCAGGTATTTTCGGTGTCGGTGCTCCATCATTCGGTCTCGTCTCTTGGTAGTTCTTGGTGTAGGGGTTCCAGTTCTTTCCTAGGCACATCATCTTCAACCTCATTCGGGATCCTCCGGGATACTCTCGTGTATAGAATCCTCCGGGTCCTACTCCTAGTCTGCTACAACGTTTGATAATGGCTATTTGCATCTCTGGTGTCAAGAAGCTCTTGAGTAGTACCATACCGGGCCGTATAATTCGGCACTGCTCCATTGGGTAGTAATGAGGCTTGTTGGTGATTTCTTCTAGGGTGGGCGGTGTGGGAATAGGGAAGCATATATCAAAGTTGCCTAGGGTGGTAGAAGGCGCTATTTTGTAAGCATTACTCTATCTATTATATGCACGGATCAAACAAATAATTCATCCAAGGTTTCAAGCATGCTTCCAAGGATTAATGGTGTAAATGTTACCTAGTCTAGATGATGGACCGGTCTCCTCTGTGCGGTCAACAATATTCAGCACAGGCTGTCCTGACGCTGCTCCCTTCTGTGGGCCTCTGAAGCTCTGGCCAGCAGCGGGCTGGGGTGGTCGGGGTGGTACGGGGACCACCGGGTCTAGCTCCCTGGTCGGCCTGGGCCTTCCCCTTGCCTTTGTAGCTCTTGCTCTTAGGGTTATCGAAACATTCAAAGGATCGGTGGCCAAACTTCTTGCAGTAGTAACACTGCACCTGGTTCCCCTTACAGTCCACGCCTGGGTGATTCTTCTGGCACTGCCGGCAATAGAAGTAGCGGGTAGATCCCTTGCCCTGACCCGAACTCTGCCCCGTACCTAGTTCATGGGGAGTGGTTAGTTGTGGTGTGTCCAAAGTAGTATGCAAGTATGATTCCATAATAAGCCCATTTAATATGTTCAAGTGAGGTTTCTTACCCCTAGGTGGATAGGACCGTAGTGGCTTGGCCGCCTCAGCATGATAAGTAAGCTGCAAGGCCTCGGTCGGCTTCCTCTCCTGGGCCTAGGGGCGCTTCTGGTTCTTATAGGAATGTCTACTCTTCTTGAAGTGCCCTCTCGGCCCCTGGTCCTCATTGCTCTTGGTGGTAGCCTTCCGCTTCAGTGCCTGCTCCTCGTCCCTTAACTGGACGGTAATCTCAACCCGAGCGGCGGCATGGTAACACTCCTGCATATTCACATCATTAGTAACTCAACTTCAGCCATCATTAACAAACATACAACCAAGTTAATTATTTTTACCTCAAGGGTCATGTAGACGGTCGGCCCCATGCCGTACCGCAGGCGGTGGTTCAGCCCACCGTAGAACCGATTCACTAGAATTTGATCTGAGTACCCCAATCCGGGTAGGAGTCGAAGGAGAGCTGTAAATGCCGCGTAATACTCATCTACAGTCATCTTCTTTGTCTGCTTCAAGGCGTCCAGCTCCAACGTCTTCTTCGTCCTAACATGGGATGGGTAATACTTCGCCCTCAGTAACGTCTTAAACGCTCCCCATCCGAAATCTGGGTCGGCCAGATGTTCTCCCTTCACTAAGTTCCACCAATCCCTCGCCGCATCCTTCAGATAAAAAGCGGCTAGTCTGACCTTCGCTCCAGCAGGAGGATCTAAGGTCTCGAACGCAATCTCCATCTCCAGGATGTACGCCTCGAGATGTGCAGGGTCAGCCTCCCCTCTGAATGGTGTAGGTCTCAAATCTGCTAAGCTCTTAACCCAATTCTGTGGGTGAGGAGGCGGTGGAGGTGCCTGCTGCTGCTGCTGCGGTCCTCCTCCCGCTGCCACTCCGGCCTGCGCTAACGCCTGGGCAGCTATGGTGGCTATGTCTTGTAGTCGTATAGGCTCCTCTGTCTCCTGGCCTCGTCCTCCGCCTCGGCCTCTACTTCGTCCGGACATCTGCATTTTGTCATTCACTATCAGGTTCCCGTACTGTCAAGATTGTCAGCAGCTAGTATTTAACACTTTCCAGTGGTTCAAATATGCCTAACTACTCACGCCATTTAACGTGTGCCTCACCACTATCACTCAACCCTTAAACCCAAAGTTCGGAATCCTTATTTCGGTATTGTTCAGCCATCAGAGCGTTACTACGCTCTGATACCACTTTTTGTAACACCCCAACTACTAATATGCCATCCACAGTAATCAGTTCGCCAAACGTAAATTAATTCGCAACATAAAATATGAACAACTACCGGGTGTTACCACAGTTAGTCACCCACGTGACTAACTGGCCTTCCAAACGATACCGTGATTCCAATGTAATGGACATGCACAACGATCAGGTTCAAAAGTCCGTATACAAAATGGGTATGAACAAAATTCAAAAGTATACCCGCCTACACTCGGTCGGGTCTTCATGCTCCGTCAAGTACCTGAAAAATGGGTGCCCTAACGGGCTCAGCAAACTTTGCTGGTATGATAACGTGTAGCCCGCAAGCCACCGGGCTACACCCAACTACTTATCGTCTTAACATGCGGTTCATTATTTAAATCATGCATATATAATAAGTGCAGTAAACACACAGCATGCCAACTCATAATTAATCAACAATCAAACAAGCACATCTGCACAATGGAATCGAACACTTACGATAGAACGGCTATTCGTCTTTCCTTTAATCTTAACCGGGGTTGAGCCGTCCAAATCTTCAATGACATTTTCTTTCTCAATTAGTACCATTCTCTCAGTAGAATTATTTAGGTGGAATCAATTTAACCTTGTAATCCACACAATGGGATTACATTCGTACTCCTGTAATATTTCTTATGTCAGTCTGTAATTTTAAGACTATTACAATTTTTTTCCTTAGGCTGATGGCCCGTAACAAGTGGATATTATATTCTCAAGTCATTAACCCTTGCCGATGGTGGCGTAAATATATCTCACCCCCGTCCATGATCATGCGCCAAAGACGTGGAGCCAACTGCTTGACTCCGGGGCAGCGCAGTCCATAGCCACACTCCAACGAGGTTGGACCTGATGCAGGTACCACCCTCACAATCCAAATAACACGCGTGCCCGGTCTACCCGGTTCCTCTCGTTTCCCAATGTAAGTTGTATGGAAATTCTCGTAGTCGTTCCCTTGTTACTTCCAAACATCGCTCTGATGTTTTACGATTAACGAGGAGGTTGGTATTTAGTCCTCGTACTCACATAGATTATCCACTTAAATCTCCTAGGATTTCCGTTCATGTTCCAATTCATTCTCTCGAGTGCTAGTCTACTTTACAGTGTAGTTAGCGGCGCAACATTTATACAGTCGGGCTATCGTCACGCAATCACGAACAACAATATCAATAATCCAATTACATGCTTAATCTTGAGGTCGTTTTTCACATAACAACTAGCACACAAGCCGAGTATGACTCGGTAGCAAGCAGGCTACAAGAAACCATACCTTTGCCTAATTGTCGTCCAACTTAACGCGCTTAGCTCTACCGGCTATCCGAGGTGAATTCCGCCTATAATTATTAACCGAATGTATTAATAAACCGTCCCGGTTATTATTTCGTTATCGTATGTATCTTTTTCATTCGCATGCGTTCACGCAGCAAATTAAAATCCTATACTTATGTCATAATATACCCTTAGTCATACTCACTCATTTTTTCTTATGTGCCAATAACATTTTCATATCATTCCTCACCATATATTATCCTCCTTATATTCCTTAGTATTATTATTTTATGTAATGTTATTTAATTGTCTTAGAAACTAGCCCCCCTTACTTAATTATTTCAATTTCCAAACTTGCATTATTTTAATTTATAGAGCAGCCCTCACACTTAGTTCATTCTCGGTTTTTGCCCCTATCTTTACTATAATTACATTTTGGCCTCATAAACTTCCTAGATTTTACAATTGACCACTAATGACATTTATTTCACATTCCTTAACTTTATTGTTAATTTTATTCTCTAATAATACCCATTGTTTTCGGTAATTCTCTACAGCCCCAAAGCTTATTTTAATTCCCAAAATTTATAATATACGCTCCCACCTTGTACTGCATCACCATAAGGCCAATATTATGGTTTGTTCTCGATTGTTAATCTTCCTCCAATTTCCCTACACACATATATATACATACGCATGCACAGTCTATGTTTATTCATGTATATTTTTAGTTCCCAGCTGGAATTTAAATTCCTAACCTGCAGTTTGGTAACCCCTGCTCTCGGACATATATACATACAGTAGTAGCCGTTTTTTTTTCTTGTTAAAACACTCACAAGGTCACATAATACTTGTATAGCAGGCTTACCTATTTTACTAGTGCGCCAGGATTATTTCACCCATTACGTACCCCCCTTCAACACGTCTATATGCATACCCCAGTTTGTTTTTCGGACATAACATCCCCTAATCTGCTCCACGGTTTTTTTCTTTTTCTTTACTTGTTACATTTCCTTGTTTTTTTTAAAAAAAATCTCATAAATATGTCATTTAAGATACTAACCATTAGTAACCTAACCAAGCATTCCTCCCTAGTTTGTAATCATTTAAACATCATTTAAAAGTCATTTAAGGCTCAGATTTTCTTGGTTATACAGCAGCTAAAAAAAAGGAATTGAATCCTACTACACAAGATTAAGTTTAGCTCATATTTACCTTACAATATTTCCAAATCTGCTCCCAAGTACTCCCGGTCTTCTAGCTCTCGGACCCTCCTGATTTGGTGGAAGTGTAGTTTGTTTTTTTTTTGTTTTTGCTCTAGTTTAAGGTAAATGAGGGGTTTAAAACATTAATACATGATTTGCAAACTTACCTCTCTTTAAGTTTGTTTTTAAACTTATTTTTCTTCCTTGTAATTTCCAACCAGCTGCTTCTGTTTTGCACTCCATTACAGCCATGATTAAGAGGAGGAGGAACACATAGTTAGGACCTTTAAGTCACCCCAATATAATCTAGGTAGGCTTAAGAGTTTAAGGTATCAATATATGCACCAAGTTTATGATTTACCTTGGAGTCTAAGGGTGACTATTTCCCCTTGAGGGTCTCGGTTTTGGCCTGGAAATACAGCAAGAAGTAGTCACTTGGAGGTGCTGGAATGAGAGGTGTTCCAACGCATAGGGGAGTCTAGTTTAGAGAGCTTTACCTTGGGAAAAAAATTCAAGAAGGTTTCAGCCCTTGGAGCTTGGATGTGTTCAGGACTTTGCTCCATTAAAAGGTGAACAAGATGGAGTTAAAAAAAAGTGGTATGTCTCGGTTTTAACGGGACAAGAAAATGGTGAGAGTTAGAGTCAAAAATTTACCTTGATTAAGTCTCCTCCTATGGTGCTATTTTCAGTTTCCAGAAAGCTCCCTTGGGTGTAATTTTTTTCGGCCTCCTCATGGGGTACAAGACAAGGTTACTGATTAATGGAGAAGGGTGAGATTGAGATTAAACTATAATGGAAACTGTACTGAATTAGCAAGAGAAGTGGAGTGTAGGGGGAAAGAAACAACTTACTGTTCAGTTGTACAGAGGGAGGAGAATGGCTGGGTTGACCGGCAAGGAAGAAAAGAAAATGTGAGGAAGAGAGCATGGTTATATGGAAATGTGTTTGTCAAGGTTGTCCTTGCAAGCTAGTTTTTTTTCCAACAGGTGTACCCCCTTCCTTTTCTCCTTTCTGGTTCCGATAGCAGTATGGTTTGGGTGTTTGGTTAGTTTCTCATGGCATTGTTTAATTTTTTCTAGATTCCTAGCCAAGTACAAGCTACTGATTCCTCCCCTTATTTTACTCATCTTACTTCTTCCCTCCTTGTTATTTTTTTCCTTCTCTGCTCTCGGTAGCAGTAGTAGTAACCGGCAGTCTTCTTTTCTTTCTTCCCTGACTTGCACATTTGTGTATTGTTGACAGGTATAGAGTACTATTATGGCTCCTCTTTTTTTCTTTCTCTATTGTCCCCGGTAGATACAGCAGCCAGTGGACTTGATTTTATTTTCTTGTCTTGTCTCATAGCATATAATAGTATAAGTACTTGGCAAGTACAACTCCCACTAATTTACTCATTTCACTCACCTTATTCCTTCCTCCTTTCCTCTTGTTCCTCTGGGTAAAACAACAGGCTGGAGCTTCTATTTTACTTCTCTTTTACTCTAGTGTGTGATAGTAGGTGTACTTGGTAAGTACAAAAGTAATCTAGTCTTCCTTTTCTTGCTTTTGGTATTACCGAATGGGTATGGAAAATCAGCCTTTTTTTTGTTTACTTTAGTCTCCAACAAGTACAATCATCCTTTAATTACTCCTCCATGGTAAAATCTTTTTTTTTGTTACTTTCGGATGGCTTATTGCACCAGCCCTCACTTCTCTCTTTTTTTTTTTTTACATCCTTACACTATGTAAGTCATAGCATGTATTTGTTTATTCTACTACAAGTACAACTCTCCTTATTTTCTTCCATAATTTCCTCCCCTCCCAAGGCTTCCTTTTTATTGTTTGGTACAAGCTTACGGTGGCAATTGATGGGGGAAACCGAACGGCACTTTTCTTTTCTTGTTGTTTTGTGTCATTGTGCATTATATGACATGTATTAATTTATTCTACCACAAGTACAATTTTCCTTATTTCCTTCCATGTTTTACTCCTCTCACAAGTTTTTTTATTGTTTGCCACAATGTCATACGGTAGCATTTGGTGGAAACCGAACAGCACCTTTTTTGTGTTGTTGTTTTGTGCTTTATGTAATATATTACATGTACTCTTGTGTGTTTAGGTATTATTTATTTATTGTCTTACTTTAGTATTTATAACATGTCATGACTTGGATTTATTTCATGTGTTGTAATATACATATAAATACTGTAGTGTATATTATTATTCTCCTTGTTTTAAATCCATTAGTTGATAATAAATTAATAATCCACCCTTATTTACATTCTCGTTTAATTTAATCTACTTCTTAATTACGGTGATCGAGGTTTGGGTATTTCACATCGGCTACGTGACCTTGCTGAAATCCCTAACAAACCTCCGATAGTAACCCGCCAAACCAAGAAAGCTCTGAATGTCGGTAACAGTCTTCGGTCTCAGCCAGGTACGCACAGCATCAATCTTTGCTGGATCTACTGACATCCCAGCATCTGAGATGACATAACCCAGGAAAGAAACCTGGTCAAGCCAAAACTCACACTTGGAGAACTTAGCGTAAAGCTAGTTCTCCCTCTGTATTTCTAACACCCTCCTCAAATGTTCCTAATGCTCAGCCCTTGAATTTGAATATATCAGTATGTCATCGATGAACACCACAACCGACTTGTCCAACTGTTCCCAGAACAAGCGGTTCATCAGATCCATAAACTTCGTCGGTGCGTTCGACAAACCAAACGACATCACTGTAAATTCATAGTGGTCGTGTCGTGTCCGGAATGCCGTCTTCTCAATATCTCCTTCCTTAATGGCTATCTGATGATACCCCGATCTGAGATCAATCTTGGAAAATACGGATGCCCCCTTCAACTGATCGAACAGATCATCAATGCGGGGTAGTGGGTACTTATTCTTCACAGTCACTGCATTTAACTCTCTGTAGTCGATGCAGAGGCGGAGACTACCATCCTTCTTCTTCAAGAAGAGAATTGGCGCTCCCCATGGTGATACACTTGGTCTTATGAATCCTTTGTCTAACAAATCCTTCAACTGATCTTTTAACTCATTCATTTCTGCCGGAGCCATGCGGTATGGTGCCTTGGCTATCGGTCCGATTCTAGGTAGTAGCTCGATGGTGAACTCTACCTCTTAAGTGGGTGGCATGCCGGGCAGTTCCAGTGGAAAGAGATCGGGGAACTCCGACACTACCGGTAAGTCGGGGTCGAACTCGGGGTCCCTCTCTATGTCCTGGACATAGCAGGGATATACTTCCTCCTTTCTCCTCAGTTCCTTATATATTGCCATAGCGGAGATGATCTTGGTCGAAGGCTCTCTGGGCCTCTGGCGGTATGATATTGTTACCCCAGACGGACTCCTGAGTAGCAGTCGATGCTCGGCGTAGAGGATACGACCCTTGTGCCGCTCCAACCAGTTCATCCCGAAGATAACATCAAATCCCAACTCCTTGAACTCAATAAAATTGACTAGAAAGTCTTCCCCCTTAATTCTGATGATGGCTCCTCGGTAGTAGCGAGTGCAACGAACCTTCTCCTTAGACGGGAGCGTAACCATAAAATCGGGTAGCTCATCAGCGTCTAGCCCCAACCTTCTCGCAAACGATGCCGAGATAAAGGTATACGAGGCCCCTGAGTCGAAGAGAACTAATGCCTCAATCCCATTAATCGGAAAGGTGCCGGTGAGGATAGTACCGCTTGCGTCAGCCTGTGCCTCAGTAAGTATGCTTAGCGCACCTTCCGTACCGAGTCCATAACCTAATTGTATTTCACAAGCTTTCATGAGTAATGATGGTATAACAGGAGTCGTAACAAGTAGTATGAACAACACTGTTATTTTATTAATAACCATCCTATTTACAACATGTGCTCTTCCTTACATCTCATTTCTTACATCATACTCAAAACATTACATGTCTAATATTGTCTAAAGGTTAGGTTTAACCGTCCTGGTTTCATATGAGTCGCATTGATCACTACTGACGGTGCTGTGTTCATCTTAACTCTCTTAATCCCATGATACA
Source organism: Limonium bicolor (assembly GCA_023374045.1). NCBI lineage: Eukaryota > Viridiplantae > Streptophyta > Magnoliopsida > Caryophyllales > Plumbaginaceae > Limonium > Limonium bicolor. The sequence continues at coordinate 44,725,232 of CM041780.1, read as the reverse complement.
ACATTCTTGATTCTCCTCCCATAATTAATACATCCCTAGACTTAAGTGTTAACTTATTAGCACGGTCCGCACGCTTCTGCTCGTCGTACAAAAATTCAGCGTCATCACCAATGGACCAAGTCACTTCGGGTATCCCTCTTTCGAGAGATTCTGTTGTCTCGTCCTTATCCTGATGTAATCCGAGTCACCCGTCTTTGCCGTAGAAGTTAACAATACAGAGGTCTGCTCGTATGTCTGGAATCGGGTCAGCTTCCACCTGCTGAGCGATCTCCACGACTTGTGTAATAGCCGGATGGAACTCTTCGGGTATCCCCGGTGGTGAGATTCCATCTTGTGCTCTCTTGGTCTGGTACGTCTTGGCATACGGATTCCAATCCTTGCCTAAGCTCATTATCTTTAACTTCATCCTTGCTCCTCCTGGGTACTCCTGTGTATAAAAACCTCCCGGTCCCACTCCTAGCTTACTGCATCTCCTGATGATGGCTATTTGTGCTTGGGTGTCAGGTATCCCCTTAATAAAAAATCATACCTGGACGGATAACCTGACATTGTTCGGTTGGAAAGTCTCGTGTTTCGATGTTGGTCTCTTCTGGGTTAAGTGTTGAAGGTATTGGATAGCGAATGTTGAAGTTTCCTAAGGTGGTAATAGGTTATGTCTTACTTAGGTTCTAATCTCATCTTATTCTCATCTAACTCATTTATTTGCCAAAGCATGCATCATAATGCGGTAAGCAGACAATTTATTACTTAATGGTTTATAGTGGTACCTGGTCTCGATGAGGGTTCTGCCTCATCGTCCCGGTCCACCGTGTGTAGTGTGGGTCCCGACTTCTGGACTACTGTGGGTTCTTGTTTGCAGCTTGCTGCGCCCCCTTCTGACCGTCAGATCTAGTACCCTGATCGGTCTTGCCCTTGCCCTTCATCTTGGGCCTAAAGGCTCTACTCTCGGGGTTCCGGAAACACTCGTAAGCTCGGTGCCCATACACCCCACAGAAGTTGCACTCCACCTTGTTTCCCTTACAATCGAGCCCAGGGTGGTCCTTGTGACACTACTGACAGATGTAGCGTCGTTGGTAGCCACCACCGGCTCCCTTCCCAGTCTCAGATCCTGATAATTCTCAATATTAGTAATTGTATCTTAACGGTTTGCTAAATGTTTCTCAATTCACTCAATGTCCATTTCCTTACCCTTTGGCGCCCTAGAGCGCAGGGGCTTCACAACAATAGCATAGGTCAGCTTAAGCGGCTCTTCAATAGCCTTCTCAGTTTTCACCTTCCCTTTCGGACTCTTCTGGGCCTCAGGCTGATACTTTTGTCTTGTACCCGCCCTGCCCTTGGTTCTCTGTACTCTACCGGCACTCTTCCTCTTAGCATTGTCCTTGTCCCTCAGCTGGACGGTTATCTCAACCTTAGCAGCGGCATGATAGCACTCCTGCTCTCCCAAGTATTAGTTCCCTTATATCTCAAAGTCTAAATCGTATTCACTTATTCATATCTCAATTATTCTCATTACCTGCAAGGTAGTATAACTCGTCGGCCCCATGCCGTAGTGGAGTCGATGGCTAAGCCCGCCATAGAAGCGGTCCACCAGTATCTGGTCTGAATACCCAAGACCCGGTAGAAGACGAAGCAAGGCGGTGAACTCTGAGTAATACTCATCCACCGTCATCTTGTACATCTGCTTAAGCGCATCCAACTGTAAACGCTTCTTCGTCTGGACATGGGCGGGGTAGTACTTGGCGCGTAATAGTGTTGTGTACTGCTCCCAGCCGAACTCTGGATTGGCCACATGCTCGGCCCTCACCAGCTTCCACCAATCGCCTGCTGCTCCCTTCAGGTAAAATGCAGCCAGACACAACTTGATCCCAGCAGGGGCATCAAAGGTCTCGAAGGCGGTCACCAGCTCGGAGAAGTACGCCTCAAGCTTGGTGGGATCCGTCTCCCTCTTAAAGTGTGCGGGTCGAAGGTCAGCAAGACTCTTCACCCAATTCGGTTCCCGGGGCAGTGGGGGGGGGGTGGAGGTGGTGGTGCAACAACACCAGGTTGATAGCCCATGTGCCCTAACGCGGCAGCCACGATCTCAGCGATCGTCTGCCCTCCTGATATCTCCGTACTCTCAACGCCTCGGCCTCCTCGTGGACGTCCTGTCATCTAAACAATCACAACTTATATTAGGTTCGTATCCACCACGGTTTCTTCACGGATTTTATAATGTCCGTAGAAGGTAAAGACGATCCACACTCATTAGTGGTCATCTGACTCTACTCACTCTAACTTCTCACACCCTTAACCCATTACTTATGTCTTAACTCATATCCTAACTCGGTGGTTTCCTATGTCCGATATTTCTTTGATCAGAGCGTAACTACGCTCTGATACCACTTTTTGTAACACCTCGTCCTAAGCCAATCATGGTTATCACAAACTTAACAACATAAATATAACATCGCAGCGGAATTAAACCAACACCAAGACCTTGCTACGATCTGAACAACAGAATATACCGAACTTAGACATTTACAACCGTTAATCCAAAATATACATACTAACCAAAGCTTCACCCAACCGAGTTTATAGTATCTCAAGCAACAACACATCTTCCATAAGTCTTAGTATCAACAGACGGGTGCACAGGCGCAACCCGTGTTCAAAATAAAAATCCAACCTAAGTCTAACCACCCCTACTCTCAGGGTGAGTCTTCATGGGACGCTTACTTGAAAAATATAAACAACAGCCCCGAGGGGGTCAGTAAATTTGCTAGTACGATTCTCTCATGGCCCCAAGCTAATGGGGCTACGACGACTAATTGCCGATAGCATGGAAATTGATTAGATACACAATCACAATATGAAGTGCAATAAAACAACAATCCACAAAAGAACAAGCATAGTTCACACACCAAGGACAACTTAAAAGCGTTCTCTCAACAGGTGAGTTAATTGGTTAACTCCTCAAGTTCAATTTCCACTTAACCTCAATCCATCTTAACTATACCTCAAGCTAATCTTTATCTCAGTCTTAGAATTCTAACCGTTCTTAAAAGAGAAATGGTCGTATCTTATCTCAATTTTTATTTTTGTCGGGTCAAAAGCAACCCTAGCCAATAAGCTATCAACTCCATTGGTTGAATAAACAACTTATCTTAAAATTTAGGATTTAGGTGATCCTACCGCACCATCTAACTGCCCCCTACCTTGGACTGAAAATCCAATGTAGCTGAGCCGACATTCGACCCTAGGCAACAAGTCCGAAGACAAGTCCTTAAGCGGAAGTCGGACCTGATTCAGATACCGACCCCATTTCCTTAACATGCATGACCGGAGTCAGTCCCGTTTGCTCCTTAATCACAAGTTCTCAAATATAATCATTGTTTTCTCTAGGTTTAATAGTCCCTTCCCTAATGTAAACTCTAAGCTAAACTTATTATATATCTAAATCCCATTCCCTTAAACAATAAAACACCTTAAGGTAAGCAATTTACCTTGTTTCCTCAAGTTCCTCTTAACTTTCTCCTTAGGATTTTTCCTTGAACAATCTCGGCCACCAACTTAATTCCCCTTGCCAATGTTCTATTCAATATCCAATGACTCCAATGAGTACAAGATAATACACTAACCTTAAGGAATCAAACCTAGGTTAAAAATGTGTTTTAAGGTATTAAAATGAATGTTTACCTTTGAAGTCTTAACTTAAGCTTGTTATGAATCAAGAAGGAGCTCCTCTAGCCTTTGGAGAATAGAAACAAGCTAGAACAAGGCATAAAAGCAAGGCCCCATGAGTGGTAATTTTCGGTAATGGAGAAAAGGTGATGGAAACCTAGTTTTCTTACATTTTCCTTACCTTGAGAGAATGGAGAAGCTAATGAAGTCTTCAAGCTTTTTTTCCTCCTTTAATGGCGGTTTGCCTTTGCACCAAAAAGGAGCTTTTGGATATTTGGAAAGATAGAAGGTAAGAGCTTGAGCTAACTAAGAGAACTATGTGCTTGGTTTTGATTTTGGAGCTAAAATGAGCAAGTTATGGGCAAGGCAACATGGAGCTAGTGTAAACACCCCCAAATTTTTGAGTTTTTTTTTTAAGACAGCAGAAGACTAACTTAATATGTCTGTTACCGCCACGCCCAAAAGGGCTCTAAGGCTATAAGTTAACAAATTCCAATTTATAAAAATCTTAATCCAATTAAAACTTATCCTTAGAAGAAATTTATCAAGACCCATTTATAACATTATTCACCACTGTTCCCGACATAAAAGTAACCTAAGATAATTAAACTAAAAGCCTTAACATCCGCCAAATTTACAAATTCAATTACAAGCCAAACTTTAAGACTAGTTTATTCTGGTCTTAACTCTATGCAATTTGACATCCTAGTGTTACTAGCATCATATACAAACTATTAATGTGGGGAAACTATGGCCTTATTATACATATGATATCCATCCACTTTATCATAACCAATTAAGATACCATCAAAATATTCAGTATTGACAACCAAACCACATGCTTGCTTTTTATTAACCAATTTTAACCATCAATCCGAAATAATTTAACCTCGCTCCAGTTATTCACTGGATCTTGCTATCGGGCTCTCCGCGAGACACCGACACTAAACCATTTATAATCATCCAGCCATAGTAATTTAACCTCACTCCAGTTTTAACACTAGAGCTTGCTGTCGGGCTCTCCGCGAGACACCGATGCCACCACCTCACTCTAGTATCCTTAAGTGTGCACACCCCCCAGATAGCTTGAAAACTAAAAGGAGTAGATTACTAGAGCTTAAGATCCGGGCCCTCCGCGGGTAACCGGTAAAACCAAACCATATTATTCCATAATAACCAAATATTAACCATAAATCAAGCCATAGTAATTTAACCTCACTCCAGTTTAACACTGGAGCTTGCTGTCGGGCTCTCCGCGAGACACCGACGCCACCATCTCACTCTAGCATCCTTAAGTGTGCACACCCCCCAGATAGCTCGAAAACTAAAAGGAGTAGATTACTAGAGCTTAAGAACGGGCCCTTCGCGGGTAACCGGAAAATACCAAACCATGTCATGTCATAATAACCAAATAGTAACCATCAAATTTGCCAACTGATCTCAAACTTAACCATTCCATAAAATTTGTCATCACAGATTTCCATATAAAAATATTACTTTAACGCTTAAGACGGGCCCTCCGTGGGTAAACGGAAAATAACAAACCATGTCATTTCATAATAACCATAAAATTTGCCCACTGATCTCAAACTTAACCATTTCATAAAATTGTCATCACACATTTCATAGAAATATATTACTTTACCTTTACCATGTCAATCTATTGCTTTTGAATCACAAAAATCAAAGTTTAAACATATCAGTGTCAAAATATCAAAGCGATAAAACACATAATTCAACACATTTACAGAAAGCATAGTTGTCCCCAAGAGCAACTAGATGTCTAGGTTACCTTTTGAAGTTAGAACTCACAAACTGTTTCTATGGTTCATTAGGTTAACCGGATACTTCACAGAAACAATGGCACCTTGGAAGGTTTCCTCAAAAATTATGCACTCAAGAGGAAGGAGTTGATGACGACGCCTACTAGAAGAATTCCTAAACCAGCTCAGATTACCAATTACTAGGATTGAGAAAGATTGAGGTGTGTGAGAAAACATTTCGCGTTACATCCCTATATAGAGTGCAACGAGGTGAGAGAATACTAGGTAATTTAGAGGTGTTTGAAAATTTTGGGAAGTTGGAAGATTTAATAGGGTGGAGACTGATTTAAAACGGAATGTAATTTAAAATAACCGGTCTAAATACTTAATGAGGAGTAATGAGTCGTTTGGAGATAGACCACAGAAATCCAAAGGTCATTATGACAATTAAGGCATTAGTGGGATGTAATTCAGTGACCGCAAAAAGAGATGGTAATTATCTTTGAATATTGAATCTCAAGTCTTATTTAATAGTGATGAGTTCTGTAGCACTGGAAAATGATTACCCAAAGTCAAAGAAAAGTCCAATGTTTTTATGACAATTAAGGTTTAAGAGGATTGAATTGGTAAAAGGGATACTTTGAATATTGATATTCCTGAATTAATTAAGAAGGATAAGGCATTTGAAAACTGTAAAAAGAAGACCAAAGGTCAAAATAAAGACTTAAAGCCATTAATGACATTATTTTTGTGTGTTCAAGGAAATTAAAGAGGGTTTGATTTGGTAAAAGGGGTGGGAAATTTTGAATATTGATCTTACTGGATTAATAAGAGAGAGAAGGCATTTGAAAACATTAAAAGAATACCAAAGGTCAAGATATGACTTTAAGACCATTAATGACATTTTGTGCTTTAAGGCATTAAAGAGGATGCAACTGTTAAATGTTGAGTGAAACATTGTTTAAAGGGATAGCTAATTTGGAATTAAATAAATATTTCTAGCACATTTAGTAACAACCAAGAATAATAAATTATTTAAAGGACACCAAGGCACTTTTCGTGCTTTAAAGGATTAATGAGGATTTATCATGTAAATATTAAACGCTGAGTAGAAATTGTTTTTCTAACTTAAGTAGAGTATAAAAGTCCTGGTAGCACATTAAATAACCACCACAAGGATAAATTCTCTTTTAAGGACAAATGGATACTTTTGTGCTTTAAATAAGATATCGTCCTTAAGATAAGGTAACTTGCCACCAATTATTTTAGCTCATTAATTTGTTAGTGGAATTTATACATGTCAATATACCATGTGGATCAATTTCTCGACTTGGGTAAATTACCAAAATATCCCTGGTGGTCAATGTCAACCTTTTGGGTCAAAATTACCAAAATACCCGTTTTGATCAACTTAAGGAAAAATACATTCTGAACCCAATGGAACACATCTCATCCCTTAAAAATGCTCCATAAATTCTCTTGAAATACCCACGAATTTTCATGTTAAGAATAATATAATTCTTTTTAAGAATGAATAAGTCCGAAGTTAGTGGCCCAGGGGAAGTTAAACGATACTCTTATATTAAATTCTTTCCTCTTCTCTCTCTCTACTCTCGTGAGACTCTGTAACTGAGACCAGGTAATGCAGGACAGAAGAACGAAGGATACTAGGATTGATATACTGTTTCGTTTCATTGGCGCCGTCTGTGGGAAACGAACATCAAAAAGCAACCACGAGACCACCTAGAAACAGGGGAGTAATCTTGCAACAATTTGTAGCAAGTTCTGAAATAACTAATGAACATTTTTGGCAGGATGGAACAAGAAAGATGGCTCCAAGATCGAAGAAAAAAACTGAAGAACGCACCGAAGATAACAATCGCTCTGAAGAAGGAATGATTTCGGAGATGCCAGAAGCCATTTCAAAAAAGATCTCGAGGACATGCTGAAGGGCTGGTCAGATCCATTGACGAAAAAATGTAGAAGGAAATGAGACTTTGCAGCAGGAACTAATGCCAAAGGGACGAGGAGGAGTATCAGAGAAAATGGGACGAAATGACTGAGGCCATTGAACAGCTCAGAAAACAGAGATTCCAAAGGCTCAGTAATGGCGAGGGAAAAGCAAGGATAGGAAGCGCAATTCAATCATTAGCGAAGAAGAGATGGAAGAGGATGAACAGATAGACATTATGAGCTTGTACCCCTTCTCAGAGCGGATAAGAAAAGCAAAACTCCCGCCGCACTTCGTCGCCCCGGCGATTGAGAAATATGATGGGACTGGAGATCCCGCCCAACATATTAAGAAGTTCATGTTTGCCATGAACACTCAGGGGATCAGCTCCCTCGCCCTCTGCAATTTGTTCCCCGGAACGCTTTCGAAGAGAGCGTTGGGATGTGTTATACCCAAAATTTTGACCCCCTGGGTTAGGGTCTACGGGGTGCTGGTGTTGTGAGAGGCATTTTAATCAAGTAGTGAGGGATTCCGGCTCGATCGGCGCGTTCCATGGCATGGGGAACAGCTTCGTCATTTTCAGGGGCGTTTTGGTAATCTTTAAAGGCTCCTGAGACCCCCTATAAGCTTTCTCTCTCCTCCAAAGGATGCCCAAATCTGCTTGAAACGCTTTGATATTTTAACCCATGATAGAGGATGACATTCTAAGCATAATGGCGTTGGTATTTTGATTTTTCGAGTTTCCAATAATTTTCTAGCAATTTCTGACTGAATCTGACAAGAAATTCAATTTAAAAATATTCCAACATTTAAAAAATTCGGTTCCACCTCAGAAAATTCATAATATCCATCCTTGACATGTGGTTAAAATTTCACAGCAAAATTCCTTTGGGAAGTCTTTTAATTAAAATACCAAAAAATCTTACTTTTACTAGATTTTCTTTATCTTTAAGAAAGTCTATATAAGGGGATAGGTTTTTGGATAAAAGGAGAACCTCATATGCTCAAGAACCCTAGAGAGTCAGAAAACACAGCCTCCTCTCTCTCTCTCACGTTTTCCAACACCCGGCCACCCAAATCATACCGAAAATCCCCCGAAATCACCATCTAAACACGTTTTCCAATCCCCAAAGCACCAATAGTCATCAAAACCCCACAAAACACCACCAAAACGTGAAGAACAGCAAGAACAACCAACAACCAGAAGCTTGGTTCGAAATCCTTTCGGGTCTGCCATCAACGAAGCACTCAACGAATCCCGGTGTGAAGAATCATCTTGAATTCGAAGGTAAAACAGGTTACAACTCTACTTTTCTAATTCCCCACGACCTTATTAACTCTCTGTCAAATTTTGGGTTCAAACTAACCTTCGTACGCTTCTGTATTGCTGTTTGTTTAAGCTTCTGTCCAATAACTTGTTTACCAAGTTTCGTGCTTAATTCGAATTCAAATTGAAAACTTTCAATCACTAATGTCGTGTACATCTTTCAGGCTACACACCCATAAATTTTGAGCCAAAAACACCTTCGGGAACAGCCTCAACGCCGCCATCCGAGGGCTGTCCGCACCCACGGACGTCATGTCCGGGGTCCCGGACTCCCTGTCCGAAAGCTCGGACGCCCACGAACGGCGCCGGGATTTTTAAATTTTAAAAAAATTAGGTTTTCTAATAATGTCTGGGCCCACGGACCGCCTGTCCGTGGCCCCGGACTTTACAATTTTCTGTTTTCTGTTTAATTCGACTTTTATTTTCATATACGTGAACTGGGGTCCGTGGTCTCGGACATTATGTCCGTGGCTACGGACGGAAACAAAATTTGACCTAATTCTGCCTCCGAAACCCCAGTTTAGGTAATTTTTAATTTCCACTTTAATTTTCTGTCAAAAACGTTAAAAAAAAAAAAACAGAAGCGCGCACCTAGGTTAAAAACAACTTTGTAGAAAGCCGTAATTGAACCAAGTAGAGGAAAAACGACCTAGGAAGGGTAATGAAAGTAATTTGAACCCTAATTAAGTCGAATATCAAGCCCCCGAACCCGAACTCTCCTTTCCTAATTTGATCTAGGTTAAAATTAGGTGGCGACTCATAATAGGTTCCAGTGAGCTAGCTTAGGTTTTAATAATTATTGTTATATGACATAGTTATTAATCTTAGGCTATAAGTGGACCTAAAACCCGATTAGATCCCAATCAAGTTAACCCACATAGGATAGGGTTTAAAATCGAGGCTCACAGACTGGCGACTCTGCTGGGGATAAACTTCTTAATTTTAACCTGTTTAATTTTAAGAAAGAGGGCTTAACTTGAAAACATTTATTTATGGCTTTTACTATGTTGCTTGTTTATTTCTGTGCGCACTTTAATTTTTGCACCCTTGCATCATATGAGAGCGAGGGTCCACGCAAACCAATTTCATCCTGGGACCCATTTGAGGGTCCCCTGTCAGGGACTCACACCTTTTAGGTGATGTGAATAAATGGGGGGAAAGAGGAGGGTGTCATCTAACCACACCCCCTTAATACCTGGGCCTTAGCCCCAAGCATTTTCCTGGCAGTACCCTTACCTAGCCCATTGTTTGGTTAGTCAAAGACCCGACCGTAGGCGCACACCTACTGGTGATGTGAAAAAAGTGGGGAAGCCCAAAGAGGATAGCGTGCAAGCCCTATTCCTTTGTGGTGACCTGGGCCGGCGCCCCAAGCACCTCTCCGGATTGAACCATACCCATTAATCAAGGTCGTCGGGTGAGGAAATTTTGAATTTGTGTGGAACCTTGTTTGCTCTTGTGATTAGCCCATGATTAGACTTAGAACGGATAGGGAACCACCCCACAGTTGGCCCAACCCAGTTCGAAGTCCCAGTTGTTTGTGGCCCATAAACAAAGTTGAATGCTGATTGATACCCTGTATGTGTTGTCTTTTCTCGATAAAAATAGGAAGGTCAATAAGTTGTCTATCCTCCACACTAGCATATTTATCCCAGACACGATTGCACGAGGATTTCCTGAGAGCGGCTATTAACCATTGGGATCCGGTTGAACATCTTTTCAAGTTTGGAGATAACGAGCTAACTTTACTGCCTGAGGAATTTGACGCGCTTCTAGGGGCCAATACCTTAGCTAGCCCAGTAGTACCGAACTTGACACCCTCACCGGTCGAGGCTCATTGCCATTTGCTTGGGCTAAGTCCGACCCAGTTGCTAGGAATGGTCGGGCCCGAGGGATTGCCGGTGGAAACCCTTTCAGACTTTATTACCTCTGAGATCTCCCTGGAGCACAAGAGGAATTTTCTCGATCTCGCATTGCTGGCAATCTACCTCTTCAGAACCCCATACATGGCTATACACCGAAAAGTTTTCCCTTTGCTTCTACAGGTTCGAGCTGGTTTCGCATTGGGACCATTGATAGTCGCACAGATTATTCAGAGTCTGGATTCATGGCCTAAGTCAAAGGATACCCCTTACTTCTTCGAAGGAAGCATTTATCTTTTGCAAGTCTGGATTTTCGAGCGGCTCAAGCTGATTCCTGAGTATAACCAAACGTTCACGATCCAGCATCTCCCTAGAAGGCGAGCCCCCGAGGAGCCGGATGATGGATGGCCGGCCCTTTTGAACTCCATACGGCAGGGACATCAAGTCCGATGGACGGTCTCAGCTTGGAAAATTGAAGGAGTTCGAATGTGTGGAGGTTACTACGGAGGGATCTCGTTACCCGGTTTTGAGAGCTTTTATGTCATCCACCCGTGGCGTTCCAGCCGTCAGATTGGGCGAGCCCAGAGCCGACCCAAGGGTTTGTTATATGAAGCACCAAGGAAAGCATACGATCATGAGGCTCTTCATACGATCATGATGGATCGACTCGAAGGGGAAGTTCAAGTGGTGAAGCCCCTAGCACTTGAAGACTTGGAGCTCTCAGCAAGTTATCGGAAATGGCTATACGGTCAAAAGAAGGAGGTGGACGCATTCAAACGAAGAAAGGAGGGGTTGGCCGAGCTAAGAGTTGTCAAGAGGAAACTTGCGTTTTAGACACTTAATCCTAGGCATTTTCTGTTTTCTTAGAACTCTATAATTTGTATTTCTTCTAACTTCGAGATGAATAAAGAGAATATTTTGTTTTGTTTAGTCCTCTTTTAATTTAATCGATCAATTTTCGGGAAAAAATGGGCGTCCGTGACCCCGGACGTGCCGTCCGTGATCCCGGACGTTGACTCGGACGCGACCGATTGACCTCCAAACGACGCCGTTCCACTTAGTGTCTTCCCCCAGCCGATTCAAATCGGGAATTCGTCCCAAATTCACCATTTTCATTCCAGCAACCCCCATTTCCAAACCCTAACTTCTCTCCTCCATATCTCACTCGTTTCTTGGCCAAATCACTCCATTCCACCGCCATTTTGCTCACAAAACATCCCTCTTTCAATTCTGAGCATTTCCATACCAAGATCTTCCCATTTCGAGCACTTACGAAGGCTGGAAGTTGCGTCCGAACCGAGTCCGGGGCGAGTGGTTTTTGTCCGATTTCAGCACTTTCCCAACTTCCAATCCCAAATATTATTCCACCATTGTATTTGGGTAAGTTTTCTCTACATTTTGACTACTCATTTGTCCATTTTGGTGAAGAAACGAAGAAAAACGAAATTTGGAGCTAGGAAGAAGACGACAATGGTGGTTCTCGGGTCAAATTTTCGAAGTTTGATTTTTTATGTTTGAAATGGCCAACTAGCTTTAAAAGGACATTTTAAGACGTGAAAAGTTCGTTTGGAAGGTTAAAACTGCTTATAACTGCCAGGAGTCGTCCGTTTTAGTTTAGTGCGTTTTTAGTGTGAAATGTGGTTCCTCGTGCTTCTAGCTTGTGGAATGTTTAAAATTTGCGTGTGTAGTAGATCCTAGGACTGATTATATGGTGTGGAGTGCGTTTGAAAGCACGGGATTTGTGAAAATTTAGGGGAAACTCTGTCAAAATTCCTGCAAAATTATATGTCTTTTGTCTCGTTGGATCCACAGGCATACCATGGAGGGTCGTAGGAGTTCCCGTGGGGTAGTCGGGGCTGGGGCATCAGGCTCTCAGCCACGTCACAGGCGCCGCAGAGAGACATCCCCTACCTATGACCATACCCGTTTCAGAGGAGCTCAGCAGGAGCGCTGGTTTTATGGAATCAGGATATTTCTATCCAGCAGGAGCGTCTCTTCAGCGATGACGTGATCGCCACCTTTGACCTCGACCACCTGTTTCAGCACCTTCACTGGGTGGGGTTCTTGCCTGCCCGAAGAGCTATGTTAGAGAGTTAGTGATAGAGTTCTATGCTAACTTGGACCAGGACGACACTGGGGCTGTGGTATCCTATGTACGTGGTCAGCCCTTATTGTGGGTTTAGACGACTTTGTGCATTTTTACGGCTTGCATCCTAGTGACCCTGAGCACAGGGGACTAGAGGCGATGGCAGCCTTGGAGAGCGAGGCACGCCAGTTCTATCTGCAGCACTCTACTCTATCAGAGCGCGTTCGTTCTTCTACGAGGGATCAGCCAAGGAAGCAGGTGATCCTCCCCTCCGCCTTACCCACTGCTCTTGATAGGGTGTTATTGGAGGTCTTGTCTCGTAATGTGCTACCGAAAGCGCGTAACGACGTCTCCGCTCGCTACTGCTTCCTCATGAGGTACATTCAGCATCCACGACTCAGAGGAGGGCTTGATCCCGCTGTCTGTCTTGATGAGAGACCACCTGATGATAGCAGCCCGGGCCGGTCGCCACGCTTTGGTTTACCCGAGTTTCATTCAGTGGCTATGTGAGTGCGCACGGGTCCCGATGGGGAATAATGATTGGGAGCCTTTGTATCCCACCTACACCATGGAGATGATGAGGTCCCTTGGCTACTCAGCCGATCAGGGTTGGGCCTTCCCGCAGCAGGCCAGAGTCTTCTCTCAGAGACCAGTCCGGCCCAGGCAGAGGCAGCAGGCACCAGAGCCTGAGGACGTCCCACACCACGAGGACCCGTCAGGAGGACACACCTACCAGGGTGAGGGACCGAGCTACATGGGTAATGAGTACCCTATACCACTTTCCTCCTACTACGCCTTACCCGCTCCGCCACCACAGCCAGCCACACTTGAGAGCTTGCAGAGGGATATCCAGTCTCTCCACATCACCCAGGGTCGCATGGAGCGTAGGCAGATGCGCATGGAGGGTCGCATGGATGCTTTCATGACTCACATGTATTCAGTCTTCCCACGTCCACCTCCTCCAGGGCAGTAGTTTTAGGACTTTGAATTTTCTCTAGGTGCTTCATGTCCTTTTTCGTTTGTATCATCAGACATGGGTTTTCTTTTGGTGATTTTGTGCTTTGGCATTTGTTGCATGTTTCATTTAATGTTATTTGAGAAAACTCTTGCATGTAGAAAAATCGTTTTCCACTATCACAAGTTAGCTATGCATCTTTGTCGTCGAAACAAGGTAAAAAACAAGTCATTTCACCCATGTGTCCTACCACTTTACCTCTCCACCACTTCACCAAAGTCTAAACTAGAAGAGGTCTCGAAACAGGCAAAATAAATCACTCAACAATCACCTTATCACCACTCACCACCATTGTTCACCACCACACATGCAATCACCCTCCACAAAATAACTTGGGCATTCTAAGGTTAGTCAAGAAAACCCCACAACAATACTGGGGGCAATCTGAGTTTAGGAATGATAATGTTTATTTCTTTTGCTTAAATGTGCAAACAAGTCTCTGAGTGTACACTTCGCGAGAGTACCTTGAGCGGTAAAACCAAGAGCGAAAGAGCGTGTCATTTTTACACGACTCCAGAGAGGTCACATTCAAAGGTGAGGTAAACAGCATGACTCCGACCGAAGGAGATAATTTGTAAATTTACGTTTAAACCTGTGAAAAGTAACAAAGAACAGATACACAACTACCAGGGATGACGAAGCACCTAGGTACAGCACCACATAGCCAAAAGCTTGTGAACCCTGACATTACACCCTAGGCACCCCCGCTGAGCTTTTCATATATGACCTCTTTCACAATATTACAAGCTCCACAAACAAGCCAGCCAATGATGAATAACCGACCCGGTGACCAAAGGAAGCAAGGAGCCCGACTTCTGAACAGCAACTTCACAAGTCCAGAGAAGCAAATTTGCTACCAGCGTAACGAAATGATCCGCAAATGGTCCCAAAGTGACACAGGATCCAAATGAGCTGACATCAAAAACAGCTCTCAAAGTTCAAACCGGGAAACACAAGAACCCCGAAGGAAAGGAGATTCAAAGAAAGGCAAACCTGAAAAGCCTCAAAGAAACCCAGAATCGGAAAAAAGAAGAAGATGCAAGGAACAATCCAAAAGTTCCAAGCCCCAAGTTCACAAGCGAAGTCATCACGAAGTAGCCAAACGACTTCAAGGCAAGGCAAAGAAGACAAGTCCGAGAGACGTGCAAGTTGCAGATTTGGTCACCCTTATAGCTCCACATATCCTAAACATTCCTCCATTGTCCTGTTATCATTCATCACACCCCATAGCCACGTTACAAGCTTAAAAGACTTCCGACTTAGTAGTTGTGTATCCAATCGAGTGAAAGTAACAGGTTGAACACGTAAATCTAACAAATGTCAAATTCAATGGTTGAGAAGTTGTTGACCGTAAGTGAGAAACGAGTGCAAACACCAAACACGTCGAGTGTAGGTTAGGAAGCACCACATCAAAACATAAGCCTTGACCCTGTAGGGACGAGACTTGTTCGCACGTTTAGCCAAAGAAAATACTGGGGGCAATCGATCGTTCCGATCGATCGCCATGAACTCTAACTCAGATTGCCTTAAGAAAGAATACTGGGGGCAATTGTTGGTTCCAACAATTGCAACAACGACACCGATTGAGGCCCAAAAGTCCAGAACCCGAAGGTTCAAACCATCCAAACATCCCACAGGCCCGTCCTAAGCCTTCCTCCACATCAAATTCCCACAGGCCCGTCCTAAGCCCTACCTTCACACCAAACATCCGTAGGTCCATCTTGAGCCCTACCATCTCAGATTTGACATAAACCCTAATCCTTCTACATCCATTTAGACCCATCATACATTTTACTCACTTTCACTTAGAACCATCCTTTAGGCTCGTCATAAGACCTAGATCCATCCTTTAGGCTCGTCATAAGACCTAGATCCATCCTTTAGGCTCGTAGTAAGACCTAGTCGCATTCCCTTAGGCTCGTAGTAAGACCTAGTTGCATCCCTTTAGGCTCGTCATAAGACCTAGAACCATCCTTAGGCTCGTCATAAGACCTAGAACCATCCTTAGGCTCGTCATAAGACTTAGATCCACCCTTAGGCTCGTCATAACCTACATCCAACCCTTAGGCTCGTCATAAGACCTAGATCCAACCCTTAGGCTCGTCATAAGACCTAGTTGCATTCCCTTAGGCTCGTAGTAAGACCTAGCGTTACCCTTTAGCTTACCCGCTCTTATCAAACACATTGCATTCATCACATTCATATAGGCTCGTCATAAGACCTAGTTGCATTATCCAGGCGCGTCACAAGACCTGGCGACAGAAAAGTTGGCGAGGTGATGGCAATAAATCCTCCTTTTGATGTCAACTTATTTTCGGGATCAACGAATGGTGGGCAAAGGCAATAAGTCCCCAAGGTTTTTACCAGGAGTTATCCCTGCACACCGGCTTGGGGGGCGATGGCAATAAGTCCACATTGGGTCCAGCCAGGAGCATTGGCACGGGTTTCGGTCCCAGAAGCATCCGAGCATCATCAGCATCATCAGCATTATCATCAGCATCATCAACATCATCAACATCATCAACATCATCAGCATCATTAGCATCATCAACATTTCAGCATTCTTGCATTTGCATACCACCCAGTTATCATCATTATAGGTAGTCAACGCCTTAGAATCGCTTGACATTATCTCATTTCCACATTTTAGGTTGTCAACGCCTTAGAATCGCTTGACATTACTTCATTTCACTTTACTTATAGGTAGTCAACGCCTTAGAATAGCTTGACATCATCTCATTCGTCACAGGCAGTCAACACCTTAGAATAGTTTGACATCATATCATCATTATAGGTAGTCAACGCCTTAGAATTGCTTGACATTACTTCATTTTACTTATAGGTAGTCAACGCCTTAGAATCGCTTGGCATCGCATCATTTCATGTATTATAGGTAGTCAACGCCTTAGAACCGCTTGACATTATTCCAATTTCGTCACCTAGGTAGTCAGCGCCTTAGAATAGCTTGACACATTTTCACTTATAGGTAGTCAGCACCTTAGAATAGCTCGACACGTTTTTGTTGCTTAGGTAGTCAGCGCCTCCGAATAGCTGCACGCAATCAACGCGGTTTCGCACAACATGGAGAATTTTGTGAAGTCCAAAATTTTGGGGCATCACTCAAGCATCAACCAGACTTTTCACATCCACTACAAAGTCTAGTTGACGGGGGGCAATCTGTTATACCCAAAATTTTGACCCCTGGGTTAGGGTCTACGGGGTGCTGGTGTTGTGAGAGGCATTTTAATCAAGTAGTGAGGGATTCGGCTCGATCGGCGCGTTCCATGGCATGGGGAACAGCTTCGTCATTTTCAGGGGCGTTTTGGTAATCTTTAAAGGCTCCTGAGACCTCCTATAAGCTTTCTCTCTCCTCCAAAGGATGCCCAAATCAGCTTGAAACGCTTTGATATTTTAACCCATGATAGAGGATGACATTCTAAGCATAATGGCATTGGAATTTTGATTTTTCGAGTTTCCAATAATTTCTAGCAATTTCTGACTGAATCTGACAAGAAATTCAATTTAAAAATATTCCAACATTTAAAAAATTCGGTTCCACCTCAGAAAATTCATAATATCCATCCTTGACATGTGGTTAAAATTTCACAGCAAAATTCCTTTGGGAAGTCTTTTAATTAAAATACCAAAAAATCTTACTTTTACTAGATTTTCTTTATCTTTAAGAAAGTCTGTATAAGGGGATAGGTTTTTGGATAAAAGGAGAACCTCATATGCTCAAGAACCCTAGAGAGTCAGAAAACACAGCCTCCTCTCTCTCTCTCACGTTTTCCAACACCCGGCACCCAAATCATACCAAAAATCCCCCGAAATCACCATCTAAACACATTTTCCAATCCAAAGCACCAATAGTCATCAAAACCCCACAAAAACACCACCAAAACGTGAATAACAGCAAGAACAACCAACAACCAGAAGCTTGGTTCGAAATCCTTTCGGGTCTGCCATCAACGAAGCACTCAACGAATCCCGGTGTGAAGAATCATCTTGAATTCGAAGGTAAAACAGGTACAACTCTACTTTTCCAATTCCCCACGACCTTATTAACTCTCTGTCAAATTTTGGGTTCAAACTAACCTTCGTACGCTTCTGTATTGCTGTTTGTTTAAGCTTTGTCCAATAACTTGTTTACCAAGTTTCGTGCTTAATTCGAATTCAAATTGAAAACTTTCAATCACTAACGTCGCTTGTACATCTTTCAGGCTACACCCATAAAATTTGAGCCAAAAACACCTTCGGGAACAGCCTCAACGCCGTCCGAGGGCGGTCCGCACCCATGGACGTCATGTCCGGGGTCCCGGACTCCCTGTCCGAAAGCTCGGACGCCCACGGACGGCGGCGGGATTTTTAAATTTTAAAAAAATAGGTTTTCTAATAATGTCCGGGCCCACGGACAGCCTGTCCGTGGCCCCGGACTTTTCAATTTTCTGGTTTCTGTTTAATTCGACTTTTATTTTCATATAGGTTAACTGGGGTCCGTGGTCTCGGACATTAGGTCCGTGGCTACGGACGGAAACAAAATTTGACCTAATTCTGCCTCCGAAACCCTAGTTTAGGTAATTTTAATTTCCACTTTAATTTTCTGTCAAAAAACGTTAAAAAAAAAAAAAAACAGAAGCGCGCACCTAGGTTAAAAACAACTTTGTAGAAAGCCGTAATTGAACCAAGTAGAGGAAAAACGACCTAGGAAGGGTAATGAAAGTAATTTGAACCCTAATTAAGTCGAATATCAAGCCCCCGAACCCAAACTCTCCTTTCCTAATTTGATCTAGGTTAAAATTAGGTGGCGACTCATAATAGGTTCCAGTGAGCTAGCTTAGGTTTTAATAATTATTGTTATATGACATAGTTATTAATCTTAGGCTATAAGTGGACCTATAACCCGATTAGATCCCAAACAAGTTAACCCACATAGGATAGGGTTTAAAATCGAGGCTCACAGGATGGATCTCCACGAGACTGCCACAGTCCATCACTAGCTTCAAGCAGCTGACCGAGGATTTCCAGCAATACTTCGCTGCGAGTATGAGGGTTAAAAAAGAAACAATAGAATTGATGGACGTTAAGCAGCGAAAAGGGGAAACCGTGAAGGAGTACAGCGAGCGCTTTCATAAGAAGGTTGCGGAGATTGATGATGTCGACGAGAAAATCTTGATTAAGGCCTTTGGTAACGGCCTAGCTCAGCCTCGACTTGCTGGAAAGATCGCAACGAAGGCGCCGAAAACTCATGGAGAATTAGCTGAAATGATCCATGATTTTTTGAAATCTGAGATAGCGGAAAACAAGGCTAAAGAGCTAGCGGACAGCTTCAAAACCGTAGGGGCGCCGGAAAAAAAGGAGGGGCATGGAGGAAATGCCGAAAGGGAGGGTCGGTCGAGGTACAAGCCATATTATGGCAAGTCCACCGCCGGATCTTCCTCTCAGGGAGCACAGCACCAGGGGGCAAGAACCATTGTCTACATTGACCCGGGGAAGTATGCTGCTGCAGTAAGAGAAGGGTACCTTCCCCAGCCTAGAAGGCCGCCGCAGGGGGAAATTCCGGTTGCATTCTGTGAGTACCACGGGAACCGCAGCCACAGGACTGTAAACTGTGCTACCTTGGCCAAAGAACTTCGAATCATCGAGGAAAATAAGAAGAAAGGAAAGCAGGCAGCCGGAGCACAAAGGCAGTACGGCGGCCAACAGGGTAGTACCCAGAATGCACCTCGAGGGCGACAAGAGGAAGAGGTTCACCCCAGGCTTGATCCCAGCAAATCAGTGGGAATGATAACAGGTTTGTGAAGAAGGAAAGTAAAGTTTTTTCCTTTCATTCAGGATAACATTCGGAGTTACAATTTGTAGCCTGCTTTAAGATGAAAATTTTACATCACATAGATTGTCAAAAATCATGTTACCAAAGGAAGAAATAAAATTCCCACTCTTTTTTTGCATTTTTACTGAAATACCCCTAATATTAATTACTTTAATTAATAATGAATTATTAAATAAAGTAATTAATGAGAAATTAGGAATGAAATATCCTTAATAAGAGAAGGGGAATGATATAATATTCAATTATACCCTAAAAAGGTCGTTAGGAAACATTAACGAACCTAAACGACATCGAGGATGTTTGGAAAAATATATATATATATAAACAAAATAAATTTATTGTTATTACCTCGAAAAACGTGTCACTAATATTTGGAAGTGAAAACAAGGTCTTAGACACCTTTTACAGTTATTTGGATAATGTTATAGGCATTGGAAAATTTTGGTTAAATAGTCGGAATCAAAGACGTCGCGTTTTCGCCTTAAATGGCGAAACGCAAACCTTAGAAATTAAATACTAATTATTTTAATTTCTAAATACCAATAATAATTATTGGTTGAAAATACAAATTTAGAATCATAAAATAATTTGTCTCATTAAACGGGATAACATGTCACGAAGGGACGAAAAACGGGTATAAAATGAGCTAAAAACGACATTATATGTGTAACGTTAAAAGCACAAAAAAATATATATAGCAATGGGCCGACCCACCCAACATGACTGGGCCGGCCCAGCCTACTCCCTCAGTGACGGTAGTTATCCCAGCCCACCTACACTAAAGTAGTAACAAAAAAAAGAGGAACATCCAGCCATCCTCCTCATTCTCATTCACTTACGGTAACATTTGCAAACCTTAACAAGGAAATACTGCTCCGGTCTCTCTTCATTCTAAACCACGGCGATTTGCAACCCTAACCTGATGAAGGAGCCGCGCCTCTCTTCATTCATCTTCTTCTCCTCACCCAAATGAACTCTCATTCTCCGATTCACGGTAATCATCTACAAGCCTAACCACACCAGTACACTCTCCCTCTCTTGTTTCTTCAATGGAGACTTGCAACCTTAACTGGAATCGATCTCGGCGCTTCCCTCCCTTCCTCTATCTTCATCCACGCAACCCTAACACTTGGCGAACAACTCCGCCCTTCTTCCTTATCTACTTCAACCCTTGAACTACCCCAACGGTGAACAAGGAACATATTCCGTTCCCGTGCCCGCGCATGCACCAGGAGATCAAGCGAAGAAAAAAATATCGAAGGCGATCCTATCCGAAGATCTAGTGGTAAGAGTCCTTCCTTGTCTCTGTTTCGTTCCTCCATTTCTCTCCTTAATTCACTCTCGTAAAACAACCCCAACTACGTATATACATCTACCCCTTTCTTCTTGTCGTTCCTCTTCAATTCACACCGCCGATTGCAAATCCTTTCCTGGCGAACAAGGAACACCGGTTCCAGTTTGTATCGGTGTTAAAGAAAAAGGTAAACAGAAACTCTTTCTCTTAAAGTTCCCTTCTGGTAGTCCTTTGGTTTCTGAAACTCGAACTTATCTACATTCTACTCTTCTTCTTGCGAGTTCTGAAATGAAATCTGGAAAGAAAATGGGTGTTGCCGTGCTTGTCCAACCTGAAGATACTTGAAGGTAAAAATATGTCCAGTTCATGTTCTCCTCTTCAATTCTTGAAAAATCTGAACCAAAGAAAATCCTGATTTCCTTTTCTTCAACATCTTTGTTGAGTTTGGAGGACCCAAACGCTACCTTGCTCGGCGTGGGTCTGGGAGGAAGCGCAAGGAAGCCTCCCGAAGAGGCCAAAAACCTGACGCAAAAAAAAAAAGTCCATCGTTGGAGCATAAAGCAAAAAAAACCGAAGGTTCAACCCTCGACCCTATACTAAAATTTACTTTGTTTTCTGTAGAAATTGAGAGATCCTTAGAAACTGAATTTGAGAATATGATTCGGTAGCTGGATGATTAGTGTTGATTTTTGTTTTAATCCTTGGATAAGTAGATGTGGGTTGTGAACATCTGTTGGGAACCGACTTGCTCTATGTTTTTGCTATGGTTGAATCAGTTATAAAGCGAGATTAAAGCTGGTATATACTCTCTGATTGTTGGTATGTAAGTCGGAAATGGGATAGGCTGGGAAACGGAATAGTTACCGAACTATAATCCTTGTTTCCTATTGTGAGCAAAATGGTAGTGAACTGCAGAGCGGTATATTCTTGATGCTTAGGTCTGGAATATATGCTGGGCTAACAAAAAAAAACTGAGGAAATTAGGGTCTTTGTATACAATAGGTATTAGAAATTAAGCCTTCAATATAAAAAATAATAATTAATTTTGGGGCCAGATATATATTATTGACATATGGGGTGGATTTGTAATTTCTGGAAAACTGAAATATCAAGGAGTGAATCTGAAATTTGATTTACGTTTAGTCAAAATTAAGTTAGAAATTGTGGATGGTACGAGAAAATTTGGTCAAGATTGACTTAGGTCACAACAATCAAATTGGGATTATGTTTTAAAATTGAATTAGGGATTTTGGATTTAACAATAGGGTCTTGGGAATTAATCAGTAGGAAATTGGGAGCAATACGACAATTTGAAGAAGTTAAGGGCAAAACGTGAGTTTTGAGAATTTTTGGTGAATTGATGATTAGAGAAGATTGTGGGTGAAAGTGTAATTTGGGAAATGGTTTAAATTCGAAATTGATTAGGTTCAAATGGTAAATGTAACAGTTTATAACATTAGTATAAAGTTTGGTATTTTTAGAATTAATAAAGGTTATACATTAAGATAAGTGTATAATATATGGTTTTAAATGATATTAAAGTATAGATTGTAGAACTGGGTGGAATTGCAAATATGCAAAGTGTGTGGGTTGAAAATAAATTATGATGGCCATAGGGCCTGTACGCAGTTTAATGAAACCTAAACTATAGGTTATAATAATTATGAGTATTAAAGTAACATAGTATAAACTATATGTTCCATATTATAACGTTTTTTGATAAAAATGTGAATATAGAAAATAAGGGTGCTGAAACCAAACAGACCTACGGTCTGTTCGGTGATTTAAGTAAATAAAAATTAAAAAAAAAACATGTGTTATATCTTATTATAAGATTTAAATGCTATAACATATGATATATGTAACATACTATGAAATATGTGGAGATTACGTAAATATAAGAAGTTACAAGGTGTCGGAAAGTAAATAAGAATAACTAGTGGTCTGTTTGGAAATTTCAGCACATATAACCATGGGCTATATTAATTATATGATTAAAATGATATAATATAAATGATAAGTTACATTATATAATATATGTGGTGTAATTGTAATAAATGGAAAGTATATAATATGAAAACAAATGAAGTGTAAAGCATGTGCCCATTTCGGCCATATACATATATATAGTTGAAATAAAACTATAAGTTATGTTGATTATAAAGTTAAAATGTTATAACCCATGATGTGTATAACATTATGTTAAAGTTGTGGTAATATTGTAGTAATGGATAAAATGTGAGGAATTGATGAAAAATCAGATTTATAAGTACATGTCATGAGATATTACAAAATATTAAGATAAGCACTTAATATAAATTGCATAGTATAATGCGACAAATCAAAATAATCATCTTACGTTAAGATGATAAAAATGTGATATATGACATAAGATATGATTTACGAAATACAAATGTATATATAGATGCGCAAGCATATATGAGGATTATATAAGTCATGAGTATATGATATAGATGGAAACTATATAATATAAAAGAGTAAATGTTATTACATTAATAAGTTGTAAAGCACAAATTGTTTAGTTGAAATTAAATATAACTTGTTACAAGCCTTGAATATATAATATATTGTATTACAATAAATGGTTAAGTAATAATACCATACAACATTAGTGCATGCACTCATGCAATTATATATTATATACCTAAGCATAAATAACAACAATATTAATTCATAGAGTGAATTATAAACATTAGTATACGAACATAATGTATCGCACGAACTAACTTTGCATGTATACATACAACTACATATTACAGATGGATACTCGTATACCTAACCGGATTGGTTAACTTAATACTTAAGTGTAAACGTGAATGTAAATTTATATGTTCGTGAATATTATGAGATACAATGGAATAAATCCTAACATTCGAGAACGTACAACTATATGTTATACTTTTGTATATACACTTATATATACAAGCAAGCCTACTAAATAAAGGATTATGGACATGAACGTACAAGTATGACAAGGATATACGGTATAATGTGTGATAACAATATCACACGGATTAACAATGCATGCACTCGTGCAATTATGAATATATACTTATTTTGAATACAAATGTATAAATGTACTAATATGTATCAATATCGTTTATACCGGGACAAAAACCCGAGTGTAGGAAATACGACGACATATAAGTCGGGACGTTCTTATGTAACTGACTCACATGCTCAAGCCCGAATGTTAGTAATTACTACAGATGACGAGTATTACATAACTGTAACTTAATAATAACAGCTGAAATCCGGGGTTGAAAGGTCGGGATTGTTTGTGTTGTTCGGATTTACCGAGCTTAAATAAGTCATGTGGATTGACTTATATTATGTTTGATATTTAGACCGTATCACTGACGAAGGCGCTCGACGAGCTAGTGGTCTACTGCGCAACCTAGGTCATTGGTGAACGGTACGTAAAGAGGTCTGATCTGAGATGTCCCGAGGACTTCCTCGGGCTCAGATATGTGTGTTGTATAATGTGTGTGATGCATGTATGTATGTGAGTGGATGTGAATGTGATATGTGATGTTTGATTGTTTAAATTTCCCGCACCATTTAATTGTGCGCGAACGTCCTCCGGGACTAATACTACGTCGACTATAGATCGACTTATATAAAACTACATATACGAATTATGTGATTGTGAACACCGTTCTCTGACATAATACACTAAGCATTATAAGTATGTAGTTATATCCTAAGTAAAACACTTAGGAACGAGACACGACATTGTCGGTCCCTAGAGCCCTGACTCGAATGTGAATACTACCTAGAATAATTCTCGGCATGCGTAAGACCCACAGGGCAGCCAACAAAACAAGTGTTGTTCTTCATAATTAAAAACTGCAACTGACTATCTAACTAACGAAGTTAACAGTGGAGTGTGAATGAATGTGATGATGTACCTTAATCCAGACAGTCACTGGCTGCTGGTCGCGCGTAGAGATCTCTTGGGTTATCCCGTATCGGGTCTACCCTAGTTAATCCTGAACGAGCCTAGATAGATCGTCAGGCGGAGTGTGCTACCGTTGGCACCAGGCCCTTGGCCACCTAAATGGACGCCTTTAAAAAGGCAAAGTGAATAAGTCCCAGAGTCTACGGATGATCAGGGCAGTGAGCACCTTGTGTGTACGTGGGACTACTGTCCAAGTGAGATTATTTTGGGTTGTCCTAACTTGACACCCACTGACGTATGTGATGTGATGTAATGAGGACCCGGGGGGGGTCTTGTGACTAACTAAACAACCTGACCATTACTACAGCTGCACGTGTTAATGTTATAACTATTGTATTGTGTGTTGTTATGTGTGATTGTGTTGTTATGTGTGATTGTGTGAAATGTAGTGACTGTATTTCTTGTTTAAATTACCGCCACCCATGTGTTTACTGCTTTAAATACCTGTACACCGGTAAAGCATGTAACGAACTTAATGATGGCGACCATGACTATTAAGTGACCAATAGGGTCCAGGCCTGGCGTACTCAGCGTTTATTCGCTGAGGCCTTTATGGCATTACGTGCAGGTGATGAATACCGTCGAAGCCGAAGAGCGGGAACTGGGTAGTTAGTTAATTACAGTGCGAGACCTTGTAATGAATAGGGTGGATGTTAGTTAATGTATTAGTAACGATACATACAGTTGGAAATACCTAGATGCTCACTTGTCGTTAAAGTTACTCTTGGTTAGAATGATGTATAGGTTAGTATCTCGTTATCACTGCGGTTGTATTTGTAATAACAGTGTTATTTCTTAGTTTATTTATTTCTGCTTCTTTACTCGTATGGGCGAGTAATGGCATGTGACACCCAAGAGAGTTTTAGTAATGTGAGACTTCCATTGTGAGACGTTATTAATTAAATGCTACGTGAGTGATTATTACGTGCTTATGAGTGGGGTGTTACAAAAGTGGTATCAGAGCGGAGTACCGCTCTGATGACGAGATAATAGGATTTAAGACAGTGAGCCTAGGATTGGGTAATATGGGAAACGTTGTGAGGTACGAAACGTCTCCGTTTTACTGAATTTATGTGTTAGCAACGCCTTGGCTTGCAAGTGTTAGCCCTAGAGGCACACTAATATGTTTGACTGTAATCTGGTGAATTATCGAATAATGAGGAGACGAACAACAATACCGATGTCTTGTGGTGGTGTGGGCCAAGAAGCTGGCCAAGGGCATAAAGGCCCGGGAATATTACACCTGTTATGGACCAACTGAGAGCCCAGTCAAGAGGAGACCTACGAACGTCGTGAGTACATTGGCGATAGTCCACTTTCATGTGGAAGTCCAGTATGGACTACAGCCGATAGTACCCCTCCCGCCACAACCCAATGAGTATCATACAACTGAAAACTACAATCCCCGAAGATAGGGAAGAGGGCAACTAAGCCCAATAGACCGACTAAGCGACTTCATCCTGAAAGTATAAAATCTTACTCTTATAACGTTAACAAAATTCAATACTTTACATTCCTTACGAATGACCAAGCGTTAGTGATAGGCACCGCTGGGGGGCGAGCGCCACTACTACTGTAACGACGTGGAAAGGATCACCCAGAACACCAGGACAAACGAGACGAGAGCATCTTGAACTCAGCGAAACCGTCGCCCATAAGGGGAACCTTAAACTACCATGCTGTTGTAAGAAATACCTAAACGTAAACTGGGACTATACCATGAGTGTAAAAAAAAAATAATAATAATAAAAAAAATTTAAGTTCACCATCCTGTTATGTTCAAATTCCAGTCCTAATCTCGTGTACACACAATACCGTGACACTAGAACCTTGTCGTGACGACACCTGTGGAGAAACAATTCCGAGTGGTTATGCTATCATAAATCTAATGTGAGAAAAACTTAGATATTCTAATTACAATGTGGTCAGGAAAATTTTCCAATCCAAATACCGTCCTTTTTAGGAACAATCGTTCTAACCGTTCTTGAACAACCAAAGCGGTAGTAAGACGAACAAGTCTGAAACAGGCAATTCAACCTGCATGGCGCACTTGCTACAGCAAGCGCTATGACAAACAATTCGCTAATAATTCCGTCTACCTCACGCACTTGCTACAACAAGTGCTGCAAACAACTACGATTGTAGTTACAATTACCATTATTATTGCAAACTAATTTTGTAAACTATGTAGACCAGTGGTACCACACCATCGCTACTAATGGCCACCAAACAATTGTACAATTCTAATATAAACTACAGAACTACAACTGTCACCATACGAATAATAAACCGCTAAGATACGAGGCTTATAACCTCGGAAGGGCCGATGAGTCCGACTAATCATAACAAAAGGGGCATACATCAGCCCATAACAAAACCTTCATCTAACAGTAATGAATCAATAATAACGGCTTACGAACGAAATACTATGACAAAAATTGCAAATTATTTAATGGCGTGGTATGGACGTGGGAGGTGGAACTTGATCCGGTACAGGTCAAGGGAAACTGAACGTAAATTGGGGTGGAAGGATAGTTCAACACTGGTGCTGATCACACCAGGGTCGGATGACTCCTGAGACTCTTCACTAGTTGCCACAATTAATTACAGTCAGGATAAACCTAACTACAGTACTAGTTACAAACAACTAGCGAAAATTTAATATAAGGCATTAAATAAGAATGCTTGTGACCAACAGCTCACACTTGTATATAATGAATCATACAGTAAAAATTAAAACGAAAATTGCAAAATTCTAGCTAAAAACAGCTAGCAATAATTCAACCATACAATATTAAATGAAATTACCAGTGAGTAACAACTCACTCCCGTATGATACGTATAGAAAATTGTGACGAAAATACGAACACTTAGCGAACAACACCAATATTAGCCGCAACGGCTGACGCCAGCTCGTGACGAACACCAAAGGTTGTGAAACATATCAGTCCACAGTTGGACCAAAGATTGAAAAGAACAGTTATACCATAATACGGTTACTACCAGTATCAGTCGCAACAATAAACGCGAATCTATATTGAACGCATAAATAACTACCACCCCTGGGCACTACCTTTACCAAGGAGTGCCATGTACGCTCATGAACAAATACGAATGAATAAACGTCGAGATTAAATCTTATGTGTATTGTCACGATCATATTGATCTTGGAACAAGTTCCAAGTAAAAGAGTGGCTACCGCCATCGGCGTTCCACCATGTAAAAACCAATAATTATGTGTTTATATAAAAGACATGTCGTTTACTGCTAGTACGACTGTCAGTAATGATGAATAGGTGGAATAGACAACGGCAAATCGCCTAAACAATAATACAAATATCCAAGTGTAACCACTGATATGAAA
Source organism: Limonium bicolor (assembly GCA_023374045.1). NCBI lineage: Eukaryota > Viridiplantae > Streptophyta > Magnoliopsida > Caryophyllales > Plumbaginaceae > Limonium > Limonium bicolor. Next base: position 44,697,101 of record CM041780.1, on the reverse strand, counting down.
TACCTAAAACTAAACGCTAAATGGCGTAAGTTTAAGTAAGTACTTAATGTACTAGTAAACGGGCAAGAGCCCAGGAGAACGGGGACACCGCCTCCAACCACCTTTAAGTTTATGTTACCAAGGAAAACGATGTCTAAATTAATATGACAGATAACAAGAAGCAAACTACCATAAGGACTTCCATAAGGGAAGGATGCACACATCCTCGCCACGGAGTCTGGGACTACGTTAGACAACATGACCCAGGAAATATAATAGTGTCAAGAGAGCTACGGTATATACCGTGAGCTATATATAATAGGTGAATTATCTAATAAGCGCCGAACCGCGCACATGAAATTAAAATAACAACAGATGACCCAGTATATGAGTAACCCCAATAAAAAAAATTACTAAGCAATAAACAATAACAAACTTACAATACGAGAATTCAAAGATTCTCTTAAAGAAATTAAAAAACTGTTATCGATAATATACTTAACAACCAAGAAACGAGAAAACCAGCTCCTATTATTACGGTGCGAGTCTTACCCCTAGGATAAATACAATAACCCTAAAAGGAAAACTTCCTGTCAGTGGAAGAAAAAAAAAATGATAGTAAATTAATTGACAAGCTAGAAGACCCAATAAATGGGCGAATGAAAATATAATACCCAAGAAGGCTCAATAGCCGTCTGAATCAACAACATGCATTACTCAGAAACAACCATATAATGATTATAATCATTACCCGTAAAAGGAGACGAAGAGAGAACTACTCTCCAAATATAAAATATATACAACAACACTAAATGGTATGACAATCATATATGTCCAAATCAAGGACAGTGGTACGTTCTTAACCGAAAAGAGGTTGAACACAAATACACTATTATCCAGTATACAATAAAAGCAAAGCTAGTACACCAGCGGATTCCCTAAACTTTAAGTAAAATACCATAATAAATATATATCCGTCGAATCGACTGGAATATGGTGCGCACGAAGCGACCGCTACAAACAATGATGAGATATAAAATGGATGTCGGGCTACACAACAGCCTAGACTGTTAAACGACATGTTCCTAAATAAATACAGAGTTCAAACTATAACTCGCACAGGAATGCAATTATATTCCTTGTGAATAATGTGAGAGTACAAGACACAAATATACCAGAAGAAAATACCTCAACTGCCAAACATACCCAATGGGATGTTACATAGTGCATAAAACAAATGTGATTATAACAATGGATTCCCTTAATAAACGAGATAAAACATACTATGGAAATTACGAAGGAGACACACGGGAAACATAACAAGTATTACAATTAAATAATTCACTCCAGAACAAAACAACCGGGAGGCATAGGATTACGAAAAAGAATTATCCTCGTGCAGACAAACAACAATAGAAACTAGTGCAAAATGACACTAAGCACAAATGATAATTAATATCATACTTCAACCTAATACTATATCAACGAGTGAAGATAACAACATACTAAGATAAATTTCCGAATACGATTTCGATCCAGTCGTGTGCACATACAACTAATGTTACCGCACCGTCTGTTCCCAATCAACAAAGATCGTGAACAACACCGTCATAACGGAGCGACGTCAGCAATAAACTGCTGCCAATGGATCATTTAAATAACAATAGAAGAAGGACGTATTAGCCCTATATCCGTGAGTCTGCACCTCCATACGGAGCGAGTGGGCCCAATAGAATGTGGTTGAGACAGCGCACCAAGTACGCCATGCCTTTGGCCGAAAATGTACGCGCCTCACCTTTCTCATAAACTCTTTCAGAATCAAATGCCCAAAATAGACCCGTCTCTTAATATGAGAATTCCATGAGACCCAAGTATCCAGCGCTTTTCGGTTAGCGGCTGTTGTATACTTGCGGGGTACGGGGGCGTAACCCTTCTTAAGGGGGGTAGAGCCTCTTGGCTGTGCACATTAGTTTTTGTGTTTTTGTATGCAGGGCATATGTTGTTTTGCTGGTTGTTTGTATGTGCATTGCGCACCTGAGTATGTTGGTGTGCTTGTATTCTTGTATGTAAGTATCCTATGAGATACTCAGTTGTGTATGTATGTAACATATGTGTATATTCTCTTTTGAATTCAGTCCATGTTGTATCGTTTAGATACCAAACATATAGATACTGATTAAATCATAGAGATGGAACGTGGAATGTTGTATGTAATGGACACCTCGGGGAGGTTGTCAATATGGTTAGAACTGATAGGATACGATGGTGCTGATGGATCACCTATATCCATATATTTAAATTAACGCCACACTTGAGGGCTATGTGCAATTGAGCATAACATATTATGTGCGAATGTTACATCACATAGATGTACATTATGGGAATCATGGGTAGATATATATTATATACACCTAATTGAGAAAAGACGACTTCGGGACGAAGTCCTTTTAAGGGGGGTAGATTGAAATACCCCTAATATTAATTACTTTAATTAATAATGAATTATTAAATAAAAGTAATGAGAAATTAGGAATGAAATATCCTTAAATAAGAGAAAGGGGAATGATATAATATTCAATTATACCTAAAAGGTCGTTAGGAAACATAACGAACCTAAAAGACATCGAGGATGTTTGGAATATATATATATATATATATATAACAAAATAAATTTATTGTTATTACTCGAAAAACGTGTCACTAATATTTGGAAGTGAAAACAAGGTCTAGACACCTTTTACAGTTATTTGGATAATGTTATAGGCATGGAAAAATTTTGGTTAAATAGTCGGAATCAAAGACGTCGCGTTTTCGCTTAAATGCGAAACGCAAACAATTAGAATTAAATACTAATTATTTTAATTTCTAAATACCAATAATAATTATTGGTTGAAAATACAAATTTAGAATCATAAAATAATTTGTTCTCATTAAAGGGATAACAGTCACGAAGGGACGAAAAACGGGTATAAAATGAGCTAAAAACGACATTATATGTGTAACGTTAAAAGCCAAAAAAAAATATATATAGCAATGGGCCGACCCACCCAACATGACTGGGCCGGCCCGCCTACTCCCTTCAGTGACGGTAGTGTTATCCCAGCCCACCTAACTAACCCAGTAACAAAAAAAAGAGGAACATCCAGCCATCCTCCTCATTCTCATTCACTTACGTAACATTTGCAAACCTTAACAAGGAACATACTGCTCCGGTCTCTCTTCATTCTAAACCCACGGCGATTTGCAACCCTAACCTGATGAAGGAGCCGCGCCTCTCTTCATTCATCTTCTTCTCCTCACCCAAATGAACTCTCATTCTCCGATTCACGGTAATCATCTACAAGCCTAACCACACCAGTACACTCTCCCTCTCTTGTTTCTTCAATGGAGACTTGCAACCTTAACTGGAATCGATCTCGGCGCTTCCCTCCCTTCCTCTATCTTCATCAGCAACCCTAACACTTGGCGAACAACTCGCCCTTCTTCCTTATCTACTTCAACCCTTGAACTACCCCAAACGGTGAACAAGGAATATTCCCGTTCCGTGCCCGCGCATGCACAGGAGATGCAAGCGAAGAAAAAAATATCGAGCGATCCTATCCGAAGATCTAGTGGTAAGAGTCCTTCCTGTCTCTGTTTCGTTCCTCATTCTCTCCTTAATTCACTCTCGTAAACAACCCCAAACTAACGTATATACATTACCTTTCTTCTTGTCGTTCCTCTTCAATTCCACCGCGATTGCAATCCTTTCCTGGCGAACAAGGAACACCGGTTCCAGTTGTATTCGGTTAAAGAAAACAAGGAAACAGAAACTCTTTCTCTTAAAGTTCCCTCTGGTAGTCCTTTGTTTCTGAAACTCGAACTTATCTACATTCTACTCTTCTTCTTGCGAGTTCTGAAACTGAAATCTGGAAAGAAATGTGGTGTGTGCCGTGCTTGTTCCAACCTGAAGATACTTGAAGGAAAATATGTCCAAGTTCATGCTCCTCTTCTCCGAATCTGAACCAAAGAAAATCCTGACTTTCCTTTTCTTCACTCCTTTCGGTTGAGTTTGGAGGACCCAAACGCTACCTTGCTCGGGGGTCGGAGGGAAGCGCAAGGAAGCCTCCCGAGAGGCCAAAAACCTGACGCAAAAAAAAAAAGTCCATCGTTGGAGCATTAAAGAAAAAAACCGAAGGTTCCCCTCCGACCCTATACTAAAATTTTACTTTGTTTGTAGAAATTGAGAGATCCTTAAAAACTGTTGAGTAATATGATTCGGTAGGGATTAGTGTTGATTTTTGGTTTAATCTTGGATAAGTAGATGTGGGTTGTGAACAATCTGGTGGGAACCGACTCTATGTTGCTATGGTTTGAATCAGTTATAAAGCGAGATTAAAGCTGGCTATACTCTCTGCTTGTTTGGTATGTAAGTCGGAATGATAGGCTGGGAAACGGAATAGTTTACGAACTATAATCCTTGTTCCTATTGTGCGCAAACATGGTAGTGAACTGCAGACGGTATATTCTTGATGCTTAGGTCCTGGAATATATGCTGGGCTAACAAAAAAAACTGAGTGAATTAGGGTCTTTGTATACGAATAGGTATTAGAAATTAAGCCTTCAAATAAAAAAAATAATAATAATTTTGGGGCCAGATTATATATATTATTGACATATGGGGTGGATTTGTAAGTTCTGGAAAACTGAATATCAAGGAGTGAATCTGAAATTTGATTTACAGTACGTCAAAATTAAGTTAGAAATTGTGGATGTACGAGAAAGAATTTGGTCAAGATTGACTTAGGTCACTCAACAATCAAATTGGGATATTTTAAAATTGAATTAGGGATTTTGGATTTAACAATAGGGTCTTGGGAATTAATCTAGGAAATTGGGAGCAATACGACAATTGAAGAAGTTAGGGCAAAACGTGAGTTTTGAGAATTTTTGGTGAATGATGATTAAGAGAAGATTGTGGTGAAAGTGTAATTTGGGAAATTGGGTTTAAATTCGAAATTGATTAGGTTCAAATGGTAAATGTAACAGTTTAAACATTAGTATAAAGTTGGTAATTTTTAGAATTAAATAAAGGTTATACATTAAGATAGGTGTATAATATATGGTTTAAATGATATTAAAAGTATAGATTGTAGAACTGGGTGGAATTGAAAATATGCAAAGTGTGTGGGTTGAAAATAAATTATGTGGCCATAGGGCCTGTACGCAGTTAATGAAACCTAAATATAGGTTATAATAATTATGAGTATTAAAGTAACAGTATAAAATATGTTCCATATTATAACGTTTTTGATAAAAACTGTGAATATAGAAAATAGGGTGCTGAAACCAAACGACCTACGGTCGTTCGGTGATTAAGTAAATAAAAATTAAAAAAAAAAACATGTGTTATATCTATTATAGATTTAAATGCTATAACATATGATATATGTAACATACATGAAATATGTGGAGATTACGTAAATATAAGAAGTTACAAGGGGTGTCGGAAGTAAATAAGAATAACTAGTGGTCTGTTTGGAAATTTCAGCCATATAACCATGGCTATATTAATTATTATGATTTAAAATGATATAATATAAATGATAAGTTACATTATATAATATATGTGGTGTAATTGTCATAATGGAAAGGATATAATATGAAACAATGAAGTGTAAAGCATGTCCATTTGGCCATATACATATATATAGTTGAAATAAAACTATAAGTTATGTTGATTATAAAGTTAAAATGTTATAACCCATGATGTGTATAACATTATGTTAAAGTTGTGGTAATATTGTAGTAATGGATAAAATGTGAGGAATTGATGAAAAATCAGATTTATAAGTACATGTCATGAGATATTACAAAATATTAAGATAAGCACTTAATATAAATTGCATAGTATAATGCGACAAATCAAAATAATCATCTTACGTTAAGATGATAAAAATGTGATATATGACATAAGATATGATTTACGAAATACAAATGTATATATAGATGCGCAAGCATATATGAGGATTATATAAGTCATGAGTATATGATATAGATGGAAACTATATAATATAAAAGAGTAAATGTTATTACATTAATAAGTTGTAAAGCACAAATTGTTTAGTTGAAATTAAATATAACTTGTTACAAGCCTTGAATATATAATATATTGTATTACAATAAATGGTTAAGTAATAATACCATACAACATTAGTGCATGCACTCATGCAATTATATATTATATACCTAAGCATAAATAACAACAATATTAATTCATAGAGTGAATTATAAACATTAGTATACGAACATAATGTATCGCACGAACTAACTTTGCATGTATACATACAACTACATATTACAGATGGATACTCGTATACCTAACCGGATTGGTTAACTTAATACTTAAGTGTAAACGTGAATGTAAATTTATATGTTCGTGAATATTATGAGATACAATGGAATAAATCCTAACATTCGAGAACGTACAACTATATGTTATACTTTTGTATATACACTTATATATACAAGCAAGCCTACTAAATAAAGGATTATGGACATGAACGTACAAGTATGACAAGGATATACGGTATAATGTGTGATAACAATATCACACGGATTAACAATGCATGCACTCGTGCAATTATGAATTATATACTTATTTTGAATACAAATGTATAAATGTACTAATATGTATCAATATCGTTTATACCGGGACAAAAAACCCGAGTGTAGGAAATACGACGACATATAAGTCGGGACGTTCTTATGTAACTGACTCACATGCTCAAGCCCGAATGTTAGTAATTACTACAGATGACGAGTATTACATAACTGTAACTTAATAATAACAGCTGAAATCCGGGGTTGAAAGGTCGGGATTGTTTGTGTTGTTCGGATTTACCGAGCTTAAATAAGTCATGTGGATTGACTTATATTATGTTTGATATTTAGACCGTATCACTGACGAAGGCGCTCGACGAGCTAGTGGTCTACTGCGCAACCTAGGTCATTGGTGAACGGTACGTAAAGAGGTCTGATCTGAGATGTCCTGAGGACTTCCTCGGGCTCAGATATGTGTGTTGTATAATGTGTGTGATGCATGTATGTATGTGAGTGGATGTGAATGTGATATGTGATGTTTGATTGTTTAAATTTCCCGCACCATTTAATTGTGCGCGAACGTCCTCCGGGACTAATACTACGTCGACTATAGATCGACTTATATAAAACTACATATACGAATTATGTGATTGTGAACACCGTTCTCTGACATAATACACTAAGCATTATAAGTATGTAGTTATATCCTAAGTAAAACACTTAGGAACGAGACACGACATTGTCGGTCCCTAGAGCCCTGACTCGAATGTGAATACTACCTAGAATAATTCTCGGCATGCGTAAGACCCACAGGGCAGCCAACAAAACAAGTGTTGTTCTTCATAATTAAAAACTGCAACTGACTATCTAACTAACGAAGTTAACAGTGGAGTGTGAATGAATGTGATGATGTACCTTAATCCAGACAGTCACTGGCTGCTGGTCGCGCGTAGAGATCTCTTGGGTTATCCCGTATCGGGTCTACCCTAGTTAATCCTGAACGAGCCTAGATAGATCGTCAGGCGGAGTGTGCTACCGTTGGCACCAGGCCCTTGGCCACCTAAATGGACGCCTTTAAAAAGGCAAAGTGAATAAGTCCCAGAGTCTACGGATGATCAGGGCAGTGAGCACCTTGTGTGTACGTGGGACTACTGTCCAAGTGAGATTATTTTGGGTTGTCCTAACTTGACACCCACTGACGTATGTGATGTGATGTAATGAGGACCCGGGGGGGGTCTTGTGACTAACTAAACAACCTGACCATTACTACAGCTGCACGTGTTAATGTTATAACTATTGTATTGTGTGTTGTTATGTGTGATTGTGTGTTGTTATGTGTGATTGTGTGAAATGTAGTGACTGTATTTCTTGTTTAAATTACCGCCACCCATGTGTTTACTGCTTTAAATACCTGTACACCGGTAAAGCATGTAACGAACTTAATGATGGCGACCATGACTATTAAGTGACCAATAGGGTCCAGGCCTGGCGTACTCAGCGTTTATTGCTGAGCCTTTATGGCATTACGTGCAGGTGATGAATACCGTCGAAGCCGAAGAGCGGGAACTGGGTAGTTAGTTAATTACAGTGCGAGACCTTGTAATGAATAGGGTGGATGTTAGTTAATGTATTAGTAACGATACATACAGTTGGAAATACCTAGATGCTCACTTGTCGTTAAAGTTACTCTTGGTTAGAATGATGTATAGGTTAGTATCTCGTTATCACTGCGGTTGTATTTGTAATAACAGTGTTATTTCTTAGTTTATTTATTTCTGCTTCTTTACTCGTATGGGCGAGTAATGGCATGTGACACCCAAGAGAGTTTTAGTAATGTGAGACTTCCATTGTGAGACGTTATTAATTAAATGCTACGTGAGTGATTATTACGTGCTTATGAGTGGGGTGTTACATTTACTCTTAGCAACCCCCTTCTTTTCCCAAAGGGAAGGCTAACAAAACTTTCTCTAAGGAAACTCACACGACTTTTTTCAGAGGTAGGACCACTAACCCCTAAGGAAAGAAAAAGGCACATTCATCAAGTACATCAAGAACTCCCGGAGAAGAAAATCGCCAAAAAAGAAAGTTTTCCTCCAATTTTCTTCTTTGACGAGGATGAAGATGGAGTGCTATACCCACGCAACGATCCACTTGTCATTCGTGCACAGGTAAATGATCGAATGATGGAGGGAATTTTAATCGATAGTGGGGCCGGAGCAAATGTTATATCAGCCGAAACGGTTAGGAAGTTGGAGGTGCCTGAGGACCGGATCAAGCCCTATTCGGCGGTTCTGGGGGATTTGTAGGAGGCGTCTCTACCACGTCTTCCGGCAGTATAGATTTCACAATGACCCTGGCCAAGGAGACGAAAGAAGGACAGAGAGACTCACGGCTTTTATTGTGCCAGGTCTTTCTGGATATAACATGTACCTTGGAAGGCCAGGAATCAATGCTTTCAAAGCCATCCACAGCACTCATCACTTAAAAATGAAATATTTAACCTCACACGGGAAGGTGGTTACAATAAGAGGAAGCCAAAAGATGGCCCGAATGTGTGAAGTCCGCATTATGGACAGCCTTCCTAGTGAGGAGGTGGTCAAAACTGTGGGATCGGACAAGGAGTTCAAGGGAAAATTGCCTTCTTCCCCAGGGCCGAGTCAAGAAAAGGAAGGATGTCGAGCAGCCCAGGATCCCCCCAGAGAGGTACATTTAAAATCTGACCCTTCTAAATTTTTTAAAATAGGAACTGCGTTTGACAGTGGAGAGCAAACTCACTTAATGAGGTTCCTGGAAAAAAGAAGGGCAACATTCGCTTGGAGCACGGACGAGATGCCTGGTATAGACCCAAGCGTTATCCGGCATGAGCTCAGGGTAGACCCTAAACATCCGGCGGTCAGGCAAAGGAAAAGGGTAATAGGGGAAGAAAGAGATTTAGCCGCAAGAACCGAGGTCCAAAAACTCCTCAAGGCCGGATTCATCAGGGAGGTTGCGTACCCGCGATGGTTGGCTAATGTTGTCATGGTGAAAAAAGCAAATGGAAAATGGAGAATGTGTGATTTCACAGACTTAAATAAGGCATGTCCTAAAGATTTCTATCCCCTACCATCAATAGATAGATTGGTGGTTTCAACTGCCCAGAGTTCTGTGTTAAGTTTTCTGGATGCTTTCTCCGGTTATAATCAAATAAAAATGAAAGAAGACGATTCGGAAAAGACATCCTTTATTACTTCAGCCGGAACATTCTGTTACAAGGTAATGCCCTTCGGCCTAAAGAATGCAGGGGCCACTTTTCAACGAATGATTGACAAAGTATTTTGTCAGCAAATTGCTCGAAATGTGGAGGCTTACGTTGATGATATAGTTGTAAAAAGTCCATCAAAGGAGCAACACATGAAGGATTTAGAAGAAACATTCGACACTCTGGATAAATACCAAATCAAACTAAATCCAGAAAAGTGTGTGGTGTAACCAAAGGGAGGTTTCTTGGTTTCATTGTTGGGCAACGAGGTATTGAGGTCGATCCGGAAAAAAGTCAGGCAATCCTCGACCTTTCTCCTCCAAGAAATATCAAAGATGTCCAAGCTTTGAACGGAAGACTCACAGCATTAAGTAGGTTTTGTTCTAAGCTTCAAGAAAATCAATCCCGTTCTTCAATATTCTAAGGAAGAACAGCAAGTTCCAGTGGGGACAAGAGTGCGTAGACGCATTTGAAAAGATCAAGGAGATGCTTCGGGATCTACCTAAATTGGGTGTACCTGCCCCGGGACAGGATCTATATCTTTACTTGTCCGCAAGATTGGGCGGTTGCAGCTGTCTTAATCATGGAAGAGAAAAGGGAGATACCAGTTTACTATACGGGCAAAATCTTAAGCCCGACAGAAGGACGGTACACTAATAGAGAAAATCTTGTTTGCACTGGTGGTGGCGTCAAGAAAACTACGACCCTACTTCCAGTCACATCGAATCTTTGTCAGGACCAATTGGCCGCTCAAACAAATTGCAAACAATCCGAATGCCTCCGGCCGGATGGTAAGCTGGACAGTAGAGCTGACACAATATGAAATTCACTTCTTGCCCAGAACGGCGATTAAAGCTCAGGCCTTAGCAGACTTCATAACGGAAACAAGCTTTGCAAAAGAAAAGAAGCAGGCTCAGAGTCCATATATCATCTTGGTTGATGGAGCTCGATGCAAAAGTGGGGCAGGTGCTGGGATAGTGGTACAGGCGCCGGATGGGCAAAGCTTGAATTATGCCTTCCGACTGGACTTTGATGTTACTAATAATGAAGCCGAATACGAAGCCCTTATCCAGGGTCTGGAAGTAGCTACAGCCCTCGGGGCGACAGAATTAGAGGTGTATTCGGACTCTATGTTGGTGGCGAGACAAAACGACAACATCTATGAAGTCAAAGAAGAAAAACTATGGAGGTACTTGCTCAAGGTCCAGGAGCTAAAAGCAAATTTCCAAAGATGCGAGCTAAAGCACCTTCCCCGCGAAGAGAATGTCGAAGCTGACGCCTTAGCCAAATTGGCAAGTATGGCCGAAAAGGTACCCAATGAGATATGGCTAGAAATCAGAACTTCCCCAAGTATAGAAGGAACTCAGGTGTTTGCGGTGGAGACAGGTGACAAAGAAGAATCCTGGATGACTCCAATCATAGATTACATACGGCAAGGAAAGCTGCCGGAAGGAGAAAAGGAGGCCAGGATAATAAAAAGGCGGGCCATCATTTTTTATTGAGATAACCAGCTGTATAAGCGATCTTTTGCAAGACCAGCACTAAAGTGTGTTACCATAGCTGAAGGAGCAGAATTAATAAGAGAGATACATGATGGGCTCTGTGGAAATCACCAGGGAGAAAGGACCACAACCCACAAAATCTTGAGACTCGGATATTTTTGGCCGAAAATGATGGAGCATTGCAAGGAGTATATACGAAAATGTCGCAAGTGTCAAGAGCATGGAAACAAGATACATACTCCTCCCGGCGGAACAAAAGTCTATTCTCTGCCCAATTCCCTTTGCTATGTGGGGGTTGGACATTGTGGGCCCATTCCCGGAAGCTTCACCAGGGAGGTTCAAATTCATGTACGTTGCCATCGACTACTTCACAAAGTGGGTCGAAGCAATGCCTACTATCTCCATCACGGCTAGGAAGTCACAAGAATTCATTTGGAAATATGTGGTATGCAGGTTTGGCATACCAAAAGCAATAATAACTGATAATGGAGCACAGTTCAATTGCGAAAGCTTCCGAGAATTCTGTGAAGAATGGAAGATCGACTTAAGATTTGCATCAGTAGCCCACCCTCAGGCAAATGGGCAGGTTGAGAATGCGAATGGGCAAATAGTAAGGGCGATAAAGAGGAAACTCGATGAGAAAAAAGGAAAGTGGGCAGAATTGTTACCCCAAGTCCTTTGGTCGTACAGAACGACAGAAAGGGGACCGACGGGAGAAACGCCTTACAGATTGACATATGGTTTGGAAGCCGTCATTCCGGCGGAAATTGTGGTGCCATCCATAAGATGGGAATCATATGACGAAGAGGTCAACAATCAGGGAGTACAGGATCACCTAGACCTCCTTGAAGAAACCAGGATGGCCGCCGCAGTAAGGATGGCGAAAGATAAATCCAAGGTAGAAAGATATTTCAACAGAATAAAAGAACGAAGTTTTGCCCCAGGAGAATTAGTCCTCCGAGAGGTTAAACAACCCAAGAAGCTGGAACCCCAATGGGAAGGACCATACATCATACACCAGAAGACGGGACGAGCTTCATACCGCTTGAAAAATAGTGAAGGGTACGAATTGCCGCATTCTTGGCATGGAGAATGTCTGAAAAAGTTCTATGTGTAAAATTTATAACTCTTCAATAAAAGGTATTATTTTTGGAAAAGTGAAAGAAAAAGTAAGCACCGGCCAACGAGCCGCAGGCTATCATGCCTTGAAAGTAAGCACCGGCCAACGAGCCGCAGGCTATCATGCCTTGAAAGTAAGCACCCCAACGAGCCGCAGGCTATCATGCCTTGAAAGTAAGCACCGGCCAACGAGCCGCAGGCTATCATGCCTTGAAAGTAAGCACCGGCCAACGAGCCGCAGGCTATCATGCCTTGAAAGAAGCACCGGCCAACGAGCCAGGCTATCATGCCTTGAAAGAAACACCGGCCAACGAGCCGCAGGCTATCATGCCTTGAAAGAAAGCACCGGCCAACGAGCCGCAGGCTATCATGCCTTGAAAGAAACACCGGCCAACGAGCCGCAGGCTATCATGCCTTGAAAGAAACCCGGCCAACGAGCCGCAGGCTATCATGCCTTGAAAGAAAAAGAAGCACCGGCCAACGAGCCGCAGGCTATCATGCCTTGAAAGAAACATCCGGCCAACGAGCCGCAGGCTATCATGCCTTGAAAGAAACACCGGCCAACGAGCAGGCTATCATGCCTTGAAAGAAACATCCGGCCAACGAGCCGCAGGCTATCATGCCTTGAAAGAAACATCCGGCCAACGAGCCGCAGGCTATCACGTCTTGAAAGAAACATCCGGCCAATGAGCCGGCTATCTGCCTTGAAAATAGGCGTCGGCCAACAGCCGCATTCCTACACTCCATATCCTAAAAAATCGGCTAAAAGCCATAGATGACCATACTTTAAAAGGAAAAAGGTCCGGCCGGAACAAAAGTCCAAAACCGCAAGCCCCTTGTGTTATAAAAATGAATACTACACTGGCATAACTCGCATAAGATAACCATATGTGCACCATTAAAAAAAAAGAGAAATATCACGGCAATAAAAAACTAAAGATGGTGAAAAATATAGCTTATATTTCTCCCAAGGTGTGGTAACAACAGTTACAAAATATGATCATTCGGCAAACAAAAAATACAGGCCGAAACAAAACTCCTCTAAAGATAAAAAAACTACTATTCTACTTTCTTTGCAGCTTCTTTCTCTACGGCTTCTTTTTCGACAGTTAATAATCTATCGCCGCTACCAGCCACACTCTCAGAAGACTTGGACCTCCTGGAAAGACGCTGCATCCCTCCGGCAGACGGCAGAATGTTGCTTCCGGCTGGAAGGAATGAGGCTTCGCCGGCGCCAAAACATGTCTCTCCAGGACTGCGGCAGAACCTCTCGAGCTCCAAGAAGAAGTTGGATTTCTGGGCAACAGCCTTGAATTCCAGCTTGTTGTACAGGTCATCGTCCAGTAACTCTCCTTTTTCGAGAGTGATCCGAGACAATCTGCTGGCAAATATCAACTCCGGCGACATGAGAAGCAAAGGACTCCTTTAGATGGGCGTTGATGGTGCCTTGCTTCTGTATCTCCTCCTGGGATTGCCGGGAGAATGACTTGAGCCTGGCCACTTGAGATTCAAGGGTCAGGACTTGGGCTCGATACTTGTCACGTTCAGAGTTGGCAGATGACAGCTCCTCCTTAGCACGGGCTATCCGACCACTCAACTGAGTGACGTGCTTCAGTAAGTTGGCAGAACTCAAGCCTAGCAGGAACAAAAAAAGAATAAGAAAAAGAAAGGGCAAAAGGAGAAACAAAAGTTGAAGGCCTGAAATTTACCATGGCCGATGGCTCAGTATTCTCGGCTTGAGAGCGAGACTTGGCTTCCTCCAGCTCTTTTACTTTCTCCTAGCCTGGTCCTCTCTTCTATCAGGCAGCTTTGTCCGCAGCAAGAGTTTTCTTCTCCTCTTCCAAAAGAGCAATCTCGGAGCAGAGACTGCTTCTCTTGATCAAAGGAGGACCTCGACTGCTCTTCCAGCACGGCCTTTTCTTCCACAAGCGATCAAGCTCCTGCATAAGCTTTTCTTTTTCCTTCACAAGGCTTCATTCTCCCGTTGAAGAGTTTGCTTCTCCAGCTCGAGCGTTTCAGCCTCCTGCTTGAAAGAGTTCCTCTCCTGATAGAAGAAGGTCTTCTCAGCCTGAAGATTGTTCACTTCGTTCGGTGCATGGAGCGCACCTGATCCAGCATAATATCGAGATCAAAGAAGGACCAAACCAGCTTATCTTTGACAAGGGAAAAAGAGATGGTTTTATACCTCTATCAAAGTATTGTCAGCTTCCTTGATCCGGCCTCTTAGAGAAAAGTTCTCTTCCCGGAGTTTCTTCAGCTGCAGCTCATACTCATCACGCTGACGCTCGCATTCCCGCCGGGACAACTGCAGGTCTTTGTTTATTGCCTCAGTTCTCTCCTTTGCCTTACGGTCAATCTCATACTCGACCTGGTCAATGTAAGCGTCATGAGAAGAGCGGGACAGCTTCAGTTCCTCTTCAACATTATTGGCTCGGCTTTCCTCATAGCGAAGCCTGGATTGGAGGTTGCCAAAGTGAACCTCAGCACTTTGGGCCATGGACATCACCTAAAAACAACACAATTCATAAAATCAAGAAAAAGGCCAAGCCAAAACAAAAGAGAAACACAAAAGAAATACCATGCCAACCTGAAAAATTCCCCCCCACATCATGTCAAAACTTCGTTTGCTGGGAGGGAATGCCGCATGATAGCATCTGCCCCCCCCATCTCCGAGCCGGCCTTTTTTTGGTAGCAGTAAAGGTGGCCGGAGGAGCAAAGATCCCGTCTGGATGACCAGATCTCTTTATTGCCTCCTTCCAGACGGAGGAGTACTTGGCAGCGTCGCAGGATATTAAAGGAAGAGGGTGCCCGCAATGGTAAAACCACCCTTCCTTTTGGGAGGGTCCAGTATAGGACTCCTGAGCAGGAGGAGGAGGGGAGGAAGAGGAAGAAGCTATGTAGTCCTCCCTGCTTACTCCGGAGCTCAGGATCCTCCGGCACCTGACGATACTCCGTTGCTCTATCCCTTGCCGCGTCCGTGGCCGCAGCAACATCAATGAAGAATGATCCTGAAACTTCGGGATCACCGAGGTTTGCCCTGATACCTCTGGCTCTGTGACCTTCGGCTTTGATGTGGTTTTCTTTTTTAGTCTTTTCTTGGCAGGAGCAGGGACTGCCGCAATAATAAAAACAGTTAGGACCAGAAGGATGAAACTGGAAATGAAGGATACTAAAAAAGGGAAGAGAGTAAGAACAAGAAAAGCGACGGAGCAACCAAAACCTTCTTCAGCCGAAGGACCAGCGCGGAAGCCTGTGGCCTCCAGGGTATTTTCCTGAGGGGATCTGAGGAAAAGTAACTTGTCAAATCAGGAAATTGCTCGCAAATAGGAGTCGGATGACCGGACTCCCGCCCCAGGCGAGAACCAAGATCTAAACCCGAACCAGGGGTGAGGGGAAGGAAGACACGGCGCCCAGACTTGGGGCTCACGTGCCATGTACCTGACAGCCCGGCGTCAGCACGTTCAGGAGATTCTAGCCTCTTCTTTTTCTTTGAAGACCGGCTTGGTCATCTCCGACTTCTTGCCTGGAGCGCTTTGCCGGAGGAGCACTCTCCAAAAGCTGCTCGGCCGCATCAGTAGCCGCATCCAGCGTGGCGTAGTAATTGATTTTTCCGTCCCCACTCTTGAAGGTGACGAAGTTCCAGCTATGAAAGGGGCCGATCTTGTCCCCCTTCTGGAAGAAATCTACATACAACATGTCAAACAATAAGAAGACCGATAGGAATGACAGAATTTGTACTAAGGGTTGAAGACGCTTACTGTGATATGTCTTC
This sequence comes from Limonium bicolor, assembly GCA_023374045.1. NCBI lineage: Eukaryota > Viridiplantae > Streptophyta > Magnoliopsida > Caryophyllales > Plumbaginaceae > Limonium > Limonium bicolor. The sequence continues at coordinate 44,680,909 of CM041780.1, read as the reverse complement.
AGAGAAGACAAACGTGCCTTTGTAAAAAACGCCTCGACAGTCGGCGGTTCCTTGCTAAATGCCCTCAGAACCTTCGAAATGGGCAGCTCAGCCGGAGGGGTTTGGGGGCTGATTAGCTGACCTTTGATAACCTCAGCACAGTATGGGACGCCCAATACTCGGCCGGATGGAGGAACAATGACGAACCACCGTGACCCCCACTCGTGAGCCTTCTTGTAGTCAAAGAGGGTGTATCCGGCCTTCGCGATGAGGGTTAAGCTATCCGGGTCAACCCTAACTGTGAAGAATCGGACGAAATCGGTACCCTCCGGCCGGATTTTGCTTCCCTCGCAAAGAGAAACAAAGGTGTGGAGGTGCGAAATGGCCTTTGGGTGAAGGTGAGCGAGAGTGCAGCAGCGGCGAAGGAGGAAGCCCAGCACAAAAGGGTGCGGGGGAATGGTCAGACCAGCGGAAAAAATCAGCGAAAACTACGTACCCACGGCTAAAGTCGTCGTTGGGGTGAGAGTCGGAGGATGGCAGGAAAATCTGCGTGCCAAGCGGGGCTTCGACATCCTTGAGACAATCGCAAAGGGAGGAGTAGTTGAGAGAGGAAGGAGAAGGTTGACGCCCAGATAGGAAGGGTCTTGTGGACTTCAGATACGAGGGGCGAAAGCCGTTAGAAGAGCGAGAGCCCTGAATTGCCTCGATGGCGGGCGGAAATTTGGCAGCAAGTTTACATTGTCAAGATTGACGAAGGATCAGAGGGCGGCGACGGCAATGAAAGACGAGGTAGCACACGACGACAGGGAGGCGAGAGAAGAAGAACAGTCGAAGCAAAGGGGCAGTAGAAGAAAGAAGAGGAAGCTCAAAATCGGGCTTTAAGGAAAGTTTTTTCCCGCTCAAATAAATAATATATACTGTGCGAACAGAAAGTATCCTTTCTTTGCAGGGGAAGAGAAGAGCCACACGCTTCCTAAAGACGCTTCCGATGTTTTAGTCGAAAGAAAGACCCTGCGTATTCTACACCGAGAACAGGCGGAGCAAATTCAAAAAGGGAGTACGAAGCAGGTTCGAACCACGACCTATGCACGTGACCGATAAGAAGTTCCTTTTCTCCAAGTATGAAGAAAAAGAACTTGTGGGACTGGGATAAGGAAAAGACGAAGCACAGACGAACCAAAAAACCTCAGTCGCAAAATTTTTCGTCAAAATACAAGACACAGAAGTTCTATTTTCTTCACCAAAATTCAGAAAGATAGAACTTGTGGGACTGATGAGAAGGGAAGAAATGGTGTCAAGCCAAAAAGGGTTACATAGAGCATCCGACCGCTTTAGCCGGATGGAAGTGGAAGCGCATAGGGCATCCGGCCGTCTCCAGCCGGATGAGGATAGGACTTAGGCAAAGCAAAGTATTGTACGACTGACCGTCTGTGGTCAGTCAAAGATACTAGGAGAGGGTAGAACCGTACTTATACATGTAAAATACAGGCTGGCACCATAAAATCCAGGCCCAAAATACTATAAATAGGGGGTACCTCCATGAAATAAGACACGCAACATTTGGTAGTCAAACTCACATACAATTCCAATAGAAGCTCTCTTTCTCTCTCTCTACTCTCGTGAGACTCTGTAATTGAGACCAGGTAATGCAGGACAGAAGATCGAAGGATACTAGGATTGATATACTGTTTCATTTCAATAACATCCATAAAACTCATTTTATAACTCCTTAAATACTTACTCTTTTGTTACCAAAATTCCTAACACTTATAATGTTTTCTCCTTAGTTTCTCCAAGTGGTGTTTCATACCTATGATAACCACTATGCCAAGAATGTTTCCTCACCATCATAACATCATCTCCCAAACATCCTTTCTTACTAACTAAATTTCCTTGTTCACACCTTCTTAAAATTCCTTCCTCATATCCTTACCTAAACATCATTCATTCCTTGTACATCAACATTACCTAATCCTTAAAAAAACTTCTCCAAGACTTTATTACATCCCAAAAACACTCATTGAATCCCTAGAACTTCCAAGACAATACCTAAGCCCTTGTAACACTCTACAACACCTTAATACATGTTTTCTTCCCTAGTAACATTCATTCATTCCTCACATTTCCTAGTTCACCAAAGCTCATTTTAACACTTAGAACTTCTTAACATTATCTAAATTTTGAAATGGGTTCTTCAAGCACATTGCTATACCAAAAAGCACATAGCTTTCACCATTAGACATTCAGAAACACCGAAAATCCATCAAGAGTATTCGCACACACAAACTCACCAAATTTACACTACATCACAATATAGTGCATAAACTTAAATTGCTTGGCACTTAGGCCCTTAAATAAATGGTCTTAGGCCCTTAAGATGCATAAATCATAAACACTGAATTTTCCATAATATATTTGCTTTGACCTGCAAATACAATCAACAACACATATGCCTTTTAAAAGCCTTTGAGAACATTTTACTAAGTCATTCACCATTGGCTCCGTAGATCATTTAACAAGCATATAAGGCTCATTTCTCCTAAGACTTTAAAACCACATTAGGTTAGCACATTTACCTCTTTTCCTACAACTTCTTTCTTGTTTCCTTGACTAAGTCGGCAAGGCTTTTAGTTTCTTGTCAACTTCTAAACATTATACAAATGATTAAAATGAGTATACAAGCCTTATGCTTCAACGATTGTAAACCTAGATTATACATTGTTTTAAAAAAACACTTAAGATAATTGGTTTACCTTAGAACTTGAAGAGAGTTTGAATATATATCAAGAGAGGGTCTCCACCTAGCCATGAAAGGTTGGAATGAAGCTAGAACAAAGCAACATAAGGACACCATTAAGGGTGATTTTCGGACAACACAAAAACATGAGGGAACATCATTTTCTTTGAGTTTCCTTACTTGAAGCAAAGGAGACAACAATATGTGAAAAGAGAGCTCAAGCTCCTCCCAGGAGATTTTCTTGGCACCAAAATGGAGCTCTTGAGATTTTGAAAGGATAGAATTGAAGAGCTTGATGAGAGGGAAGAGAATGGTGGTTTCTTGAATTTGATTTGGGCAAAATGAGCTAGGAGATACAAGTGGTCAAGATGGATTGTGTGTGTACTATTGCAAACACGTAAATGGAGAGCAAGAAAGAAGAGATAGAAAGAGGTTGAAGACGTGGAAATGAAGAGAAATGAGAGAATGAAGATGGTTGTTCTTTTAGAAAGATATTTATATGTTAAAGTAATTAGTAACCATTAGTCATCATTTGTTATTTAATAACTAACATGAGTGGTGACCATTACAAAAACCGGGCCCCCTTTATGTTACTAAGGTTATTTTTAGTCTTTGTTGGCCAATTTATACTTATACAAACATATGTTACAAACTAGCTTATTTTAGTCACATTCACTAAAACAAGGCACATAGATGTGAAATTTTTGAATTCCCATTGATATAGACTTCCAAATGTGATACTAAGTAGTACACATATTAATTAAAGAGTAATGATGGACATTTAGCCATTCAAAACTCATTTACAAGACAATTTTTCAAAAATGTGCTTTAAGACTCCTTAAAGCACATTTTGTGTTTAAACTTGTTTTCAAGCTTGGTTTTCTTTATTAATTGATTTAATACGTTCATTAACATATTTATAAGGTATAGGTATGACTTTTAGGTCTTATACAAATTTATCCCAAGCTCAGAGCACATATTGCCCATATTGACTTTAAGGTATTTATTTGTGGTTTGTTTGGTTTAATTGTCTACCAAGGTTTCCTAAGGACTTAATTAGCCTTATTAAATCATAATTGAATATCACTAAGTCTTGGTAGGCTCTTTGGGTCCCAACCAAGTTCACTTCCAAGTTTAGAACATGTTTTGCTCAAACTGTATTTATGGTACTTTATTGTTCTCACCATGGTTTAAATTGTACACTGATGTTTCTAAGGCACTTTTTAGCCTTTAAATATCATAGTTTAGTATTTCAACAACATATCAAGGTTTGGGGTATTTCAATCTACCCCCCTTAAAAGAACTTCGTCCTCGAAGTTCACACTTCCCACACATTATTTAGATTAAAACACGGGGATCACTTGGAAATAAACTTCCATAACCAAACATACTTTACATCACAACCTTGGACTTAACGGTCCGGGTACATATACACATCCATACATAACATAACATACTCACATGATAACCTCGGACTCAATGGTCCGGGTAGCTTAACAACATTTGCACATACATAACAACCCTTAGACTCTTGGGTCTGGGTAACATAACAACATTTAGACCATAGGTCTTGATAACATAACAGCCATTAGACACATAGGTCTATGTAACACAACACATTTAGATCTCATAGGTCTTAATAACATACACTTTTGGGACTCAAGGTCACAATAATTTTTACACATACCACACAACATGTCTTAGCATGTATGGCAACCAAAAATATCTTTGACATACACTGTGATCCCGCAGAACCCGGTCGCAATGGACACCTTCCGTCCCCGTTCCTTTGGGAGATCAAAACAATCACTTAAATTTAAAATTTTTCCTTGTGAGGTTAAGTAAGAGAACTTTAATTATGTAAAGTCTCTATCGACGTTTAAAAATACCAATTCAAAATCTTTTTGAAAACACATACAACTCCAAGTCCAACCTATGCTCTTTGCTTCTTTTCTTAGCGTGGTTAATTGTGACCACTTTCAGGGAGCTTCAAGAATCATCCCACCCTGATGTGATCAGCACCAGTGTTGAACTATCCTTCCACCCCAATTTGTGTTCGGCTTCCCTTGATCTCATGATAATCAATTTTCACCTCCCACTTCAATTTCAAGCATCAAGTAAATCACTCATTTCCAATTTTCTATCTTTTTAGTCTTTCTAGTTATAATCATACATCTCCAAAGGATAGAACTCCGTCCATCTATTATCTCGATTCACTTTAATGCTGTTACCTAGGGAATCTTATTCTCACTAGGTTCTATGTCGGTTTCATAATTTTTTCATAAATCACTATATTGTATACATACACATATATTTTATCAAAATACAGCACATTTCACATTTATACACTGTCGGGGTTTTTGTTCCCCGGGGAGTTTCTACTCCCCACACTTGTACTATCACACACAACTGTTAACAACTAAACACACTTATCACAATGGTATTCGCATCTTCTGTGTGCAATTACCACAATTAAACCATGAATGAATGTGTATGTTTACGTAACACACACACCAATCATCAAAACAATTATTTTGTGCTATGCACAATATAGGTCACATACACTACGTACACTTGTACGGTAATACACACTAAGTGGTTTTGCGCTCTACCCCCCTTAAAAGGGATTACGCCCACGTAATCAATCACTGAACATTGGCTTAAAATGTTCTGCCGTCGTGAAGTGTTTTAACTTCCACGCGGTTTGTTATACAACGCATTCTGATTAGAGGATCTTAACCATATTGGCGGTTTAGTTCCTAAACCAAGAATTCTCATTGGAGTTTGCTTTAACTGTTAACTGATTTCGATTCTGGCCTGTGAGGCTTCTAGGCATTAACAACTAGCCATTCACTCATGTTCACCACGCACATTCAACACTTGAATTATAGGCTCACTAGTTTCTGCTACGAAACTCTAATAACTGTAGGGCTCAGTTTGCCCCATTCGTTTTCTTACTGTATTGTACATCTCCAATTATCGCCTTTATCTTGGTAATAACGGTTCTTAATCGACGCGTGGTATCTCTTACCGTGCACGAATTCGGTGAGTTTCAAAACCTTCCATCCACTTCTCTAATAATTTACCATGTAAACTGCTACGTATTTCACAATGATTGACTTGTTTCTTCCGACTTACCATCGGTTGAGGTTGAGCTACTGCCTAGTGTGTAGTGCTCTCTCAGCTATTTCCCACACTTGAGGTATATTCCATACCGATATTTGATATTTAGTGCTACTGTAGTCACTTACTGTAATCATGCCTCCACATTTGGTCTTGTACAAGTACTCTTCCATTGGTACGTCTTTGCATTTCCTATGCATCAGTCACTATGGCGTTATAAGCCGCTTTTTGTTTCCACCACAATTAACATTTCCCGAATCCTAGCTATCGCACTCGATAATTACTGCGCAAATGCAATACCAAAGCACTCATTCATACAGAGTGCAGAGGCGTAAACTCTGACAGTAAATCTCTTATGCGATTGTAATAGGAATTTACACTATGTTTCACTGAGATTCTTATCTCATAGTACAAGCAACTGGCTCTTACTGCCTAGTTTGTTTGGTATCACTTACTGTTGTATCTCTATTGAGTTTAACTCATAACTGGTCTGATCTGCCATATTATTATTCAACAACACTTATACAACGGTCGCTTGCTGCGCACCGTGCTCTTACTCACTGTATAACATCAACTTATATGGTATTCACTGTCATTTTAGCTTCCACACATATACTTACACACCCTTGGCATTATGATTCTCATTCCTTTGGATGACTACTGTATGCTCCTTGGCGTAGCTCACTCGAGTTACAAGCTGTCGTTATTCAGCCGGGTGCTTCACATGCTACTAAACTAACTGTTCTCTCTCGCGCAATATCAGCATGATCATCCTTAACATATTTCTTGAACTTGGTTCACATTACTACCGCTTGCACGGTTTATAATATCGAGAGGTATCCCCACTCATAAAGCAGTGGTTCGTTCACCACTCTATTTACTTATACAACATAAACTTCTGCAACCGATCCAATTTACATAACACATTTTATTTGTGGCTTATGAGCCTTACTGCCTCGAGCTCTGCTCATGTAGGCTACTCATACACATTTACTTCCCTGTTATCATTACATGGTTTGGATATCATATTGAGCTCCATGACAAGGTCGTTGCATTCCGTTTTCTTTCATGGGATGCCCCTTAGGATTGTCAGTCCGTCTCCTGACAACTTACGTCTAAACTGGGTGTTAGTTTCAACCCTTGTGTTTTTGTCATGTTATTTCATTCAACTATCGTTGATGTGAACACCCTTCAAGGATTGCTCCTGGGTGTTGCTAAGTTATGCCATTACATCTGGTTCGCACTTATTGGTATATTCAGTTAGCCACGCCGTTTGCGTTCTTAACTGGCTTATTATCTTCTTCTGTGAAGATCAACGTTTCCTGGTAGTGTAGGTACTCATTCTGGGAGTTTCATCCCGTTCATTACACATTAATGTGTCCTATTAGGCATCTGCTTGCCATGCACAGGCTGGGTCACCATTCCAGCTACCATGTTTACCCTTCGGGATTCTTAAGACATATGCTATTCTTACATTACAGTTAGTGCACTTCGCACCTCCTGACTCTTAAACATTTCCTTGAAGGAATTCACTAATTCCTTTAGTCTCGTTAACTTGACTAGGTTCCTTTACTTCAACCATTCATGGTAATCCTTAGCTCTTGTTTGTCTTATACTGCTGACCATAGTACGGAGTCGAGTACTTCCCGTTTTCAGACTCTACTCGTATACATAGTGGGTACCATACTGATACATTACTACTTACCCAACTAACCCATAAGTAGGTCTGTCAGGCCCACAAGCTCCTATCGGAGTGCGGTCGTCCACATTACAGTTGGTACACTCGTAGTGTCCGCACACGCCTAGGTGAAGTTTTTTTGTCAACTCCCTTATATTGTCCCATGACAATATGCATTCCGTGCTTCTCGAACTAATCGAGGGAAAGTTTTCCACTATTGTATCTTTATCAACTGCCCTTGGTTTTTTGGTTTGGTTTAAAGAAGGTTGAAATAAATATTGGTTTGAAAGAAAATCTGGTTTTGAAAGAAAAGAGTTTGCAATAAATCTGAGTTGAAAGAAAAATTCTTATGGTTTTACAATGCCTTCTTCCCTTAACCAAATCTAGCTTCCTGCTGACTGGTGTATTTCCATTTACAGAGGTCAGGCTATCAAGCCCTTACATGGTCGTGACGATCTCACTTAACTTCATGGTACTTTACTAAGTACTTTGTAATTATTATAAATTTTCCCGAACAGCCCTGTTATTGCAGCACTTGCCATGGCAAGTGCGCCATGCTAACTGGCTATCGGTTCAACACATACCGGTTGCGGTATTGTTCTTACCCGCACTATTATCAGTGGCCTTGTTGGCCCTTACTCGACCTTACAGTCTTGACAATAACCCTCTGGGTAACTTCAACTTCTCACTTTCTTCACATGATAATCATTAACTAGGGTGTTTCCCATTATGGGATACCCCCTTTTTCTTTTGTATTGGTTTCCCCTCGTAGCCCGTTCCACACATTTGTCGTGGTTACTGAGACTTGTCTCTTGTTTGGGCACTACGTTGTGGTTCCTTATCGGTTGGTATACCATTGGCGACATTATTCAATAATCATAGTCCCGTAGGCACGCGTCTCGGGTTCCATTACTTCACTTCTTGCCTGTTGCACGGTTAGTGCGTTGCAAGCTGGTTGTTCTCGACTGCTCGGCATGTCGACCCAGGTTGCCGGAAATTCTATTCTTCTATACACAGATTCTCCACTCTTTGCTATGAAATGCGGTTAACATTGTTCAGATGGAAACCGTCTCCAGGATTCCCTGTTTTCGGGATCTACCGTATGACAGGTTCTCCGTACCCACAGTGGTACTTAATAACAGCCAGATCGGGTATTCCCGAGTAAGAGAGGACTTCCATCTCTCTGGCGTTGTTTCCCAATTTATAAAATAGGGTTGTGGAGGGCGGGATGGATATTGTAGGTTTTAAGTGTTCACTGGTAATTCCCAACTAGCGTATCTCTCACGCTATCACTCAACCCTTAACCCAAAGTACTAAAATCCTAACTCGGTACTTCCTAAGCTCGGTAATTCAGTCATCAGAGCGACTAGATTCCCGAGCGACTACACATTACTGTCCCTTTCCATTAACAACAACAACAACATACACCTTTCGACTGTACCGAGTATTCACAAACTTTTCCTCAAGCCTTCTAATGTTTTCCAACATCATTTGGCACACTAAACCCTTCATATAACATCCATAAAACTCATTTTATAACTCCTTAAACACTTAATCTTTTCTTACCAAAATTCCTAACACTTATAATGTTTTCTCCTTAGTTTCTCGAAGTGGTGTTTCATACCTATGATAACCACTATGCCAAGAATGTTTCCTCACCATCATAACATCTCCCAAACATCCTTTCTTACTAACTTAATTTCCTTGTTCACACCTTCTTAAAATTCCTTCCTCATATCCTTACCTAAACATCATTCATTCCTTGTACATCAACATTACCTAAACCTTAAAAAAACTTCTCCAAGACTTTATTACATCCCAAAAACACTCATTGAATCCCTAGAACTTCCAAGACAATACTTAAGCCCTTGTAACACTCTACAACACCTTAATACATGTTTTCTTCCCTAGTAACATTCATTCATTCCTCACATTTCCTAGTTCACCAAAGCTCATTTTAAACACTTAGAACTTCTTATACATTATCTAAATTTTGACATGGGTTCATCTAGCACATTGCTATACCAAAGCACATAGCTTTCACCATTATACATTCAAGAACACCTAAAATCCATCAAGAGTATTCTCACATACAACACTTCACCAAATTTACACTACATCACAATATAGTGCATAAACTTAAATTGCTTGGCACTTAGGCCCTTAAATAACATTGCTCTTAGGCCCTTAAGATGCATAAATCATAAACAGTGAATTCCCATAATATATTTTCCTTTGACCAGCAAATACACTCAACAACACATATGCCTTTTAATAAGCCTTTGAGAACATTTTACTAAGTCATTCACCATTGGCTCCTTAGATCATTTTAACAAGCAGCTCATTTCTCCGAAGACTTTAAACCACATTAGAATAGCACATTTACCTCTTTTCCTCAAAACTTCTTTCTTGTTTCCTTGACTAAATAGGCAAGGCTTTTAGTTTCTTGTCAACTTCTAAACATTATACAAATGATAAAATGAGTATACAAGCCTTATGCTTCAACTCATTGTAAACCCTAGATTATACATTGTTTTAAAAAAACTTTAAGATAATTGTTTTACCTTAGAACTTGAAGAGAGTTTGAATATTTATCAAGAGAGGACTCCACCTAGTCCATGAAAGGTAGGAATGAAGCTAAAACAAAGCAACATAAGGACACCATTAAGGGTGATTTTTGGACAACACAAAAACATGAGGGAAACATCATTTTTCTTTGAGTTTCCTTACCTTGAAGCAAAGGAGAACAATAATATGTGAAAAGATGAGCTCAAGCTCCTCCCATGGAGATTATTCTTGGCACCAAAATGGAGCTCTTGAGATTTTGAAAGGATAGAATTGAAGAGCTTGATGAGAGGAAGAGAATGGTGGTCTTAGAATTTGATTTGGCAAAATGAGCTAGGAGATACAAGTGGTCAAAGATGGTATTGTGTGTGTACTATTGCAAACCGTAAATGGAGAGCAAGAAGAAGATAGAAGAGAGGTTGAAGACGTGTGAAATGAAGAGAAATGAGAGAATGAAGATTGGTTTTGCTTTTAGAAGATATTTATATGTTAAAGTAATTAGTAACCATTAGTCATCATTTGTTACTTAATAAACTAACATGAGTGGTGACTCATTACCATAAAAACCGGCCCCCTTTATGTTACTAAGGGTATTTTAGTCTTTGTTGGCCAATTTAATTACTTATACAAACATATGTTACAAACTAGCTTATTTTAGTTACTATTCACTAAAACAAGGCACATAGATGTTAAATTTTTGATTTCCCATTGATATAGAGTTCCAAATGTGATACTAAGTAGTACACATATTAATTAAAGAGTAATGATGGACATTTAGCCATTCAAAACTCATTTACATGACAATTTTTCAAAAATGTGCTTTAAGACTCCTTAAAGCACATTTTGTGCTTAAACTTGTTTTCAAGCTTGGTTTTCTTTAGTAATTAATTTAATACGTTCATTAACATATTTATAAGGTATAGGTATGACCTTTAGGTCTTATACAAATTTATCCTAAGCTCAGAGCACATTTTTGCCCATATTGACTTTAAGGTATTTATTTGTGTTTTGTTTGGTTTAATTGTCTACCAAGGTTTCCTAAGGACTTAATTAGCCTTATTAAATCATAATTGGATATCACTAAGTCTTGGTAGGCTCTTTGGGTCCCAACCAAGTTCACTTCCAAGTTTAGAGCATGTTTTGCTCAAACTGTATTTATGGTACTTTATTGTTTTCACCATGGTTTAAATTGTACACTGATGTTTCTAAGGCATTTTTACCCTTTAAATATCATAGTTTAGTATTTAAACAACATATCAAGGTTTGGGGTATTTCAATTTTACTTTCTCTTAGTAAATTAGCATTAACTTTAAGAGTTCAAATCCCATTTGACTTCTCCAAAATTAGTAAGATATTAATCCTCTAATATTCTCTGAATATTATATTACTAAATTCTAGATCCTTCTTTAACGTAATTATTTTCCTCTTGCTAGGATTACTGATTTGTTTCACTCTATCCTTATTTATTTCAATCTCTCCCCTATATTAAATAAATGTTTATTAATTATTTTCCTAGATATTCTACTCTCTTCCTTATCTCGTTACAACGGCTCAGTTACTTCCTCCTATATATATAGACTTATGTAAATGACACTATTTTTGTAGTGCTTCGTACCAGGGTAGAGCATGACATGTTACATGTATTATGGATGTGATGTATTGGTTGATCTTTGAGCTAGATTTGTGGACCCCTTGCTGTTTGAAATTTATATTAAGAAGATGGTTTAGTTAATCTGTGTGCTAATTTGGACAGACGCTAGTATTGTAAATTTATCAGAAATTTTTTGGAAAATATTGAGATTAAGACCCCTGATTAAGTTCCATTTATGTGTTGACGAACTGGTAGCAGTACCATATAAAATAATAGCATGAAGTGTACTAAGTGATGAAATTTGGTTGTCAGTTATTTATAAAGGTCCTTTGAGGTATTGAAATATAATCAGTGTGTTAAGGAAATGATTTGTGATTATGACTTTTTACAACGTGGTAATTATTGATGTATGTGAGGTTCGTAGCTAGACAAAGTATATGACAACTGATGTGTTGCCTCCCTTGTATTTTAGATGTGTATACTAAGTCATTATTTATGTTGATCTTCTCGAGAAGTTTTGTGATAAATATTTTTAATGTGATAGTATTTTTGATAAATCTCATGCTAAATGTTGAACAGACCCTGGTGTTCTGATTTATTGAAATTTATTTTTGTAATTGTTTGTATTATAAATCTTGATGAATTCTCACAGCCTGTTACAAATTGATTAACTATGTCTCATTATATAACAATAAAATAAGGGTAGTATTTAACTGAGCATTCGGTGTTTGGAAATAACTTGAGTTTTGTAGACTTAATAGAGGAAGCATTAAGTAGATAGAGAAAGGATTAGAATTACGATACTTGTAACTGGAGATTATTATAGAATTATCAATGGAATTGTTGTGTTGGTCTTATCGGTTATGTTATAGGGTCGAGAGGTTGACTTGAGCTAATGGAAGTGTCTAAATTGGAATTAGGATTAAAATGGGAAAACGGGTAAGGGTATGAGTTGTGGGAACATTTTGTTGTGATTCCTGTTATGTCCTTGTATGAATTTTATACTAACTTACAGAAGGTGAAACATGATTAACCTTTCGGTTGATTTGAAATAACAAATATGTGTCTTGCTCTTCCGTTGGGCTAGGTAGTTCATTGATTGGATGTATTTATTTCTCTTGTTTTGGATGCATATATTATGGTTATTGCTTAACTAAGATTTGTTGAGATCTTTTGCGATGGATATCTATTTAAGATGATGGTTTGGTTAATCCTTGTGCTAAGTGTGGTGGAGACACTAGTGTCCACGCTAACTGGAAACTATTTGGGGAGGTGTGATGGATGGATAGGATTTTGAATGAGTCCTCATTGATGATTGTTAAATGGTTAACTGCGTCTTGATTTGTAATAGTGCCGATTATATTATGTATTTGAGCCATTAGTGGCAATGAGTAACTGTAGTTTGGTACTCATTTGAGAGGTAATAAACTGCTATACAAAAAAATGTTAATTAAGATGACGATTTGCGAGAGATTATTCTGGATCACATGGTTGGGGTATGTTTGAGGAAAAAAATGATATAATCATGGATAGAAGAGTAAGTGTAATACCTTTGTGATTTTAAGGGGTTGTGTTTCATGTTGGTTTTAAGATTTTAGCTGAGAGTTTGTATACAGATCTTGGTTATGTTGGTAAGCGATGGTTGGTGTTGAGTTTGGCTATTGACTTTTGCATGGGGAGTAGGTTAACTGGTGAATTGTGACCTTTGGGGGAATGTTTCTTATATGAATGTGATGTGAATATTGGAGGTAAAGTATTAAACTTTTGGGATTATCAGTTGAGAGATATAGACTCAGAAAATAATGACATATGTATGACTTTGTCAGTGAAAATTGGGTAATTGAGGTGCATTGATTTCATGGTTGTTTTGATGATTTTGCCAGTATGAGATTGTTAGAGAATGTGAATTTAATTAAATGTTTAAGATGTATAAGAAATTGGATGATTGGTTTCAGGTCTTGAATATGTATAAAAGTTCACATTTAAACCTTGGGAATAGATCTCTTGGAACGTTGATGAAATTTTCTAAGCTGGGTGTTGAATCTAAGAAGAGGAACTAGTCTCAATGAAGAAAGGTAGGAGTATATTTTAGGATTACAAGATATAACTGGTAGGGATCTAGGATTCCAGTTCGAGTGATAACATTTAGTTTTGGGAGAATTTCTCCAAGGAAGGCTAATAAAAGTCCTTATAATGAGCTTAATCTTTAGTGAATTCTGTGGTGGTTAAAAAATGAGTTGGAGATTGTTCTTTGAGTTCCTTTAATTGTTAACTTCTATTTGGTGTGTATTGAGTTAGTTCATTTATCATTCTCGGTGAAAGATTGGAATCTTGATTCATGAATGTTAAGGTGTTGATCCTGACTTCTTGGAAGGCATGATATATAGTAAGTGGTATACTATAGGTGGACTTAAAATGGAAAATGGCATGGTAATTGGTGGATTAGTAGGATGTGAACTGGTATTGAATTAATGTTATTAATGTGATGTGATGATTATAGAATGATTGAGTTGGTTTGGACTTTGGTCCTATGTGTTGGTTTGCCTTAAAATTTCAGAGTTCTATCTATGTGGTGAACCATTTAATTAGGCTTGAATTTTTTGTATTGGAATGGTTGTCCAAGGGGCTGAGGACTAAGCAGCCCTTTGTCTTTCGACTGGTGTGCTTTAGATTAGATTCAGCTTCGGGGGCGAAGCTTTCTTTTAAGAGGGATGAGATGAAATACCCACGAATTTTCATGTTAAGAATAATATAATTCTTTTAAGAATGAATAAGTCCGAAGTTAGTGGCCCAGGGAAGTTAAACGATACTCTTATATTAAATTCTTTCCTCTTCCTAAAATGTTTACAATTATCCGCAATGTCCTTGCCCTTACTAATCGTATTCCTATTATTATCATTTAAATACTACTTCATCCTTCTTAGATGTTACAATGTTATTTAAGTTCCCCGAATACAATCCTAGAATTCCTAGAGTTCGAATTCAATTTTACTTTCTCTTAGTAAATTAGCATTAACTTTAAGAGTTCAAATCCCATTTGACTTCTCCAAAATTAGTAAGATATTAATTCTCTATTATTCTCTTAATATTATATTACTAATATTCTAGATCCTTCTTTAACGTAATTATTTTCCTCTTGCTAGGATTACTGATTTGTTTCACTCTATCCTTATTTATTTCAATCTCTTCCCTATATTAAATAAATGTTTATTAATTATTTTCCTAGATATTCTACTCTCTTCCTTATCTCTTTACAACGGCTCAGTTACTTTCCTCCAATTATTCCGAATTGAGAATTATTTATTTATTTCTAAACCAGTATTTGTTAGAGATTTTGATTCTCTTTGCGGATTTCCATCACGCTGAGTAATAGTTATACCCTTTTAACTATATACAACACTAATAAGTTAAACTCTCTTTGAATTATTCATTATTTTCTTTTCTTCTTTAAACTGATTATCACTTATTTAAATTACTAGCATTCCTTTTATTTTGCAAATTAATTCTATTTAAATCAACAATCCTCTCCGATATCTGATCGTCTTCCACTAACACCATTACGCTCTTCCTCTCCCAACTCTCAAAATTCACGCAACTTTTCTACGCTCTTATTTCCACTAAAATATTCTCGATTCTTCACCTTGAAACCTTTGCAAATTCATGTTTTCATCCTGCTGCTGTCAGATCGCCTTCCCAGTGCCAGTTAGGATTACGTTGGGTAAAGTATTCTACCTAGATAGTCTAGTAAATTATTCGGTTGTATTTGGTATATTCTAATTGTTGATTATATACTTAGACTCTGATTTCGACGACGGGCGCTGCTAGTGATTATGTTGGATTGTTCTCTTGAAGTGATTTGATTGTTCAGGTAAATCTCTATGCTCAAGTTGATTTGGCTTTGTGTATTACGAATGAGGAAAATTGCTTTTGTGACTCAAAGTGTTTTCTACGAGAAAAAGGATTTATCACCGGATTGAGATTTATCAATTGGGATCAATTTCCATAGTTTGAGATTGGTGGTTTGGAATAATTCTGATGGTGATTTGAGCAAGGTTTTTGGGAGTCTTTCACAGGATGTTATTATCGTTTGGGAGCCCATAGGTGCTCCCCATCATTATTATTTGCGATGCACACATTGTTGCAGTTAAGCTCTATAATTTACTCTATGTTACTGCTGTTTCATAGGGGGTGTGCACACTTAAGGACTTAGAGTGAGGTGGTTGTTTGACGGTCCCATAGGTGACTGTCCTAGAATTATCGTTTGGGGTCCCATAGGTGACCCCGTATTTGGAAATTATGGTTGGCTCCTATTGAAAGCTCCCTACTATTGTTTGGTTGGTTACTGTGTTTTCTGGAAAAATCATTCAAATGTTCAACACTCATTCTCCTCTGATTGACAAGTGATAAAAAGAACTTCAAAATGTATTTTACACGTTGAGGTAGAATTTACTCAGTTTTTCTGATTTGCGTGATCCCTTCGTGTTTTTGTCTATTGTTTTCTGATTGCAGGTGATGGTTGCTGAAGTTTGGGGATTGGGCATGCGCTACCACATAGTTCTAGAATGGATTGATTGTCGTTGAGATACAGTATTTAAATAGCGATGTTTTGAATATTTATTTCTGTTGAATTGTTTAAGGTTTAGCCTGAGCACTCATGAAATTGAGTGTGGCGGTAGCACTCTGGATTTGAAAGTGTTTTCCGCTCTGTTTTTATGTTAAACATTCACTTTCCATTGGCATTAATATTATGGTCATTCTGCACCCTTCTAATCCTGTTTTCGTTTTGATTTTTATAAATTTGGACCTGTCCGAACGTCCGTCCGGACATACATGTTCGGACAGGCCCCGAGAGTATTTTGTTTTTCACAGTATTAGTGTGTCCGAAAATCTGTCCGAACTTACATGTTCGGACAGCATGCGAGGACGGGTCTGAACTGTAAGTCTCGGCACATGTCCGAACTTACATGTTCGGACTAATGTTCGGACAGACCTTGTTTCTCAATTTTAAGACTCGTTTGACATCCGTTTTAGTCCCCGTCTGTGGCGTTGGTTTTGTATCGTTTTCTACTTTATAATGAGGCAAAATCCAGGGTGTTACATCTCTATTCCCAAGTTACCCTCAAAAGTGACCTAAATAAGGTTTTAAGGAGTTCAAACTCAAAAATATATTTTTGGGGTATTTCAGCTAGCATGGGGGCTGTTCTTGCATGAATAAAGAAGAGAGAAGGCATATGAAATTGGTGGGAAGAAGAAGAAATGAAGAAAGGAGGAGAGAGGTGAGTTAAAAGCGATATTTTTCCTTAAAAGCAAATAGTAACCATTTACTTTTTCCCTCTACTTTTACAATCTTGGCTGCCACACTTAGGTGACTCACCACCTTAAAAACCGGCCCCCTTCTTAATTTAGAGATATTTGTGGTCATAGTTGACCAACTAGTTGACTTATGTTGACTTAATGCTAAACTAGCACTATTTGAGCACTATTCACAAATTAGTGCACATAATTGTGACATTTTTGATTTCCCATTGATTTAGACTACTTAATGTGATACTAAGTAGTACACAAGTTTATTAAGGTAAAATCATGGGCATCTAGCCACCCAAAACCCCTTTCTAAGACAAATTTTAAAAAATGTGCTTTAAGAGTCCTTAAAGCATAATTTGTGTTTTAACTTTTTTTTGAGCTTGTTTTTCTTTGGTAATTGATTTAACATGACCATTAGGATGTTACTATGGTCTAAGAATGATATTTGGGTGCTAACCCAAGTTACTCCAAGCTTAGAGCATGTTTTTGCTTAAATTGCTCTTATGGTGTTTCCTTGTGTTTTCTTTGGTTTAAATTGTTTCCTAATGTTTCTAAGGCATTATTTAGCCTTCTTATATCTTAGTTTATCATTTAAACACCATATCTAGGTTTGGGGTATTTCAAAAACATTCAGAGGAAGAACATATCATCGTAAATTTCAAGTTGAAGAAACTTTTGCCGTGCCCCAACATTGCCCAATCCAGAGTGGCGGTAGCAAGCCTTGTTCAATCCCTTATACCTCTCATCCATGCCCTGCTGAGAATTGCAATTAAATCATACCCCTGCCACAGGTATGCGTTGATTACATTAGATTTATTTGGGAGTGTTGTTATTTCACTTTGATATTGTATTTGTTCAAATCGATACCCTGTGATTATTAACCTGTTATTAGCCATTTATCTGTGAGTTGCCGTGATGCATTTGAATTCAAACGGGAATACATACTTATTCCACGTTCCATATTTGCTTTAGTTTGAGTCATCACTCATTTTGATTTGTAAGCTTCTGTGAAAAAAATGAGGGGGGATTGGACTAAGAGGCACAAAAAAAAGATGAAATTTGCTAGCATTAAAATCAGCCTGTGCCATCCACCGTTATGTATCCTTCACCACCATCCACTCTACATTGTCCAACAAAAAAAACAATTATATTTGAAATACCCCAAACCTTAATATGTTGTGTAAATGTTAAACTATGGTATTTAAAGGCTAAAAAGTGCCTTAGAAACATCAGTGTATAATTTAAACCATAGTAAAAACAATAAAGTACCATAAATACAGTTGAGCAAAAACATGCTCTAAGCTTGGATTGAACTTGGTTAGGACCCAAAGAACCTACCAAGACTAAATAATATTCAATTATGATTTAATAAGGCTAAATAAGTCCTTAGGTAACCTTGGTAGACGACTAAACCAAACAAAACACAAATAAATACCTTAAAGTCAATATGGGCAAAAAATGTGCTCTAAGCTTGGGATAAATTTGTATAAGACCTAAAGGTCATACCTATACCTTAATTATGTGTTAATGAACATATTAAAGCAATTACCAAAGAAAACCAAGCTTGAAAACAAGTTAAAACACAAAATGAGCCTTAAAGCACATTTTTGAAAAATTGTCTTGTAAATGAGTTTTGAGTGGCTAAATGACCATCATTACTCTTAGTTAATATGTGTACTACTTAGTATCACATTAGGAAGTCTAAAACAATGGGAAATCAAAAATTTCACAAATATGTGCCTTGTTTTGTGAATAGTAACCAAAATATGCTAGTTTACAATATAAGTCAATATAAGTTGTCTTGTTGGTCAACAAAGACCATGACTTAGCCTAAAACACTAAGGGGGCCGGTTTTCCAAGTGTGACTCATCACACTTAACTAATGAATCAAATTAGAAAGGAAAAAGCAAGTAAATTCACTATTTACTTTACAACTTTAAATATCTTCTAAAGTTACCTTTCACCTCACCTTTCTTCATTCCCTCTCATCCCCACCGATTTCTTCATCTTCTCCCAAGCTCCAACCGGTTTTGATACATCAACTATGCCATCTCCAACTTTCATTGCTTGTAACTTCTAGCTCCATGGTCCAAATTCAATTTCAAGACCACCATCCTTCTAGTTGGAGCAAGCTCTACACTTCTATCTTTTCAAATCTTCAAAAGCCTCATTTCGGTGCCATGGAGATTCACCATGTAAGGAGCTTGAGTCTATATTTTTGTGCCTTGTTGATCACCTTTGCTTCAAGGTAAGGAAAAACCAAAGAAAACTTCATTTCCTTCACTTTTGTTGTTGACCAAAAATTCACCATGTAATGGTGTTTTCCTTTGCTCATTCATAGCTCATTACAATCATTCAAGGGCTTGGTGGGAACCTCTCTTGTTACATATTCAAGTTCTCTTTCAAATTCAAAGGTAAATATCATTTTGGTGTATTAAAACACTTATGTTAAACTAGGGTTTGTATATGAGTTTAAGTATGAATTCTTAAGCTCATTACCCTTATATGTATATTGATCAGAAAGTTGACAAGTGATCAAACTCCTTGCTGATTTTCGGTTCAAGGAAACAAGAAAGAAGTTTGAGAGGAAAAGTGGTAAACAAACTATCTCAATGTAGTTTAAATGCCTTAGGAAAAGTGAGCTTGATTTGCTTAATAAAATACCTAAGGAGCCAATGGTGAATGACCTAGTAAAATGCTCTCAAGGAAACTATTAAAGGGCATATGTGTTGTTGTATGTAATTGCAGGTCAAATGCATTATTTATGTGGAAATTCAGTGTTTAAGGTTTATGCAATTTAAGGGCCTAAGAGCCATGTTATTTAAGGGCCTAAGTGCCAAGCAATTTAAGTTTATGCACTATATTGTGATGTAGTGTAAATAATTTGGTGAAGTTTTGTGTGTGAGAAAGTTCTTGGTGGATTTAGGTGTTCTTGAATGATTAAAGGTGAAAACCTAAGTGTTTGGATGTGAGAATATACAAGAGAAGCTATGGCAAAATTTAGTTGATAGACAAAGGAGTTTATATGTTCTAATGAGATTTTATGACCTAGAAGGTACTAGGAAATTGTTAAGTGTTAAGATGGTGAAAGGAAGTGGATTATGATATTTTAGGTGTTAAGATGCCATGGGCATTGTCTTGGAGGACTTAGAGATCAATGGGTGTTTTAAACACACCAAGGTTCAGTATGTGAAGTGCTAAGTCTTGTGCAAGTTTTGGTGATCAAAGGAAAACGATAATGCCTTGTGGAGATCTAAGTGTGAACTAGTGGAAAATAGAAGGAGTTTGTGTTTGGGAGGTGTATGTGTGAAATAATGCCCTTGGAGTAGTGGTGATAGTGGTAAGGTAACATTTTGGTTAATGAAGTTGTAGGCAGGAAACTACCACTTAGAAAACTTAAGGAAAAACATTACAAGTGTTAAGAGATGTTGTAAGGAAATTGAGTAACAAGTTTGGACAATGTTTAAGGAGGTTCAAGATGATATTTTGGCATTAGAAGATACCTAAGATCATTTGGGAAGTTTATACATTTAATGGATGTGGAGAACCATTGCAACAGAACTTAGAAATGTTAAAATGTAAAATCTGTAGCAGTGGTCCGGGACTTAGGTCTTGGGTAATGTCCCGGACCATGCATTAAAAGAGGCCGAGAGTTTTCTGAGGCATTGTGGTCCGGAACTTAGTTTTGTACAAAGACCCGGACCACCCCCTGTTTTACCCCCGAGAGAATTTGCCTACATTGGTCCGGGACCTAGGACCTGTATGAAGTCCCGGACCACCCCATAAAAACAACCCGTGAGTCTTATAATGACAAGGTCCAGGACCTTAGATGGGGACCAAGTCCCGGACCACTCTAAAAATGTTGTTTAAGGTTGGAAAATGATATGTAATGATGGGGATTGATAAGTAATGATGTTATAAGGTTGTTAAGGACATGTTAGGTGGGTTATAAAGACAATTAAGTGGGTGAAAAATTGTAATAAAATGTGAGAGTAAAACAAGTTAAAAATGTCAAGTTATTTAACTAGTTAACGGGAATAAGTTATGAGCATTAGACTTTAAACAATCATGTTACCCCGATGTTAATAAAAGTAAATGTAATATTACCAGTGGTTCAAGGATTGTTCGAGGAACATAGGAGGACACAATAGAGTGGACATTGGTGACTGACAAAGACAAGAATATGACGAAGGCAAGAGGGTCAAAGCAGTCCAGGCCACAGATCCCGATCCGGACCCCGGACCCCTTCAGGACTTTGTTCCGGCCCCATACTCCATGACCGGATCCCGCATCCTACACTTTGAGGCCGGAAGGCTTTATAAGGAAGGAAGTGCCAAAACTAGAAGGGTGGCTCCAATGAAGTAATACCACATGTGCAAGGATTAAGAGATAGGCCTCACTCTTGAAAGTCTATAAATAGAGGTGGGAGGCTCATTTGTAAAGGGACACATTCTTAGAAGAGAGAGAAAATACTAGAAAGCTCTCTAAAGATGTAATACTAAAGAAGGGAATAAAGATACTGTCTAGAAGTGGATGTAGGCCAGATTATTGGCCGAACCACCATAACTCTCGTTGTTTCATTAGTTTATGAGTTGGAGGGTAACCAAATTATGTATTTTCATTTGGCGCCGTCTGTGGGAAACGGACAACCGGAATGGTAACCACGATACATCCACAATGAGAATAGTTCTTTCGTTCAAAAATTCGGAAAAGTGACTCGGCAAATTCATCCACGGAAACGACAACCACGAAACCACCGTAATCCAAAAGAAGCACCACGGAAAGCAGATCAGATCGAAAAATTGAGAGATCCTCGACCTCAAAGATTGAATCATTATCGGTTCATCCACGGAATTCAGAAAATCAACTTGCGTCTTTGAAGGAAATAGCGAACAAGGATCTTGAAGTACGAGTTGGACTACCGAAGTTCATAATTCTATCATGAGCAAGATGAGTTTGCTCTTAAAGGAAGATGATCGATCGATTCGCCTGTAGAAGGATACTATCACCATCGATTGGCTTCCAGAGCCGATTGATCCAAGAAGTCGATCGATCGATCCATCAGCCGTCAAGAATTTCACTAGCACTCGGGAAATTCGTCAAAGCGAGCAACGAATTCTCAAACGCCGGAGCTTATTCAGGTCTAAAATAAAGTTCATCCGTTGGTGATTCACGATACGAGTAAATATTCGAGAAGTGATAAACGAAATGAGTCCATGTACGGAGAACCAATTCTCGATCAAGAAAGAAACGGTTAAAAGCGATCTCAGATCTAGGTCTACAACTCCATCAAGAAGGAGTGCGAATTGTCCTTCGTTCAGGAGACGGCGACCTCTCAGACTTCAAATCGAGATTTAACTGACAAATCTCAGTTGACGATAAGCGTTTCCTTCTAAATCTGAATCTACGAAAGGGAAACTCATTCTTCCCCCTTATATGATCGATCAGATTTGTTAGCTCATGTGTTGTTCTCCTATTTCATCAAATTTGTTTCAATCACAGGGGGCAATGACGATCAACAGAACAGAAACCCTTGCCTCTAAGAAAGGCTTTACAGTTTGACAACCATGGAACAAAGGCAATTTGATAAGTAGGGAGGCTTTCGTCCGGAGGTCCCCTGTCCAGTCTTTGAAGAGCTAAACCAGTATCGAAGTCTTGATAACAAGCAAAGAAAGAAAGAGTAAGAATGCCTAAGTTCAACGCAACCTTGGAAGGTATACGCATCTCCTCTTTTCTTCTCAAAAACAAGGCTGACCGGAAGCCGGATGACAACAACCGGAAGCTCCTTGACCGGAAGCCGGAAGCTCCTTGATTCCGGAAGCCGGAAGCTCCTTGACCGGAAGCCGGATGACAACGACCGGATGCTCCTTGACCGGGCACGAGACTGCTGCGCCGGAAGCATAACGAAGGCAACGCCGCAAAGAAGGGGAGAAAGGCGCCGCGAGAGGAGCGCCATTGCGGTCCAGGCCTTGTTGTCGCCCTCAAACTGCGAACACGGATGCACCACTGACTACTGTTCTCAAAGAAGCGCGATTCTCGGCATTCTCCTTCAATAACCGGGCCGCGTTTTCCTTCAACGACCGGCGGTGATTTCCTTCAATAACCCGGCGGTGTTTCCCAGAGTGATTCGTTAAGGTCTGGGGCGACATCTGAGCTTCAGGCCCCAATAACAGCATCTTTCTACACGATCAAAAGAAAGAAATTACGGAGATGAAATCTAGCGAACGACCTTATCTTGAAGAATCTTCGAAACAAGAGCAAGAAGCCTGGCGCAACCAGACATCAGACGAATCCGGAAAGAAAGAAAAGTCTGGGATTGCAAGTAACCAGCCCAGCAGAGGGGGGTTCGTCCGCAATCAGAGGCTAGCAAACCGAGAGATTTCCAAAGTTCGTATTTCTCAACCCATTTTCTTCACAAGCAGCAAGGTAACGGTTCTAAAAGTCTATATCTAAGAAAGCATATATCGGATCATGGTGAGAATTTGAATTATGAAACTAATTCTCCTGCATATAAATCAATATGATTTGTTTAAATTTCTGTAAGCTAGAGGCAATATCTCCGACCTTTGATGACTGTGTTATTGATTTCAGTAATCTCAGTGTGCGCAGCTTTGAATGTTAGCTTCTGTTTTCATCGATCTATACCAAATTTCTTCTGAATTTCTTCTCTGAGGTGCCTCCTATTCGAAAAATATATGACCACACTTAGCAAAGACTGTCATAAAGGTATTATTTCGCTTTCATTGTTAGTTCTCTTGCCGATATTTTATCCTGCTATAAGGTTGGAGACAAAATCACTCCGTTACCAATCTTGAGCTGTTACGAAGCTTGCTTTCAAATCTCCTTTATAACATGATTAAGCTTTTTCAATTTATCCTTTTTGAGCCCGGACTATAAGCCACTATCAGGATAAGGAAATAGGGGGGCTGCACGCTATATTTACTTCTTAATTGTACTGCCCAGATGTTAAGCGTTCAAACAGTTTATTATTTATGAATTATGATCATTTCTTGATCTTCCTTCTGCTAAACTTTTTACTCTAGTCTTGATTAATAAGCTGTTATTAAGCAAAGAATTTCATTCTATCTATAACACCTCTAGTTTTGATATGTTCAGAGTAATGTAGAAGGAACGAGCTCTCAAATGCACAATATGTTTCTGATATCAATGATTTCTATTACTACCAACAGTTCTCTTAAACCGTGATTTGTCTCTGAAAAACTATAGCGCTGTTTCCAGAGTTAATTCTAATCCACGAATTGTTTACAGTATTTAGTTTGGGTGTCAAAAACAGCTCAAATTTACAATCTGTCATAGTATCTTGTAGGTACTTTAAGGTTTGGATTTGCACTTAGTACGTTAAAAGTTCCCCTTTTCATGGTATACCTGTTATACCAAAATTTTGACCCCCTGGTTAAGGTCTACGAGGTTGTGAGAGCCATCTCCATCAAACAGTAAGAGACTCCGGCCCGATCGGCGTGTTCCAGGGCCAGAGGAGCAGTTTTGTCGTTGTCAGGGGCGTTTTCGTAATTTTTAAGGCTTCTGAGTTCTCCTATAGGCTTTCTCTCTCCTCCAAAGGGTGCCCAAATCAGCTCGAAATGCTTTGATATTTTAACCCATGATAGAGGATGACATTTTAAGCATAATGGCGTTGGAATTTTGATTTTTCGAATTTCCAATAATTTTCTAGCAATTTCTGATTGAATCTGACGAGAAATTCAATTTAAAAATGCTCCAGCATTTAAAAAATTCGTTTCCACCTCAGAAAATTCATAATATCCATTCTTGACATGTGGTTAAAATTTCATAGCAAAATTCCTTTGGGAAGTTACTCAGTTAAAATATCGAAAAATCTTACTTTTACTAGATTCTCTTTATCTTTAAGGAAGTCTATATAAGGGGATAGGTTTTTGGATAAAATCAGAACCTCACATGCTGAAGAACCCTAGAGAGTCAGAAAACACGGCCTCCTCTCTCTCTCTCACGTTTTCCAACATCCGGCCACCCAAATCATACTGAAAATCCCCCGAAATCACCATCTAAACACGTTTTCCAATCCCCAAAGCACCAATAATCATCAAAACCTCACAAAAACACCTCTAAAACGTGAAGAACAGCAAGAACAATCAACAACCAGAAGCTTGGGTCGAAATCCTCTCGGGTCTGCCATCAACGGAGCACTCGACGAGTCCCGGTGTGAAGAAACGTTGTGAATCCGAAGGTACAACAGGTAGAAACTCCACTTCCCTGATTCACCACGGTATTATCTGTCTTGCCTCAAAATTTGGGCTCAAACTAACCTTCGTAGGCTTCTGTATTGCTGTTTATTTAGGCCTCTGTCAGATAACTTGTTTGCTAAGTTTCGTGCTTAATTCGAATTCAAATTGAAAACTTTCAATCACTAACGTCTTGTACATCCTTCAGGCTACACACCCATAAAATTTGAGCTCAAAACACCCTCGGGAACCTTCTGAAAACCCCTGTCCGTGGGTGGTCCGTGACCTCGGACCTGTGGTCCGGGACCTCGGACGCGGTGTCCGAGACCACGGACGCCCACGGACGGCGGCGGGATTTTGAAAATTCAAAATTTAGGTTTTTCTAATGATGTCCGGGCCCACGGACAGCCTGTCCGTGGCCCCGGACTTTGCAAATTTTCGTTTTCCTTTAATTTCGACTTTTCTGTATATTTAGGTTAACTGGGGTCCGTGGTCTCGGACACTAGGTCCGTGGCTACGGACGGAAACAAAATTTGACCTAATTCTGCCTCCGAAACCCTAGTTTAGGTAGCTTTCAATTTCACTTTAATTTTCTGTCAAAAATGCTAAAAACACAAAAAAACAGAAGCGCGCACTTAGGTTAAAAACGACCTCGTAATAAGCCGTAATTAAACTAAGTAGAGGAAAAACGACCTAGGAGGGGTAATGAAAGTAATTGAACCCTAAATTCGAATATCAAGCCCCCGAACCCGAACTCTCCTTTCCTAATTTAATCTAGGTCAAAATTAGGTGGCGACTCATAATAGGTTCCAGTGAGCTAGCTTAGGTTTCAATAATTATTGTTATGTGACATAGTTATTAATCTTAGGTTATAAGTGGACCTAAAACCCGTTTAGATCCTAATCAACTTTAATCAACATAGGATAGGGTTTAAAATCGAGGCTCACAGACTGGCGACTCTGCTGGGGACAAGATTCTTAATATTAACTTGTTTAATTTTAAGAAAGAGGGCTTAACTTGAAAATGTTTATTTATGGCTTTTATTACATTGTTTGTTTATCTTTGTGCGCACTTTAATTCCTGCACCTTTGCATCATATGAGAGCGAGGGTCCACGCAAACCGATTTCACCCCGGGACCCGTTTAAGGGTCCCCTGTCAGGGACTCACACCTTTTAGGTGATGTGAATAAGCGGGGGAAAAGAGGAGGGTGTCGTCTAACCACACCCCCTTAATACCTGGGCCTTAGCCCCAAGCGTTTTCCTGGCAGTGCCCTTACCTAGCCCATTGTTTGGTCAGTCAAAGACCCGACCGTAGATGCACACCTTTAGGTGATGTGAAAAGAGTGGGGAAGCCCAAAGAGAATAGCGTGCAAGCCCTATTCCTTTGTGGTGACCTGGGCCCATGCCCCAAGCACCTCTCCGGATCGACCCATGCCCGATTTGATTCAAACGTCTAGTAAGGACATGTTGAATTTGTGTGGGCCTTGTTTGCTTGTATGATCGGCCCACTACCCAGCCTAGAGATTGATAGGAACTTCTCCTGCATCAACCTAGCCCAACACGAATTGGCAGCTCTATTTGTTTGCGGCCCAGAGGCCCTGCTTGGTTTAACATGTGAGTCGTTCGGGCTTCGGCCCAAAAGCCTAGACTTAGGTGATTTCTCTTCTGGCCCAATTTGAATTATCCAATTAGTTCTAGGCCCATAAAAAAGAAATCCACCTGAACTTGAAATAACTCACAAGTCCTGAAAATGAACCTTTTTCGGCTTAGCAATCATCTTCTCTGGTCCAAAGAAAGTTTGGCCAATTTGTGATTTAGGGACCATTCCAGCTCATGTGCTTTACTTCAGGCCCAAACACATTCCGGCCCAAAGGCTCATTCTAGTCTAGGTAGACTTCTTATCATGACCCTAACCCAAAACCCTAGATCTAGGTGTCATCTTTTAGGCCCAACCAAAATCACTCGGCCCAAATTCCGGTTCACATATAGAGCAATCATTCTGGCCCAAGTACCACACTCATAACTCATTCTGTTTGAGCCCATAGACCAATTCATATTTTGGCCCATGAGCTTCGCTCTCAATCCATAATTTCGGCCCATAAAACATTTGAATCCAAGACAGTTTGCATAACTCATTCATTCCAGTTTCCGGCCTCAAGGCCCAACAAGAGCATCAAACGAATCTAGACTTCAAGGCTTATCCCTTGGCCCAGTGGCCCATTCACGGTCCATATGATTTCTTTCAGCTTGTTTGCTCAATTTCTGGATTCAGGCCTACATGTCCGTTCTAGTCTAGGAATCACTCTAATCTATGCACATCACTCTCAGTTTGGCGAAGACTCAGGCCCAGTTACTTCCTACATAACCCATAGGCATTCCTAGTCCAGACATTTTACAGGGCCTACTCGAAGTTTGGAAGGAAGACAATCATGGTCAATGGCGCCCCGACGGTCAACAGCTCGAGCCTTCAACATGTTAGCATCAGACTGTTCAACATCACAATTTAAGAAGTTTTCTCAATTTAGTAGTTTTCTTTTCTCAATCGTTCTTCTGGCTTTTATGGTAGTTAGCTTCCTTTATCATTTTAGATTACAACTTTTGATGTTTTTTTTTTCATTCTTGAATTCGAGCATAGTTCTATTTTCGTAATTTTTTGCGCATTCATTGAACAAAACAAAAAACAAAAAAATGTTTTTTAAGGGATCACGGAGTAATCATTTCCTGACTATGGAATAGAACGACTTGTCTTTTGTTTCTAAAAGGGTGAACATGTCTGTCCTCACACCATAGACTATCCCATAATATCCACAAAGCATTCCAAAATCCACATCTGTTTAAGTGTTGTCATAAACCCCAGGTCAATACTGGGGGCAATCTGAGTTCAGGATCGTCATCTTTAATCTTTCGTTTAAGCGTGTGAACTAGTCTCTGAGTGAAATTCACGAGAGTGTCTTGAGCGGAAAAACCATGAGCAAACGAGCGTGTCATTTTTACACGACTCCGGTGAGACCACATCCAAAGGTGAGGTAAACGGCATAACTCTGACCGAAGGAGATAATTTGTAAATTTACGCTTAGACCTGTGAAAAGTAACAAAGAACGGATATACAACTATCAGGAATGACGAAGCACCTAGGTACAGCACCACATGGCCAAAAGCTTGCAAACCCTGTCATTAAACCCTAGGCACCCCCGCTGAGCCTTTCATATATCCCTTTTCGATATTATGAACTCCACAAAAAACCCAGCCAATGATGAATGTCCGACCCGGTGACCAAAGGAGGCGAGGAGCCCGACTCTCAGATAACATTCTCATCAGTCCAAAGAAGCAATGCCGCTATCAGCATGACAAAGCGATCCGCAAATGGTCCCAGAGTGACACAGGATCAAAAGAGCTAACATCAAAAACAGCTCTCAAAGTTCAAAACCGGGAAACACAAGAACCCCGGAGGAAAAGAGATTCAAAGAGAGGCAAACCTGGAAAGCCTCGAAGTAATCCAAAATCAGTAGAAAGAGAGAAGCACAAGGAACAACCCAAAAGTTCTAAGTTCCAAGCTCATAAGCGAAGTCATCACGAAGTAGCCAAACGACTTCAAGGCAAAGAAGACAAGTCCGAGAGAAGGTGAAAGTTGCAGCTTTGGTCACCCTTATAGCTCCACATACCTGAAATTTCCCTCCATGGTCCCGTTGTCTTTCATCACACCCCATGGCCATGTTATAAGCTTTAAAGACTTCCGACTTGATAGTTGTGTATCTAATCACGTGAAAGTAACAGATCGAATGCGTAAATTCATCAAATATCGAATTCAATGGTCTAGAAGTTGTGACCGTAGGGGAGGAACGAGTGCAAACACCAAACACGCCGAGTGTAGGTTAGGAAACACCACGTGAAAACATAAGCCTTGACCCTGTGAGGACGAGACTCGTTCGCACGTTTAATAAAAGAAAATACTGGGGGCAATCGATCGTTCCGATCGATTGCCATGAACTCTAGCTCAGATTGTCTTAAGGGAAAATACTGGGGGCAATTGTTGGTTCCAACAATTGCTATGACAACACCAATTGGAACCCAAAGCCCTTACCTCCACACCACCACTACACAGGCCCACAAAAGCCTTTACCTGCACATCAAACACCACAAGCCCACAAAAGCCTTTACCTGCACATCAAACACCACAAGCCCACATAAGCCTTTACTTTCACACCATACACCACACAAGCCCAAACCACTACACAGGCCCACATAAGCCCTTACCTTTACATCATACACTATACCCCACCGATGGCATGTTCATCTCCTAGGAGATAAATTACAAGTCCGAAATCTATGGTCAGGAAATGATAATTTCACCTTCCTTTTCAGTAAACAGAATTTTCTTCAAACACTGCCACGTTTGGCACCTTTTCCAACAAATTCATGTTTTGGACGAGTATCTTTCATATATTTTGATTGTATACATCTTATCATCATTGCCATGTTTGGCACTCCAGTAATCAGTTCTCATCATTTGCACGAGACCATTATCTTCCTAACTCATTTTTAGTTCGAGACCCAAAGCGGTGCGAGGCCCTGCAGCTTCCTCATTCAGTACGAGACCTAGCATCTTCATTCAGTGCAAGACCCATCTTTTCCTTCAGTGCGAGACCTACCATCTTCATCAGTACGAGACCCATCATTTTCAAGACTTTAGTACAAGACATCTTCATTCAGTGCGCGACCCAGAATCAGTGCGGAATCCAGCTTTTTCTTCATCCATTTAGTACGAGACTTCAGTGCGAGACCATCAATTTCGTTAGTGCGAGACCATCAATTTCGTTAGTGCGAGACCCATCATCTTCATCAGTGCGAGACCAAGCATCTTCATCAGTGCGAGACCTATCATCTTCATCAGTGCGAGACCTATCGTCATCATCCAGTGCGAGACCAGTACGAGACCTAGTATCATCTTCAGTGCGAGACAAGTACGAGACAGAGCGTGATCTAAGTTGGCGGGGCAGAGGCAATAAGTCCCCATCTTCATGTCAACTTCTTGGGAGAAACAACTAGTGGGCAGTGGCAATAAGTCCCCTTGGTAATCTAGAAGTTATCCCAGCACCCCAGTTGGTGGGCAGAGGCAATAAGTCCCCTAGTATACCAACCAGGAGCATTGGAACGGGTTTCGGTCCCCCAGAAGCATCCGAGCATCATCAGCATCATCAGCATCATCAGCATCATCAACACCATCGGCATTATCATCAGCATCAGCATCATTTGCATCATTAGCATTTCAGCATTCTTGCATTTGCATCCAGTTTCCACATTTCAGGTAGTCAACGCCTTAGAATAGCTTGACATCATTTTCATCACTTTAGGTAGTCAACGCCTTAGAATAGCTTGACATCATTTTCATCACTTTAGGTGGTCAGCGCCTTAGAATAGCTCGACAACATATCATCATTTCAGGTAGTCAACGCCTTAGAATAGCTTGACATCATTTTCATCACTTTAGGTGGTCAGCGCCTTAGAATAGCTCGACAACATATCATCCTTTCAGGTAGTCAACGCCTTAGAATAGCTTGACATCATTTTCATCACTTTAGGTGGTCAGCGCCTTAGAATAGCTCGACAACATATCATCATTTCAGGTAGTCAACGCCTTAGAATAGCTTGACATCATTTTCATCACCTTAGGTAGTCAGCGCCTTAGAATAGCTCGACAGCATATCATCATTTTAGGTAGTCAACGCCTTAGAATAGCTTGACATTGTATCATCCTTATAGGTAGTCGGCACCTTAGAATAGTCTGACATTACCTCATTATTACCTCTAGGTAGTCAGCGCCTTAGAAAAGCTCGACAATGCTTTGTAGCTTAGGAAGTCAGCGCCTCCGAATTGCTGGGCATCGTTAACCCGGTTTCACACAACGTGGAGGATTCTGTGGAGTCCAAAATTTTGGGGCACCACTCAAGCATCAACCAGACTTTTCACATTCGTTACAAAGTCCAGTTGACGGGGGGCAATCTGTTATACCCAAAATTTTGACCCCTGGTTAAGGTCTACGAGGTTGTGAGAGCCATCTCCATCAAACAGTAAGAGACTCCGGCCCGATCGGCGTGTTCCAGGGCCAGAGGAGCAGTTTTGTCGTTGTCAGGGGCGTTTTCGTAATTTTTAAGGCTTCTGAGTTCTCCTATAGGCTTTCTCTCTCCTCCAAAGGGTGCCCAAATCAGCTCGAAATGCTTTGATATTTTAACCCATGATAGAGGATGACATTTTAAGCATAATGGCGTTGGAATTTTGATTTTTCGAATTTCCAATAATTTTCTAGCAATTTCTGATTGAATCTGACGAGAAATTCAATTTAAAAATGCTCCAGCATTTAAAAAATTCGTTTCCACCTCAGAAAATTCATAATATCCATTCTTGACATGTGGTTAAAATTTCATAGCAAAATTCCTTTGGGAAGTTACTCAGTTAAAATATCGAAAAATCTTACTTTTACTAGATTCTCTTTATCTTTAAGGAAGTCTATATAAGGGGATAGGTTTTTGGATAAAATCAGAACCTCACATGCTGAAGAACCCTAGAGAGTCAGAAAACACGGCCTCCTCTCTCTCTCTCACGTTTTCCAACATCCGGCCACCCAAATCATACTGAAAATCCCCCGAAATCACCATCTAAACACGTTTTCCAATCCCCAAAGCACCAATAATCATCAAAACCTCACAAAAACACCTCTAAAACGTGAAGAACAGCAAGAACAATCAACAACCAGAAGCTTGGGTCGAAATCCTCTCGGGTCTGCCATCAACGGAGCACTCGACGAGTCCCGGTGTGAAGAAACGTTGTGAATCCGAAGGTACAACAGGTAGAAACTCCACTTCCCTGATTCACCACGGTATTATCTGTCTTGCCTCAAAATTTGGGCTCAAACTAACCTTCGTAGGCTTCTGTATTGCTGTTTATTTAGGCCTCTGTCAGATAACTTGTTTGCTAAGTTTCGTGCTTAATTCGAATTCAAATTGAAAACTTTCAATCACTAACGTCTTGTACATCCTTCAGGCTACACACCCATAAAATTTGAGCTCAAAACACCCTCGGGAACCTTCTGAAAACCCCTGTCCGTGGGTGGTCCGTGACCTCGGACCTGTGGTCCGGGACCTCGGACGCGGTGTCCGAGACCACGGACGCCCACGGACGGCGGCGGGATTTTGAAAATTCAAAATTTAGGTTTTTCTAATGATGTCCGGGCCCACGGACAGCCTGTCCGTGGCCCCGGACTTTGCAAATTTTCGTTTTCCTTTAATTTCGACTTTTCTGTATATTTAGGTTAACTGGGGTCCGTGGTCTCGGACACTAGGTCCGTGGCTACGGACGGAAACAAAATTTGACCTAATTCTGCCTCCGAAACCCTAGTTTAGGTAGCTTTCAATTTCACTTTAATTTTCTGTCAAAAAATGCTAAAAACACAAAAAAACAGAAGCGCGCACTTAGGTTAAAAACGACCTCGTAATAAGCCGTAATTAAACTAAGTAGAGGAAAAACGACCTAGGAGGGGTAATGAAAGTAATTGAACCCTAAATAAGTCGAATATCAAGCCCCCGAACCCGAACTCTCCTTTCCTAATTTATCTAGGTCAAAATTAGGTGGCGACTCATAATAGGTTCCAGTGAGCTAGCTTAGGTTTCAATAATTATTGTTATGTGACATAGTTATTAATCTTAGGTTATAAGTGGACCTAAAACCCGTTTAGATCCTAATCAACTTAATCAATAGGATAGGGTTTAAAATCGAGGCTCACAATACCTTAATTTGTTTTAGCAGTTTGGTTTTCATAGCTTACGAATAAATACCGTCTGAAGGAGTAAAATAACATCTGTTGCTGTTTTTTGGCCTCTGACATATTTACTTCTGCTTCCAATTATCTCTTTCAAATTCTATCTAGCTTTCGCTAGGAGCTAAGTATACAATCTGCTTGAGCTTTCATTATTTAATTATGCCAGGTTACTTATTACAGCATTAAATAAGTTAGAAGGTTTCCCTTACATTTACCTGTGTGTAGCTTTTAAGTCTCAGACTGTGAACCATAACGAAGCATCTACTGCTGCACACCTGTTCTCTGAGCTGGTGATTGAACTCTCAGTTATTTGTTTTTTTGCATTATTAAGTCCGAATGTTATGCTATATTGTGTGATATTATACTAATGGTTTAACTCAATTTCTACCACTGATTATAATAATACCATGGCCAGCTCTTGTTTTGCTAGATTAGACCTGAGATAGTTTGCAGAAGTAGGCTATTAAGCCATAAAAACGTTTTCAATAGCTTTGCTCATATGGCTCCTGTTTCCTCTTGATGTGCAAACTTTGTCTTTGTTTGGTTTTTGGAACTACCATCAAGCTAGGAATATGATAGGAATGCATGTTATATCTACTTACCTTTTATTGCCCGAATAAGCTATCAGCGGCTTAAATCCTTGAATGGTTATATTCTTCATCTGTCTGTGTCAAAAATCCTGCTCCGAAATTATGAAACTCATGCATTTTGGATTACAACCTGTACTGTTGGTGATGAGTTTGTTCCGGCAGTTGGTGTATCTTAGAGTAATGCCGCACTTCGGTTCTGTTTGTGAGCTCTTGTAAGACTATAATAAGTCCAATTTTGCTAGAATCAGCGGACCTTGTTTAGATCTACTAAAAAAAAAGGAAATATACGGTGATGAAAGTAAACTGTTTTTATTCTCAGCACTATCGTTATTAATCACCTGACATACAGTTCTCTGTGGCTCATAACTGTTAATTTGATGGTTGTGCAGAAGATTCAAATATTTAAACTTGATCTGTGTTGTAGCGTAATTGTAGTTAGCTTCCTAGGTTGCTCCTGATTTCTGTCCGAAAATTTCTGAAATAACGTTTTTGCTATGATACTTGGAGTGAATTTACACCCGTTTATTCGGTTCCGGATGCTCAACTTTGCTGGTAGTGCATACTTCATCTTGAGGTGACATGTTCCCATGTATTAAGTCTGCCGCAACCACTGTGCACATCCGTTTTGAGCCACACTATGGAGATCCACATACACCTTTGCTAAAATGGCTGGTAGCCTATGAAAGCGCCCGAGAGCAAGCATTTAAAAATGCAGGTCAGACTTAGATGCAAACTCAAGCTCGCAGAAGCTCTGGTAATGTAAAATTACAAGTTGCAAACTTAAGGTAACTTTACTAACTCATCTTTTGTCAAAACTCTGGTAGCAGCAAGGCTGAACTAGTAACTTTACGAAAATTCAAAAACCAATGTGCAGAAGATAGATCATTTCTATATTAATCTGATTAAGGTTTTACTGACTGGCTGCTGTTTGATTCCTCATGTTTGACACATGAATGCTGATGCAGCATCAAATCAATTTCTGTGATTTATAGCAAAGTACTTCAGTGATTTTTGAAATTTCCAAGTTTTAATTCATTTCTGCATCTAGCACATGCTGCAATCGCTTCTGACTAATTAAATAAGCAGGCTCAGCTGTCACAAGCGGTACCACTTAAGTTACTCATTTTAACTTGCCACTTCTGATTGTGCTTCTTCTATGGATTCTTGGATCAAACTTTGGGTGTCTGTTTCAAGAACAAGTTTATTCCCTGCATGATATGCATTATCTGGAGTATTTAAAATCTCAACAGCCAGGCTACGCAAAAGTTGCTCATTCTAAACAAAAAATCTGTGCTACTGCGTCAATCATGAAAACGTATCGTGTAATCTGTTTCGGCACGGTTTAAATCTATTATTACACTTCTCTGTATATTCTATTCTGATATGAGTAACTGCAGGCACTTGGTGACTTCATCACTAACATAAGGCACAAATGCACAAAGATGTTAAGCAGTAAGCCCGCCGTCTTAGCATTCCGGCTAAAAGGGTGAAGGCTCGCGACAAACAGAATCACATGGGAGGCAAGCTGAAATCCTTTCAAAAGTGAGTTTTGGGAGATAGTGGAGCCGCGAAACAGTCCGCGCATGAACAGACTCTGCTGGCAAACAAAAGAAGGGATGATAACTCTACAGACAGCTGAGGACGCAAATTGCTAAGATAAGTATTAATCTAAAAACTCAGAGGATATTTCGATATTGATGTGTTTGAAAGGTGCTGCTTCTGTTTAAATACCATAGCAAAGCTTTGTCTGCTTGACATCTCAAGTAATGCTCATACTCATTGTTTTCTACTCATTTTCTACTGGTTGTGCAAACTCCAAATGCCTGAATCTGAGAGTATTCAAAGAATTTGATGAAAAAGTTGAAAGACAACTAATGTTTATTTCAATTAGATCAGCAGTAAAATTCTTCTGATTAA
This sequence comes from Limonium bicolor, assembly GCA_023374045.1. NCBI lineage: Eukaryota > Viridiplantae > Streptophyta > Magnoliopsida > Caryophyllales > Plumbaginaceae > Limonium > Limonium bicolor. The sequence goes on along the minus strand of CM041780.1, from coordinate 44,645,396 downwards.
GGCTTTGACCTTTTCTTGCTTCTGGATTATAGCTGATCGACTGCTACAATATTACTTTGCTTTTGCATATAACTGTCGCACTTAAAAGAATATAAATGCAGAGCTTCAATCTACTGCTTTCTTATATAAATACTGTCTTCAGAGATGCATCCTACCTGAATTACAATGTTAGTTGTCTCGTTTGAGTTGATTATTTGGTACTAAGTCGGCCTGACTCTTTTCAAGCATAAGCCATCTTTGCTGCAATCTGATAGGTCTGTCACGACACTTTTCAAAACACAGAAACACCACTTTAGGCTCTTTTTCTTTTCCCATCATATACTCAATCTACTGTTTTTTTTACTGCTCAGATGCTCCATATTGAGAATTAAACATTTCATACTAAACAAAAAACACGACCGAACCTCTCATCTGCTTCATTTCATTAAAATAGTTTTGTTGTTATGTTTCTCACACATTCAGTACAACCAAAATCTGTTACTACTGCACAAAGAATTGAGCATGAAGTATGCTACTGTGCATATCTGTTTTGAGGCTCACATAGCTTCCTGTTTCTTGTTTTTCAGAGGTTTAGTCAAACATGGGCTAGAAACATTCATATTCAGGATTGCTATTCAATATATCTTCGGTTAAGTATCATAAGCTGTTTTTGTTACCTCTGTTTGCTTTTGATCATGATTGTGTATTTCATGGATGATCTTAGAGGCCATTTACTATTTTTTTACAAGTTTCCATCAAGGAGAGATGATTCATACTGTTACTTCAGCACACATGTTAATAGAGTAATTTTGTTTGATTGTTTAAAAGCAACAAGTGCAAGCTCCTCTTACAGGTTTTTCATCTTAAAACTATATCATCCTCTCCCTGTCTTTTATGCAAGGTGTTGCTCATTAATGATCAGATTCTAATGCCTTGCTCTGATGGTTGTGACTGCTTCTTTTGACTTCATAAGCCTGAACTGTTTACTGGTAAAGCAAGCATCCTTTACTTGCTGCTGCATGAACACTCGGACATATAAATTTTCTGCAGTTTAGCGTCCGGAATTGTGCTATCCTTTTACACCTCATCCTGAAATTTATGCTTAAAAAGCTTCTGGTTGCTTCTTTTACCTGCTGGTAAAGCGCAGTTCGCGTTTAAAGTGTGTTTTCTCTGAGCTATTACTCCTCTGATTTCTACCACAGAATCTCTGTTCAATTCTAAGTGCAATATTTGGCTGCACCTTTCTACGTTCTTCTAAAATCTTGAAAACCGCAAAGGAAAAAATATATAGATTGATCATGCTTCAACTTTCTGCTCTTAAAATTCACTGCTGATTAAAAATTCCATATTAAGACATCATCCCCTTTCATATCTTTGAGCTGTTATGGAGCTACTTGGGGCTTACTGTTGCTTACATGATTAAGATTTGAATAGCTCTTTACAGCAGCTTCTACAACTGGCCAAATATTTCTGCACTGTCATGACATAATAGGGTCTGTTTGAGATAAACAATCCCTTTGCTGTTTCAAAGAAGACAGTAATACTGTGCTTTTATATCTACTGCATGACATGATTACCAGCAGTTCTCTGAATATATACCTTATCTTATTGCTCAGAAAATCTGCTCCTAGTTTGCTGTTCCTAGTTTGCTTCAAGATTAAGTCCAGCTTTTACCCGGATTGACTACTGTTTTAAGTATTCTTGCTGCCGCAATTGCTGAACAATTATTATGAGTTGGATCCTGTTACTATCTATATTGGATAATGCTGATTCCCTGCAGATTGGTCTTACGAGTACAGCTCACTCCTTAACTGCTTTATTTGTTGCCTAAGTTTCGTCTGAATTTTTGAGCTATTACGTAACCCACCCATAAGTTTCTCTCTTTACTGCCCTTAACTGTCAAGAAAAAGGGCATGTCATGAATGCTTAGGATCTGGGAAACCAACCCGAATTAGGTTACAGTTTATGGCGATGTTAAAAGCATGTTTATTCCTGTTGTAGCTTGGCCATTTAAGCCTTGATCGTGTGCTAATGATAAACCTGGGATATCATGAATAACAAACCCATGCTGCATCTGAATTTTGCTGCTTCAAAATGATTATTCTCAGCAGTCCGTAGTAACAATATTATGCTTACCTTGCTCCTACATTATGCTGCTGTGAATGGATACTGTTTCAGCAATGCATTTGTCACTAATAAGGTTTATTTACTTCCACTTTCTCCACTGAATCAATTTTACTCTTGGTCTATGTTGTTTGATCGGTAAATAAGGGGGCCTTTAATTAATTGTTGTTCCCTGCTGCTACTGTCTTACTCCATTTGTTAGGCTGCTGTTTCAAGCTCCATTTAAACATTGTTATTTTACACTTTAGGAACAGTTGTACAGCAATCCTTTTACCACTGTTTGCTGGTTTAATAAACTAAGTTGGGTTTATTGGGGGTCGCCACATATACACTCTGAAATTGCAGATACTGCATGATAAAGTTTTAAGCAGGTTTTCGCACAGTAACTACTCTAGTCATGGTCTGTTATGAGCTGGCAAGCGACTCATATCGCCACTATTTAATAGCTTTGTGAGTATTGACCTGTAACTTTGAACCACTCTTAGCAGCAGATTTGTTAAAACTGCTTACACAATAATCACACTTTGAGATAAGCTTGTTTTGCCACTAGTGCTACTTTTGCTACCGTCTTTATGCTGGATTCTGAGGAACATTTGCCCCCGGATTGTGAGGATATTCATTCCGGTTTTTATGCTGCAAATTTGGTATTGTAAAGTATCTAGCATGAAAGTATCATACTTCTGTCCCATGCTTAGAAGTAGCTGATTTATAATGCATAAATAGTGTTCAGATCTACTTCAGCTTCGCTTGATTTTGTGCCACCTCTTGAACATGGCAAGACCTGCTTGAAAATGACCATTTTCTTAAAACGCTCATATACCATTCTGTTTTATTGCTCCATGATATTGCTGTTAAAATCCTACATATGGAAACAAAATGCCTTGCCTACACCTATCATGCTTCTTGGAAATAGTGTTCATAACTCACCCACTTGTCTTGCTCTACCCGGGTACTATGTCACGAATATCGGGCTGCTGTACAAACAGTATTTGGGCTAATATATTGCCTATGTTATCAGCTGGCAAACAGGCATGATGAGAATGTTTAAGACTCATAAAACCACCTTAAGTCAAGCTCTTGATGCTTTTGATTATAGAATGCATCATTCAGCATTAACTAAATGCATGATTCTAAATATGTTTGATACCCCACCATTGCATACCATCTGAAAGGGTATATGATTACCAGACTTATCTATACATAAGTCTATTGAGCTTGACCTTGATTTATGCTCAATTACAAACTGATTTGATGTCTTGAACTATTTATCATGTGCAGCATATTCTACTCTAGAGCTAACAAAGTTTTTAAAAGAAAGTGTAGGTACTTTTTACCAGGGGACTGATCACCCCCTGAAGTACTCAAAGAAAGCAAGAACAAAGGCCATCGAGCCAAGAAAGTAACACCTACCTATGGACTTTCTGCACAAAGTGCATATCCATGGAGAAAGTAACACCTACCCATGGACTTTCTGCAATAGATTTGCATATCCATGGTGAAAAGTAACACATACAGGCTATCATGCCTTGAAAGTAATACCTACCCATGGACTTTCTGCAATAGATTTGCATATCCATGGTGAATCGGGCCAACCAAGAAAACCCATCTCTGGACCCATCAGGAGCTCTGGTCGCCTGTGATGGGTGCATTGTTAGGTGTGGGACGCCGCACCATACTTGAATCACAAGTACCATCCTTTGGCTAGCATAAGCAAAGTTGGGAAAATATATTATCTTTATTCTCCCTCTAAGGGAATTATCATCCTTTGTCTAGTATAAGCAAAGACTTTATCATCAAAATATTTAGCCCTTTCAAAAAGGAATGGTTCTTATTAAAGGAACCATTGGTCTTCTTTATGAAGACATCAGGAGACTCATCCATCAAGATGTCATGGGATTCATCCATCAAGATATATCATTTCAAAGACTTATGTCCCAGAATTTCCAATTTGTCAGAAAGAAGATACTTGTGGGACTTTGATTGCACTGTACCAACTTTCTTTTTGTAAGTTCATTTTTCTTTGTAAGAGCTGAAAGAAAAAGAACTTGTGGGACTAGAAGATAGGAGAAGGGAAGAAATAGAAAGAATGGAAAAAGAATGTAAATTTCAATTTTTCTTTTTGTAAGTTCCACTTTTTTAAGTAGCAAAAAGTAGAACTTGTGGGACTGATGACAAGGACAAGAATATGACGAAGGCAAGAGGGTCAAAGCAGTCCAGGCCACAGATCCCGATCCGGACCCCGGACCCCTTCAGGACTTTGTTCCGGCCCCATACTCCATGACCGGATCCCGCATCCTACACTTTGAGGCCGGAAGGCTTTATAAGGAAGGAAGTGCCAAAACTAGAAGGGTGGCTCCAATGAAGTAATACCACATGTGCAAGGATTAAGAGATAGGCCTCACTCTTGAAAGTCTATAAATAGAGGTGGGAGGCATATTTGTAAAGGGACACATTCTTAGAAGAGAGAGAAAATACTAGAAAGCTCTCTAAAGATGTAATACTAAAGAAGGGAATAAAGATACTGTCTAGAAGTGGATGTAGGCCAGATTATTGGCCGAACCACTATAACTCTCGTTGTTTCATTAGTTTATGAGTTGGAGGGTAACCAAATTATGTATTTTCAGTGACAGGTATGGTTTTCTTGCAACCTGTGTCCTACCGGATTACACCGGCTTGTATGCCAATGTGTTTTTCTGTAAGTTTGCCACGTTATAAGATAAATCATGAAACTAGTTTACAGTCGTTGTTGTTGTGTGTGTTTGCGTACTGATACCGGTAATCTCGAATGCGTATGAAAGGCTAGTTAACCAATATTAGGTAAACGTAAGAGAACGGTATCCGGTAATAACGTTTCCAACCTAAGGAACGTTCTAACCACGGCTATGCGTGAGTTAGCTATGTGTTTGTTTGTGCGTGTTAATATGTTCATTACCCTTGTGTGTGTCTAACTAGACTTAACCACCTAATTGTGAATTAATGTACTAAGTCCAATAATGAGACTTCTAACAAGTGCTAACCGGGGAGTGAGGAGTCCAGTAGTTCCGGCCACGCGTGTGAGTATGGGGGTCGTTGTCATATCAGGTTCGATCCTCTCTGTATGTTATGGTTGTTTTCCTTTTTGGTTTCCAACCTTCCCTTTAGCTTAACCAAGGCTATTTTACCTTACTCACGTCGGGCCACAGGGGCATACTATGTTTGTTCGGTGTGCTTGGATTACTATATCCGACGCACCTTGGTGTTAAGTTATCCGTTCATTTAACGAGACGGTAACGAGTTATGTAACGAGCTTATCATGAGTCTGGCAACATTCTCTAGGCTCTACAAGTGAACTAACTATGTTTGGACCGGTTCGTAAAGGGAACCGTTCCCGTTATGTTATGTATTATTGTTGTGCTGCAATTCTTATTGCGATGTGATGTTATATGTTGTTAAGATGTGGAGTATGTGGATCAGGGATACGAATTCCAGTTTATTATAAGAGGCGTTTAAGGATAACCCGATTGGTGGATAAGTGTCGTCTATTAAAAAAATAGCTCCATTAAAGGAGAAACACTCTAGGGGTTAAAGATCACAATGGGTGATTTATTAAGTGTAGATGTGTTGGCTGTTTTATTGAGCCATTGTTGTGCAGTGTAATGTGTTGTGTGTTTGTAGTTCACATGCATGATTTAAATGTAATCAACCGCATGCTAAGACGACAAATAGTTGTGCGTGGCCCGGTAGCATGCGGGCTGCGGGATTACCATACCAGCAAAGGTGCTGAGCCCCTTGGGGGCCACCATTTCTTCCAATTCTATTTCAGGTACAAGGAGCTGGAAGCCGTTCGAGAGTAGGAGGTAGTCGTTTGTACATGGGTAGCCATTTAAATTTGTGTATGTATTGTAGGTGTAGTAAGACCGAAATTGTTATCGGCATCAGTTTGTAAATACTCGGTACAGTTGGAAGGCTTATGTATGTTGGTTGTTGTTAATGAAAAGGTATAGTAATGTACAGTTGCTCGTGAATCTAGTCCATCAGACCAATACAATGTAAATGTAATAGCCTTGTTAGCCACGTAGGTGGTTAACGGCGTGTAAAACCAACGAGTTAAGTAATGTGATGAAGTATGTTTTCCACTGCAGTTAGTTGATAAGTGTGTTGTTGTTGGATGGGGTGTTACAAAAAGTGGTATCAGAGCGATACATCGCTCTGATGACTGAATTACCGAGCTTAGGAAGTACCGAGTTTGGATTTTAGTACTTTGGGTTAAGGGTTGAGTGATAGCGTGAGAGATACGCTAGTTAGGAATTACCAGTGTGTACTGGAAACCTACAATATCCTTCCCGCCCTCCACAATCCCTGTTTTGTAACTTGGGAAGAACGCCAGAGAGATGAAAGTCCTCTCTTACTCGGGAAAACCCGATCTGGCTGTTGTAAAGCATATCTGTAAGTACAGAGAACCTGTCATACGGTAGATCCCGAAAACTGGGAATCCTGGAGACGGTTTCCGTCTGAACAATGTCAACCGCATTTAAATAGCAAAGAATGAAGAAACCTATGCATAGGAGAATAGAATTTCCGGCAACCTGGGTCGACATGCCGTTCAGTTGAGAACAACCAGCTTGCAACGCACCGACCGTGCAACAGGCAAGAAGTGAAGTAATGGAACCCGGGACGAGAGTCTACGGAACCACAGTTGTTAAATAATACACCGACGGTATACCAACCGACTAAGGAACTAAAACGTAGTACCCAGATAAGGGACAAGTCTCAGTAACCACGACAAATGCGTGGAACGGGCTACGAAGGAGATACAATACTAAGTGAAAAGGGGTCTCCCAGAACGGGAAACACCCTAGTTAATGATTACCATGTGAAGATCAATGAGGAGTTCTGCAGAAGAGTGATTGTCAAGACTGTAAGGTTAAGTAAGGGCCAATGAGGCCACTGATTAGGGTGCGGGTGAAAACAATACCGCAACCGGTGTGTGTGTTGAGCTGACAGCCAGTTAGCATGGCGCACTTGCCATGGCAAGTGCTGCTATAACAGGGATGTTCGGGAAATTTTTTTTTTTTAACAAATACAAGGTGCTTAATAAGGTACCACGAAGTTAAGTGAGATCATCATAACCATGGAAGGGCTTAACAGCCTAACCGATGTATGTGGGAATAAACCAGTCAGCAAGAAGCTAGACTTGGTTAAGGCAAGAAGACGTTGTGAGACCACGAGAATTTTTCTTTCAAACTCAAATTTATTTCACACTCCTTTCTTTCAAAAAAACCAAAATTTTCTTTCAAACCTATACTCATCTTTAACCTTCTTTTAAAACCAAACCAGTAAACAAAAGGGTAGTTGACAAGGATACAACAGTGGATAAACCTTCCCTTGATTATGTTCGGGAAGCAGGGAATGCATATTATCACAGGACGATATAAGGGAGTTGACAATAGAATACTTCACCTAGGCGTGTGGCGGACACTACGAGTGTACCAACTGTAATGTGGGACGACCGCACTCCGATAGGAGCTTGTGGGCCTGACAGACCTGCTGATGGGTTAGTCGGGTAAGTAGCAATGTATCAGTAGGGTACCCGACATATGTATACAAGTAGAGTCCGGAACACGGGAGGTATTCGACTCCGTACTACGGTCAGCAGTATAAGTCAATCAAGAGCTAAGGATTACCAAGAATGGTTAAAGTAAAGGAACTCAGTTAAGTTAACGAAACTAAAGGAATTAGTGAATTCATTTCAAGGAAATGTTTAAGAGTCAGGAGGTGCGAAGTGCACTAACTGTTATGTAAAGACATCGCATATGTCTTAAGAATCTCGAGGGATAAACATGATAGCTGGAACGGTTACCCAGCCTATACATGACAAGGCAGATGCCTAATGTGGACATATTAATGTGCAACGAACAGGATGAAATTCCCAGAATGAGTACCTACACTACCAGGAAATGTCGATCTTCACAGAAGAAGATAGTAAGCCAGTTAAGAACGCAAAACGGCGTGGCTAACTGAATATACCAATAAGTGCGAACCAGATGTAATGACATAACTTAGCAACACCCAGGAGCAATCCTTGAAGGGTGTTTGCATCAACAATTGTTGCACGAAATAATGTGACAGAAACGTAAGGACTGAAACTAACACCCAGTTTAAGCATAAGTCGTCAGGAGACAGACTGACAATCCCAAGGGGCACCCCATGAAAGGAAACGGAATGTAACGACCTTGTCATGGAGCCCAATATGATATCCAAACCATGTAATGTTGTACATAGAAGTAAATGTGCATGAACAGCCTACAATGAGTTGAGCTCGAGGCAGCAGGGCTTATAAGCCACAAGCAAATGTGTTATGTAAATTTGAATCGATTGCAGAAATTTATGTTGTACAAGTAAATGGAGCGGAGAACGAACCACTGCTTTATGAGTGGGGATACCTCTCGATATTGTGAAACCGCGAGAGCGGTAGTTATGTGAACCGAGTTCAAGAAATATTTTAAGGATTGACCATGTTGATATTGCGAGAAAACAGTTAGTTTAGTAGCATGTGTGTATAAAGTGAAGCACCGGGCTGAATAACGCCGGCTTGTTACTTGAGTGAGCTACGCTCAAGGAGCATTCAGTAGTCATCCAAATGAATGACGAACCATAATACGAATGATGTAAGTATATGTGTGGAAGCTAAGATGGCAGTGAATACCATGTAAGTTAGGGTTGTGCAAGAAGTACGAACACGGTGCGCAGTAAGCGACCGTTGTATAACTATTGTTAAACGATAATATGGCAACTAAGCACAGCTACGAGTTAAACCCAATGGAGATACAATAGTAAGTGATACCAAACGAACTGGGCAATAAGCCAGTAGTCAGTACTATGTGATAAGGAACTCAGTGTGAATTCCCATTACAGTCGCATAAGAGATTTACTGCCAAGAGTTTACGCCTCTGCACTATGTATGACTGAGTGTTTTGGTATTGCATTTGTGCAGTAATGATCAAGTGCGATAGCTGGGATTCGGGAAACGTTAATTGTGGAGGAAACAGAAAGCGGCTTACACGCCATAGTGACTGATGCATAGGAAATGCAAGGAGGTACCAACGAAAGAGTACTTGTACAGGACCAAATGTGGAGGCATGATTAAGAACAAGTGACTACAGTAGCACTAAATACTAAATATTGGTATGGAATATACCTCAAGTGTGGGAAATAACCGAGAGAGCACTACACATTAGGTAGTAGCTCAACCTCAACCGATAGTAAGTCGGAAGGAAGCAACTCAATAATTATGAAATACATAGCTGTATACGCAGTAGATTATCATGGAAGTGCATAGGAAGTTTGTAACTCACCGAATTCGCTCACGGTAAGAGATACCACGCGTCGGTGGAGAAACCGTTATTACCAAGATAAAGGTGATAATTGGAGATGTACAATACAGTAAAAATAACGAATAGGGCAGACTAAGCTCTACAGTTATCAGAGTTTCGCAGCAGAAACTAGTGAGCCAGTGATTCAAATGTTGAATGTGCATGGTGAACATGAGTGAATGGCTAATTATTAATGCCTAGAAGCCTAACAGGCCAGAATCGAAACCAGTTGAGAGTTAAAGCAAACTCCAATGAGAATTCTTGGTTTATGAACTAAACCGCCAATATGGTTAAGATCCTCTAATCGGAATGCATTGTATAACAGACCGCGTGGAAGTTAAAACACTTCACGACGGCGAAACATTTTAAGCCAATGTTCAGTGAGTGATTACGTGGGCGTAATCCCTTTTAAGGTGGGTAGAACGCAAAACCGCTTAGTGTGTTTTACCGTACAAGTGTACATGAACTATGTCGTGCATAGCACAAAATAATTTGTTTGGATGATTGGTGCGTGCGTTACATAAACATACACATTCATTCATGGTTTAATTGTGGTAATTGCGCACAGAAGATGCAAATACCATTGTGATAAGTGTGTTTATTTTGTTAACAGTTGTGTGTGAGAGTACAAGTGTAAGGGAGTAAAGAAACTTCCGGGGAACTAAAACCCCGACAGTATATAAAGGTAAAACCGTGTGTTGTATTTTGATAAAAATATATGTATATATAATATAGTGATTCATGAAAGGGTATGAAACCGACATAGGACCTAGTGAGAATAAGATTCCCTAGGTAACAAGATTGAAGTGAATGGAGATAACTGATAAACGGAGTTCTATCCTTTGGAGATGTAATGATATGACTAGAATGACCAACAAGATAGAAAATTGGAAATGTGTGTATTATTTGATGCTTGAAAATGAAGTGGGAGGTGGAACTTGATTTGCATGCGATCAAGGGAAGCCGAACACAAATTGGGGTGGAAGGATAGTTCAACACTGACGCTGATCACATCAGGGTTGGATGATTCTTGAAGCTCCCTATAAGTGGTCACAATTAACCACGCTAAGAAAGAGGCAAGAGCATAAGTTGGACTTGGAGTTGTATGTGTTTTCAAAAGGATTTTGAATTAGAATTTATAAAACGTCGATAGATACCTTACATTATGGAAGTACTTTTATTTAACCTTAACAAGGAATATTTTTGTAGTACTTGCCCGGTGACATGGGAAGTATATGTGTTAAAGATTAAGTGATTGTTTTGATCGCCCAAAGGAACGGGGACGGAAGGTGTCCATTGCGACCGGGTTCTACGGGATCACAGTGTATATAAAAGATATTTTTGGTTGTTATACATGCTATGACATGTTGTGTGGTACGTGTAATAAATATAATTTTGACCTTGAGTCTTAATGTGGTTCTGTCTAAATGTTGTTATGTTACCTAGACCTGAGAGTCTAAGGGTTGTGATGTGAGTTCAATGTTGTTAAGATACCCGGACCGTCCGAGGTTATCATGTAACTGTGTTATGATATGTAATGTTATGTATGGATGTGAATATGTTACCCAGACCATTAAGTCCGAGGGTGTGATGTAAAGTATGTTTAGTTATGGAAGTTTTATTTTACAAGTAATCCCCGTATTCTAATCCAATGATGTGTGGGAAGTGTGAACTTCGAGGACGAAGTTCTTTTAAGGGGGGTAGATTGAAATACCCCAAACCTTAATATGTTGTTTAAATGTTAAACTATGGTATTTAAAGGCTAAAAAGTGCCTTAGAAACATCAGTGTATAATTTAAACCATAGTAAAACAATAAAGTACCATAAATACAGTTGAGCAAAAATATGCTCTAAGCTTGGATTGAACTTGGTTAGGACCCAAAGAACCTACCAAGACTAAATAATATTCAATTATGATTTAATAAGGCTAAATAAGTCCTTAGGTTACCTTGGTAGACGACTAAACCAAACAAAACACAAATAAATACCTTAAAGTCAATATGGGCAAAAAATGTGCTCTAAGCTTGGGATAAATTTGTATAAGACCTAAAGGTCATACCTATACCTTAATTATGTGTTAATGAACATATTAAAGCAATTACCAAAGAAAACCAATGAAATACCCCGAACTTAAATATAGGGATTAAAATTAATCTAATACATATTTAAGGACCTAATGGTACCTAATTAATACTAGTAAGGAAAAATAAATCCAAAAGAAATAAAGAAACGCTTAAAAAGCGGAAAACGCTAAATAAGCGTTAAATAACCATAGGAGGTATGAGACCTCGGTTAGAGTATTATATGGATTCTAAAGGTTTAATAAGACCTAAATAATATATGGGAACAAATCCCGAAGAAAACAGATCCTTAAAATGGATTAAAAACACTAACGAACCTTAAAGCGTGTTTTTCGAGGTAACCGGGAAAACGTGACTTTAAGCGGGTCAAATGGACTCGTAACAACCTTGGTCAACTAAATAATCATTAATAAATATTAGTGAAGCTTTAGGGCCAATAAAATCAATAAAATGAGAAATTAGTAAAAACTGTCAAAAAAGGGAAGTTGTGGGGTAGAAACATAATTAACGCGAACTTATGTGTCCACTTTGAAAACAAAAAGTAAAAGTGATATGTGTGTGCTGTGTGTGTCCGATGGGGACTCCCCCTCTCTCACACTCTCTCACACACTCACTCTCATATTTACAAAACAACAAAACTAATAAAGTAAACTAACCTACTTTATTCTACCTCACACTCTCTCTCCTATCTCTATTCTTTCCTCTCACGTAGAACCCCCACCCCACACTCTCTCTTTTCTTCTTTCTTCTTCCCCATGCGATTTCCATGGAGTCTTGAAGACCCCCACAAACTCCATCTTCTCTCATCTTGTAACCCTCTTGAACCTCCTCTAAAAATTATAAAAACTACACCATTGGAATCCTCTCATCAAGAGCTACATTTCTATCTTTTCAAAACTCGAAAAGGAGAACTTTCATCTCCATGGGTGTGGAGCATTTGGAGCTTCAAGACCCCCATTAGAACCACCTTCTTCTCCTTGTTCTATTGAGGTAAAATATTCTTAAAAACTCCATCTTTTTATAGCCTTAAGGGCAAAACGAAAATCTAGCTAAAACCTTGTTTGGTTCCTCTTGTACCCAGCCGATTTTGGCACTCTGGGAAGGTGGGAAACATTATTCTTGAGCTATTCCAAACAGCACTTGTACCCTTGCAAGTTAATGGAAATTCTAAACCCTAAAACCTACATTAAAGCTTAAATAATGTTTAGGGTTAGTTTTAGTATTGAAATGGTGTGTATGTATGGGTTATAATGATAGATTGGGTGAAGTACTATAACCGGTAGGGAGAGAAGGAAGAAGCAAGAGGAAGAAAGAAAACTAGAAGGAGAAACAAGGTAAGGATGCTCTTTTGTGTAACTTTGTATATATATGTATGTAACAGATTTTTAGAAATTGAAATTAGTAATGAAAATGGTAATGTAGTAGTAGTGTAATGTGTAGGAGAATATGAGTATTTTGGACCTTTAAAAGACATTTAAAACTTGTTGAAACATGGATGGGAATTAATGGTTGAGTGTAGGAATTTAATGTTGTTAGTGTGGTATTTTGTGTATGAGAGATGGGTATATTGATATTGATTATAACAGGTGGTGTGGATCATTTATGTGAGTGAAACAATGCGGTGAGAGTGTAAAATTATAGGGGAGACTATGGCGAAATTTTGGTAGGAATTATGTATTCAAGAATGACTTGGTGAATGGGAGAACCAAGGTGTGTATTGAGGAGGTATGTTAAGTAGTGATGAAGTGGTAGTTGTAGTATGAGAGTAGAGTGTGTAAAAATCTGTAGCAAACAGCATGTGAAATGCATTGGAGGAACAAAGAAAAGAGTTAGTGTTAGTAACCTCGGAAATGGAGATTTGACTTGGATATAGGTAGTACATGTGTCTAGGGGGTAAAGTAATGGATTGAGGATACTAGTAATGGCATTGGTAGAGGGAGTAATAAATGGTAAATGGTAAACAGAAAATCTGTAGCATAAGGGGAATGAAAACTAATGTAAGTGTGGGAAGGAAGCGAGGAGAAATTGTGTATGTGATGTAGGAATGAGTAAGGAATTGATGGATGAACTAAGGTGTATTAAGAGGGTTATTTAGTGGTAAAACATGTGGGATTAGGTGTAGGAACAATGGGGAAGTAATGGGTGAAAGATAGAACTGAAAACAGAAATAAAAATGCAAATACTGGGCCGGACCGACCTTGGGACCGGACTTGCAAGGTCGGTCGAGTCCAGATTTACAAAGACGGGAAAGCTTCTGGAATGGACCGAACTTGCGACCGGACTTGCAAGTTCGGTCGGACCAGAAAATTCTCCCGTTTGTAACCTACTGGAATGGACCGACCTTGCGACCGGACTTGCAAGGTCGGTCGACTCAAAAATTTTCCATCTTGTAAGCTACTGGAATGGATCGACCTTGTGACCAGACTTGCAAGGTCGGTCGGGCTAAAATTTTCCGTTAAGTAACTCACTGGAATGGACCGACCTTGGGACCGGACTTGCAAGGTCGGTCGGCCCTGTAATTTCCCAGCGTAATTTCTTACTGACTTCGACCGACCTTGGGACTGACCCTGGGTAAGGTCGGTCGAGTCAAAACTTGAAAAAAAAAAACTATAAGACTATGGTTAGTATATATATATATATATGTATATGTATACCCACCTATACATATGTGCATATATATGTAAGTATACCATTGTTAAGCAATGAAAAGTAAGTAAATAAAATGTAAGTATGAGTTAGGAAGCGTAAGGGTAACCGAATTAGATTAATGATAGTTAGATTAATTATTCGGTTGTATGTATATCATAGGATTTGAATTGTGAACACCGGAGGAACGTTGGGATACAAGTACAACGGTGAAAGGTATGATTTCTTCATGCCCTGTATCCTAATCTGGTTACCCCGATTTGTGTGCTTATTTGATCACCTAAATAAGATAAATGCATGAATCGGACTATATTGCACTTACCTGTGCTTGACTTATGTTGTTCTTGATATTTATTGTCTTGAGCACTAGTTTGTATAATTCATGAAATATATGAATGATGATGAATGGTATTCGAATCTTGTATTGTACTTAAGTATTGTATTGCATTTCGTATGAATGGGTATTGAGCAATGTGTTGGTGTATGTGGCTTGTATGAATGACTTCTGCTAATTCCTAACTACCTAACTCCTAACTTAAGTGAGTAAACTGGAATGAGTAGAAGTCCGATATAGCTTCGGCCACGCGTGAGGATGCGGAGTCACAAGAGGTTGGCTGCAATTCCTGACTCTTAAACTGGTCCGCGGCCCAAATCCCTTAAATGGGTAGCATCCCGGATTGGTGAGTCAAGTAAATCCCGGAGGTGGGGTGGAGTAGTCCCCAGGGCCGGAGGTCCCGACGACTTAACATGAGTAAGAGTAAGAGTAAGTAAGTATGTATGAGTATGAGTATGAGTATGAGTTTGTAAGTGTATGTATGAAGTAACGAGTTAAAGAGTAATCTCCACCCGATTAACCCGGGTGGACCAATGAAGCTAACAAGAACTGTACTTTGTGCATGTAATGAGTATGTGTATTCGAAAGAAGGTAAGTATGTGTTGGATGGTTATATTGTATTCCTTGTATGTAATGAAGTGTATGTATGTGTGCTTGCATAAGTATTATTGTATTGTGTGTAAGAGCGTGTATGTATGTATGTTTGTATGAAAATGAACTGCATGTATTCGACCAAGTGGTCGGCGTACCCTCACTAGTACGCGGGGTATGCGGTTATCATGCGCAGCGAAAGCTGACCCCCTAGGGGGTACGTTTTAGTGTGCAGGTACCCGAAGCGGATGTGGTCAAGGTATGAGACCGGCGGCACACCCTTGTACTTAGAAAGTAAGTAGTTGTGAGGAATGGGTAGATGTAGACTCTTGTGAGTATGTATGAACTTAAGAGATATTATATTGTACAAGGATCCTAGTAGACTCGGTTAAGTATATTGTATTGTATGGATTATGGAGGAGTAAGTATTGAATGGAGCATTGTTGTATTGATTGATGAATGGAGTATGTAATTAGATGTGTAGTACTCGGGATTCAGGTCCATCAGACCGATGTGTATGTAGAAATAGTAGCCTTGTTAGTCACTGGGTGACTAACGGCATTGTATCACCCACTGTATGTAAGTACGTATCCGCTGCGTGTATCTGATGTGTAAGGAGATTGGACGGTAAGCATTGTATTAGTGGTAGGGGTGTTACAAAAGTGGTATCAGAGCGCGATGACTGGAAATACCGAGTTTAGGAACACCGAGTTAGGAATTAGAAGCTTAGGGCTAAGGGCTGAGTGTTAGCATTAGAGATATGCTAGTTAGGAACTACCGGTGAGTACCGGATACTACAATACCATCCCGCCCGTTGCAAACCCCACTGTATAACTTGGGAAAGGACGCCAAAGAGAAGAAAGTCTTCTCATACTCGGGGAAAACCCGATCTGGCAGTTGTGAAGCAATCACACAGTAACAGGAACCGACATATGGTAGATTCCAGGAATTGGAAGTCCCGGAGATGGATCCCGGTTGGACAACAATACCCGCACTTAATAGCGGTGGATTAAGCACTCCAACCACAAGGAGGCTACAACTTACAACAGCATGGGGCGACATGCTTAGCAGTCGCAGAACCTAGCTGAACAACCAGCAGCAGGAGAAGAAGCCTAACCGTGCAACGAAAGGAAAAAGGAGCAGTAATGGAACCCGAGACACAAGTCTGCGGGACAACAGTAATAGCCAAGCAACACCACCAACGGTATGCTAGCTGGCTGAGGACATAGTCGGGAGTTATTGACTCCAAAACTACAACGCCAAAAAGGTTACAATCCTGGCCAACCTAGCTCAGACAGCTACAAGAACATTCACAATATAATCTGATGCAACTACAACCGTAGTGCCTAAACCAACTCAGGCTCAGTAACCACAACAAACGTGTGGGAACGAGCAACAAGGAACAACATAACCAAATCAAAAGGAGAATCTCCAAGGATTGGAGAAGTCCCCTGATCAATGACCGCCATGTCAAACTTACTAAGAAGTTACTCGGAAGAGTAATTAACCCAAGTAAATGATCAAGAAGATCAAAGGAAGAGCCAACAAGACTATCGAGAACCAGTGAAAACCATACCGTGACCGGTATCGGTTTACCCAAAAACCACCAGTACCACGCACTTGCCACGGCAAGTGCAGTAAGGACAGAGATACGTAAAGGAACTCTAACACGCCACAGGTACATAGTAATGTACCGTGACTACGATGAAGCAATTACTGGATCACAAATCCTGACACTGAGAGAATGGAACCTTGGAAAGGCCTAACGGCCCGACCACTGTATTTAGAACATACCGGTCAGCGAGAAGCTCGACTTGGTCAAGACCTCAAACATGGCTATGCCATGAGAGACTTCTTTAACACCGAACCATATTTTAAAACCCAAAAATTTTCTTTCAAAACCATAAACCTTCTTTTAAAACCTTGGATTTTTAAACCAGACCAACATAATTACGGTGAGTATCATAGAATGATACAAGAGGAGTTGGCAACAGAATGCTTCACCTAGGCGTGTGACGAACACTACGAGTGTACCCGTTACGGGATGTGGGACAACCGCACTCCGAAGGAGCTTGCGGGCCTGACATATAGTTGGGTAAGTGGTAACGTATCAATATGGTACCCCACGTATGTATACATGTAGTGTGCGACGCACGGGAAGTAGTCAACTCCGTTCTACGGATCATGAGTGAATTTTAACCAGAACAACTGGACACCACAGACAATCAAGGAGAAGGAAACTCAGTTAAGGAACAAGTGTAAGGAACTCAGAGAATGCATCTGAAGATAAGGAATGAAGACTGGGAAGTGCAAAAAGCACAGACTAGTAAATATAGACATTGCATATGTCTCGAGGACACCAACCAAATACGTGATAGCTGGAAGGTATACCCAGCCTAAACACAGTAAGGCAGTTGCCTAACGTGAACACCACAATGCTCAGCAAACGGGACAGAACTCCCAAGAGCAATCACAAGATTACTACGAAGCACAATCCATATTCGGAGAGGATATTTAAACCTAGTCTCAAGCACTGGGAGCAAGTACAGACGGTCTACCCAACGACAGGAGACGTTATAACCCAAAAGGGGGAATAACTTAACTACAATACCGCAAGGCGGTATAATGATAATATATTGTAAACATTAGTCGGATGTAACGGCGTAATCTAACAGCACCCAGGAGCAATCCTTGAGGGTGACTGGATTAACAACAGTCAAACAAAGCGTCAAGACAAGAATACAGGAGCTGGAACGAACACTCGGTTAAGACACCGAAGGGATCTCACTTGACAGGAAATACCCTAGTCTACAAAAGGCACGGATCAGCACCAGATTGCCTAAGAGTCTCCTATGAACGGAAGCGTGATGTCACGACTTACCATGGAGCCTAGTAATACCTCCGACCTATGGGGTATACATGGCATGGAAACATGTATAAGCAGCTTGCAAAGAGCATAGCTTGCAGCAATATGGCTCTAAAGCCATAAACCTGATGCGTTGTATAACCTTAAACGGTTGCAAAACCCACACCATTACTAACAAGACCTGCAAGAAATATTGTCTCATATGACATGAAATCAACAACTGGACCATCAATTCAAACCCAACATCTTGAGTGGCTTGTAGTAATGGCCAACTCAGCGTCACTGTCACTAGAGCACCAGTCTAGTATACAGTTGACAAACCGTTAATTGCCTTCATGTCTTCTGTAGCAATTGTACACAGAGGCATAAGAATCAGGATAATGCCAACATTGGCCTAGTCCATGTTTGGACAATACGAGAAACCCAAGGGAAGGTACCCTCGTTAACCGGAGACCACCAATGCGGTGATGATGTGAACCCTTAGAAAGGGCTTCCATCTTCTATAACAATAAAACCACGCAATAGATATTGCCAAGGGGTGATGGAATAAGGAAATGAGATTTCCAAACCATTACGACTTAAAGGAGTAAGCATACTCCATAAGCACCCAAACATGTGGTGGACCATTGTGTAAACACCAACATAGCAAACCTTGTCATTAGACCTATGAGTGGAGACAAACCCCTCAACGAGAACTTTCATTTATCAGTAATAGAATACTCTCAATTGGAGAACAGGACCAGAAAACCCTTGAAGTTTCTTGGGATGTCCCGGTCAGGTACATACAAAAGTAAAACTACACAGCGGGAGCCTATTACCGATGCCCGGACACTAGGAAGATGAAGTGGTCAAAAGCAATCAATGTGTGTGCACATTGCACACCATGAATGACCAACGCTCAAGAGAGCTTGTAACCCGATAAACCACTTTATCCTCGGTCAACCAAGATACTTGGTGAGTTGTATCATAAATGATGATGGAATGTGAGGTAAGCTAACCTACACACGAAACCTAAAATGGAAGAACATCTCCACATTGGGAAGATATTAATATTGTGGTATGCTACGACAACCGTCATACACACGATCATTGGAAACCCCAGGGTATTCATACCATAAGGGAATGGCGCCAATGTCAATGGCAATGAGTAAAGAGAAACTATCACAGTAACAGAAACAGTAAAAACGATGTTGTATAATGAGTAAGAATACAGTGCGCAACAAGCGACCGATATGAGGAAGTAGCAGATAATGACACGGAGTATAAGTACGAGATGACAGGTAGAAATATTCCTTCCTATCACATAAGTGACTTACTGTCAAGCGTTTACGCCTCTGCACTCTGTATGACTGAGTGTTTCGGTATTGCACTTGTGCAGCCAATGATCTAATGGGATGGCTAGGGATATGGAAAATGTAAACCGTAGTAAACCCTTCTTTTCACCAACGAATATGACATAAGCCAGTTAAGCAAGCTTGGGAACAGACCGTGCGGCCTAAAGGCCAAAGAAGCACGAAGAGTGTACAACACATTAACAATCACAAGATGTGAATTCCATTGGAGTAAAAGGTGAAAGGAGACATATCAAAGTCACTAGGACGCATAGAAATGCAAGGTCATACAAGTAAAGAACACTTGTACTGAACCAGAAGAACTGGTATAATTTAGAAGCTAGTGACAACGGAGGAAGCACTACAGTTAAGTGGTGTGACTTAACCTCGTTGACAATAAGTCGGAGGAAACTTAACGAATAATTGTAGAAGCACGAATAGCATGTGCAGAAGATTACCAGAGAGCTGGTTATCTTAAAAATCATTGAGTCCAACACGGTTGGTGAAAGAATACTGCATTGTTTAGTAAACCTTATTCCCATATAGAGATATAGAAGGTGATGTATAGCACATTAAGGATAACAAGAGGGGTGAATAACCCAAGTTATCAGGGTGAGCAGCAGAAGCTAGTGGGCCCTAGCTAGGAGTATAATACAATGGCTATTAATGCCTTGAAGCTGATTAGGCTAGAACCGAATTAAATATGAGTTAAATAAACTCATATAGGAACTCTTGGTGCAAAGACTAAACCATTGGTATGGTTAAGATCCCTTTGACCAGAGCATTGTATAGTATACGGTAGTGAAGCTAAACGCTTCAGTTTGCCCAGACTGATTAAACCAAAGTTTAATAATAATAACATATGGTAGATTACGTGGACGTAATCCCCTTTAAGGGGGGTAGAGCGAAAACTGCTTAATGTAAGTTTGTGAATAAAAACACATAAACCATAAGTGCATAGCACAAATGAGAACCAAACTGATGATTGATATTATGTAAATAAACATAAGTACTCATCATATGGTAATTATGGTAACTAGGCATTAGACATGCAAATACCATAGGAGGAATATACCCATCTTGTAACACCGATGTAAGAGTATTAGTAAAAGAAAAGTAATGAGTAGTGGACGGAGCTCCACAAGTATTGTAGCCTTTGAAGAAGTAGTACGAAATGAATGAGGATAGTAGATGAATGAAGTTTATGAGTAGTGGAATCGTAAGTAAAATATTTGAAGCAATTGAAGTCAACTAAATCTTATAAGTATAGTATTCCTTAGTTAGAATATTGGAGATGATGGTGAGTAATGGATGGAAGTAGTGAAGGTTGATGAAATGAGCATTAGGATTGAACCATGGAGTAAAGCATTTGGGAAGTAGAGTAGGACGATTGATGGACGGATTCCATCCTTTGGAGATGTATGAATTCATAATTATGACTAGAAAGAGTAAAAAGATAGAAAATGAAAACAATTAAATTATCTGCTTGTTTGAAACTGATGTGGGAAGTCAAACTTGATCCTGATCAGATCAAGGGAAACCGAACACAAATTGGGGTGGAAAGATAGTTCAACACTGGTGCTGATCACATCAGGGTCGAACGATTCTTGAAGCTCCCTTCAAGTGGTCATAAGAATCACGCTTAGGATAGAAGTACTAAGTATAAATTGGAATTTGGGGTTGCATGTTTTAGAAGGATTCCTAAGTAGCCGCTGGGAAGGACCTTCCATAGACTGGAGACTAAGGATTTGTTAGAAACTGATACCGTTAAAGATAGTAGTGTAGCAGGTTGTATTATTCCAAGGGCAGCGGGACATAGAGGAGTCCTGTGTCTAGATGACCTGAGTGCCTGCGGGATTTTATGTGTATTGCATTGCTTTAGGAATAGCCTTGCATTGTATGTATGTATAAATTTTGTAATGAGGAACCGGATGGTTGATAGTAATATGGATTGGAGAAATTATGGTGCATTAGTATGGCATGGTATGGTATAGTATTTAAGAACCTTGAGTGACGGATTTGGGATTAGTAAGGAGGAGAACGTATGGCTTTGGTATTAGACACGTAAGAATGAGTAAGCATTGTAAACCTATAACCTTGAACAACATTGAGGACAAAGTTCTTAAGGGGGTAGATTGAAATACCCCAAACTTAAATATAGGGATTAAAATTAATCTAATACATATTTAAGGACCTAATGGTTCCTAATTAATACTAGTAAGGAAAAATAAATCCAAAAGAAATAAAGAAACGCTTAAAAAGCGGAAAACTAAATAAGCGTTAAATAACCATAGGAGGTATGAGACCTCGGTTAGAGTATTATATGGATTCTAAAGGTTTAATAAGACCTAAATAATATATGGGAACAAATCCCGAAGAAAACGGATCCTTAAAATGGATTAAAAACACTAACGAACCTTAAAGCGCGTTTTTCGAGGTAACCGGGAAAACGTGACTTTAAGCGGGTCAAATGGACTCGTAACAATCTTGGTCAACTAAATAATCATTAATAAATATTATGAAGCTTTAGGGCCAATAAAATCAATAAAATGAGAAATTAGTAAAAACTGTCAAAAACGGGAAGTTGTGGGGTAGAAACATAATTAACGCAAACTTATGTGTCCACTTTGAAAACAAAAAGTAAAAGTGATATGTGTGTGCTGTGTGTGTCCGATGGGGACTCCCCCTCTCTCACACTCTCTCACACACTCACTCTCATATTTACAAAACAACAAAACTAATAAAGTAAACTAACCTACTTTATTCTACCTCACACTCTCACACTCTCTCTCCTATCTCTATTCTTTCCTCTCACGTAGAACCCCCACCCCACACTCTCTCTTTTCTTCTTTCTTCTTCCCCATGCGATTTCCATGGAGTCTTGAAGACCCCCTCACAAACTCCATCTTCTCTCATCTTGTAACCCTCTTGAACCTCCTCTAAAAATTATAAAAACTACACCATTGGAATCCTCTCATCAAGAGCTACATTCTATCTTTTCAAAACTCGAAAAGGAGAACTTTCATCTCCATGGGTGTGGAGCATTTGGAGCTTCAAGACCCCCATTAGAACCACCTTCTTCTCCTTGTTCTATTGAGGTAAAAATATTCTTAAAAACTCCATCTTATTATAGCCTTAAGGGCAAAACGAAAATCTAGCTAAAACCTTGTTTGGTTCCTCTTGTACCCAGCCGATTTTGGCACTCTTGGAAGGTGGGAAACATTATTCTTGATCTATTCCAAACAGCACTTGTACCCTTGCAAGGTAATGGAAATTCTAAACCCTAAAACCTACATTAAAGCTTAAATAATGTTTAGGGTTAGTTTTAGTATTGAAATGGTGTGTATGTATGGGTTATAATGATAGATTGGGTGAAGTACTATAACCGGTAGGGAGAGAAGGAAGAAGCAAGAGGAAGAAAGAAAACTAGAAGGAGAAACAAGGTAAGGATGCTCTTTTGTGTAACTTTGTATATATATGTATGTAACAGATTTTTAGAAGTTGAAATTAGTAATGAATATGGTAATGTAGTAGTAGTGTAATGTGTAAGAGAATATGAGTATTTTGGACCTTTAAAAGACATTTAAAACTTGTTGAAACATGGATGGGAATTAATGGTTGAGTGCAGGAATTTAATGTTGTTAGTGTGGTATTTTGTGTATGAGAGATGGGTATATTGATATTGATTATAACAGGTGGTGTGGATCATTTATGTGAGTAAAACAATGCGGTGAGAGTGTAAAATTATGGGGGAGACTATGGCGAAATTTTGGTAGGAATTATGTATTCAAGAATGACTTGGTGAATGGGAGAACCAAGGTGTGTATTGGATTGAGGAGGTATGTTAAGTAGTGATGAAGTGGTAGTTGTAGTATGAGAGTAGAGTGTGTAAAAATCTGTAGCAAACAGCATGTGAAATGCATTGGAGGAACAAGGAAAAGAGTTAGTGTTAGTAACCTCGGAAATGGAGATTTGACTTGGATATAGGTAGTACATGTGTCTAGGGGTAAAGTAATGGATTGAGGATACTAGTATTGGCATTGGTAGAGGGAGTAATAAATGGTAAATGGTAAACCGAAAATCTGTAGCATAAGGGGGATGAAAACTAATGTAAGTGTGGGAAGGAAGCGAGGAGAAATTGTGTATGTGATGTAGGAATGAGTAAGGAATTGATGGATGAACTAAGGTGTATTAAGAGGGTTATTTAGTGGTAAAACATGTGGGATTAAGTGTAGGAACAATGGGGAAGTAATGGGTGAAAGATAGAACTGAAAACAGAAATAAAAATGCAAATACTGGGCCGGACCGACCTTGGGACCGGACTTGCAAGGTCGGTCGAGCCCAGATTTACAAAGACGGGAAAGCTTCTGGAATGGACCGAACTTGCGACCGGACTTGCAAGTTCGGTCGGACCAGAAAATTCTCCCGTCTGTGACCTACTGGAATGGACCGACCTTGCGACCGAACTTGCAAGGTCGGTCGACTCAAAAATTTTCCGTCTTGTAAGCTACTGGAATGGACCGACCTTGCGACCGGACTTGCAAGGTCGGTCGAGCTAAAATTTTCCGTTAAGTAACTCACTGGAATGGACCGACCTTGGGACCGGACTTGCAAGGTCGGTCGGCCCTGTAATTTCCCAGCGTAATTTCTTACTGACTTCGACCGACCTTGGGACCGACCCTGGGTAAGGTCGGTCGAGTCAAAACTTGCAAAAAAAAAAACTATAAGACTATGGTTAGTATATATATATGTATATGTATACCCACCTATACATATGTGCATATATATGTAAGTATACCATTGTTAAGCAATGAAAGTAAGTAAATAAAATGTAAGTATAAGAATGTGAAGACTTAGTAAGTATGAGTTAGGAAGCGTAAGGGTAACCGAATTAGATTAATGATAGTTAGATTAATTATTCGGTTGTATGTATATCATAGGATTTGAATTGTGAACACCGGAGGAACGTTGGGATACAAGTACAACGGTGAAAGGTATGATTTCTTCATGCCCTGTATCCTAATCTGGTTACCCCAATTTGTGTGCTAATTTGATCACCTAAATAAGATAAATGCATGAATCGGACTATATTGCACTTACCTGTGCTTGACTTATGTTGTTCTTGATATTTATTGTCTTGAGCACTAGTTTGTATAATTCATGAAATATATGAATGATGATGAATGGTATTCGAATCTTGTATTGTACTTAAGTATTGTATTGCATTTCGTATGAATGGGTATTGAGCAATGTGTTAGTGTATGTGGCTTGTATGAATGACTTCTGCTAATTCCTAACTACCTAACTCCTAACTTAAGTGAGTAAACTGGAATGAGTAGAAGTCCGATATAGCTTCGGCCACGCGTGAGGATGCGGAGTCACAAGAGGTTGGCTGCAATTCCTGACTCTTAAACTGGTCCGCGGCCCAAATCCCTTAAATGGGTAGCATCCCGGATTGGTGAGTCAAGTAAATCCCGGAGGTGGGACGGAGTAGTCCCCAGGGCCGGAGGTCCCGACGACTTAACATGAGTAAGTAAGAGTAAGTAAGTATGTATGAGTATGAGTATGTATGCGTATGTAAGTGTATGTATAGTAACGAGTAAAAGAGTAATCTCCACCCGATTAACCCGGGTGGACCAATGAAGCTAACAAGAACTGTACTTTGTGCATGTAATGAGTATGTGTATTCGGAAGAAGGTAAGTATGTGTTGGATGGTTATATTGTATTCCTTGTATGTAATGAAGTGTATGTATGTGTGCTTGCGTAAGTATTATTGTATTGTGTGTAAGAGCATGTATGCATGTATGTTTGTATGAAAATGAACTGCATGTATTCGACCAAGTGGTCGGCGTACCCTCACTAGTACGCGGGGTATGCGGTTATCATGCGCAGCGAAAGCTGGCCCCCTAGGGGGTACGTTTTAGTGTGCAGGTACCCGAAGCGGATGTGGTCAAGGTAAGAGACCGGCGGCACACCCTTGTACTTAGAAAGTAAGTAGTTGTGAGGAATGGGTAGATGTAGACTCTTAGTGAGTATGTATGAACTTGTAAGAGATATTATAATTGTACAAGGATCCTAGTAGACTCGGTTAAGTATATTGTATTGTATGGATTATGGAGGAGTAAGTATTGAATGGAGCATTGTTGTATTTGATTGATGAATGGAGTATGTAATATAGATGTGTAGTACTCGGGATTCCGGTCCATCAGACCGATGCTGTATGTAGAAATAGTAGCCTTGTTAGTCACGTGGGTGACTAACGGCATTGTATCACCCACTGTATGTAAGTACGTATCCGCTGCGTGTATCTGATGTGTAAGGAGATTGGACGGTAAGCATTGTATTAGTCGTAGGGGTGTTACAACCAAGCTTGAAAACAAGTTGAAACACAAAATGTGCTTTAAGGAGCCTTAAACCACATTTTCGAAAAATTGTCTTGTAAATGAGTTTTGGGTGGCTAAATGACCATCATTACTCTTAGTTAATATGTGTACTACTTAGTATCACGTTAGGAAGTCTAAATCAATGGGAAATCAAAAATTTCACAAATATGTGCCTTGTTTTGTGAATAGTAACCAAAATATGCTAGTTTACAATATAAGTCAATATAAGTTGTCTTGTTGGTCAACAAAGACCATGACTTAGCCTAAAACACTAAGGGGGCTGGTTTTCCAAGTGTGACTTATCACACTTAACTAATGAATCAAATAAGAAAGGAAAAAAGCAAGTAAATTCACTATTTACTTTACAACTTTAAATATCTTCTAAAGTTACCTCTCACCTCACCTTTCTTCATTCCCTCTCATCCCCACCGATTTCTTCATCTTCTCCCAAGCTCCAACCGGTTTTGCTACAGCAACTATGCCATCTCCAACTTCCATTGCTTGTAACTTCTAGCTCCATGGTCCAAATTCAATTTCAAGACCACCATCCTTCTAGTTGGAGCAAGCTCTACACTTCTATCTTTTCAAATCTTCAAAAGCCTCATTTCGGTGCCATGGAGATTCACCATGTAAGGAGCTTGAGTCTATATTTTTGTGCCTTGTTGATCACCTTTGCTTCAAGGTAAGGAAAAACCAAAGAAAACTTCATTTCCTTCACTTTTGTTGTTGACCAAAAATTCACCATGTAATGGTGTTTTCTTTTGCTCATTCATAGCTCATTCCAATCATTCAAGGGCTTGGTGGGAACCTCTCTTGTTACATATTCAAGTTCTCTTTCAAATTCAAAGGTAAATATCATTTTAGTGTATTAAAACACTTATTTAATACCCCGGATCTAAAAATGGTGATTAAATTACTCTAATATGATTATTAAAGGCCTGATGGTGCCTAAAGAGTATTGGTAAAGAAAATAAAACCAAAAGTAAAGAGGAAACGCTTGAAAAGCGAAAAACGCTAAAATGCGCATTAAATGAAAATAAGAGATATATGATCTCGTAAGGGTCCGAGATGGATTCCTAAGGCTTTGTTATGCCTAACTAGTGTACGGGAATGATTCCCGAAGAAAATGGATCCAAATAATGGACTAAAACACTAACGGAGTTTTAAAGCACGTTTTTCGAGAAAACCCGAAAACGTGACTTTAAGTGGTCAAACGGACCCGTAAAAATTATAGTTGATTGAATAACTATAATTAAGTATTAATGGAAGCTTCATAACCATTAAAAATAAAGAAACGAGAAAAATCTGAAAAACGGGCCCGGTGAGTGAATAGTGCCGAACCGGGTAAAATGACGAGCGTTTTCTGTCAAAAACCAAAAAACGCTCCAGCATGTAAGTATACAGTGGGGCCGATTTTTATTGGCTTAATTAGCCTTCCCCCTCTCTAATAATAGTTAGTAAATAAAAGAAGAAAGAAAAGTAAAGTAAAAAGGGAATAGTAAATAACACTTTACTACTTACTCTCTCTCTTTCCTTTCTTTTCCCTCATTTCACGTTTTTCCCCCAGCCTCTGCATATCTTCTTCTTCCTCTGTAATATTACCGATTGAGAAGGAAGCTCACAAGCTTCATCTTCTTCTTCCTTTCACTTGCTCATTTCTTCACCGAATCGCACAAAAATGCCACCGTTAGATTCGTATCGGCGAGGGCTACGTTTTCCACCCCTCAAAGTATTGATTCCTCCACCTTCACTTCCATGGGTGTTTTTCCTTTTGAAGCTTAAGGAGCTGATTTTGACTCTCCTTCACCACCTTGATGCTCTAAGGTAAAAATAAAAGCAAGAGTTTCATCCTTTGTAGCTTTTCCTTGCAAAAATCAAATTTTTGCCCACGTTGATTTTT
Organism: Limonium bicolor; assembly: GCA_023374045.1. Taxonomy (NCBI): domain Eukaryota; kingdom Viridiplantae; phylum Streptophyta; class Magnoliopsida; order Caryophyllales; family Plumbaginaceae; genus Limonium; species Limonium bicolor. Next base: position 44,617,808 of record CM041780.1, on the reverse strand, counting down.
CCCTCATTTTAGCCGGTTCTTCCATGCTTTGTGGAGTGTTGGAAATTCCATCCTTTGATTGCCTAACTCTCCATTTGGACACCTTGAGGTAATCTTTATGTTAAAACCCTAAAAACTAGCTCTTGTGATACTAGTTTTTGTGAGGAAGAAAATGAATTAATAAGCTCTAAATGTGTGTATGGGGATATGATTGTAGATGGCAATCTAGACCCCTTGTGTGTTGTGAAAACAAGAAGAGAAAGAGGGAACAAGAGAAAGAGGAAGAAGAGGGGTGAAAACCGAAAATAAATGAGGTAAAGAGCTTACCTTGTGTTAGTTTTATTTCGCTTGTGAAACTGATTTTAGAGTTGAATTAATGCTCTTGAATGGGTGTAGTTATGATACTACAATGATGTTAGTTGAATGAGATTGTTTTTAATGTGGTTTAAGTGTGCAAATAAACCTAGAAGCTAAGCTAGTGTATATATGTAAACAAGAGGAACTTGGTGTATTGTAGTTGTTTGTGCTTCATTAAACAGGGATGGAGGAGTGTATATGGGTTGATTTAAGTGTGGTGGACATGCTAAAGAAGTAGCGAAGTGCTGTCAAAATTTGTTTAGGAGATTAAGGATTTGGGTGTTTATTATAAGGATGAAACTAGGTGTTTTAGAGTTGTTAAGTGAGTGGTTAATGATTTGGAAACCAAACTAAGGGGAAGTGTGTATGAGGAGTAGAAATAATGTCAATTGAAGTCCTGGGAATGGCACTGTTTGAATCGTAAAAGAAGTTACCAAATCTGTTACAAGAGTTAAGGGAAAACAAGAAAACTAGTTATGAAAGTGTAAGTGAATTTTAAGTGAAATTAACCAGAGTTGTGAGTGCACTTGGAGCTTAGTTTAAGGGGGTTTAGGAGAGTAATTAGGTGCTAAAACATGTGGAATTTAGTTGGTGAAGATTGGGTAATCAATGGGCTAAGAGAGGACCTTGAACAGAGTGGGAAACTGTCAAATTTGCAAATCTGTAGCAGGGTCCGGGACTTAGGTCCAGGACCAAGTCCCGGACCACCCCCTTTATTTATGCCGAGAGTAGCTTGCCATGTTTGGTCCGGGACTTGAGTTTGGTACAAGGTCCCGGACCACTTGTTAAAATCACCCAAGAGTTACGTACTCAATTGGTCCGGGACTTAAGATTGGGACAAGGTCCCGGACCACCATCAAAAATCAGCCGAGAGTTAGGAAAACAATTGGTCCAGGACCTGAGGTAAGGACCAAGTCCCGGACCACCCCCAGAAACCTTCAGAGAGCATTTTAAAGGTTGGAAATGTTGGGGGTTTAAATGTTAATGATGTTATAAGATGTTAAGGCCTTGTTTGGTGACATGTAAAGGCCCTAGGAAGTGTAAGAAAGTGTTAGAAGTGATTGAGAAGTGAGAACTCAAATTAACAAGAGTAAAACCGAGATAACGGGATAACGGGGTAAGTACGGGAGTAGCATTTAATTATGTACCGTATGATCTTAGTATTAATAATAATGTTTGAAACATTATCAGAGAGTCGTGCATGACCCGAGCATGGTGAGATGCCACAGTAAAGTAAAAACCCCGGTGAAAGGTATGATTTTCTCATACTCCGTGTGCTAACCGAGTTACGTTGATTTGTGTGTTTGTGTGCCGGCTTAATCAAGACTAAAGCATGAAAATAATCCCTTGTTTGAATATGTATGTCTTGATGTATGTTAAATGAGCTAACATACTTGTATGCCGGTGTGGTCTAACATAGAGTAAAGACCGACTCCTAGTGAGTAACGTTTGGCTAGAGACCCATAGATCGGGTCGATGCTTATGATAACGAAAATGGGCAAACACACAAACTATCCGTTAAAGTATAACGAAAACGCAAACATATGAACTCCCTAGAATATAAGGAGATGTGCGGGTAGAGTAATTACCCGATAACGGTTAGTAAACCATAATGACGCAATCCACGAAACAAATGAGAGTGGAAAGGTAAGTGAACCTCCCTCACGAGGATTAACGATAGTTCGAAGATGTGAACTAGTAAAGAAGGTAAAAGAGACCTAAGGGATTAGTAGCTCTCTTGAGACATGGTCAACCTCCTATATGAGGATTTTACCGATTTAAGAAATTAACCGGAAGTATGAATAAGTGGAATGTATGGGTAACTCTTAAAACCTAAGATTAACCGAACTAAAGTAATGTTCCCCAGTCATTAGATACATCGAGAGTGATGCTTCTAGACTAAAATACATAATATTATTATAACTCCGAGAGAGGAGTGTATGGGAATGAGAGTAGTCCGAGAGTAGTCGGACGTAAGTAAAAAGAGATGGGAACTAAGAGAGAGTTCCAGGAGCTAGTTCAACCTTCCCACCAAGCTAGACCCAGAGTAGGGTCGAAACTGGGGAAGTAAGACTATGCTAGAGAGCCATGAGTTTTGGCCTAAGTATGTATTAAGAGTAACAAGCGTGACGTAGGAGACCTGTAGCGTCTCGAGAATCTACAAGAGCTTGAGTATAATAACCCAAGAGTGTGGGTGAGATAATGAGTATAAATAACCCAAGAGAATGGGTGTGTATATGAATAAGTAACCCGAGAGAGCGGGTGAGGTATTGAATAAGTAAACAAGGCATAGTGAGGTATAACCCTCAAGGCCTAAGAGTAACAGATACAACTAACAACCTTGTTATGTTAGTTAGGAATTGTGTTCCGTGATTGGATGTAGATTCCTCGAGTATTACACGTACTCATTGTATTGCTATGATGCATGTTGTTTGACTAAAATGAACTCCATGTATATCCGACAAAGTGGTCGGCGTACCCCGGTTAGCGCTCGGGGTATGTGAATTTCATATGCAGCTTTAAGCTGAGCCCCTAGGGGTAACGTTTTTATTTTACAGGTACACCAAAGATGTTACCATTCGAGAGTAGGACGGGGTCGGTGGATTGCATGGGTAGTTAGATTTAATTACTTATGTATTGAAAGAGGTGTAAGACCGAATATGTTGTCGGCATCCTTATGTTGTAGACTCGGTATAGTAAAGAAGTGAGTTGGGTATTGTAATTGTATTGTGTACTCGGTTGTTCCAGTTCATCAGACCGCTACGGTATGTAAGAAAGGCCTGGTTAGCCACATGGGTGGCTAACGGCGTTGTTTCACCCCTCGTTGTAAATAGAGTTCCGCTGCGTGAGTAGGAGTAATTAGTAACTGTTTAAAAGGTAATGACGAGATTAACGGTTGGGGTGTTACAAAAATGGTATCAGAGTGAAGTATCGCTCTGATGACTGGAAATACCGAGCTTAGGAGATACCGAGTTAGGAATTAGAGGCTTAGGGCTATGGGTTGAGTGGTAGCGTGAGAGATGCGCTAGTTAGGAACTTCCAGTATGATCTGGATACCTACAATACCAGACCCGCCCTCCACAAACCCCGAATATAAAAGCTTGGGAAGGAACGCCTGAGAGACGGGGAAACCGGTCTGGCACTTAATTATTATTTCGATATGAACCAGAACCTGGCATGCGGTAGATCCCGAGAACCGGTAACCCTGGAGACGGATCCCGCTGGAACGACAATAACCGCACTCAATGGCGGGAGATCGAGACATCCTAATCCAAGGAGACCAGAATTTGTGGCAGCATGGGGCGACATGCTTAGCAGTCGCGAGAACCCAGCTGGTCGAGCAGCAGCAAGAGGTATGCACCAACCGTGCAACAAGGCGGACTTATGAGAAGTAACGAGAACCGGGACACATGTCCACGGACCGCCATAGTTAAAGAATACCACAAACGGTATATTAACCGACTAAGAACCTAGTCAAGAGTTGGTACACCCACCCTGCCACACCCAAAGACGTAGCAATACTTAACTGATATAGCTTAGATAGCTACAAGCATAACTACGGGGTGCACCCGAATAGGACTACGGAAGTAGTGCCTAAATAAAGTAAGTTTTGGTAACCACGGTAAATGTGTGAGGGCGAGCACTAAGAAACAACACAACCCTGAGTAATTAAGGAACTCCGAGAGTGGAGAAACACCTAAATGAACGACAGTCATGTCAAGATGAATGAGAAGCAGCTCTAAGGAGTAGTTATCCAGCTAAAGGATCAAAGGAAGAGCCGGCAAGACTACCAAATACAATGTGAACGATACCGTGACCGGTATGAGTTAACCTAAAAACCGCCTGTACCGCGCATTTGCCACGGCAAGTGCAGTAAAGACGGACTATTAGAAGGAGCTTTGACAAGCGACCAGTACTTAGCAAGTACCAAAACGGCGAGAGAAGCCAATATGGCAAGACTAACCTTAAGAAATCTGAAATGAAACCCTGGGAAGGTCGAATGGCCTGACCATTGTATTGAGAATATACCGGTCAGCAAGAGGCTAGACCTGGTAAGAAGTAACCGGCATTAAAATGCCGTAAAGAATTTATTTTCAAACTCAATTTTTCTTTCCAACGCAAAATTTTCCAAAACCCCCAAATTTTAAAACCAAACCAGGGAACCACGGTAATTATCATAGGACGATATAAGAGGAGTTGGCAACAGAATACTTCACCTAGGCGTGACACCGACACTACAAGTGTACACAAACGAGACATGGAACGACCGCACTCCGAAGGAGCTTGCGGGCCTGACAGACCAGTTATGAGTTAGTCGGGAAAGTGGCAACGTATCAATAAGATACTCCATGTATGTATACAAGTAGAATACAGAACACGGGAAGTAGCCCACTCCATACTACGGATGAAAGAGCCAATTCAAACCAAGACAGTTGGACACCTCGAATGATCGAAGAACACAAAGAAGCTTACCAAGATAAGGGAGTCAAGAATCCAGTAAGATGACGGATCTAAGAATATAGCATAGAGAAGTGCGAGAAGCACAGAGTATTAGGTATAGACATTGGATATGTCTTAGGAAATACATAATGACTGGAATGAATACCAGTGTAAGCAATATGGCGAAAGCCTAAAAAGAACATATTAATGTTCGACAACGGGATAGAGTTCCCACAGTATACTTCACTAAAGAGAATGACAACCTGACCAAGAAGGTAAAGGAAAAGTACCAAGGATCTACCCAATAATGGGAGATACTACAACCCTAAACGGGATAGTTCAAACTATATGCAACTGTAAGACAGTGTAAAGAACTGAACACACCCATGAATTCAGGCCAGATGTGACGGCATAACTCAGTAACACCCAGGGGCAATCCTTGAAGGGTACCGGAGTCAACAGTAGTTGAACGAAATATCGTGTTGAGAACACAAGTTTTAAAGAGAACACTCGGGTAGAACCCGAAGGGATCCCACGTAACACGGGGTACCCTAGATTGCCAGAAGGCATGAATTATTATCAAGAAACTTAGAGGGACTTCCATGTATGGAAACGTGATGAGACAACCATATAAAAAACCCAGTAATACCTCCAAACCATTTAATGGTATATGAAGAAGCAGAAACTTGTATAAACAGCAGCAGAGAGCATGGCTCGAAGCGAGGTGGCTCGTAAGCCGGTAAAATTAACTACAAATGTAGATTTAAACATTGCGAATCTATGCATAAAGGCATGAGAAGAAACAGTGGAGAATGAACCACTACTTTAGAGTGGGGATACCACTTGTCATTGTGGGGTCTATGGAGTAGCAATTGCGTGAATCCTCCAGAGAAAGGCTACCACCTAAGTATGTAATGTGAAACCGCTAAAGCGGAGTAGTGAAACCTGAGCATGTGTATATTGCCAAGGAATATATGAACACAAATAGCATGTAGAAGGCTTTGATAGCAGTGGAAAGAAACCGAGAGAGTAATCGGTTAAGTAGTAAAACACAGTATGTGTGCAATACGAATTGCAGAGTAAACAATGCGCAATAAGCATAGAGAGGTTAAAGAAGTATATTTTATTGAGCCAAGTGAATGGCAAGCCATAGTATAAATGGCGGGAGTACATGAGTGGAAACTAAAGTAGTGGCGGATGCCATATAAGCGAATGTTGTAATGAGTAGAGAATGATACGCAGTAACAGATAATGATACGGAGCTAATGAGAAAATGTGGTAAAGGAGACATAATCATTCCTATCCCATGAGAGATTTACTGTCAAGGGTTTACGCTTCTGCACTCTGTATGACTGAGTGTTTTGGTATTGCACTTGTGCGGTAATGATCGAGTGGGAGAGCCAGGAATTAAGAAATGTCAACGAAGCCTGTTGAGTTGAATCTAGAGAAATAACCGTGCGGCCTTTGGCCAAAGATGCACGAAGAATGTGGGCTGTAACCCACAGGTCCCAGGACCGAGGAATGGTTAATGCAAAGTAGTATGAGGAGGAATTCTTGTACAGAAACAAGTAAACAAACATAATCCAGGAGCAACTGTTAATCGAGGAAGCACTGCATATTAAGTAGTAGCTTGACCTCAACCGACAACAAGTCGGGAAAAGTAAGTGAATAATCACAAAGGTATACAGTGCTATACGAAATAGATTTCCAGAGAATTGGAGAGAAAATCTATAACTCATCGAATTCGCATACGGTAAGAGATACCTAGCGACGATTGAAAACCTTTATTCCCAGGACACAAGGGATTAAAGGGAGTGGATTAAATACATTGAGAACACCAACGGGCGAATTAAGCTCCAGTTATCAGGTCACACAACAGAAGCTCGTGGACCGTAATTCAAAGGTTAAGCATACCTAGCAAATGTGAGTAGATGGCTCATCATAAATGCCTTAAAGCCTTAGAGGCTAGAACCGAGCCCGGTTATGAGTTAATTAACCATATTGAAGTTAAAACACTTCATGATACTCGAATTAGTGAACCAATGTTCAGTGATAACATATGGTTAGTCATGCGGGCGTAACTCCTTTTAAGGGGGGTAGGGCGAGAAACCGCTTAGAGTATGTTTTACGTATAGGTGCGTAAACTACTATGTGCATAGCACAAAAAGAATTGTTTTGATGATTGGAACTTATTATACATAAACATATGTACCCATTCATTGTGTAATTATGATCATTATGCATGAGAGATGCAAGTAACGAGTATAGAATATGTACGAAAAGAGGAGTAGAGAAACTCCTGGGGAAAGAGAATCCCTATAGAATATGTCTATTGAGATTAGACATGAGGTATTATGAGTATGAATCGGTATGAAACCAGTGTGTAACCTAGTAGGAAGTGAGTTTCCCTAAATGACTTTTATTTGAGAATGATTGATGGAGTGAGTTCCATCCTTTGGAGTTGTATGTTGTGTGTTTCAATTAAGTAATAAATGATGAAATGAGCCTCGAGTAGTGAATGCTTAGGTAAGTAAATGGATTAAGTTGAAAATGACGAATGACCTAAGTACTAGGAACTAGGGATTAATTGAGATGAATTGCTTCATGATTATGACTAGAAAGAGTAAAAGATAGAAAACGAAAATGTTTGACTATCTAATTGTTTGAAACTGACGTGGGAGGTGGAACTTGATCTGCTAGCGATCAGGGGAAACCAAACACAAATTGGGGTGGAAGGATAGTTCAACACTGATGCTGATCACGTCAGGGTTGGATGATTCTTGAAGCTCCCTATAAGTGGTCACAAGTAATCACGCTAAGAAAAGATGCAGCTACCATAAATTTGATTTGGAGTTGTGTGATGTTTTAAAAACAATTTCCAAACAGAATTTGAAAAGGAATTTCTTCAAGTATGAAGATGGAAATGAAAACTAGTTTTTAAACTGTTATCACCCGTCGATGGCTACGGCCTTAAGTCTTGATGACCGGTAGAACGGTGGGTGTGTATTAGTTTTGAAACCATTGCACCGTACGTGTGGCGGCCCTAAGTGACCGGTTGGGGCGGTGACAGTGTGTGATTTTTCCAAAGGCAGCGGGACGGGGAGAGTACCCTGACACGATTCCGTGTTGAGTGAGTCAACCATAGTGCTTGAGGATATGTATATGTGTAACGTTTTGATCAGAACCGAAGGGACCGTGGGCCAGAGAGAGTAAGTGCCCATTTGTCATGAAACGGCCGTGGACCAGAGAGCGTAAGTGTCCAACGTGACCGGTACCTGAGGGATCAGTAGTGTATTACTCAATATGGATTCGAGGACTGTAGTGCCTTCTTGTCTTCGGACCGATTCCATGGAGAGAGTAAAAGAGTATTTTTGATTGCTATACATGCTGCGATTTGTGTGTGGTATGTGTAGTATGAAATGTGACCGACTTGTGGAGTCTGTAAGGTTATACATGTATTATAACCTTGGCATAGTACGCCCCCGAGAGTAACCATCTAGATTCACCAACTTTGAGGACAAAGTTCCTAAGGGGGGTAGATTTTAATACCCTGGATCTAAAAATGGTGATTAAATTCCTCTAATATGTTTATTAAAGGCCTAATGGTGCCTAAAGATTATTGGTAAAGAAAATAAAACCAAAAGTAAAGAGGAAACGCTTGAAAAGCGAAAAACGCTAAAATGCGCATTAAATGAAAATAAGAGATATATGATCTCGTAAGGGTCCGAGATGGATTCCTAAGGCTTTGTTAGGCCTAACTAGTGTACGGGAATGATTCCCGAAGAAAACGGATCCAAATAATGGACTAAAACACTAACGGAGTTTTAAAGCACGTTTTTCGAGAAAACACGAAAACGTGACTTTAAGTGGTCAAACGGACCCGTAAAAATTATAGTTGATTGAATAACTATATATAAGTATTAATGGAAGCTTAATAACCATTAAAAATAAAAAAACGAGAAAAATCTGAAAAACGGGCCCGGTGAGTGAATAGTGCCGAACCGGGTAAAATGACGAGCGTTTTCTGTCAAAAACCGAAAAACGCTCCAGCATGTAAGTATACAGTGGGTCCGATTTTTATTGGCTTAGTTAGCCTTCCCCCTCTCTAATAATAGTTAATAAATAAAAGAAGAAAGAAAAGTAAAGTAAAAAGGGAATAGTAAATAACACTTTACTACTTACTCTCTCTCTTTCCTTTCTTTTCCCTCATTTCACGTTTTTCTCCCAGCCTCTGCATATCTTCTTCTTCCTCTGTAATATTACCGATTGAGAAGGAAGCTCACAAGCTTCATCATCTTCTTCCTTTCACTTGCTCATTTCTTCACCGAATCGCACAAAAATGCCACCGTTAGATTCGTATCGGCGAGGGCTACGTTTTCCACCCCTCAAAGTCTTGATTCCTCCACCTTCACTTCCATGGGTGTTTTGCCTTTTGAACCTTAAGGAGCTGATTTTGACTCTCCTTCACCACCTTGATGCTCTAAGGTAAAAATAAAAGCAAGAGTTTCATCCTTTGTAGCTTTTCCTTGCAAAAATCAAATTTTTGCCCACGTTGATTTTTCCCTCATTTCAGCCGGTTCTTCCATGCTTTGTGGAGTGTTGGAAATTCCATCCTTTGATTGCCTAACTCTCCATTTGGACACCTTGAGGTAATCTTTATGTTAAAACCCTAAAAACTAGCTCTTGTGATACTAGTTTTTGTTGGGAAGAAAATGAATTAATAAGCTCTAAATGTGTGTATGGGGATATGATTGTAGATGGCAATCTTGACCCCTTGTGTGTTGTGAAAACAAGAGGAGAAAGAGGGAACAAGAGAAAGAGGAAGAAGACGGGTGAAAACCGAAAATATATGAGGTAAAGAGCTTACCTTGTGTTAGTTTTATTTGGCTTGTGAAACTGATTTTAGAGTTGAATTAATGCTCTTGAATGGGTGTAGTTATGATACTACAATGATGTTAGTTGAATGAGATTGTTTTTAATGTGGTTTAAGTGTGCAAATAAACCTAGAAGCTAAGCTAGTGTATATGTGTAAACAAGAGGAACTTGGTGTATTGTAGTTGTTTGTGCTTCATTAAACAGGGATGAAGGAGTGTATATGGGTTGATTTAAGTGTGGTGGACATGCTAAAGAAGTAACGAAGTGCTGTCAAAATTTGTTTAGGAGATTAAGGATTTGGGTGTTTATTATAAGGATGAAACTAGGTGTTTTAGAGTTGTTAAGTGAGTGGTTAATGATTTGGAAACCAAACTAAGGGGAAGTGTGTATGAGGAGTAGAAATAATGTCAATTGAAGTGCTGGGAATGGCACTGTTTGAATGGTAAAAGAAGTTACCAAACACTAGTAGAAAAAAGATTTTAAATGACGCACTTTAAACCACGGTTAAATCTTTAACCGTCGTTTAAATATTTTAAACCACGGTTTTTAAGCAAACCGTCATATATAGTGCACGCCTCATTGCATAAATGACGGTTCTCCATATAACCGTCATATATAGTTCGTACGCTTTGAAGATAAAACGACGGTTCAGTACTAACCATCGTATAAAGGGTTTATAAACCACGGTTCGTTTGCAACCGTCGTTTAAAGTTTTACCGAAAGAATTATAAACCACGGTTTTTTACGAAACCGTCGTTTATTTGTCCAGTCACATACGTCTTTAACGACGGTTCCTTGATTAACCGTCGTTTAAAAGTCTTTTAATAAAAATAAAAACCCGACCTTTCTTCTTCCTCCTCCCCGCTCTCTGTTTCCCCTGCGATTTATCGACGATTTTCCACCGCCCCGTCTCCCCCCGTCGAGCTTGTGCCCGTCCTCCTCCTCCGGCGCCGTCGAGCTTGTGCCCATCTTCCTCCGCCGTCGACTGTGTGTGCCGTCCTCCTCTGTCTCTGCCCGCGTCGCCATTCTCGGCCGCCTCACCAACCGTCCCCCTCGCCTGAAGTCTCGACCTCATCAGCGCCGTGCCCCAAGGTAAACCCTAAACTATCTTCGTTTTTTTATTGTATGGGGTGTATAATATATGATCGAGTGTCTACGACTGAGGAGTGATAAACCGTGGAGACTTGCGATGGTGGTTTTGTACGCGATGGTGGTTTTGTAGATTGACATGGATAAGCTCTGTGGTGAACGAGAAATGGTAAGTGGAGGAAGTGGAAGTGGGGATTCGTCTGTGAGTAAGGAGGCTGTTGAATTTGATATGGTTTCTTGCATTATCTGTCTAGCTAACTTACTTCAGTGATGAAATAATGATCGAGAAACAGATTGATTTGGGTAGCTGGTTTTGTTCATTAATGAAACAGCTTTGTGATTAGTTTTCCTAGGGATTGATAGCAGAGAGTTGGGATTTTGGATCTTTCAATTTATGGGTTTCATCCAAAAGACATTAATCTTTCACTTATCTTCACTCAATGTAGAATATATATATATATGCAATGGTTTTGAATATCGAATCGATCTCTCCGGTTGAATGCGTGGGATTTCCAATGGTGTCTGATAGCTATGGTGGACTGATGTGTTAATTGTTTATGTCTTCTTTGTTTTGGTTGTTTTGATTTTCTAGTGTCGGTTGAGATATTATATTTTCTGTCACATTATGATTATTATTGTTGTTGTTATTGCGATCGAGGGAGGGAGGGAGAGAGAGTCGTACGACGTATGTTTATGCAGGGGAAAAAAGAATGAAAACAGTTCTCTTAAATGTTTGTTTATGCAGGGGAAAATGAAATGGTTTTCGTAGTAGTCTTTCTGATGTTGGTACTATGTTTGTTTCTGCCTTAAAAAAATGTGGAGTATATAAAAATACGCAAAGGTCATGCCAATTTTTTTCCAGAATTTAACCTTATTTTAATTTTATTGAATAGGTGTTTCTACGGTTGAACAATCCTCTTCCTTCCCATTTGTGACTTGATCATCCTTATTCATCATTAGGTTAGTTTTTTAAAAATGTTATGGTTTATTCAAAATATATCTGTTTGTTAATTTGTTCAATTATTCATATATTTTTCAAATTAAAACCTTGTACTCTAATTTCATTGTATTCACTACACACAGTCGGATTGTCTACTTGTCGCACTATCTGCTGTGTCAACCTCTGCCACCGGTTTGCCTGATCAGAACCCACGGTAAATCACTTGCATTTCTGATTATAATTTTAGAAACAAATACTAATATAAATGTATATATATACAATATATATATATAATATTGTCACAAATAGACGTTATACTAAATTCTACTTGTATTCTGCAATCATTAGAATATGTATTTGCATAGTGTGGTTGAAATGTGATGATGGGGTTGAAATGGGGTGGATGTTTTTGTTCATTGATCATATATATATATATACATTTACTATATGCATACTTGTCTGTCTGATAATAATTCGTATGGTTTGCCGAGAGTTAATGTTGCTGCTATGTTTGTTAATTTCTGCCTTAAAAAAATGTGGAGTGTCTAAAAATACGCAAAGGTCATGCCAAATTTTTTCCAGAATTTAAGCTATGTTCGTTTGTTTAATATGTTCAATTATTCAAGTTTTTATAAAATTAAAACCTTATTCTAATTTCATTGAATAGGTGTTATATACTACGCGCAAGAGCATTTGCCTACTTCTCCTTCTTCTGTGCTGTTCGCGCTAGCTGACCATCCAGTACTCATCAGGTTGGTATTTAAAATGTTTCAATTTATTTTTGTTTTTCTATTAAACAATGGAAAATCAATTCAAACATAGAATTACCTGTCTGAGATTTACCTGATAGAGGTATGTCTTAGATAGTCCCTGTTGGGACTGTCCAATGGCCTTTGATCTCACCATCTAGGTTGTGAATGAGTTAATAATATACAGTAGTTCAGTGATAATTTCAGCAGCATTACCCTAGTGTTCTTCTAGTGTACATATATATATGTGAATTGAAACGATTCATATATATATATATCTACACTAGGAGAACTGTAGGGTAATGCTGCCGAAATTATCACTGAACTACTGTATATTATTAACTTGTTCCTATGTGAGATCGAAGGTGATTGGATAGGTTTAGGTTGTTAAATCTGTAAATAAAAAAAGAGGAGATCAATGGAACGAGTTCACGACATCTGGTGTGTGTTGAAAAAGGAGATGGAGCGCTCAGTGATGTACAGTGACAGATTGGACATCAAGTACCTAGAAGGGGTCAATAAATTTTGCAAAGTCCTTGTTGACAATCTGAAACCAAGGGATAAGGGATATATTCGATGTCCTTGTGTCGATTGCAAGAACGACTTCAAATACCGAGGTGTGGACAAGATTAAGGATCATCTGATTCGCAGAGGGTTTACAGAAGATTATGAAGCCATAACAATACTGCATGGTCAACATTCAGTACAAGTGTTTGAATGTGCTGATCATAACGTCGTTGCAGAACAATCAGAAATGGATGCTTCACAGGATTTTGGGGATACTCAAGATGATTCACTAGTTAGTGATTCAGATGATCAGGAGGACCTTAATGCGATGATGGAAGATGTTGAACAACATTTTTCCAACAAACCCAAAACATTTGAAAATCTGATGCAAGCATCAAAGGAACCGTTGTACAGTGGATGTGATACGCAAAAGCAAAACAAATTGAGCGTTGTCCTAAAACTATTCAATCTGAAGGCGAGACATGGATGGAGTGATGTCAGTTTTACAGATCTTTTACAACTGCTGAAGGATGTACTACCAAAGGACAATGTGATACCCACAACAACTTATGAGGCAAAGAAGTTAATGTGTCCGATGGGTATGGAATATAAAAAAATACATGCTTGTCCAAATGGGTGTATGTTGTATTGGAAGGAGAATGAGTTGGATGACCATTGCTCTGAATGTGGGGAATCACGCTATGTAAAAAAGGGTGACAGAAACCACATAAGCACTAAAGTGGGCTCTCCTGCGAAGGTGTTGTGGTATCTACCGATAATTCCCCGATTCAAACGTTTGTTTGCAGTTCAGAAAGATGCTGAGAACCTCCGATGGCATGCTACCCATAGAAAGGATGATGGTAAATTGAGACATCCAGCCGATTCACCACAATGGAGAAACATTGACAGAATATACCCTCAATTCGGTACAGACCCAAGGAACTTAAGACTTGGTTTATGCACTGATGGGATGAACCCTTATGGCACTTTGAGCAGTATACACAGTACTTGGCCTATTTTTTGACAATATACAATCTGCCGCCATGGTTGTGTATGAAACCCAGACATATTCTCCTCTCTCTGTTGATATCGGGTCCAAAACAACCGGGAAACAAAATTGATGTGTTTTTGCAACCACTTATTGACGATTTAAAATTGTTGTGGAATTAAGGTGCGATGGTGTATGATTCATATGGTATGGAAAACTTCACGCTCCGGGTATGTTGTTTGTATGATCAATGATTTCCCTGCATACGGTAACCTCTCGGGATACACAATTAAAGGAGCTCTAGCGTGCCCTATATGTGGAGATAGAACTTGCAGTATACGGTTAAAACACAGTGGAAAAAATGTGTACATGGGCCATCGGAAATTCCTCCCTAAAGGGCACAAATACCGTAAGATGACAAAAGAGTTTGATGGAAAAACGGATCATGCAGTCGCTCGACCACCACTATCTGCTGCTGAGACTTACAATCATTTAAGAATGTTTTGAACAACTTCGGTCCACCAATTAAAGCCACTGAAAAGAGCATCTGGAAGAAAAAATCAATATTTTGGGAACTTGAATATTGGCAACATTTAGAGGTGAGACATTGCATTGATGCTATGCACGTGGAGAAAAACATTGGTGAAAGTGTATCTGCGACACTACTAAACGTGAAAGGAAAGACAAAAGACCATTAAAGGGTAGAAAAGATCTGGTTGAATGGGTATACGAGAAGAACTCCGCCACAACAAAGAGGGAAAAGAACATTCTTGCCTCCCGCTTGTCATACATTATCCAAAGAAGAGAAAATAAGTTTTTGTAATTCTCTTCGTCATATTAAAGTGCCATCCGGTTACTCATCGAACATATCAAGTTTGGTATCAATGTCTGATCTTAAATTGGTAGGGATGAAGTCTCACGACTATCATGTGCTGATGCAGCACTTACTTCCGGTTGCTCTCCGTGGAATCCTTCCAGCTGATGTCAGGAAAACTATTACAAATTTATGTGTTTTCTTCAAAGGAATTTCGTGTAAAGTGCTTGATGTGGAGACGCTGGATAAACTACAGAATGACCTTGTGATCACCATGTGTCAGTTGGAAATGTATTTTCCTCCTTCGTTTTTTGATATTATGGTGCATCTACTTGTTCATCTTGTTAGAGAGATCAAACATTGTGGCCGTTATACCTTCGATACATGTATCCGTTTGAGAGATATATGGGTATACTGAAAAAGAAAATGAAAAACCGTCGGCGTCCAGAGGGAAGCATAATTGAAGGGACAGTAACAGAGGAAGTAGTTGACTTCTGCACTCATTACTTAGACGGTGTTGATGTTATTGGATTACCGAAAGCAAGACATGATGGCAGGCTTAAAGGGGTTGGTACCTGTGGGAAAAAATTATGCAGAGTTGATATTGATACATTGAACAAGGCACATCTGGTTGTGTTGAATCATTCTGAAGTTGTTGAACCGTATTTCGATGCACACCTAGCCTACCTCAAAACAAAACACCCAACGATGAGTAATGCCAAATTAAAAAAAGAGCAGAATGCAACATTTGTTAAGTGGTTCAGACAGAAGGTGTTGTATGAAGATTCAGGAACGTGGATGAAATGATCCAGTTGCTGGCACTTGGTCCAAATCTCGATGTGTTGTCTTATGAAGGATATGATGTAAATGGATTTTCTTTTTACACTGCACGTCAAGATTGTAAATCGACAAACCAGAACAGTGGCGTGCATCTTATCGCTTCACAAGACATTTTCACAGGAACAAGTCGTAATACACTGAAGAACGAATATTATGGTGTTATTGAGGATATTTGGGTCTTGAATTACACTAGTTATGAAACTTTGCGTATTTCGTTGCAAATGGGTGGACAACAAACAGGGATATCGTGAGGAGGATCATGGTATGAAGCTAGTTGATTTAACGACAGCGGCTCCTACTGATGAACCCTTTATTGTTGCGTCAAAGGCAAAACAAGTATTCTACTGTCGTGATCAGTCTAATCCCAGATGGTCTATTGTAATGCAGAGTAAAAGATCGATAGTTGGGATTGATAATATTGTTGATGAGGATGAATACGACTGTGAAGATGAAACAGATGTACCTATTCGGTTGCCGATGGAGGTAGATAATGTAACTAATTTTGAATATCGAAGGTCCGACCACAATGAAGGATTGTGGATTGAACGATGAAATGTTATTTTGTAAGTTTGGTTGACAATATTATATTATTTCATTTTTGTCATGTTTCAATATTTGATTCAGTAGATGTTCGTATTAACCTTGTTAATTGTTGATTATTTTTCAGATTATGGATCCTGACGATAGAGTCGAAGAGGACTTACTGTTGGGGTTGGATGATATTGACGATGACGTCCCTACTGAAGAACCACCAGTCGCATCTACTTCGCAGAACCCTCGGAAGGGACGTGGACCGACCCGTGGGTTGAAGGAGAAGAAAAATTCTCCTATCGATTTGATCTGGGACAAGTACCTCCGACATCGTGGTGGGTCGAAGCAGCAGTTTGCTTCCTACTTGGGATTGATGGTAAAATCCCATTGCTCGATTAATAAGGATTGGAAAGATCAAGAAAAGGCAGACAAAGACATCATCTGGCAGATGGTGCAGAAGAAGTACAAAGTCGCGGATGAGCTTCGGACGAAGATTGAATCACTTCTAGCGACATCACTGCGACAGTTCAAGCATCGGTTGGTAGATGGCTGGATTAACAAACCGGGCTCCAAGAGGTCACCGCCGTGGGTAGTGTATGATGGTATGATCACGGAGGAGGAGTGGAAGATATTCTACGACTATCGCCAGACTGAAGAGTTTAAGGTACTTTTACAATTATTCTTTCTTAATTATTTAAGGAATAAAATTTAACATATTTTTTTTTATGTATAACTTACAAATATACAAATTTTGTAAAGATGAAACAAAGCGAGAGAGACGTAACCGGGCGAAGAATATCTACAAGCACTTCATGGGGCGAGCTGGATACACGGGGCGGTTGGAGAAGTGGAAGAGCGAGGGCTTACTGACGAAAACTAATGAAGACGGCACTCAGTCAGTTATTGATGATGCAAGTAGAGTGCAAACATTTATGCTGGGTCGCATGAAGAAAAATGACGAGGGAGTATATGTGTTCCGGCAGAGCGAGACTGCTGAGTTGGCGTCCAAGATTGTAAGTATATATATTTAAAAGTTGTTGTTTTCTAATTAGTAAGTTCATTTCTAATATTTTTGTTAATTTAAAATAGTCTGGCTCGACTGAGCGATGGGAGATGGTTCCGGCCCCTCCGTCTCAGGATGATCCACTGAATAAGGCCCTTGGGCAAAAGGATCATCCAGGGCGAGTGCGGGGGCTTGGAGGGGAAGTTCGACAAAAAGACGTGTTTCCTACGTCTCGATCGAGAGTACCACAGGCTGAAATGATAGAGAGAATGGTGGATGAACGGGTGCATGACCGGTTGGAGGAGTCGGAGAGACGTCACGCTGAGTCGGAAAGACGCCACGCTGAGGAGCGTCAAGCCTACGAGGAGCGCCTGCGAAGACTTGAGGCTTTAGTATTGGGCCAGGTGCATGCTCCTACACCGACACCTACTCCTACACCGGTGTCACTCCTACCCGACGGCGGATACATCGATAGTGGCCGTGTCTCCTACACCGGCACCTACTGCTAGACCGACGTCTGCTCCTACCACGACGGCGGATACTGTCGATGATCCTACACCGACGTCTGCTCCTACCACGACGGCGGATACTCCGATGGTCGATCATCCTGCACCTTCTTCTCCTACCAGAGACACATTTCCTTATCAAAACCTTTCGGTTTGTTCTTTTTTCCTCCTTAGTTATTTTAACATTACTTTTAAAACAATATAATTTTATTAGCTTGCTTACTGTTGTGAGTTGATGTAGGTGGCTAAATCATGTCATTTGTTTCAAGTGTTGGATTGGGACTGTTCATGTTGCATTCGGTCGGGTTTTACAGACCGGACCGAACACTGTAGTACATTTCAAGCCCATCCCACCTCTCCACGCTCGTGTGATGGTAGACGATATTGTGAAAGGTCATGAGGACTCTCCCCTTCCGTTGGAGTGGAATCAGTGGAGTAAAATAGGTCAAGCAAAATCTTCAGTTGTTCCATGGCCATATTCTCTCATTGATGTCAGTAGTGACAAGGTAAACTATTTAATACATGCTTACTGTTTAGTTTTTAACTTGACTGTTGACTGATATGTTTATTATTTAAATTTTGTATACTATTAGATTGATAAGGAATTAAGACCGGTTAAGAAGAGGAAAGTGGATAAGGGGAAGGAAGTTGTGAAATCAAATGAGGAGAGTCAGAGTGTGAGAAAGGAAGTGGTCAAACCTTTCGATATGACTCCTAGGAGATCCCCCATTCTGACACCCAAGTATCTGAAGATGTTGACCTCCCATCACAAAAATGTTGTATGACTTTTTCATGACGAAGCCGCAGTCTGTCACCAATTTCAACATGAAAGTGTCTAAGCATGTTTTCCACTCCCCCGATCCCAGAGATCTGATGATTACCGTGAGCGATCTAAGAGAATTTTTGATGGGAGACCTGCTTAACATCTCTGTGATTCAGGCCTATTGTGTGTAAGTATCTTTTAAATTATTAAATTATCTTTCATTTTTTTAAGCTATTTAACATATCTTATGAAAAAATGTTGTTTAGGTGTTTGACTACTAGACTGATATCGAACAAGAGATTATCTTCCATCTCTTTCTTGTGCCCACAATTGATGTCAGCAAGTCAGGCCGCATTGGATGCGCAAGGATGTGCACAGCACGTGAGGCAGGGATTTTGTGCTGCGGTGCGAAGAAGAAGCAAATATTTGCTGATCCCATATCATCAGATGTAAGTACACAATAACTGGAATTTTTCGCTTCCTAATTGTGATAATTAAAAATATTGTTCTACAAAACATTCTTTGTTTTATTGTGGCAGCAATCATTGGATGTTGATGGTGTTGTGTATCGACACCTCATGCTTGTTGATACTAGACCCATTGGGCGGCCCTGATGACCTTCGAGAGATCGCTGTAGAGAAATATTTGAAGGAGTGAGTATTCAAAAATTTTAATGCATTCTGTATTTATTTTAAGCTTGTCCTAGATTATTGACAATAAATGGCTTCATTTTAAAATGCTGTATTTATGCAGGGGTCATAAGCTTGGTTTGGTGATGCGAAGAAACCATTCTCCATCTTGGACTTCCATTACATACGTGTAAGTAATCATTTAATTTATGCATTTTTGTATTAAAGTTAAACGTTTAATTTTTTGATCTATCTAAAGTTGGTAATCCATGGATGGTGTGATGACAGTGTCCTCAGCAGCCTGATTCACGAAGCTGTGGCTATTATGTGATGCGGTACATGTTCGAGATTGTACAAAATATTGACACGCTTGCTGATGATGACAAGGTAAACCATACCAATCAAAGTTTTAGTTAAAGTTATTGCATTTGAAATAAAATTGTGTACTAATGATGATCAGTTTCTTTTTATGGACAGATCGTTTCTTTTTTCACAAAAGCAGGGAGCACGTATTCCAAAATGGATCTCGACTTTGTAAGAGATCATCTATCGCAGTTTTGGTGTAAAAATTACTTGAGTGTTACTTAGATCTTATCCTAGTGTAGTTAGACTTAGACTTTTGTTTTTGCTGAACAACGTATACTCTCAAAGTTTGTAAAGTTCAACTCTCTCTTATTTTTGAAAGTTTGAATGGGTTTGTTTGCAATTCGTTTTCAATGTTGCAATTCAAACTGGCAACTTTGGTTTATGGTCATATAGTGTGGTTGGTTATCAAAGGGCAATACCAGTTGGATGCCCTGTACAGGTTGTATATGCGATTGTAAATTGTGGAAAACATTTGTGGTAGAGGCTTAAAAAACAAAAAAAACTAAAAAAAAAAAACCACGGTTACTTGAAAACCGTGGTTTAAAATTCAGTGGAACGACATTTTAAACCACGGTTTTCTACAGAACCGTCGTATAAAAGTGTCATATACCACGGTTTTACAGAGAACCGTCGTTTAAAAGCCTTATATACCACGGTTATAAAGCCAAACCGTGGTATAAAATCGGTCTGATCCGCGACAAAAACGACTTTAAACGACGGTCATATAGAACCGTGGTTTATAATCGCGCTTTTAAATGACGGTTTTGAACCCTGGTTTATAGGCATTTTCGAATATACGACGCGCGTATTAACCACGGTTCCATACCGTGGTATATAGGCTTTTTAACCGTGGTTAAAAACATTTTCTGCACTAGTGAAATATGTTACAAGAGTCAAGGGAAAACAAGGAAACTAGTTATGAAAGTGTAAGTGAATTTTAAGTGAAATTAACCAGAGTTGTGAGTGCACTTGGAGCTTAGTTTAAGGGGGTTTAGGAGAGTAATTAGGTGCTAAAACATGTGGATTTTAGTTGGTGAAGATTGGGTAATCAATGGGCTACGAGAGGACCTTGAACAGAGTGGGAAACTGTAAAATTTGCAAATCTGTAGCAGGGTCCGGGACTTAGGTCCAGGACCAAGTCCCGGACCACCCCCTTTATTTATGCCGAGAGTAGCTTACCATGTTTGGTCGGGACTTGAGTTTGGTACAAGGTCCCGGACCACTTGTTAAAATCACCCGAGAGTTACGTACTCAATTGGTCCAGGACTTAAGATTGGGACAAGGTCCCGGACCACCATCAAAAATCAGCCGAGAGTTAGGAAAACAATTGGTCGGGACCTGAGGTAAGGACCAAGTCCCGGACCACCCCCAGAAACCTACAGAGAGCATTTTAAAGGTTGGAAATGTTGGGGGTTTAAATGTTAATGATGTTATAAGATGTTAAGGCCTTGTTTGGTGACATGTAAAGGCCCTAGGAAGTGTAAGAAAGTGTTAGAAGTGATTGAGAAGTGAGAACTCAAATTAACAAGAGTAAAACCGAGATAACGGGATAACGGGGTAAGTACGGGAGTAGCATTTAATTATGTACCGTATGATCTTAGTATTAATAATAATGTTTGAAACATTATCAGAGAGTCGTGCGTGACCCGAGCATGGTGAGATCCACGGTAAAGTAAAAACCCCGGTGAAAGATATGATTTTCTAATACTCCGCGTGCTAACCGAGTTACGTTGATTTGTGTGTTTGTGTGCCGGCTTAATCAAGACTAAAGCATGAAAATAATCCCTTGTTTGAATATGTATGTCTTGATGTATGTTGAATGAGCTAACATACTTGTATGCCGGTGTGGTCTAACATAGAGTAAAGACCGACTCCTAGTGAGTAACGTTTGGCTAGAGACCCATAGATCGGGTCGATGCTTATGATAACGAAAATGGGCAAACACACAAACTATCCGTTAAAGTATAACGAAAACGCAAACATATGAACTCCCTAGAATATAAGGAGATGTGCGGGTAGAGTAATTACCCGATAACGGTTAGTAAACCATAATGACACAATCCACGAAACAAATGAGAGTGGAAAGTAAGTGAACCTCCCTCACGAGGATTAACGATAGTTCGAAGATGTGAACTAGTAAAGAAGGTAAAAGAGACCTAAGGGATTAGTAGCTCCCTTGAGACATGGTCAACCTCCTATATGAGGATTTTACCGATTTAAGAAATTAACCGGAAGTATGAATAAGTGGAATGTATGGGTAACTCTTAAAACCTAAGATTAACCGAACTAAAGTAATGTTCCCAAGTCATTAGATACATCGAGAGTGATGCTTCTAGACTAAAATACATAATATTATTATAACTCCGAGAGAGGAGTGTATGGGAATGAGAGTAGTCCGAGAGTAGTCGGACCTAAGTAAAAAGAGATAGGAACTAAGAGAGAGTTCCGGGAGCTAGTTCAACCTTCCCACCAAGCTAGACCCAGAGTAGGGTCGAAACCGGGGAAGTAAGACTATGCTAGAGAGCCATGAGTTTTGGCCTAAGTATGTATTAAGAGTAACAAGCGTAACGTAGGAGACCTGTAGGGTCTCGAGAATCTACAAGAGCTTGAGTATAATAACCCAAGAGTGTGGGTGAGATAATGAGTATAAATAACCCAAGAGAATGGGTGTGTATATGAATAAGTAACCCGAGAGAGGGGTGAGGTATTGAATAAGTAAACAAGGCATAGTGAGGTATAACCCTCAAGGCCTAAGAGTAACAGATACAACTAACAACCTTGTTATGTTAGCTAGGAATTGTGTTCCGTGATTGGATGTAGATTCCTTGAGTATTACACGTACTCATTGTATTGCTATGATGCATGTTGTTTGACTAAAATGAACTCCATGTATATCCGACAAAGTGGTCGGCGTACCCGGTTAGCGCTCGGGGTATGCGAATTTCATATGCAGCTTTAAGCTGAGCCCCTAGGGGCACGTTTTTATTTTACAGGTACACCAAAGATGTTACCATTCGAGAGTAGGACGGGGTCGGTGGATTGCATGGGTAGTTAGATTTAATTACTTATGTATTGAAAGAGGTGTAAGACCGAATATGTTGTCGGCATCCTTATGTTGTAGACTCGGTATAGTAAAGAAGTGAGTTGGGTATTGTAATTGTATTGTGTACTCGGTTGTTCCAGTTCATCAGACCGCTACGGTATGTAAGAAAGGCCTGGTTAGCCATATGGGTGGCTAACGGCGTTGTTTCACCCCTCGTTGTAATTAGAGTTCCGCTGCGTGAGTATGAGTAATTAGTAACTGTTTAAGAGGTAATGACGAGATTAACGGTTGGGGTGCTACAACTTATGTTAAACTAGGGTTTGTATATGAGTTTAAGTATGAATTCTTAAGCTCATTACCCTTATATGTATATTGATTAGAAAGTTAACAAGTGATCAAACTCCTTGCTGATTTTCGGTTCAACGAAACAAGAAAGAAGTTTGAGAGGAAAAGAGGTAAACAAACTATCTCAATGTAGTTTAAATGCCTTAGGAAAGTGAGCTTGATTTGCTTAATAAAATACCTAAGGAGCCAATGGTGAATGACCTAGTAAAATGCTCTCAAGGAAACTATTAAAGGGCATATGTGTTGTTGTATGTAATTGCAGGTCAAAGGCATTATTTATGTGGAAATTCAGTGTTTAAGGTTTATGCAATTTAAGGGCCTAAGAGCCATGTTATTTAAGGGCCTAAGTGCCAAGCAATTTAAGTATATGCATATATTGTGATGTAGTGTAAATTTGGTGAAGTTTTGTGTGTGAGAAAGTTCTTGGTGGATTTAGGTGTTCTTGAATGATTAAAGGTGAAAACCTAAGTGTTTGGATGTGAGAATATACAAGAGAAGCTATGCAAAATTTAGTTGATAGACAAAGGAGTTTATGTGTTCTAATGAGATTTTATGACCTAGAAGGTACTAGGAAATTGTTAAGTGTTAAGATGGTGAAAGGAAGTGGATTATGATATTTTAGGTGTTAAGATGCCATGGGCATTGTCTTGGAGGACTTAGAGATCAATGGGTGTTTTAAAACACCAAGGTTCAGTATGTGAAGTGCTAAGTCTTGTACAAGTTTTGGTGATCAAAGGAAAAAGAGAATGCCTTGTGGAGATCTAAGTGTGAACTAGTGGAAAATAGAAGGAGTTTGTGTATGGGAGGTGTATGTGTGAAATAATGCCCTTGGAGTAGTGGTGATAGTGGTAAGGTAACATTTTCGTTAATGAAGTTGTAGGCATGAAACTACCACTTAGAAAACTTAAGGAAAAACATTACAAGTGTTAAGAGATGTTGTAAGGAAATTGAGTAACAAGTTTGGACAATGTTTAAGGAGGTTCAAGATGATATTTTGGCATTAGAAGATACCTAAGATCATTTGGGAAGTTTATACATTTAATGGATGTGGAAACCATTGCAACAAAACATAGAAAATGTTAAAATGTAAAATTTGTAGTAGTGGTTCGGGACTTAGGTCTTGGGTAATGTCCCGGGCCATGCATTAAAAGAGGCCGAGAGTTTTCTGAGGCATTGTGGTCCGGAACTTAGTTTTGTACAAAGACCCGGACCACCCCCTGTTTTACCCCCGAGAGAATTTGCCTACATTGGTCCGGGACCTAGGACCTGTATGAAGTCCCGGACCACCCCATAAAAACAACCCGTGAGTCTTACAATGACAAGGTCCGGGACCTTAGATGGGGACCAAGTCCCGGACCACTCTAAAAATGTTGTTTAAGGTTGGAAAATGATATGTAATGATGGGGATTCATAAGTAATGATGTTATAAGGTTGTTAAGGACATGTTAGGTGGGTTATAAAGACAATTAAGTGGGTGAAAAATTGTAATAAAATGTGAGAGTAAAACAAGTTAAAAATGTCAAGTTATTTAACTAGTTAACGGGAATAAGTTATGAGCATTAGACTTTAAACAATCATGTTACCCCGATGTTAATAAAAGTAAATGTAATATTACCAGTGGTTCAAGGATTGTTCGAGGAACATAGGAGGACACAATAGAGTGGACATTGGTGACAGGTATGGTTTCTTGCAACTGTGTCCTACCGGATTACACGGCTTGTATGCCAATGTGTTTTTCTGTAAGTTTGCCACATTATAAGATAAATCATGAAACGAGTTTACAGTCGTTGTTGTGTTGTGTGTTTGCGTACCGATACCGGTAATCTCGAATGCGTATGAAAGGCTAGTTAACCAATATTAGGTAAACGTAAGAGAACGGTATCCGGTAATAACGTTTCCAACCTAAGGAACGTTCTAACCACGGCTATGCGTGAGTTAGCTATGTGTTTGTTTGTGCGTGTTAATATGTTCATTACCCTTGTGTGTGTCTAACTAGACTTAACCACCTGATTGTGAATTAATGTACTAAGTCCAATAATGAGACTTCTAACAAGTGCTAACCGGGGAGTGAGGAGTCCGGTAGTTCCGGCCACGCGTGTGAGTATGGGGGTCGTTTCATATCAGGTTCGATCCTCTCTTATGTTATGGTTGTTTTCCTTTTTGGTTTCCAACCTTCCCTTTAGCTTAACCAAGCTATTTTACTGACTCACGTCGGGCCACAAGGGCATACTATGTTTGTTCGGTGTGCTTGGATTACTATATCCGACGCACCTTGGTGTTAAGTTATCCGTTCAGTTAACGAGACGGTAACGAGTTATGTAACGAGCTTATCATGAGTCTGGCAACATTCTCTAGGCTCTACAAGTGAACTAACTATGTTTGGACCGGTTCGTAAAGGGAACCGTTCCCGTTATGTTATGTATTATTGTTGTGCAGCAATTCTTATTGTGATATGATGTTATATGTTGTTAAGATGTGGAGTATGTGGATCAGGGATACGAATTCCATTTTATTATAAGAGGCGTTTAAGGATAACCCCATTGGTGGGTAAGTGTCGTCTATTAAGGAAATAGCTCCATTAAAGGAGAAACACTCTAGGGGTTAAAGATCACAATGGGTGATTTATTAAGTGTAGATGTGTTGGCTGTTTTATTGAGCCATTGTTGTGCAGTGTAATGTGTTGTGTGTTTGTAGTTCACGTGCATGATTTAAATGTAAATCAACCGCATGCTAAGGACAAATAGTGTGTGTGGCCCGGTAGCATGCGGGCTGCGGGATTACCATACCAGCAAAGGTGTTGAGCCCCTTGGGGGCCACCCTTTCTTCCAATTCTATTTCAGGTACAAGGAGCTGGAAGCCGTTCGAGAGTAGGACGGGGTAGTCGTTTGTACATGGGTAGCCATTTAAATTTGTGTATGTATTGTAGGTGTAGTAAGACCGAAATTGTTATCGGCATCAGTTTGTAAATACTCGGTACAGTTGGAAGGCTTATGTATGTTGGTTGTTGTTAATGAAAAGGTATAGTAATGTACAGTTGCTCGGGAATCTAGTCCATCAGACCGATACAATGTATATGTAATAGCCTTGTTAGCCACGTGGGTGGTTAACGGCGTGTAACACCAACGAGTTAAGTAATGTGATGAAGTATGTTTTCCGCTGCAGTTAGTTGATAAGTGTGTTGTTGTTGGATGGGGTGTTACAATATTCCTTTGAACGTAATGGTTTCCTAGAGTGAGGAGAAAATACAAACAATTGTTATTTTTACCTTAATTCCGAGTGCACATGAGCTGCTTGACAAAATGACAGTAATAATTCGGTTCCATCCATAGTGATCATTGGCAGCAATTGTTCATGGGCAATGATGTAACATGAGCCCTCAACATCGTAAATATGCATTTATGCTTTCATTTACACATTTATATTTTTATTCATGTTATTTTTATATATATATATATTGGACTAATTGTTATTTTTCTTATCTATGACAGAAGCCTATAGCTAACCAATATTTGTCACAGGTAATGAGCAGGTTTTAGAGATCTTTACATTTTTTATATTGTTTGTACAATTCAATTACATTGTCATTAGGTTGAGGATCCATCTGGTTGGAGATGGAGAACTCATAATTATGAGAGTGTCCACTCTCATAATGCTTTTCCTCTAGCAGAAAAGTTGCATATTTCAAATCTTAGAGCTTATACATGTTTGAATATTGCATAACTCATTGTTCTATTGTTATTATTTAATTTCATATTTTTTTCTAAAATCGATGATAAAAGTAAAGACCGAGTTATCTCGGGGGAAAAGGGTACTGCTTCCAAGCACCTCCCCAATTCTTAATCTTGCCCCCGAACTTAGATTTCTGGTTAAAAGTTTGTAATATCATTTTGGGCAATCATGTATTTTTTTCTTTATGTAATTTATAGTTTTAGGGTTGTAATTACATGTGTTAGAAAAGGAATTAATGAGAAGATTTATTTGCTATTGCTATTTCATGTCCATATGATATACCTTTCTAATTGGATGGTTAAATTAGATGGCAACTCGATAACACTCAAATAATTGTTAAACCCGCGTGAGGCCTTTTTTTTAATTAAGGAAAGACGGGTTATCGCCCTCACAAACTGGCGACTCTGCTGGGGAAGTCGAATTTATTTAGTGGGCTAAACTTGAAATTATCATCGGATTTGTTTGTTATGTTATATTTGATTATTGTTTTTATTTATTTGTTTTTTTTTATTTTATTGAATGTATATATAATATATATATATATGCATTATTCACTTATTATTCCATATGCATACAAAAAAAAATCCCTTAGGTCGTGACTTGAGTAGGGGGATTGATGACCTCACACTCAATGTCCACTCAGAGTCTAAAAGGCTGGAATGATGAGTGGTTGCGTACGGCTTCCGATTCTCTCATTTCCTACCCTCCCTCTGCGATCCGTCCCTGATTAATCTCCTATCCTGCTTAGTTTTCCCGCATACACCCATTCATAACACATTCACATGTATACTTGTTTGTGTATAAATCTAAGTTTTGTCTAGATGCAAATTTTCGTTTGAGATCAAAATTTTCTTTTCTTTTAATTTATTTTATTAAAAAAAATCCTTTTGAATTGCCCCATTTTATTCTTTTTTTTTTTAAAAAAAACAATCCTGTCGGATTGGAAAATCTTGAATCCTTTAAACAACTGACTAAAACATGCTTCAATTCCTTTTTCTTTGTTTTTAATAGAAATAGAGCTCTTTTTTTCTTTGTTAGCTTCCATCTTTTTTTTGTTTTTCTTTATTTCCTTTTTTATTAAGATAATTTAGTTTATTAAACAAGTGTGTTATTAAAATTTTAGATATTTCACTTTCGTTCAATCCGACATTTTTTTCAATTTCCCTTCTTGTTTTACATGTGAATCTTTGGTAAACAAAAAAAAATAATCATTCCCCCACTTCGTGAAAAGACGTTGTTCCATTGTCCCAAGAGGTTCACAAGCAACGAGTCATCATTACGTGGTTAAGACGAGGAGGTAGACTTTGCAGAGAACCTTCCCCCTCCTCACCAGTTGTTCCAACACAAAGTGAAATTTTTACAGTCATGGACGAAGGAGTAGCACCCAATAATCCGGCAAATCATGCCTCACCCTCCATTGCTTTCTCTTTCATCATGAAGATGGAGGAATACATGCAACAAAGTGAAGAGTGTTTGGAGGCTAGTAAAGAGCGTGCAAAGGCAAATGAAGAAAAATTACAAGCTTTAACCCAGCTATTGCAAGGACGTACTGAGCCAGTGGTCTAGGCCCATCATCACAACCCAAATAATGACCTGAGCTTTAAGGATGATCAGTACCCTCCGGGCTTTACACCACCACTCACTCAGCCAACCCAAACGTTTACCATTCACCCAAACCTCACTTATCTACCCACAAGCCAAGCTCACCAAACTATCATTCCTTCAACAGGGCAAATTGCTAGCCAACAACCATTCCCACACCCACATCAAACCTTACCCATACCACCTTTCATGTCAAACCACCACATACCACAACCAACCATCCCTGTTACTATCCCCACCTCATCCTTCAATCAAACATTAAATCCTCCGCAAAACACCACTACTTTTCAACCCACCCAAACTAGAGTGAACCCACACACATATGACCCATCTGTTCTGCAGCTTCTAACTCAAATCAAGGAAATGCAAGAGAAAATGGATGACTTATCTCTCAACAATGCAAGGCCAAGTACTTTAAATTTCAAACTTCTAAACCCATATCCACAGGCCAGGTTACCAGACCAGGTCGAACTCCTAACCATGGATAAGTTTGATGGCAGAGGTGATCTCACTTTGCACGTAGTCATGTTCGAGAAGGATGACATTGATAGGGCTTACTGAGGAGATGAAAATTCAAGCTTTCTCGTGTTACCTCACTGATCATGCTCTAAAGTGGTTCTTGAAACAAGACCTTCGAAACAAAAGCTATAGAGAAATCTCGTAACTCTTTGTAGACCACTATGCTTATAACACTCAACTTGATGTAACCAGAAGAGATCTCGAAACCACTCGTCAATGTCAAAATGAGACTGTCACTGAATTTGTGAAAAGGTTCAGAGACAAGGTAGCAGTGATGACAAACAGGCCGACTGATGAGGAGCAAAACAGGATGTTCATCAACAATATGTTACCTGTGTATTCAGAAAAGCTTAAATATCTGCCTTTTGGTAGCCTTGTAGACATTGCAAAAACGGCCTCCTACACAGAAGATGATGTTCTAGCCGGAAAAATCAAGTCTCAATCAAATCAAGGGAACTCAAACTTTAAAGGAAATAACTTTATGTCGGGTAACAAGTTCTACAAATTTGATCAGGGAAGTAACAAAGCCCAGCAAGACAAGACTTCACATGTCAATTATCTGAATAGTGGTTCACAAAATCCAAGCCAGAGGAGTCCGACTCAGTCATTTGGGAATCTGGGTCAAAACTCATTCAACTACACAAGAGTCCCTCCACCAAATTCCTATCAGAATAGGCAAAGGGTCCCGCCACGACCATACACAGATCTTCACATGACTTTAAGTTCAGCCTTTACTAAGTTAAATAAATATGGCATTCTTCAGCCTCTCCACCAAGATCAGGAATTTCTCAACTGGTCCATTCAATGATAGGTTTTGTGCCTACCACCAAGTCCCGGGGCACTTTACCGATGAAAGTCGAACTTTAAGGAGTGTCATTCAGGATTTGATAGATCAAGGCCAAGTAAAGATTACTCCTGAAAGCTCACCAAACATTAACAGTAACCCAATCCCAACCCACTTTATATTATACTTTATCCCTCTTTATGTGGTTACAACATCAATTTATATGATTTTTCACACTCCACATATTCTACCAAGTCTATATAAATTAATAACACTCATATATAAATGATACTCCATCATTTTATCAATGTGAAACACTTAATTCTTTTATTTGCGCTATTCTTCACAATTAAACATTAAGACCATACTTTAATGTTATGTAATGTCATACAATACACTATATTTAAATTCCAAACTTTATTTAGTTCCCCACCTAATCTTATAATTTCTATTTCCAAAATATTCACATTACTTATGTGAATTATATAACTCCTTATCTTATGTTCATTTCCACCTTATGAATATTAGTACTTAAAATTAATGTAACACTTATATCATTTCCAACCATATACTAAATATCCTTCTCACTTTAATATACTCTCATAACAGCCCTCATGTTTTCCATAATTTACAAATCTTCCACTCTGATTTTATAATGTTACAATTTTACTCCTAATGTATATGTTATTAATTTATACTCTTAACCAATTTTAACCTATGGTTTTCAACCATATATTACAAAAACAGAACAGATAGAGCATTTTTCTTTTTCATTGTACGTGTTGTCCGAACATCTATCCAAACTTACATGTCCGACAGCATGCGAGGACGAATCCAACTTGTAAGTCTTGGCTCATGTCCGAACTTACAAGTTCGGACCAACGTTCGGACCATGTAAGGAATTTTATCGGAACTTGTGTCCGAACTTACATGTTCGGACAACCTTTGTTTTAACTCTTGACTTGTGTCGAAATATCAATGTCAGGACACAAGTTCGGACGCTGGCACTTCCTGATTTTCTGAAATACCCCAACCTTAAATATAATGATTTAAAATTATCCTAATCCACATTTAAGAGCCTAATAACGCTTAGGTAATATTGGGGAGGAAAAATAAATCCAAAGAAGAACAGAAACGCTTAAAAAGCAAAAAACGCTAAATAAGCGTTAAACAACCATAGGAGGTATGAGACCTCGGTTAGCATATTATATGGTATCTAAAGGTTTAATATGGCCTAAATAATATATGGGAACAACTCCCGAAGAAAACGGTTCCCAAGTAATGTATTAAAACGCTAATAGAGCTTTAACACGTTTTTCGAGAAAACCCGAAAACGTGAATCTAAGTGGTCAAACAAACCCGTAAAAATTATAAATCATTAAATAACAATAATTAAGCATTAATGGATGCTTAATAACCTATAAAATCAAAGAAACGAGAAAATTCCAGAAAACGGGCCCGGTTAGTGAATAGTACCTAAACCGGGTAAAATAACGAGCGTTTTCTGTAAAAGACGAAAAACGCAACAACTAGTAATACTGTAAGGGGGCCGGTTTTTTAACAGTCAAATAACTCCCTCACACACACATGTAACTAGCTAATTAAATAAAGGAGCCAAAAAAAGTAAAAAGTGGAAAAGGGATAAAGTAACTTACCCTCTCTCTCCTCCCATTTCCCCTCTTCTTCCTTTTTTCCCTTCTCCACCGATTTCTCCCTCCTCTCTCTTCTGGTTGGGCGATTTTGAAGCTCCAAAGAGAAGATTCAATGGCTTCTCACTTTCTCCTCCATGCTCCACCTTCAAGTGAGCTCCAAATGTAAAAATAATTACATATTTGTAATCCCCTCATCATCCTCTACACTTCTCTCTTTTCAAAATCCAAAAATGAAGAAGTTCATCTCCATGGGTTTTCCCCATTCAAAGAGAAATTGACATCAAAGTAAAGCTTGGAGTCTTCTCTCTCCATTAAGGTAAAAATCTACATGAAAAACTCACATTTTCTTCATCTTCCTTTGGTAACCAATTTTTTCCCATTGTAATGCCTTTTTTCTCTCTCACTTTTGAGCATCAATTTCACCTTGCAATGGTGGTGGATTCTCCTTCTTGAACCAAGGGCTAAACCCCCTCCTAAAACACCCCAAAGGTAAACCCTAGAAAACTTGCTCTAAACATCTCTATGAACTAGCATTAATTAAAGTGTTAGTATGTTAATTATACTTGTTTTATGTGCTTTGGGTGATGGGAATGGAGTTTGGCAACTCCATTCACCATGTGACCGAATTGTACAAGAAAGAGAGGGAGAAGAAGTGGAAAAGAAAAGAGGAAATAAGAGCTTAAGGTAAGAGCTCTTTCTTGAATGCTAAAATTTAATGCATTAGAGTAATGGGAATGGGTAAACTAATTTAAAGAACCCAAAATGTTGTATTGGTATTGTAGTGTTGAAATTTTGGGTATTTGCGAACTAGTATGTGAATCGTAGGCCTTGGGCCAAGTATATTGTGTATGTACATTAGTATTGTGGATTGAGGAAGTAATGGTGTATTGGCATTATATTGATTGCTGGTAGGACCCTTGTAAGGGTGTGGCTAGATTAGGAATGAATTTGGAGAGAATGGATATGTGTGGCTAAGTAAGAAAAGTAGGTGAACTATGGCAAAATTTGGTAGAAAATGAGCATTTGTGGATGACTTGGTGAATGGTAGAACCAAGGTGTGTACTGGGTTGAGTTGAGATGTTTAGTAACCATGGAATGGTAGTTGTAGGATGAGAATAAAAAGGGTGTAAAATTTGTAGCAAATAGCATGTGAAATGCATTGGAAAAACAAGAGAAAGAGTTAGTGTTTGTAACCTTGAAGATGGAGATTTGACTTGGGTATAGGTAGTGCATATGTCTAGAAATGAATTGGTATGGTAAAATGAAGTTAGGAAAGATGCAAAGTACAAAGGAAAGTGTATAAATGCACAAGTGTGCAAGTTGTAGAAATGAGAATGGAAATTTGTAGAAATTGGGCAAGAAGTTGAGTATGGATTGGACCAAGGATTTGAGGTGGTTTAAGGAGTGTCTTGAGGTGTTTAATTATGTAGGAAACTTGTGGAAAGATTATGGAATGAGTAGGGGAGGATTAAGGGTTGATTTGGGGTTGAAAAATGACCTTAATAGCAGTTTTTAGCAGGGTCCGGGACTTAGGATATGTACCAAGTCCCGGACCGCTTCAAAAAAAGGCCCAGAGTGAATGCAGGAATTGGTCCGGGACTTAAGTCCAGGATCAAGTCCAGGACAGGGTAGAAAATATGGCCGAGAGTTAGACAGTGCATTGGTCCAGGACCTAGGTCCGGACCAAGTCTCTGACCACCCCCAGAATTCAGCAGAGAGTGTTTTTAAGGGTTCTAAACATGGGGGATTGATTGGTAATGGTTTTAGAAGTTGTTAAGGCCTTGTTTGGTGACCTTCAAAGGCCATAAGATGTGTAAACAAGTATGAGAAGTAATTAAGAAAGTTGTAAGTTTAAGGACATTAAGTTAAACCGAAACAACGGGATAACGGGGTAAGTACGGGAGAGGTAATTATGTATGTATTGTAACACTTAGTATTAATTGAACCATTTGGCATGTAGTCATTGGTTCGAGACTAGGACTCGAGGAAAAGTAAGGACTAAGGAACAAGGAGACACCCGGTAAAGTAATTTCCGGGAAAATGTATGATTTCTTCATGCCCTGTATCCTAATCTGGTTACCCCGATTTGTGTGCTTATTTGATCACTTAATAAGATAAATGCATGAATCGGACTATATTGCACTTACTTGTGCTTGTCTACATTGTTCTTGATTTTGTCTTGAACAATAGTTTGTATAATTCATGAAATATATGAATGATGATGAAGTGTATTTGTTTCTCGTAGTGTACTTGTATATTGTATTGTATTTTTGTATGGTGTATATGATATGTAATGCAATTGTGTATGTGGCTTGAATGAATGACTTCTACTAATTCCTAACTACCTAACTCCTAACATAAGTATTGGATAAATTGGAATGAGTAGAAGTCCGATATAGTTTCGGCCACGCGTGAGGATGAGGAGACACAAGAGGTTGGATCCGATTCCTGGTTCTTAAACTGGTCCACGACCCAAACCCCTTAAATGGGTAGCATCATCTGGATTGGTGAACCAAGTAAATCCCGGTGGTGGGACAGAGTAGTCCCCGGGCCGGAGGTCCCGACGACTTAACATGAGTAAGAGTAAGTAAGTAAAGTATGCGTATGTATGCGTAAGTATGGTGTAACGAGTAAAAGAGTAATCTCCACCCGATTAACCAGGGTGGACAAAAAGGAGCTAACAAGTATGGTGTATTGTGTATGTATTGAGTATGTATTGTGTATTGTGGATTTCGGGAAAGGTAAGTATGTATCTGTTGGCTTGTATGGTTTACCTTGTATGTATTGAAGTGTATGTATGTATTCCTTGTGTGAAGTTTTGTAGTATTTGTATGAAGGATGTATGCATGTATGTATGATTAAAATGAACTGCATGTATTCGACCAAGTGGTCGGCGTACCCTCACTAGTACGCGGGGTATGCGGTTATCATATTCAGCGAAAGCTGACCCCCTAGGGGGAACGTTTTTAGTGTGCAGGTACCCGGAGCGGATATGGTCAAGGTAAGAGACCAGTGGCTAACTTGGATAGTTTGAAACTGATGTAGAAGTATACTAAGTGGCACACCCCTTGTACTTAGAAAGTAAGTAGTTTGTGAGGAATGGGTAGTGGTTAGACTCTTAATGAGTATGTATGGAATTGAAAGAGGTATTGTACTTGTGTAAGGATCTTAGTAAAACTCGGTGTATTATACTTATTAAACTTATGGAGTATCGTAATGAATGGGAAGTTCTAGTATTTGATTTGGTAATTAGAGTATGAATTGTAAGTGTGTAGTACTCGGATATTCCGGTCAATCAGACCGATACTGTATGTAGTAGGAGTAGTAGCCTAGTTAGTCACGTGGTGGCTAACGGCATTGTATCACCCACTGTTGAGTATGTAAGTATCCGCTGTGAGTCTGGATTGTATGAGGAGATTGGACGGTAATGACAGTATTAGCGGTAGGGGTGTTACAAAAAGTGGTATCAGAGCGAAGTATCGCTCTGATGACTGGAAATACCGAGTTGGAAATACCGAGTTAGGAATTAGAAGCTTAGGGCTAAGGGCTGAGAGTTAGCATTAGAGATATGCTAGTTAGGAACCACCGGTGAGTACCGGATACCTACAATACCAGACCCGCCCTCTGCAAACCCATTGTATAACTTAGGAAAGAACGCTAGAGAGAAAGGAAAGTCCTCTCATACTCGGGAAAACCCGATCTGGCAGTTGTGAAATCACCATACGGTAAACAAGAACCGACACACAGTAGATTCCAAGAAATGGAAGTCCCGGAGATGGATCCCGGTTGAACAACAATACCCGCACTTAATAGCGGTGGAATGAGTACTCCAGCCATAAAGAGGCTACAGCATGGGCGACATGCTTAGTAGTCGCGAACCTGGCTAGTCAACCCAGCAACAGGAAAAGGAGCACTAAGCGTGCAACGGCGTGGAAGGAAGAACAATAACGAAACCCGAGACACAAGTCTACGGGACAATAATAGCTAAGTAATACCACCAACGGTATGCTAGCTGACTAAGGGCATAGTCAGGAGTGGTTAACTCCGAAACTACAACGCCAAAAGGTTACAATACCTGGCCGACATAGCTTACACAGCTACAAGATATCCACGGGATATGAACCGATAGGACTACAAGAGTAGTGCCTAAACAAGCTAAGGCTCAATAACCACGGTAAACCTAGTGGGAACGAGCAACAAGGAAAAACACAAGATGAATAAATGGGAGTCTCCAAGGATTGGAGAAATATCCCGATCAACGACAACCATGTCAAGATCATTGAAAAGTTACTTAAAAGATCGAGTATCCCCAAACATAGATCAATAAGATCAAGAGAAGAGTCAACAAGGCTACCGGATATACAAGGAAACCATACCGTGACCGGTATAGGTTTACCCAAAAACCACCAGTACCATGCACTTGCCACGGCAAGTGCAGTAAAAACAGGAACATGTAGAGGAACCCTAACACACCATAAGTACACAGTACTGTACCGCGACTGCAATGAAGCAACTACAGGATTACACATCCTAAAACCGGAAGAATGAAGCCTTGGAAAGGCCTGACGGCCCGACCACTGTATTTAGAACATACCAGTCAACGAGAAGCTGGACTTAGTCCAGACCTCAAACATGGCTACGCCATGAGAAATTTCTTTTAACACCGAACTATGATTTTTAAAACCCAAAATTTTCTTTCAAAACCACAACCCTCTTCTAAACCTTGGATTTTAAAACCAAACCAGCAGAATTATGGTGAGTATCATAGAATGATACAAGAGGAGTTGACAACAGAATACTTCACCTAGGTGTGTGACGAGCACTACGAGTGCACCCAAATATGGGATGTGCGACAACCGCACTCCGAAGGATCTTGCGGGCCTGACCGATAGTCGGGTAAGTGGTAACGTATCAACACGGTACCCCATGTATGTATACATGTAGTGCATGAAACACGGGAAGTAGTCAACTCCGCTCTACGGACCATCAGTAAGTTCAAACCAGAAAACCTGGACACCTCAGAGGATCAAGTATAAAAGAATTTAGAGAATCCATCTGAAGATAAGGAATGAGGACTAGTAAACGCAATGAGCGCAAACTAATAAGTATAGACATTGGATATGTCTCAAGGACTACAAACAAATACATGGTAGCTGGAACGAGCATCCAGCCCAACACAGTAAGGAAAAAACCTAACGTGAACACCATAATGCCAACAAACGGGACAGAGTTCCCAAGAGAAATTACAAAACTACCAGGGAGCATAACCCATCAATGGAGACGATATTAACCTAGTCGTAAGCACTAGGAGAAGTATAAGCAGTCTACCCAAGAACGGGAGACGCTATAACCCTAAAGGGGATAACTCAACTATTACCACAAGGCGGTATAGTAGACACAACATATTATAAACATTAGCCGGATGTAACGGCGTGAACCAATAACACCCAGGAGCAATCCTTGAAGGGTGTCTAAGCTAACAACAGTCGAACAAAGCGTCATGACAAAACACGGAGCTGGAATGCACACTCGGTTAGGACACGAAGGGATTTCACTTAACAAGAAATACCCTATTACCAGAAGGCCCGAATTAACACCAGATTGCCTAAAGGGTCTCCAATGAACGGAAGTGTGATGTCACGACTTACCATGGAGCCTAGTAACACCTCCAACCTATGGGGTATACATGGCGTGGAAACATGTATAAGCAGCTTGCAAAGAGCATAGCTTGCAGCAATAAGGCTTAAAAGCCATCAACCAACTATGTTATGTAAACCCTAATGGTTGCATAACCCACACCATTTGATAACAAGACTTGTAAGAGATATTGCCTCATGCGACAAAGAAATCAACAACTGGACATCAATTAAAACCCAACATCCTGAGTGGCTTGGAGTAATGGCCAACTCAGTGTCACTATCACTAGAGCATCATTCTAGTATACAGTTGACAAGCTTTTAATTTCCCTTCATGCCTTCTGTAGAAATGGTAACATAGAGGTATTGGAATCGTGATAATGCCAACGTTGGCCTAGTCCACACTTGGACGCTACGGGAAACCCGAGGTAGGTATCCCTCGTTAACCAAGGACCACCAATGCGGTGAGGATGTGAACCTTAGGAAAGGCTTCCATCAACAATAACAACAAAGCTTGTGCATGTAGATATTGCCAAGAGGCGATTGAGTAAGGAAAAAGATTCCAAAACATTACGACTTAAAAGAGTAAGTATACTCCATATTCATTCAAGCATGTGATGAACCATTGTGTAAACACTAACATAGTAACCTTGTCATGAGACCTATGAGTGGAAGCAAGCCTCTCAACAAGAACTTGCATTTATCAGTGATAGAATACTCTTCAATTGGAGAACGGGACCAGAAAACCCTTGAAGTTTCTTGGGATGTCCCGGTGATGTACATACTAAAGTAAAACTGCACAGCTAGAGCCTATAACCATTGCTCAGCACTGGGATGACAATAACTGTCAGGAACAATGTGAATACACATTGAACACCACGAATGACCCACGCTCAAGAGAGCTTGTAACCTGATAAATTATTTATCCTTGGTCAACCAAGACAATTGGTAAAGGGTATCATGAAATGGAAATAATGTGAGGTAAGCCAACCTACACATGAAACCTAAACAGAAATAAAACAACTTCACATTAAAATCACAGCACTGCGGTATGCTATGACAACCGTCATGTAAGCAAAACTAGGAAACTCCTAGTGTATTCACACCATAAGGAAATGGTGCCAACGACAATGGTAATGAGTAAAGATAAACTACCACAGTAACGGAGACCGTAAAAACGTGTTGTATAATGAGTAAGAGTACGGTGCGCAACAAGCGACCGCCATGAAGAAGTAGTAGACAATGACACGGAGTATAGGTATGAGAAGACAGGCAGAAATATTCATTCCTATCACATAAGTGACTTACTGCCAAGCGTTTACGCCTCTGGTCTCTGTATGACTGAGTGTTTTGGTATTGCACTTGTGCTGCTAAGGATCTAATGGGATAGCGAGGGATATGGAAATGTAAATCGTAGTAAACCTTTCTTTCACCAACGAACACTGCGTAAGCCAGTTAAGCAAGCTTAGCAACAAACCATGCGGCCTAAGGCCAAAGAAGCACGAAGAGTGTAGAACACACTAACTATCACAAGATGTGAATTCCATTGGAATAAAAAGGTGAAAGCAGACTTAAGAAAGTCATTAGACCGACACATAGAAAATGCAAGGTCATACAAGCAAAGGACACTTGTACTGAACCAGGGAAACTGGTATAATTCAGAAGCTACTAACAACAGAGGAAGCACTACAACTACAACTAAGTAGTGACTCAACCTCACCCAACAATAAATCGGAGGAACTTAGCGAATAATCGTGGGAGTACGAATAGTATGTATAATAGATTAGCAGAGAGCTGGTCATATATCTAAAACTCATTGAGTTCAAGCACGGTAAAAGAATACCACATTTGTTTAATAATCTTATTCCCACAATAAAAGGATAAAAAGGCGATGTGTAGCACATTAAGGATAACAAAAGGGTGAATAACCCAAGTTATCAGGGCAGCAGAAGCTAGTGGGCCCTAGCTAGGAGATAATGTACCTAGTAAGTATAATAGAATGGCTATTAATGACTTGAAGCCTAACAGGCTAGAACCGAATTGGTTATGAGTTAAATAAACTCATATAGGGATTCTTGGTGCAAGGACTGAACCATTGGTATGGTTAAGACCCTTTGACCAAAGTACATTATATAATAAACCGTAGGGAAGCTAAATGCTTCAGTGTGCCCCGAACTAAGTAAACCAGTGTATAAAAATAACATATGGTAGATTACGTGGGCGTAATCCCTTTTAAGGGGGTAGAGCGAAAACCGCTTAATGTAAGTTTCAGGAATAATACACATAAACTATAATGTGCATAGCACAAATGATAATTTATTTGATGATTGGTACTATGTTAAATAAACATAAGTATTCATTCATATTGAAATTGTGGTAATTAGGCATGAGAGATGCAAATACCATAGGATGGCTATACCTACCTTGTAACACCATGTAAGAGTATTAGTAAAAGAGAAGTAATGGGTAGTGGACGGATCTCCACAAGTATTGTAGCCTTTGAAGAAGTAGTACGAAATGAATGAGAGTAGTAGATGAACGAAGTCTAGGGGTAGTGTATACCCAGGTAAATTATTGGAAGTGAATTGAGGACAACTAAATTTTACAAGTATGGTAACCCCTAGTTAGAATAATTGAAAGGATGGAGAGTAATGGATGGAAGTAGTGAAGGTTGATTAAATGAGCATTTAGGTACTGAACCACGGAGTAAAGTATTTGGGAAGTAGAGTGAGGATGATTGATGGACTGATCCCATCCTTTAGAGATGTATGAATTCGTAATCACGACTAGAAAGGGTAAAAAGATAGAAAATGAAAACAATTAAATTATTTGTTTGTTTGAAACTGATGTGGGAGGTCGAACTTGATCCTGATCAGATCAAGGGAAACCGAACACAAATTGGGGTGGAAAGATAGTTCAACACTGGTGCTGATCACATCAAGGTCGAATGATTCTTGAAGCTCCCCTCAAGTGGTCACAAGAATCACGCTTAGGATAGAAGTAGTGAATATAAAGTGAAATTTGGAGTTGTATGCTTTAGAAGGATTTCTAATCAGCTGTTGGGAAGGACTTTCCGTAGACTAAGAATGAAGATTTGGTTAGAAGCTTATATCGGAGAAGATAGTAGTGTAGCATGTTGTATTATTCCAAGGGCAGAGGGACATAGAGGAGTCCTGTGTCAAGATGACCTGAGTGCCTGTGGGATTGTAATGAGTATTGCATTGCTTTGGGGATAGCTTTGCACTGTAGGTATGTATAAACCTTGTAGAGTAGAACCAGATGGTTGGATGTGATGCAGATGGAGTAATTATGGTATATGGTATGGTATGGAATGTAGAAACCTTGAGTAATGAAATTGGGACTTGTGGAGGAGGAATGTATGGCTTTGGTATTAGGTAAGCATAAATAAGTAAGTATAGTATTCCAATAACCTCGAACAACTTTGAGGACAAAGTTCTTAAGGGGGTAGATTGAAATACCCCGACCTTAAATATAGTGATTTAAAATTATCCTAATCCGCATTTAAGAGCCTAATAACGCTTAAGTAATATTGGGGAGGAAAATAAATCCAAATGAAATACAGAAACGCTTAAAAGCAAAAAACGCTAAATAAGCGTTAACAACCATAGGAGGTATGAGACCTCGGTTAGCGTATTATATGGATTCTAAAGGCTTAATAAGGCCTTAATAATATATGGGAACAACTCCCGAAGAAAATGGATCCAAATAATGTATTAAAACGCTAATAGAGCTTTAACGCACGTTTTTCGAGAAAACCCGAAAACGTGACTCTAAGTGGTCAAAAGAACCCGTAAAAATTATAAATCATTAAATAACAATAATTAAGCATTAATGGATGCTTAAAAACCACTAAAATCAAAGCAACGAGAAAATTCCGGAAACCGGGCCCGGTTAGTGAATAGTACCTAAACCGGGTAAAATAACGAGTGTTTTCTGTAAAAGACGAAAAACGCTCCAACTAGTAATACTGTAAGGGGGCCGGTTTTTTAACAGTTGAATAACTCCCTCACACACACATGTAACTAGCTAATTAAATAAAGGAGCTAAAAAAAGTAAAAAGTGGAAAAAGGAATAAAGTAACTTACCTCTCTCTCTCTCTCCTCCCATTTCCACTCTTCTTCCTTTTTCCCTTCTCCACCGATTTCTCTCCTCCTCTCTCTTCTGGTTGGGTGATTTTGAAGATCCAAAGAGAAGCTTCAATGGCTTCTCACTTTCTCCTCCATGCTCCACCTTCAAGTGAGCTCCAAATGTAAAAATAATTACATATTGTAATCCCCTCATCATCCTCTACACTTCTCTCTTTTCAAAATCCAAAAATGAAGAAGTTCATCTCCATGGGTTTTCCCCATTCAAAGAGAAATTGACATCAAAGTAAAGCTTGGAGTCTCCTCTCTCCATTAAGGTAAAATCTACATGAAAACTCACATTTTCTTCATCTTCCTTTGTAACCGATTTTTGCCCATTGTAATGCCTTGTTTTCTCTCTCTCTTTTGAGCATCAATTTCATATTGCAATGGTGGTGGATTCTCCTTCTTGAACCAAGGGCTAAAACCCTCCTAAAACACCCTAAAGGTAAACCCTAGAAAACTTGCTCTAAACATCTCTATGAACTAGCATTAATTAAAGGGTTAGTATGTTAATTATACTTGTTTTATGTGCTTTGGGTGATGGGAATGGAGTTTGGCAACTCCATTCCCCATGTGACCGAATTGTACAAGAAAGAGAGGAGAAGAAGTGGAAAAGAAAAGAGGAAATAAGAGCTTAAGGTAAGAGCTCTTTCTTGAATGCTAAAATTTAATGCATTAGAGTAATGGGAATGGGTAAACTAATTTAAAGAACAAAAATGTTGTATTGGTATTGTAGTGTTGAAATTTTGGGTATTTGTGAACTAGTATGTGAATTATAGGCCTTAGGGGCCAAGTATATTATGTTTGTGCAATGTATTATTGTGGATTGAGGAAGTAATGGTGTATTGGCATTATATTGATTGCTGGTAGGACCCTTGTAAGGTGTGGCTAGAT
Organism: Limonium bicolor; assembly: GCA_023374045.1. Lineage (NCBI taxonomy): Eukaryota > Viridiplantae > Streptophyta > Magnoliopsida > Caryophyllales > Plumbaginaceae > Limonium > Limonium bicolor. The sequence continues at coordinate 44,576,080 of CM041780.1, read as the reverse complement.
TAGGAATGAATTTGGAGAGAATAGATATGTGTGGCTAAGTACAAAAGTAGGTGAACTAAGGCAAAATTTGGTAGAAAATGAGCATTTGTGGATGACTTGGTGAATGGTAGAACCAAGGTGTGTATTGGTTGAGTTGAGATGTTTAGTAACCATGGAATGGTAGTTTTAGGATGAGAATAAAAAGGGTGTAAAATCTGTAGCAAATAGCATGTGAAATGCATTGGAAAAACAAGAGAAAAAGTTAGTGTTTGTAACCTTGAAGATGGAGATTTGACTTGGGTATAGGTAGTGCATATGTCTAGAAATGAATTGGTATGGTAAAATGAAGTTAGGAAAAGATGCAAAGTACAAAGGAAAGTGTATAAATGCAAAAGTGTGCAAGTTGTAGAAATGAGAATGGAAATTTGTACAAATTGGGCAAGAAGTTGAGTATGGATTGGACCAGGATTTGAGGTGGTTTAAGGAGTGTCTTGAGGTGTTTAATTATGTAGGAAACTTGTGGAAAGATTATGGAATGATTAGGGGTGGATTAAGGGTTGATTTGGGGTTGAAAAAATGACCTTAATAGCATTTTTTAGCAGGGTCTGGGACTTAGGATATGTACCAAGTCCCGGACCGCTTCAAAAAAAAGGCCCGAGAGTGAATGCAGGAATGGTCCGGGACTTAAGTCCAGGACCAAGTCCAAGACCAGGGTAGAAAATATGGCCGAGAGTTAGACAGTGCATTGGTCCGGGACCTAGGGTCCGGACCAAGTCCCGGACCACCCCCAGAATTCAGCAGAGAGTGTTTTTAAGGGTTCTAAACATGGGGGATTGATCGGTAATGGTTTTAGAACTTGTTAAGGACTTGTTTGGTGACCTTTAAAGGCCCTAAGAAGTGTAAACAAGTATGAGAAGTAATTAAGAAAGTTGTAAGTTTAAGGACATTAAGTTAAACCGAAACAACAGGATAACGGGGTAAGTAGGGGAGAGGTAATTATGTATGTATTGTAACACTTAGTATTAATTGAACCATTTGGCATGTAGTCATTGGTTTGAAACTAGGACTCGAGGAACAAGTAAGGACTAAGGAACAAGGAGACACCCCGTAATGTAATTTCCGGGAAAGGTATGATTTTTTTCATGCTTGTATCCTAATCTGGTTACCCCGATTTGTGTGCTTATTTGATCACTTAATAAGATAAATGCATGAATCGGACTATATTGCACTTACTTGTGCTTGTCTACATTGTTCTTGATATTTGTCTTGAACAATAGTTTGTATAATTCATGAAATATATGAATGATGATGAAGTGTATTTGTATCTCGTAGTGTACTTGTATATTGTATTATATTTTTGTATGGATGTGTATATGAGTAATGCAATTGTGTATGTGGCTTGAATGAATGACTTCTACTAATTCCTAACTACCTAACTCCTAACGTAAGTATTGGATAAATTGGAATGAGTATAAGTCCGATATAATTTCGGCCACGCTTGAGGATAAGGAGACACAAAAGGTTGGATCCAATTCCTGGTTCTTAAACTGGTCCACGGCCCAAACCCCTTAAATGGGTAGCATCCTGGATTGGTGAACCAAGTAAATCCCGGTGGTGGGACAGAGTAGTCCCCGGACCGGAGGTCCCGATGACTTAACATGAGTAAGAGTAAATAAGTATGAGTATGTATGCGTAAGTATGGTGTAACGAGTAAAAGAGTAATCTCCACCCGATTAACCCGGGTGGACAAAAAGGAGCTAACAAGTATGGTGTATTGTGTATGTATTGAGTATGTATTGTGTATTGTGGATTTCGGGAAAGGTAAGTATGTATTTGTTGGCTTGTATGGTTTACCTTGTATGTATTGAAGTGTATGTATGTATTCCTTGTGTGAAGTTTGTAGTATTATGTATGAAGGCATGTATGCATGTATGTATGATTAAAATTAAATGAACTGCAAGTATTCGACCAAGTGGTCGCGTACCCTCACTAGTACGCGGGGTATGCGGTTATCATATTCAGCGAAAGCTGACCCCCTAGGGGGAACGTTTTTAGTGTGCAGGTACCCAGAGCGGATATGGTCAAGGTAAGAGACCGGTGGCTACACACTGGATAGTTAGAAATAGAATGTAGAAGTATACTAAGTGGCACACCCCCTTGTACTTAGAAAGTAAGTAGTTGTGAGGAATTGGTAGTGGTTAGACTCTTAATGAGTATGTATGGAATTGAAAGAGGTATTGTACTTGTGTAAGGATCTTAGTAAAACTCGGTGTATTATACTGTATTGAACTTATGGAGTATCGTAATGAATGGGAAGTTCTAGTATTTGATTTGGTAATTAGAGTATGAATTGTAAGTGTGTAGTACTCGGATATTCCGGTCCATCAGACCGATGTTGTATGTAGTAGGAGTAGTAGCCTCGTTAGTCATGTGGGTGGCTAACGGCATTGTATCACCCACCGTTGAGTATGTAAGTATCCGCTGCATGAGTCTGGATTGTATGAGGAGATTGGACGGTAATGACAGTATTATCGGTAGGGGTGTTACATTTTCAAACTCTCGACTTGTGTCCAAACATCAATTTCCGGGTACACAAGTTTGGATGACTTCACTTTCTGGTTTTCTAACTCTCGACTTGTGTCCGAACATCAATGTCCGGACACAAGTTCGGATGAAATACCCCAAACCTTAATATGTTAATTAATTATATTGTAAATTATGATTTTCTAAGGCTAATTAAGTTCTAAGGTCATTGGTGGGAAATAAAAACCAAAAAGAAAAAGAAAATGCGTATAAAAGTCACAAAACGTGAAAATGCGTATTTAATTATTTTGGGAGGTAACAACCTTCATTAGGGTTATAAATATATTTTTATACCCTAATTACACACTAAGAACATGTGGGAAAAATTCCCAGAGAAAACGGATTCGTAAAACAAGTTAAAACGCTAACGGAGTCTTAAAACGTGTTTTCGAGAAAACCCGAAATGTGACTTTAAACAGTTAAACGACCCCGTAAAAATTATAGTTGACTATATAACTATAATTAAACATTAATGGGATTTTAAGAACCATTAAATTAATTAAACAGAAAATTCCAGAAAACGGGCCCGGTTAGTGAATAGTGCTAAACCGGGTAAATTAACGAGCATTCGGTAAATAACGAAAATGCTCCAACTTGTATTATAACGGAGAGGCCGGTTTTTACAGTATAAATCAGCTCTCACTCTTAACTAGTTAGCTAGTTAAATAAGTCAAAAAGTAAAAAGCAAAAAGTGACTTATACCCCCACTCACACTCTCTCTCCTCTCATTTCTTTTTTTCCCCTCTCTTTCCTCTTCTTTCTTCCCCCAGCGATTTTCTCCTCCTCCCTCTGTTGCTGTCGTTTTGCGCTCCTCCACCAACCATCCATGGCTTCTTCATCTTCTCCCTTGTACAAGCTCCATTAAAGCTCAAATCACAAAAATAAATACATATTCTCCATCCTCTTTCATTCTCTATCATTCTCTCTTTTCAAAATTCAAAAAGGATGAACTTCATCCACATGGGTTTTCCCCATTTGAAGAGAAAATGGCACCATCTTGTAGCTTGGAGTCTCCTCTCTCTCTAAGGTAAAAATTTTCATGAAAAACTCATTTTTCCTCCTCCTCTTGTGTTGGCTGATTTTTGTCTCTCTCATGCCTTGCTTTCTTCTTGTTTTGGAGCTTCATTTCAACCCTCCAATGGTGGAATAATCCCCTTCCTGATTCAAGGGTGAAAACCCCTCTTGAACACTCCAAAGGTAAACCCTAACTTGAGTGTTTAAGCTCTTTCTTTGAATTAGAATTTTTCTAAGGGTTAAAGGTTTGATTATATTCATTTTATGCCTCTTGAATGTTGGGAATGGAGTTTGGCAACTCCATTGCCCATTTGACCGAATTGGAAAAGGAGATGAGGAGGAGGAGAATTGGAAAGAGACTTAGAATAATTAAGGTAAGAAACCTACCTTAAAGCTTGTTATAAATTGCCTTAGAATTTGGGATGGGTAATTAAATTAATGAACCCAAATTATGAATTAAAAATCTGAACCAAGTGGTTTGAAGTTAAACTTAGGCAATGGTAAATTGTTGTTGAAATATGGGCTTTGAAGCCAAGTGATTGGGATTGTATTTGTGTTTGTGCAAAATAAGTGCTTTAAATGCATTGAGTGTAATGCAAGTGTTGCTTATTAATGAAGGAAATTCAGTGTTAGTTAATGTTATTTAAGGGCCTAAGAGCCAAGCACTTAAAGTTAATGCATATTGGTGTTGTCGTGTTTAAGAGATGGAATTGATGTGTGGACTAGTGCCTTGAATGATTTTGATGGTTGGAGTGCTTTGGTGAGTTGAATAATGTGTGGGAACATGTTAGAATTATGGGGAGGTTATGGCGAAATTTGGTAGAAAATGAGTGTGTTGATGATGGCTTGGTGAATGGGAGAACCTGGTGTTTGTAGTGTTGAGTAGAGTGGTTCAATAGCCTTGAAATGGCATTTGGGAAACTAGGAAGGGAAGGATGGAAATCTGTAGCAGTTTACATATGAGGAGTTTAGAAATGCTAGAAAAGAGTTAGTGTTTATAGCTTGTGGAACATGGAGTGAATGTGAGTTTTAGAAGTGCATTTATGTAGGAATGATTGGTAATGGTCATTGATGGATGTGGTAAGTTTGGTGGGAGGTAAGAACTATCAAAGGAAATAGAGATGCACAAATGTGCAAATTTCAAGAATGTGAAAAGTGAGTTGTTGAAATTTGAGAAAGAGTTTGGTGGATAATATATGAAGGTTGAAGTGTGCCAAATGGTGTTAAAACATATTAGGAGGCTTGGGGAAAAGTTTGAGACAATTTAGACAATGTTTGGGAAGTTCCTGCGGTCGACCGACCCAGGGACCGACCCTGTCTGGGTCGGTCAGACTGTAATAAACTGGGCGGAATTGGCTTCTGGAATGGACCGACCCAGAGGTTGGGTCGGTCGGTGGGTCGGTCGGGCTAAAAAAAAAACACTGAATCAAATTGTTCTGGAATGGACCGACCCAGAGGGCTTTGGGTCGGTCGGAATAGTGTTGGGTCGGTCAGGCAAAAATCAGAGAACCCGAATGTTACTGGAATGGACCGACCCAAGTGGTTGGGTCGGTCGGTGGGTCGGTCGGCCCAAAACCTGTATAAAAAAAGTGTCCAGAATGCGTTTTTAGGTGTTGTTATGATGGGGAAGTGAATGATAATGGTTTTAGATGATGATTAGGCCTCGTTTGGTGAGTTTTAAAGGCCATTAGAAGTATAAACAAGTGTGAGTGTGAATGTGTGAGTTGTGAACTTAAGATCACATAAATAAGTTAAGAATAACGGGTCAATGGGGTTAAGTACGGGAGTAATAGAAGTTTACATACCATAAGTTTTGTTGTTAATAAAACATTTGAACAATAATACCAGCTGTTCGGAAACTACCCGGGGAGCGTGAGGTGACGCGTTGGAGTAGATCCTCGGGCATACGGTAGAGTAACCATGGTGTAAGGTATGGTTTTCTTGCAACCTGTGTCCTACCGGGTTACACTGGCTTGTATGCCAATGTGTTTTTCTGTTTGTTTGCCACCTTGTAAGATAAAGCATGTAATGAGTTTACAGTAATTCATTTATGTGGCGAATTTAGTCCTAACACCGTTTAACCTCTAATATGTGTGTTAAACCGATACTAACCGACTCTAAGGTCACATAAGAGACCGGTGGTCGGACTTAACGTCCCAACCCACGGGAACATTCTAACTACGGCTATCCGTGCCTTAGTTGTATATGGTGGTTATGTGTGTTGTGGGTTGCCTTTGTTTAATGTATCGTTGTTTAACGAATGTTGTTGTCCATGTTTGTCGAATGGGATATTACCTCCCTTGTGTGTGATTAACCAAACTTGTAACACCAGATGGTGTATGGATGTGATAAGTCCCATAAAGGAATTTCTAACTAATATGTATATATTATGGGGGTGAGGAATCCGGTCGTTCCGGTCGCGCATGTTGTTTGGCAGTTGATGTATATATTTGAATTAACTCCCACTCTGTTATGTTATGGTTGTTTTTCCTTCTTGGATTACAAGCACCCACAAGCTTAACCAAGGCTTACCTACCTCATTATATTCGGGGCTAGGGGGAATACTGTTATGTTAAGGTTATTTTCCTTCCTTGGATTACAACCACCCACAAGCTTAACCAAGGCTTACCTACCTCACTAATATTGGAGCTAGGGGAAATTTTGTATGGTGTGATCGGTCCTATATTACGGCCGACACATCTAAGTGAAGTAAATGTGTACGGTGTGCTCGGGCCTATATTTCCTCCGGCACATCCTAAGTGAAGTGTACGTTCTCTAAGAAGAACGGATTAAGTTGTATACAAGTTATTATGTGAAGTATGTTGTTATGTTGTGTATGTTGATCTCCGAAATCAACCCCGTACAAATATAAGGGGGTAATTATGTGTAACCCGATTAAATGGGTATATGTCATCTAGCAAGGAATAGCTCCATTAGGGTAGAACCCTCAAGGGCCAAAGAACACAATAACGTGATCTAACCATGTGATGTGTTAATCTTATGTTTGTATCCTATTCAATGGACGTGTGATTTATAAGCATGATATGTGTGTAGGTTTCATGCATGTTTTAAATATAATTAACCGCATGCTCAGACGACAAATAGTTGTGCGTGGCCCGGTAGCATGCGGGCTGCTCGATTACCATACCAGCAAAGGTGCTGACCCCCTTTGGGGAGCCCCCATACTTTTCAGGTACAATGGAGCTGGCAGTCGTTCGAGAGTAGGACGGGGTAGCTGTTTATACTTGGATAGTTATTTAGTTGTTCATGTGTTCATAAGTAATGTAAGACTGAAGTGGGATATTGGTGATGGAATGTATTAGACTCGGTACCGTCGCAATGTAAATGTCAAATGTATTTGTCTCAGTATAGAAGCGGTTGGTAATGTAAAGTGTAGTGCTCGGTAATCTTGTCCATCAGACCGGTACACTATGTATGTATTAGCCTTGTTAGCCACGTGGGTGGTTAACGGCGTGTAACACCCATGGATTAAGTTAAGTGTTGAGTTGTAATTCCGCTGCTAGATGTTGTTAAGTACGGTGTTTGTAGTTGGGGTGTTACATCAGACAGAGCTTATTTTTCAGTTTTAAGACTTGTTTAAAGTCTATTTTCAGAACCGTTTGCGGCGTTAGATTTGAGGCAAATGTGCCCTTTCATTTAAGGTAAAATCTAGGGTGTTACAAGGTGGTATCAAAGCCAAGTTTTTGAAATAAGATAAGAATTAAACTAAAAAGGAATTAAAATATGGGGTAAGCCGTTTCAGGGAATTACAATTGTTTAATGTTACTGCGTTATGCATGGATATGTGGATCATATACTCTGGGGGTGTACTGTTATATTGGAAGTAGTATTGATTCATTGGATAATACTGTGTGTATATTGACTTTACTATTATGTATGTTATATGGCGTTAGCCCTTACTATGGGGTAGCGAGCCAAATATTGGGGTATGAGGGTGAGTGTGCCTACTTAATTCAGTAATTCGTAATTAGGAGTTCGTTTTAGAGCTCTAAGGGGTATATGACTGGCTGACAGACTGAATTTTGTGTACCACACAAGAAGCAGAAACCATCGAGCAACAATGGCAGGCAACGACCCTTTGAGGCAACTTCAGGAGCTGGCATTGAACCTAGGACAGATCGTCCAAAGGTAGGCATAGAGAGACAACGTGCCCGAGGACTACACCAAAAGAATCGCCCATTTGAAGCCTACTTCATTTGTTGGGGAAGAGGACTCGGTTCTATTGGAGGATTGGATATGTGAGTTTGACAAAAATTTTGAGGCGATCAACTGTCCAGCTGATAGAGGAGTGAATGGGGCCATCTACTACTTTAAGGGAGAGGCCGACATCTAGTGGTCTTCCAATAAAGATGCATTGCTGGAAGGACCTAACTTTGGTTGGGACGGCCTAAAAGAGGCAATGAGGAGACGCTTCTACCCGGAGCATGTCAGGATGCAGAAATACTTGGAGTTCTGGAGCTCAAGCAGCTGAGCCTAAGCGTGAAAGAGTACCACTCAAAATTTCTAGAGATGGCAAGATTCACACCGATGATGGTCCTAGACGAGACGTCCAAGGTGCAGAGATTCGTGGGTGGACTAAACTAGAGCTTGCAGGAGGCCCTGAGTGTCCTGACCATTCCAACCCTCTAGGACGCATATGGAAAAGCTGCTAACTTGCACAGGGTGCAGCAGAAAATGAAGGAGGTCCAGGCTGGTAATAAGAGGAAATTGGAGGGAGAAGAAGACTCCCGAAGTCGAGAGGGCCAGCCCCGGGGGCCGAACCAAGAGAAGAGGTGGAAGCCCCACTCAGATGGGATAGATAGGAGACAGAGGTTTAGTGGGAACCAGAGAGGTGATCAGACATGGGGCGACCGGTCCTAGAACCAGGCCCATAGAGGAGAGCTGAGGCGAGACAGACACTACTACTACAAGAAGTGCAATAAAGATCACCCAGTGAGGGATTGTGAGGGGAACTCGGTTACCTGTTTCCGATGTGGCAAACGGGGTCACCGGGTGTTTGAATGTTTCTAGAGCCCTTAGGAAGGCAACTAGTAGAGAAATTATGAAGGTGACCACTCCTATCGACACCAGACCAGCAGAGAGGGTAGAAGCAGAAACCCGCGTGGGAACACTCCCTAGCGTGGCAATAATGATGGATGTAATGGGGGCAACAGAGGCCAAGGGAAGAACCGAGGCAACTAGTACCGGGCTCCAGGCAAGATCAATGTGATGAGTCGGGTTGAGGCTGAGGCCAATGTAGATGTGTTAGCAGGTATGTTCACTGTTCTTGGTACTTCTGCTCGTATTCTATTTGATACTGGGGCTTCATATTCTTTTATTTCTGATAAATGTGTTGGGAAATGGGGATTAAAAGCTAGTCAAACTGCACCTATAGCTGTATCTATACCTTTGGGGAGGGTGATTACCTGTAACAACCTGATAAAAGACATAGGTATAGACATTAAGGGGGAGAACTTTGAAATAGATCTGATCCAGTTTGCTCTGTCCGACTTCGATATCATCCTGGGGGTGGATTGGTTGAGTAAGTACAAAGGGAGGATCGACTGTGGTGAGTAGAAGATTATGCTACCATCGGGACAGAGAACCACTTACAAGAATGCGGAGGAAAAGCCTAGGGTGAAGATCGTATCGGCGATGACTATTTTGGCCCAACTGAAGAAGGGGCACCAGGTGTACCTCTGCTACATTCAAGACTTGAGCAGGGATTCAGATAAGAGGGAAGAGATTCGAGTGGTGAATGGATTCCCAGACATGTTCCCAGACAAGATCCCTGGTATGCCGCAAGACAGGGAAGTAGAGTTCAGCATCGACCTGGTGCCAGGGTCCACACCTATCTCGAAAGCCCCATATCATATGGCACCATCCGAGTTGAAGGAATTGAAAACCCAGTTGGAGGATCTCTTGGAGAAGGGATACATTCACCCGAGTGTATCACCTTGGGGAGCTCCTGTCTTGTTGGTGAAGAAGAAGGATGGGAGCATGAGGTGTGTATTGACTACTGAGAATTGAACCAGAACACTGTGAAGAACAGATATCCGCTGCCGAGGATTGACAATCTCTTTGACCAACTTCAGGGCGCAGGGATTTTCTCAAAGATTGACTTGAGGTTGTGAAATACCCGAACCTAAATAAGGTGATTAAATCATTCTAATATGGTATTAAAGGGCCTAATAGTGCCTAAAGAATATTGGTGAAGGATATAAAACCAAAAGAAAAGAAAAAACGCTTAAAAAGCGAAAAATGTAAAAATGAGCGTTACATGACCATAGGAGGTATGTGGCCTCGACTAGGATCCTAGGTGGGTTCCTAAGGCTTAATTATGCCTAAAAACTTGAGGGAACAATTCTCGAAGAAAACGGATTAAAAGCACAAATGAACCTTAAAGCACGTTTCTCGAGGAAACCAGGAAAACATGACTTTAAGTTGGTTAATAGACCCGTAATAATTTTAGTCAATCAAATGACTATAATTAGACATTAGCGAAGGTCTAGAACCATTAAAATCAATTAAACGAGGAAATTCCGGAAAAACGTTCCGGTAGTGAGTGAAATGTAAAAACTAGAACTGTGGGGTGTTAATGTAATAAAGCTAAACTAACCTTCCTGTTATACCCAAAATTTCAACCCCCCCGGAGTAGTCTCTAAGGCATACGTGTTACAAAGGGCAAAGTGGTCAAAATGCACCAATGTAGGATTTTCCAAGGACATTCTCGGGATTTTCTATTTTTCATATGACTTGTTCATTATCTCCAAACACTTCCAAACATCATGATCATTATGAAAGGTATTTCATGATTCTCTGATATAATTTATTCTGGAAATTAAGCTTTTAATTCATTATAAGCTAATTTCTTTAATAATTAACACATGAAATAGCCTCAAAATAAAATTAAAAGGTTTCCAAAATTAAAATAAAAGTGTCACATGGTTACCATGACTACATACAGTCATAAACCTGAAATTATTTTATTTGGTACCTTAGCCCAAAATTTAAAAGAGAAATTCAATCGTTTTTGCAATTTTCTCTCTCCTATGGAAAATACCGAAATTAAAACAAAACGTCATAAAATTTTAACACAAGATAGAGGATGTTTATTAGAGACTAATGCCGTTGGAATTTCGTTATTTCGACTTTCCAATAATAAGTTATGAATTATGGGAGATTCCAGATTGAAAGATTTTTATCTAATCGGTTATTTATCAAAATAACCCGATTCCAACTCTCAAAATTCCTAAAAATCATCCTTTATCTTCAGTTAAAATTTCATAATTTATCTCGGCCTGAAACATATTTTACAAAATCAGATTCCCTTAGAGCACGAAATCAGCGTTTTAGATAAAGATCTTGCTCTATCAATTTGACCATGCTCTTTCTATAAAAGGACCCCAAAAAAAACGAACTAGGGCAAGGAAGAACACCTCCAAAGTCAGAGAACACAGCCTCCTCACTCTCTCTCACGTTTCCAACACCCGGCCACCCAAATCATACCGAAAATCCCCTGAAATCACCATCCAAAACACGTTTTCCAATCCCCAAAGCATCAATAGTCATCAAAACCCCACAAAAACACCCCTAAACGTGAAGAACAGCAAGAACAACCAACAACCAGAAGCTTGGGTCGAAATCCTCTCGGGTCTGCCATCAACGGAGCACTCGACGAATCCCAGTGTGAAGAAACGTTGCGAATCCGAAGGTAAAACAGGTAGAAACTCCACTTCCCTGATTCACCACGGTATTATCTGTCTTGCCTCAAAATTTGGGCTCAAACTAACCTTCGTACGCTTCTGTATTGCTGTTTATTCAAGCTTCTGTCCAATAACTTGTTTACCAAGTTTCGTGCATAATTCGAATTCAATTGAGAACTTTCGACCACTAACGTATTGTACATCTTTCAGGCTACGCACCCATAAAATTTGAGCCGAAAACACCTTCGGGAACAGCCTCAAAGCCGCCGTCCGAGGGCTGTCCGCACCCACGGACGTCGTGTCCGGGGTCCCGGACTCCCTGTCCGTAAGCTCGGACACCCACGGACGGCGGCGGGATTTTAAAAATTTAAAAATTAGGTTTTTTTAATAGTGTCCGGCCCACGGACAGTCTGTCCGAGGCCCCGGACTTTACAATTTTCTGTTTCTGTTTAATTCGACTTTTTTGTTATGTAGGTTAACTGGGGTCCGTGGCTTCGGACATTAGGTCCGTGGCTACGGACGGAAACAAAATTTGACCTAATTCTGCCTCCGAAACCCTAGTTTAGGTATTTTAATTTCCACTTTAATTTCCTGTCAAAAAACGTTAAAAAATAAAAAAAAACAGAAGCGCGCACCTAGGTTAAAAACAACTTTGTAGAAAGCCGTAATTGAACCAAGTAGAGGAAAAACGACCTAGGAAGGGTAATGAAAGTAATTGAACCCTAAATAAGTCGAATATCAAGCCCCCGAACCCGAACTCTCCTTTCCTAATTTGATCTAGGTTAAAATTAGGTGGCGACTCATAATAGGTTCCAGTGAGCTAGCTTAGGTTTAATAATTATTGTTTTTATGACATAGTTATTAATCTTAGGTTATAAGCGGACCTAAAACCCGACTAGATCCCAATCAACTTAATCCACATAGGATAGGGTTTAAAATCGAGGCTCACAGACTGGCGACTCTGCTGGGGATATAAAACTCTTAATTTTAGCTTGTTTAATTTTAAGAAAGAGGGCTTAACTCGAAAATGTTTATTTATGGCTTTATCATATTGTTTGTTTACTTTCGTGCGCACTTTAATTTTTGCACCCTTGCATCATAGAGCGAGGGGGTCCACACAAACCAGTTTCACCCGGGACCCATCTAGGGTCCCCTGTCAGGGACTCACACCTTTTAGGTGATGTGAATAAGCGGGGGAAAAGAGGAGGATGTCGTCTAACCACGTCCCCTTAATACCTGGGCCTTAGCCCCAAGCGTTTTCCTGGCAGTGTCCTTACCTAGCCCATTGTTTGGTCAGTCAAAGACCCGACCGTAGACGCACACCTTTAGGTGATGTGAAAAAAGTGGGGAAACCCAAAGAGAATAGCGTGCAAGCCCTATTCCTTTGTGGCGACCTGGGCCCAAGCCCCAAGCACCTCTCCGGATCGATCCATACCCAAATTGATTTAACCGTCAAGTGAGGACATGTTGAATTTGTGTGGGCCTTGTTTGCTTGTATGATCGGCCCATTACCTAGCCTAGAGATTGATAGGAACTTCTCCTACATTAACCTAGCCCAACCGAATTGGCGGCACTACTTGTTTGCGGCCCAGAGGCCCTGTTGGGTTTAACATGTGAGTCGTTCGGGCTTCGGCCCAAAAGCTTAGACTTAGGTGATTTCTCTTCTGGCCCAATTTGAATTATCCAATTAGTTCTAGGCCCAAAAAAAAAGGAAATCCACCTGGACTTGAAATAACCCACAAGTTCTGAAAAATAAAATCTTTTTCTGCTTAGCAACCATCTTCTCTGTCCCAAGGAAAGTTAGGCCCATTTGTGGTTTAGGGACCATTCCAGCCCATGTGCTTTACTCCAGGCCCAAACACATTCCGGCCCAAGGGCTCATTCTAGACTAAGTAAACTTCTCATTTGGGCCCTAGCCCCAAACCCTAGATCTAGGTTCACCTCTCAGGCCCAATCAAAGCCATCTGTCTAGATTTCAGCCCAAGTTCCAGTTCATAAGATACTCCAACCCAAACACCTCATTCTCTGGGTATCCTGGCCCACTTGCTTTCAGCCTAAGTCTGTTTTGATCTATCTCGTGAAGCGTCATTCTCACCTTAGTATCTTTCAGCCCACTTCCTTTTGTTAGCTAATAATGGACACCTTGAACACAGGTAGACTCAAGTCCTAAGTGCAGTCCAATCGACATGGAAGCCCAGCTCGCAATTTTGGAACAAAAGAACATGGCCACCATTGAAGCCATGGAGCAGAGGCATAGTGCTGCCATGGACGCCGTGGAATCTAACTACGTTGCTGTTATCGAAGAGTTGAAAGCAAAGGCTCTTTCCTCGAGTCCGAACGTCAAGCTCGGGATGAGTTAGTGGACAGGCTTCTCAACACCCTTTTTGACTGCATTGAAGTTGGCTCCATTAGGGTCCGAGGATCGAAGGAGAATGTCAAAGAAATTGCTACAAAACTCAGGAAAGTGATTAGGCAACCAGGAGCAGCAACTTGCATCCAAAGCTGCACCCGCAAGAGGACCAGGCAACATGAGGAAGACAGTGATCGACAGTCAAGAGGACCTGGTTGGAGCGTTGGGACAGTAGAACCGCCCCGACGGAATTCTCGACAAAGAGAGTTTACAGATATCGGTCGAACACCAAGACAAGCACTTGAAGAGCTTCGAGGAAGATATCCGATGCAACCGCTCGCCCTGAGGCCAGGAACTACTCATCTGGGGAAGGATCTTAATCAATTTTGTCACTTTCATCAGCTGCCCGGTCACGACACTGACCACTGCAGAGCCCTACAACACAGAATCCAGGATCTGATTGACCAAGGGCTCCAATTCTAAAAACATGGTGGGGAGCGTAGGGCACGCGTGCCCAGGCATCATCAAAAATGTTGTTTTTTAGTGTTTTTCTCATTAAATGCATTTCTTTTCCTGATTAGTTATCTTTCAACTTTGTAGTAGTTAGACCCCTTGAATCGTTTTCGGTAGTTTTCCTGAGTTTGTAATTTCCAACATTATTCTTTTTGTTGAATAAAACATAGTTCATGTTTCATAATTTTGGTACAAGGCATCATTCATTTATTCGAAAAAAACTTTTTTTTTTAAAAAAAAGAGCATTCACGTCTTTCAAGGATCACGAAGTAATCATTTTCTGACTATGCAATGGAACGACTTGTCTCTTGTTTCTAAAAATTCGAACATGGCTAACCAAACACCACAACTCACCACATAATATCCAAATAACCCACGAAGCGGTTCCAAATCCACATCCGTTTAAGTGTTGTCATAAACCCCAGGTCAATGCTGGGGGCAATCTGAGTTCAGGATCATCATCTTTAATCTTTCGTTTAAGCGTGTGAACTAGTCTCTGAGTGAAATTCACGAGAGTGTCTTGAGCGGAAAAACCACGAGTGAACGAGCGTGTCATTTTTACACGACTCCGGTGAGACCACATTCAAAGGTAAAATAAACGGCATAACTCCGACCGAAAGAGATAATTTGTAAATTTACTCTTAGACCTGCGAAAAGTAACAAGAGCGGATACACAACTATCAAGAATGACGAAGCACCTAGGTACAACACCACATAGCCAAAAGCTTGTAAACCCTGACATTAAACCCTAGGCACCCCCGTTGAGCCTTTCATATATCCCTTTTCGGTAATATGAACACCACAAAATAACCCAGCCAATGATGAAAGTCCGACCCGGTGACCGAAGGAGCGAGGAGTCAAACTCTCAGATAACGTTCTCATCAGTCCGAAGAAGCAATGCCGCTATCAGCATGACGAAGTGATCCGTAAATGGTCCCAGAGTGACACAGGATCAAAAGAGCTCACATCAAAACAGCTCTCGAAGCCCAAAACCGGGGGAAACACAAGAACCCCAAAGGCAAAGTCAAGAAAGGATAAAACAGAAAGGCGAACCCAAAGTGCCTCGAAGAAGTCCAAATGACAAAAAAAAAGAGAAATGGTGTAAAGGACAACTCCAAAAGTCCAGGTCCAGAAGCTCAAAACCAACGTCAACATGAAGCAGTTAGACGACTTCAAGACAAGGAAGATGAATCTGAGAGAAGACGCAAGTTGCAGCTTTGGTCACCCATTTAAGCTCCACATACCTCAAATATCCCTCCATGATCCCGTCGCCTTTCATCACACCCTATGGCCACGTTATAAGCTTTAAAGACTTCCGACTTGATAGTTGTGTGTCCAATCACTGTGAAAGTAACAGATCAAATGCGTAAATCCATCAAATATTGAATTCAATGGTTTTGAGAGTTATGACCATGAGCGAGAAATGAGTGCAAACACCGACCACATCGAGTGTAGGTTAGGAAGCACCACGTCAAAGAATAAGCCTCAACCCTGTGAGGATGAGACTTGTTCGCACGTTTAATCAAAGAAAATACTGGGGGCAATCGATCGTTCCGATCGATTGCCATGAACTCTAGCTCGGATTGTCCTAGGGAAAAATACTGGGGGCAATTGTTGGTTCCAACAATTGCCATGTCAACACCAATTAAAACCCAAAGCTCGAGCACCACCATCCCACCACAGGCACACATAAGTCCTTACCACCACACACACACTCTCAAGCCCGTCATTGGCCTTGACCTCCATCCAAAATCACAACCCAATCCCAGGTCTATCGCAAATCCTGAACACCGGAAAAGCCTTTAACACCACAACAAACACCACACACTTCCACCAATGGCATGTTCATTTTTCAAGAAGCAAATTGCAGATTTGAAATTTTTAGTCAGGAAATGATCATTTCACTTTCCTTTTCAGCAGGGTTTTTCTCAAGCATTGCCAAGTTCGGCACCTTTTCCAACAGTTTCCTATTTGAACGAGTATCTTTCATATATTTTGATTGCATACATCTTATCATCATTGCCATGTTTGGCACTCCAGTAATCAGTTTTCATCATTTGCACGAGACCATTATCTTCCTAACTCATTTTTAGTTCGAGACCCAAAACAGTGCGAGGCCCTGCAGTTTCCTCATTCAGTACGAGACCTAGCATCTTCATTCAGTGCGAGACCCATCTTTTCCTTCAGTGCGAGACCTACCATCTTCATCAGTGCGAGACCCATCATTTTCAAGACTTTAGTACAAGACATCTTCATTCAGTGCGCGACCCAGAATCAGTGCGGAATCCAGCTTTTTCTTCATCCATTTAGTACGAGACTTCTGTGCGAGACCAAGCATCTTCATCAGTGCGAGACCTATCATCTTCATCAGTGCGAGACCTATCGTCATCATCCAGTGCGAGACCAGTACGAGACCTAGTATCATCTTCAGTGCGAGACAAGTACGAGACAGAGCGTGATCTAAGTTGGCGGGGCAGAGGCAATAAGTCCCCATCTTCATGTCAACTTCTGGGAGAAACAACTAGTGGGCAGTGGCAATAAGTCCCCTTGGTAATCTAGAAGTTATCCCAGCACCCCAGTTGGTGGGCAGAGGCAATAAGTCCCCATAGTATACCAACCAGGAGCATTGGAAAGGGTTTCGGTCCCCAGAAGCATCCGAGCATCATCAACATCATCAATATCATCAGCATCATCAACATCATCAATATCATTAGCATCATTAGCAACGCTAGCATATCAGCATTCCTACATACACTTTGATTGTAATTTGATATGCACATCATCATAGCCATGTTTGGCACTTTCATAATCAACTTTCATCATGATCATTTGCATAAAGTTTGCCTTGCATCCGTCTGCATGAAACTCCTCATCATAGACTAAGAGATACAGATTCTCGCCCGGAGATACAGATTCTTCAGAGATACAGATTCTCATCCCGAAGATACAGATTCTTCAGAGATACAGATTCTCGCCCCGGAGATACAGATTCTTCAGAGATACAGATTCTCATCCCGAAGATACAGATTCTTCAGAGATACAGATTCTCATCCCGAAGATACAGATTCTTCAGAGATACAGATTCTCATCCCGAAGATACAGATTCTTCAGAGATACAGATTCTCAACTCGAAGATACAGATTCTTCAGAGATACAGATTCTCATCCATAAATACAGACTCTTTAGAGATACAGATTCTCACCCGTAGATTCAGATACAGATTCTCATCCATAGATACAAACTCTTCAGAGATACAGATTCTCACCCGTAGATTCAGATACAGATTCTCACCATGAAGATGTAGATTCTTTACAGATACAAATTCTCACCTGAGTTGAAGAACACCCTCAAGCTTGTCATAAGTCTTACCCACTTCCTTAGCACCTGCCACGTTTGGCACTCTCTGTCCTTAACCTTTTACACACACTTCGGAATAGGTTCCGGTCCCTAGATGCACCTAGGTCATACAATTCATCATCACATTAAGCACGTTTCACTCATTATAGGTAGTCAGCGCCTTAGAATAGCTTGACATCATTTTCATCGTTTAGGTAGTCAACGCCATAGAATCGCTTGACATTACTTCATCTTATAGGTAGTCAACGCCTTAGAATCGCTTGACATCTTCTCATTCTCACTCATAGGTAGTCAGCGCCTTAGAATAGCTCGACGCAATCTGCATATAGGGCCTTTTAAGATCTAAAATTTTGGGGTATCACTCAGGCATCAACTAGTCTTTTCATCTTCATTACAAAGCCTAGTTGACGGGGGGCAATCTGTTATACCCAAAATTTCAACCCCCCCGGAGTAGTCTCTAAGGCATAGTGTTACAAAGGGCAAAGTGGTCAAAATGCACCAATGTAGGATTTTCCAAGGACATTCTCGGGATTTTCTATTTTTCATATGACTTGTTCATTATCTCCAAACACTTCCAAACATCATGATCATTATGAAAGGTATTTCATGATTCTCTGATAATATTTATTCTGGAAATTAAGCTTTTAATTCATATTATAAGCTAAAGTTCTTTAATAATTAACACATGAAATAGCCTCAAAAGAAAATTTAAAGGTGTTTCCAAAATTAAAATAAAGTGTCACATGGTTACCATGACTACATACAGTCATAACCTGAAATTATTTTTATTTGGTACCTTAGCCCAAATTTAAGAGAAATTCAACAATCGTTTTACAATTTCCTCTCTCCTATGGAAAATACCGATTAAACAAACGTCATAAAATTTTAACACAAGAAGAGCTGTTTATTAGAGACTAATGCCGTTGGAATTTCGTTAATTCGACTTTCCAATAATAAGTTTATGAATTATGGGAGATTCCAGATTGAAAGATTTTATCTAATCGGTTATTTATCAAAATAACCCGATTTCCAACTCTCAAAATTCCTAAAAATCATTCTTTATCTTCAGTTAAAATTTCATAATTTAATCCGGCCCTGAAACATATTTTACAAAATCAGATTCCCTTAGAGCACGAAAATCAGCGTTTTAGATAAAGATCTTGCTCTATCAATTTGACCATGCTCTTTATCTATAAAGGACCCCCAAAAAAACGAACTAGGGCAAGGAAGAACACCTCCAAGTCAGAGAACACAGCCCTCCTCACTCTCTCTCTCCTCTCTAACGTTTTCCAACACCGGCCAACCACCCAATCATCATACCGAAATCCCCTGAAATCACCATCCAAACACGTTTTCCAATCCCCAAAGCATCAATAGTCATCAAAACCCCACAAAAACAACACCCCTAAAACGTGAAGAACAGCAGAACAACCAACAACCAGAAGCTTGGTTCGAAATCCTCTCGGTCTGCCATCAACGGAGCACTCGACGAATCCCAGTGTGAAGAAACGTTGCGAATCCGAAGGTAAAAAAGGTAGAAAACTCCACTTCCCTGATTCACCACGTATTATCTGTCTTGCCTCAAAATTTGGGCTCAAACTAACCTTCGTACGCTTCTGTATTGCTGTTTATCAAGCTTCTGTCCAATAACTTGTTTACCAAGTTCGTGCAATATTTCGAATTCAAATTGAGAACTTTCGACCACTAACGTATTGTACATCTTTCAGGCTACGCACCCATAAAATTTGAGCCGAAAACACACCTTCGGGAACAGCCTCAAAGCCGCCGTCCGAGGCTGTCCGCACCCCCGGACGTCGTGTCCGGGGTCCGGACTCCCTGTCCGTAAGCTCGGACACCCACGGACGGCGGCGGGATTTAAAAATTTAAAAATTAGGTTTTTTAATAGTGTCCGGGCCCACGGACAGTCTGTCCGAGGCCCTGGACTTTACAATTTTCTGTTTTCTGTTTAATTCGACTTTTTTGTTATGTAGGTTAACTGGGGTCCGTGGCTTCGGACATTAGGTCCGTGGCTACGGACGGAAACAAAAATTTGACCTAATTTCTGCCTCCGAAACCCTAGTTTAGGTATTTTAATTTCCACTTTAATTTCCTGTCAAAAAAACGTTAAAAAATAAAAAAACAGAAGCGCGCACCTAGGTTAAAAACAACTTTGTAGAAAGCCGTAATTGAACCAAGTAGAGGAAAAACGACCTAGGAAGGGTAATGAAGTAATTGAAACCTAAATAAGTCGAATATCAAGCCCCCGAACCCGAACTCTCCTTTCCAATTTGATCTAGGTTAAAATTAGGTGGCGACTCATAAGGTTCCAGTGAGCTAGCTTAGGTTTTAATAATATTGTTTTTATGGACCTAGTTATTAATCTTAGGTTATAAGCGGACCTAAAACCCGACTAGATCCCAATCAACTTAATCCACATAGGATAGGGTTTAAATCGAGGCTCACACTTCCCCATCTACAAATAAAAATCAGAAGAGTGTGTGTGTGTGTGTGTGTGTGTGGCCGGCTCACTCAGCCTCTCTCTCTTCTTTCTTTCTTCCTAACCACAAAAGACAAATAAGTAAATAGAAAAAAGTACAAAAGTACAAAAGTACAAAACACAAAAGTAAACTCTCTCTCCTCACAATTCACTCTTCACTCACGTTTTCCCCCCTTCCTTCTGATTTTCTTCTTCTTCCGCCCGCATGTCCATGGCGATTTGAGCCTCCCCTTGCAGCTCCTCCATTCTCCTCCATTTTTGAAAGCCAAAACCTTGTCCAAATTCTATAAAAACTGCACCATTGGAATCCTCTCTCCTTGGGTAACATTTTCATCCTGTCAAAATCAGAAAAACTCACACTTCATCTCCATGGGTGTGGCTCCTCTTGAAGCTTGAAGACCACCATTGGAAGCACCTTCATCTCCTTATTATTCAAAGGTAAAAAGGAGTTGAAATCTATCTATCATTTCTAGCCTTCTTTGGATATCAAAGTTCTAGATTTTTACGCCCCTTGTTCCATGTATTCCAGCCGGTTTTTAGTTCCAAATGGGTGCTGGAATATTGCTCTCTTGCTAGCCAAGAACTCCACTTAGTGATTGGAAGGTAATATCTCATTTTAAGCTTAAAACCCTCCTTGTAGTCAAGGGCTGACTTTAGAGGTTAAGAATTCCATTAATGCTCATTATTATATCTTAATATGGGTTGTAGCATGAGAGTTCTAAACCTCCCACATAACCAGTTGTGAAAGGAAGAACAAGGAAAACCAAGAGAAAGAAAGAAAGGAGAAAGGAAGAAAAGAAAGAACTAGCAAGTTCAAGGTAAATGAACTCACCTTTGGGCTAATTTTGTATGTAGTGAGAAAACAGAATTTTAATGCTTATGTATGAGGAAATGTACTTGGATTGAGTATTGGTTGTGTTATTGAATAATGAGGAAGAGATTGAGTTGTTTTAGTGTTGATTAAATGATGAAAAAGGCTTAGAAGGCAAGGGAAGTAGATTGTGTATGTGCAGGAATTTAATGTGTTGGTAGTGCTTAAATGGATGTGGGTATTGGAATTGTGTTGATGAGCTGAGTGAACAATGTGGGCAATGTTAAAATTGTGGGGAAACCTCCGTCAAAATTGTCCTAGAAATTGGATGAGTTAAGTGCTTTAGTTGAGGAGAAAAGAAACCAAGGATCAACTAGGTGTTGTAGAGGTAAGTTTGAGTGACTAATTGCCTTGGTTTGGATTAGAATAGAAGAATGCACTTGGGTGAATTTGAGAATGAGGAATGATGTAAGTGTGTGTGCTAGGATAGCATTAAGTGTAAACCTTGGAGAGAGCAGAGGAGAGCAAAATTTGTAGCAAGAATTTAAGAAAGAAGATTAGAGTGAGAGTTGCGTAAAATTAAGCAAGGATTGGGTAATGGATTTGGCCAAATGATTTGAGGAGGTTTAGAGCATGATTAAGAGTGTTTTAAGATGTTAAACATGTTAGTAAACTTGGGGAAAGAGTAGGGAAGAAATGGGTAGAAGAATGGAGTTGAAACTAAGACAAAATGAGTTTTCTGACTCCGACTTACCTAGGGAGCTGGGTCGGTCATGGGTCGGTCGGGTAGAATCTTCAAACCTGAGCGCTTTCTGACTTTGACCTACCCAGGGAGCTGGGTCGGTTGTGGGTCGGTCAGACTGGAATTTCAAACCCGAATGTTTTCTGACTTCGACCTACCGAGGGGGTTGGGTCGATCGTAGGTCGGTCGGAAAAAAAAATATTATAGGGCTTAAGTAGTAAACCATTAGGACAGTAATGGTGGTAAGATGAAAATAGTATGTACATAAGAACCTAAGAGAACAAACTTAAGAAAGGAGGACAAGTAAATAACTTTTGTGATCAAGTATGAGTTGTAAGGGACTAGTAATTGTAGCTTGGAAACATTAATGAAAGAACAGGTTAGGTTAATAATAGATAATTAACTGTACAATTCTGTGTATGTTATAGGATTCGAATAGTTGAGCCTCGAAGGAAAATTGGAGTCCAAGTCCGACGATGAATGGTATGATTTTCTCATGCCCAGTATGTGAAATACCCCAAACCTTGATATATTGTTTAAATACTAAACTATGATATTTAATGGTTAAAAAGTGCCTTAGAAACATCAGTGTACAATTTAAACCATAGTAAAAACAATAAAAGTACTATAAACACAGTTGAGCAAAAACATGCTCTAAGCTTGGAGTGAACTTGTTAGGACCCAATGAGCCTAACAAGACTTAGTAATATTCAATTATGATTTAATAATGCTAATTAAGTCCTTAGGAAACTTTGGTAGACAACTAAACCAAACAAAACATAAATAAATACCTTAAGGTCATTATGGGCTAAAATGTGCTCTAAGCTTGGGATAGTCTTGGTTAAGACTTAATGAGCTTACCAAGACCTTATTTATATATACTAATGAACACATTAAGCCAATTACCAAAGAAACCAAGCTTGAAAACAAGCTAAAACACAAAATGTGCTTTAAGAAGGCTTAAAGCACATTTTTGAAAATTGTCTTGTAATGGGTTTTGAGTGGCTAAATGTCCATCATTACTCTTTAATCAACATGTGTACTACTTAGTATCACATTAGGAATTATAAATCAATGGGAAATCAAAAATTTCACAATTATGTGCCTTAATTTATGAATAGTGCTCAAATAGTGCTAGTTTAAGTTGTAAGTCAACATAAGTTGTTTAGATGGTCAACAAAGGCCATATATATGTTATATATTGAAGGGGCCACGGTTTTTAAGGTGGGGAGTCACCAACCTAGTCATCCAACTAAAGAAAAGAAAAAGAAATAAAGTAAAGTTACTATTTGCTTTTAAGCTTAAATATCTTGCAAAAGTGAAACCTCTCACCTCACTTCTTCATTCCTTGCCTTCCCACCGGGTGTTCTTCCTCTATTCTCCCAACCATAACCGAGCTTGCTGCAGACCCTCTCTTCTCTAACTTCAATTGCTCACCAAATGTTCATTAATGCTCCCAATCAATTCTAAGACCATATTTGTCTTAGTTAGACCAAGCTCTTCACTTCTATCTTTTCAAATCTTCAAGAACCCCATTTTGGTGCCATGGATATTTACCATTGAAGGAGCTTGAGCTCATATTTTTATGCCTTGTCATTCTCCTTGGCTTCAAGGAAGGAAAATCAAAGAAAAACTCCATTTCCTCTTGTTTTTGTATGTGACCGAAAATCACCATTTGATGGTGTCTTCTCTTGTTCTTTCATAGCTCCATCTCAATCTTCAAGTTCTCTTTCAAATTCCAAAGGTAAATGTCATTTTAGTGTATTAAAACACTTATGTTAAACTAGGGTTTGTATATGAGTTTAAGTATAAATTCTAAGCTCATTAACCATATGTGTGTGTGTGGATAGATGTTTTACAAGCAATCAAGGTCCTTACCGAATTTAAACAAGGAAACAAGAAAGAAGTTTGTGAGGAAAGGAGGTAAATGTGCTAACCTAATGTAGTTTGAATGCATTAGGAAAAATGAGCTTAGTTGTTCATTAAAACTACTTAAGGAGCTAATGGTAAATGAGTTAGTAAAATGCTCTCAAGGAGTTTATTAAAGGCATATATGGGGTTGTGTGTATTGCAGGTTAAAGGCAAGTATTATGTGGGAATTCAGTGTTTAGGTTTATGCAATTTAAGGGCCTAAGAGCCATGCTATTTAAGGGCCTAAGTGCCAAGCAATTTAAGCTTATGCACTATATTGTGATGTAGTGTAGTTTAAAGGTTTAGATGTGTGTAAAGAACATTCTTTGTGAAGATGAATGTCTTAGATGGTTAATGGATGAAACAATATTTTGTCTGTATTAAATGAATAAGGGTTCTTGGTTATAATAAGGTGAAAAATTATGTGTTTTGGTGTAAGGTGATACAAGGGAAACTATGTCAAAATTTGGATAATGAACAAGGATTTTTAGGTGTTCAAAATGATGTTTGGTGACCTAGGTTGAACTAGGAATGATTAAGGTTTAAATTTGTGAAAGAAGGTGAAATAAGGTCTTCTTAGGTGTTAAAATGTCTTGGGTGTTATCTTGGAGGAATTAGGATGCAAATGAGAATTTTAAGGATACTTCAAGATCATGGTGAGTTGTGTTAAGGATTTATACATGTTTTAGTACCAATGAGGAAGTAAGGTGTTGTAAGGAAGATGTGTGAACTTGTGGAGAAGATTCTTGGAAGGACATAAAGTATTATGGTGGGCTAAATATAGTGTGGGAACATGCTATAACCTAAGGGGGAAACATTATAAGTGATGGGCATTTAGGCAAGAAATGAGTAAGTTTTAAGGGTATAGAAAATGAAGTTTTTGGCACGTCCGAACTACCATCTGAACGTGGACGTTCAGACATGCCCTGTTGCGTTTAAGTTTTCTGAGCTTCGACCAGTGTCCGAACTACCGTCCGGATTTGGAAGTTCGAACACACCTATCTCTATTTTTCTGGTTTAGCCTCGAACAGTGTCCGAACTTGGGAAGCTCGGACGCATGTTCGGACATTCGTCAGTTTGCACCCTTTTGAGTCTCGAACAGTGTCCGAACGTAGGAAGTCCGGACACAAGTTCGGACAAGGTGCTGATTTGACCAAAAACGTTGTTTAAGGTTAAAAATGATATCTAATGATGGAGATTGATAAGTAATGATGTTATGAGATTGTTAAGGACATGTTAAGTGAGTTATAATGATAATTGAGTGGGTAAAAAGTTGTATTAAAATGTAATTAAAACAAGTTAAAAATGTAAAGTTATTTAACTGATTAACGGGAGTAAGTCATGAGCATTAGACTTTAAACAATCAAGTCACCCCGGTGTTAATGAAAGTAAATGTAATGTTACCAGTTGTTCAAAGATGTTATGAGGAACAATGGATGGCACGTTAGAGTGGAACCCCGGTGACAGGTATGGTTTTCTTGCAACCTGTGTCCTACCGGATTACACCGGCTTGTATGCAATGTGTTTTTTGTATGTTTGCCACGTTATAAGATAATTCATGAAACGAGTTTACGGTCGTTATTGTTGTTGTGTGTTGCGTACTGATACCGGTAACCTCGAATGCGCGTGAAAGGCTAGTTAACCATTATTAGGTAAATGTAAGAGAACGGTATCCGGTAATACGTTTCCAACCTAAGGAACGTACTAACCACGACTATGCGTGAGTTAGTTATGTGTTTGTTTGTGCGTGTTAATATGTTCACTTCCCTTGTGTGTGGCTAGCTAGACTTAACCACCTGTTTGTGAATTAATGTACTAAGTCCAATAATGGGACTTCTAACAAGTGCTAACCGGGGAGTGAGGAGTCCGGTAGTTCCGGCCACGCGTGTGAGTATGGGGGTCGTTGTCATATCAGGTTCGATCCTCTCTGTATGTTATGGTTGTTTTCCTTTTTGGTTTCCAACCTTCCCTTTAGCTTAACCAAGCTATTTTACTGACTCACGTCGGGCCACAGGGCATACTATGTTTGTTCGGTGTGCTTGGATTACTATATCCGACGCACCTTGGTGTTAAGTTATCCGTTCATTTAACGAGATGGTACGAGTTATGTAACGAGCTTATCATGATTCTGGCAACATTCTCTAGGCTCTACAGTGAACTAACTATGTTTGGGCCGGTTCGTAAAGGGAACCGTTCCCGTTATGTTATGTATTATTGTTGTGCTGCAATTCTTATTGCGATGTGATGTTATATGTTGTTAAGATGTGGAGTATGTAGATCATGGATATGAATTCCAATTTATTGTAAGAGGCGTTTAAGGATAACCCGATTGGTGAGTAAGTGTCGTCTATTAAGGAAATAGCTCCATTAAAGGAGAAACACTCTAAGGGTTAAAGATCACAATGAGTGATTTATTAAGTGTAGATGTGTTGGCTGTTTTATTGAGCCATTGTTGTGCAGTGTAATGTGTTGTGTGTTTATAGTTTACGTGCATGATTTAAATATAATCAACAGCATGCTTAGACGACAATTAGTTGTGCGTGGCCCGGTAGCATGCAGGCTGCGGGATTACCATACCAGCAAAGGTGCTGAGCCCCTGGGGGGCCACCCTTTCTTCTTTTTCCTATTTCAGGTACAAGGAGCTGGAAGCCGTTCGAGAGTAGGACGGGGTAGCGGTTGTACATGGGTAGCCATTTAAATTGTGTTTGTATTGTAGGTGTAGTAAGACCGAAATTGTTATCGGCATTGGTTTGTAAATACTC
This sequence comes from Limonium bicolor, assembly GCA_023374045.1. Classification (NCBI taxonomy): domain Eukaryota; kingdom Viridiplantae; phylum Streptophyta; class Magnoliopsida; order Caryophyllales; family Plumbaginaceae; genus Limonium; species Limonium bicolor. The sequence goes on along the minus strand of CM041780.1, from coordinate 44,549,855 downwards.
GGTACAGTTGGAAGGTATGTGTATGTTGTTGTAAATGGAAAGGGATAGAATGTGCAGTCACTCGGGAGTCTAGTCCATCAGACCGATACAATGTATATGTAATAGCCGTGTTAGCCACGTGGGTGGTTAACGGCGTGTAACACCAACGGGTTATGTAATGTGATGAAGTATGTTTTCCGCTGCAGTTAGTTGTTAAGTGTGTTGTCGTTAGTTGGGGTGTTACAGTATGCTACCTTGTCTACCCTAATTTGTGTGTGTGTGTTATGTATGACCACCTAAATAAGATAAGATGCACGAATCGAGTTTATTGCACTTCCCTTCCCTGTGCTTGTCATGTATTGTTCCTTGTTGGGTTGCATTTGAACTTCTAGTTTGTATAATTCATGAAATGTATGGATGATGATGAAGTGCTTGCAGTGGTTGTGCAATTGTGCTAACCCTTGACTTAGTGGTTGTGAAATGATTCTCACTAACTCACTAATTATGTAACCCTTATTTTGAGTAAATTGGTAAATTGGAGTATGTAAGAAGCCCGATATAGTTTCGGCCACGTGTGAGGATGAGGAGACACAAGAGGTTGGATCCGATTCCTGGCCTTAATCTTTTCCATGGTCTAAATCCCTTAAATGGGTAGCAACCTGGATAAGTGAGGCAACCTAAAGCCCGGTGGTGGGACGTGTGCAGTCCCTTCCCGGAGGTCACACCGACTTAACTTGAGTATTGAAGTAAGAAAGTATCTGGTATTGTAAAGATCATTGCTAGTGTAAGTCATTGATCCCGAGTAAAAGAGTAAAGTACATCAGAATACCCGGATGAATAAGTAACTAACAAGTATTGTGTATGAACTTGAGAATTGTATCTCGGTACCTGTTGGTAAGTGTAACACCCCAGCCGCTAATCCTTTCATTATCCTCTAATCAATCCCATACTTACCCTTCTCGCAGCGGAATACTTACTTACTCCCGGCGGGTGATACAACGCCGTTAACCCTCCAAGGTTAACAAGGCTACTATTACTTACTGTTTCGGTCTGATGATTAGAATGAAATACATACATACTACTTACTTTACTATACCAAATACTTAGCTTACATTTGATTACGGAGTATACTGAATACATGAGTTACATTTCATGACTACTTCCCAAAATGAAGAGTTTATACATCATCTCCTACTATCCAATCAAGGTTTCAGTATCCAAAAAGGTGTACCACATGGTACACTGGCTACACAAAAAGGCCTTAGCCGTAAAACTCAGTAAAACTCAGTACACACGTACCTTTCAAAACTACTCCTACTCTACTCCAAAAAAATCACATCTTGACCTTACTTTACCTTCACGCCTCGCGGGTACCTGTGGAGTAAAACATTCCCCCTAGGGGGTCAGCTTACGTTGCATATGATAACCGCATACCCCGCGTACTAGCGAGGGTACGCCAATTAATTGGTCGAGTACATGCGGTTCGTTTCATTCATACATACATACATGCTTACTACAATACATTCATTTTACCAAGCATACACACATACAATACATACAAGGAATACAATGCAAGTCATTCATTCATACTTACCATACTCACCGCATTACGGAGATACAATTCTCCATTACATACAAAGGTCTTGTTAGCCTTATACCCGGGTTAATCGGGTGTTCAATACTTTAACTCCGGGTCAATGACTTACAATAGTCAAGACCAATACAAATACAATACTCACTTCTTACATACTTTACTTCCAGTTAAGTCGGTATGACCTCCGGGCAGGGATTACTACATCCCACCACCGGGCTTTAGGGTGGCCCACTAATCCAGGATGCTACCCATTCAAGGGATTTGGTCCAAGGAAAAGATTATAGCCAGGATTCGGATCACCTCAACCTTTGTGTCTCCTTATCCTCACGCGTGGCCGAAACTATATCGGGCTTCTACTCATTCCATTTTACTCATTACTCATATTAGGAGTTAGATCGTAAGGAATTAGTAGAAGTCCGTACTTACTTCCATACATACATACATTACGCAAGTACTCATACTTACACATACACTTCATTCCATTCATACATTTTATGAATTATACAAACTAAATGTTCAAGAGCATAAAACAAGAACAATATAGTTCAAACACAATTAGGTGCAATATAAGTCCGATTCGTGCATTTATCTTGTTGGTGATCACATAAGCACACAAATCGGGGTAACCAAGTTAGGATACAGGGCATGAAGAAATCATACCGTTCACCGTCGAATACGTACTACCAGTTCCTTTGGAGATCAACTACTTGATTCCTATACATGCATGAAGTAGTATGATCAATGATCTATTATTGATCTAACTTACTCCTCCATTGATACCTTCAATGTATACTTACTACTTCTTTACATTCATACTTGGTTATATAAACCATTCTTTTCTTTACTACCTCATAAACTTGCTTTCTTACAAACTTACTTACTTTCTTACCATTATTACTTCATTAATGGTGTATTACTACATATATATGCATATAGGTATATAGGCATATATATGTATATATGATTACTATAATCTTATAATTAAAACATTTTTTTTGTCAGGACCGGACTTGCGACCGACCTTACAAGTCCGGTCCATTCCAGTAGCTCAGATTACCGAAATTCTTCTGGCCGACCGAACTTGCAAGTCCGGTCGCAAGTCCGGTCGATTCCAGTAGCTTGCATGACGGAAATTTTTCTGGCCGACCGAACTTGCAAGTCCGGTCGCAAGTTCGGTCGATTCCATTAGGTTACAGACGGGAGAATTTCTCTGGTCCGACCGAACTTGCAAGTCCGGTCGCAAGTCCGGTCGATTCCAGTAGCTCACCCGTCTTTGTAAATCTGGGCTCGACCGAACTTGCAAGTCCGGTCGCAAGTCCGGTCCGGCCCAGTAATTCAGTTTTAAATTCTGTTTTCACTTGTATTCTTTACCCATTGCTTCCCCAATCTTTACCAATACTTCCCCACATGATTTAGCACTAATTAAACACTCTAAATCACCTTAGTTCATCCCCCAAACTTACTACACAATACTACACTCACTTACACATTTTCTTCATTTCATTTCAACACTCATGCTAGTTTCTTCTTCACTTATGCTACAGATTTTTGTTTCCTCTATTATGCTACAGATTTTCACCTTAACTCCTATACTCCAATATTCCCTCAACTAATGCTATTCCTAGCATCCGAAATGCATTACCTTACACTCTAGTTTAATCCCATTTACAAACTCATTTCCAAATCTGTTACAAACTACTAAAACACTCCTTTTAACTCTCCAAATACTTCCTTTCCTTAAACAACTTAAGTCCTCTCAATTCTACACAAAATTGACATAGTCTCCCCTATATTTTTAACATTCTCCACACTTAAGTTCAGCTCACATGTACTCATTCTCATAACCTGTTACACAATACATTATACTCACCATTCAACACCACTACACACATTAAAATTCCTGCACACATACACATCCACTACCCAATGTTTTCCCAAGTTTTAAACATCATTTACCACTTCAAAAACTGTTACATTCTCTTCTCCAATACACTACTACATTACTACTACTCATCACTCAATTACATTACTCATTTTACTTACTCAAAACTGTTACAATGCAATACACAAACTAACCCAAGGTAAGAGCATTACCTTGACTTGTTAGTTTTTTTTTCTTTCTTTCTTTTCCTTCCTCTTCCTTTCTTCTCCTTTGTTCTCGGTCCCAATGAGACTCACACGCACACAAGTGCTACAGCACACAATACATGCACAATACCATTTAGCATTAATTTTATACTAACCCTAGAATTTAAGTTTTAGGGTTTAGAAAAGAGTGTTACCTTCCAATGAGTAGATGGAGTTCTTGACTAGCAAGAGAACAATATTTCTAGCCCAAGAAGGAGCCAAAATCGGCTGAAGCAACAAAGAGCCAAGAGTTCAAAAACATGGAAATTCTTATAATGTTAATGAGAGCTAGAAACAATGGATTTTCGAACTTCTTTTTACCTCAAGATGATAAGGAGGTGAAGGTGCTTCTAATGGTGGCTTCAAAACTCCAAATGGTGAATACCCATGAAATCGAAAATGGAGCTTTTGGATTTTTGAAAGGATGAAAATGTTCTCCTTTGCAAGGGGATTCCAATGGTATAATTTTTGTTGGGTTTGGAGAAGGTTTGAGCACTCAAAGAGAGAAGAGAAGTGAAGAGTTTTGTGAGCTCTCTTCTTTCTCCATGAAAATCGCAAGGTAGAAGAAGAAGGGAGAAAAGAGAGAATAGAGAGGAGGGCCACGTGAGAGGAAGAGGGAAAAGTGAGGAGAGAGACTTATTTTTTTTTCTTTTGCTTTAGTTAATAGGTTTGTCTTTTAGCAAATAAGACACATTAAGTGAGTGAGGAGGGGGGAAAATCGGATCCCACACCCACACACACACAGCTTTTAACTTTTGTTTGCAAAGTGGACACACTAACTTTGTTTATTTGCATTCTCACCCCACACTTACCGGTTGTTACAGTTTCCACTAACCGGTACCCGTTTCCGGAATTTTCTCGTTTAATTAATTTTATTGGTTCTAAAGCTTCACTAATATTTATTAGTGACTATTTAGTTGACCAAAATTATTACGAGTCTATTTGACCCGCTTAAAGTCACGTTTTCCCGGTTTCCTCGAAAAATGCGCTTTAAGGTTCGTTTATGCTTTTAACCCATTTTAAAGGTCCGTTTTCTTCGGGATTTGTTCCCTCGTATTTATTTAAGTGTAATTAAGCCTTTAAAAATATACTTAGCCTAATTAATCACTGTTTTAATTACGGGGTATTTCAGTAAGTATGTATGGTTGACTTGTGTTTGTCTTCCTTTGTATGCATCGGATTGTATGTATGTATGCACAATGGTATGAATGTGTTGTTGTTCATTATAGCATGTTGTATGTATAAAATAAATGAACTCCATGTATGCGACCAAGTAGTCGGCGTACCCCCGTTAGCACGCGGGGTATGCGAATTTCATATGCAGCTTTTGCTGAGCCCCTTGGGGCACTGTTTTTTACTTTCCAGGTACCCAAGAAGCTAAACGGTCGAGAGTGAGTCTGGTTTGCTATGCTTAGTAGCTAGGGTTAACTTGGTTATTGTAATGAGTTGTATACGGGCTTGTAGCCTTGAACTGCCGGTGTACCAAGCGGTGTACCCTTGTGTATTTTGGGAAGTAAGAAGACTTGTGAGACATGGGTAGGAGGATAGACTCTTAGTAAGTATGTATAGACTTGTGAGGAATGTTGTATTTTGGATTTGAACCTTAGTAAACTTGGTATAGTGTATGGTAAGTATTGAGCAATGTATTAATGGAGAATTGTATGTACTCGGTTTGGAAATTGAAACGTGAACTGTATTGTTTGTACTGGGATTTTCCGGTCCATCAGACCGATGCTGTAATGGAAGTAGGCCTTGTTAGTGGTGTGGGTGGCTAACGGCATTGTATCACCCGCCATGGTGTAAGGAATTATCCGCTGCGTATGTATGGAGGTACGAAATGATTAGATGGTAATGACGGGATTAGCGGTAGGGGTGTTACAAAAAGTGGTATCAGAGCGAAGTATCTCTCTGATGACTGGAAATACCAAGTTTAGGAAATATAGAGTTAGGAATTAAAAGATTAGGGCTAAGGGATGAGTGATAATGTAAGAGATACGCTAGTTAGGAACTCCCGGTGTGTACCGAATACCTACAATATCAGACCCTCCCTCCACATCCCCCATTGTACAACTTGGGAAAGAACGCCAGAGAGAAGGAAAGTCCACTCATACTTTGGAAAACCCGATCTGGCATTTGTGAAATAATCCCACGGGAAACAAGAAGCCGTCATGTAGTAGATTCCAAGAATTGGAAATCCTAGGGATGGATCCCGGATGGACAACAATACCCGCACTTAATAGCGGTAGAATGAGAACCCAAACCATAAGGAGACTGGAACTTATGACAACACGGGGCAACATGCTTACCAGTCGCAAGGACCTGGCTGGTCAAGCAGCAGCAGGAAGAGCAGCACTAAGCGTGCAACGAAACGGATAAAAGAGCAGTAACAAAACCCGAGACACGAGTCTACGGGACCGTAAGAGCTAGATAACACCACCAATGGTATACTAGCTGATTAAGGACATAGTCGGGAGTGGTTAACTCCAAAACTACAACACTAAAGAGGTTACAGTACCTGGCCGTGTTCATAGACGACATTCTGATATATTCGAAGGATGAGCAGGAGCATAAGGAGCATTTGAGGCTGGTGTTGCAGATTCTGAGAGAGCATCAGTTGTACGCAAAGCTATCCAAGTGTGACTTCTGGCTGGATCGAGTGGCATTTTTTGGGTCACATTATCACCAAGGAAGGTATATCGGTGGACCCATCTAAAATTCAGGTGGTGAAGGAGTGGCCAAGACCGAGCAAGTCTGGGCTTAGCAGGATATTATAAGAGTTTTGTAAAGATTCTCGAAGATAGCGAGGCCACTCACCAACCTTATGAAGAAGGTTGTGAAGTTCCAGTGGGGCGATGATTGCGAGAAGGCATTCCAGACGCTAAAAAGAGGTTGACCACAGCCCCAGTGCTAACCATGCCTTCAAGGACCGAGGGATTCAAGGTGCTCAACGATGCATCCAAGTATGGTTTGGGATGCGTTCTAGTGCAGCACGGGAAAGTCATAGCCTATGCATCGAGGCAGCTAAAGGAGTATGAGACTCGTTACCTGACGCACGACCTGGAATTGGTTGTTGTGGTATTTGCACTTAAGATCTGGAGACACGACCTCTATGGTGTCTCATGCAAGATTTATACAGACCACAAAAGCCTCAAGTACATCTTCACGCAGAATGAATTAAATATGAGGCAGCGAAGGTGGTTAGAGCTTATCAAAGACTATCACCTGGAGATTCTATATCATGAAGGGAAGTCAAACTTGGTGGTTGACACTTGCAGAAAGAGGAGTCATTCGATGAACTCGATGTGGGTTCTCCCGGACGAGCTGGTTCGTGACTTCCAAAAGTTGAACTTGGAAGTGATGGAAGCAGACGGTGTGGATCGGGAGGTGAGGTTGTTCCACTTGAGTGTCTCTTCTGACATCTACGGGAGATTCTCAAGGGGCAGCCTGGCGATGTAGGGTTGGAGAGGATACGGAGAAGATGAAGGAGGGAAAGACAAATGGATTCGAGATCCACGGTGATGGCAGTCTAAGATTCAGGGGCAGGTGGTGTGTTCCTCAGCAGTGTGTGGATGTGAAGGAGGCTCACAATACTTTATATTCAGTTCATCCAGGCGGGGAAAAGTTGTATAAATATTTGAAGAAGCAGTTCTGGTGGCCGAAGGTGAAATGAGAAGTAGTAGAGTTCATGGGAAGATACCTTACTTGTCAGAAAGTAAAATTCAAACATAAGATGGGAGGACTCTTGCAACCTTTGGAGGTGCCCAAGTAGAAATGGGATTCAATCTCTATGGATTTCATGGCTGGATTGCCACCGGCAAAGGGTGGAGTCAATAAGATTTGGGTGATCGTAGACTGACTCACCAAGTCTTCTAGGTTCATACCTATGAAGAGCACTTGGTCTATGAGTCAACTGGTGGACTTATATATCAAAATGAAGTGAGATATCATGAGGTGCCCGAGACTATCATGTCCGACAGAGATTCGAGATTTATGGCTCACTTCTGGCAGTAGTTTCAGAAGGCTATGGGTACTAAACTGAATTTGAGTACCGCGTTTCACCCAGCTACTGGCGGTCAAATAGAGAGGACTATCCAGACCTTGGAGGATATGCTTTCGTGCGTGCGTGATGGACTTCCAGGGTACGTGGGTAGACATGTTGTATCTAGTGGAATTCTAGTACAATAACAGTTACCACGCCAGCATAAAGATGGCTCCTTATGAAGCTTTGTACGGGAGGAAGTGTAGGACTCCATTATGTTGGAGCGATATCAGTGAGACAGTGGTATTGGGACCTCAGTTAATAGAGGAGACTATAAAGCAGGTTCGAATCATCCAGAGTCGAATGAAAGCAGCCCAGGATAGGCAAAAGTCCTATGCCGATTTGAAGCGGAGGCCGGTTGAATTCGAGGTAGAGGATAGAGTCTTCCTGAAGGTGTCTCCAGTGAGGGGGGTAACCAGATTCAGGACGAAAGTGAAGTTGAGCCCTAAGTTCGTGGGTCCTTATGAAATTCTAGAGAAGGTTGGGAAGTGGCCTATAGATTGGCACTCCCTGGTGAGCTGGAGAGAGTACACAATGTCTTCCATGTGTCTCAGTTGAAGCAGTATATTCCAGACCCTTCACATGTGTTACAGCCAGAGGTTCTGGAGTTGGAGTAGAACTTATCTTACGAGGAGTACCCTATCAGAGTCCTAGATACCAAGACCAGGGAGACCCGATCAAAGTCCACTCGTATGGTTAAAGTGCTATGGTCAAATCATGGGACGGGAGAGGTAACGTGGGAGGTCAAAGAGGAAATGAGGAAGAAGTACCCACAACTCTTCGAGCAAGTAACAGTTTAAGAATTGAGTCAATGTTCAGTTTGGTTTCAGCGTTTTCGAATCAGCTTTTGCTTCAGAAGATGGTTAGGTTTTGCTTCGAGGAGAAGCTTTCTTTTAAGGGGATGAGATGAAATACCCGCTAATTTCGAGATAGAATATATAATACATAGTTAAGATAAATAAGTTTATGGGATCGGATATTAAATAATTAGTTAGTCGAGAGTAGCACTGATTAAAGGCCCAGGGAAGTTAAGATAATTATATCATATATATTCTTTTCGTAAATTAATACAGCACTAAAATAGGTGATACAAATTACCTTCCTTATATATTCCTCTTCCTTTACGAAACTGATTTTATCTTTACCCATTTAATTTATTTCTCATTCATCTTAAATAAATTGCTCAATGTTTATTTACCTACTTATTTACTTTAAAATAATTCTCTCTCCCTAAAATATATTTTTATTCATCCTTATCGCATCGTAACAGCTAGACCATCTTTTCCTCACCTTATTTCAAATTAATGAATTATTCTCTATTTTCTAATTCACTGAATCTGGCTCTCTTTCAAGTTACTTACAACGCCGATTATTTACTTTATCTTTCAAATAAATTACAAACAACAATTGTTTGATTCAGTTTTTTAAACTATTTACAACGTTAATTAATTCTTTATCTTTTCTAAAACTAGTCGCACCTATCATTTTTTAATATTATTACTCTCTTCTACATTTATCTCTATTTATAACGTAGTCTTCCTCATCCTCTTCCTCATCCTCTTGACGACGCTATTACGTTCCTTCTTTTCAAACTCTCAAATTGTCGCTCTTTTCTTTCTACCATTGACAAGCTCCTTCCCTGGTGCCAGATCGTATAGGAGGGTAAGTTCTAATACTAGGTAAGGCTTTAGGATTATTTTGGTTTATGATTAGTTGGTTTTCTGATTGGTACTTTTATTCACACTTCTAGGCCCCGAATTCGTTGACGGGCACTACTAGCGATTTGTCTGAGCCGTCTTCATAGTGGTGTGCATAATCAGGTAAACATTTGTGCTCATCAGCGTTTTCACGTGTGGTTTTGCAAAATGTTGATGGACTGATAAAACCCTGATTTGGGAATTTTGGAAGTTGGAAATTATTTTCCCCGTGTATTCTGACTCAATGGTTTTGCAATTGGAATTTATTATTGTTTTTGGGAGACTTTCACTGGATGAATCATTTGGATTGTTGGTGCCTTTATGGTGCTCCGTGTAAATTACTGGTACCTTTATGGTGCTCCGTGTAATTTTCAGTACTTTGTACCCCAAATATATATACGTTGAATTTTGCCTGCAAATATTGATATACAGTTACGCTCTATGATCTACTCTTTTGGGTCAGAAGTACCTTCTGGTGGGTGTGCACACTTAAGGACTTAGGGTGAGGTGGTTATATTATTGTCGATACCCAATTTGGGTGTTCGTCCGTGTATACTGGTGAATGGAATCCTGGTGAAAGTTTCTCCCCCGAAATATTTTGGTGAATGTGATTATTGGCGATGGTTTCAATTGAAAAGTGTTGTCTTATGTGTTGTTGATTTCAAATACAAAATGCGTTTCAAAAATGTATTTTACACAATGAGGCAATGTTTACTCAGTTTCCCTGATTTGCGTGATCCCTTCGTGCTTTTATATATTATTTTCTGATCGTAGGTAATTATGGCTGAATTGGGGACTGGGAACGTGCTATCACATAGTCAAGGAAGGATGGAGTTATTTCTGAGACATTAAGCCGAGTCATGTTATTTGAAACACTTTCATTTGAGTTATATTGCTTTGGAAATGTTTTGGAATTGGTTTTGGGTTGAATAATGCCTGAGCACTCAACGGGTGTTGAGTGTGGCAGTAACGCCCTGGTTGGTTTATTTCCGCTAGTGTTTAAAGTTCAACTGTTGACTATTAAGTTCAGAATAGAATATTTGGCAAATTTCATTTCAGTTTGAGTTAATCATATGTTGATTTCAATATTGTTTCCGCTGTGTTTCTTTAGTATCTATTGCTATATATGTCCACTGAAACATTTCTTTACCAATTGATATTAGTTTCATAATGAATTTGTGTGTTTCTAACTCTGTTTTCGAATTGTTTTTCGTAAGTCTGGACCTGTCCGAATGTCCGCCCGGACATCCATGTTCGGACAGACCCTGAGAGCATTTTTCTTTTTCGTTGTCTGTGTGGTCCGAACATCTGTCTGAACTTACATGTTTGGACATCATGCGAGGATGAATTCCACTTGTAAGTATCAACTCATGTCCGAACTTACAAGTTTGGACCAACGTTCGGAGCACCTAAGGAATGTTATCGGAACTTGTGTCCCAACTTACATGTTCGGACACATGTTTGGACGACCTTTGTTTTAACTCTCGACTTGTGTCCGAACATCAATGTCCAGACACAAGTTCAGACACTGCCACTTCCGGATTTCCAAACTCTCGACTTGTGTCCGAACATCTGTCCGGACACAAGTTCGGACGACTTCACTTTCTTGTTTTCTAACTCTCGACTTGTGTCCAACATCAATGTCCAGACACAAGTTCGGACAAAGCTTATTTTTCAGTTTTAAGACTCGTCTGAAGTCCGTTTTTAAAACCATTTATGGCGTTAGATTCATGGCTATGTGCCCTTTCATTTAAGGTAACTCCAGGATGTTATAGGCGATGGCAATAAGTCCCTAGGGTTTTTACCCAGAGTTATCCCTGCACACCGGCTTGAGGGGCAATGGCAATAAGTCCACAATGGGTCCAGCCAGGAGCAACGACACGGGTTTCGGTCCCTAGAAGCATCCGAGCATCATCAACATCATCAGCATCATCAACATCATCAATATCATCAGCATAACCAGCATATCAGCATCATCAGCACTATTCCCACATCTGCATATCAGCTTATTTTCATTTTTAGGTAGTCGACGCCTTAGAATAGTCTGACATTGTTTTCATTCTCGCCTTTAGGTAGTCGACGCCTTAGAATAGTCCGACGTTGCTTTCATGTTCGCCTTTAGGTAGCCTACTCCTTAGAATAGTTTGACATTATCTTATCTTTGCAATTAGGAAGTCAGTGCTTTAGAAAAGCTCGACAACATTTCTATTTTTATCATTTAGGTAGTCAGCGCCATAGAACAGCTCGACAACACTTCCCTTTCACCATCTAGGTAGTCAGCGCCTTAGAATAACTCGACACAGTCTACTCGGTTTTTAATAGCATGGAGGATCTTGTAGGATCCAAAATTTTGGGGTATCACTCAAGCATCAATTAGACTCTTCATAACCATTCCAAAGTCTAGTTGATGGGGGGCAATCAGTTATACCAAAAATTTTGACCCCCTAGGTTGTATTTTTTAAGGCATAGGCATTACAAGGACATTTTGGACAAATGATGAAGAATCCCAATTCGATCGGCGCGTTCTAAAGCATTAAGAGCAGCTTAGTCATCCCAAGGGGCATTTCCGTAATTTTCAGTGCTCCTATGCCACCCTGTAAGCTTTCTTTCTCCCTCCTAAAACAACTCGAATCAGCTTGGAATGCCTTGAAATTTTGACACATGAGAGGATGAACTTTAGAGCATAATGGCGTTGGACTTTTGATTTTTCGAAGTTCCAATAAATTTCTAGTAACTTCGGACTGAATTTCACGAGAAATTGAATTTAAAAATATTCCATCATCCAAAAAATCTAATTTCTTTCCTTTTAAAATTCAGAAATCGACTCCTTTACACATGGCTAAAATTTCATGGCCAAATCATCCCAGAAGATGCTCATTCGAAACATCAGTAAATCTCGATTTGTACCAAGCTAGTTTATCTTTAAGTAATGCCTATATAAACAACCTTAACCCTTGATATAAAGAGAACATTCAAAACACTAGGCAATCAGGATCCACAGCCGTCTAAGCTCTCTCACGTTTTTACACACCCGAGCACCAAAATCATACCGAAATCCTTCCAAAATCAACACATAAAACACACTTTTTAACCCCCCACACCAACAAAATCATCAAACACCAACCAAACCACCACCAAAACGTGAAGAACACCCCCCAATAGTCAGAAGTCAGAAGCTCGGGTCGAACTCAATCCAAAACCGGCTTCAGTGGTGCACCGAAAGTTTTCCGACGTGAAGAGTCTCACCAGTCCTGAAGGTAAAGCAGGATGAAACCTTATCCTTTTGATTCCCCATGACTTCATTAGTCTTGTGTCAAGTTTTTAGTGCAATTTAACTTTTTACAGATTCTGAATTGACTTTTGTTTAAGATTCTGTTCAATAACTTGTTAGCTAAGTTTTGCTTTAATTTTGACTTCAAATTGAATTCCTTTAATTACTAACACACTTAGAATCTTTCAGGCTATGTACCCATTAAATTTGAACTAAAAACATCACCGGGAACAGCCTCAATGCCGCCGTCCGAGGCTGTCCGCACCCATGGACGCCATGTCCGGGAACCCGGACGCCCTGTCTGTAAGCACAGACGCTCTCGGACAGTGGCGGGATTTTGAAATTTTTGAACTTAGCGTTATTCAAAACTATGTTCGGGCCCTCAGACGCCTTGTCTGTGGCCCCAGACTTTTCAAAATTTAATTTTCTCATTATTTCAACCTTTTTGACTATTTAGGTTCACTCGGTCCGTGGCTTCGGGCATTAGGTCTGTGGCTACAGACAAAAACAAATTTGGCCTAATTTTTCCTTCGAAACCCTAGTTTAGGTAATTTCAATTTTCACTTTAATTTTTTGTCAAAAAATGTTAAAAATAAAAGAAATCAGAAGTTCGCGCACTTAGGTTAAAACAACTCGTATTAAGCCGTAAATTAACTAAGTAGAGGAAAAATGACCTGGGAAGGGTAATGAAAGTAATTTGAACCCTAAATAAGTCAAATACCAAGCCCCTGAACCCGAACTCTCCATTCCTAATTTAATCTAAGTTAAAACTAGGTGGTGACTATAATTAGGTTCTAGTGAGCTAACTTAAGACTTAGTAATTAATGTTTTATGACATAGTTACTAAACTTAGGTTATAAGTGGACCTAGAACCCGATCATATCCTAATCAACTCGAATCAAATAGGATATTCTTTCAAAAATTGACGCTCACATTAGAGCTAGGAAAAGTGGGGTGTTACAGTTTGGTATCAGAGCAATGGGTTATTGATCGGGGAAAGGATAGGTGATCATTGACTGAATATTTATGTGTGAATGTTTGATGGTTTATGATCTTGTGACTAACATGTTTGTATGTAGAATGGTGACAACTCGGGAAGGGAGCCTAAAAGGGGGCAACTTGAAACCCTAAAGGATTCAACTCTTAGCATGGGTAGAAATTAGAGTAGCGCGTCAGAAGTGTCGTGTTGAAGAAGCCACTTGGGAATTTGAGAGAAAATGTGGAAACAACACCCACATCTTTGGTTGAGGTTAGTTATCAAGTTTCAGGGGAAACTTTATTTTTTAGGAGGGAGAAAGATTAAAGAAAGCATAAGGATGAAAGTCATTTTGGTAATCCAGGGGTGAAATGGTGTGGCTAATGTGTTTATCATGATATGTCTGAAATGCTATGCCTTGATTACGTTTGCCTAATCTGATTATGTGAATAGTCCAGACTTGTGGAGTTGTGCTTGTTGTTATTTAATGTGTTATTGTTACTTGTGGCATAAATGAGATTTATGTATTAGTGGTAAATGTTTTGTGGTAATACTAAGTCTTGTGGTAATATTTAGCTTTGGGGACGAAGCTTTGTTTGGTTACTTGTGTGTTAATATATTGTATTAATGTTTTTCATAACCAAAGTGTATTTTACATGTTGTGGCAAGAATTACTCAGCTTTGTTGTTTGTTTTCTGGCATGGCCCTGTGGCTCCTTTCTGTGTTGTTTGAAATGGCCACAGGTACAAGTTAAGATGGTTGCATGATGGAGTGGAACTAAGAAGACTAGAGACTGAAGCTAGAAGGCGATGTAGCACTTCTATAAAGTTCGGTTGTAATAGGTTTAAACTCCTTGTGTAAACTAGTGATGAGTTTTGAAAGAATATGTTAGTCTATGGATGTACAAGTTGTAAAGGTCATGGTGTGGTCTTTAACCTATATATAAAAGTTAAAAGTTTCAACTTTGTTTGGTATAGTGGTGTGTAACGCCCCTATTTAACATAAATGCAGCGGATAATAAAATACAAAGGCATTAACAGATCATCGGGTTCCAAACACCCGGCACCAATCTCACCAATTACAACTGCTACGGTCTGAACTCGCGAAAACATAATAAGAGCAAAATATAAAAACTCTCCACAAATCCTAATTCTCATCCCAATCACTCACACTCTTCGTGGCCACCTGTATAACAATTAGTACCTACAAGATGAAACCAAGCAGCCCACCCCGGGAGGTGAGTCAGTTCCCTGGAATGGAACTGGTACGATTCTCCAAAAACAAAACCTCTTGAAATAACAATAACTTGAAGTCAAACGCTTAAACCAAAACAGAGGAACAAGGCACTTCCAAAATCACCAAGTCAAAGATAACAAGTTAAGGATAGAGATAAATAACAGAAAGGTAAAGTTAGTCAATTAAAAGCCACACCATGAGTTAGTGAACATCCATAGCTCGTATTAGATCCAGTTCCAATTAGGAGTAGAAAGACCCAAGTAGTCACAAGGACTAGGAATGAAAGAAGAGATCCAGAACCCATAATTCAAGAGTGGAATAAATCCAATTGGGAGAGATGACCCCCACCGCCAGTCAGTTGTCACAAGGACGAGGTAAACAGACCTTCGCTGTTAGTTGTCCATATGGACGAGGTATAGCAGACCTCTGCTGCCACCGACCCGTTCTTAGTCATCGGTAAAAAGTGTGTGCACCACTTAATAGAAAGAATCCATTTCTAATAAGGTTGATCAAAACTCGACTCATGGATGAAACAATACCCATAGTCCAAAGGAAGAATTTACCAATATCCCATATTTTCCTATATTCCCAGTTACCCCACTAGATCATTAACTGCCCAAGTGCAATACCAAAACACTCAGTCCTACAGAGTGCAGAGGCATAACCCTAGGCAGTTAATATCGAATGAAACAACTAGATAGGAGGAAACAGTACCGTGTAAGATCCACATTCAAGGCTCAGTTAGTCACATCAAGCTGAGTTAGCCACACAAATTTTCCTTTTGAAATTCATTAAGCTCAGTTAACGTTTTTCAAAACGTCTCCTTAAGTCCGTTAGCAAAAGCATCTGAGTACGAGAAATAGTACCTGGTATATGTAGAAGCAGTAACCAAACTTGAAAGTGTGACTTCCACTAATAACCTATAATTAAGGTGGTCCAAGTATTGATTAGTTAAGGAACTTATAACGTTAACCATCTTTAATTCTTACTGGTTTATAGTTCTGGTTTACAATTACTCTCTCATAAGGATCTGAGCAAGATCTTGTTAATTAAATCTTCATTAGGCCCATTTCATTTAATCTGGAATGATTTAGGGTTTTATCCTGAGAGTGGCCCAAACTCTCGTTGAACTGTTTAAGTGGGCTTTTGGGAGTTCATGGACTTAGGCCCAGTAGGATAGCCCAAGTCCGCATTTACCTTTTCGCTAGTTGATTAAATTCTCTAAAAGGTTTGCGAGGTTTCGAACGTGAAACCTTGATTTAGTTCCGGGTTTGACTTGACCATCTACGCCATTGAATTTGTATGCTTAAGGGTACATTTAATTTTATTTCAATTACTTACTCTTAATCATAGGTTTAGCTTAATTAAGCTCTTAAGTTACCGTTGACTAATTTTTTTAATACTGATTACAGTACTAAAGGTTAGTATGTATTCCTCTTACTATATTTCCTATAAGGAATGTTATTTCTTTATTTATTTTTAATATATATATACGATAGGATTTATTCACAAAATCCTTTATGTAGTTTATTGTATTTAATTATTCCTATTAACTTTTACACATATCTACATTAATCAATATATGGTTTATATTATAAGGTATTTCCTTTGTTTCAATTCAGGTATATTAGCTTCTATAGTATATAGTAACATAAAAATGGGTAATTTAATTCCTTGATTTACTTAAGATAATATTTATTTCTTTTATTTCTTTATTTCACTTAAAAGTTTATACCCAAAAATATTATTAACATTTTTATTAAAAGTTAGTTTAACCTTCTTATATTATTTTCAGCTCATAAAGTTTATTAATCAACTATATTTTAATTTTTGTGTAACACCCCCTACCGCTAATACCGTCATTACCGTCCAATTTCCTTATACATTCGTTCTCACGCAGCGGATACATTCATACTCAACGGCGGGTGGCACAATGTCGTTAGTCACCACGTGACTAACAAGGCTACTAATACATACAGCATCGGTCTGATGGACCGGAATATCCGAGTACTACTCAATACAATACATACTCTCATTACATACTGGATACTACAATACTCCATTCGATACAATGCTCCATTCAATACAATACTCCACAATTCAGTACAGGATAATACGCTACACATACCGAGTTTACTAGGTTCCAAAGTCAATACCGTACTTCTCCCAAATTCACACATACTCACTAGGAGTCATCTGCTACCCCTTCCTCACAACCTAGATACTTCTAATTACAAGGCACGCCACCAGTCTCTTACCTTGACCGTATTCGCTCCGGGTACCTGCACACTAAAAACGTTCCCCCGAGGGGGTCAGCTTTCGCTGAATATGATAACCGCATACCCCGCGTACTAGCGAGGGTACGCCGACCATTTGGTCGAATACATGCAATTCATATTTTGCAATACATACATTCATACATACATACATACATGCTTTCATTCACGATACTACAATACTACACAGTATACATACATACGCACAGTACAATACATGCTTGGAAGACAATACAAGTCAACCAATACTTACCTACCATCTTCGGGTTACACATACGCATTACATACCCATTACATATCCAATACGCAATACGGAGATACAATTCTCCAATACATACAAAGGTCCAGTTAGCTTCATTACACACCGGGTTAATCGGGTGTTCGACACTCTTTTACTTCCGGTCCATGACTTACAATAGTCAAGACCAATACACATACAATACTTACTTCTTACATACTTTACTTCCAGTTAAGTCGGTATGACCTCCGGGCAGGGATTACTACATCCCACCACCGGGCTTTAGGGTGGCCCACTAATCCAAGATGCTACCCATTCAAGGAATTGGTCCATGGAAAAGATTATAGCCAGGATTCGGATCCAACCTCTTGTGTTTCCTTATCCTCACGCGTGGCCGAAAACTATATCGGGCTTCTACTCATTCCATTTTACTCATTACTCATGTTAGGAGTTAGATTGTTAGGAATTATTAGAAGTCCATACTTTCCTTCCATACACACATACAATACGCAAGTACTCATACTTACACATACACTTCATTTACATTCATACATTTCATGAATTATACAAACTAAATGTTCAAGAGCATAAAACAAGAACAATATAGTTCAAACACAATTAAGTGCAATATAAGTCCGATTCATTCTTTTATCTTATTGGTGATCACATAAGCACACAAATCGGGGTAACCAAGTTAGGATACAGGGGATGAAGAAATCATACCGTACACCGTCGTTTTCGCACTACCGGTTTCCTTTGGTGATCAACTATTTGATCCCTACACATACACGGAGTAGTATGATCAATGATCTATCATTGATCTAACTTACTCCTTCATTGATACTTTCAATGTATACTTACTACTTCATTATTTTCATACGTGGTTATCAAACCATTCTTCCTTATTACTTCTTAAGCTTGCTTCCTTACCCATTTACTTACTTTCTTACCATTATTACTTCATTAATGGTGTATTACTACATATATATGCATTGTATATGAAATACCCCAAACTTAGATATGGTGTTTAAATGATAAACTAAGATATAGGGCTAAATATGCCTTAGAAACATTAAGAAAACATTTCTAATCAAAGAAAATATAAGGAAACACCAAAAGAGCAGTTTAAGCAAAAACGTGCTCTAAGCTTGGAGAGACATGGGAGAGTACCCAAATATTGTTCTAAGACCTTAGTAATGTCCTAATGGTCATTTTAAATCAATTACCAAAGAAAACCAAGCTTGAAAACAAGTTAAAACACAAAATGTGCTTTAAGGAGTCTTAAAGCACGTTTTTGAAAAATTGTCTTGTAAATGAGTTTTGAATGGCTAAATGTCCATCATTACTCTTTAATTAATATGTGTACTATATAGTATCACATTTGGAGGTCTATATCAATGGGAAATCAAAAATTTCACAACAATGTGCCTTGTTTTTGATGAATAGTGAATTTATTAAGCTAGTTTATAGCATGAGTCTATATAAGTGAGACATTTGGTCAACAAAGACTAAACTACCCTTATTCACTAAAGGGGGCCGGTTTCTTTAAGTGTGACTCACCACACTTATCTAACTAAGTAATGAGAAAGCAAATAAGTAAGTTATAAAGCATAAACACTATTCACCTTTTAAGATAAATATCACTTTTGCTTACCTCTCTCCTCACTTCTTCATTCTCTCTTGTTGCCCACGATTTCTTGCTCTCTTTCTCTTCTCCATTCACGTAGAGCTCACCTCCATGAAAGCTCCACCTTCCCTTGCACACCACTTGCTCATTTAAGCTCCAAATCCAAAACAAAATACATATTCTTCTTAGTTAGCTCAAGCTCCTCCTTTCTATCTTTTCAAAACTTCAAGAGCTTCATTTTGGTGCCAAGTCAAACACCACCATTAGAGGAGGAAATTCAAGTTTGGAGACTCCATTGACTCTCCATTCTCTTAAGGTAAAGAAAGTGTAAGAAAATCTAGGTTTCCACCATTTTCTTCACTTGACCGAAATATATACTCATGGGACTCCATGTTTATGCCTTGTTCTAGCTTGTTTCTACTCTTCAAAGGAGAGAGGAGGTCCTTCTTGCTTCACATCCAAGTTTGTCTTGAGAAACCAAGGTAAAACAATCACATCAATACCTTAAAACATATTTTTAAACCTAGGGTTTGTCCCTTAGGGTTAATGTTTATCTAGTACTCATTGGAGTCATTGGATATTGGTTAGAACATTGGCAAGGGGAATCACATTGGTGACCGAGATTGAACAAAGAAAACCTAAGGAGAAAAGCTTTTAAGCTTGTGAGAAAACAAGGTAAATTACTTACCTTAAGTTGTCTTGTTGTTTAAGGGAATGAGATATGGGTGTGATGAGTTAGTGTAGAGTCTATATAGGGAAGGTGCTATAAAACCTAGGAGAAACAATGACTATCTTGTGAACTTGTGACTAAGGAGCAAATGAGAAAGAGATAGTTTAAGAATATCAAGGTGAATTACAAGAAGCATTTTATTTCAATGGGAGCCTTGTTGAGTGTATTCGCAGGTTGAAGGCAAATATATGTGGAGATTCAGTGGTTAAGATTATTGTTATTTAAGGGCCTAAGTGCCAAGCACTTTAAGTTAAGCACTATATGATGATGTGGTGTGGTTTTGGTGTAAATTGGGTGTTAAGTTGTTGTGGTGAGAATTTGGGTAATGTTGGTTGTTTGATGGAGAAAAACCATGTGTTAGGAGGTACTATATACTAGAGAACCCATGGCAAAATTTAAAGGAGAGTTTAAGTGTTTAAGATATCCTAAGGGAATTTAATGACTAAGGAAGTACTAGGAACTCTTAGGGCCTAAATTGGTGAAAGAAAGTGAACTAGAGTGTTCTTGAGTGTTTAAAGGACTTAGGAGTTGTCTTGAAGGAATTAGAGTTCAAATGAGTGAGTTTAATGCTCAAGGGATATTGTGGGAGTGTGGTTAAGTCCTGTGCAAGTTTTAGTAAACAAAGAAGGGATAATGCCTTGTGAGAATTTAAGTGTAAGCTTGAGGGAAATAGTAGGAGTTTGTGTAAGGGAGGTGCTGCGGAGCAATAATGCTTAGGAGTGGTGATAATGTTTGTGAGATAGCATTTTGGTTAGTTTGAGTTGTAGGCATGATATACCACTTAGAAAACTTAAGGAAAATATTACAAGTATTAAGAGATTATGTGAGAAATTAGGTTATAAGGTTAGAGAAGGAGTTAGGCAAGTTTATGATGTTATTTGGTATTAGAATATGCCTAAGATCATGTGTAAGTTTGGGTGATTTATGGATGAAGGGAACAAGTGTAACAAGACTTAGAATAATGCAAAATGAAGAAATCTGTAGCTGGTCCGGGACTTAAGTCCAGGGTGAAGTCCCGGACCAACCTAAAAATATGGCCGAGAGTTGCTACAACCTTATGGTCCGGGACTTAAGTCCAGTATGAAGTCCCGGACCACCCCATTAAAACCACCCGAGAGTTGCAGCTTGTATTGGTCCGGGACTTAAGTCCCATACAAAGTCCCGGACCACTCTAAAAACCTTGTTTAAGCTTGGAAAATGTTAGGAACTGATGGGGATGATTGGGTATTGAAGTTATATGTTATTAAGGGCATGTTTGGTGGGTGTAATGGCTACTAAGTCGGTGAATAAATGTAATAGATAATGAGGAAATGATGCACTTAGAAGTTTAAGTTAAAATCCATAAGGACCTAGTGAATAACAATGGGTAAATATTGATGTCTAGGAAAGTTAAGTAATTCTATTGAGTTGGATTGATAATAACCTAAAACTGAATCAATGTTCTAGGCTTTGTGAATTGGGACTTGGAAGGAAATAAACCAAACGATCGTCGACGGTGAACGGTACAATCCTTTTCGTGACCTGCTTGCTAACGAGTGTCCCTCGGCTTGTGTGCTATCTGTTTATTTGCTATGACTAAAACAAGATAAAGCATGCAACCGGTTATATTGCTCTCGTTGCGATTGTGTTACATTTACACTAACCCGCGAGGCTTGAGATTGTTGCTAACCAAGGTTAGTACTTACTGAGTTAAGGTTGAGACTAAGGATCGGTGATTGTTGGTTTTACCCGTCAAGGTTTAACTAACACTTGGTAATTAAGGCTTTCACTAACCATAACTTGGGGTGGGAGTGAGGAATCCGGAATGGTACCGGCACATGTGTATTGGGGGAGGTCGGTATCTGAATCAGATCCGACTTCCAAAGACTGGTCATTAGACTCGTCGCCTAGGGTCAACAAATCGACCCGACCACCCGGGCTACTGTTCGAGGTGGGAGGCACAATAAGGAAGGCGTGGAGGGATCAAGCCTACATCCCTAATAAGTTAAGGAAGGTAGCTTATCGTCGGATAGTGCACTGCTACCGGCTAGGGTTAACCAAGCCCTACAAAGATAAGCAACCAATTAAGGGCTAACCAATCTAATAGTGGAGAGGTTGGCAAGTATAAGTTTGAGATTAAGATTAAGGTAAGTTAAGGACTGAGATTAAGGAAATGAGAACTGAGGAAGGGGGTTACTAACCCACTTGTTAAGGGAACGCTTGAGTCGTTCATTGGTTGTGAATTATATATGTTCATCTGTGGTTATTGTTATTGCACTTCATATTATGTTTGTGTATGTAATCAATTTCCATGCTATCGACAATTAGTCGTCGTAGCCCCGTTAGCTTGGGGGCCATGAGAGGGTGTACCAGCATTCGTGCTGACCCCCTCGGGGGCTATTTTTACACTTGCAGGTAAGAGGCCCATGAGGACGCACCATGAGAGTAGGAGCGGTTAGATTTAGGTTGGGACATTTATTTTGAGTTCGGGTTGCGCCTGTGCACCCGACTGTCTATATTAAACTGATGTAAGCTTGGGATTATGTTTGAGATACTAGTACTCGGTTGGTTGTGGTATTATGAATGTTGACGTGTAAGTTGGATAATTGTTTTGGATAAGTATTGTAAGTATTTAAGCCGGTATTTTCTAACGATCAGACCGTGGCAAGGTCCAGGAGTTGTTTTTTCCGCTGCGACGTATTCGATTAAGTGTTCAGATTGCGATAACCCGATAGGCTTTGGATGGGGTGTTACAAAAAGTGGTATCAGAGCGTAGTTACGCTCTGATCAAGAAATACCGGACATGAGTAACCACCGAGTTAGGATATAAGTTAAAGAATAGGTATTGGGTTAAGGGTGTGAGAAGTTAGAGTGAGTAGAGTCAGATGACCACTAATAAGTGTGGATTGTCTTTACCGTCTACGGACGTTATAAATTTACTAACCAAACAGTGGTGAATGTGAATCTAATGTAAGTTATGCTTGTTCAGATGGCAGGACGCCCTAGAGGAGGCCGAGGTCGCGGCCGGGGTGAGGACATTCCAGGGATACCTGGAGGGCAGACGATCGCAGAGATCGTAGCTGCCGCTTTAGGGCACATGGGCTATCAGCCTGGTGTGGGTGCACCACCTCCACCGCCACAACCTAGGGAACCAAACTGGGTGAAGAGCCTATCAGATCTTCGACCCGCTCACTTCAAGGGGGAGACCGATCCCGCCAAGCTTGAGGCGTACATCTCCGAGCTGGAGACCGCCTTCGAGACCCTTGATGTCCCTGCTGGGATCAAGGTGCGCTTAGCTGCTTTCTACCTGAAGGGGGCGGCGGGCGATTGGTGGAAGCTGGTGAGGGCCGAGCATGTGGCCAACCCAGAGTTCGGCTGGGAGCAGTACACCGCCTTGCTACGGGCAAAGTACTACCCCGCCCATGTCCAGACGAAGAAGCGCTTGCAGTTAGATGCGCTTAAGCAGTCGGACAAGATGACGGTGGACGAGTATTACTCAGAGTTCACCGCCTTGCTCCGTCTTCTGCCAGGTCTAGGGTATTCTGACCAGATCTTGGTAGACCGCTTCTATGGCGGGCTTAGCCATCGACTCCGCTACGGCATGGGGCCGACGAGTTACACTACCTTGCAGGTAACAAGAATGATTGAAATTTGAATAAGTGGTGAATAAGATTTAGATTATGAGAAATAAGTGAGACTAATACTATGGAAAAGCAGGAGTGCTATCATGCCGCTGCTAAGGTTGAGATTACCGTCCAGCTGAGGGACGAGGAGAATGCAAAGCGGAAGAGTGCTGGGAAGAGCTCAGAGAGTCAAGGGCAAGGAGGGTACAAGAAACAGAAGTACCAGCCTCAGGCCCAGAAGAATCAGAACCCGAAAGGGAAGGAGGGAAAGGAGAAGGCTCCGGAAGAGCCATTGAAGCTGACATATGCTTATGCAGCTACACCCCTGCGCTCTAAGGCGCCGAAGGGTAAGGAATTGGTAATACATAAGTTAAGAAACAACTAGTGACCATTTGAGATGTGAATATTGACATTGTAAATGATCAGGATCTGAGACTGAGAAAGGAGCCGGTGGTGGCTACCATCGACGCTACATTTGTAGATGGTGTCACAAGGACCACCCCGGGCTCGACTGTAAGGGGAACAAAGTAGAGTGCAACTTCTGCGGAGTACTTGGACACCGAGCATATGAGTGCTACGGGAATCCAGAGAGTAAGAATTTCAGACCCAGTTTCAAAGTTAAGGCCAAGGCTGATCAGGGATCTGGCTCTGACGGTCAGAGGAGGGGGCAACCAGCTGCAGACAAGAACCCACGGGCGACCCAGAAGACGGGGCCCACTCTACACATGGTGGATCGGGACGATGAGCCTGAGCCCTCATCGAGGCCAGGTACCACTATAACTATTTAGTAGTAAAACTACCTGCTTACCGCATTATCATGCATGTTTGGTGAAATATATGAGTTAAGTGAAAATAACATGAGATTAGAACCTAAGTAAGACATAACCTACTACCACTTTAGGAAGATTCAACATCTGCTACCCTATACCATCCACATCTAACCCGGAGCACACCGACATCGGAACCACACACTTTCCAACCGAACAATGTCAGGTTATCCGCCCAGGTATGATTTTATTAAGGGGATACCTGACACCCGAAGCACAAATAGCCATCATCAGGAGATGCAATCAACTAGGAATGGGACCGGGAGGTTTTTACACACCGGAGTACCCAGGGGGAGCAAGGATGAAATTAAATGATGAGCTGGGCAAGGATTGGAATCCGTATGCCAAGAATTACCAAACCACAAGGGAGCAAGATGGAGTCTCACCACCGGGAATACCCGAAGAGTTCCATCCAGTTATTACACAAGTCGTGGAAATCGCTCAGCAGTTGGAAGCTGAACCGATTCCAGACATCCAGCCAGACATTTGCATTGTAAACTTCTACGAAAAAGATGGGAAACTGGGACTACACCAGGATAAGGACGAGACAACGGAGTCTCTCGAAAGAAGGATACCCGTAGTGTCTTGGTCCATTGGAGATGATGCGGAGTTTATATACGGCGAGCAGAAGCGTGCGGACCGTGCAGATAAGATAATACTTAAGTCAGGTGATGTATTAATTTTGGGAGGAGAATCAAGGATGTTGTACCATGGGATTAAGAGAATCAAGCTGAATACAGCACCGTCAGCAGTAATCAATGCGACGCATATGAGACCAGGAAGATTAAACCTAACCTTTAGACAATATTAGCCATGTAATGTTAGAATGAGATGAGAAATGAGATGTAAGATTGAAGCACATGTTGTAAACAGGATGGTCATGAATAAAATAACAGTGTTGTTCATATAAATTGTTACGACTCTTGTTATACCATCAATACTCATGGAGCTTGTGAATACAATTAGGTTATGGACTCGGTACGGAAGGTGCACTAAGCATACTCACAGAGGCACAGGCCGACGCTAGCGGTACTATCCTCACCGGCACCTTTCCGATCAATGGAATTGAGGCATCAGTTCTCTTCGACTCAGGGGCCTCGCATACCTTTGTCTCTGCATCATTTGCGAGCAGGTTGGGGCTAGACGCTGATGAGCTACCCGACTTCACGGTTACGCTCCCGTCTAAGGAGAAGGTTCGTTGCACTCGTTACTACCGAGGAGCCACCATCAGAATTAAGGGGGAAGACTTCCCAGTCAGTTTCATTGAGTTCAGTAAGCTAGGATTTGATGTTATCTTCGGGATGAACTGGTTGGAGCGGCACAAGGGACGTATCCTCTGCGCCGAGCATAGATTGCTGCTCAGGAGTCCGTCTGGGGTAACAATATCATACCGCCAGAGGCCCAGAGAGCCTTCGACTAAGATCATCACCGCCATGGCAATGTACAAGGAATTAAGGAGAAAGGAAGAAGTATACCTCTGCTATGTACAGGACATAGAGAGAGACCCTGAGTTCGACCCCGACTTACCGGTAGTGTCGGAGTTCCCCGACTTATTTCCACGGGAACTGCCCGGCATGCCACCCACTCGGGAGGTAGAGTTCACCATTGAAGCTACCTGGTACCGGACCGATAGCCAAAGCACCATACCGTATGGCTCCGGCAGAAATGACTGAGTTAAAGGAACAACTGAAAGATTTGTTGGATAAGGGATTCATTAGACCAAGTGTGTCACCATGGGGAGCGCCAGTCCTCTTCGTGAAGAAGAAGGATGGTAGTCTCCGCCTCTGCATCGACTACAGAGAGCTGAATGCAGTAACAGTGAAGAATAAGTACCCACTACCCCGCATTGACGATCTGTTCGATCAGTTGAAGGGAGCATCTGTGTTTTCCAAGATTGATCTCAGATCGGGGTATCATCAGATAGCCATTAAGGAGGGAGACATTGAGAAGACGGCATTCCGGACACGATACGGCCACTATGAGTTTACAGTGATGCCGTTCGGTTTGTCGAACGCGCCAGCGAAGTTTATGGATCTGATGAACCGCTTGTTCCGGGAGCAGCTGGACAAGTCGGTGGTGGTTTTTATTGATGATATATTGATATATTCAAAGTCTAAGATTGAGCATGAGGAACATTTGAGAAGGGTGTTGGAAATATTAAGGGAGAACCAGCTATATGCTAAGTTCTCCAAGTGTGAGTTTTGGCTTGACCAGGTCTCTTTCCTAGGTCATGTCATCTCAGATGCTGGGATCGCAGTGGATCCAGCAAAGATTGATGCCGTACGTACCTGGCCAAGGCCGAAGACTGTTACCGACATCAGGAGCTTCCTCGGTCTGGCAGGTTACTACAGGAGGTTTGTTAGAGATTTCAGCAAGGTCGCGAAGCCGATGACCAGTCTGATGAAGAAAGATGCACCATTTTTATGGACAGTCGACTGTGAGAGATCATTTCAGCGCTTGAAGGACTCACTGACCACTGCACCGGTACTGACCATTCCAGACGGTACAGAGGGCTTTGAGGTTTATTGTGATGCATCCGGCAGAGGGCTGGGTTGCGTGCTCATGCAACATGGCAAGGTGGTGGCATATGCCTCACGCCAGTTGAAGAAACATGAGGAGAACTACCCCACACATGATTTAGAGCTGGGAGCTGTAGTCTTCGCTTTGAAGATATGGCGCCACTACTTATACGGGGTTAGTGTCACGATCTACACCGATCACAAGAGTTTGAAATACATATTCACTCAGAAGGAGTTAAATCTTCGACAGAGGAGATGGTTAGAATTTCTGAAAGACTATGACATTGACCTCCAATACAAAGAAGGGAAGGCCAATGTTGTAGCAGATGCCCTGAGCCGTCGAGCACACTCACTCCATTCGCTAGTTTCTTTCTCCAGCTTGGTTGATGAGGTGCGAGAGGCTCAGAGGACTGATGAGTATATGAGAGAGGTCAGACAGAAGCTGACAGATGGTACCTTTGAGAGTCAGAAATACGACTTCACACTTCATGATGATGATCTGATCAGACTTAAGGGCCGATTATGCATACCACGAGGTAACACGGATCTGAAAGACCGTATACTTAGAGAATCACACTGTTCTTCAGTTTCCATCCATCCGGGAGCCTCTAAAATGTATAAAGACATGAAGAGATACTTCTGGTGGTCGGGATGAAGACAGATGTTACCGAGTTCGTCTTGAGGTGTCTCACATGCCAGAAGGTGAAATTCGAGCACAGACGACCGGGCGGAATGGTACAGTCGATGCCAGTTCCGGAGTGGAAGTTCCATGATATCTCCATGGACTTCGTAGTTGGGCTTCCACCTGCTAGGGGAGGTCTCAACATGATATGGGTGGTGGTGGATCGCCTTACCAAAGTAGCCCGATTCATACCGATGAAGGATACTTGGAAGGTGACCAAATTAGCTGAGTTATTTGAGAAAGAAATCATGAGACATCACGGCATACCAAAGACCATAGTGTCAGATAGAGATACCAGATTCCTTTCGAGGTACTGGAGAGCTACCAGAGAAGCGTTGGGTACAGAACTCAAGCTGAGTACCGCGTTCCATCCTCAGACAGATGGTCAGACTGAGCGTACTATTCAGACACTCGAGGACATGCTGAGAGCATGTGCCTTAGACTTCCAGGGCAGTTGGATTGACAGATTGCATCTGATCGAGTTTTCATACAACAACAGCTATCACGCTTCGATCAAGATGGCACCTTTTCAAGCGTTGTACGGTAGACCATGTCGTACACCGCTCTGCTGGGATGAGTCGAGTGAGACGGTCATTATAGGACCAGAGTACTTAGAACAAGTTCAGGCTGAAGTTCAGCAAATCAGGGAGAACATAAGCTGCTCAAGATAGGCAGAAGTCGTATGCTGATGTTCGACGACGAGACCTGGAGTTCGCAGTGGGCGACCGGGTATTTCTGCGAGTATCACCGATGAAGGGTGTTTAGGTTTGGGCAGAAGGGCAAGTTAAGCCCGAAATTTGTTGGTCCTTATGAGATTACGGAGCGGGTGGGCCCGGTTGCTTACAGGTTGAATTTACCTGCTGAGCTGGGTAAAGTGCATGATGTTTTCATGTTTCACAGCTAAAGAAATACATGCACCACCCCTCCCATGTGTTAGAACCTGAGAGGTTGACTTAGAACCAAATATGAGATCCGTGGAGACTCCTCAGAGAATCTTGGACAGTAAGACTAGGGACACTCGCCACAAGTCAGTGCGACTGGTGAAGGTTCTCTGGTCTAACCAGGATGTCGAAGAGGCCACGTGGGAATTAGAGGATAAGATGAGGGCGAAGTACCCTTCTTTATTTACTGACTAGATCGTCTGTATAGGGTACGGGGCGTACCCCTTTTTAAGGGGGGTAGAGCTTCCTCGCTTTTGAGTTAGGAAACGATCATGTTTGTCGTTTGTTTGGTTGTTAAGATGTGAATTTGTGTAAGTTGCTACACTTTGGTGTAAGTTTGAGTTTTGAGTTATGTATGATACTTATGTATTGTATTTGAGATTGACCTTTGAGTCTTGAGATGTATGAATGTGAATATAAGATGTGGTATTAAGATTAAGAGAACTGTGTACCGTGAATGGTTAAACACATGTGTGAACTTTGAGGACAAAGTTCTTTTAAGGGGGGTAGATTGAAATACCCCAAACTTAGATATGGTGTTTAAATGATAAACTAAGATATAAGAAGGCTAAATGATGCCTTAGAAACATTAAGAAACATTTCTAATCAAAGAAAATATAAGGAAACACCAAAAGAGCAGTTTAAGCAAAAACGTGCTCTAAGCTTGGAGAGACATGGGAGAGTACCCAAATATTGTTCTAAGACCTTAGTAATATCCTAATGGTCATTTTAATCAATTACCAAAGAAAACCAAGCTTGAAAACAAGTTAAAACACAAAATGTGCTTTAAGGAGTCTTAAAGCACGTTTTTGAAAAATTGTCTTGTAAATGAGTTTTGAATGGCTAAATGTCCATCATTACTCTTTAATTAATATGTGTACTATATAGTATCACATTTGGAGGTCTATATCAATGGGAAATCAAAAATTTCACAACAATGTGCCTTGTTTTTGATGAATAGTGAATTTATTAAGCTAGTTTATAACATAAGTCTATATAAGTGAGACATTTGGTCAACAAAGACTAAACTACCCTCATTACTAAAAGGGGGCCGGTTTCTTAAGGGGTGAGTCACCACCTTCAACTCAGTAATGAGAAAGCAAATAAGTCTTTTAAAGCAAATACTATTCACCTTTTACATAATATCACCTTTTGATTCTCTCTCCTCACTTCTTCATTCTCTTGTTCACACGGTTTCTTGCTCTCTTTCTCTTCTCCATTAACGTGAGCTCACCTCCATGCTAGCTCCATCTTCTCTTGCACACACTTGCTCATTTAGCTCCAAATCCAAAACAAAATACATATTCTTCTTAGTTAGCTCAAGCTCCTCCTTTCTATCTTTTCAAAACTTCAAGAGCTTCATTTTGGTGCCAAGTCAAACCACCATTAGAGGAGGAAATTCAAGTTTGGAGACTCCATTGGCATCTCCATTCTCTTAAGGTAAAGAAAGTGTAAGAAAATCTAGGTTTCCACCATTTTCCTCACTTGACCGAAAATATATACTCATGGGACTCCATGTTTATGCCTTGTTCTAGCTTGTTTCTACTCTTCAAAGGAGAGAGGAGGTCCTTCTTGCTTCACATCCAAGTTTGTCTTGAGAAACCAAGGTAAAACAATCACATTAATACCTTAAAACATATTTTTAAACCTAGGGTTTGTTCCTTAGGGTTAATGTGTTATCTAGTACTCATTGGAGTCATTGGATATTGGTTAGAACATTGGCAAGGAGAATCACATTGGTGACCGAGATTGAACAAAGAAAACCTAAGGAGAAAAGCTTTTAAGCTTGTGAGAAAACAAGGTAAATTACTTACCTTAAGTTGTCTTGTTGTTTAAGGGAATGAGATATGGGTATGTGATGAGTTTAGTGTAGAGTCTATATAGGGAAGGTGCTATAAAACCTAGGAGAAACAATGACTATACTTGTGAACTTGTGACTAAGGAGCAAATGAGAAAAGAGATAGTTTAAGAATATCAAGGTGAATTACAAGAAGCATTTTATTTCAATGGGAGCCTTGTTGAGTGTATTCGCAGGTTGAAGGCAAATATATGTGGAGATTCAGTGGTTAAGATTATTGTTATTTAAGGGCCTAAGTGCCAAGCACTTTAAGTTTAAGCACTATATGATGATGTGGTGTGGTTTTGGTGTAAATTGGGTGTTAAGTTGTTGTGGTGAGAATTTGGGTAATGTTGGTTGTTTGATGGAGAAAAACCATGTGTTAGGAGGTACTATATACTAGAGAACCCATGGCAAAATTTAAAGGAGAGTTTAAGTGTTTAAGATATCCTAAGGGAATTTAATGACTAAGGAAGTACTAGGAACTCTTAGGGCCTAAATTGGTGAAAGAAAGTGAACTAGAGTGTTCTTGAGTGTTTAAAGGACTTAGGAGTTGTCTTGAAGGAATTAGAGTTCAAATGAGTGAGTTTAATGCTCAAGGGATATGTGGGAGTGTGGTTAAGTCCTGTGCAAGTTTTAGTAAACAAAGAAGGGATAATGCCTTGTGAGAATTTAAGTGTAAGCTTGAGGGAAATAGTAGGAGTTTGTGTAAGGGAGGTGCTGCGGAGCAATAATGCTTAGGAGTGGTGATAATGTTTGTGAGATAGCATTTTGGTTAGTTTGAGTTGTAGGCATGATATACCACTTAGAAAACTTAAGGAAAATATTACAAGTATTAAGAGATTATGTGAGAAATTAGGTTATAAGGTTAGAGAAGGAGTTAGGCAAGTTTATGATGTTATTTTGGTATTAGAATATGCCTAAGATCATGTGTGAAGTTTGGGTGATTTATGGATGAAGGGAACAAGTGTAACAAGACTTAGAATAATGCAAAATGAAGAAATCTGTAGCTGGTCCGGGACTTAAGTCCAGGGTGAAGTCCCGGACCAACCTAAAAATATGGCCGAGAGTTGCTACAACCTTATGGTCCGGGACTTAAGTCCAGTATGAAGTCCCGGACCACCCCATTAAAACCACCCGAGAGTTGCAGCTTGTATTGGTCCGGGACTTAAGTCCCATACAAAGTCCCGGACCACTCTAAAAACCTTGTTTAAGCTTGGAAAATGTTAGGAACTGATGGGGATGATTGGGTATTGAAGTTATATGTTATTAAGGGCATGTTTGGTGGGTGTAATGGCTACTAAGTCGGTGAATAAATGTAATAGATAATGAGGAAATGATGCACTTAGAAGTTTAAGTTAAAATCCATAAGGACTAGTGAATAACAATGGGTAAATATTGATGTCTAGGAAAGTTAAGTAATTCTATTGAGTTGGATTGATAATAACCTAAAACTGAATCAATGTTCTAGGCTTTGTGAATTGGGACTTGGAAGGAAATAAACCAAACGATCGTCGACGGTGAACGGTACAATCCTTTTCGTGACCTGCTTGCTAACGAGGTGTCCCTCGGCTTGTGTGCTATCTGTTTATTTGCTATGACTAAAACAAGATAAAGCATGCAACCGGTTATATTGCTCTCGTCGCGATTGTGTTACATTTACACTAACCCGCGAGGCTTGAGATTGTTGCTAACCAAGGTTAGTACTTACTGAGTTAAGGTTGAGAACTAAGGATCGGTGATTGTTGGTTTTACCCGTCAAGGTTTAACTAACACTTGGTAATTAAGGCTTTCACTAACCATAACTTGGGGTGGGAGTGAGGAATCCGGAATGGTACCGGCACATGTGTATTGGGGGAGGTCGGTATCTGAATCAGATCCGACTTCCAAATAAGACTGGTCATTAGACTCGTCGCCTAGGGTCAACAAATCGACCCGACCACCCGGCTACTGTTCGAGGTGGGAGGCACAATAAGGAAGGCGTGGAGGGATCAAGCCTACATCCCTAATAAGTTAAGGAAGGTAGCTTATCGTCGGATAGTGCACTGCTACCGGCTAGGGTTAACCAAGCCCTACAAAGATAAGCAACCAATTAAGGGCTAACCAATCTAATAGTGGAGAGGTTGGCAAGTATAAGTTTGAGATTAAGATTAAGGTAAGTTAAGGACTGAGATTAAGGAAATGAGAACTGAGGAAGGGGGTTACTAACCCACTTGTTAAGGGAACGCTTGAGTCGTTCATTGGTGGTGAATTATATATGTTCATCTGTGGTTATTGTTATTGCACTTCATATTATGTTTGTGTATGTAATCAATTTCCATGCTATCGACAATTAGTCGTCGTAGCCCCGTTAGCTTGGGGGCCATGAGAGGGTGTACCAGCATTCGTGCTGACCCCCTCGGGGGCTATTTTTACACTTGCAGGTAAGAGGCCCATGAGGACGCACCATGAGAGTAGGAGCGGTTAGATTTAGGTTGGGACATTTATTTTGAGTTCGGGTTGCGCCTGTGCACCCGACTGTCTATATTAAACTGATGTAAGCTTGGGATTATGTTTGAGATACTAGTACTCGGTTGGTTGTGGTATTATGAATGTTGACGTGTAAGTTGGATAATTGTTTTGGATAAGTATTGTAAGTATTTAAGCCGGTATTTTCTAACGATCAGACCGTGGCAAGGTCCAGGAGTTGTTTATTTCCGCTGCGACGTATTCGATTAAGTGTTCAGATTGCGATAACCACGATAGGCTTTGGATGGGTGTTACAGTATATAGGCATATAATATGTATATATGATTACTATAGTCATATAATTAAAACATTTTTTTTTTGACTCGACCGGACTTGCGACCGACCTTGCAAGTCCGGTCCATTCCAGTAGCTATCAGTACGGGAAATTTCTGGCTCGACCGAACTTGCAAGTCCGGTCGCAAGTTCGGTCCATTCCAGTAGCTTGCGTTACGGAAATTTTTCTGCCCGACCGAACTTGCAAGTCCGGTCGCAAGTTCGGTCCATTCCAGAAGGTTTCAGACGGGAGAATTTTCTGGTCCGACCGAACTTGCATGTCCGGTCGCAAGTCCGGTCGATTCCAGAAGGTTTCCCGTCTTTGTAAATCTGGGCTCGACCGAACTTGCAAGTCCGGTCGCAAGTCCGGTCCGGCCCAGTACTTCAGTTTTAAAATCTGTTTTCAACTGATTTATTTACCCATTACTTCCCCAATCTTTACCATACTTCCCCACATGTTTACCACTCATTTAGATGCTCTAAATCACCTTAATTCATTCTCCAAACTTGCTACTCCATTCTTAACAACTTACTCAATATTTTCTCATTCATCTCAACACTTATACTAGTTCCCATTTCACCAATGTTACAGATTTTGCTCTTTCCTCAAATGCTACAGATTTTCAACCTAACCTTTATCATTCAATACTCTTACTACCAATACCACTACTAATATCCTCATTACATTACCTTCCACTCAATCCTTCCCATTATCTAGCTCCTTTCAAAATCTGTTACAAAGTGGTTTACTTCACACTTTAGGCTTTCCAAGCACACCTAGCTTCTCCTAGTTCCTCCAATGCATTATACTACTTCTTGCTACAGATTTTACACTTTCACATACTCATACTACAAGTACCAATCCATAGTTACTAAATATCTCCACTAACTTCAATACACACCTTGGTTCTCCCATTCACCAAGTCATCCATAATTGTACATATTCCTACCAAAATTTTGCCATAGCTCATCTACTTTTCTTACTTAGCCACACATACACCTTCTCACCAAATTCATGCCTATTCTAGCCACACCCATACAAGGGTCCTACCAGCAATCATTACAATACCAATTCATCAACACTTCCTCAATCCACAATATTAATACTCATATACAATACTCTTGGCTCTATGGCCTATAATTTACATAATAGTTCACAAATACCCAAGATTCCAATACTACAATACCAACAGAATATTTTGGGTTCCTTAAATTGGTTTACCCATACCCATTACTCTAATGCATTAAATTTACCATTCAAGAAAGAGCTCTTACCTTGAGCTTACAATTCCTTCATTCCTTTTCCACTTCTCCTCTTCTCTTCCTTGTTCAATTCGATTTTGTGGGGAATGGAGTTGCCAAACTCCATTCCCATCACCCAAAGCATACAAAACAAGTATAATTAATATACTAACCCTCAGATTTATACTAACTCGTTGAGATGTTTTAAACAAATTTCTAGGGTTTACCTTTTGAAGCTTTTAGGAGGGGTTTTAGCCCTTGGTTCAAGAAGGTGTTCTCACCACCATTGGACGGTTGAAACAAAGCTCCAAAACAAGAGGGAAAACAAGGTGAGAGAGAGGGGAAAAATCAGTTATACCCAAGAGATGGAGAAAAGTGAGGTCTTTCATGGAGATTCTTAGCTTGTTGGAAAGAGGAGACTCCAAGCTCCATAATGGTGTGCTTTTCTCTTCAAATGGGGAAAACCCATGGAGATGAAACTCATCCTTTTCGAATTTTGAAAAGAGGGAATGATAGAGGATGATGAGGGAAGTTCAAATATGTATTTTATTTTACATTTGGAGCTCAAATGGAGCTAGAGCTTGAGGTAGAAGGTGGAGTTGCCATGGGAGCTATTTGGAGAGCTCAAAAATCGGTTCCCACCAGAGGAGGAAGAAGAGAGGTTCAGGAGGGGGAGTCCACCGTGAGAGAGGGGGAAAGGAATTGGAGAGAGAATAGAAAAGTGAGGTGAGAGAGTATCTTTTCTACTTCTTGTACTTTTGCTTTTGCTTTTTGATTTACTTATTTGTTACTTGTGTGTGTGTGAGAGAGAGAGAGAGGCTGTTTATACCCCTTAAAACCGGCCCCCACTGTTACACTAGCTGGAGCATTTTTCGTCTTTTACAGAAAACGCTCGTTATTTTACCCGGTTTAGGTACTATTCACTAACCGGGTCCATTTTCCGGAATTTTCTCGTTTCTTTATTTTTATTGGTTATTAAGCTTCCATAAATGCTTAATAATATTTATTTAATGATTTATAATTTTTACGGGTCCGTTTGACCACTTAAAATCATGTTTTCGGGTTTTCTCGAAAAACGTGCATTAAAGCTCTATTAGCGTTTTAATACATTATTTGGATCTGTTTTCTTCGGGAGTTGTTCCCATATATTATTTAGGTCTTATTAAACCTTTGGAATCCATATATGTAACACCCCAACCGTTAATCTCATCATTACCTCATAATCCGTTACTAAATACACTTACTCACGCAGCGGAACTCTAATTACAACGAGGGGTGAAACAACGCCGTTAGCCACCCATGTGGCTAACCAGGCTAAACTTACATACCGTAACGGTCTGATGAACTGGAACAACCGAGTACTCATACAAATACAATACTCAATTCGCTCCTTTACTATACCGAGTCTACATTTTACGGATGCCGATAACATACTCGGACTTACACCTCATTCAAAACGCATAAGTAATTACAATCTAACTACCCATGCTCACTGCAGTCCCCGTCCTACTCTCTCGAACGGTGGTCAGCTTCAAGTACCTGCACACTAAAAACGTTCCCCCTAGGGGGTCAGCTTACGCTGAATATGAAATTCGCATATACCGCGTGCTAACCGCGGTACGCCGACTACTTTGGGTCGGATATACATGGAGTTCATTTTAATCAAACAACATGCATCATGGCAATACACATATATATGTATATCACACAAGGAATCTACATCCAATCACGGAACACGATTCCTAACTAACATAACAATGTTGTTAGTGGTAACTGGTTACTCTTAGGCATTGAGGTTATTCCACTATGCCTTGTTTACTTATTCAATACCTCACCCGCTCTCTCGGTTACTTATTCGTATACACACCGATTCTCTTGGGCTACTCATTCTTATACTTACCCATTCTCTCGGGTTACTCATACATATACTCACCCCTTTCTCTCGGGTTATTTATACTCATTATCTCACCCACACTCTTGGGTTATTCATACTCATTATCTCACCCACACTCTTGGGTTATTCTTACTCAAGCTCTTGTAGATTCTCGAGACACTACAGGTCTCCTACGTCACGCTTGTTACTCCCTTTACATACTTAAGCCAAAACTCATGGCTCTCTAGCATAGTCTTACTTCCCCGGTTTCGACCCTACTCTGGGTCTAGCATGGTGGGAAGGTTCAACTAGCTCACGGAACTCTCTCTTAGTTCCTATCTCTTTTACTTAGGTCCGACTACTCTCGGACTACTCTCGTTCCCATACACTCCTCTCTCGGAGTTATAATAATATCATGTATATTAGTCTAGAAGCATCATTCTCGATGTTTCTAATGACTTTGGGAACTTTACTTAATTCGGGTAATCTTAGGTTTAAGTGTTACCCTCACAATCATATGCTTGTACATTCGGATATTTTCTTATACCGGGTAAAATCCTCATATAGGAGGTCGACCATGTCTCAAGGGAGTTACATAGTCCCTTAGGTCTCTTTTACCTTTCTTATAAGTTCACATTATTGGACTAACTTCAATCCTCTCGATGGAGGTCATTTATCTCTCCACTCATAATTATTTCGTGGATTGTTTCAATAAGGTTCTCTAACCGTTATCGGGTATGTACTCAACCCGTACATCTCCTCACATTTTAGGGAGTTCATATGTTTGTGTTATCGTTATACTTTAATCGATAGCTTGTGTGTGTTTGCATATTACCATTGTTCATGAGACTACCCGATCTACGGGTTTCTAGTCAATCACTACTCTCTATGAGTCGGTCTATGCGCTATGTTAGACCACACCGGCGTACAAGTATGTTAGTTCATACAACATACGATAAGGCATCCATAATCAAACAAGGGATTATTTTCATGCTTTAATCTTGATTAGGCCGGCACACAAACACACAAATCAGAGTAACTCGGTTAGCATACGGGGCATGAGAAAATCATACCTTTCACCGGGGTTTTTACTTTTACCGTGTCATCTCACCATGCTTGGTTCACACACAATCCACTGATAACATTCAAATGTTTTATTAACATCAAAGCATTACGGTATGTAAAACTAATACTCCCGTACTTAACCCCGTTTATCCCGTTATCTCGGTTTTACACTTGTCAATTTGAGTTCTCATTTCTCACTCTTTCTAACACTTTCTTACACTTCTTAGGGCCTTTACATGTCACCAAACAAGGCCTTAACATCTTATAACATCATTAGCATTCAAACCCCCATCATTAGCAACCTTTAAAAACACTCACGGGGCAATTCTGGGGGTGGTCCGGGACTTGGTCCTTACCCTAAGTCCCGGACCAATACTCATCACACTCTCGGGTGGAATTTCAACACTGGTCCGGGACCTTGTCCCTATCCCAAGTCCCGGACCAAACTCAGCTTGCACTCTCGGCCTAAATAAATGGGGTGGTCCGGGTCCTTGTCCATGGACTAGGTCCCGGACCCTGCTAAAACCTGCAACATACATCATTTTTCAACCCCAATTCAATCCTTAATCCACCCTTAATCTTTCCATAAACTTTCCACAAGTTTTCCACATGCTTAATCACCTTAAAACATGCTCTAAAACTCTTCAAATCATGGGTTAAACCCTTACTCAAATTCTTGCCCGAAATCACAATTTTGCATTCTCCCTTTTGCACTAATGCACACTTGTGCACTTTCTAACCTCTCTTGACACTTGCATTATTGTTCTCTCTTCATTTAACCACTCCAAAACTTCCAAGATAATGCACACCTCATTCCAAGTTCCAAGACTCACTCTTAAAGCCTAAAATCTTCCTTGGTTTCTAAAAACTCCTAAGGCACTTACACAACCTCTTTTGCTACAGATTTTTGCACACCTCACCACAATCATCCTCTCTTAACCTTGGGTGATCATTTACCCAACTCAAGCTCTAACAACACCAAGATAAACCTAGGTCATCCTCCTCCTATACCATTACTCAAAGTCCTCCGGTTTCCACCGAAATTTCGCCATAACCCGGCTACTTTTCTAGCTTCCCCCAAAGCTCATATTATCACTTAATTCAACCTAAAACTACCAAACCCACAAGGGTTCTACCAGCATACACACAAAACATAAAACTCATCACTTCCACAAATGCATCACAATGCATAATCCAGAAAGTTCATAGCTCATAAACAAACACTTTATTTCACAAATGTTTTCTCACTTGTATTATTTCTATACAAGCACATTATCATCACAATTATCCTCATCTCAACAAATCACATTTCCACACATGTTTGGGTTCATTCCTTTATTTATTTTCCCTTCCCAATGCTAAAACATTAAGTTAGGCTCCTAGGTAAATTATTTACCTTTGATCACAAGCCCTTCCTCTTTTCACTCCTCTTCTTCCTCTTCTCTTTTCTCTTGCTTGAGAATCGGCCAAAGGCCAAGAAATTGCCCATCTCCCATTCAATACACAAGGCAAGAAATGAGTTTAAGTAAAAACACCTAACCTCATTAATTTAAAATGCTTAAAGCTCTAAAATGGGTGATTACCTTGAAACCCTAGGATGAGGTTTTGATCAAGAATCAAAGGGGAAACTCCCAACCACCATTTGAAGACTTGGAGAATAGCTCAAACAAGGAAAAACCAAGGCATTACAACTTGCCAAAATCGGCCAACACAAGAGGGTGAACAAAAGATGCATTTTCTTTGGATATTTTTACCTTGGGTGAAAGAGGAAGCTTCAAGCTCCAAGGTTATGTGCTTTTCTCCTCAAATGGGCAACACCCATGAAAATGAAACTCACCATTTTCGAGTTTTGAAAAGAGAGGATGATAGAGGGTGATGAGAGGATCACAAATATGTGATTATTTTTGAGTTTGGAGCTTAAATCAAGCTTGGGCAAGAAGGAGAAGTGGTAGAAGCCATGGAGTGGAGCTCCATTATCGTTCCAGAACAGAGGGAAGGAGGGAGTACGATCGGAAAGGAAGGAGGAAGGTGGGGAAGAAAAGAAAAAGTGAGGGAGGAGAGAGACTAATGTGAGTACTTATCCCTTTTTACTTTTACTCTTCTTTTTCTTTTCTTTCCTTTTCTTTTCTTTCTTTATTTGTGTGTGAGAGGCTACTTAGCCAATTAAAATCGGCCCCCACCTGTAGGTGTGAGTTGGAGCGTTTTTTCGGTTTCTGACAGAAAACGCTCGTTATTTTACCCGGTTTGGCACTATTCACTAACCGGGCCCGTTTTTCGGATTTTTCCTGTTTCTTTACTTTTAATGGTTATTAAGCTTCCATTAATACTTAATTATAGTTATTTAATCAACTATAATTTTCACGGGTCCGTTTGACCACTTAAAGTCACGTTTTCGGGTTTTCTCGAAAAACGTGCTTTAAAACTCCGTTAGCGTTTTAATCCATTATTTGGATCCGTTTTCTTTGGGAATCATTCCCGTATACTAATTAGGCCTAACTAAGCCTTAGGAATCCATCTCGGACCCTCTCGAGATCATATATATCTTATACTCATTTAACGCGTATTTTAGCATTTTTCGCTTTTCAAGCGTTTTCTCTTTTCTTTTGGTTTTATTCTTTTTACCAATACTCTTTAGGCACCATTAGGCCTTTTATAATCATATTAGAGTAATTTAATCGCCATTTTTAGATCCGGGGTATTTCAATCTACCCCCCTTAGGAACTTTGTCCTCAAAGTTGATGAATCTAGGTGGTTACTCCCATGGCATTCAATGCCAAGGTTATAGTACATGTATAACCTACTGACTCCACAAGTCAGTCTCATTTCATACTACACATACCACACACATATCACAGCATGTATAGCAATCAAAAATACTCTTTTTACTCTCTCCATGGAATCGGTCCGAAGACAAGAAGGCACTACAGTCCTCGAATCCATGTTGAGTGATATACTACTGATCCCTCAGGTACCGGTCACGTTGAACACTTACTCTTTCTGGTTCACGGCCGTTTCATGACAAATGGGCACTTACTCTCTCTGGCCCACGGTCCCTTCGGTTCTGATCAAAACGTTACACATATATATATCCTCAGGCACTCCGGTTGACTCACTCAACACAGGAACATCTCAGGGTACTCTCCCCGTCCCGCTGCCTTTGGAAAAATCACACACTGACACCGCCCCAACCGGTCACTTAGGACCGCCGCACGTACGGTGCAATGGTTTCAAAACTAATACACGCCCACCGTTCTACCGGTCATCAAGACTTAAGGCTCAGCCATCGGCGGGTGATAGCGGTTTCAAACCAGTTTCATTTCCATCTTCATACTTGAAGGAAATTCTTTTTCAAAATCTGTTTGAAAATTCTTTTAAAAACATCACACAACTCCAAATCAGATTTATGGTAGCTGTATCTTTCTTAGCGTGATTACTTGTGACCACTATAGGGAGCTTCAGGAATCATCTAACCCTGATGTGATCAGCATCAGTGTTGAACTATCCTTCCACCCCAATTTGTGTTCGGTTTCCCTTGATCGCTAGCAGATCAAGTTCCACCTCCCACGTCAGTTTCAAACAATCAGATAGTCAAACATTTTTGTTTTCTATCTTTTACTCTTTCTAGTCATATTCACGAAACAATTCGTTTCAATTAATCTCTAGTTCCTAGTACTTAGGTCATTTGTCATTCTCATTGCTTCACTACTTTACCTAGGTATTCCATACTTATGGCTTCATTTACTCAAATTGTTGCTCAATTTAAAACACATAACATACAACTCCAAAGGATGGAACTCACTCCATCTATCATTCTCAAATAAAATCACCTGGGGAACTCACTCCCTCTTAGGTTACACATCGGTTTCATGCCGATTCATACTCATCATAACTCATGTCTAATCTCACTAGACATATACTATAGGGATTCTCATTCCCTAGGAGTCTCTCTACTCCTCTTTTCATAAATATTACATTCTTATTACTTGCATCTCTCATGCACCATACTCATTATTACACAATGAATGGGTACCTATGTTTATGTAACATAAGTTCCAATCATCAAAACAATTTCTTTTTGTGCTATGCACATAGTAGTTTACGCACCAATACGTAAAACATACTCTAAGCGGTTTCTCGCCCTACCCCCCTTAAAAGGGGTTACGCCCGCGTAACCAACCATATGTTATCACTGAACATTGGTTCATTAATTCGAGTATGATGAAGTGTTTTAACTTCAGTACGGTTAATTAACTCATAACCGGGTTCGGTTCTAGCCTCTAAGGCTTCAAGGGGTTTATAACATAGGTATACTTAACCCTGAATCACGGTCCACAAGCTTCTGCTGCGTGACCTGATAACTAGAGCTTAATTCGCTCTTTGGTATTCTCAATGTATATCAATCGTCGCTTGGTATCTCTTACCGTATGCGAATTCGATGAGTTATAGATTTTCTCTCCAACTCTCTGGAAATCTATTTGTATAACTCTGTATACCTTCGTGGTTATTCGCTTACTTTTCCCGACTTATTGTCGGTTGAGGTCAAGCTACTACTTAGCATGTAGTGCTTCCTCGTTTAATAGTGGCTCATGGATTATGTTTGTTTCTTGGTTCTATACCAGAGTTCTTCATTCATACTACTCTGCATTTTTCCACATATCGATCCTGGGCCCTGTGGGTTACTGCCCACGTTCTTTGTGCATCTTTGGCCAATGGCCGCACGGTTATCTCTCTAGATTCTCACTCAACAGGCTTCGTTGACATTTCTCAATTCCTGGCTCTCCCACTTGATCATTACCGCACAAGTGCAATACCAAAACACTCAGTCATACAGAGTGCAGAAGCGTAAACCCTTGACAGTAAATCTCTCATGAGATAGGAATGAACATGTCTCCTTTACCACATTTTCTCATCAACTTCATATCATGAACTGGCTATACTCTTACAATGGTTGATTGCTGCGTACCATATTCTTTCTCATTTCTATGGCATCCGCTACTACTTTAGC
The DNA here is from genome assembly GCA_023374045.1 of Limonium bicolor. Classification (NCBI taxonomy): domain Eukaryota; kingdom Viridiplantae; phylum Streptophyta; class Magnoliopsida; order Caryophyllales; family Plumbaginaceae; genus Limonium; species Limonium bicolor. The sequence goes on along the minus strand of CM041780.1, from coordinate 44,507,691 downwards.
TTCCGCCCAGGTGTTCTCGCCATTTACACGATGGCTTGCCATTCATTTGGCTCAACATATACGTTATTCTTAAAGTCTCTCTGCGCACTTGCGCGCTGCTTACTCTGCAGTTCATATTGCACACATACAGTGTTTACTACTCAACTGATTACTCTTCGGTCTCGAATTGCTACAATTGAGGTTCCTCTTTACACTCTACTATAGTTCATATACTCATTGGCATTATACACATGCTCAAGTTTTACTACACCGCACTAGCGGTTTCACATTTCATACCTAGGTGGTAGCCTTTCTCTGGAGGATTCACGCAAATGCCGCTCCATAGGCCCCATAATAACAAGTGGTATCCCCACTCTAAGGTAGTGGTTCGTTCTCCACTGTTCCTCTTATGCTTCTATGCATAGGTTTACAACGTTTAGATCTACAAGTTGCAGTTAGTTACCGGCTTATAAGCCACATTGCCTCGCCATGCTCCTTGCGGGCTGTTTATACAGGTTTCCGCTTCTCCGTATACCATTAAATGGTTTGGAGGTATTACTGGGTTTTGATATGGTAGTTTCACCACGCTTCCAAACATGGAAGACCCTTAAAGTATTTTGATACTAATTCATGCCCTCTAGCATTTTAGGGTATCCCGTGTTACGAGGGATCCCTTCGGGTTCTACCCGAGTGTTTGTTTAAACACTTGTGTTCTCAACACGATGTTTCGTTCAACTACTGTTGACTCCGGCACCCTTCTCGGATTGCTCCTGGGTGTTACTGAGTAATGCCATTACATCTGGCTTGTACTCATGGTTATGTTCAGTTGTGACTTCGCCTTGCGGCTATGTCCTTGACTATCCCGTTTAGGGTTGTAATGTCTCCCATTATTGGGTAGATCCTTGGTACCTTCTAATACCTTCTAGGTCTGGTCATTATTCTCTTAAGTGAGGTATAAAGTGGGAATTCTATCCCATTTATCGTACATTAATAAGTTCATCTAGGCATTCGCCGTATTATTTACACTGGTATTCACCCAGTTATTAGGTATTTCCTGAGACATATCCAATGTCTGTACTTAATACTCTGTGCTTCTCGCACTTCTTAACGCCTTATCCTTAGGTCCGTGACCTTACTGGATTCTAGACTCCCTTAACTCGGTAAGCTTCCTTGTGTTCTTCGATCATTCGAGGTGTCTACTGTCTTGGTTTGGATTGGCTCTTTCGTCCGTAGTATGGAGTGGGCTACTTCCCGTGTTCCGTACTCTACTAGTCTACATACATGGAGTATCTTATTGATACGTTACCACTTACCCGACTAACTCATAACTGGTCTGTCAGGCCCGCAAGCTCCTTTGGAGTGCGGTCGTTCCATGTCTCGTTTGTGTACACTTGTAGTGCCGGTCACGCCTAAGTGAAGTATTCTGTTGCCAACTCCTCCTATATGGTCCTATAATAACTTACCGTGATTCTCTGGTTTGGTTTTTTTAAAAAAAAAAAAATTGGGGGTTTATGGAAAATTTCATGTTTTGAAGAAAAGTTTGAGTCTTGAAAGCAAACTCTTTGCGGCATTTCAATGCCGGTTGCTTCTTACCAGGTCTAGCCTCTTGCTGACCGGTATATTCTTTATACAGTGGTCAGGCCTTTAGGCCTTTCCAAGGTTTCGTTTCAGAATTCATTAGGGTTTGTGGTGCAATATTGGCTTCTCTTGCCGTCTTGGTACTTACTAAGTACTGGTCGCTTGTCAAAGCTCTTCTTATTGGTCTCGCTATTACTGCACTTGCCGTGGCAAGTGCGCGGTACTGGCGGTTTTTGGGTTAACTCATACCGGTCACGGTATTGTTCACATTGTATTTGGTAGCCTAGTCGGCTCTTCCTTGATCCCGTAGTTGGATAACTGCTCCTTGGAGCTGATTCTCATTCCTCTTGACATGACTGTCATTCATTTAGGTGCTTCCACTCTCGGAGTTCCTTAATTACTTTAATTCTAGGCTTTACCTTGTTGCTCGTTCCCACGTCTTTACTGTGGTTACCGAGGTTTAACTTATTTAGGTACCACTTTTGTAGTCCTATACGGGTATATCCCGTAGCTATGCTCGTAGCTGTCTAAGCTGTGCCCGTTAGGTATGGCAACCTCTTCGGGTGTGGCAGGGTGGGTGTATCTACTCCTGACTAGATTCTTAGTCGATTAGTGTACCGATGTTGGTATTACTTAGCTATGGCGGTCCGTAGACAAGTGTCTGGTTTTGTAGCTTCTTATTAATCCGCCTTCTTGCACGGTTGGTGCTTCCTTATTGCTGCTGCTCGGCCAGCTGGGTTCTCGCGACTGCTAAGCATGTCGCCCCAGGCTGCCACAAATTCCGGTCTCCTTGGATTAGGATTTCTCGATCTTCCGCCATTAAGTGCGGTTATTGTCGTTCCAGCGGGATCCGCCTCCGGGGTTTCCGGTTCTCGGGATCTACCGCATGACAGGTTCTAGTTCATTTTGAAATAGTTTGTAAGTGCCAGATCGGGTTTCCCGTCTTTTGGCGTTCTTTCCCGAACTTTCAATACGGGGGTTGTGGAGGGCGGGTATGGTATTGTAGGTATCCAGATCATACTGGAAGTTCCTATCTAGCGCATCTCTCACGCTACCACTCAACCCTTAGCCATAAGTCTCTATATCCTAACTCGGTATTTCCTAAGCTCGGTATTTCAGTCATCAGAGCGATACTTCGCTCTGATACCATTTTTGTAACACCCCAACCGTTAATCTCATCATTACCTCATAATCCGTTACTAAATACACTTACTCACGCAGCGGAACTCTAATTACAACGAGGGGTGAAATGTTAAAACCCGTATAATTTGTACCTTATATTATATCTGCTACAACGTTGTTCTAAAGTTGGATTAAAAATCCCTTGCCTTCAGTTGGGACGTCAGCGACTTCTTTAATGCCAAGGACGAGGAGGTCATTTGATTCATTAATTAAGGTAATTAATTGTTTGGTTATAAGGAAAGGAATCCCTTAAATTCTTCTTTTCCTAATCATTGTTATTCACGTCAGATAGATCGTGAGAGCGTCTCTTCATCGTGCCTTCAGAGCGACAGTTTTGGCTCCTCCCTTCCTCTCTTCTCTCTCTTTTTCATCTGCTGAGATTTGTAATTCTGCTGCTGCGTTTGGTTTGGAGTTCTTCGTTGCTGGTTTTCCTTCTCCTCGCTATCAGGTTTGCGCTGCAGAATTTCCGAATTTCATCGTTGGTTTCCTCTCTCTCTCAGTTCTGATTTTAGGCTTTCGATTGTGATTGAATCAGTGGCGTTGGTTCTGATTGGAGTTGCGTAGTTGCTCAGGCTGTAGACTGTTTGGACTGTGGGATTTCAGACTTCCGAACCCAGGTTTGTGTTGCAGTCTTTCGAGGTTTTGAGTTTGGGGTTCCTTCTGTGTTTTCTGATTATGGATTTGTCATTGTGGAAATCAGTGCTCGTTGATCGGTGTCTGGTTGGCGGTTTCGTTTCGTGTTGCTGTGAACTGCTCAAACCGTTGGATTGTGCTGATTATTGAGGTAGGTGGTTACTCGATTCAGTTTGGAAGTTCAGCCATGGGGATTGCAACGGTTCTGTTTCGTGTGTGATTTCTGTTTGTGATGTCTGTTTGGTTGCGTTTTAGAATGGCTAAACCCCCATGGTTTCCTGTTTTAATGTCTGATTTGGTGTGTGTGCTTCATTGGCATTTTGAGGCATTGATTTGTGTTGTTTTTCTGCTCTGTTCGTCTTCTGGAAACTGTATTTTTCGCACTGTCCGAACTTCCGTCCGAGCTTTGAAGTTCGGACAGTGCGTTTCTGCCTTTCTGATTTGCGAGCTCGGGGTATGTCCGAACATCTGTCCGAACATAGATGTTCGGACACACCCTCAGGTTTTCCCTCTGGTTTAAGTTCGACCTGTGTCCGAACTTCGACGTCCGGACACAAGGTCGGACCTTCCGCGTGTTTTCCCGTAAAACCTGTCCGAACATCCGTCCGAACTTGGATGTTCGGACATGCTGAACTCCTCTATCTGATTTCAACTCGACTTGTGTCCGAACATTGATGTCCGGACACAAGTTCGGACATTTGGCTTTCTCTGGTTTCTGAGTCTCGACTTGTGTCCGAACTTCGACGTCCGGACACAAGTTCGGACACCCCTCTGTTTTCAACATAACTTCTTCGTTTGAACTCCGATTTGAGTGCCGTCTGCGGCATTGGATTCCTTATGTTCTGTACTGATATGAGTGTTTTGGCATATTTAAATGCAACTTTGCTTCTGTTTAAGCAACCTTCTGTTTTGGGACATTGCACATTGTTTCTGAGCCGTGAATGGCTGGGTCGAGCTATTCCGTGGTATACCATGTAGACGTCGTTCTGAGTGTGGGTCATTCCCTTTCTGTTCTGTGGGGTTGACGAACCCTTTGGCTCTTTCGAGTCATTTCTGCGTTGCCGAGAGACCTGGTATGGTCTATGGGTCTTCGACCCTTCTGGTGTGTGCATTGTGTTTTGTCCCCTTTCTGTTTAAGTGCTCTGACTGTTTCTGAAATGGGAACCCCTTGTGTTCCACTCTGCTTCTGTTTCTGAAAGCTTCTGACTATCTGAGAATTGTGCATAAGATGTTTTTCTTCTCTTCTTCTGATTTTAATTGTTTTGAGCGACCTTGCTGATGACGGTCGCTGCTTACTGGGCATAGTTGTGTGCTCATTCCCCTACTTCTAACATTTTTGCAGATTGATCAGCGAGGATCATCTTGAGTTCTGGAGCTGTAGTGTTTAGCTCATTTGACTGTTTAAACTTTTGTTATGACGTTGTAGCCTTCGGGCCTTCCTCTGTTTTGAGTTTCTGAATTCGGATATGTATTTGGAATCCGTTTACTTCCGCTGTATTTGAATACTTTGGTTTACAATGTTAAGTGAACTCTGTTTTGGGCCTTTATTGTTTTTGATCGATTAGAGCCTTGCGTTATTGGTAGCAATACGCGGCGTGTAATACCCTTAACTCTTAGGCCGGTTTTAGGGGTGTTACATTTAGTGGTATCAGAGCCAGGTTTGGCTTTCTTTGGTGTCTGTGGGCGTGTTTGCTTGTGTGAGAGTCAGTTGTGACAGTGGTTGACTGTATGAGTTAGTTCTGACAAGTTTTGGATTTGTATATCTCAGAATGGCTCCTCGTAGGACACCAGTGACCCCTCAGGGAGATGCTGCGGATGTAGTGCAGCAGTTTGTGACGCAGTTGATGCAGACGATGGCTGCAGCTGCTGGGGGAGCTGGTGGAGGAGTTGGTGGTGCTGGCCCAGCAGGAGCGAATGCTGTGGGAGGCCGAGTCCGAGCTCTCCAGGAGTTCATGAAGCTTAAGCCTCCATCCTTTGATGGCTGTGGTGACCCTCAGGAGGCGAGCCACTGGATTACAGAGGTCGAGGACCTGCTGAGAGTGATGGGGTCGGAGGATGACCAGAAGGTGGACTTCGCTACGTTCCTCTTTAAGGGGGAGGCGAAGGAGTGGTGGCGCATGGTGATGGGTAGGCATCCCCAGCCTTGGACTTGGGATCAGTTCTGCTTGGAGTTCAACAAGCAGTTCTATCCGGATGTGTACAAAGACCAGAAGATCAATGAGTACAACCGGCTGCGCCAGGGGAGAGAGATGACTGTAGAGGAGTATGTGAGGAAGTTTGTGACGCTGTCGAAGTATGCTCCAGAGCCGGATGAGCACAGGAAGGCTCGTAAGTTTGAGAGTGGATTGAGGCCAGACATCAGGTCGGCGGTGACACCTCTTCGTCACCGGACCTTCAGAGATGTGGCGGATGTCGCCTTGCTGGTAGAGGCGGACATCAGGGGCAGACAGGCGGGCAAGGACCATAAAGGGAAGAGGCGTGCTGAGGAGCCTCAGAAGAAGGAGGCTGCTCCTCCTCAGAAGAAGCAGACCTATGGAGATCGCCGGGGAGCTTCTTCATCTTCGTCAGCTGGGACGAAGTGTGGGTCTTGTGGTCGCTCCCATCCTGGTAGGGAGTGCTATAAGAAGACTGGTGCCTGCTTTAAGTGCGGGTCGATGGAGCACCGGATTGCTCAGTGCCCTCAGGCGTCCAGTAGAGGCTCAGGGGATAGAGGTACCGGCTCAGATTCAGGGGCGAGGTCCGATCAGAAGAAGCCTCAGACTCAGGCCCGGGTTTATGCTATGGCTGGAGAGCGTGATCGAGCTGGTGATCGCGTCATCTCAGGTATTCTCCAGATCCATTCTCGAGATGTGTTTTGTCTGTTTGATTCTGGAGCTACGCATTCCTTTGTCTGCTGATTTGTTGGTGATCTTGGACTGACTGCTGTCTAGTGAGTAGACTTGTGTGAGTAGTCCATTAGGTGGGGTGCCCCTTGTGTTGGATTCTGTGTGTAAGGCTTGTCCCATAGTAGTTAGGGACAAGACTTCTTTGCTGACCTCATCCCGATGCGGATGACCTGTTTTGATGTGATTCTGGGCATGGATTGGCTAGCAGAGCACCATGCCCATATAGATTGTGCAGCGAAAGGGTGGTATTCGACTTGCCAGACGGGACTCGTTTTGCTTTCTCTGGGAATGCAGTTCCATGTGCGCCGGTGATGGTGTGTCAGCGATGCAGGCAGCCAGTTTCTTGAGGAAGGGCTGCCAGGGCTTCTTATGTTATCTGCCAGAGGTGCGTGAGGGATCTAGCTTGGAGAGCATCCCGATGTCAGAGAGTTTCCTGAGGTCTTCCAGGACGACGTGCCCGGACTTCCACCAGTGCGAGAGGTGGAGTTCACCATCGATTTAGCGCCAGAGACTCAGCCCATCTCTAGGGCCCCTTACCGTATGAGTCCGGCGGAGTTGAAGGAGCTGAAGGTCCAGCTTCAGGAGCTGTTAGATAAGGGCTTCATACGCCCTAGTGTTTCGCCTTGGGGAGCGCCAGTGCTGTTTGTGAAGAAGAAGGATGGGACCTTCCGTTTGTGCATCGACTACAGGGAGCTGAACAAGGTGACCATCAAGAATCGCTATCCCCTTCCGCGCATAGATGACGATTTGTTTGACCAGTTGGCGGGCGCCACAGTGTTCTCGAAGATAGATCTTCGTTCAGGCTACCATCAGTTGAGGATTAAGGCCGAGGATGTGCCTAAGTCCGCTTTTAGGACTCGTTATGGTCATTACGAGTTCCTAGTCATGCCTTTTGGTTTGACTAATGCTCCATCAGTATTCACCCAGTTATTAGGTATTTCCTGAGACATATCCAATGTCTGTACTTAATACTCTGTGCTTCTCGCACTTCTTAACGCCTTATCCTTAGGTCCGTGACCTTACTGGATTCTAGACTCCCTTAACTCGGTAAGCTTCCTTGTGTTCTTCGATCATTCGAGGTGTCTACTGTCTTGGTTTGGATTGGCTCTTTCGTCCGTAGTATGGAGTGGGCTACTTCCCGTGTTCCGTACTCTACTAGTCTACATACATGGAGTATCTTATTGATACGTTACCACTTACCCGACTAACTCATAACTGGTCTGTCAGGCCCGCAAGCTCCTTTGGAGTGCGGTCGTTCCATGTCTCGTTTGTGTACACTTGTAGTGCCGGTCACGCCTAAGTGAAGTATTCTGTTGCCAACTCCTCCTATATGGTCCTATAATAACTTACCGTGATTCTCTGGTTTGGTTTTTTTAAAAAAAAAAAAAATTGGGGGTTTATGGAAAATTTCATGTTTTGAAGAAAAGTTTGAGTCTTGAAAGTAAACTCTTTGCGGCATTTCAATGCCGGTTGCTTCTTACCAGGTCTAGCCTCTTGCTGACCGGTATATTCTTTATACAGTGGTCAGGCCTTTAGGCCTTTCCAAGGTTTCGTTTCAGAATTCATTAGGGTTTGTGGTGCTATATTGGCTTCTCTTGCCGTCTTGGTACTTACTAAGTACTGGTCGCTTGTCAAAGCTCTTCTTATTGGTCCCGCTATTACTGCACCTTGCCGTGGCAAGTGCGCGGTACTGGCGGTTTTTGGGTTAACTCATACCGGTCACGGTATTGTTCACATTGTATTTGGTAGCCTAGTCGGCTCTTCCTTGATCCCGTAGTTGGATAACTGCTCCTTGGAGCTGATTCTCATTCCTCTTGACATGACTGTCATTCATTTAGGTGCTCCTCCACTCTCGGAGTTCCTTAATTACTTTAATTCTAGGCTTTACCTTGTTGCTCGTTCCCACGTCTTTACTGTGGTTACCGAGGTTTAACTTATTTAGGTACCACTTTTGTAGTCCTATACGGGTATATCCCGTAGCTATGCTCGTAGCTGTCTAAGCTGTGCCCGTTAGGTATGGCAACCTCTTCGGGTGTGGCAGGGTGGGTGTATCTACTCCTGACTAGATTCTTAGTCGATTAGTGTACCGATGTTGGTATTACTTAGCTATGGCGGTCCGTAGACAAGTGTCTCGGTTTTGTAGCTTCTTATTAATCCACCTTCTTGCACGGTTGGTGCTTCCTTATTGCTGCTGCTCGGCCAGCTGGGTTCTCGCGACTGCTAAGCATGTCGCCCCAGGCTGCCACAAATTCCGGTCTCCTTGGATTAGGATTTCTCGATCTTCCGCCATTAAGTGCGGTTATTGTCGTTCCAGCGGGATCCGCCTCCGGGGTTTCCGGTTCTCGGGATCTACCGCATGACAGGTTCTAGTTCATTTTGAAATAGTTTGTAAGTGCCAGATCGGGTTTCCCGTCTTTTGGCGTTCTTTCCCGAACTTTCAATACGGGGGTTGTGGAGGGCGGGTATGGTATTGTAGGTATCCAGATCATACTGGAAGTTCCTATCTAGCGCATCTCTCACGCTACCACTCAACCCTTAGCCCTAAGTCTCTATATCCTAACTCGCTATTTCCTAAGCTCGGTATTTCAGTCATCAGAGCGATACTTCGCTCTGATACCATTTTTGTAACACCCCAACCGTTAATCTCATCATTACCTCATAATCTGTTACTAAATACACTTACTCACGCAGCGGAACTCTAATTACAACGAGGGGTGAAACAACGCCGTTAGCCACCCATGTGGCTAACCAGGCTAAACTTACATACCGTAACGGTCTGATGAACTGGAACAACCGAGTACTCATACAAATACAATACTCAATTCGCTCCTTTACTATACCGAGTCTACATTATACGGATGCCGATAACATACTCGGACTTACACCTCATTCAAAACACATAAGTAATTACAATCTAACTACCCATGCTCACTGCAGTCCCCGTCCTACTCTCTCGAACGGTGGTCAGCTTCAAGTACCTGCACACTAAAAACGTTCCCCCTAGGGGTCAGCTTACGCTGATGAATATGAAATTCGCATATACCGCGTGCTAACCGCGGTACGCCGACTACTTTGGGTCGGATATACATGGAGTTCATTTTAATCAAACAACATGCATCATGGCAATACAATATATATGTATATCACACAAGGAATCTACATCCAATCACGGAACACGATTCCTAACTAACATAACAATGTTGTTAGTGGTAACTGGTTACTCTTAGGCATTGAGGGTTATTCCTCACTATGCCTTGTTTACTTATTCAATACCTCACCCGCTCTCTCGGGTTACTTATTCGTATACACACCCATTCTCTTGGGCTACTCATTCTTATACTTACCCATTCTCTCGGGTTACTCATACATATACTCACCCCTTTCTCTCGGGTTATTTATACTCATTATCTCACCCACACTCTTGGGTTATTCATACTCATTATCTCACCCACACTCTTGGGTTATTCTTACTCAAGCTCTTGTAGATTCTCGAGACACTACAGGTCTCCTACGTCACGCTTGTTACTCCCTTTACATACTTAAGCCAAAACTCATGGCTCTCTAGCATAGTCTTACTTCCCCGGTTTCGACCCTACTCTGGGTCTAGCATGGTGGGAAGGTTCAACTAGCTCACGGAACTCTCTCTTAGTTCCTATCTCTTTTACTTAGGTCCGACTACTCTCGGACTACTCTCGTTCCCATACACTCCTCTCTCGGAGTTATAATAATATCATGTATATTAGTCTAGAAGCATCATTCTCGATGTTTCTAATGACTTTGGGAACTTTACTTAATTCGGGTAATCTTAGGTTTAAGTGTTACCCTCACAATCATATGCTTGTACATTCGGATATTTTCTTATACCGGGTAAAATCCTCATATAGGAGGTCGACCATGTCTCAAGGGAGTTACATAGTCCCTTAGGTCTCTTTTACCTTTCTTATAAGTTCACATTATTGGACTAACTTCAATCCTCTCGATGGAGGTCATTATCTCTCCACTCATAATTATTTCGTGGATTGTTTCAATAAGGTTCTCTAACCGTTATCGGGTATGTACTCAACCCGTACATCTCCTCACATTTTAGGGAGTTCATATGTTTGTGTTATCGTTATACTTTAATCGATAGCTTGTGTGTGTTTGCATATTACCATTGTTCATGAGACTACCCGATCTACGGGTTTCTAGTCAATCACTACTCTATGAGTCGGTCTATGCGCTATGTTAGACCACACCGGCGTACAAGTATGTTAGTTCATACAACATACGATAAGGCATCCATAATCAAACAAGGGATTATTTTCATGCTTTAATCTTGATTAGGCCGGCACACAAACACACAAATCAGAGTAACTCGGTTAGCATACGGGGCATGAGAAAATCATACCTTTCACCGGGGTTTTTACTTTTACCGTGTCATCTCACCATGCTTGGTTCACACACGATCCACTGATAACATTCAAATGTTTTATTAACATCAAAGCATTACGGTATGTAAAACTAATACTCCCGTACTTAACCCCGTTTATCCCGTTATCTCGGTTTTACACTTGTCAATTTGAGTTCTCATTTCTCACTCTCTTCTAACACTTTCTTACACTTCTTAGGGCCTTTACATGTCACCAAACAAGGCCTTAACATCTTATAACATCATTAGCATTCAAACCCCCATCATTAGCAACCTTTAAAACACTCACGGGGCAATTCTAGGGGTGGTCCGGGACTTGGTCCTTACCCTAAGTCCCGGACCAATACTCATCACAACTCTCGGGTGGAATTTCAACACTGGTCCGGGACCTTGTCCCTATCCCAAGTCCCGGACCAAACTCAGCTTGCACTCTCGACCTAAATAAATGGGGTGGTCCGGGTCCTTGTCCATGGACTAGGTCCCGGACCCTGCTAAAACCTGCAACATACATCATTTTTCAACCCCAATTCAATCCTTAATCCACCCTTAATCTTTCCATAAACTTTCCACAAGTTTTCCACATGCTTAATCACCTTAAAACATGCTCTAAAACTCTTCAAATCATGGGTTAAACCCTTACTCAAATTCTTGCCCGAAATCACAATTTTGCATTCTCCCTTTTGCACTAATGCACACTTGTGCACTTTCTAACCTCTCTTGACACTTGCATTATTGTTCTCTCTTCATTTAACCACTCCAAAACTTCCAAGATAATGCACACCTCATTCCAAGTTCCAAGACTCACTCTTAAAGCCTAAAATCTTCCTTGGTTTCTAAAAACTCCTAAGGCACTTACACAACCTTTTTGCTACAGATTTTTTGCACACCTCACCACAATCATCCTCTCTTAACCTTGGGTGATCATTTACCCAACTCAAGCTCTAACAACACCAAGATAAACCTAGGTCATCCTCCTCCTATACCATTACTCAAAGTCCTCCGGTTTCCACCGAATTTCACCAAACCCGGCTACTTTTCTAGCTCCCCCAAAGCTCATATTATCACTTAATCAACCTAAAACTACCAAACCCACAAGGGTTCTACCAGCATACACACAAAACATAAAACTCATCACTTCCACAAATGCATCACAATGCATAATCCAGAAAGTTCATAGCTCATAAACAAACACTTTATTTCACAAATGTTTTCTCACTTGTATTATTTCTATACAAGCACATTATCATCACAATTATCCTCATCTCAACAAATCACATTTCCACACATGTTTGGGTTCATTCCTTTATTATTTCCCTTCCCAATGCTAAACATTAAGTTAGGCTCCTAGGTAAATTATTTACCTTTGATCACAAGCCCTTCCTCTTTCACTCCTCTTCTTCCTCTTCTCTTTTCTCTTGCTTGAGAATCGGCCAAAGGCCAAGAAATTGCCCATCTCCCATTCAATACAAGGCAAGAAATGAGTTTAAGTAAAAACACCTAACCTCATTAATTTAAAATGCTTAAAGCTCTAAAATGGGTGATTATCTTGAAACCCTAGGATGAGGTTTTGATCAAGAATCAAAGGGGAAACTCCCAACCACCATTTGAAGACTTGGAGAAATAGCTCAACAAGGAAAAACCAAGGCATTACAACTTGCCAAAATCGGCCAACACAAGAGGGTGAACAAAAGATGCATTTTCTTTGGATATTTTTACCTTGGGTGAAAGAGGAAGCTTCAAGCTCCAAGGTTATGTTTTCTCCTCAAATGGCAACACCCATGAAAATGAAACTCACCATTTTCGAGTTTTGAAAGAGAGGATGATAGGGTGATGAGAGGATCACAAATATGTGATTATTTTGAGTTTGGAGCTTAAATCAAGCTTGGGCAAGAAGGAGAAGTGGTAGAAGCCATGGAGTGGAGCTCCATTATCGTTCCAGAACAGGGAAGGGGGAGTACGATCGGAAAGGAAGGAGGAAGGTGGGGAAGAAAAGAAAAGTGAGGGAGGAGAGAGACTAATGTGAGTACTTATCCCTTTTTACTTTTACTCTTCTTTTTCTTTTCTTTCCTTTTCTTTTCTTTCTTTATTTGTGTGTGAGAGGCTACTTAGCCAATTAAAATCGGCCCCCACCTGTAGGTGTGAGTTGGAGCGTTTTTTCGGTTTCTGACAGAAAACGCTCGTTATTTACCCGGTTTGGCACTATTCACTAACCGGGCCCGTTTTTCGGATTTTTCCTGTTTCTTTACTTTTAATGGTTATTAAGCTTCCATTAATACTTAATTATAGTTATTTAATCAACTATAATTTTCACGGGTCCGTTTGACCACTTAAAGTCACGTTTTCGGGTTTTCTCGAAAAACGTGCTTTAAAACTCCGTTAGCGTTTTAATCCATTATTTGGATCCGTTTTCTTCGGAATCATTCCCGTATACTAATTAGGCCTAACTAAGCCTTAGGAATCCATCTCGGACCCTCTCGAGATCATATTTATCTTATACTCATTTAACGCGTTTTAGCGTTTTTCGCTTTTCAAGCGTTTTCCTCTTTTCTTTTGGTTTTATTCTTTTTACCAATACTCTTTAGGCACCATTAGGCCTTTTATAATCATATTAGAGTAATTTAATCGCCATTTTTAGATCCGGGGTATTTCAATATAATACGCTAACCGAGGTCTCATACCTCCTATGGTCATTTAACGCTTATTTCACGTTTTTCGCCTTTTAAGCGTTTCTTTATTTCTTTTGGATTTATTTTTTTCTTACCAATATTAATTAGGTACCCTTAGGCCCTTAAATACGTATTAGATAAATTTTAATCCTTATATTTAAGTTCGGGGTATTTCATTTTGTTACATTAAAAACCATAGGTTATAAGATAACTTATGAAAAATTCATAAACACAATTGTTAGACCTATTTACCCTTGTCTAAAAATCACCAAATTTAATATATAGTAACTATGATATTTTAGACATATTATAAAATTTTATTTCATAAAAATCTCTTTGTTAATTATCTCAATAAATCTAGAATACTGAGAACATACGAAAAATCATATTTTACGTTTGAAAACTCAAAACCCATATTAATTTACATGAAAATAAACTATATTTTATAAGGAATCTATGGTTAAAATTTCGTGTCAAAATACATTAGGGAAGGCCATTAAATAAATCTAGCAAGATAGGGTATTATTCTGGAATTTATATTAACTTAATACATCTTAAACTTTCCACGTTTTAATCTCGGCCGTCTGTTCCTATAACCTACGATCGGACGGCCCAATTTACCCGAGTTCTTTATGAAAAACCCAATCGAATGCGAGTACGTTTCCCTCGATTCCTCTCAATCCACAAAACCAAATTCGTTGATTTTTATTTTGTTGGATTCGCAATTAAAAGACGGTTTCAATGGTACCAATTTTGTGAATTATAATGCAAGGCTCAATGATTTTGAATCTGGGTAAACTCGATTATAGGGTTCATATCGGTTTCGAATCGAATTTCTACAAATTCTCCCTATACGATGCATAATAAGTTGAATTGGTAGTTGGGTTAGGTCGAGAATGAAAAACCGAATGACAACATCGGAGGAATTGATCGGAAACTTACCAGAGAAGCGCCGGTGAGGGAAATTGAAATCGGTTTCTAGAAAAACTCAAAGTTTCAGGCAATTTGAGTAGCAAACTTTGCAGATCTATAAAATAAGTTGTAGATCGAATTAGGCCATGTTTTTGGGCTTAATCGAAAAAGGAAATGTAGATCTACAATTTGATAGAAACATCTTAATCTAGTTCGTAATACATAAGAAGAAATCTAAACCGAAAGTTTCGAGTTTATACCTTGCGTTTTTCTATGATTTTATGTGAAGTTCGAGTTGGCTATTTCACGGACCAACTCGTGCTAATTGATAAGGATTCAATCCACGAAACCTATCACATTTTAAAGTAGATATGTAACTCTAGAAATGAGTGGAATAATTACCGAAATTGATGAACTAGAAAGAAAGTTACAGACCTCACAAGATCTGAGTTTACCTAATGGTTTTCTGGAAAAACCTGGGCAGGAATTCCACCGTGATCGAGTAGGGAACTTTAGACGCCTTTCTCTTCCACCCGATTGAGAATCAGCCTTGGGTGTAGAAAGGAAAGTTAGATAGGGAACTTTAGACGCCTTTCTCTTCCTCCCGAGGCACACGTGGCTGAGTCAGAAAGCCTAGCCACGTCAGCAACTTTCAAAATTTTGGCTCTAAACTTCATTTTATCATAACTTTGGCTAGGATGATCCGTTTTTAACGTTCTTATTATCAATCTTCTTGGTTTTCCATGATCTTTTTATTGATATTGGTTTCATGGGTTGGTTTGACCATTCTCAAAAAGTCAACCCAAGCAAGGCTTAAGAAGCTTTACGGTTTCTATGATTTTATATTGACTTTTGTGATTCCAACCAATACTCCAAATATTTCTAAAATCTTTATAATACAATTGGAGTGTCTAGAAATTTTTCCAAGATATATTGACTTTTAAATCTTATTATTAAATTCATAATACTATATAATAATTTAGTATTTAATAGTATTATTAGGGGTTTAATAAAAGAAATCCCCTAAATTAATTTAAATTAATTTATGGGGTATTTCATGGTGGTAATAAGCCTTAGCATCCACAGTGAGTGTGGATGTGGCGGTAGCACCCCGATTAATTTTGTAAGCCTTCCGCTGTATAAAATGAGAAATAGAAATAAAAGAAAAACAATTAGAGCTAGGAAAAATTAAGTGTTACATGGATCGAGTAGCCGAGTGGAAAACATTCACCCGACCCAACCCGTCACCCGCACCCATTTCATTGGTCACCTGTTTTTTGTGAGTTTTTCACGCACTACCGATGTTTTTTTAAGAAAATAGTAGTATATTAATATTAAGTAGTAGAGAGTTTCCATACAAATTCTGGAATTATACCCATTCCCCATGAACAACGTTGTTGAGAACAATGTGCATGGTTAGCAAAATAGTGGGCTGATATGTTATCTGTTCTAGGAACAAAAAACCATCGAACATCATTAAATCGTGTAATGTCCTTAGAAAGCCTATTAAGGATAGACACAGTAGACTGGTGTAGAGATGAAGTAGAGCCTGTAGTTAGATAATCTGCAATAGCCTTGCAATCCATTAGTACTCGTAAGTTGCGATAACCCAATGGAATAGCAGCGTGATAGCCAGCCTCCACAGCCAGTGCTTCTACATCCGTCACGGTAAAATCACCTTTGTCGCCATGAAATTCCACAAGGGTAACCCTGTCATTTGTGCGTCCCACATAACCATAGCCCATTCTGGATTCTTGATCTACACTGGCGTCCACCGAGATTTCCAACCAGTCCTGATGGAGCTGACAGTGGCAATGAAGAGCAGTGGATGATGAGGATGCAAAAGTGGTTGAGCGCTGATAAAAACTATTTGCTTGACACCAGCCATGTGCAAACAGCTTTGTATGGCCAAAATTGAACTGACAACGAGCAAACCAAATACACCAAAGGAGAGCAGTAATGGACTATACTTGAAATTTGTTTCGATGTAGGCAGATAGTGAAAAACCACTCTTTAAAACCTTGATCAGTATGTATCGAGTTTGGTGCATGAATGTCCATCATTATCCAGTAAGGTTGCACAACATTACATCTGAGTAGAGCATGGACCATAGTTTCTGGTTGCCCGCATCCTTTACAGTACACATCCATTTGATTCTTAATTCGATCTCTGATCAACGTCTTAGTGGGGACCAAGCCCAGCTAGAATCTTCCAGCCCAGCAGAATCTTCCAGCCCAGAAGCTTGATTCTAGGAGGTAATTCGGTGGACCATAATCGTTTACATGCCTTCCCTAACAATGATAAAGATGAACTACACATGGACAATGTCTAATTGGCTTGAAAATCTGCATGATAAACGATTTTGACTGTATACTGGTCATTGGAAGAGACCCCAAACTCATTTATCTGGCTGAGGGAGCTGAGACATGTGATGCTGTTGGTTGATGGGCAGTCACTTGCTTGCGGCCCAAGTCCATCTGTGCCTTGTGCTCTTGGTCAATGAGACGCTAGCATGTTTTCTAGGCGGTCCAAACTATATTCTTTAGCATTTTATAATAGAAAATGACAAATAAAGGTAGGTAACATTATTTATGATTGCTGGGTGAAATAAGATCGATGTAGAATTTATGACGGACAGCCCATATGTATGGTGGATGCTTGATTTGCCACCAAGACGACTACTTTTCATAATAATTATATCATAGATAGATATGGTCATTCGTGATATAATGACATCATGTTTAGGTCGGATAATACAGGACATAAACACTGATTGTATCGTGTCGTGTTGCATTATTCATTAATGTATTGCAACTTTCAACTCCAGTCCTTAATACTTAATTAATTGATTAAACTTTCTCTAAACATGAAAGACTTATACTAAAATGTAGTTGTCCGAGAAAATTCTTTATAAATAAACCAAAAAGGCTTTTATCAAGTATACTCATAATGATCTCATTAGCATCATCATGTTCTGTCCTGCCTTTCTCGACTATTATAATTTAACAATGTACTCTTTGTTTTCTATATACCACCTTAAACCCACCAAAAACTACTATTTTGGGACTTGCTTTATATTTACATCCTCCCTGACCTAATCTCCCAATCACACTTACACGACGTAACGCTGCCGCGGCCGGCCGGCCGCCCTGCCCTATGCCTGTCTTCTCTCGCTATCTACCTTACCTTAAAAACTAGAACGCTGCTACCGACACTGTCCTCGGCAGCCAATCCCCATGCCTCCTCGGCTCTGATTCCTCCTCCTCATCCAACTCGACACGAACCACCACACAACCAGATTCCATCCCCGGCAGCAGGCTTGACCTCATCCGATTCATACTCGGAACCAACACTTTCTCCACCCACGAATCCAACCCCGTCTTACCAAGCCACACCCCGCCAAGAATCTTCTCCAGCGCCGCCCTATCTACGCTGACACAAGCCTTCTGACCAACAATTGTCCGGATCCTGGTCTTTAACGTTCTCTCTACTGTCGTTCTGATCGGACCAAAATCCACCGGCTTGAATGCAATCGCATCATCAACCAGACCAATAAGATCGCGGGATACGGCCGACAAAGCCACTGTCTGCAAACTTCTATCGCGATCCTCCTCATGCTCATCAACTGTTAGATCACTTGAGTTATGAGATCCATCAGCAGCATCCGCCATCTCATTAAGATCAAATGAAAGTGACGGCGGGACAGAATCATGGATGCTCCTATCCCTCCTCTGCTGCTTCGAAGGCCTCTCCCCTGATTCGTCATCATCCTCATCCTCAATATCATTCATCCAATTTGGTCTTCGTTTCCCCCCTACCCGTTCTGCAGCCGTGATTCTCAGCTGCCACCCCCCACTAGCCACCGTGGCAAGCTTGTCTTCATCCAGTTCATCATCACCCCGACCAGTATTCCTTTCATTGCTTCCGCTGACCGTGAGGATGAATATGATGTTTCCAAGACTAATCTCCCGTCCATAAGAATCCACAAACCTTCCCCTGTCCATCGCCCGTTTGATGCTACTATGGACCAGCATTTCTGCCTCCTCAATATCTTGCAGCATTATAACCGACAATGGGTTCCTCCTGATCGCCTCCGCTATTCTGTCAAGCACCGTCTTGCCACGAAAAGTCATCTCAGACTCCTCACAGTCCCTCCTCGACCCAAGGCATATCGTGATTGGAGCAGCACCACACACAAGCTCCGATAGTGCTGCTGCAAGCTTCTTTTTCCCTGTCCGATCTGGTCCAGAGAACAAGAGCCATACGTCCCCTTTAGCACCTCCAGCTCTTCGTCTCCGTGTCCCAGTTCTACATTGAGTCACTGTGGCTGCAACAGCCGATGCTGCATCCTTCTGCCACCACACTTTCTCTGTCAGTCCCTTGAGAATTCTCTTGAACGAATCCGTATCAGCACCCATGATCGACTTCTCACACTCTATATTAGCCTTAATGCTCTGTGTCCTGTCTGAGGAGATGCAATTGAGGAAGTCCTTTACCAGTTTTGCTGGCTGGGTTTTCTCTATGGTGGCATCCGGTTGTTCTCTGATGGTTTTTGTTTGTCCAAGAACAAGATCCGTTTTCACAGGACTCCCAGGAGAAGTAGTACTTTCTGATGATCCTCTCGCAGGTTGTTGGGCTGCAGCTGATGAGAGTGAGCTCATCTCCAGCCGAAGATTGGTCCCAAGTTGTTTCGGCTGCTGGTGCTCTAATGTTGGTTTGGGACGAAGAGCTTGTTGTCTAGCCAGAAGTGGGTTGGTGTACAACCCTGCATTGGAGAAAGGAGATGGCTTCACAACAGGCTTGACTACACTTTCAACAGCATTTATGCTGCTGTTCTGGTGAAACGTGGCATGGAGATTTTGGCAATTTTCACTCCATTTCTTAAGCAATTCTTCAGATTTTTCCTTCACTGATAATGTTTCCTGATCCTTACCCTGAAAAACAATGAAAGAAGGAATAAGTGCTACAACTACAACTCATTATCAATATAAATTACTGGAAGGAATGGTTTTAAATCAAATGGTTTATCAGTATTCAGACATAAAAAGCATAGCATACCTCAGATGTCTTTGCATTGAGCAGCCATTTTGGTAACTGATTTTGTTGGGTTGCTTCAGGAACAGACCTCTCTTCCTGTTCAGTGGATGACAACTTTGAGACCTCCTGGTTGTAATTCTCCATGCACTGAGGGCAACACTTTGGTGTAGGTGGTGGTGTTTTTTTTGATCCAGAAAGAACCAAGCTCTGAAGAAGAGAAGGAGAACTGATCCGGTCGCTGTTCCTTGTCATCGTCAAAGATTGCAAAGCAGGATTGATGTTGGTCTTCTGTGATAACAAAGCAGGGTTGATGTTGGTCTTCTGTGATAACAAAGCTGGGTGGATGTTAGGCTTCAACGGAGACCGGGAGGAATCGAGTGAACCATTCAGCAAACCGTTTGTCCCAAGCCTGTAAGAAATAGACTTTCAAAGCTGAGCAGAGTTTCAACTTTCAAACAAAGCAGAAAGATTCAGAAATTCTATGTGAATCGCAGAATTAAAACTTGTCACAGCAGCATTTCAGATTTGCAGGAACAACATCGATGAGATGCACACGTATTAAACTCAAATAACACGCAGACTTGCCACAATCAGATACTAAACCTGACCAGAAAAACGCGGACAACATCCCTGATTTCCGGTGAAACTTCAAAAAGAAAGAGACAACAGCATGATTCTTTACTGTGAATGAAAAATCAGCAGGGAATTTGAAGAAACTGTTTCGATAAGAGCAAGGAGTACCTGGAAAAGCTGGCAGGGAGAGAAGCTCTTGCAGCAATGGAAACTGCTTGAAGATCCCACTCATTCTCCATAGTAGGATGATAGACTTGACATCTTAAATATGTTTCACACGTGGCGGTTGCAATCACCCACATCCTCCTTCCATTAGGAGCAGCATCTAGTCCTCCTCCACCAAATCTCCGCAAGAGTTTTCCCATCTCTACCACAGCAACCTTTGCAGCCTCCGACACACCCTGTTGCTGATGACCAGCAACACCGATGGTAGGTGGAGACGGGTGCTGCTGATCTACCAGCCACTTTAAGTCACCTAGAACAAGAATCACGCCGCTGAAACCAGCAGCAGCCATGGTGGTGGTGATCTGTGTCTCAATGACTCGGTGGATCTCTTCCAATTTGAGAGACATGAGAGTCTTTTCCGCAGCGGCTTTCATCAGCTCGTCCTCTACGGAAACGACTTCCACATTGCTCAAGGGAGAGGTGTTGTCAACACCCAATTCTTTGTTGGCGATTCTCCTAAGCGCCTCTCTCATGACGGCGTTGGGGTCAGTTTCACCGACCAAGACAGGGTTCTTCTTTCGTGTACGGGAGAGGATTTCGATGACTTTGCGGATGTCGTCTTCTCTGGTTTGTCCGGAAGATGGGGATGGGGCGGGTCTGTGCTGGTGTTGTTGGAGTCTAGGATTTCGGTATGAAGAGGTCAGATCCGACATCGGGTTGGGAGATGATGGTAGGCCGAGAGTAGATGGGCGGAAAGCGAAGGGAGAAGGTTGTTGGTTGGGAAGCGGACGATGATGGTGGATGGAAGGAGAGGATGGAGATGGGGAAGATGGGAGATTATTGTTGGATGAGGTCGAGGTGGTGGTGGTGATGAGAGAGTGTTCGATGGCAGCCTTGACAGCGGGACTGGAGAAACTGGCTTCTCTCATAACCCGACTTACGCTGGGATCGTCTAAGATGGAGATAATCAACTGCTCAAGCTCAACCTTAACGGCGAGCAAGGGTTGCTGTTGTTGTTCGGGACAGCCACGGCGCTGGTGGGCCTGGGCACGCTTTAAAGCTGCCATTAACGCGTTGGAAACGGGTGGCTGTGGTTCGGATGAGGAGTCGGGATGAGAGGTTGTGGTGGTAGGGAGGCGTTCGAGAGCAACGCTGAAGCAGAGCTCAAGAGCACGGCACTGGAGAGGGTGGGAAGAATTGGGGTGAGAACGGATACAGGCTTGACGGAGATAACCGGAAGGTGAGGCGAGAAGGGTGGCGGCGACGTGGAGAGGTGTTGTCTGGCCATGGTTGCGACGAGCAGCTTCGGAGATGGATTGGTTGAGGACAGAAGCGGCTTCGGGGGTTAGGGTCTGTTGAATAGTGCTGAGGCCGGCTCTCATGATTGATTAAGAAGGGGAATTGTGTTGTTTATGGGGGATGGATGCCCAATTGAACTGTGAGTGGATTATAGATCTGGGAATTTTTAATAATTTATTGTGTGTGTGGTTTCCTGAGAAGGAAGGAAGGAAGGGAACCCCAGAATTGGGTATGAATCTGGAATCTTGAAAAAGGAAGAGAATTGGATCGAAAAGGATGATCAAATCAGAGTGGGAATTCTTGTGGGTTTGGGATATGTATTTGTTGGGGGTATAATAATCATTGACGAAGGTAAATTTGTGTACCTAGTAGAAAAATCGTTCGTGTTTGTTGGGTTTTCTTTCTCTGGCCGGTTTCTGTGTTTTTATCTCTATCTTCTTCTTCTTCATCTATGTACGCGGTGTAGGAGAATGAAAAGAAAGAAAGAAATGAAATGAATTGAATTGAAACCTTTCTGGTTTTGTTGTTAAGGGTAGAGGGAGAGAGAGACCCACCCCCCAAGTGTGTGAATGAGCTGAAATTATAAGAAGCCGAAACCCCAATTTTTATTTTTATTTGTTTTTTTTTTACCTCCTCGTGCAGACACAGGGACACGGACACACAGAAGCGAACACCAAAAGAAGGAAGGAAGAAAGGCTTTGCTTGCTTGTTGCCTTTTTACCTTTTTCCAGGAACTCACATTATTTAGATGGGTAGTAGTAGTAGTAGTAGGGAAATCAATATTTAGCAATTTCCTTTTTTTTATTTAAAAAGAAAAAAAAGGGAGGTAGAGAGAGAGAGAAAATATCGACTCTGTTGGTTGGTTGGTTTGTGTTTTGTGGGTTTAATTTGGCAGCGACTGGAACCGACCTCAATTAAATTGAGAAACAGTGACGGGATGAGGAGGAAAGGTCGACTTTTCAGGCAAAACCCAACTCGACCACTTGTATGTATGTAGGTGATAAATGTCGATTACTCGCTCGCTGGCTTACTTGCTACCCTTCCCTTTGCTACCTTTTTTTGGAGTTTCCAGTTCGTTGTCTCTGCTGCGCATCAAAATTTCTCTCTCGCAAGTGTGTGTGTGTATGTAGCCGGTTGCCCTTGCGCCCTGTAAAGGGGGAGAAGAGAAAAAGGAGAGATGGCTGGCTGGCTAAAAAGAGGGCAGAAAAGGAAGTAAGAAAAGCACCGTCGATCTCGATCCGTCTCAATCTCATACTACTATTACAAAACACAGAAGAAAAGCAACTGTCATGGCAAAGACAAAAGTAACGCAAAAAGGGAAAAAGAAAGAAGCGGGCGAGGGTACAATTCTTTGTTTCCAGAATTGAAATTAAAATTCCTGATGAGAGAGCCAAGAAGAACCGCATAATATATTATCTGTTTATTTTATATCATATTTTTTTATTTTAATATTAGATATATAAAATTAAATTTTGTAATATATAATTTTTTATGTTAAGTAAAATTTAAATTTTTAAATTAATTTATTTTATATATTAAAAATTAAAGGTAAAGGACACATTCAAATAATAAAAAAGATGATCAATTCATACAAATAAGGGAAATTTCATGAAATGCCATTATATTTTTGGCTAATTCATGAAATGCCACTAAAAAAAAATAAAGTCATGAAATGTCACTATATTTTCTGAAAAGTCCATGAAATGCTACTATAGATAGAAAAAAGACAAAAATACCCCTACTAGTTAACAAAGTACTTTTAAAGTTCATAAAATACTCCTAAGTGTTAAAAATTAACAAAAATTAATAAAAATATCAAAATACAATTAAAATAGAAAAAATATAAAAAAAATAAAAAAATAAAAAATTGAAAAAATTAAAATATCATTAAATATTAAAAAATAAATATTTCATTTGTTAAAATTTATTCAATACCGTAAAAAGAATATTGAGTTCTAAACAAATAATTTATACCAATTTTCATACCAATATAGTACCATAATTACCAAATAAGTACCAAAATACATCTTTTAATTATTATTTTCTATCAATTTAGATTATTTATTTCTTCAAAGTAAATAATTTTTTTATATTGCTGATAAATTTTAAAAACTAAAATTTCTAAATATAATAATTTTACTAGAAATAGAGTGACTGAGAATATATCTATGTATAACATACAATATTAATAGTAAAACTTGTTTGAAATGAAGAATAAAACATTTTCAGAATAATAATATGTAACTTATTAGGATTTTAGTTTTCAAATTTTATTAGCAATATAAAAAAATTTTTTACTTTTAGAAATAAATAATCTAAATTGATCGTAAATAATAATTAAAAAATGTATGATAAAAATTATGGTACTTATTTGGTATAAATTAAGGTACTAAATTGGTAGAAAATTTGGTATTTATTATTTGTTGAGAACTCAATATTATTTTTATGGTATTGAATAAATTTTAACAAATGAAATATTTATTTTTTAATATTTAATGATATTTTAATTTTTTCAATTTCTTAATTTTTAATTTTTTTAATTTTTAATTTTTTATAAGTTTTTCAATTTTTTTTATTTTTCATAATTTTTTAAAATTTTTATATATATTTTATTTTAATATTTTTATTAATTTTTGTTAATTTTAACACTTAGGGCATTTTATGAACTTTAAAAGTACTTTGTTAACTAGTAGGGATATTTTTGTCTTTTTTTATCTATAGTGACATTTCATAAACTTTTCAAAAAATATAGTGACATTTTATGACTTTCTTTTTTTTAGTGGCATTTCATGAATTAGCCAAAAATATAGTGACATTTCATGAAATTTCCCTACAAATAATAAACAGAAAGGAGGGAGTAATAAGTATCGAGTTGTGGATAGAGCAAGGGAGAAGAATCAGGCTCAGCATGTGAGTTGAACAATGCATATAAAAACGAAAGAATTTCTGGGGAGGAGCACACTTCGCTTCACTTCCGTTAAATACAAAAAAATATAGTTGCAAGGAATTCCGGGTTGAACACTAAAATAAGCCGCTTTTATTTTTGTTTTTTTTTGTTGTTTTCAGGAACTCGGTTAACAGTCATACATATTAGTAGTACATACTTTTGTTCTTTAAGGATACCTCAGTAATTTACCGCTGACTAGGGTTGCTTGACTCCTCCCTACTCGTCATGCCGAGCAAAGCAGCAACCCTCTATTGACTCACGATGAGTTTTTAACGCTCCCGCCTTTATCTCAACCGTAAGAGGTGAATAAGCAGAGAGAGTCGGATTACCTTTTTATTAATAATAGTATATATATTTCTGAATTTATTAGGAGGAGATAAATGATTGATTTTCGGTCAAGTTTTTCTTGCAGCCCTATCCCCCTCCGCAGAATCGACTACACGGCCAGGTTGCACAGTATATTGTGCGGGCCGGGCTGTGCTTATCAAATCGGTTCTCCAAGCTATCCCGACTTATGTGATGTCGCTCATGCTTCTCCCTCGCACTTTCCTCCGACAGTTGCAGAAACTTATAGCCCGTTTTTGGTGGTCCGGCTCGGAGTCCAAGACCTCCATTCATTGGTGTTCTTGGTCTCGTATGTGTCAATCTTTGGATGCAGGAGGCCTGGGTTTTCGTGATTTGATCTCCTTCAACAGGGCTCTTCTGGCTAAGCAGTTATGGCGGTTTCTACAGCGACCTGACTCCCTCCTTGCCAGGTTTTACCATGCTCGGTATTTGGCCCGCTCTAACCTATGGTCGTACCGGCCTACATCCACAGCTAGCCCCATCTGGAAGGCCTTAATGGGAGTTCGTGATCTGGTGGATTATGGCTCTCGTCGTTGCATTTTTGATGGTCTTACCACCTCGATCTCTTCCCGATGGCTTCTTGATAAGCCGGGGGGTAAACCGCTCCTATGTAAGTTCGGTCAGACTCTCATTAAATCTTGTAAGGTCGCAGATTTTATCACTTCAGCCGGTACTTGGAATCTCCCCCTGCTTAATCAGTGGTTTTTTCCTGATGATGTAGCCTCCATAGTCAAGCTCCCGTTGTTTACCGCTAATCCGGCTTATGACAGTTTAACCTGGGGTCTTACTCCCTCGGGTGCTTTTACGGTCAAGTCGGCGTATCAGGCGGACAGGCTCCTATCTACTGCCGCTGATGCAGGAACGAGTGCAGCTTCCTCAATTGGCCAGGCTACAAAGAGGATCCGGAAATGTGACCTCCCTCCACGTCTTTGTCTTTTTGCATGGAAGCTCCTTCTAGGCATTGTCCCATGCAGAGCCACGATCCAGCACCGCCTACATTCTTCCTCTGCAGCCCCTTGCTGTTTCTGCGGCGCTTCAGAAACCCTTGTGCACTGTTTTGTTCAGTGTCCAGCTGTGCTGCCTTACTGGTCTACGGTGGTGGTTCCTGCTCCTCTCTCTTTACACTCTGATCAAGATTTTTTGGACTGGTTTCTCCACCAATGTTGTGCTATGTGCATTTCAGATCTTGAGCAGCTTGTAGTGTTTTTCTGGCGTTTGTGGTATGCCCGTTGTGAATCAGCTCACAACCCCCAGGTTCCTTTTGCATGGGCTTGGTGTCAAGGGGACAGTTTTTTGGCCACCGCCCGGTCGGCCACGTTTTCGGATGCGTGGTTGTTGCGTGACCACCGTTCTCTTTATCCCGATTGTGTCGAAATCTCTGTGGATGGTGGTATTGACAATCATCGTCGCTTAGGCTTGGGGTTCCTCGCCACTGTCAGGGATCACCACGTCTCAGCAGGAGTCCATGGTTATACAGCGGATCTCCTCCCGTCGACGGTCGAAGCCCTAGCCTTACAGTTTGCGGTGCACCATGCGCTTTCTGAGTCATTGAAATACCTGTAAAATATAAGACATATATATATATATATACATATACTTTGTATACATAGTAAATCATTACGTACTTTTCTCTTTAATTAGTTGTTAATTCAGTATTTAGTAATGTCTTGCAGTTGTATTGATTATAATTAGTGTTTCATTTTGTGGTTTGGACATTTTAATATGGAGCTAATCAAACATATTTTGTCATAGTGGCCATTTTATCACTATACAGACTTTCAAAAGATTATATATAAATATATATATATTTGATAGAACAGGAATGTGTATATTTATGTTTTTGGAAAAAATAAAATGTCTATTTAAAAATATTGATTCGTGGTTCATTACCTTGTTTTAATACTGCGGATTTGGTTTTATTATTCCGCTGTATTCATATGATAAATTGTTTTTATTGTCGGACATAAGGCTTCCGTTACTTCTCTCTGTCGCGGTATTATTTCTATAAGTATTTATATGCTATATTTTGATGGATCTTGGATGTTCCAGAATGAATACCCATATAATCCGGGTAATTAGTTATTCGGTGTGTAAGATAAATATTATATTCTATTTATTTAGTAACATTCTATCTAATTTAGTAAGGTATAATAATACTAATTGTAGTGGGTTTTATCGTTAATCTAGCTAGATTGGAATGCTATGTTCAGTTTATTTATTTTAAAGGGTACATTGGTAACAAGACAATAGAATAGGAAAACCCTAATAGGGAGTTTATTTCTTCTACGGCAGCGCTTCTATTTATATCGATCATATTTGTTTTTCCCATCTCTCATGGTAGCCGATTATTTTCTCTAGCAAACTGATCTCACCCTAAACCTCTATTCTCGGTCGTATACTCAGTTTCATCTTGAGATTATTCCACTCTCAAATTCATTGCCTTTCTCTCAATTCTTTATCTCTCCGTTGTTGCGCTCCGTCCGAAATCAGCCATAGCAAAGAACATGTTCCCTTCCCTTCATTTTGGTGTGTACGAGATCGAGATGATCAAGTAGATGCACTGTTCAATAGCCACAAGCTTGGTTTTGCGTGTGTTCCTACGTCCCCATCAGAATTTTATCGATACTCCACCGTTGGTCATCAATAGTAATGTTTGAATTTTATACGTATAGATTAGTGAGATAGATTATAGGAGGGCTTGAATGGTGATTAATTGATAATGATTGTTGCACCAACACATTCCTTTCTCTCTTATCTGTGCAAACAAAGGGCATCATCTTATTACTTAGATGTAGCATTAATATACCGTGCATTATCTGCCTAATCATTAGACGGTAACTGCCAAAACATCAAAAAGAAATAGCAGCCAGTTCGTAACAGCCCATGTACATGAGTGAATATATATGACATCTAGTATATATATATATATATATATAAAGAGTTGTGTGGTTCAGATTAGTGTGTGTGTGTGTATATATGTATACAATAAGATAGATCTGTATATTAATGGGTAGTGAGTGATGCGGTTTGTTATCTAGTGTTTAATTATTAACATTGTTAACATACTAATTAAAATTAGTCACGGTATAATATAAGAAGGTATACTTAGATTAGCATTACTATATATATAGGTATACATGTGGTAATCATCACCAATTAGAAAGTGAGGTAGATGCGTATTTATGAGATAGAGTACTGTATTATTTGTACAAAGAAGAAACCGGAGCATGTGTGTGTGTATGGTTTAACTTCTATTCTAATGTTACTAATGAGCTTACGGTGTGATTTTATAGACTATTGGTTGTGTGTGCATTATTGAATAAACGTGCATGTTGAGTGTAAAAGTATATATATATTGATAGTAAGGTATAGGTTTGACAGAGGATTTGATTAACTTTAATGTTGTTATCGTAAATATTTGTGATGGTCGTGGTATTCAAAAGTAAAAATGAGTGTAGAATAAGTGTATTTATTATTTTATTAAATAACGTGATTAATTATATATAGTGGTCGGTGGTGACATGATGATTTGTAGTTTAATTATTAGATGTTGAGATACCTTGGGGTATCACTGGGTGACTAGTTTGGAAGATCTTGTCTACTATCGTGCTAGTGATTGATTACGGTGCATTCTTGTGAATGTCTGCTTAAGCGAGGATTCCAGGTAAACCTTGTGTTCACCTATTTTTACTTTGTGATTGTGTGTTGTATTTTGAAATTGGTCATATTGGTTGATTGTAAATTGTGCTTATACGATATTGATTGTATGGAATGTTTGGAATGGTTTTGAGAACTTTGATATTACATATATGATTATTTTATTCTGGATTTGATGGGAGATTGACTTTTGGAATTGGAAAGGCCTCTGGCTAATTTATATATTTGCGCTGTTGAGTCTCAGACCGCAGCTAAGCTCTATGATCTACTCCATTAGTCAGAAGTACTTTGGGGGGTGTGCACACTTAAGGACTTAGAGTGAGGGTGAACTGGATCGGTCCCAACTCTGTTGTGGTACCAATTATTGGAATTTGTGAATTGTGGAACTTTGGTGACTCCCGTCATTCCAGAATTGTTTGTGGTATTGTTGATTGGTGATTGAGATTATTTGATGCTATTGTTTGATTGGTTATGTGGCTATGGATGTTTATTGTACTCAAATGGATTTTCAAATGTATTTGACAAGTGGTTGCAGGGTTTACTCAGTTTCTCTGATTTGCGCGGTCCCTTTCGTTCTGTCTGTGTTATGTTTTCTGACCGCAGGTAATAAGCTGACCTGGATGTAAAGCAGAGAGTTAGGTTTGGGATTTGACATAGACTCCACTTCAATACATTTAAATTATTTAGAGGGTTATAGCTTTGCGTTGAAGGTTGAAGTTTAGTTTTAGATGTAATTACTTTTTATCTTCATTTATTTTCTGGTTAAGGTTGAAGTTTTGTATTTAGCCTTAGCACTCACTAGGTTGGTGAGTGTGGCGGTAACACCCAATTAGGTTTTTGTCTTCCGCTGCTAAGTAGATGATAGGGAAAAAAATTTGACGTTAATTTAACTTCGACCTTAATAATATACCGGCTAGTTTTGGGGGTGTTACAAAGTGGTATCAGAGCAATCTACTCTGAAATTGAGTTAATGGAAGTGTCTAAACTGGAATTGGGGTTAAAATGAAAGGGGTTAAGGGTATGAGTTGTGAGGACGTTCTTTGTTGTGATTTCTGTGATGCCCTTGTATGAATTTTATACTAACTTGTAGGATGTAAAATGTGATAATATTAATCTTTTGGTTGTTTTGAAATTGCAAATCTGTATTTTGTTCTTCAGTTGGTCTGGGTAGTCTATTAATTGGATGGGTTTGTTTTTCTCGTACTTTGGATCCGTATATTACGGTTATCGCCTATGTGAAGATCTGTTGAGATTTCTTGTGGTGGGTGTCATATTAAGATGGTTGTGTGATTAAGCCTAGTGCTAAGTTTGATAGGGACACTTGTGTCCTGGTTAAAGGAAATTATTTGGAGTGTGATGAGATTGAGATTTATGATGAGTTCTCGTCGTTTGTTATTAAACGGTTGACTATGCCTTATGGGTAATAGTACAAATTATATTATTTATTTGAGCCATTGGTGATCAATGAGTAATTGTGGTTTTGTACTTAGATTTGAGAGGTAATTAGTTGAGTTAGAAAAAAAATGAAAATGATGATTTGCGAGAGAATTGTTCTGGATCACATGGTTGGTGTTATGTTTGTGGATTAAAAAAAATGATATAATTATGCCTAGAGAAGTATGTGTAATATCTTTGTGATTTTAAGGATGGTTGTGTTTTATTTAGGTCTTAAGATTATAGTTGGGAGCCTATATACAAATCTTGGTTATGTTGGTAAACGATAGTTTGTGTTTGAGTCTTTAGCTATTGACCTTTGTATTGGAAAGTAGATTAACTGGTAAATTGCGACCCCCGGGTTGAATGTTTCTTATATGATTGTGATGTAAACATTGGAGGTAGAATATTAAGTTTTTAGAAATATAAGTTGAGAGGTATGGATTCGGATAATAACATATATATGACCTTGTTGGTGAAGACTGGGTAATAGAGGTATACTGATTTCATGGTTGTTATGAAGATTTTGCTTTATAAGAGATTGTTGAAGAATGTAGATTTAGTTAAATGTTTAGGATGTATAGGAAATCAGATGGATTGATTATGAGTCTGGGATGCATATAAAAGTTCACATTTAAACTCTGGAAATAGATCCCTTGGAATGGAGAATATAGTTTTGGTGTATGATTTAAAACATTATGAGAAACTTTGAGGCTATACATTGGTTATAGGAACTGGAACTAGGTGTTAACGAACAGGTGGGGATAAAACTAAGTTACGAGGTCGTAACTTATTCTTTTAAGGGGAGGTAGACTGCAACAACCTAAATTTTGGAAAACTAGCAAGTTAGTTTGGAGTTTAGTCTTGAAATTGATTATTTCATTTGAAGAAGGTTGATAGAAGTGTTTAGAATGAGGTAGGTCATCTATTGATGTTATAAGTAGTTAAGAGATGAGTTAGAAATTGGTCTTAAAGAAATTCATTTGAGCAAGGACTTGCATCAGAGCTTTGAGTTAAATATTTATCGTTACAGTAAGTGGAGTGTTCTTATATTACATCCAGCTTCGGGGGCGAAGCTTTCTTTTAAGGGGGTGATAATGAAATACCTGTAAAAATATAAGACATATATATATATATACATATACTATTTGTATACATAGTAAATCATTACGTACTTTTCTCTTTAATTAGTTGTTAATTCAGTATTTATAGTAATGTCTTGCAGTTGTATTGATTATAATTAGTGTTTCATTTGTTGTGGTATGGAAATTTTAATATGGAGCTGATCAAACATATTTTGTCATAGTGGCCATTTTATCACTATACAGACTTTCAAAAGATTATATAAATATATATATTTTAGAACAGGAATGTGTATATTTATGTTTTTGGAAAAAATAAAATGTCTATTTAAAAATATTGATTCGTGGTTCATTACCTTGTTTTAATACTGCGGATTTGGTTTTATTATTCCGCTGTATTCATATGATAAATTGTTTTTATTGTCGGACATAAGGCTTCCGTTACTTCTCTCTGTCGCGGTATTATTTCTATAAGTATTTATATGCTATATTTTGATGGATCTTGGATGTTCCAGAATGAATACCCATATAATCCGGGTAATTAGTTATTCGGTGTGTAAGATAAATATTATATTCTATTTATTTAGTAACATTCTATCTAATTTAGTAAGGTATAATATACTAATTGTGTGGGTTTTATCGTTAATCTAGCTAGATTGGAATGCTATGTTCAGTTTATTTATTTTAAAGGGTACATTGGTAACAAGACAATAGAATAGGAAAACCCTAATAGGGAGTTTATTTCTTCTACGGCAGCCCTTCTATTTATATCGATCATATTTGTTTTTCCCATTCTCTCATGGTAGCCGATTATTTTCTCTAGCAAACTGATCTCACCCTAAACCTCTATTCTCGGTCGTATACTCAGTTTCATCTTGAGATTATTCCACTCTCAAATTCATTGCCTTTCTCTCAAATTCTTTATCTCTGCCGTTGTTGCGCTCCGTCCGAAATCAGCCATAGCAAAGAACATGTTCCCTTCCCTTCATTTTGGTGTGTACGAGATCGAGATGATCAAGTAGATGCACTGTTCAATAGCAGCACAAGCTTGGTTTTGCGTGTGTTCCTACGTCCCCATCAGAATTTTATCGATACTCCACCGTTGGTCATCAATAGGTAATGTTTGAATTTTATACGTATAGATTAGTGAGATAGATTATAGGAGGGCTTGAATGGTGATTAATTGATAATGATTGTTGCACCAACACATTCCTTTCTCTCTTATCTGTGCAAACAAAGGGCATCATCTTATTACTTAGATGTAGCATTAATATACCGTGCATTATCTGCCTAATCATTAGACGGTAACTGCCAAAACATCAAAAAGGAAATAGCAGCCAGTTCGTAACAGCCCATGTACATGAGTGAATATATATGACATATATATAGTGTGTGGGTTCAGATTAAGTGTGTGTGTGTATATATGTATACAATAAGATAGATCAGTATATTAATGGGTAGTGTGAGTGAGTGCGGTTTGTTATCTAGTGTTAATTATTAACATTGTTAACATACTAATTAAAATTAGTCACGGTATAATATAAGAAGGTAATACTTAGATTAGCAGATTACTATATATATAGGTATACATGTGGTAATCATCACCAATTAGAAAGTGAATTGGTAGATGCGTATTTATGAGATAGAGTACTGTATTATTTGTACAAAGAAGAAACCGGAGCATGTGTGTGTGTATGGTTTAACTTCTATTCTAATGTTACTAATGAGCATTACGGTGTGATTTTATAGACTATTGGTTGTGTGTGCATTATTGAATAAACGTGCATGTTGAGTGTAAAAGTATATATATATTGATAGTAAGGTATAGGTTTGACAGAGGATTTGATTAACTCTAATGTTGTTATCGTAAATATTTGTGATGGTCGTGGATATTCAAAAGTAAAAATGAGTGTAGAATAAGTGTATTTATTATTTTATTAAATAACGCGATTAATTATATATAGTGGTCGGTGGTGACATGATGATTTGTATTTTAATTATTAGATGTTGAGATACCTTGGGGTATCACTGGGTGACTAGTTTGGAAGATCTTGTCTACTATCGTGCTAGTGATTGATTACGGTGCATTCTTGTGAATGTCTGCTTAAGCGAGGATTCCAGGTAAACCTTGTGTTCACCTATTTTTACTTTGTGATTGTGTGTTGTATTTTGAAATTGGTCATATTGGTTGTGATTGTAAATTGTGCTTATACGATATTGATTGTATGGAATGTTTGGAATGGTTTGAGAACTTTGATATTACATATATGATTATTTTATTCTGGATTTGATGGGAGATTGACTTTTGGAATTGGAAAGGCCTCTGGCTAATTTATATATTTGCGCTGTTGAGTCTCAGACCGCAGCTAAGCTCTATGATCTACTCCATTAGTCAGAAGTACTTTTGGGGGGTGTGCACACTTAAGGACTTAGAGTGAGGGTGAACTGGATCGGTCCCAACTCTGTTGTGGTACCAATTATTGGAATTTGTGAATTGTGGAACTTTGGTGACTCCCGTCATTCCAGAATTGTTTGTGGTATTGTTGATTGGTGATTGAGATTATTTTGATGCTATTGTTTGATTGGTTATGTGGCTATGGATGTTTATTGTACTCAAATGGATTTTCAAAATGTATTTGACAAGGTGTTGCAGGGTTTACTCAGTTTCTCTGATTTGCGCGGTCCCTTTCTTGTCTGTTGTTATGTTTTCTGACCGCAGGTAATGAAGCTGACCTGGATGTAAAGCATGAGAGTTAGGTTTGGGATTTGACATAGACTCCACTTCAATACATTTAAATTATTTAGAGGGTTATAGCTTTGCGTTGAAGGTTTGAAATTTAGTTTGAGATGTAATTACTTTTTATCTTCATTTATTTTCTGGTTAAGGTTGAAGTTTTGTATTTAGCCTTAGCACTCACTAGGTTGGTGAGTGTGGCGGTAACACCCAATTAGGTTTTTGTCTTCCGCTGCTAAGTAGATGATAGGGAAAAAAATTTGACGTTAATTTAACTTCGACCTTAATAATATACCGGCTAGTTTTGGGGGTGTTACAGTCATATTCACGTGTACGTTTCTTGTCGGATAGTCAGTCGGTGATCCGCTATCTCTCTGTCTCTAGGCGCACTTCTTTGGATCCGCAGACCACTGTTATTCTAGATTCCATTCTATCGGATCTTGGAGGCTTTCAGGAGATTGGCTGGTTCTATATTCCACGCACATCTAATTTAGTTGCTCACAATCTAGCGTTTGTAGCTAGAACATCGCATCATCAGCGATGCAGTTGGAAAGCCAGTGACTTTCCAGACTTTGTACTGAACTTTGTTACTTAATATAGTCTCTCTTTTTCAAAAAAAAGTATATTGTGCGGTCCACTTATGTTTCAGTCCAGTCAATGAAATACCCCTAAATTAATTTAAACTAATTTAAATTAATTTAGGGGATTTCTTTTATTAAACCTTTAATAATACTATTAAGTATTAAATTATCTTATGGAGTTATGAATATTAAATTATTATATGGGATTATGAATATTAAATTAGTATATGGAATTGTGAAATTTATTTAGGGGTTTTCTCCTATTTAACCCTAATTATTATACATTATTATATAGTATTATGAATTTAATAATAAGATTTATAAGTCAATAAATCTTGGGAAAATTATTAAACACTCCATATATATTATAAAGATTTTGGGAAGTGTTGGAACATTGTTTTGAGATATGAAAGTCAATATAAAATTCTAGAAACCTTAAAGCTTATTAAGCCTTGCTAGAGTTGACTTTTTGAGAATGGTCAAACCAGGTCATGAAACCTATATCAATAAATAGGTTATGGAAAACCATGAAGATCGATAAAAAGAACGTCAAAAACGGATCATCCTAGCCAAAGTTATGCTAGTTTGAAGTTTAGAGCCAAAATTTCATAAGTGCCACGTGTCAGCCTCTCGTGCGTCCCAACACTTAGCAGATTTTTACCTCCTTGATTTTCTCCAGCAAACAACCGTTTTTGACCTAACTTGTGACGGCCATATCTCTCTCATTACTTCGAATTTTCCAGTGCCGTCTTCACCACTCTCTTCTCCTTAATTCCCTCTTTACATTCATAGCTCATACAAGCCCTAACTCCATCCACATCAACGGAAAAGTCGTTCTCAAGTTGGCACCTTTCTCAGTCGTAACCCAGATTCCAGTTATACTTCGATTTCAGGTAAAGTTCGTCATGCCATAACTTCCTCGTCTTTCAACCAAATTTCGATTTCTTTAGCTCGTTGTGTAGATCTCTAATCCGTCTACAATTCTTATGTTTATGCCCAAGCCTGAATCATAACCGTTTGGAAGTTATAGTCGCTCAAAGTTTCGGATTTTCCAGCACATAAAATCATACCGAAACAGAGAGGTAAACTCGTAACTTTCGGGTCAATTTTCTTTCTGTATAATGCGTGTTAGGATTAGTTCTAGTTATCAATGTGTAGATCTAAGTGTCATCTTTCTAATGAGCCCAAAATTAGAGCTTAACACGATCTGTGCAATAACTTATAGATCCTCGAAGGTTGCTTCCTAAACTGGTCGAAAGTTCAAGTTTTTCCAGAAAAACGTTTTTGAATCGCTTCGATTCGGGCAATTCCGGTGAGCTTTCTTCAATTCCTCCGATTATGCTAACCGGTTTTACAATTCCGACCTAACCCATGTTTCAATTGTGTCAATTACGCTCTAGATTAGGAGAATTTGTAAGAATTGCAACCGGTTTGTACTCTGTTTCGAAAATAAACCCTAACATTCGATTCGAATTCGAATCTTGATGAACACTGCATTATAATTGGGGAAATTGACACCAATAGAACCGAAATTTGATTACGAATCCATAGAAACAAGAATCACTCGATTTCGTTCTGTGGTTAGGGAGAAATTGGCAAAATCGTACTCGATCTCTTGCTGAAGCTCGCTGATGAACTCGACAAATATAGGCCGTCCGATCGTAGGTATTAGTAACGGACGGCCGAGATTAGATCTGGGGGTTTAAGTTGATTATGTTTTTAATATTTCAGAATTTAACCCTAACTTGTTGAATTAATTTAAATACCTTCCCGAATGTATTTTGACTTGAAATTTTAACCATAGATTCCTTATTTTATGTAGTTTATTTTGATGTAAATTATTATGGATTTGGAGTTTTTAAACGTAAGTTATGATTTTTACAAGTTACGGGTTTTCTGGAATTATTTGGCTAAATTAAAAAGATATTTTTATGAAAAAAAATTTTATAATATGTCTAAAATGTTATAGTTACTGTATATTAAGTTTGGGAATTTTTGGGCAACGGGAAAAGGTTTTAAAAATTGTGTTTGTGAGTTTTTCATAAGGATAACTTATAATATATAGTTTTTAATGTAATCAAAAATTAAAGTATAGTTGATTAATGAACTTTATAGGTTGGGGAAAATATAATAAGACTAATTAACATTTAATACAGTATGTTTATAAATATTTTGGGTATTAACTTTAAGTGAAGTAAAAATTGTTACATATATTTATATATATGTTTATATGAGAGAAATAAAATAGAAACTTATATTAAATCATGGAATTTAACTAAACTACATTTTATTTATTATATAATATGGGAGCTAATATTTTTAACTAAAACTAAAGGAAATACTTTATTTTGTAAACCATAAATCAGTTGTGGATATGTCTAAAAGATATTAAATATAATTAAATACAATAGAATTTCTTAAAGAATGTTCTGGATAAATCTTAATATATGTAGATATATATATATTTATATATATATAAATACAATAAAAATAGATAAAGGAAATAACATTCCTTGTGAGAAATATAATAGGAAGGATATATATATATACGATAAATTAATAAATAAAAGGAATAAAATACCTTATAGAAAATATAATATGAAGGAATTAATGAGTTAAACTAAACCTCTACATAATACTAATAATAGAATACTATATGAGGTGGTATTATTTTATGGTTATGAATTGAGTTTTTAGTTATCTTTGAGTTTCTAGGATTTATATAAACCGTATTTAAACACATGTATTTATTTAGTCAATAACCACAATGTAAATCTATAATTTGGTTAAGAAATTAATAAGTTGAAATTTAGGAATACTTGTAATTGGTCTACATAAAGGGTTACACAAATAGATCTTAATATATAATTAATAATAAAATGAATGAAATACTTTTACATTTAAATGTTCTTATTATATAAACAATAATAAAATAAATGAGTTACTTTTACATCTAAATGTGAAGAGGATAAATAAGTCTAGATTTAATTATTTCTTAATATTTATAGTATTGAGTAATAACTTAATATTTTAAGATAAAATCATTAAAAAGGGATTATGATATAAAACTACATTAAACTATGATTAGGAATTTAATCTAAATATAATCCTTAAGTTTCTTACAACTAGTTAAGCCATATAAATACATTTAACACCAATATTCAGGATGTGAGTTTATAGTTAAGTAATGTATTTAGTAGTTAGAATTTATAAGGAGGTTTGTAAATAGAAATTAGATACTTAAAATCTTTAAACCTTTAATTAGATGAAATTAGGTTACATAAGATATTATATTGATTTACCTTTTGACACTAGAAATATTAATGTGTCATTTGAATATAAGGTATGGGGATTTTTCATAATAGATTATCTTATTAAATAATTAACAATTTCACTTACGAACTAGAATTTAATTCTTTGATAAATTCTACCTCATGCTAAGATATAATGTCCATCCTAAATACAATAAAGGGAATTGATTTATTAAGTTATTCTTTTGAAACCTTAGGTTTTGTAAACAATATAAAATGTATTTAAGACTTGAGTTTAACGAAGTTATATAAAAGGATTATACATGGTCTATAGAGAGAATGTGTGTAAAAGTAAAACAGTTAGGGAATTAAATGTAAGTAAGGATACATAAAAGGTTATCTTAAAACACCTTATTATAAAGTTATGGTTAAGTAAATAATATACCTTGTGGATACTAAATGTGAGAGTTCGATAAGTTCGAGTTAACTATAATATGGCTATTTCAAGATGAAAAGTAATTTAACAACTTATGACAAGATTAATAGATGGTTGTAGTTAAAGGCCATTCTGAACTAGAGATAAGGTAATTGAGTTTAGTAGCTCAAATAAGTTATACTAAAACGCATCTACAACACTACGATTTCAGTATACGGGATGTAGATCTTAATTAAGTTAAGGGGGAAGGCTTAGTTATAATGGATTATCTAGTAGATATTGATAAAGATACACAGTCAATAAATTGTGAAATAATAGTATAGTATTCTAAGATAAACCCATCATTGGTCATAACACGATGTATGTCCTAAAGTAAGAGTAAAAGTATTGTGCTTAAGAATTGTTATTGAAATTCTAAGACTTGATTGAATATCGTATAATGCCCTTATGTTATTAGGGTTTTTAATGTGGGAATTAAGGTTAAGTATGGGTAAAGTGGATAAGGGTGGAACAATTAACTAGTGTTGATAAAATACATTCCTTGGTCTTACAACCTTGAGTATACATCGTTCTCAGACAAGTCAAAGGTTATTCATAGCATTTAAGTGAAGGCTTAAAAGACAATTGAGATTTAGAAATAACAGTGAGGAGTTTATTTAAGTTTAACGTGGGCTACAAGTGATTGATGATAGACTACCTTTAATATTCTTCAGAGTACTGTTGATTGTTTGCGCAAGTAGATTAGAACTGCTACAACGTTACCCAGGTACGATTTCTCGTACTCAGATACTTTTGGTGACAAATTTTATGGAATGTTTTGTACGATTTCTCGTACTCAGCTTGTTGTGTTTTGGACTTATGGAATGTTTTGTACGATTTCTCGTACTCCGATCTTTTGCTGATTGACTTGTGGAATGTTTTGGAAAACGCTGACTGACTTTAGAGGAATTTCTAAAAAAGGAATGGTTTGTGACTAACTCAGCTTGTGTGACTAACTGAGCCTGTATGTGAAACTTCCTTGGTTATTGGTTCCTCCTATCTAGTTGTTTCACTAGATATTAACTGCCTAGGGTTTACGCTTCTGCACTCTGTAGGACTGAGTGTTTTGGTATTGCTCTGGTGCGTTAGTGTAATGATATGTGGGGTAACTAGGAATATAGGAAAGTATCTGGTATTGGTAAATTCTTCCTTTGGACTATGGGTATTGTTTCATCCATGAGTCGAGTTTGATCAGCCTAATTGGGAATGGATTCTTTCTATTGGGTATTAATTGTTGAGGGTTTACGCCTCTGCACTCTGTAGGACTGAGTGTTTTGGTATTGCTCTTGTGCAGTTAATAATCTAATGGGAATATGGGAAATGTTAATCTTGGTACTGAGTATGGATTATTTATACTAAGTGGTGCACACACTTTTCACCGATGACTGAGAACGGGTCGGTGGCAGCGGAGGTCTGCTATACCTCGCCCTTTGTGGCAACTGACAGCGGAGGTCTGTTTACCTCGCCCTTTGTGGCAACTGACAGCGGAGGTCTGTTTACCTCGCCCTTGTGGCAACTGACTGGCGGTGGGGGCCATCTCTCCCAATTGGTTTATTCCACTCTTGAGTATATTTTGTCTATGGGAATCATCTTCTGAAATGGTGGAGATATAAACTGTCTACCACGGGTTATGGATATTAATGTCACTTCTAGTCCTTTGTGACTACTTAGGTCTTTCACTTCTTAACCAGAATTGGTTCTAACCTCAGCAATGGGTGCTTACTAACTATGTGGTGTGACTACTTAAGTGGATGACTTGGTTTGGAAGTTCTTTATCTCTATCTTTGTCTTGTGTTCTTTTCTCTTTAACTTGATTGTTTTGAAGTGCTTTATCTCCGTTTTACTCTTAAGAGTTTGTTTTCATGTTACTGTTTATTTTGTAGAGTTATGTTTTATAAGTTTGTTTTTGGAGAATTGTACCAGTTCCATTCCAGGGAACTGACCACCCCTGGGGTGGGCTGCTTGGTTTCATCTTGCAGGTACAAATTGATTTACAGGTGGCCACGAAGAGCAGCGTTTGGGATGGGATTAGGTTTATGGAGAGAATGTGTTTTATTGTTATGTTATGTTAAGTTTTCTCGAAGTTCAGACCGTAACTTAGTTAATTGTAAAGGTTGTAATTGGTGAGGTTGGTACCGGGTGTTTGGAGCCCGATGGTCTGTAGCACCTTTAGTTTATTTTCCGCTGTTGTTTTATTATTATAGGGGTGTTACAGAAAGTGGTATCAGAGCGTAGTTACGCTCTGAACCCGAGAAAACAAGCCGAGTGAAATACTTAGATTATAGGTGCACTTAAAACTGGGGAACTGGGGTAGAATTGGGAAGTGAGGACTCCAGTAAGGCACGACTCCTAACCCTTTTTGGAATTGTGAACGATTCCTTTACACACTTTTCTTTTGTGAATGTCTGTTGAGTGTGATGTGTTGTTATACCGTCCCAACAATAAACTACAGAAAATATATATATATAATATATATAAGTTTGGAACATCCTATATAAGTACGATAAGATTTTGGTTGGTAAACCAAATATTAAGCTATTTTTCAAAAGCATACTCATGGAGAATACATTGCTAAAAATGTAATCCTTTAAAAGCTAGTACACAAATTCCTAGAGTTTTAAATAATACTTTTGGTTGAAAACAGTATACAAATAGAACTTTACATGATTAAATTGTATTGATATTATGTGAAAGTACTTCAACTCCTTTAAAGTTTGAAAATAAATTTCATGAACTACGTGGTATCAATTTATTACCTGAAGATAATGTTTAAGATAAATCTTAATCTAGAAAATTATTAAGCTAACAAGAACTAGTAGTGTATTAGAAAAGATCAACTCTGAACTTGTAAAACACATTAAAACTCTATGCTAACTTTAGAAAGAAAACACCTAAACCTAACACCCTACGGGAAGTGCCTGGTGCGACAAACTCTAGGCTGAAAGTAGTGGGGGTGCACACCCACTTCTGGAAGTTTAGGGGCTAGACAAGCCTTGTCTTCTAACTGTAAATATCTTCTACACAGGTGATGGATTGTGTTGAACTTGAGGGGAAGTGGTGGTAAGACGTTACCATCATGAAATCTTGAGCTAGGCATATTTCATTGCTAACCACAATGAACAAATCAAAATTTGTATCTTAAGATCCGGTATTAAACTCATAAATGTAAAGGGTTTATTGAGTTAAATCTTTGGTGAAAATACCTATATATGGAGGAAGGGGATTAAGTTTGGGTACTCCAAGATACAACATCTACCCCTGGTTGGATAAAAAAAAAAAATCAATAAAAGAAGTTACTTAAAGATTGAGTGAAGAGAAGAGTAATACTAAACTAAGTATCATTGATCCTTAAATACTTGAGTATTGAGCATCTTAAAAAAAAAAGGTGAGAGTTACTTAAAGATTGAAAATCCTCATGCTTACTTGGAAGTTTAACATTATACATGTATAAAATTTTAAAAGACACACTAAGAGTGATATTTACCAAAAGCCACCATTATCTAAGAGAATACTAAGATCTAATGATCAGAATAATACTTACATAGAACAAACCTTAAGAAAAATAATTACCAAGAGTGAGTGAGTTTTCATTAGACTAGCTCATTTGACTTAAAATTTTATACAGAGTCCCTACCTTAAAAAAAATAATAATATATAAATTTTAAGATGAAGGAATCAGATTTTGGAAGAACTTTCTAAAATGCTGCCTTGGGTGAAGTTATATAATAAGTAAATTTTATAAAGTAAACACTGAATGGATCGTCTAAAATACGATAGTTAATTATAGAAACAATTGAAACTTGAAAAGTCACAGAAAATATTTATCTTATAGAGTTTTAACATATGGTTGACTAATAAACCTTTGAGGATAATTTTGGAAGATTATTGAGGATTATTAAATGATCTGAAATATTATTATAAACTACTCAAATACGTTACACCTGGTTTATAGCTTGATAATATGATTGATATGATAAATGATCACATATGGACATATAATTTGTGTCCGTCATTAAATGAATGGATAATAATCATAAGGTAAAATTTTATAACCACCAAGGAAACACAAATACATAACAATCAAGAGATACATATATAAGTAACGATCATGGATAAAATTAACGGTGCAGTAAAATTCACAACAATGCTGGTTAATAAGGTGTTGGATTCTTTGAATGTGTCGTTAGTAGCGGTACGAGGGCGTACCTTAGCTCTTTTAAGGGGGATATGCTGGCATACTCCTCCTTCGTTATCTCATCCGGATTATGCCGCGTTTCGTTATTAGCAAAGGGAGAACAGTATTAGCAGAATGAGGGGTGTTTGTATGTGCTTGGTTTTTGCATTATGACTCAGTATGTGACTTTTGATTTTCATCATGTTATATCTTGGTATATCCTGATTCAGTTTGATTTTGAGTAATCTTGAGTGGAATGTTGTTATGGAAGTGGATGGAAATAAAGGATTGTTTCGGTATGGAACTTCATTGGAACTTTTATTGTCTCAGCACACCCGAAGCGGTGTGAGTGCTTATTGGTTGATTTTTAAACTTCGAGGCGAAGTTTCTTTTAAGGGGGATATGCTGAAATACCCCTAAATTAATTTAAACTAATTTAAATTAATTTAGGGGATTTCTTTTATTAAACCTTTAATAATACTATTAAGTATTAAATTA
Source organism: Limonium bicolor (assembly GCA_023374045.1). Lineage (NCBI taxonomy): Eukaryota > Viridiplantae > Streptophyta > Magnoliopsida > Caryophyllales > Plumbaginaceae > Limonium > Limonium bicolor. Next base: position 44,465,196 of record CM041780.1, on the reverse strand, counting down.
TTATGGAGTTATGAATATTAAATTATTATAGGGATTATGAATATTAAATTAGTATATGGAATTGTGAAATTTATTTAGGGGTTTTCTCCTATTTAACCCTAATTATTATACATTATTATATAGTATTATGAATTTAATAATAAGATTTATAAGTCAATAAATCTTGGGAAAATTATTAAACACTCCATATAATTATAAAGATTTTGGGAAGTGTTGGAACATTGTTTTGAGATATGAAAGTCAATATAAAATTCTAGAAACCTTAAAGCTTATTAAGCCTTGCTAGAGTTGACTTTTTGAGAATGGTCAAACCAGGTCATGAAACCTATATCAATAAATAGGTTATGGAAAACCATGAAGATCGATAAAAAGAACGTCAAAAACGGATCATCCTAGCCAAAGTTATGCTAGTTTGAAGTTTAGAGCCAAAATTTCATAAGTGCCACGTGTCAGCCTCTCGTGCGTCCCAACACTTAGCAGATTTTTACCTCCTTGATTTTCTCCAGCAAACAACCGTTTTTGACCTAACTTGTGACGGCCATATCTCTCTCATTACTTCGAATTTTCCAGTGCCGTCTTCACCACTCTCTTCTCCTTAATTCCCTCTTTACATTCATAGCTCATACAAGCCCTAACTCCATCCACATCAACGGAAAAGTCGTTCTCAAGTTGGCACCTTTCTCAGTCGTAACCCAGATTCCAGTTATACTTCGATTTCAGGTAAAGTTCGTCATGCCATAACTTCCTCGTCTTTCAACCAAATTTCGATTTCTTTAGCTCGTTGTGTAGATCTCTAATCCGTCTACAATTCTTATGTTTATGCCCAAGCCTGAATCATAACCGTTTGGAAGTTATAGTCGCTCAAAGTTTCGGATTTTCCAGCACATAAAATCATACCGAAACAGAGAGAGGTAAACTCGTAACTTTCGGGTCAATTTTCTTTCTGTATAATGCGTGTTAGGATTAGTTCTAGTTATCAATGTGTAGATCTAAGTGTCATCTTTCTAATGAGCCCAAAATTAGAGCTTAACACGATCTGTGCAATAACTTATAGATCCTCGAAGGTTGCTTCCTAAACTGGTCGAAAGTTCAAGTTTTTCCAGAAAAACGTTTTTGAATCGCTTCGATTCGGGCAATTCCGGTGAGCTTTCTTCAATTCCTCCGATTATGCTAACCGGTTTTACAATTCCGACCTAACCCATGTTTCAATTGTGTCAATTACGCTCTAGATTAGGAGAATTTGTAAGAATTGCAACCGGTTTGTACTCTGTTTCGAAAATAAACCCTAACATTCGATTCGAATTCGAATCTTGATGAACACTGCATTATAATTGGGGAAATTGACACCAATAGAACCGAAATTTGATTACGAATCCATAGAAACAAGAATCACTCGATTTCGTTCTGTGGTTAGGGAGAAATTGGCAAAATCGTACTCGATCTCTTGCTGAAGCTCGCTGATGAACTCGACAAATATAGGCCGTCCGATCGTAGGTATTAGTAACGGACGGCCGAGATTAGATCTGGGGGTTTAAGTTGATTATGTTTTTAATATTTCAGAATTTAACCCTAACTTGTTGAATTAATTTAAATACCTTCCCGAATGTATTTTGACTTGAAATTTTAACCATAGATTCCTTATTTTATGTAGTTTATTTTGATGTAAATTATTATGGATTTGGAGTTTTTAAACGTAAGTTATGATTTTTACAAGTTACGTTTTCTGGAATTATTTGGCTAAATTAAAAAGATATTTTTATGAAACAAAAATTTTATAATATGTCTAAAATGTTATAGTTACTGTATATTAAGTTTGGGAATTTTTGGGCAACGGGAAAAGGTTTTAAAAATTGTGTTTGTGAGTTTTTCATAAGGATAACTTATAATATATAGTTTTTAATGTAATCAAAAATTAAAGTATAGTTGATTAATGAACTTTATAGGTTGGGGAAAATATAATAAGACTAATTAACATTTAATACAGTATGTTTATAAATATTTTGGGTATTAACTTTAAGTGAAGTAAAAATTGTTACATATATTTATATATATGTTTATATGAGAGAAATAAAATAGAAACTTATATTAAATCATGGAATTTAACTAAACTACATTTTATTTATTATATAATATGGGAGCTAATATTTTTAACTAAAACTAAAGGAAATACTTTATTTTGTAAACCATAAATCAGTTGTGGATATGTCTAAAAGATATTAAATATAATTAAATACAATAGAATTTCTTAAAGAATGTTCTGGATAAATCTTAATATATGTAGATATATATATATATATATATAAATACAATAAAAATAGATAAAGGAAATAACATTCCTTGTGAGAAATATAATAGGAAGGATATAATATATACGAAAATAAATAATAAAAGGAATAAAATACCTTATAGAAAATATAATATGAAGGAATTAATGAGTTAAACTAAACCTCTACATAATACTAATAATAGAATACTATATGAGGTGGTATTATTTTATGGTTATGAATTGAGTTTTTAGTTATCTTTGAGTTTCTAGGATTTATATAAACCGTATTTAAACACATGTATTTATTTAGTCAATAACCACAATGTAAATCTATAATTTGGTTAAGAAATTAATAAGTTGAAATTTAGGAATACTTGTAATTGGTCTACATAAAGGGTTACACAAATAGATCTTATATATAATTAATAATAAAATGAATGAAATACTTTTACATTTAAATGTTCTTATTATATAAACAATAATAAAATAAATGAGTTACTTTTACATCTAAATGTGAAGAGGATAAATAAGTCTAGATTTAATTATTTCTTAATATTTATAGTATTGAGTAATAACTTAATATTTTAAGATAAAATCATTAAAAAGGGATTATGATATAAAACTACATTAAACTATGATTAGGAATTTAATCTAAATAATAATCCTTAAGTTTCTTACAACTAGTTAAGCCATATAAATACATTTAACACCAATATTCAGGATGTGAGTTTATAGTTAAGTAATGTATTTAGTAGTTAGAATTTATAAGGAGGTTTGTAAATAGAAATTAGATACTTAAAATCTTTAAACCTTTAATTAGATGAAATTAGGTTACATAAGATATTATATTGATTTACCTTTTGACACTAGAAATATTAATGTGTCATTTGAATATAAGGTATGGGGATTTTTCATAATAGATTATCTTATTAAATAATTAACAATTTCACTTACGAACTAGAATTTAATTCTTTGATAAATTCTACCTCATGCTAAGATATAATGTCCATCCTAAATACAATAAAGGGAATTGATTTATTAAGTTATTCTTTTGAAACCTTAGGTTTTGTAAACTATAAAATGTATTTAAGACTTGAGTTTAACGAAGTTTTATATAAAAGGATTATACATGGTCTATAGAGAGAATGTGTGTAAAAGTAAAACAGTTAGGGAATTAAATGTAAGTAAGGATACATAAAGGTTATCTTAAAACACCTTATTATAAAGTTATGGTTAAGTAAATAATATACCTTGTGGATACTAAATGTGAGAGTTCGATAAGTTCGAGTTAACTATAATATGGCTATTTCAAGATGAAAAGTAATTTAACAACTTATGACAAGATTAATAGATGGTTGTAGTTAAAGGCCATTCTGAACTAGAGATAAGGTAATTGAGTTTAGTAGCTCAAATAAGTTATACTAAAACGCATCTACAACACTACGATTTCAGTATACGGGATGTAGATCTTAATTAAGTTAAGGGGGAAGGCTTAGTTATAATGGATTATCTAGTAGATATTGATAAAGATACACAGTCAATAAATTGTGAAATAATAGTATAGTATTCTAAGATAAACCCATCATTGGTCATAACACGATGTATGTCCTAAAGTAAGAGTAAAAGTATTGTGCTTAAGAATTGTTATTGAAATTCTAAGACTTGATTGAATATCGTATAATGCCCTTATGTTATTAGGGTTTTTAATGTGGGAATTAAGGTTAAGTATGGGTAAAGTGGATAAGGGTGGAACAATTAACTAGTGTTGATAAAATACATTCCTTGGTCTTACAACCTTGAGTATACATCGTTCTCAGACAAGTCAAAGGTTATTCATAGCATTTAAGTGAAGGCTTAAAAGACAATTGAGATTTAGAAATAACAGTGAGGAGTTTATTTAAGTTTAACGTGGGCTACAAGTGATTGATGATAGACTACCTTTAATATTCTTCAGAGTACTGTTGATTGTTTGCGCAAGTAGATTAGAACTGCTACAACGTTACCCAGGTACGTCTACTACCAGGTACGATTTCTCGTACTCAGCTTGTGTGTTTTGGACCTTATGGAATGTTTTGTACGATTTCGTACTCCGATCTTTTGCTGATGACTTGTGGAATGTTTTGGAAAACGCTGACTGACTTTAAGAGGAATTTCTAAAAAAGGAATGGTTGTGTGACTAACTCAGCTTGTGTGACTAACTGAGCCTGTATGTGAAACTCCTTGGTTATTGGTTCCTCCTATCTAGTTGTTTCACTAGATATTAATGCCTAGGGTTTACGCTTCTGCCTCTGTAGGACTGAGTGTTTTGGTATTGCTCTGGTGCAGTTAATGATCTAGTGGGGTAACTAGGAATATAGGAAAGTATCTGGTATTGGTAAATTCTTCCTTTGGACTATGGGTATTGTTTCATCCATGAGTCGAGTTTGATCAGCCTAATTGGGAATGGATTCTTTCTATTGGGTATTAATTGTTGAGGGTTTACGCCTCTGCACCTCGTAGGACTGAGTGTTTTGGTATTGCTTGTGCAGTTAATAATCTAATTGGAATATGGGAAATGTTAATCTTGGTAAGAGTATGGATTATTTATACTAAGTGGTGCACACACTTTTCACCGATGACTGAGAACGGGTCGGTGGCAGCGGAGGTCTGCTATACCTCGCCCTTTGTGGCAACTGACAGCGGAGGTCTGTTTACCTCGCCCTTTGGCAACTGACAGCGGAGGCTGTTTACCTCGCCCTTGGGCAACTGACTAGCGGTGGGGGCCATCTCTCCCAATTGGTTTATTCCACTCTTGAGTATATTTTGTCTATGGGAATCATCTCTGAAATGGTGGAGACATAAACTGTCTACCACGGGTTATGGATATTAATGTCACTCTAGTCCTTTGTGACTACTTAAGTCTTTCTTCTTAACCAGAATTGGTTCTAACTCAACAATTGGATGCTTACTAACTAGTGGTGTGACTACTTAAGTGGATGGCTTGGTTTGGAAGTTCTTTATCTCTATCTTTGTCTTGTGTTCTTTTCTCTTAACTTGATTGTTTTGAAGTGCTTTATCTCTGTTTTACTTTTAAGAGTTTGTTTTCATGTTAACTGTTTATTTTGAAGAGTTATGTTTTATAAGTTTGTTTTTGGAGAATTGTACCAGTTCCATTCCAGGGAACTGACCCGCCCCTTTTGGGGTGGGCTGCTTGGTTTCATCTTGCAGGTACAATTGATTTACAGGTGGCCACGAAGAGAATGAGCGTTTGGGATGGACTAGGTTTTGTGGAGAGCGGAATTGTGTATTTATGTTAGTTTTGTTAAGTTTTCTCGAAGTTCAGACCGTAACTTAGTTAATTGGTAAGGTTGTAATTGGTTGTGAGGTGGTAGGGTGTTTGTGGCCCGATGGTCTGTGCACCTTTAGTTTATTTTCGCTGTGGTTGTTTATTATTATGGGGTGTTACAGTCAATATTCTGACTAGACGCTTATGTGGCACATGAGTGAGAAAAAATTTATATACTTTAAATGGGTTGTAACTTTTAATATATAAGTACAAAATGAAAAAACATTATATCATTGTCCCTTACTTCCGAGCTCTTAACAAGACCAGTCATGAATTATTGTTTGACAACTTTGAAAAAAATTTATTTTACTGTTATGATGATACACTACAAAATGATACATATGATCATTATTTTGATTATTATTGAAATTCATTATATTCAAAATTGATATTATGATTCATTAAAATTGATATTATGATTTACTAACTAATAAGTGGCGAGTTAGATAACAAACTTTGGAACCCATTAAAAATTATTATTATTTTGTAGTGTATTATTATTGTATGGTGTATTTTAAATCTTATATAGTGAATCATGTATTTTCGTACATACCAAATTTGTTTTGTGTTGTATTATTGTTTAATTTTTTTATTTTTATATGTTTACGTTGATACACTAAAATGATGATATGATTCATTAACTTTGATATTATGATTCATTAAAATTTATATTATGATTCATTAACTAATAAGTGGTGAGTTAAGTAACAAACTTCAGAACTGATAAAAAATCATTATTGTTTTGTAGTGCATTATTATTATTGTATGGTGCAATTTAAATCTTCTATGGTGAATCATGTATTTTTCATGCATACCAAATAGTTTTGTATTACATTATTGTTTAAATTTTTTTATTTTTATATGTTTATGATGATACAATAAAATGAAGATATGATTCATTATTTTTGATATTATGATTCATTAAAACTGATATTATGATTCATTAACTAACAAGTGGTGAATTAGATAATAAACTTTGAAACTAATAATGGATCATTATTGTAATGCATTATTATTATTGTTTTGTGGTGTATTATTATTATTTATATGATGTATTTGAAGTCTTATATAGTGAATTATATATTTTTTTAACATATTGATTTCAAAACAGATAATGAATCATTATTGTTTTGTAGTGTATTATTATTATTGTATGGTGTATTTTAAACTGTATATGGTGAATCAAGTATGGTTGATATGTATAGATATATATATAAAAAATATAAAATTTTAAAGTTGTCAAAATATATCCATGTCTGATCTTGTTTTGAAGAGCTTGAGTTTAGATGAACAATGATATAATTTTTTTAAATTTTGGACTTATATTTTAAAAGTTACAACCAATTAAAGTTAATATAGTAAAAAGGCAGTCCAGTCAGCAAAACAATCCAGTCAGCAACTGACTGGACTGCCAAGTGGAGAAGGTTGCACAATGATCGACGCGGCTTGGCCGCACAATCTATCGTCTGATCCCCCTCACAACCGTCCGACATTCACGTGAAATTCAAATGCGCTCTTTCTTTTACTAAAAACAATGACACTTGCTTTCTTCATCATTACATTTTTTACATTTACTACAAAAATGTGAAATTAAATCTTTTATTTAAACTTAAATATATATATATATTTATATAAGACACTTATACTATATATTAATTTGGAAACATACAACAGAAGTTACACACTTAAATTAGAACAAACGAAGTAGTATTATATTAAAAGCTGAAATTTAAAATATACTCTCAAAATTTTTATAATTTACACTATATCGCTTTTTTTTTAAACATGATCACAAGATATCCCTTAAAATTATCAAAATTCATAAAATATCTCTATAAAGTATCAAAATTCATAAAATATTCATAATTTGTGAAATCACCTTGAACATTGATAATTTTACCAATAATATTGTATGTCATGTTTCAAATTCACAATATGTCCCTTCTTTTTTAGGGGTATTATGAAATTTTACATAAATAATATTTGAAATGCTAAAATTTTTTTAAAGAAGTAATAAAATAATATGAATACTAAAACATATATAAATAAAAAAATTAATAATTTTGAAATATTAAATATATACAAAACGTAAAACAACTTTTAAAAAATACAATACTTTTATTAGATGATAGTTTAATTCAAAAAATACAATATTTATAATTATAATTCACAAAATATCATTTATAATACCACATAGATTAATAAAATAAATAAAAATTAGACATTAAACATGTAGATTAGTTGATATATGAATAACTTTAAAAATTATATACATAATAAAATACATGATTACAAAAATAAAATATATTAGTAAAAGTTCATACTTCATTAAGTAAATATATACAATATTATCAGAAAGTTTGAAACTTCTTGTAACACCCCAACTACTACCATACACTTAGCAATAAATCGCAGCGGAAAACTTGACTCATCACATTACTTAACTCAATGGTGTTACACGCCGTTAGCCACCCACGTGGCTAACAAGGCTAATACATATACATTGTATCGGTCTGATGGACTAGATTCCCGAGCATCTACACATTACTATCCCTTTCCATTAACAACAACCAATATACATAAACATTCCAATTGTACCGAGTATTTACAAACTAATGCCGATAGCAATTTCGGTCTTACTACACCTACGATACATAAACAATTTAAATGGCTACCCATGTACAAACGACTACCCCGTCCTACTCTCGAACGGCTTCCAGCTCCTTGTACCTAAAATAGGAAAGAGAAGAAAGGGTGGACCCCAAGGGGCTCAGCACCTTTGCTGGTATGGTAATCCCGCAGCCCGCATGCTACCGGGCCACGCACAACTAATTGTCGTCTTAGCATGCAGTTGATTATATTTGAATCATGCATGTAAACTATCAACACACAACACATCACATTCCACCACAATGGGCTCAACAAACAGATAACACATCCATACTTGATAGGTCACTCATTGTGTTCATTAACCCTAAAGGGTTCTCCTCTAGAGGAGCTACTTCCTTAATAGACGACACTTACCCAATAATCGGGTTATCCATAAACGTCTCTTTTATAAACTGGGATTCATATCCATGATCCATATACACCACATAACAACACTTTTCACGTTTCAACGTGCACATAACATAACATTACAATGGGAATTGCAGTACAACAATAACACATAACATAACGGGAACAGTTCTCTTAGGAACCGACCCAAACATAGTTAATTCACCTGTGAGCCTAGAGAATGATATTACCCTCATGTTAAGCTCGTTATACAACACTCATTACCGTCCTAATAGTCGGACGAGTAACTTAAGTTAAGATGGTTCGGATATAGTGACCCGAACACACCACACAAACACATGTTCCCCCTAAACCGATCATAAGTCAGAATAGCTAAGCTTTGGAGTAAGCTAGTGGGAGATTGTAATCCAAGAAGGAAAGACAACCATAATAGAGAGGAAGGTAAAGCAAGGATGGATACCCACTCCCAAACAACGCGCGACCGGAATGACCGGATTCCTCACCCCCCATTAGTACATATGTACTTATAAGTAAACAGTTAGAGCTCCATTATGGAACCTATTACACCCACACACCATAAGTATTACAACTGGGTTAAACACACAAGGGAGGTCCATACATTCACACACAAACATCACATAATTAACTCACGCATAGCCGTGGTTAGCACGTCCCATGGTTCGGGTCGTTAAATCCGAATACCGATCTCTCATGTGATCCTAGACTCAGTTAGCTAAGGTTTAACACTTTCGAGGTTAAATGGTATCGGAATTGAACACGCCACATAAATGAATTACTATAAACTCATTACATGTTTTATCTTACAACGTGGCAAACATACAGAAAAACACATTGGCATACAAGCCGGTGTAATCCGGTAGGACACAGGTTGCAAGAAAACCATACCTGTCACCGGAGGCCACTCTATCATGTCCACTTAGGTTCCTCGAACAATTCTCGAACAACTGGTAACATTAAAGTTGCTTTCATTAACATTGGGGGTAACATGTTTGTGTAACGTTGAACGACCATGGTTAACACCGTTAACTAGTTAAATAACTTCACATTTTTAACTTGTTTTATTCTCACATTTTACTACAACTTTTCACTCACTTAATTGTCATTATATCTCACCTAACATGTCCTTAACAACTTTATAACATCATTACTTATCAATCCCCATCATTACACATCATTTTCATACCTTAAACAACATTTTTAGAGTGGTCCGGGACTTGGTCCTTACCCTAAGTCCTGGACCAACACTTAAGGAATCTCTCGGGTGATTTTAATAGGGTGGTTCGGGACCTTGTACTCATCCCAAGTCCCGGACCAAGACAGTCTTCTTACTCTCGGCTAGTTTTTAATATGTGGTCCGGGACTTTAACCTTTAACTAAGTCCCGGACCAATGCTACAGAATTGCACATTATGCATTTTCAAGCCTTGTTCAACATGTTCTCTTCACCCATTGTTTACCCAAACTTCATACATGAACTTAGGCATATTCTAATACCAAAATATCACTTTGATTCACCTTAAAACATTTTCCAACTTGTTACTCACTTTTCTTACAAAATCTCTTAATACTTGTACATTTTTCATTTGGTTTTCTAAGTGGTGTTTCACACCTATAATGACCACTATACCAAAATGTTTCCTCTCCATCTTAACATCATCTCCCAAGCATCTTTTCTTACTAACTAAATCTCCTTTTTCACACCTTCTTAAAATTCCTTTCTCAATCCTTACCTAAACATCATTCCCTCCTTGTACATCAACATTCCTAAACCTTAAACAAACTTCTCCAAGACTTTAGTACATCCCACAAACACCCATTGGATTTCTAGAACTTCCAAGATAATGTCTAAATCCTTGTAGCACTCTAAACACCTTAATACATGCTTTCTTCCCTAGTAAAACATTTATTCATTCCTAACACTTCCTAGTTCACTAAAACTCATTTAAGCACTCAAAACTTCTTGTACATTATCCAAATTTTTCCATGGGTTCTCCTAGCATATTGTCATACCAAAACACATTGTTTTTCACCATTAAACATTCAAGAACACCTAAATCCATCAAGAACCTTCTCACACACAAAACTTCACCAAATTTACACTACATCACAATATAGTGCATAATCAAATTGCTTGGCACTTAGGCCCTTAAATAACATGGCTCTTAGGCCCTTAAATTGCATAAACCATAAACGCTGAATTTCCACATGTATATATTTCCTTTGACCTGCAAATACACCCAACAATACATATGCCCATAATAAACTCCTTGAGAGTATTTTACTAGCTCATTTGCCATTGGCTCCTTAGGTATTTTATTAAGCAAATCAAGCTCATTTTTCCTAGGCATTTAAACTACATTGAGATAGTTTGTTTACCTCTTTTCTTCAAGATTTTTACTTGAACACTCTTGTTCTTCCTTGTTTGGAAATCGGCAAGAGTACTTGGCTACTTGCCAATGTTCTAATCAATACACAAGTAAAACCAATGAGCATTCAAGCTTCATGATTAACCCATTTTCAAACCCTAGGTTATATATATTGTCTTAACACATGAGGATAGTTGTTTTACCTTGGAATAAAAAGAGAGCTTGAATAAGCATCAAGAAAGGACTCCTCCTTGTCCTTTAAAGATTGAAATGGAGCTATGAAAAGAAAAACAAAGCACCCTTGTGAGGTGAAATTTTCGGACATATACAAAACAAGAGGGAATGAAGTTTTTCTTTGATTTTCCTTACCTTGAAGCAAAGGAGAATGACAAGGCATGGAAATATGAGCTCAAGCTCCTTCAATGGTGAATCTCCATGGCACTGAAATGGAGCTTTTGAAGATTTGAAAAGACAAGATTGTAGAGCTTGACTAAACTAAGAGAATGGTGGTCTTAGTTTTTGATTTGGCAAAGGGAGCTAGGAGATATAAGGGTTCAAAGCTTGAAGATGGTGCATGTGCTGTTGCATTACCGAAGGAGAAGGGAGAAGAAGATTGGAGACCGTGTGAAATGAAGAAGGAAAGAAGAAAATGAGAAGAAAGCTTACTTTTGGAGATATTTATGCTAAAAGTAAATAGTAACTTTTGCTTTATCACTTAGTTAACTCATTTATTTGTGTAGGTGTGGTGAGTCACCCATGGAAACCGGCCCCCTTAGTGTTTTAGGACAAGTCATGGTCTTTGTTGACCAACAAGACAACTTATATTGACTTATGTTATAAACTTGCTTAATTTAGTTACTATTCACAAACTAAGGCACATATTTGTGAAATTTTTTATTTTCCATTGATTTAGACTTTCTAATGTGATACTAAGTAGTACACATGTTAAATAAAGAGTAATGATGGACATTTAGCCATTCAAAACTCATTTACAAGATAATTTTTCAAAAATGCGCTTTAAGACTCCTTAAAGCACATTTTGTGTTTTAACTTGTTTTCAAGCTTGGTTTTCTTTGGTAAATGGTTTTATATGTTCATTAACATATAATTAAGGTATAGGTATGACCTTTAGGTCTTATACAAACTTATCCCAAGCTTAGAGCACATTTTTGCCCATATTGACTTTAAGGTATTTATTTGTGTTTTATTTGGTTTAATTGTCTACCAAGGTTTCCTAAGGACTTAATTAGCCATATTAAATCATAATTGAATATTATTAAGTATTGGTAGGTTCTTTGGGTCCCAACCAAGTTCACTCCAAGCTTAGAGCATGTTTTTGCTCAAACCGTATTTATGGTACTTATTGTTTTCACCATGGTTTAAATTGTACACTGATGTTTCTAAGGCACTTTTTAGCCTTTAAATATCATAGTTTAGTATTTAAACAATATATCAAGGTTTGGGGTATTTCACTTCTATTCTCTTTTCACTCTCTAAAATAATTGTACTATCTTAATTTGTATGTTTTTATATATGTAAATATTATAAAGTTATACAAAAAAGTGATATATTGTTTAGAAGTTAAATTTTTTACCTAAATAATAAAAATTGAAATATTTATTAAAATATTGATTGAAGTTTATAAGTTTATGTAACCAATAAATATATCAATTTTTTTCTTTGAAATATTTAAAACTATAAATGAGAAAACAAAGAAAATAAAAGTTATACATAACAATAAAAATATTTTAGTTTTTATTACTTAAGTAAACATTGTAACTTCTAAACAATAAATACCTAGTTTGGTATATTTTAAAAAAATGTAAAACAGAAAAATTATCATAGTACAATTATTTTAGAGAATGAAAAGAGAATAAAAATTTAAAATTTTCTGATAATATTGTATCATTTATTTAATGAAATTTATAACTTATAATAATATATTATATTTTCATAATTTTGTATGTTCTTACATATATATATATATGTATTCATATTTTTATATACCTTTTATTCATATATTAACTCATTTACATATTTATTATTTTTTATTTATTAATCTCTATGGTATTATAAATTATATACTATGAACTATTATTATTTTTGTGATATCTTTTGAATTAAGATAACATCTAATAAAAGGTTAGTATTTCTATTTTCTTATGCTGTTTCAAGTTTGTGTATATTTAATATAAAAAATGATTAATTTGTTTCAATTTTATACATATTTATTAGGTTTTTGTTTGGTCGGTAGAGGAGTGGTATACAGGAACCAAAGGTCCGGGGTTCGAAACCTACCCACTACCGTAACTATCAAAAAAATATTAGGTTTTTATATTTTAATTACTTTGTTTCATTTCATGGATTCGAGATATTTTGTGAATTTTAAAATTTTTTAAGGGTATCTTGTGAACGTGTTTTAAAAAAGGGTATATTGTGAATTACGAATGTTTTAGGGATATATTGTGAATTTTCCCTACTAAATGAGAGGTCATATGTAACACCCCTACCGGTAATCACACCATTATCTCCTAATCCGTCTCAATTACCAACCATAATGCAGCGGAACAATAACTACAACCGGGGGTGATACAATGCCGCTAGTCACCTATGTGACTAACAAGGCCAATCCAAACACAAATACTACAACAAATACAATATCGGTCTGATGGGTCTTTTACCGAGTACCCTAATGCAAACGCTACTTCCGATACTTAACCAATTCAGAAATCAAATACAACCTTCAAATCCAAATTATACAAATACCATCTCCATTCAAACTATACCGAGTATCTACAATTTCCCGAGTATATCCATGACCCTTTTTGGTCTTACATCCCACAGTATACAAATACAATTGCTTTAACAACTACCCACATCAATAACAACCCCGTCCTACTCTCGAACGGTGTCCGGCTTAGCTGCCAGTCTCTTACAGTGTTCATATTCACTTCGGGTACCTGCACACTAAAAACGTTCCCCCTAGGGGGTCAGCTTACACTGAATATGACTTTCGCATACCCCGCGTACTAGCGAGGGTACGCCGACTAATTGGTCGCGAGCATGCAGTTCATTTTAGTTCAAACAACATGCAATACAACAATACATCATATATGTACATTCACACCACACTCCACATTCAATCCAGGAATACAATCCACACAGATATCACATCCAGCTTGTTAAGTTCAGCTATCTTATTCTTCAGCCTTGAGAGACCGTATCTCAAGTGAGTTTCACTCTCGTTAATTACCAACTTTCTATCTCAACCGGGTAGTTTACTTGACTCCTAGATCATTGGACACTCACGGTCCCGATCTAGTTTCTTAATTATTCTACTCTTGAATAATATTAGGTTAAGCCTCATAGGCCTCCGGGCAGAGACATATATAGGTCTCACCACCGGGCTTTTATAATCTCCAGACGGAATTAGAAACATTCTCTCATGTTCCCTCTTCCTATCTCATAATACCCAGCTTACCTCTTTAGACGGGTAAGCTTTGCCGGTCTTACTCCAGTCGGGCACCACTATGTGGCACACGGCCCCGCAGGGCACCACTATGTGGCACACGGCCCGGTAACAAGGGAGTTTGACCATGGATTCAGAAACATACGCTCTGTTGCTTCCTCATCCTTGCACGCGTGACTCACAATCCCCCTAACCCAACTCTCGGGTTAGTTATAATAGATACTCATATATAAGTACATACATATACATATATATCAGTCTGCCGCATCTTTCTCGATGCTATCATACAACTTAGGAGATTTTCCTATCTCGTTGTATCTGCCGATTTACGGGTCGCCCCTACACTCCCATTACTTAGGATTTATGTTCATTTTCTAACATTGGGTCTCATCCTTGCATAGGAGGTCGACTATTGATATTAAGGTTGTTCTCTAGCCTTATGTGTCGCTTGTTCTCATTTCGAGTAAGTTTATAAGTTTGATTCATCGTTGTCCGTTAATAGATGGTTATCGTGGGTTACCACGTTCTCGTTATTTCACATCATGAATCTTTCTTCGAGTCTTTAAACAATCAAGACCCAACTATGGGTCGCACTACGATACACGATCACATACACGCGACTCACTCATCATTCATCCCTTTCATGAATTATACAAACTTGGTTTAAATTTAATCCAGCAAATAGCAATACAATACAAGCACCATTAAGTGCACACAATCCGATTCGTGCAATTATCTTGTTAGGTGATCACACAATCAAACAAGCACACAAATCGGGGTAACCAAGTTAGGATACAGAGCATGAGGAAATCATACCTTTCACCGGGGTTATCTTTACCGGGTGTTCTCACGTTCCTCTGCTCACACATGTTCCTCGACTCTTACTCTTGAACCACTATTTACATGTCAAATGGTTCAATTAATATTAAAGTGTTACGGTGGGTACATAATTGCTACTCCCGTACTTACCCCGTTATTTCGTTATTTCGGTTTAACTTAATGTACTTAGTTCCTCAACTTACTCAATCACTTCTCAAACTTTTTTACACTTCTTAGGACCTTTAAAGGTCACCAAACAACTCCTAAACATCATCTAAAACCAATACCAATCAATCCCCCATGTTTTAAAGCCTTAAAAACACTTCCTGTTGAAATCTGGGGGTGGTCCGGGACCTGGTCCGGATCCTAGGTCCCGGACCAATACTGCTGCTAACTCTCGGCCATAATTCCATAGGTGGTCCGGGACCTTGTCCACCCCTCAAGTCCCGGACCAAGTGCTTCACAAACTCTCGGTATGTTTTTAATGGGTGGTCCGGGACTTTGTCCAAGGACCAAGTCCCGGACCCTGCTAAAATCTGCTACAAGGGTGATTTTTCATCCCCTAATCAATCCTTAAACCAC
Organism: Limonium bicolor; assembly: GCA_023374045.1. NCBI lineage: Eukaryota > Viridiplantae > Streptophyta > Magnoliopsida > Caryophyllales > Plumbaginaceae > Limonium > Limonium bicolor. Next base: position 44,449,331 of record CM041780.1, on the reverse strand, counting down.
TCTCAAACTTTCCCTAATCTTTCCACAAGTTTTCTACATAATTAATCACCTCAAAACATTCACTAAACCACTCCAAATCATTGGGTTAATACACCACCCAATTCTTGCTCAAATTCATCAAATTCCCATTCTCACATTCTTGTTTCTTGCACACTTGTGCATTTCTATCTCCTTTGGTGGCTCTTACCTCCTACCAACCTCACCAATTCTCCTAAAGACCATACCAATTCATTTCTCGATATACACCATTCTAAAACCTAAGTCCAACTCTCATTTCCTAAGTCTTGCACACGAATTCCTTTTTTTTTTCTAGTTTTTCCAAAACATTCCCATACTCCATTGCTACAGATTTTCACACTCTTCCCCCTAGTACTCTAAATACCATTTCAAGGCTATCAATCCTCTCCTCTCAACATTACAAACACCTAGGTTCTCCCATCACATTAAGTCATCTTACACCACTTGTTTTTCTACTAAAATTTCGTCATAACCTCCCCATAAACCTTACATGTCCCAAATCATCAACTCTCACCAATTTCATTCCTAATCTAGCCACACCCTTATAGGGTCCTACCAGAACACAATACCAATTCAAAATTCACAAGACAACAATATAGCTCCATATCCATATGCAATGGCACTTAGGCCCTTAAATCCACACAAGTTCACAAATCTCTCTAAAATCAACTACACACATTTTCCACATATATTTCAATTTATATTTTGGGTTCATTAGTTTATTTACCCATCCCAATTCTAAAGCATCCAAAATAAACCTTAAGGTAGATTTCTTACCTTAATTCACAAGTTTCTCTTTTGAATTCTCCTCTTGCTCCTCCTCTCCTCCAAATCGGTCAAGTGGGAATAGAGTTACCAAACTCCATCCCACATTCAAGTAACACAAGAAATGGATTCAATTAACCACTCAAGTCCTTAGGAAACTCTAAATCAAATTAAGGGCTTAAAACACAAGGTTAGGGTTTTACCTTTTGAATGTTCAAGAGGGGCTTTCACCCATGAATCAAAGGGGAAACTCCACCACCATTGGAGAGTTGAATTGAAGCTCAAAATCAAAAAGAAAACAAGGTGTGAGAGAGAGCCAAAATCGGCTACCAAGGGAGGAAGAGCAAACATGAGTTTTTCAATGAAATTTTTACCTTAGAAGAAAGAGGAGACCCCAAGCTACAAGATGGTGTGCTTTTCTCTTCAAATGGGGAAAACCCATGGAGATGAAACTCATCCTTTTCGAATTTTGAAAAGAGGGAAGTGTAGAGAATGATGAGGGGAGTTCAAATATGTAATTATTTTTGTGATTGGAGCTTTAATAAAGCTTGGGCATGAGGTTGAAGTGGGAGTAGCCATGGAAGGGCTGCAAAAACGTTCAAACCAGAGAGAGGGAGGAGAAAATCACAAGGAAGAAGGGAAAGAGAAGAGAGAGAAGAGAGAAAAGAGAGAGAAGAGAGAGAAGAGGGAAATGAGAGGAGAGAGGTATTTTTTTTACTTTTGTACTTTTCCTCTTTTGACTTTTCAACTCTTGAATTGATTAGCTAGTCAAGTGTGAGTGTGTGTGGGCTAATTACCAGCTAAAAACCGGCCCCACTATATACCCATGCTGGAGCGTTTTTCGTCTTTTACAGAAAACGCTCGTTATTTTACCCGGTTTTGGCACTATTCACTTACCGGGCCCGTTTTCCGGAATTTTCTCGTTTCTTTAATTTTAATGGTTATTATACTCCCATTAATGTTTATTTATAGTTGTTTGATGAACTATAATTTTTACGGGTTCGTTTGACCACTTAAAGTCACATTTTCGGGTTTTCTCGAAAAACGCGCGCTAAAGCTTTATTAGCGTTTTAATACATTATTTGGATTCGTTTTCTTCGGGAATTGTTCCCATATATTATTTAGGCATTATTAAGCCTTTAAAATTCATTTGACACCCTTTTCAAGATTATATTTCTCCTAGGGTCACTTAACGCTCCCTTTAGCGTTTTTCGCTTTTTAAGCGTTTTCTTGTTTCTTTTGGATTTGTTCTTTTTACCAAAATTCATTAGGCACTAATAAGCCCTTAATATCATATTAGAGTAATTTAATCACCCTAAGGAGTGGTATACAGGAACCAAAGGTCCAGGGTTCGAAACCTACCCACTACCGTAACTATCAAAAAAAATATTAGGTTTTTATATTTTAATTACTTTTTTAAATATTTTTTTAGTATATTAAATATATTTTGTGTAAAACTTTTTAAAATGCCCCTGGATTGAAAAGAGCATATTATTCAAGGTCATTTCATGGATTCGAGATATTTTGTGAATTTTAAAAATTTTTAAGGGTATCTTGTGAACGTGTTTTAAAAAAGGGTATATTGTGAATTACGAATGTTTTAGGGATATATTGTGAATTTTCCCTACTAAATGAGAGGTCATATATTATTATAGACCATATACTACAAAATTATAACTATCTCGCATCAATAGTTGGCAATCATCAGTTAACTAGTGCTAAAGAAAGAAAATCTTATCCTCTAGTAAAAGGTAGACAATTGAGTTTGAGGTAATACTATTTTATCCTTATTTCCTAAAAATGGAGTGGAGTGGTTAAACAAACAACAAGAAGCATAATCATTCTAATTTACTTACCTACTACTCATAAATTGAGCTTCTCCTATAGTACATTTACAATTAGCAATTCTTCACTAAGGGTTGTTATGTGAAGTGGTAGAAGTTAAGTTTCCAACTAGCTTGGGATTTCACGCAACACGCTTTTGTTATCCCCCATGACAAAAAAGTTATTCAGCCTAGTAATTGGGGAACATTTACCCTTAGTTATAGAAGGAAGTTAGAACGGTTGTGAATTCAAAGATTGTTTTCACTATTGAGAGTGATCACAAGCATTCATAGGATGAGAAGTTTTAGGTCATGTTACTTGAGCAACAGTTATGTTACCAACCATGTCACCTAGGGTTGTTATGTTTATCTGGCTTCTTTTGGCAAAAGTGTGAGCACTGATTTTTGAACCTTATTCTATAAGGTTTAGTGTTAAGATCTATTCTAGTTCTACGTCTAACTTTTAACCTAAGTTAAAACTATGTTATAACAATAATAATATTTAAAACTAGGGCTAGCTCAATGGAACCTATTAAGAGTTGCCACCAAGTTTTAATCCAACGAAACTATGAAAGGTCAGAGTTTTGGGTTCATGGGCTCGGTATATAGCTTCTTCAGGGTTCATTACTTTTATTACCCTTCGAAGCTTTTTTTCCTTTTCTTATGTCATCTTAAGACTTTAATCTAAGGTTGATTTACTTAACTAAGGTTATAAGAAATATTTTGGGGGGAGAAATAGGCCCAACGAAGGGAATTATATAAAATACCCATATAGAGTAGTAAAGTCCAATAACCCATGAGGTTCCATCCTAAAACCAATTGGTATTAGGTGGAGTAACCCATAGGCTATATGAACTACGTACTAGCTTTATAATTCTCAATGTGGGACTAACTCTTGATCTCCAACATCCCCTCAAGTGTGAGTCTTTCACCTCCGTTTCCTTCCACATTGCATCCTGTTTAGACCCCACTTGGTACTGGCCCGGTCTCTTCTTCGTGACACAACCCAATTTTACGTTACTGGCCCGGTCTCATCACTTGGTTTATCATGATGCAATCCATTTCTACTCGGGTATCCATTAGATAGTGGTGCAATACCCACGGTTGAACCTGGGCTCTAATACCATGTGAGAAATATTATGGGGGGGGGGGGAGAAATAGGCCTAACGAAGGTATTTATATAAAATACCCATCTAGACTAGCATGGCCCAATAACCCATGAGGTTGCATCGTAAAACCAATTGGCATTAGGTGGAGTAGCTCATAGGCTATATGAAGTACTTACTAGCTAAATAATTTTTCAATGTGGGACTCACACTTGATCTTCAACATCCCCCTCAAGTGTGAGTCTTTCACATCCGTTATCTACCACATTGCACCCTGAAATACCCTGAACTTAATTTGGGTGATTAAATTACTCTAATATGATATTGAGGGCCTATTAGTGCCAAATTAACTTTGGTAAAAAGAATTAAATCCAAAAGAAACAAGAAAATGCTTAAAAAGCAAAAAACGCTAAATTGAGCATTAAGTGACCCTAGGAGAAATACAACCTCGGAAAGGGTATTGAATGGATTATAAACTTAATATAGCCTAAATAATAAACGGGAGCAATTCCTGAAGAAAACGGATCCAAATAATGAGTTAAAACGCTAATAAAACTTTAGCGCACGTTTTTCGAGAAAACCCGAAAACGTGACTTTAAGTGGTCAAACGAACCCGTAAAAATTATAGTTAATTAAATAACTATAAATAAACATTAATGGGAGCTAAATAGCCACTAAAATTAAAGAAACGAGAAAATTCCAGAAAACGGGCCCGGTTAGTGAATAGTGCTAAACCAGGTAAACTAACGAGCGTTTTCTGTAAAGGCGAAAAACGCTCCAGCTTGTATTATAATAGGGTCAGGTTTTTACAGTTTAAAATAGTCTCTCATACACTCTTGACCAACTAGCTAATTAAATGGGTCAAAAAGCAAAAAGTGAAAAAGGGTACTTATCCCCTTTTTCCCTCTCTTTCTTCCTTATTTTCTTTTCCTTTTCTCTTTCCTCCTTTTTCCCCTTCCTTGCGATTTCTCCACTCTCCCTCTGGTTGCTACCGATTTTGAGCTCCTCCCATGGCTACTCCCTCTTTCTCTCCATGCTCTAGCTACATACAAGCTTCAATCACAAAAATAATCACATATTCTTCTTCCTCTCATCATCCTCTATCATTATGTCTTTTTAAAATTCCAAAAGGATGAAGTTGACCTCCATGGGTTTTCCCCATTTTAAGAGAAAATGGCATCAATGTGTAGCTTGGAGTCTCCTCTCTCTCTCTCCTAAGGTAAAAATCTCCAAGAAAAACTCATTCTTCTTCCTTCCCCTTTGGTGACCGATTTTTACCCTCTTGTGCCTTGTTTTCTTCTTGATTTTGAGCTTCATTTCAACCCTCCAATGGTGGAGTAATCCCCTTCTTGATTCAAGGGTGAAAACCCCTCTTAAAAGCTTCAAAAGGTAAAACCCTAACTATGTGCTTTAAGCCCTTTCATTGAATTAAAATTTTCTAAGGGTTTAGATGATTAATCGAATGTGTTTTTGTGTTCCTTGGATGTTGGGATGGAGTTTGGTAACCCCATTCCCACTTGACCGAACATGTGGAGAGGAAGAAGAGAGTGGAGACTTGAATTAAGGACTTAGAGGATTAAGGTAAGAAACCCACCTTAAAGCTTGTTTAATTGTTTTAGAATATGGGATGGGTAATTTAATGAATGAACCCAAATTTGTGAGGAGAATGTGTTTTATTGTGATAGGAAGAAGTTTATGAAATTTGATTTAAATTAAGGGCCTTGAAGTCAAGTGATTTGGGAATTGTGTTTACGTTGTTGTCTAGTGAATTTTGAATTGAGTTTGTGTGCTGGTAGGACCCTTTAAGGGTGTGGCTAGATTAGGAATGGAAATTGATGAGAGTTGATGGTTTGGGATAGGTTAAATTTATGGGGAGGTTATGGCAAAACTTTGGTAGAAAAACAAGTGTTTAAAGATGACTTTGTGAATTGAAGAACCTAGGTGTTTGTAGTGTTGTTTAGAGTTGAGTGATAGCCTTGAAATGGCATTTGGAGAACTAGAGGGAAGAAGGTAAAAATCTGTAGCAAATAGGTGTTGAAATGCATTGGAAAAACTAGGAAAAAGAGCTAGTGTGCAAGGCTTAAGAAATGAGAGTTGGACTTGGGTTTTAGAAGTGCAAAGGTATGAGAATGATTGGGAATGGTCATTAGGTGATTTGGTAAGGTTGGTAAGAGGTAGGAACTATCAAAAAGAAGTAGAAATGCACAAGTGTGTGAAATGCAAGAATGTGGAAATTGAATTTGTTGAGTTTGAGCAAGAATTGGGTAGTGGATTTAACTAATGATTTGGAGTGATTTAGAGCATGTTTTAAGGTGTTTAATTATGTATAAAACTTGTGGAAAGATTGGGGAAAGTTTGAGTGTGGATTAAGGGTGGATTTGGGGCTTAAAAAGTACCTTAATAGCAGTTTTTAGTAGGGTCCGGGACTTAGGATATGTACCAAGTCCCGGACCGTATCAAAAAACATGCCGAGAGTAGAAATTGACATTGGTCTGGGACCTAGGTCTAGGACCTAGGTCTAGGACCAAGTCCCATACCACAAGAAAAATTTAGCCGAGAGTAAGTTTCTACATTGGTCCGGGACCTTGGGTCCGGACCAGGTCCTGGACCACCCCCAGAATTGCCTAGAAAGTGTTTTTACGGGTTCTAAACATGGGGGATTGAATGGTATTGGTTTTAGGAGTTGTTTAGGAGTTGTTTGGTGACCTTTAAAGGTCCTAAGAAGTATAAACAAGTGTTGGAAGTGAGTGAGTAAGTTGTGAGTTTAAGTACACTAAGTTAAACCGAAATAACGGGATAACAGGGTAAGTACAGGAGTAGCAATTTGTACCTACCGTAACACCTTAATATTAATTGAACCATTTGACATGTAATTAGTGGTTCAAGAGTAAGACATGTGGAACAAGAGTGAACCGAGGAACTTGAGCACACCCGGTAAAGTTAACCCCGGTGAAAGTTATGATTTCCTCATGCTCTGTATCCTAACTTGGTTACCCGATTTGTGTGCTTGTTTGATTGTGTGATCACCTAACAAGGTAAATGCATGAATCGGATTGTGTGCACTTATTAGTGATTGTATTGTATTGTTGTTTGTTGGATTGAATTTAAACTAAAGTTTGTATAATTCATGAAATGGATGAATGGTGAATGAGTTGCTTGCATGTGATTGTGTATTGTAGTGCGACCCATAGTTGGGTCTTGTTTGAGTAGTGACTCGTAGGAAGATTCAAGTGCGAGATAATAAAAATGTGGAAACACACCAAAACTATCGAACCATTACACGGTAACACAAACCACGAACTCACTAGAACGCTAGAGAATTGTATGGGATTAGTAAACTCCCGATAACGGTGAGAGAACCAAATTGACTTAAGCCACAAAACATATAATGGTGGAAGAACTAAGTAGCCTCTGTTAGAGGATTCATGAGTGTTCAAACTTGAACCTTGATAGAAACAAAGTAAGATAAGGGACCACCAAACCCCTTAGAGATATAGTCGAACCCCAATGAGAGGAACCGACTAAAATGAACAATGTCACGAACATGAGAGTATTCCATAAATTGGGTAAAACCCTAAATCTTAGAATACTAGACATTGAGAATTCCCTAAGCCAATAGATGTTATCGAGAGAGATACCTCTAGGCTGCTCCTTGTGATTGTGAAATGACTCCGAGAGTGGAGTTTTGGGAATTTGAGTAGTCCGGTAGGGAACTGGACATTAGTGAACTTGAGGAGCTAAATGCATAGCCCCTTTGTATTGTAAGCCCGGTGATGGGTCTTGTGTATGACCCTACCCGAAGGTCTTGAGTAATGACTTAACATATACCCTTGAGTATTGAGTATTGATTGGTGAACTTGAGTATTGAGTATTGATGTGAGCATGTGAACTTTGAGTATTGAGTTGAGACTCGAGAGAGTTGAGTTGTAGTTTGAGTATTGAACTTAAAATTGTGAGTAAGAGAACCCAAAAGAGTGGGTAAGACAATGAGTAATTGAGTAGGCATAGTGAGGTAGAAACCCTCAAGCCTAAGTAAAGAACAATTAAACTAACCCCTTGTTGTGTGTGTAAGTGTTTGTGTTCATCATTGATCCTTGATTGTGTTGACATACATATATAATGTATTATTGTATTGCATGCTGTTTGGAACTAAAATGAACCGCCTGCTCTCGACCAAATAGTCGGCGTACCCTCGCTAGTACGCGGGGTATGCGGAAGTCATATGCAGCAATTTTGTTGAGCCCCTAGGGGCATCGTTTTTATTTTACAGGAACATTGAAACGGATCACCGTATTGAGTAGGACGGAGTTGTTACTAAGCATGGGTAGTTGTTTAATAAGTTGTATCTGTTTTGTATCGTGGGATTGTAAGACTGACACATGGTCAATAAGTTTGGCAATTATAGTAGATACTCGGTATAGAATGTAATTGAAGTTGTATTGTATAATATGGGATTGAAGTTGTATTTGGTTTAGATTTGATTAAGTAATGGAAGTATGATTTGTATAGCATACTCGGTATAAGACCCATCAAACCGATATTGTATTCGATTGTTGTAATTGAGTTTGGATTGGCCTTGTTAGTCACGTGGGTGACTAACGGCATTGTTTCACCCCCGGTTGTATGAGATTTTCTGCTGCTTATGTATTGATAATGGAGACGGGTTAGGAGATAATGGTGTGATTACCGGTAGGGGTGTTACAAAAAGTGGTATCAGAGAGAAGTATCGCTTTGATGGTATAAATACCGAGTTTAGGAAAATACCGAGTTAGGAATTAGAGACTTAGGGCTAAGGGTTGAGTGTTAGCGTGAGAGGTACGCTAGATAGGAACTTCCAGTGTGATCTGGATACCTACATAACCAATCCCGCCCTCCGCAACCCCCGTTATAAGTTAGGGGAAGAACGCCAGAGAGATGTAAAGACCTTTCATACTCGGGAAAGCCCGATCTGGCAGTTGTAAGATAAACTTTGTAAAAAGAAATAACTAGTCATATGGTAGATTCCAAGAACTGGAAATCCCGAAGACGGTTCTTGTTTCAGCGACAATAACCGTACTTAACGGCAGTAGATTGAGGATCCTAACCAGAGGATAACTAAATTTGCGGCACCATGGGGCGTCGTGCTTCGCAGTCGCGAGAACCATCCGCAGCCAACAAGAAGGGAAGCAAAGCTACACAATAAGCAGGAAAGCAAAGTAACAAAACCCGAGACAAGGGAGTCTGTGGACGACAAACGTTTCACCATACCGTCAACAACATACAACCGACTAGGAATTAGTCAAGGTTGGACAACTCTAAACCTACATTGTCAATAGGACTACAACGTAGTTCCCAAGGATTAGTCAAACCTCGGTGACCACCATAAAGGTGTGGGAACGAGCAACTAAGCAAGCTACATGGAGTACCACAAGGATCGAGAAAGCACCCGAATCAACGATAATCATGTCAAGAACACTGAGAAGCCACTCATGGAGTAGATCACGAAGATAAAAAATGGACGGAAGATCCAATGAAACCACCAAGTATGGATGGAAAACAATACCGTAATCGGTACAAGTTAACCTGAAAACCGACGTACCCACGCACTTGCCAAGGCAAGTGCAGCAACAACAAGGCAAATTGGGGAACTTTTGACAATCAACACATACCTACTAAGGTACCACTATGAAGATTGAAGCAAAAATAGGATCACCAATCCTAAGACTAGACCAACGAAACCTTGGGAAGGCCTAACGGCCTGACCATTATATTATCGAACAAACCAGTAAATAGGGAGCTAGACTTGGTCAAGACCTCAAACATGGCAACACCATGAAGATTTCTTTCCAAAACCCAAGATTTTATTACAAAACCAAAATTTTTCTTTCAAAACCACAAACTTTTCTTTTAAACCTCAGTTTTTAAAACCAAACCAGGAGAATCACGGTGAGTATCATAGAATGATATAAGAGGAGTTGACAGTAGAATACTTCACCTAGGCGTGTGACGAGCACTACGAGTGTACCCAAATACGAGATGTGGGACGACCGCACTCCGAAGGAGCTTGCGGGCCTGGCAGACCAGTTTCGAGTTAGCCAGGTAAGTGGTAACGTACCAATACGGTACCCCACGTATATATACATGTAGTGTACGAAACACGGGAAGTAGTCAACTCCGTTCTACAGACCATAAGGTAAATACAAACAAGACAGTTGAATACCTCAAATGATTGAAGGACCCAGACGAGCTTACAAGCTAAAGGAGTCAAGAACTCATTCTAGGAGGATGATTAAGAGTTAGGAAGTGCGAGAAGCACCAACAATTGATCAAAGACATTGGATATGTCTCAAGGATTTGGAACAAAAGCATGAAATAGCTGGAATGGAAACCCAGTATAAACACAATAAGGCAAGGCCTATCACGAACACATAAATGTTCAAAGAACAAAGTGAAATACCCAGAGTGATCATCTAAGGTACCTGAGAATACCGTTCACCACTGAAAGAAATACCAAACTGGTTAAAACCATAAGAGAAGTACCCATAGTCTACCCTGAGAACGGGAGACGTATAACCCCAAACGGGACAATCTGAAATCCAAACCGCAATGCGGACTCAATTGAACACACTCAAATGCTAGCCGGATGTAACGGCATAATTAACAACACCCAAGAGCAATCCATAAAGGGTATCAAAGTCAACATAGTTGAACTAAGTGTCGTAATAAGAGCACCAGAGCTATAACGAACTCTCGGTTAGAACACCGAAGGGATCCCACTTACCCAGGGGATACCCTGAATTATTGAGAGGTACCAATCAATACCGAGAGACTTAAAAGGCATCCAACGGACGGAAGCGTGATGCACTGATCCTATCATGGAGCCCAGTAGTACCTCCAAGCCATTTGACGGTATACGGAGTAATACAAATATATGTGAACTGCCTGAGATGAGCCGAGCACTAGGCAATGTGGCTAGTATGCCAAAAACCTACTACAGGACACAACCCAGCAGTTGCAAAAACCGATATGAACGATATGAAGAGTTGCCAGGAACGACACTAGTAAGATTGTTTAATAACCAACGAACAGGGACAACCCTCGTTAATGGGAGACCGCGAGAGCGGTGAACACATAAATTCCAAGAAGGGAATACCGTCAGTGAATATTTGATAATATATCTCTTTCAGAACTACTAACGTACTGAAGCTTGAGCATACAACTATGGCCAAGCAATGTGGAAATAAACAGGCTTCGATAGCAATTATTGGAAATCGAGGAGCAATCAATTAAGACGAAATACGTGAAGTACGAACCGAAGGGTAAAAACCAATGACGCTCAAGGAGTTCAGATATATAAAAGGATGTCATATGCTATAACCAGCCAAGTAAATGGCAAACCATTGTATAAATGGTAGAAAACCATGAGCAGAAGCTAATGAAATAGCGGATGCCATTGAAGCCAAGTCATAAATAAATACGGACATGGTGCGCAGCAAGCGACCAATACATATGAATAAGTCACACAATGAGATGGAGTTGAGGAATAAGATGGTAGACAAACCAAGTGATGAAGTAACACACAAGGAAGTAATGTTCATTCCTATTGCAATCTCATAAGAGATTTACTGCCAAGTATTTACGCCTCTACACTCTAAAGGACTGAGTGTTTTGGTATTGCACTTGTGCAGTAATGATCGAGTGGGATAGCTAGGAATTTGGGAAAATGACAATTGTGGTAAAAGTAGAAGGAAACTTATGAAAGTTATGAGGACCGATGCATAGAAAATGCAAGGTCATACAAGTAAAGAACACTTGTACAGAACCATAAGTGGGCATAGTTCAAAAGCCAATGGTACTAGGGGAAGCACTACAATTAAGCAGTGACTCAACCAAAACCGACAATAAGTCGGGGGAACCAAGTGAATAATCACTCAAGTACACAATTGTATGTACATTGATTCTAGACAGTTGGATAGGAAACCTTTAACTCATTGAGTTCGCGTACGGTAAATGAATACCACGCTTGGTTGATAAACCTTATTCCCAAGATAAAAAGGGATAAAAGCATATTGTATAACATATTAAGGATAACGAGAAGGGCGAATAAACCCAAGTTATAAGGGTCGCGCAGCAGAAGCTAGTGGGCCCAAATTCTAAGGTTAATACCTAGTGCATGAATGGATAATTATCAATGGCTTGAAGCCTCTAAGGCTAGAACCGAACCCGGTTAAGAGTTAAATAAACTCCGATGGAAATTCTTGGTGCAGGGACTAAACTAGTAAATTGGTTAAGACCCTTTGACCGGAATACATTGTATAATAGACCGCATGGGCTTTAGAACACTCCATGACGGCTGAACGCCTTAGACCTATGTCCAATGTTGACACATGGTAGATTACATGGGCATAATCCCTTTTTAAGAAGGGTAAGGCGAAAACCGCGAAATGTATGTTTTACGTGATAGGGCATAAACTACAATGCACATAACGCAAAAGAATTTGTACTGATGATTGGTACTTATGTTACATAAACATATGTATCCATTCATAATGTAATTAAGGTTGATCGTGAGATTTGAGGTGGAAAGGAGTACTCATTGTGAGAGATTTGAGGTGAATGGAGTAGAGAAACTCCATGGGGAATGAAGACCCTGATTGGTAATAGTTTGGAGAAATGAGTATGTTTGAGGAAATTGATGAGTATAAATCGGTATGAAACTGATGTTGAACCTAGTGGAAAGTGAGTCCCCTGGGTAATTTAAGTTGGTTGTATTTGTGTATAATTTGAGGATAGGAATTGATTTGACTTGTAAATGATTTGAGGATAGAATATCAATTGGAATTATACATGTGAATTTCTTAGGTATAGTAGTTTGAGATAATTAAGTAACAATTGATGAGAAGATAGGTTGAGTAACAATTGATGAGATGAGTAGTAAATAAGTAAATGGATTCTAGAAATTGGTAAATGTATGGTTGTATGATTATGACTAGAAAGATTAAGAAGATAGAAAATGAAATAATGATTGACTATTTGATTGGGTGAATTGAGGTGGGAGGTGGAACTTGGTTTGCTAGCGATCAAGGGAAACCGAACACCAAAGTGGGGTGGATGGATAGTTCAACATCAATGCTGATCACATTGGGGTCGAATGACTCTTGAAGCTTCCTATAAGTGGTCACGAGTAATAACGCTAGTAATAGGTGTAACTAACATAAATTGGAATTTGGAAGTTGTATGAAGTTTTCAAAATGAATTTCCAACTGATTTGGTATAAATGATTTTCTCCAAACTTGAGAATGAGGATTGGTTTTGAAACCACTCCCACAGGCGCTACACTACTACAGAAAATGCTTTAGAGAACTGTTAAAAAGGCTTTAGAGAACTGTTAAAAACAGTTCTAGTTGTTGGAGTTCTCTATAGTATGCTCTATTTTAGACTACTGTGAATAACAGTTCTCTATACTAACTTGTAACTACTGTTAATGCCATGATACACAACTGTTATTAACAGTTATCGAACACCTTATCAGACTACTATTATTAATAGTTGTCTATTACATTTTCATAATCTATTTTGCTATGATTTAAGAACTGTTTGAAACAGTTGTCTATGGTCAGAAACACTTCATATATCAATATTATTTGACAACTGTTATGAACAGTTGTCTTTTAACACAATTCGGGACATGTAAACACTATTGACAACTGTTAAAAACAGTTTTCTATAGTCAAATTCAACCAAAAAACGCTACAATTTACAACTGTAATTAACAGTTCTCTTTTGTAAAATAACAGTTTTCTAAAGCATCTTGTTCTAACAGCATCACACCTATTTGGGCAATCCATAATGACACATGTTTTGGCCATAATCCTGTAGAAATAGCATAATAATCCACAATGACACTTGTTCCAGCCATAATGCGGTGGACACAACAATATATAATCCACAATAACTAGCAACACCAACTAAAACACTTTCCATAAACAAAACGTAAGTCTTTCTATCACCATGTCAACAAAACATACAACACCTAAGCATAATTCAAATGTATTTTGCAATCCAAATGCACATTCATCTAGCAAACGATTCAACCTATCGAATAGATGTCTTGAGAGTATCATTGTCATGCTACATGCTACACTTGATCAATACTATCGGAAAACTAGTCAAACTCTGAATCCAACTGCTTCTGCACAAAAGCTGCCCATTGCTCTCGAATGTCATCAATTTCATTTTGCTCGTACGCTCTACCGTTGTATCCGCACAAGTACTTGAAAGCACAATAAAAAATAGTATTAGCTCATTACTTAATAAATATCATTATATATACATTTGATAGTGTATAATGAATATGTTTACCTCTGTAGGAATAATTCTTTTTCTGCTCTCTATAATCTCCTTCATGAATCTCATCACGTAATAACCACAAACAATGCTTTGACTCGGCTATCTTGGGCACTACAAAAACGGAAGGAAACAAATAACACATTATTATACATCATCTATCATCTATATTACAAACTGAGGAACCTGTGATTCAACCTTCCCCAAATTCTTTTGCAAGTAGCGTATGTAGGATATGGAAAGGTGTTGGTACAGTTTTTTCTCAAACCTCCATCCAACTGAGAACAAATTAAACTAGTAGTCCAGTTCTGATTCTCCCTTTGCATTATGATGACTTTTACATTATCTTGTGGTCAACTTGATTCAAAGAAATCAAATTCAGGCAGAATGACAACAAGAAAACAATCAAATTAGAAAAGTAATTTAACCAGAACCAGAGGGCAAGGCGAACTAGTACTCTGTAGATAGAGATGAGTTAATTAATTGATTCAAATATATGGTTCAAGCTACTGTAAAAAGGAGAACAAGAAGTAAACCAGCATGACTGAGAGCAATTATCAGGAAAGGAGAACAAGAAGTAGACATAAGGGCTGCCAAGCAATCTGTTTCCACATAAAGAAAGAAACCCAAGTGGATAAATGACACAATTACACAAAATTTTGTGTCTGTTTTCATGTGGAAGTATGTTATTATGTTTTAGGTGAACACAGAAACAGATCAGTTTGCCTGAAATGAAAAGAAGAGGAAACATGATAAAGGATTGCAAGATAACACACATATAAACACCTGGGCAGCGTGCACATCTGCCTAAATTTTAAAAGCCATTGTAATCCACACTAAAGACTTCCTGTCAACCCAGCACTGAAATGCCAATATCAGAAGCAGCATAGGTTATAGCTTTGAGGCTATAGACACACAAAGAGTGAATAATATAATATTCCCTTTATATTGGGTTAAATTATGTGAATTGCCAGAACATTCTGTTCAAGAATTACCAAATATAAGGCCAAAGTTTGAGCCTCTCGTAATTGCATCAAAGCAAGGGGAACTTTAATCGAAAATAAGGAAGAAGAACAAGAAGGACGATAGGCAGCTGACATTAAAGAATAATTTAAACCCACAGTTTGGGTTACTCCTCTTTCATTACTTTCACATCAGAGCAATTTAAACTAGAAAGATAAATCTCCTTCACATTAATTAGAACAACAAAGATGCTGCAAATCTAAATTAGATACCTTGATTATACTCCACTTCACATGTTTGCGTTGCTGTTTATCACCACCATGTTTTGTTATGAATATTTTCAGTCCCCTACAAGATATACAATGTAATTTTGATATTGAACGCACATTTTTACTAAATTACTTGCCAAAATGTATACCACACTTACACGTCTACAATCTCCTTCACATCAGGACGTATGGAACCTCTTAATGGATCAAGCCAATAGCATTTGTGTGTCTTAGGATCAATGACACATAGAATCCAATGTTGACTACATATAAAGAGTGATAGATATGATTAGTGATGTCTAAAATGTGAATAAAACAACATATAACATTATGACTTACCCTATGTTGTATGGAACCAAAAATATTGACTCATCTTTTCCTCTTTGGAAGGAGGTTGCCAAGTGTCGCTTTCTTTCTTGATCATCATGTCCATTACCAGAGGACATGTAATGATGAAATACCCCAAACCTTAATATATTGTTTAAACACTTAAATATGGTGTATTAAGACTAAAAAGAGTCTTAGAAACATTAGTAAACAAATTTAAACAAAAGAAAACACAAGATGTGCTTTAAGGTCAATAAAGGCCAAAATGTGCTCTAAGCTTGGGGTAAGCTTGGTTAAGACCTAATGAACTTACCAAGATCTTAATTATATGCTAATGAACATATTAAACCAATTACCAAAGAAAACCAAGCTTGAAAACAAGTTTAAACACAAAATGTGCTTTAAGGAGTCTTAAAGCACATTTTTTGAAAAATTGTCTTGTAAATGAGTTTTGAGTGGCTAGATGTCCATCATTACTCTTAAATATATATGTGTACTATATAATATCACATTTGGATGTCTATAACAATGGGAAATCAAAAATTTCACTTCTATGTGCCTTGTTTTCATGAATAGTGATTTTTATAAGCTATTTTGTAACATATGTTGTATAAGTAATTAAATTGACAAATAAAGACTATAATACCCTCATACTACTATTGGGGGCCGGTTTTTAAGGTTGGTGACACACCACCCTTGTTAGCTTGTTAAGAAAATAAAGAAGACTACTTAAGTACCGTTTTACTTTTTAAAGTATAAATATCTTCAAAAGCAAATTCTATCTCATTCTCTCATTTCTTTCCTTCATTTCCCACTGTTCCAAACACGTTCTTCAACCTCTCTTCTTCATTCTCTCACGGTTTGCAATAGTACACACCACCATCTCCATCTTTGATCTCTTGTAAAATCTAGCTCACTTGTCCAAATCAAGAACAAACACCACCAATCTCTTCCTCTCATCAAGCTCTTCATTCCTATCTTCTTAAAATTCCAAGACCACCATTTCGGTGCCAAGGAGTTCCACCATTGAAGGAGCTTGAGCTTGTATTTTTACATATTGTTACTCTCCTTTGCTTCTAGGTAAGGAATCTCAAATAAAAATTTCATTTCCTTCATGTTTTTGTTGTGACCGAAAATACCTATTGAAGGAGCTCTTTGTGTGACTTTGTTCTAGCTTCATTCCAACTCTTCATGGACTAGGTGGAGTCCTCTCTTGTTAGATATTCAAACTCTCTTCAAAGATCAAGGTAAAACAACTACATTAATGTTTTTGAAACAATGTAAAATTAGGGTTTACAATGAGATGAAGCTTATAGCTTGAATACTCATTATAATGTTTGTATATTGTTTAGAACTTGACAAAGAATCAAGTACCCTACCGGTTTTTAAAGGAAACAAGAAAGAAGTTGTTTGGAAAAGAGGTAAATCTACTAACCTAATGTTGTTTAATGCCTTAGGAGAAATGAGCTTATAATGCTTGTTAAAACTACCTAAAGAGTAAATGGTGAATGACTTAGTAAAGTGTTCTCAAGAGCTTAGTAAAAAGGCATATGTGTTGTTGAGTGTATTTGCAGGTCAAAGGCAAATATATTGTGGAAATTCAGTGTTTATGATTTATGCATCTTAAGGGCCTAAGAGCCATGTCATTTAAGGGCCTAAGTGCCATGCAATCTAAATTATGCACTATATTGTGATGTGGTGCTATATGAGTGAGTTTGTGTATAATAAGTGCTTGATGGATTTTTAGTGTTCTTGGTGAAAACAATATATTTTGGTTTAGTAATGTTCTAGGAGAACCTATGTCGAAATTTAGGTAATAAATGAGAAGTTCTAAGAGTTTAAAATGAGTTTGATAAGTTAAGAGGTGTTTAGAATGGTTAAGTGTTTTCCTTGTGAAAGGAACATGCATTAAGGTGATTTAAGGTGTGAGAAGGACTTAGGCATGATCTTGAGGTTTTAGTATGTACCAAAGTCATTTTGGACTTAGGTAAAGACTTAGGCAAACTTTGGTAAAATAAGGAGAAAGTGTGAATTTGAAAAAGGATTTCAAGAATGACTTAAGGAGTTAGTTGTGAGAAATAATGCTTAAGAGATGATGTTAAGATGAGAAGAAAGCATTTTGGGATAGTAGATATCATAGGTGAGAAACACCATTTAGAAACCTAGTATAAAATGTTGTAAGTGTTAAGGAATTTTTCAAGGAAATAAGTAAAGGCTTAAGGAATTAGAAAATGAGTTTCATGGATGTTGTATGTGGATTTAAGGGTACCAAATGTTGTTAGGAAGCATTAAGAGGCTTTAGGAGAAGTTTGGTGAAGATTTGACAAAGTTTAGGTAAGTTTAGAGGACGTCCGACCCAGGGGTCCGACCCAAGTTTGGGTCGGACAGCCTCTGTTAGACATCAGGAAATTGTTCTGGAATGGTCCGACCCAGAAGGTTGGGTCGGACATGGGTCGGACGGTCATATTTCAAAGGAGGGAAAATGTTCTGGAATGGTCCGACCCAGTCGAGTGAGTCGGACGTGGGTCGGACGGGCATGTTTGTAAGGCGGTAAAATGTTCTGTAATGGTCCGACCCAGAAGGGTGGGTCGGACATGGGTCGGACATGCATGTTCTGAGGTCGATGAAATTCTCTGTAATGGTCCGACCCAGTCGAGTGAGTCGGACGTGGGTCGGACATGTCTCTGGAATGGTCCGACCCAGAAGGTTGGGTCGGACATGGGTCGGACAAGGTAAGGTTCTTCAGACCCGAAACCACTGGAAGGGTTCGACCTAGTTGTGGGTCGGACGGTGGGTCGGACATACCAAAACTTAAAAAAAAAACAGAAAAGAATGTGACTTATGTAGTTAACCCTAGAGTGTATAATGAAGGTAACCCAGGGTAAGTTAGACATTTAAACATGTAAAATAATTATGTTAAACACTTAGTGAATTTGGAGGTTAAGTAAGTTAATTAACCGACGTTCTTGAATCATGTATAGGAGTGACCTACGGTGGAAACAAATCAAGGCAAGGACCAAGGTATGGTTTTCTTGCAGTCTGTTGTCTACCGGTTTACACCGGCTTGTGTGTTGTATGTTTTTCTGTGTGTTTATGACGTTATAAGATCTAAACATGTAATGAGTTTACAGTTGTTCATATAATTGTGATGCTATGATGTGACTCATTTCCCTTGTGTGTGCCTAACATGACTTACCACTTATTGTGTATTGGTTGTTAAGTTCCACTATGAACTTCTAACAAGTGTTAACTGGGAAGTGAGGAATCCGGTTGTCCGGTCATGCATGTAAGTTAAGAGTAGATATCTGAATCAGATTCGACTCTTATGTTGTTAAGATTGTTCTCCTTAACTTGGCGTTCGATCTCCTGCTAGCTTCCTCCAAAGCTTACCTATTCTGACTTATGATCGGTTTAGTGGGAACATGTGTTTGTGTGGTGTGTTCGGGTCACTAAATCCGAACCATCTGTGACTTAAGTTACTCGTTCGTCTAACAGAACGGTAATGAGTGTGTTTAACGAGCTTAACATGAGGGTGAATCATTCTCTAGGCTCTTGTGTTATTTGACCCTTGTGGTTTGTTATTGTGGAACGAAGATCCACTGCGTATGTGATGTTGTGCTGTGCACTATTGATGCTATGCCACATGTTATGTTATGTTATGTATATAAATGAATGCCATGTTATCATGACAATTAGTTGCGCGTATCCCGGTAGCCGATGGGCTGCGCGTTAACCATACCAGCCAAGGGTTGCTGACCCCCTCGGGGGATCCATATTTCTTATACTGCAGGATGAGGATCGAAGAAGCGGAGTGGCTCTAGATCCTAGGGTGTAGTTTATTTTGAGTACTTTTGGTTGTTGGCCCGGGATGCGCCTGTGCTCCCGTGGCGTGTTATATTCTTGGTTGTGACAGTTAACAGTGGTGTGATACAGTGAAGGATTTATGTAAACACTCGGTATTGTATATGATGTATTTATGGTTTAGTTTTATGCTCGGGAGTCTGATCATCAGACCGGTACACTTGTATTTATTCTGCCTTGTCAACCACGTGGGTGGTTGACGGCGTTGTAGCACCGAAGCGTTAGTTACTGTTTAGTATTTATTTCCGCTGCGATTTCATTTAGTGTTATGTGCGTAGTAGGGGTGTTACAAAAAGTGGTATCAGAGCGAAGTATCGCTCTGATGACTGGAATACCGAGCTTAGGGATATACCGAGTTAGGAAACCTAACTACAGTTACTTCAGTGAACATTATGGAAAGGTTAACCACTAACTAAGTGTGGAGATACCTTATTGTCGGGAAGCGTTACAACCGTTGGACCGATAAGTGTGCAAGCATATTGCTAATGAATATTCATGTGAATACAGATGGCAGGTAGACCGCGAGGTAGAGGCCGCGGAAGCGGTACTAGTGATACGGGTGACCAGGGCGAGAACACTACGGCTCAGGTTATGGCTGAGGCTGTAGCAGCCACTGTAGCCCAGATGGCACCCCAGCTTGTAGCTGCGATACAGCAGGGGCAGATGCCCGGAGTTCAACCACCACCGCCACCGCCACGAGAGACCAACTGGGTCAAGGCATTGGCAGACTTGAGACCCCCTTCATTTCATGGGGAGACCGACCCACGTAAGCTGGAGGCGTACATCTCCGAGTTGGAGACCGCCTACGAGACCTTGGCTGTACCTGCAGAGGCTAAGGTCCATCTTGCCGCTTACTACCTGAAGGGTTCGGCACAGAACTGGTGGAAGCTTGTGAGAGAGGACCGGATGGCGGATCCTCAGTTTGGATGGAGGGAGTACACGGCTCTACTGCGAGCCAAATACTACCCTGTGCATGTTCAAGAGGCCAAGCGCCTGGAGCTGGATAGTCTGAGGCAGGGGGACAAGGTGTCGGTTGATGAGTATTACACTGCATTCACCGGCCTTGTCCACCTGTTACCGGACCTGGGATACTCGAACCGGGTGCTGGTAAACCGTTTCTACAACGGTCTCAGCCACCGTCTTCGCTATGGGATGGGGCCAGCTGAGTATACTACCTTGTAGGTAAATTAAATAAAGAGTGATGTGAATATGTGTCTACAAGTGAGTATTAATGTGAGTTTGTGAGTATGTATTGCGGGGCATGACTGACATCCTAAATTCAGGAGTGCTATCATGCCGCTGCTAAGGTGGAGATCACCGTCCGTCTGAGGGACGAGGAGAATGCGCACAAGCGCAAGGCCACGAGCGAGGGCCAGAGTCCGCAGGGGTACGGGGGAGGAAAGAAGAAGAAGAAACCTTATCCCCAGCCCCAGAAGAGTCAGCACCAGGGTGACAAGGGCCAAGCCCAAACCACCACAGCTGAGGAGCCACTGAAGCTCACATATGCTTATGCGGCGAAACCCCTACGCTCCTACCCACCTAAGGGTAATTATTTAATCCTGTGTGATAAGTTGAAGTATATGTTGATAAGATGTGAGACAAGTATTGATTGTGTATTGTGATAGCAGCTAGCACGGGCTCTGGACCGGAGTGCCACTATTACTGTAAGTGGTGCAATGGAGACCACCCCGGCAAGGACTGCAAGGGAAATGAGGTGCAGTGTCGTTACTGCGAGAAGTGGGGTCACCGTGACCAAGAGTGTTACCGGAACCCCAACAGCAGAGTCAACAAGCCCAGGGGGCAGTGGAAGGGTAAGGCCACAACAGCTATTGATGGCCCGAAGACGGCTAACCAGCCACCCACAGATCAGAGGCACACTGATTCCTAGAAGGGGAAGGGGTCGGGACCTAGCAAGGCCACCCTGAATGTGGTGGACCGGTCTGAGGCGCCAGGGCCCTCTTCTAGACCAGGTACCGCCTAAACTGTTGAATGTAATAAGTGATTGCATACCGCATTTCATGCTTGTGTGTATTAGTGAGTCCAAGTGTATTATCATGTGAGTAAGGAGTTAAAGTGTAGTGTGAAAGACACCTAATTAGATAATTCTAAATTTAAAGGAACCTTCAATATATGTTATCCAATCCCACCCACACCAAACCCTGAAGAAACCACCATCAACATCACCGACTTTCCAATGGAGCAATGTCAGGTTATCCAGCCAGGTATGATACTTTTAAATGGATACCTGACACCGGAAGCACAAATCCATGTCATCAGACGATGCGACGAACTTGGAGCTAAACCTGGAGGTTTCTACACACCCGTATACCCGAACGGATCAAGAATGCAATTGAAGATGATGTGCATGGGTAAGGACTGGAACCCTTACACCAAGTCATATCAAGAAGTGCGAGCTGAAGATGGAGCAACAGTACCAAGTATACCTGAGGAGTTCCGTGCGGTCGTTAATCACGCCGTGGGAATTGCTCAACAAGTTGAAACGGATTCAATTCCGGATGTGAAAGCAGATTTGTGTATTGTGAACTTCTACCAGAAGGGTGGACGATTAGGTTTACACCAAGATAAGGACGAGTCACCCGAGTCTCTAAGTAAGGGAGTACCCGTGGTGTCTTGGTCCATTGGTGATACCGCAGTGTTTGTGTATGGCGAGCAGAAGCGTGCTGATCTCGCAAGGAAGTTAATACTAAAGTCAGGAGATGTGTTAGTCATGGGTGGGCAGTCAAGGATGCTATACCATGGCATCAGGAAGATCAAACTGAATACCGCACCGTCGGCAGTGATCAATGCCACACACATGAAACCCGGACGTTTGAATTTGACCTTCAGACAGTTTTAAAGCCTTGTATAATTCTGTAATGTGTTAAGCCAGTATATGTTAAGGAAGTTACGTATGTGTTAAGTTATGTCAACCATGTAAACCAACAATGTTGTAAAGAGAAGGTGTTAATGAATAAAGTGGAGTTATTGAAGTATATCAACCGTGTTGTTACCCAGTACTTATTAGTTTGCCAATGAATTAGGCTGTGCACTCGGAACGGGAGGTACACTGAGTGTCTGCAATGAGGCAGAAGCCGGCAAGAGCGGCACAATCCTCACCGGTACCTTTCCAGTGAATGGCGTGGATGCATCGATCTTGTTCGACTCTGGAGCCTCACACACATTTATTTCGCTATCTTTTGCGAAGAGGCTGGGGTTAGATGGTGATGAGATGCCAGGTGTACCCGCTACCACCGAGATGCTGTTGTAAGAATCAGAGGCGAAGAGTTCCCGATCGACCTGATAGAGTTCGACGGACTTGGATTTGATGTGATTGTCGGGATGAACTGGTTGGAGCGGTACAAGGGCAGAATCCTATGTGCCGAGCATCGACTGCTTATTCGGAGTCCATCTGGGGTTACCATATCATACCGCCAGAGGCCCAGGGAGCCTTCGACTCAGATCATCACCGCCATGGCCATGTATCGTGAGTTACGACGAGGGAGTGATGTATACCTCTGCTATGTCCAGGACATAGAGAGAGACCCTGAGTTTAGCCCAGATGTGCCGGTAGTGTCGGAGTTTCCTGATGTATTTCCTAAGGAACTGCCGGGCATGCCGCCAGCACGAGAGGTTGAGTTTGAGATCGACTTAGTTCCGGGCACTGGACCCATTGCGAAAGCACCTTATCGTATGGCTCCAGCAGAGATGACAGAGCTCAAGGAGCAGCTGAGAGACCTACTCGACAAGGGCTTTATCCGTCCTAGTGTTTCACCATGGGGAGCGCCGGTCCTCTTCGTGAAGAAGAAGGACGGTAGCCTCCGCCTGTGTATTGACTATCGAGAGCTGAATGCTGTTACGGTGAAGAACCGTTACCCTTTACCACGCATCGACGATCTATTTGATCAGCTGAGGGGAGCATTAGTATTCTCCAAGATAGACCTACGTTCCGGATACCACCAGATTGCCATCCGTGACAGTGATATCGAAAAGACAGCTTTCAGAACTAGGTATGGGCATTATGAGTTCACAGTTATGCCGTTTGGCTTGTCAAATGCACCAGCAAAGTTCATGGACTTAATGAACCGTTTGTTCCAAGATCAGTTGGACAAATCGGTGGTAGTCTTCATCGATGACATACTTGTGTATTCGAAATCGAGAGGTGAGCATGAAAGCCACCTGAGAGATGTGTTACAAACATTGAG
This sequence comes from Limonium bicolor, assembly GCA_023374045.1. Lineage (NCBI taxonomy): Eukaryota > Viridiplantae > Streptophyta > Magnoliopsida > Caryophyllales > Plumbaginaceae > Limonium > Limonium bicolor. The sequence goes on along the minus strand of CM041780.1, from coordinate 44,425,671 downwards.
GAGGAATCAGTTGTATGCAAAGTTTTCGAAATGTGAATTTTGGTTGAACCAAGTATCCTTTCTTGGTCATGTGATTTCTGAGGCCGGGATCGCTGTTGATCCGGCAAAGATAGATGCAGTGCGCACCTGGCCTAGGCCGAAGACAGTTACCGATATCAGGAGCTTCCTCGGTCTGGCAGGTTATTATAGGAGGTTTGTGAAGGACTTCTCCAGTGTCTCGAAGCCGATGACTTCCTTGATGAAGAAGGATGCACCATTCGAGTGGACAGTCGACTGTGAGAGTTCTTTCACGAGTCTCAAGGATGCTCTGACATCTGCACCAGTCCTGACTATACCAGACGGTCCAGATGGTTTTGAGGTCTACTGCGACGCATCAGGTAGAGGTATGGGTTGTGTATTGATGCAACACGGGAAGGTCGTAGCATACGCCTCCCGTCAGCTAAAGAAGCATGAGGAGAACTACCCTACCCACGACTTAGAATTGGGTGCCATTGTCTTCGCATTGAAGATATGGCGACATTATTTGTATGGGGTAAGTGTGACAATCTATTCTGACCACAAAAGCTTAAAGTACTTGTTCACTCAGAAGGAGTTGAACATGAGGCAAAGAAGGTGGGTTGAATTTCTGAATGACTACGATATTAACCTGCAATATAAAGAGGGTAAGGCAAATGTGGTAGCTGACGCATTGAGTAGCCGAGCACACTCTCTCCATTCGCTAGTCTCTCATACTAGCTTGGTTGAAGAGGTGCGGAGTGCTCAGATGACGGATCAGTATATGCTGGAGATCCGGCAGAAGCTTATTGATGGCACATTCGAGGGTCAGAAGTACGACTTCAGACTCCACGATGATGACCTGATTAGGCTTAATGGCCGATTGTGTATACCTAGGAGTAGCGCGGAGTTGAAGGAGCGCATATTGAGTGAATCCCATTGTTCTACTACTTCGATTCACCCCGGAGCTTCAAAGATGTATAAAGGTATGAAAAGATATTTTTGGTGGACTGGAATGAAAAAAGATGTAAGTGATTATGTGTTGAGGTGTCTCACTTGCCAGAAGGTCAAGTTTGAGCACCGATGGCCTGGTGGTATGGTACAGCCAATGCCAGTGCCTGAGTGGAAGTTCCATGATATCTCCATGGACTTTGTAGTAGGGCTTCCGCCTACAAGGGGAGGTCTGAATATGATATGGGTTGTAGTTGACCGACTGACCAAGGTGGCCCGATTCATTCCGATGAAGGACACTTGGAAAGTGGCAAGATTGGCAGAACTCTTTGATAAAGAAATTGTAAGACACCATGGTGTACCGAAAACGATTGTATCTGACAGAGATACCAGATTCTTATCCAGATGTTGGAAGTCTACACGAGAGGCATTGGGTACTGAACTGAAATTGAGTACAGCGTTTCACCCACAGACCGATGGTCAGAGTGAGCGCACCATTCAGACACTTGAGGATATGCTACGTGCTTGTGCACTTGACTTTCAGACCAGCTGGATTGATAAGTTACATCTGATCGAGTTTAGTTACAACAACAGTTACCACGCTTCGATCAAGATGTCTCCCTTCCAGGCCTTGTACGGTAGACCATGCCGCACGCCATTATGCTGGGATGAGTCGAGTGAGACGGTCATTATAGGACCAGAGTATCTTGAACAAGTTCAGGCAGAAGTTCGCCAGATCCAGGCTAACATGAAGGCAGCTCAGGATAGACAGAAGTCGTACGCAGATGTGCGCAGACGTGACCTGGAGTTCGCCGTGGGCGATCAGGTATTTTTGAGAGTATCCCCCATGAAGGGAGTATTTCGTTTTGGCCAGAAGGGCAAGTTGAGCCCAAAATATGTGGGGCCTTATGTTGTGACGGAGCGGATCGGCCCGGTAGCCTATAGATTAGATCTACCCGCTGAGCTGGGCAAGGTACATGATGTATTTCATGTGTCCCAGTTGAAGAAGTATATGTCTCATCCGTCTCATGTGCTTCAGCCTGAAAGACTAACCTTAGAGCCGACCATGCGATCAGTGGAGACTCCGGTACGGATTCTGGATACTAAGACTCGAGACACTCGCCATAAGTCTGTGAGACTGGTGAAAGTTCTTTGGTCTAACCAGGACGTTGAGGAGGCCACTTGGGAGCTGGAAGATAAGATGAAGGCGAAGTACCCGTCATTGTTTACTTCTTAGTCCTTATGTGTATAGGGTACGGGGCGTACCCCTTTTTAAGGGGGGTAGAGCCGTTTCGGTTATGTGTGTACGACGTGTATTTGAATACATCGTCTATGTTATGTTACAGACCGTTGTGTCTGAATGATGTGGATAATGTTGTATGGACCTTGTGTCCAATGTATGTACCTATGTTATGTTGTATGGACCTGGTGTCCAATGTTATGTAAGTGTGTTGTTAATGATGTATGGAAGTATTGTTTATAAGTATTCCCGTGTTCTAATATTTAGGATATGTGGAAGTATGAACTTTGAGGGCAAAGTTCTTTTAAGGGGGGTAGATTGAAATACCCCAAACCTTAATATATTGTTTAAACACTTAAATATGGTGTATTAAGACTAAAAAGAGTCTTAGAAACATTAGTAAACAAATTTAAACAAAAGAAAACACAAGATGTGCTTTAAGGTCAATAAAGGCCAAAATGTGCTCTAAGCTTGGGGTAAGCTTGGTTAAGACCTAATGAACTTACCAAGATCTTAATTATATGCTAATGAACATATTAAACCAATTACCAAAGAAAACCAAGCTTGAAAACAAGTTTAAACACAAAATGTGCTTTAAGGAGTCTTAAAGCACATTTTTTGAAAAATTGTCTTGTAAATGAGTTTTGAGTGGCTAGATGTCCAATTACTCTTAAATAATATGTGTACTATATATACACTTGGATGTCTATAACAATGGGAAATCAAAAATTTCACTTCTATGTGCCTTGTTTTCATGAATAGTGATTTTTATAAGCTATTTTGTAACATATGTTGTATAAGTAATTAAATTGACAAATAAAGACTATAATACCCTCATACTACTATTGGGGGCCGGTTTTTAAGGTTGGTGACACACCACCCTTGTTAGCTTGTTAAGAAAATAAAGAAGACTACTTAAGTACCTTTTACTTTTTAAAGTATAAATATCTTCAAAAGCAAATTCTATCTCATTCTCTCATTTCTTTCCTTCATTTCCCACGGTTCCAAACATTCTTCAACCTCTCTCTTCATTCTCTCACGGTTTGCAATAGTACACACCACCATCTCCATCTTTGATCTCTTGTAAAATCTAGCTCACTTGTCCAAATCAAAAACAAACACCACCAATCTCTTCCTCTCATCAAGCTCTCCATTTCTATCTTCTTAAAATTCCAAGACCACCATTTCGGTGCCAAGGAGTTCCACCATTGAAGGAGCTTGAGCTTGTATTTTTACATATTGTTACTCTCCTTTGCTTCTAGGTAAGGAATCTCAAATAAAAATTCATTTCCTTCATGTTTTTGTTGTGACCGAAAATACCTATTGAAGGAGCTCTTTGTGTGACTTTGTTCTAGCTTCATTCCAACTCTTCATGGACTAGGTGGAGTCCTCTCTTGTTAGATATTCAAACTCTCTTCAAAGATCAAGGTAAAACAACTACATTAATGTTTTTGAAACAATGTAAAATTAGGGTTTACAATGAGATGAAGCTTATAGCTTGAATACTCATTATAATGTTTGTATATTGTTTAGAACTTGACAAAGAATCAAATACCCTACCGGTTTTTAAAGGAAACAAGAAAGAAGTTGTTTGGAAAAGAGGTAAATCTACTAACCTAATGTTGTTTAATGCCTTAGGAGAAATGAGCTTATAATGCTTGTTAAAACTACCTAAAGAGCAAATGGTGAATGACTTAGTAAAGTGTTCTCAAGAGCTTAGTAAAAAGGCATATGTGTTGTTGAGTGTATTTGCAGGTTAAAGGCAAATATATTGTGGAAATTCAGTGTTTATGATTTATGCATCTTAAGGGCCTAAGAGCCATGTCATTTAAGGGCCTAAGTGCCATGCAATCTAAATTATGCACTATATTGTGATGTGGTGCTATATGAGTGAGTTTGTGTATAATAAGTGCTTGATGGATTTTTAGTGTTCTTGGTTGTTTGTTGGTGAAAACAATATGTTTTGGTTTAGTAATGTTCTAGGAGAACCTATGTCGAAATTTAGGTAATAAATGAGAAGTTCTAAGAGTTTAAAATGAGTTTGATAAGTTAAGAGTGTTTAGAATGGTTAAGTGTTTTCCTTGTGAAAGGAACATGCATTAAGGTGATTTAAGGTGTGAGAAAGACTTAGGCATGATCTTGAGGTTTTAGTATGTACCAAAGTCATTTTGGACTTAGGTAAAGACTTAGGCAAACTTTGGTAAAATAAGGAGAAAGTGTGAATTTGAAAAAATTTCAAGAATGACTAAGGAGTTAGTTGTGAGAAATAATGCTTAAGAGATGATGTTAAGATGAGGAGAAAGCATTTTGGGATAGTAGTATCATAGGTGAGAAACACCATTTAGAAACCTAGTATAAAATATTGTAAGTGTTAAGGAATTTTACAAGGAAATAAGTAAAGGCTTAAGGAATTAGAAAATGAGTTTCATGGATGTTGTATGTGGATTTAAGGGTACCAAATGTTGTTAGGAAGCATTAAGAGGCTTTAGGAGAAGTTTGGTGAAGATTTGACAAAGTTTGGGTAAGTTTAGAGGACGTCCGACCCAGGGGTCCGACCCAAGTTTGGGTCGGACAGCCTCTGTTAGACGTCAGGAAATTGTTCTGGAATGGTCCGACCCAGAAGGGTGGGTCGGACATGGGTCGGACGGTCATATTTCAAAGGAGGGAAAATGTTCTGGAATGGTCCGACCCAGTCGAGTGAGTCGGACGTGGGTCGGACGGGCATGTTTGTAAGGCGGTAAAATGTTCTGTAATGGTCCGACCCAGAAGGGTGGGTCGGACATGGGTCGGACATGCATGTTCTGAGGTCGATGAAATTCTCTGTAATGGTCCGACCCAGTCGAGTGAGTCGGACGTGGGTCGGACATGTCTCTGGAATGGTCCGACCCAGAAGGTTGGGTCGGACATGGGTCGGACAAGGTAAGGTTCTTCAGACCCGAAACCACTGGAAGGGTCCGACCCAGTTGTGGGTCGGACGGTGGGTCGGACATACCAAAACTTAAAAAAAAACAGAAAAGAATGTGACTTATGTAGTTAACCCTAGGGTGTATAATGAAGGTAACCCAGGGTAAGTTAGACATTTAAACATGTCAAATAATTATGTTAAACACTTAGTGAATTTGGAGGTTAAGTAAGTTAATTAACCGACGTTCTTGAATCATGTATAGGAGTGACCTACGGTGGAAACAAATCAAGGCAAGGACCAAGGTATGGTTTTCTTGCAGTCTGTTGTCTACCGGTTTACACCGGCTTGTGTGTTGTATGTTTTTCTGTGTGTTTATGACGTTATAAGATCTAAACATGTAATGAGTTTATAGTTGTTCATATAATTGTGATGCTATGATGTGACTCATTTCCCTTGTGTGTGCCTAACATGACTTACCACTTATTGTGTATTGGTTGTTAAGTTCCACTATGAACTTCTAACAAGTGTTAACTGGGAAGTGAGGAATCCGGTTGTCCGGTCATGCATGTAAGTTAAGAGTAGATATCTGAATCAGATTCGACTCTTATGTTGTTAAGATTGTTCTCCTTAACTTGGCGTTCGATCTCCCGCTAGCTTCCTCCAAAGCTTACCTATTCTGACTTATGATCGGTTTAGTGGGAACATGTGTTTGTGTGGTGTGTTCGGGTCACTAAATCCGAACCATCTGTGACTTAAGTTACTCGTTCGTCTAACAGAACGGTAATGAGTGTGTTTAACGAGCTTAACATGAGGGTGAATCATTCTCTAGGCTCTTGTGTTATTTGACCCTTGTGGTTTGTTATTGTGGAACGAAGATCCACTGCGTATGTGATGTTGTGCTGTGCACTATTGATGCTATGCCACATGTTATGTTATGTTGTATAAATGAATGCCATGTTATCATGACAATTAGTTGCGCGTATCCCGGTAGCCGATGGGCTGCGCGTTAACCATACCAGCCAAGGGTTGCTGACCCCCTCGGGGGATCCATATTTCTTATACTGCAGGATGAGGATCGAAGAAGCGGAGTGGCTCTAGATCCTAGGGTGTAGTTTATTTTGAGTACTTTTGGTTGTTGGCCCGGGATGCGCCTGTGCTCCCGTGGCGTGTTATATTCTTGGTTGTGACAGTTAACAGTGGTGTGATACAGTGAAGGATTTATGTAAACACTCGGTATTGTATATGATGTATTTATGGTTTAGTTTTATGCTCGGGAGTATGATCATCAGACCGGTACACTTGTATTTATTCTGCGTTGTCAACCACGTGGGTGGTTGACGGCGTTGTAGCACCGAAGCATTAGTTACTGTTTAGTATTTATTTCCGCTGCGATTTCATTTAGTGTTATGTGCGTAGTAGGGGTGTTACAAATGAGGGCATACAAATTGAAAAAGGTTTTCACTGCCCACCTTTTTAGTCTTCTCAAATAGAATCCTAATTCATTAGGAAAACATAAGTACAAATAATAAGTCAAGCAACAAAGAGAATGATACATAAACCACAAAAGTCAAAGAATTCATCTTAATGTATAACTCTTACTTGATGAATACGGACATGTGACAGAGTTCCACGTGTTGCTGGTCATACCACTTTTTGATCTCATTAGAAGTTATCGGAATAGAGATTGGATAACCTATAACGTCTTCTGACAACTCAATGTTGATTATATCACTAGCTTGCATTTCTTCCATGGCATAAAAGTTCAACATCTTCAGACAGATCATTCGTTTTCTTGTAAGAATGTTCTCTGTAGTGGCATCTTGTTCAGAACAAACCACATTAGCACTAGCTACAACAAGAGACGCTTTTGTAGGCATGCTGTCAAACTGTTTATCATGCTCTACAACAGTAGTAGGCCCCTTTTTGTTAAGGCTTGGTGACTTAGATCTAGCAGGTGGAGGTACCTTAAATAATATTATAAGTAAGTTTTTAATCTATATAATAATCAAAACAATAAAAGGAATACAAAGAGAATTTTAAGAAGATTCAAAGTACCTCAAGTTCCAAATCAATGAGCTCCATGGGCCAAGCCAATATGTTTCCACGGGCATCCTTCAGTTCAAACACATCTGCTACCTCATTTGGTACAGGAACATTAGCAGATTCCATACCCTCCACAATGGTTAAAATATGCACCTTCTTGCATGAAGGATCTAAAGGCACATTATGCAGCATTTCTTGTTCACCTATGTTAGGTGTGATCACTGCTCCACGAGCTACAACACGCATAGGATTGTCTAGCCTCAACTTACATCGTGTGGATCCCTACAATATTTGCAAAAAATTGAAAAGACATCAACCATGATACTCAAGAATAAAGAATGACTAAAAAGGAAAATAGAACAATTTTAGTTACCGGTGGAAGATTGGAGAAGACAGCGACCGAGCAGCTGGCTTTGGCACTTTGATTTATTACCTCAACCTTCTTTTCTGGTTTTTCTTTTGTACAATCCTTAGAGGATTGAAGAGCATCAAACTTGGTGACTAATTCATTGACAATCTTCTTCAGATATGCAATTTCTGTATCAGATTGAGAGATGGACGAAAGATATGTTGTTTTTGTTACCCCAGGCCCTGTTGCTATAGGATGACCCGGGTGATCTTTTTTTCTTAAAGCCATGGACAGTACATCGTCACATCCTACCTCGGTCACTAAACCCTCAGAAACTTGAAACTTTAATTCATCCTATAACAAATAAACAACCTATATATCAGATTAAGTCTTTAGCAATAACTGAAACTAAGAAAAATCTGTAGAAAAAAGACACTTACTATCCTGTCTACCACTTCTTGAGCGTCTTCCTCCATGACACCACTTTTATCCACTCTAGCCTTTTTCCACAAAATACCTCTTTCTATTTTTGACGTTTTGGGATCCATATTGTTCTCTTTCAGCTACAATTGAAGAATAATAACCTCATGAAATAATGCTGAACTAATTGAAGAAGTCAATTACAAAACAAAATGAAATTAATTGTACCAATTCCTCCTCAATGCCAATGTATCCTTTTCGAGAGCACTTGGGACGACAAGTATTTCCTTGTGCTCTATTGCGATATGATTCACTTTTTTCCTTAGTAAACAAAATTACAGCAAAATAACAAAGACAAAGGCGTTAGAAAAACAAAATAGTATTTAGATAACCTTGTAGAAGTTAAAGGGATTCAACATCAGCTAAAGAGATTCAACATCAACGAAAGACAAAGCGTCAAATGAACACTACATTTCATTACCTGAAATTCTTTGCTTGATAACTTTGTTATGAAAATACTCCAATCTGATGCCTTAATAAAATCATAAAGTGGAGGCGGCGTCTTACACATGCTTCTATCTTTATTAAATGCAAACAGTCTTCTCAAACGGGACTTGAATCCCTTCCAACGCTCACCAGCACGTTGCAACAACCACTTCTTTTTATCTTGTGGAACATCAAATGCCGTCTACATAGAAGAGAATGCATTGGTATATTATACGATATAGATCATAACTTCTAAAAAGGACTGTAAAATATTTGATTACCAAAATTTCATCCCAAATTAGGTCTTTTAGTTCCTTTGGAACATCACTCCATGTGTCATAAGTGATGGGAATTCGTCTACGAGCACAAACACCAATAAAACTACAAAGCTTGGGTCGATTTTCCCCATAAGGCAGTCCCTTGATACTCCACTGAAGTACAAATCGTTGTTGGTTGTGCCTCTTTCTAATGACCTTCTTACATATGGTAGGACCCCTTGTTTGAACTTCACTTGTGCTTGATATTTCTTTTCTTTTCGTAGGTGCCATGGCTGTAAATAAAAAATGATAAAAAGTCAGATGATTATTACAGATAACAAGTACATAAATAAAATCATAGTTGTACATACTATAGCACGTTGCTATGAACTAAACACATACTCAGTGTTGTGTTCGTTGTTTTTTAGATTTACGACTTGTATTATCTAGATTAACCCATTCTCCATCACAATGATCATCTCGGATACAAATATCATCTTCATTTTGTAGGTTTTCATCTTCATTTGGGATTGGAGGACATGTCATGGGTAAGAGACTGTCTTCCTCAAAAAATAAATCATCTGATCTACACTTTGTAGGAAACACCAACGACCATCTCTTATCAACTGTATCTGTGGCATAAAAGACTTGTTTCGCTTGTGAGGCCAATATAAAGGGATCTTTTTTATGTCCTTCCTTTCTTAGATCAACCAATACTTGTGTAACACTCCATCCAACAACAAACACATAATAACGTTCTGCAGCGGAAAATATACTACTTCACATCACTTAACTCGTTGGTGTTACACGCCGTTAACCACCCACGTGGCTAACAAGGCTATTACATAAACATTGTACCGGTCTGATGGACTAGATTCCTGAGCGACTACACCTTACTGACCCTTCCATTAACAATAGAAACAACATACACCTCCCAACTGTACCGAGTATTCACAAACTAATGTCGATAACAATCTCGGTCTTACTACACCTACAGTACATATTCAATTTAAATGATTACCCATGTTCAACGACTACCCCGTCCTACTCTCGAACGGCTTCCAGCTCTCTGTACCTGAAATAGGAAAAGAAGAGAAAGGGTGGCCCCCAAGGGGCTCAGCACCTTTGCTGGTATGGTAATCCCGCAGCCCACATGCTACCGGGCCACACACAACTAATTGTCGTCTTAGCATGCGGTTGATTATATTTAAATCGTGCATGCAACTATAAACACACAACACATAACATTTCGCCTCAATGGGCTCAATAAACGGATAATACATCCTTAATTGATAAGTCACTCATGGCATTCATTATCCCTAGAGTGTTTCTCCTCTAATGGAGCTACTTCCTTAATAGACGACACTTCCCGCTATTCGGGTTATCCTTAAACGCCCCTTATCACAAACTGGGATTCATATCCATGATCCACATACTCCACATTTTACAACATATAACATGCTTCCCATAACAACACATAACAACACTTCACGTTTCAACGTGCACATAATAACATCGCAATATAAATTGCATTACAACAACATCACATAACATAACGGGTATGGTTCTCTTAGGAACCGACCCAAACATTGTTAATACACTGGTGAGCCTAGAGAATGTTGCCAGTCTCATGATAAGCTCGTTACATAACTCGTTACCGTCTCGTTAAATGAACGGATAACTTAACACAAGGTGTCTCGGATATAGTGATCCAAGCACACAGAACAAACATAACATAGTATGCCCCTGTGGCCCGACGTGAGTCAGTAATAGCCTTGGTTAAGCTAAAGGGAAGGTTGGAAACCAAATTGGAAAACAACCATAACATACGGAGAGGATCGAACCTGATATGACAACGACCCCCATACTCACACGCGTGGGCGGAACAGACCGGACTCCTCACTTCCCCCGTTAGCACTTGTTAGAAGTTCAACATAGAACTTAATTAAACAATCACAACATAGGGTTAAGCCTTGTTAGACACACACAAGGGAAGGGAGAGTCATACATTCACACACAAACATCACATAACTAACTCACGCATAGTCGTGGTTAGAACGTTCCTTAGGTCGGAAACGTTGTCACCGGATACCGTTCTCTTACGTTTTACCTAATATGGTTAACTAGCCCTTCAAGCGCATTCGAGGTTCCCGGTATCGGCACATAAACATACAACAACAATAACGACTGTAAACTCGTTTCATGATTTATCTTATAACGTGGCAAACACACAGAAAAACACATTGGCATACAAGCCGGTGTAATCCGGTAGGACACAGGTTGCAAGAAAACCATACCTGTCACCGGGGTCCACTTTATCATGTCCACTTATGTTCCTCGAGCAATTCTCGAACAACTGATAATATTACATGTACTTTTATTAACATCGGGGTAACATGATTGTTTAAAGTCTAATGCTTATAACTTTTCCCCGTTAACTTAGTTACATAACTTTACATTTTAACTTGTTTCACTTTTACATTTCATTTTATAACCTTAAACATTTAAATCATCTTACTTAACTTAATCTCTTAAGTGCTTTTATAATTATTTTTCTAATCATCAATACTTTCTTAATGGCATACCACTAATACCACTTAACATTCTTAAAATTAAATTTTTTTTTTTTTAGGGTCCGACCGACCCACCGACCGACCCACCCCCTGGGTAGGTCGGCTGCAGAGATCATCCAAGTTCACAGTTTCAGCCCGACCGACCCAGACTGGGGTCGGTCCCCTGGGTAGGTCGGCTGCAGAAACTTCCCATACATTGTCAAACTTTCTCCAAATTTTTCCTCAAGCCTCCTAATGTGTTCTAACATCATTGGGCACATCAAACACACCTTTAGCCATGTACTAAACTCTTTAAATCACACACCAAAACCATCTTATCATTCACAAATTCCTTACAAAATTCCTAGCACTTGGAATGTTTTCTCCTTAAGATTTCTAGGTGGTATTTCACCTATAATGACCACTATACCAAGGTGTTTCCTCTACACCTTAACATCATCTCTCAAACTTCTTTTCTTACTAACTAAATCTCCTTTTCACATCTTACCTAAACATCATTTCTTCCTTGTACATCAACATCCTCAAAAACACACATTGAATTCCTAGAACTTCCAAGATAATACCTAAATCCTTGTATCACTCTAAATTGCCTTAGTACATGTTTTCTTCCCTAGTAAAACATTTGTTCACCTTTAACACTTCCTAGTTCACCAAAACTTATTTAAAACACTTAGAACTTCTTACACATTTTCCAAATTTTGCCATAGCTTCTCTTGTATATTCTCATATCCAAACACTTAGGGTTTTACCTTATTCCATTCAAGAACACCTAAAATCCACCAAGAACTTCCTCACACACAAAACTTCACCAAATTTACACTACATCACTATATAGTGCATAAACTTAAATTGCTTGGCCTTAGGCCCTTAAATAACATGGCTCTTAGGCCCTTAAATAGCATAAACCTTAAACACTGAATTTCCCACATAAGTAATGCCTTTGACCTGCAAATACACCCAACAATACATATGCCCTTAATAAACTCCTTTTTGGATAGTTTGCTATCTCATTTCCCATTGGCTCTTTAGGTAGTTTTTAATAAGCATTTTAAAGCTCAATTTCCTAGGACACATAAAACTTCATTAAGATAGCTCATTTACCTCTCTTTCTTCAAAACTTCCTCACTTGTTTTTCCTTGACCTTCTTGATTAAAAATCGGCAAGGTGTTTTTGATTGCTTGTCAAACTTCTAAGCAATATACAAGTAAGGATAATGAGCATTAAGCATTATACCTAAGCTCATGAACAAACCCTAGATTAACATAAGTGTTTTAAACACTAAATGAGATGTTTACCTTGGATTTGCAAGGGAACTTGATTAAATAGCAAGAGAGGACTCCACCTAGTCCTTTGAAGTTTGGAATGAAGCTAAACAAAAGCAAGAGAAGACACCATTACAAGGTGATTCTTGGCCATGAATAAAAAAGAGAGGAAATGCTAGTTTTCTTTGACTTTTATTACCTTAGAACCAAGAAGAACAATAAGGTGCAAGAAATGGAGCTTTTCCTCCATCAATGAAGATTCTCCATGGAATCAAACTTGAGCTCTTGAAGTTTTGAAAAGAGGGAAATGAAGAGCTTGCTCCAACTAGAAGAATGGTAGTCTCGGAATTAAATTCGGAGCTTGGAGCCATGAGTTACAAGCACTCAAAGATGGGGAATGGATACTTGCTGTAGCAAAACGAGATGGAGAAGGGAGGATGAGGTTGGAGACGGTGGGAACCAAGAAGAAAAGAAGAGAAATTGAGGAGAGAGGTTTAGTTTGGAGATATTTATGTTATAAGGCATAAAGTAACTTTTCACTTTATTCTTTCCTCTTTTCTTTATTTGCTAGCCAAGTGTGATGACTCACACACTAAAAACCGTGCCCCCTTCAATATATAAGATACTTATGGTCTTTGTTGACCATTTAACTAATTAAAGTTGACTTAAGTCAAAACTAGCACTATTTAGGCACTATTCACAAACTAGGCACATATTTGTGAAATTTTTGATTTCCCATTGATTTAGGCTTCCTAATGTGATACTAAGTAGTACAAATGTTAATTAAAGAGTAATGATGGTCATTTAGCCACTCAAACTCATTTACAAGACAATTTTTCAAAAATGTGCTTTAAGCCTCCTTAAAGCACATTTTGTGTTTTAACTTGTTTTCAAGCATGGTTTTCTTTATTAATTGATTTAATATGTTCATTAACATATAAATAAGGTCTTGGTAAGGTTATTAGGTCTTAACCATACTTATCCCAAGCTTAGAGCACATTTTCGCCAATATTGGCTTTAAGGTATTTATTTGTGTTTTATTTGGTTTAATTGTCTACCAAGGTTTCCTAAGGACTTAATTAGCCTTATTAAATCATAATTGAATATCACTAAGTCTTGGTAGGCTCTTTGGGTCCCAACCAAGTTCACTCCAAGCTTAGAGCATGTTTTTGCTCAAACTGTATCTTAGTGCTTTATTGCATTTTACTATGGTTTAAATTGTTCAATGATGTTTCTAAGGCACTTTTTAGCCTTTACATACCATAGTTTAATATTTAAACCACATATCAAGGTTTGGGGTATTTCAATCTACCCCCCTTAAAAGAACTTCGTCCTCGAAGTTTACACTTCCCACACATCTTGGATTAGAATACGGGAATTACTTATAGAAATAAAACTTCCATAACCAAACACACTTTACATCACAACCTCGGACTTAATGGTCCGGGTAACACATTCACATCCATACATAACATAACATATTCACAATATAACCTCAAACTCAATGGTCCGGGTATCTTAACAACATTTACACATACATAACAACCCTTAGACTCTCTGGTCTTGGGTAACATAACAACATTTAGACACATAGGTCTTGATAACATAACAGCCTTTAGACACATAGGTCTATGTAACACAACACATTTAGACTCATAGGTCTTAACAGCATACACTTTAGGAGATCAAGGTCAAAATAATATTTATTACACATACCACACAACATGTCTTAGCATGTATGGCAACCAAAAATATCTTTGATATACACTGTGATCCCGCAGAACCCGGTCGCGATGGACACCTTCCGTCCCGTTCCTTTGGGAGATCAAAACTATCACTTAAATTTTAAATTTTTTTTCCTTGTGAGGTTAAGTAAGAGAACTTTAATTATGTAAAGTATCTATCGACGTTTTGTAAATACCAATTCAAAATCCTTTTGAAAACACATACAGCTCCAAGTCCAACTTATGCTCTTTACTTCTTTTCTTAGCGTGGTTAATTGTGACCACTTACAAGGAGCTTCAAGAATCATCCAACCCTGATGTGATCAGCATCAGTGTTGAACTATCCTTCCACCCCAATTTGTGTTCGGCTTCCCTTGATCTCATGATAATCAAGTTTCACCTCCCACTTCAATTTCAAGCATCAAGTAAATCACTCATTTCCAATTTTCTATCTTTTTAATCATTCTAATCATGATCATACATCTCCAAGGGATAGAACTCGGTCTATCAGTTATCTCCATACACTTTAATGTTGTTACCTAGGGAATCTTATTCTCACTAGGTTCTATGTCGGTTTCATACCCTTTCGTGAATCACTATAGTATATATACACATATATTTTATCAAAATACCACACACAGCTTCACATTTATACACTGTCGGGGGTTTGTTCCCCCGGGAGTTTCTCTACTCCCACACTTGTACTATCACTCACAACTGTTAATAAATCAACACACTTATCACAATGGTATTCGCATCTTCTGTGCGCAATTACCACAATTAAACCATGAATGAATGTGTATGTTTACGTAAGACACACACTAATCATCAAAACAATAATTTTGTGCTATGCACAATATAAGTCACATACACTTGTACGGTAATACACACTAAGTGGTTTTGCGCTCTACCCCCTTAAAAGGGATTACACCCACGTAATCAATCACTAAACATTGGCTTAAAGTGTTCTGTCGACATGAAGTGTTTTAACTTTCACGCAGTCTATTATACAATGGATTCCGATTAGAGGATCTTAACCATATTGGCGGTGTAGTCCCTAAACCAAGAATTCTCATTGGAGTTTATTTAAACTCTTAGTTGGTTTCGATTCTGGCCTGTTAGGCTTCTAGGCTTAATAATTAGCCATTCACTCATGTGCACCATGTAACACTTGAATCACTGGCTCGCTAGTTTCTGCTGCAAAACTCTAATAATTGCAGAGCTTAATTGCCCCATTTGTTATTCTTACTGTATTATACATCCCCAATTGTCACCTTCATCTTGGTAACAATGGTTTCTCAACCGACGCGTGGTATCTCTTACCGTTAGCGAATTCGGTGAGTTATAAACTTTCTATCCACTTCCATATCAATTTACTGTGTATACAGTTATGTATTTCACAATGATTGACTTGTTCCCTACCGACTTACTGTCGGTTGAGATTGAGCTACTACCTAGTGTGTAGTGCTCTCTCAGCTATTTACAACATTTGGGGTATATTCCATACCGATATTTGGTAGTTAGTGCTACTGTAGTCACTTACTGTTAATCATGTCTCCACATTTGGTTTTGTACAAGTACTCTTTTATTGGTGCGGCCTTGCATTTCCTATGCATCGGCCATTATAACATTATTCCTCCACAATTAACATGTTTCCAATTCCTAGCTATCCCACTTGATCATTACTGCGCAAGTGCAATACCAAAACACTCAGTCATACAGAGTGCAGAGGCGTAAACTCTTGACAGCAAATCTCTCATGTGATTCGCACGGAATTCACACTTTGTTTCACTGAGATTCTGATCTCGTAATACTGGCTACTGGCTTACTGCCTAGTTTGTTTGGTATCACTTATCGGTTAACAATACTTATATAACGGTCGCTTGCTGCGCACCGTGCCCCTACTCATTGCATAACACTAACTTGCATGTCTATTTACTGTCACATTAACTTCCACACATATATTTACATCCTTTGTATTATGGTTCGTCATTCATTTGGATGACTACGGAATGCTCCTTGAGCGTTGCTCACTCGAGTCTCAAACCGACGTTACTTAGCTCGGTGCTTCACTTTATACACACATATTACTAAACTAACTGCTCTCAAATAATAATAATAATATTGTCCATCCTTAACATATTTCTTGAGCTTGGTTCACAAAACTACCGCTCCTGCGGTCTCACAATATCGAGAGGTATCCCCACTCTTAATGCAGTGGTTCGTTTACCACTCTATTTACTTATATAACATAAACTTCTGCAATCAGTCTAATTTATATAACACATTTTGTTTGTGGCTTATAAGCCTTACCGCCTTGAGCTGCGCTCATTGTAGGCTGTCCACACACATGTACTTCTTTGTACAACATTACATGGTTTGGATATTATATTGAGCTCCATGACAAGGTCGTTGCATTCCGTTTCCTTTCATGGGATGCCCCTTAGGGTTGTCAGTCCGTCTCCTGACAACTTATGTCTAAGCTGGGTGTTAGTTTCAACCTTTGTGCTTCTATCATGTCGTTTTGTGTAACAATTGTTGATGTGAACACCCTTCAAGGATTGCTCCTGGGTGTTGCTAAATTATGCCATCACATCTGGCTCGCACTTATTGGTATACTCAGTTAGCCACGCCGTTTGCGTTCTTAACTGGCTTATTATCTTCTTCTGTGAAGATCAACACTTCCTGGTAGTGTAGGTACTCATTCTGGGAGTTTCATCCCGTTCATTGTACATTAATGTGTCCACATTAGGCATCTGCTTAGCCATGGACAGGCTGGGTCACCGTTCCAGCTAACATGTTTATCCCTGAGGATCCTTAAGACGTATACGATGTCTTTACATTACAGTTAGTGCACTTCGCACCTCCTGACTCTTAAGCATTTCGTTGAAAGGAATTCACTAATTCCTTTAGTCTCGTTAACTTAACTGAGTTCCTTAACTTCAACCATTCATGGTAATCCTTAGTTCTTGTTTGACTTATACCGCTGACCGTAGTATGGAGTCGACTACTTCCCGTGTTTCGGACTCTACTTGTATACATATGTGGGGTACCATACTGATACATTACTACTTACCCAACTAACCCATAAGTAGGTCTGTCAGGCCCACAAGCTCCTATCGGAGTGCGGTCGTCCCATAATTCAGTTGATACACTCGTAGTGTCCGTCACACGCCTAGGTGAAGTATTCTGTTGTCAACTCCCTTATATTGTCCCTTGACAATATTCATTCCATGCTTCCTGAACTTAATCGAGGGAAAGTTTATCCACTGTTGTATCCTTGTCAACTGTCCTTGGTTTACTGGTTTGTTCTTAAAAGAAGGTAGAAAGAAGTATTGGTTTGAAAGAAAATTTGGTTTGAAAAGAAAAGAGTTTGAATAAATCTGGGTTGAAAGAAAAATTCTCATGGTTTTACAATGCCTTCTTGCCTTAACCAAATCTAGCTTCTTGCTGACTGGTGTACTTCCAATTACAAAGGTCAGGCTGTTAAGCCCTTCCATGGTTATAATGATCACACTTAACTTCGTGGTACTTTACTAAGTACTTTGTATTGGTTAAAACTTCCCCGAACAGCCCTGTTATAGCAGCACTTGCCAGGGCAAGTGCGCCATGTTAACTGGCTATCGGTTCAACACATACCGGTTGTGGTATTGTTTTCACCCATACTGTCATCAGTGTCCTTGTCGGCCCTCACTGATCTTACTGTCTTGATAATAACTCCTCTAGGTGACTTCTCACTGTCTTCACATGATAATCATTAACTAGGGTGTTTCCCATACTGGAAGACCCTATTTTTTTGTATTGTTTCCTCTTCGTAGCCCGTTCCACGTATTTGTCGTGGTTACTGAGACTTGTCTCTTGTTTGGGCACTACGTTGTAGTTCCTTTTTCGGTTAGTATACCGTTGGTGTATTATTTATCAATCGTGGTCCCGTAGACACTCGTCTCGGGTTTTATTAATCCACTTTTGCCTGTTCTACGGTCAGTGCGTTGCAAGCTGGTTATCCTCGACTGCTCGGCATGTCGACCCAGGTTGCCGGAAATTCTATTCTTCTATACACAAGATTCTTCATTCTTCGCTATTAAATGCGGTTAACATTGTTCAGATGGAAACCGTCTCCGGGATTCCCAGTTTCCGGGATCTACCGTATGACAGGTTCTCCCGTACTCTAAAGGTATTTAATAACAGCCAGATCGGGTATTCCCGAGTAAGAGTGGACTTCCATCTCTCTGGCGTTGTTTCCCAAGTTATAAAACAGGGTTTGTGGAGGGCGGGAAGGATATTGTAGGTTTCCAGTACGCACTGGTAATACCTAACTAGCATATCTCTCACGCTATCACTCAACCCTTAACCCAAGGTACTAAAATCCTAACTCGGTACTTCCTAAGCTCGGTAATTCAGTCATTAGAGCGATACTTCGCTCTGATACCACTTTTTGTAACACTCCATCCAACAACAAACACATAATAACGTTCTGCAGCGGAAAATATACTACTTCACATCACTTAACTCGTTGGTGTTACACGCCGTTAACCACCCACGTGGCTAACAAGGCTATTACATAAACATTGTACCGGTCTGATGGACTAGATTCCCGAGCGACTACACCTTACTGACCCTTCCATTAACAATAGAAACAACATACACTTCCCAACTGTACCGAGTATTCACAAACTAATGTCGATAACAATCTCGGTCTTACTACACCTACAGTACATATACAATTTAAATGATTACCCATGTTCAACGACTACCCCGTCCTACTCTCGAACGGCTTCCAGCTCTCTGTACCTGAAATAGGAAAAGAAGAGAAAGGGTGGCCCCCAAGGGGCTCAGCACCTTTGCTGGTATGGTAATCCCGCAGCCCACATGCTACCGGGCCACGCACAACTAATTGTCGTCTTAGCATGCGGTTGATTATATTTAAATCGTGCATGCAACTGTAAACACACAACACATAACATTTCGCCTCAATGGGCTCAATAAACGGATAATACATCCTTAATTGATAAGTCACTCATGGCATTCATTATCCCTAGAGTGTTTCTCCTCTAATGGAGCTACTTCCTTAATAGACGACACTTCCCGCTATTCGGGTTATCCTTAAACGCCCCTTATCACAAACTGGGATTCATATCCATGATCCACATACTCCACATTTTACAACATATAACATGCTTCCCATAACAACACATAACAACACTTCACGTTTCAACGTGCACATAATAACATCGCAATAGAAATTGCATTACAACAACATCACATAACATAACGGGAATGGTTCTCTTAGGAACCGACCCAAACATTGTTAATACACTGGTGAGCCTAGAGAATGTTGCCAGTCTCATGATAAGCTCGTTACATAACTCGTTACCGTCTCGTTAAATGAACGGATAACGTAACACAAGGTGTCTCGGATATAGTGATCCAAGCACACCGAACAAACATAACATAGTATGCCCCTGTGGCCCGACGTGAGTCAGTAATAGCCTTGGTTAAGCTAAAGGGAAGGTTGGAAACCAAATTGGAAAACAACCATAACATACGGAGAGGATCGAACCTGATATGACAACGACCCCCATACTCACACGCGTGGCCGGAACAGACCGGACTCCTCACTTCCCCCGTTAGCACTTGTTAGAAGTTCAACATAGAACTTAATTAAACAATCACAACATAGGGTTAAGCCTTGTTAGACACACACAAGGGAAGGGAGAGTCATACATTCACACACAAACATCACATAACTAACTCACGCATAGTCGTGGTTAGAACGTTCCTTAGGTCGGAAACGTTGTCACCGGATACCGTTCTCTTACGTTTTACCTAATAGTGGTTAACTAGCCCTTCAAGCGCATTCGAGGTTACCGGTATCGGCACATAAACATACAACAACAATAACGACTGTAAACTCGTTTCATGATTTATCTTATAACGTGGCAAACACACAGAAAAACACATTGGCATACAAGCCGGTGTAATCCGGTAGGACACAGGTTGCAAGAAAACCATACCTGTCACCGGGGTCCACTTTATCATGTCCACTTATGTTCCTCGAGCAATTCTCGAACAACTGATAATATTACATGTACTTTTATTAACATCGGGGTAACATGATTGTTTAAAGTCTAATGCTTATAACTTTTCCCCGTTAACTTAGTTACATAACTTTACATTTTAACTTGTTTTACTTTTACATTTCATTTTATAACCTTAAACATTTAAATCATCTTACTTAACTTAATCTCTTAAGTCCTTTTATAATTATTTTTCTAATCATCAATACTCTCTTAATGGCATACCACTAATACCACTTAACATTCTTAAAATTAAATTTTTTTTTTTTTAGGGTCCGACCGACCCACCGACCGACCCACCCCCTGGGTAGGTCGGCTGCAGAGATCATCCAAGTTCACAGTTTCAGCCCGACCGACCCAGACTGGGGTCGGTCCCCTGGGTAGGTCGGCTGCAGAAACTTCCCATACATTGTCAAACTTTCTCCAAATTTTTCCTCAAGCCTCCTAATGTGTTCTAACATCATTGGGCACATCAAACACACCTTTAGCCATGTACTAAACTCTTTAAATCACACACCAAAACCATCTTATCATTCACAAATTCCTTACAAAATTCCTAGCACTTGGAATGTTTTCTCCTTAAGATTTCTAGGTGGTATTTCACCTATAATGACCACTATACCAAGGTGTTTCCTCTACACCTTAACATCATCTCTCAAACTTCTTTTCTTACTAACTAAATCTCCTTTTCACATCTTACCTAAACATCATTTCTTCCTTGTACATCAACATCCTCAAAAACACACATTGAATTCCTAGAACTTCCAAGATAATACCTAAATCCTTGTATCACTCTAAATTGCCTTAGTACATGTTTTCTTCCCTAGTAAAACATTTGTTCACCTTTAACACTTCCTAGTTCACCAAAACTTATTTAAAACACTTAGAACTTCTTACACATTTTCCAAATTTTGCCATAGCTTCTCTTGTATATTCTCATATCCAAACACTTAGGGTTTTACCTTATTCCATTCAAGAACACCTAAAATCCACCAAGAACTTCCTCACACACAAAACTTCACCAAATTTACACTACATCACTATATAGTGCATAAACTTAAATTGCTTGGCACTTAGGCCCTTAAATAACATGGCTCTTAGGCCCTTAAATAGCATAAACCTTAAACACTGAATTTCCCACATAAGTAATGCCTTTGACCTGCAAATACACCCAACAATACATATGCCCTTAATAAACTCCTTTTTGGATAGTTTGCTATCTCATTTCCCATTGGCTCTTTAGGTAGTTTTTAATAAGCATTTTAAAGCTCAATTTCCTAGGACACATAAAACTTCATTAAGATAGCTCATTTACCTCTCTTTCTTCAAAACTTCCTCACTTGTTTTTCCTTGACCTTCTTGATTAAAAATCGGCAAGGTGTTTTTGATTGCTTGTCAAACTTCTAAGCAATATACAAGTAAGGATAATGAGCATTAAGCATTATACCTAAGCTCATGAACAAACCCTAGATTAACATAAGTGTTTTAAACACTAAATGAGATGTTTACCTTGGATTTGCAAGGGAACTTGATTAAATAGCAAGAGAGGACTCCACCTAGTCCTTTGAAGTTTGGAATGAAGCTAAACAAAAGCAGAGAAGACACCATTACAAGGTGATTCTCGGCCATGAATAAAAATGAGAGGAAATGCTAGTTTTCTTTGACTTTTATTACCTTAGAACCAAGAACAATAAGGTGCAAGAAATGGAGCTTTTCCTCCATCAATGAAGATTCTACATGGAATCAAACTTGAGCTCTTGAAGTTTTGAAAAGAGGAAATGAAGAGCTTGCTCCAACTAGAAGAATGGTAGTCTCGGAATTAAATTCGGAGCTTGGAGCCATGAGTTACAAGCACTCAAAGATGGGGAATGGATACTTGCTGTAGCAAAACGAGATGGAGAAGGGAGGATGAGGTTGGAGACGGTGGGAACCAAGAAGAAAAGAAGAGAAAGTGAGGAGAGAGGTTTAGTTTGGAGATAT
Source organism: Limonium bicolor (assembly GCA_023374045.1). NCBI lineage: Eukaryota > Viridiplantae > Streptophyta > Magnoliopsida > Caryophyllales > Plumbaginaceae > Limonium > Limonium bicolor. Next base: position 44,403,410 of record CM041780.1, on the reverse strand, counting down.
TTATGTTATAAGGCATAAAGTAACTTTTCACTTTATTCTTTCCTCTTTTCTTTATTTGCTAGCCAAGTGTGATGACTCACACACTAAAAACCGTTCCCCCTTCAATATATAAGATACTTATGGTCTTTGTTGACCATTTAACTAATTAAAGTTGACTTAAGTCAAAACTAGCACTATTTAGGCACTATTCACAAACTAAGGCACATATTTGTGAAATTTTTGATTTCCCATTGATTTAGGCTTCCTAATGTGATACTAAGTAGTACATGTTAATTAAAGAGTAATGATGGTCATTTAGCCACTCAAAACTCATTTACAAGACAATTTTTCAAAAATGTGCTTTAAGCCTCCTTAAAGCACATTTTGTGTTTTAACTTGTTTTCAAGCATGGTTTTCTTATTAATTGATTTAATATGTTCATTAACATATAAATAAGGTCTTGGTAAGGTTATTAGGTCTTAACCATACTTATCCCAAGCTTAGAGCACATTTTCGCCAATATTGGCTTTAAGGTATTTATTTGTGTTTTATTTGGTTTAATTGTCTACCAAGGTTTCCTAAGGACTTAATTAGCCTTATTAAATCATAATTGAATATCACTAAGTCTTGGTAGGCTCTTTGGGTCCCAACCAAGTTCACTCCAAGCTTAGAGCATGTTTTTGCTCAAACTGTATCTTAGTGCTTTATTGCATTTTACTATGGTTTAAATTGTTCACTGATGTTTCTAAGGCACTTTTTAGCCTTTACATACCATAGTTTAATATTTAAACCACATATCAAGGTTTGGGGTATTTCAATCTACCCCCCTTAAAAGACTTCGTCCTCGAAGTTTACACTTCCCACACATCTTGGATTAGAATACGGGGATTACTTATAGAAATAAAACTTCCATAACCAAACACACTTTACATCACAACCTCGGACTTAATGGTCCGGGTAACATTCACATCCATACATAACATAACATATTCACAAGATAACCTCGGACTCAATGGTCCGGGTATCTTAACAACATTTACACATACATAACAACCCTTAGACTCTCTGGTCTTGGGTAACATAACAACATTTAGACACATAGGTCTTGATAACATAACAGCCTTTAGACACATAGGTCTATGTAACACAACACATTTAGACTCATAGGTCTTAACAGCATACACTTTAGGAGATCAAGGTCAAAATAATATTTATTACACATACCACACAACATGTCTTAGCATGTATGGCAACCAAAAATATCTTTGATATACACTGTGATCCCGCAGAACCCGGTCGCGATGGACACCTTCCGTCCCCGTTCCTTTGGGAGATCAAAACTATCACTTAAATTTTAAATTTTTTTTCCTTGTGAGGTTAAGTAAGAGAACTTTAATTATGTAAAGTATCTATCGACGTTTGTAAATACCAATTCAAAATCCTTTTGAAAACACATACAGCTCCAAGTCCAACTTATGCTCTTTACTTCTTTTCTTAGCGTGGTTAATTGTGACCACTTACAAGGAGCTTCAAGAATCATCCAACCCTGATGTGATCAGCATCAGTGTTGAACTATCCTTCCACCCCAATTTGTGTTCGGCTTCCCTTGATCTCATGATAATCAAGTTTCACCTCCCACTTCAATTTCAAGCATCAAGTAAATCACTCATTTCCAATTTTCTATCTTTTTAATCATTCTAATCATGATCATACATCTCCAAGGGATAGAACTCGGTCTATCAGTTATCTCCATACACTTTAATGTTGTTACCTAGGGAATCTTATTCTCACTAGGTTCTATGTCGGTTTCATACCCTTTCGTGAATCACTATATAGTATATATACACATATATTTTATCAAAATACCACACACAGCTTCACATTTATACACTGTCGGGGGTTTGTTCCCCCGGGAGTTTCTCTACTCCCACACTTGTACTATCACTCACAACTGTTAATAAATCAACACACTTATCACAATGGTATTCGCATCTTCTGTGCGCAATTACCACAATTAAACCATGAATGAATGTGTATGTTTACGTAAGACACACACTAATCATCAAAACAATAATTTTGTGCTATGCACAATATAAGTCACATACACTTGTACGGTAATACACACTAAGTGGTTTGCGCTCTACCCCCTTAAAAGGGATTACACCCACGTAATCAATCACTAAACATTGGCTTAAAGTGTTCTGTCGACATGAAGTGTTTTAACTTTCACGCAGTCTATTATACAATGGATTCCGATTAGAGGATCTTAACCATATTGGCGGTGTAGTCCCTAAACCAAGAATTCTCATTGGAGTTTATTTAAACTCTTAGTTGGTTTCGATTCTGGCCTGTTAGGCTTCTAGGCTTAATAATTAGCCATTCACTCATGTGCACCATGTAACACTTGAATCACTGGCTCGCTAGTTTCTGCTGCAAAACTCTAATAATTGCAGAGCTTAATTGCCCCATTTGTTATTCTTACTGTATTATACATCCCCAATTGTCACCTTCATCTTGGTAACAATGGTTTCTCAACCGACGCGTGGTATCTCTTACCGTTAGCGAATTCGGTGAGTTATAAACTTTCTATCCACTTCCATATCATTTATTTTACTGTGTATACAGTTATGTATTTCACAATGATTGACTTGTTCCCTTCCGACTTACTGTCGGTTGAGATTGAGCTACTACCTAGTGTGTAGTGCTCTCTCAGCTATTTACAACATTTGGGGTATATTCCATACCGATATTGGTAGTTAGTGCTACTGTAGTCACTTACTGTTAATCATGTCTCCACATTTGGTTTGTACAAGTACTCTTTTATTGGTGCGGCCTTGCATTTCCTATGCATCGGCCATTATAACATTATTCCTCCACAATTAACATGTTTCCAATTCCTAGCTATCCCACTTGATCATTACTGCGCAAGTGCAATACCAAAACACTCAGTCATACAGAGTGCAGAGGCGTAAACTCTTGACAGCAAATCTCTCATGTGATTCGCACGGAATTCACACTTTGTTTCACTGAGATTCTGATCTCGTAATACTGGCTACTGGCTTACTGCCTAGTTTGTTTGGTATCACTTATCGGTTAACAATACTTATATAACGGTCGCTTGCTGCGCACCGTGTCCCTACTCATTGCATAACACTAACTTGCATCTCTATTTACTGTCACATTAACTTCCACACATATATTTACATCCTTTGTATTATGGTTCGTCATTCATTTGGATGACTACGGAATGCTCCTTGAGCGTTGCTCACTCGAGTCTCAAACCGACGTTACTTAGCTCGGTGCTTCACTTTATGCACACATATTACTAAACTAACTGCTCTCAAATAATAATAATAATATTGTCCATCCTTAACATATTTCTTGAGCTTGGTTCACAAAACTACCGCTCCTGCGGTCTCACAATATCGAGAGGTATCCCCACTCTTAATGCAGTGGTTCGTTTACCACTCTATTTACTTATATAACATAAACTTCTGCAATCAGTCTAATTTATATAACACATTTTGTTTGTGGCTTATAAGCCTTACCGCCTTGAGCTGCGCTCATTGTAGGCTGTCCACACACATGTACTTCTTTGTACAACATTACATGGTTTGGATATTATATTGAGCTCCATGACAAGGTCGTTGCATTCCGTTTCCTTTCATGGGATGCCCCTTAGGGTTGTCAGTGTCCGTCTCCTGACACAACTTATGTAAGCTGGGTGTTAGTTTCAACCTTTGTGCTTCTATCATGTCGTTTTGTGTAACAATTGTTGATGTGAACACCCTTCAAGGATTGCTCCTGGGTGTTGCTAAATTATGCCATCACATGGCTCGCACTTATTGGTATACTCAGTTAGCCACGCCGTTTGCGTTCTTAACTGGCTTTTATCTTCTTCTGTGAAGATCAACACTTCCTGGTAGTGTAGGTACTCATTCTGGGAGTTTCATCCGTTCATTGTACATTAATGTGTCCACATTAGGCATCTGCTTAGCCATGGACAGGCTGGGTCACCGTTCCAGCTAACATGTTTATCCCTGAGGATCCTTAAGACGTATACGATGTCTTACATTACAGTTAGTGCACTTCGCACCTCCTGACTCTTAAGCATTTCGTTGAAAGGAATTCACTAATTCCTTTAGTCTCGTTAACTTAACTGAGTTCCTTAACTTCAACCATTCATGGTAACCTTAGTTCTTGTTTGACTTATACGCTGACCGTAGTATGGAGTCGACTACTTCCCGTGTTTCGGACTCTACTTGTATACATATGTGTGGGGGTACCATACTGATACATTACTACTTACCCAACTAACCCATAAGTAGGTCTGTCAGGCCCACAAGCTCCTATCGGAGTGCGGTCGTCCCATAATTCAGTGATACACGTAGTGTCCGTCACACGCCTAGGTGAAGTATTCTGTTGTCAACTCCCTATATTGTCCCTTGACAATATTCATTCCATGCTCCTGAACTTAATCGAGGGAAAGTTTATCCACTGTTGTATCCTTGTCAACTGTCCTTGGTTTTACTGGTTGGTTCTTAAAAGAAGGTAGAAAGAAGTATTGGTTTGAAAGAAAATTTGGTTTGAAAAGAAAAGAGTTTGAATAAATCTGGGTTGAAAGAAAAAATTCTCATGGTTTTACAATGCCTTCTTGCCTTAACCAAATCTAGCTTCTTGCTGACTGGTGTACTTCCAATTACAAAGGTCAGGCTGTTAAGCCCTTCCATGGTTATAATGATCACACTTAACTTCGTGGTACTTTACTAAGTACTTTGTATTGGTTAAAAACTTCCCCGAACAGCCCTGTTATAGCAGCACTTGCCAGGGCAAGTGCGCCATGTTAACTGGCTATCGGTTCAACACATACCGGTTGTGGTATTGTTTTCACCCATACTGTCATCAGTGTCCTTGCGGCCCTCAATGATCTTATGTCTTGATAATAACTCCTCTAGGTGACTTCTCACGTCTTCACATGATAATCATTAACTAGGGTGTTTCCCATACTGGAAGACCCTATTTTTTGTATTGTTTCCTCTTCGTAGCCCGTTCCACGTATTTGTCGTGGTTGAGACTTGTCTCTTGTTTGGGCACTACGTTGTAGTTCCTTTTTCGGTTAGGATACGTTGGTGTATTATTTATCAATCGTGTACCGTAGACACTCGTCTCGGGTTTATTAATCCATTCTTGCCGTCTACGGTCAGTGCGTTGCAAGCTGGTTATCCTCGATGCTCGGCATGTCGACCCAGGTTGCCGGAAATCATTCTTCTATACACAAGATTCTTCATTCTTCGCTAAATGCGGTTAACATTGTTCAGATGGAAATGTCTCCGGGATTCCCAGTTTCCGGGATCTACCGTATGACAGGTTCTCCCGTACTTAAAGTATTTAATAACAGCCAGATCGGGTATTCCCGAGTAAGAGTGGACTTCCATCTCTCTGGCGTTGTTTCCAAGTTATAAAACGGGTTTGTGGAGGGCGGGAAGGATATTGTAGGTTTCCAGTACGCACTGGTAATACCTAACTAGCATATCTCTCACGCTATCACTCACCCTTAACCCAAGGTACTAAAATCCAATCGGTACTTCCTAAGCTCGGTAATTCAGTCATTAGAGCGAACTTCGCTCTGATACCACTTTTTTTGTAACACTCCATCAACAACAAACCATAATAAACGTTCTGCAGCGGAAAATATACTACTTCACATCACTTAACCGTTGGTGTTACCGCCGTTAACCACCCAGTGGCTAACAAGGCTATTACAAAACATTGTACCGGTCTGATGGACTAGATTCCGAGCGACTACACCTTACTGACCCTTCCATAACAATAGAAACAACATACACTTCCCAACTGTACCGGTATTCACAAACTAATGTCGATAACAATCTCGGTCTTACTACACCTACAGTACATATACAATTTAAAATGATTACCCATGTTCAACGACCCCGTCCTACTCTCGAACGGCTTCCAGCTCCTGTACCTGAAATAGGAAAAGAAGAGAAAGGGTGGCCCCCAAGGGGCTCAGCACCTTTGCTGGTATGGTAATCCCGCAGCCCACATGCTACCGGGCCACGCACAACTAATTGTCGTCTTAGCATGCGGTTGATTATATTTAAATCGTGCATGCAACTGTAAACACACAACACATAACATTTCGCCTCAATGGGCTCAATAAACGGATAATACATCCTTAATTGATAAGTCACTCATGGCATTCATTATCCCTAGAGTGTTTCTCCTCTAATGGAGCTACTTCCTTAATAGACGACACTTCCCGCTATTCGGGTTATCCTTAAACGCCCCTTATCACAAACTGGGATTCATATCCATGATCCACATACTCCACATTTTACAACATATAACATGCTTCCCATAACAACACATAACAACACTTCACGTTTCAACGTGCACATAATAACATCGCAATAGAAATTGCATTACAACAACATCATAACATAACGGGAATGGTTCTCTTAGGAACCGACCCAAACATTGTTAATACACTGGTGAGCCTAGAGATGTTGCCAGTCTCATGATAAGCTCGTTACATAACTCGTTACCGTCTCGTTAAATGAACGGATAACGTAACACAAGGTGTCTCGGATATAGTGATCCAAGCACACCGAACAAACATAACATAGTATGCCCCTGTGGCCCGACGTGAGTCAGTAATAGCCTTGGTTAAGCTAAAGGGAAGGTTGGAAACCAAATTGGAAAACAACCATAACATACGGAGAGGATCGAACCTGATATGACAACGACCCCCATACTCACACGCGTGGCCGGAACAGACCGGACTCCTCACTTCCCCCGTTAGCACTTGTTAGAAGTTCAACATAGAACTTAATTAAACAATCACAACATAGGGTTAAGCCTTGTTAGACACACACAAGGGAAGGGAGAGTCATACATTCACACACAAACATCACATAACTAACTCACGCATAGTCGTGGTTAGAACGTTCCTTAGGTCGGAAACGTTGTCAGCACCTACCGTTCTCTTACGTTTTACCTAATAGTGGTTAACTAGCCCTTCAAGCGCATTCGAGGTTACCGGTATCGGCACATAAACATACAACAACAATAACGACTGTAAACTCGTTTCATGATTTATCTTATAACGTGGCAAACACACAGAAAAACACATTGGCATACAAGCCGGTGTAATCCGGTAGGACACAGGTTGCAAGAAAACCATACCTGTCACCGGGGTCCACTTTATCATGTCCACTTATGTTCCTCGAGCAATTCTCGAACAACTGATAATATTACATGTACTTTTATTAACATCGGGGTAACATGATTGTTTAAAGTCTAATGCTTATAACTTTTCCCCGTTAACTTAGTTACATAACTTTACATTTTAACTTGTTTTACTTTTACATTTCATTTTATAACCTTAAACATTTAAATCATCTTACTTAACTTAATCTCTTAAGTCCTTTTATAATTATTTTTCTAATCATCAATACTCTCTTAATGGCATACCACTAATACCACTTAACATTCTTAAAATTAAATTTTTTTTTTTTTAGGGTCCGACCGACCCACCGACCGACCCACCCCCTGGGTAGGTCGGCTGCAGAGATCATCCAAGTTCACAGTTTCAGCCCGACCGACCCAGACTGGGGTCGGTCCCCTGGGTAGGTCGGCTGCAGAAACTTCCCATACATTGTCAAACTTTCTCCAAATTTTTCCTCAAGCCTCCTAATGTTTCTAACATCATTGGGCACATCAAACACACCTTTAGCCATGTACTAAACTCTTTAATCACACACCAAAACCATCTTATCATTCACAAATTCCTTACAAAATTCCTAGCACTTGGAATGTTTTCTCCTTAAGATTTCTAGGTGGTATTTCACCTATAATGACCACTATACCAAGGTGTTTCCTCTACACCTTAACATCATCTCTCAAACTTCTTTTCTTACTAACTAAATCTCCTTTTCACATCTTACCTAAACATCATTTCTTCCTTGTACATCAACATCCTCAAAAACACACATTGAATTCCTAGAACTTCCAAGATAATACCTAAATCCTTGTATCACTCTAAATTGCCTTAGTACATGTTTTCTTCCCTAGTAAAACATTTGTTCACCTTTAACACTTCCTAGTTCACCAAAACTTATTTAAAACACTTAGAACTTCTTACACATTTTCCAAATTTTGCCATAGCTTCTCTTGTATATTCTCATATCCAAACACTTAGGGTTTTACCTTATTCCATTCAAGAACACCTAAAATCCACCAAGAACTTCCTCACACACAAAACTTCACCAAATTTACACTACATCACTATATAGTGCATAAACTTAAATTGCTTGGCACTTAGGCCCTTAAATAACATGGCTCTTAGGCCCTTAAATAGCATAAACCTTAAACACTGAATTTCCCACATAAGTAATGCCTTTGACCTGCAAATACACCCAACAATACATATGCCCTTAATAAACTCCTTTTTGGATAGTTTGCTATCTCATTTCCCATTGGCTCTTTAGGTAGTTTTTAATAAGCATTTTAAAGCTCAATTTCCTAGGACACATAAAACTTCATTAAGATAGCTCATTTACCTCTCTTTCTTCTTCAAAACTTCCTCACTTGTTTTTCCTTGACCTTCTTGATTAAAAATCGGCAAGGTGTTTTTGATTGCTTGTCAAACTTCTAAGCAATATACAAGTAAGGATAATGAGCATTAAGCATTATACCTAAGCTCATGAACAAACCCTAGATTAACATAAGTGTTTTAAACACTAAATGAGATGTTTACCTTGGATTTGCAAGGGAACTTGATTAAATAGCAAGAGAGGACTCCACCTAGTCCTTTGAAGTTTGGAATGAAGCTAAACAAAAGCAAGAGAAGACACCATTACAAGGTGATTCTTGGCCATGAATAAAAATGAGAGGAAATGCTAGTTTTCTTTGACTTTTATTACCTTAGAACCAAGAAGAACAATAAGGTGCAAGAAATGGAGCTTTTCCTCCATCAATGAAGATTCTCATGGAATCAAACTTGAGCTCTTGAAGTTTTGAAAAGAGGGAAATGAAGAGCTTGCTCCAACTAGAAGAATGGTAGTCTCGGAATTAAATTCGGAGCTTGGAGCCATGAGTTACAAGCACTCAAAGATGGGGAATGGATACTTGCTGTAGCAAAACGAGATGGAGAAGGGAGGATGAGGTTGGAGACGGTGGGAACCAAGAAGAAAAGAAGAGAAATTGAGGAGAGAGGTTTAGTTTGGAGATATTTATGTTATAAGGCATAAAGTAACTTTTCACTTTATTCTTTCCTCTTTTCTTTATTTGCTAGCCAAGTGTGATGACTCACACACTAAAAACCGTTCCCCCTTCAATATATAAGATACTTATGGTCTTTGTTGACCATTTAACTAATTAAAGTTGACTTAAGTCAAAACTAGCACTATTTAGGCACTATTCACAAACTAAGGCACATATTTGTGAAATTTTTGATTTCCCATTGATTTAGGCTTCCTAATGTGATACTAAGTAGTACAAATGTTAATTAAAGAGTAATGATGGTCATTTAGCCACTCAAAACTCATTTACAAGACAATTTTTCAAAAATGTGCTTTAAGCCTCCTTAAAGCACATTTTGTGTTTTAACTTGTTTTCAAGCATGGTTTTCTTTATTAATTGATTTAATATGTTCATTAACATATAAATAAGGTCTTGGTAAGGTTATTAGGTCTTAACCATACTTATCCCAAGCTTAGAGCACATTTTCGCCAATATTGGCTTTAAGGTATTTATTTGTGTTTTATTTGGTTTAATTGTCTACCAAGGTTTCCTAAGGACTTAATTAGCCTTATTAAATCATAATTGAATATCACTAAGTCTTGGTAGGCTCTTTGGGTCCCAACCAAGTTCACTCCAAGCTTAGAGCATGTTTTTGCTCAAACTGTATCTTAGTGCTTTATTGCATTTTACTATGGTTTAAATTGTTCACTGATGTTCTAAGGCACTTTTTAGCCTTTACATACCATAGTTTAATATTTAAACCACATATCAAGGTTTGGGGTATTTCAATCTACCCCCCTTAAAAGAACTTCGTCCTCGAAGTTTACACTTCCCACACATCTTGGATTAGAATACGGGGATTACTTATAGAAATAAAACTTCCATAACCAAACACACTTTACATCACAACCTCAGACTTAATGGTCCGGGTAACACATTCACATCCATACATAACATAACATATTCACAAGATAACCTCGGACTCAATGGTCCGGGTATCTTAACAACATTTACACATACATAACAACCCTTAGACTCTCTGGTCTTGGGTAACATAACAACATTTAGACACATAGGTCTTGATAACATAACAGCCTTTAGACACATAGGTCTATGTAACACAACACATTTAGACTCATAGGTCTTAACAGCATACACTTTAGGAGATCAAGGTCAAAATAATATTTATTACACATACACACAACATGTCTTAGCATGTATGGCAACCAAAAATATCTTTGATATACACTGTGATCCCGCAGAACCGGTCGCGATGGACACCTTCCGTCCCCGTTCCTTTGGGAGATCAAAACTATCACTTAAATTTTAAATTTTTTTTTCCTTGAGGTTAAGTAAGAGAACTTTAATTATGTAAAGTATCTATCGACGTTTTGTAAATACCAATTCAAAATCCTTTTGAAAACACATACAGCTCCAAGTCCAACTTATGCTCTTTACTTCTTTTCTTAGCGTGGTTAATTGTGACCACTTACAAGGAGCTTCAAGAATCATCCAACCCTGATGTGATCAGCATCAGTGTTGAACTATCCTTCCACCCCAATTTGTGTTCGGCTTCCCTTGATCTCATGATAATCAAGTTTCACCTCCCACTTCAATTTCAAGCATCAAGTAAATCACTCATTTCCAATTTTCTATCTTTTTAATCATTCTAATCATGATCATACATCTCCAAGGGATAGAACTCGGTCTATCAGTTATCTCCATACACTTTAATGTTGTTACCTAGAACCTAGGGAATCTTATTCTCACTAGGTTCTATGTCGGTTTCATACCCTTTCGTGAATCACTATATAGTATATATACACATATATTTTATCAAAATACCACACACACAGCTTCACATTTATACACTGTCGGGGGTTTGTTCCCCCGGAGTTTCTCTACTCCCACACTTGTACTATCACTCACAACTGTTAATAAATCAACACACTTATCACAATGGTATTCGCATCTTCTGTGCGCAATTACCACAATTAAACCATGAATGAATGTGTATGTTTACGTAAGACACACACTAATCATCAAACAATAATTTTGTGCTATGCACAATATAAGTCACATACACTTGTACGGTAATACACACTAAGTGGTTTTGCGCTCTACCCCCTTAAAAGGGATTACACCACACGTAATCAATCACTAAACATTGGCTTAAAGTGTTCTGTCGACATGAAGTGTTTTAACTTTCACGCAGTCTATTATACAATGGATTCCGATTAAGGATCTTAACCATATTGGCGGTGTAGTCCCTAAACCAAGAATTCTCATTGGAGTTTATTTAAACTCTTAGTTGGTTTCGATTCTGGCCTGTTAGGCTTCTAGGCTTAATAATTAGCCATTCACTCATGTGCACCATGTAACACTTGAATCACTGGCTCGCTAGTTTCTGCTGCAAAACTCTAATAATTGCAGAGCTTAATTGCCCCATTTGTTATTCTTACTGTATTATACATCCCCAATTGTCACCTTCATCTTGGTAACAATGGTTTCTCAACCGACGCGTGGTATCTCTTACCGTTAGCGAATTCGGTGAGTTATAAACTTTCTATCCACTTCCATATCAATTTACTGTGTATACAGTTATGTATTTCACAATGATTGACTTGTTCCCTTCCGACTTACTGTCGGTTGAGATTGAGCTACTACCTAGTGTGTAGTGCTCTCTCAGCTATTTACAACATTTGGGGTATATTCCATACCGATATTTGGTAGTTAGTGCTACTGTAGTCACTTACTGTTAATCATGTCTCCACATTTGGTTTTGTACAAGTACTCTTTTATTGGTGCGGCCTTGCATTTCCTGTGCATCGGCCATTATTACATTATTCCTCCACAATTAACATGTTTCCAATTCCTAGCTATCCCACTTGATCATTACTGCGCAAGTGCAATACCAAAACACTCAGTCATACAGAGTGCAGAGGTGTAAACTCTTGACAGCAAATCTCTCATGTGATTCGCACGGAATTCACACTTTGTTTCACTGAGATTCTGATCTCGTAATACTGGCTACTGGCTTACTGCCTATTTGTTTGTTTGGTATCACTTATCGGTTAACAATACTTATATAACGGTCGCTTGCTGCGCACCGTGTCCCTACTCATTGCATAACACTAACTTGCATCTCTATTTACTGTCACATTAACTTCCACACTTCATATATTTACATCCTTTGTATTATGGTTCGTCATTCATTTGGATGACTACGGAATGCTCCTTGAGCGTTGCTCACTCGAGTCTCAAACCGACGTTACTTAGCTCGGTGCTTCACTTTATGCACACATATTACTAAACTAACTGCTCTAAAATAATATAATAATATTGTCCATCCTTAACATATTTCTTGAGCTTGGTTCACAAAACTACCGCTCCTGCGGTCTCACAATATCGAGAGGTATCCCCCTCTTAATGCAGTGGTTCGTTTACCACTCTATTTACTTATATAACATAAACTTCTGCAATCAGTCTAATTTATATAACACATTTTGTTTGTGGCTTATAAGCCTTACCGCCTTGAGCTGCGCTCATTGTAGGCTGTCCACACACATGTACTTCTTTGTACAACATTACATGGTTTGGATATTATATTGAGCTCCATGACAAGGTCGTTGCATTCCGTTTCCTTTCATGGGATGCCCCTTAGGGTTGTCAGTCCGTCTCCTGACAACTTATGCCTAAGCTGGGTGTTAGTTTCAACCTTTGTGCTTCTATCATGTCGTTTTGTGTAACAATTGTTGATGTGAACACCCTTCAAGGATTGCTCCTGGGTGTTGCTAAATTATGCCATCACATCTGGCTCGCACTTATTGGTATACTCAGTTAGCCACGCCGTTTGCGTTCTTAACTGGCTTATTATCTTCTTCTGTGAAGATCAACACTTCCTGGTAGTGTAGGTACTCATTCTTGGAGTTTCATCCCGTTCATTGTACATTAATGTGTCTACATTAGGCATCTGCTTAGCCATGGACAGGCTGGGTCACCGTTCCAGCTAACATGTTTATCCCTGAGGATCCTTAAGACGTATACGATGTCTTTACATTACAGTTAGTGCACTTCGCACCTCCTGACTCTTAAGCATTTCGTTGAAAGGAATTCACTAATTCCTTTAGTCTCGTTAACTTAACTGAGTTCCTTAACTTCAACCATTCATGGTAATCCTTAGTTCTTGTTTGACTTATACCGCTGACCGTAGTATGGAGTCGACTACTTCCCGTGTTTCGGACTCTACTTGTATACATATGTGGGGTACCATACTGATACATTACTACTTACCCAACTAACCCATAAGTAGGTCTGTCAGGCCCACAAGCTCCTATCGGAGTGCGGTCGTCCCATAATTCAGTTGATACACTCGTAGTGTCCGTCACACGCCTAGGTGAAGTATTCTGTTGTCAACTCCCTTATATTGTCCCTTGACAATATTCATTCCATGCTTCCTGAACTTAATCGAGGGAAAGTTTATCCACTGTTGTATCCTTGTCAACTGTCCTTGGTTTTACTGGTTTGGTTCTTAAAAGAAGGTAGAAAGAAGTATTGGTTTGAAAGAAAATTTGGTTTGAAAAGAAAAGAGTTTGAATAAATCTGGGTTGAAAGAAAAATTCTCATGGTTTTACAACGCCTTCTTGCCTTAACCAAATCTAGCTTCTTGCTGACTGGTGTACTTCCAATTACAAAGGTCAGGCTGTTAAGCCCTTCCATGGTTATAATGATCACACTTAACTTCGTGGTACTTTACTAAGTACTTTGTATTGGTTAAAACTTCCCCGAACAGCCCTGTTATAGCAGCACTTGCCAGGGCAAGTGCGCCATGTTAACTGGCTATCGGTTCAACACATACCGGTTGTGGTATTGTTTTCACCCATACTGTCATCAGTGTCCTTGTCGGCCCTCACTGATCTTACTGTCTTGATAATAACTCCTCTAGGTGACTTCTCACTGTCTTCACATGATAATCATTAACTAGGGTGTTTCCCATACTGGAAGACCCTATTTTTTTGTATTGTTTCCTCTTCGTAGCCCGTTCCACGTATTTGTCGTGGTTACTGAGACTTGTCTCTTGTTTGGGCACTACGTTGTAGTTCCTTTTTCGGTTAGTATACCGTTGGTGTATTATTTATCAATCGTGGTCCCGTAGACACTCGTCTCGGGTTTTATTAATCCACTTCTTGCCTGTTCTACGGTCAGTGCGTTGCAAGCTGGTTATCCTCGACTGCTCGGCATGTCGACCCAGGTTGCCGGAAATTCTATTCTTCTATACACAAGATTCTTCATTCTTCGCTATTAAATGCGGTTAACATTGTTCAGATGGAAACCGTCTCCGGGATTCCCAGTTTCCGGGATCTACCGTATGACAGGTTCTCCCGTACTCTAAAGGTATTTAATAACAGCCAGATCGGGTATTCCCGAGTAAGAGTGGACTTCCATCTCTCTGGCGTTGTTTCCCAAGTTATAAAACAGGGTTGTGGAGGGCGGGAAGGATATTGTAGGTTTCCAGTACGCACTGGTAATACCTAACTAGCATATCTCTCACGCTATCACTCAACCCTTAACCCAAGGTACTAAAATCCTAACTCGGTACTTCCTAAGCTCGGTAATTCAGTCATTAGAGCGATACTTCGCTCTGATACCACTTTTTGTAACACTCCATCCAACAACAAACACATAATAACGTTCTGCAGCGGAAAATATACTACTTCACATCACTTAACTCGTTGGTGTTACACGCCGTTAACCACCCACGTGGCTAACAAGGCTATTACATAAACATTGTACCGGTCTGATGGACTAGATTCCCGAGCGACTACACCTTACTGACCCTTCATTAACAAAAAGAAACAACATACACTTCCCAACTGTACCGAGTATTCACAAAATGTCGATAACAATCTCGGTCTTACTACACCTACAGTACATATACAATTTAAATGATTACCCATGTTCAACGAACCCCGTCCTACTCTCGAACGGCTTCCAGCTCTCTGTACCTGAAATAGGAAAAGAGAGAAAGGGTGGCCCCCAAGGGGCTCAGCACCTTTGCTGGTATGGTAATCCCGCAGCCCATGCTACCGGGCCACGCACAACTAATTGTCGTCTTAGCATGCGGTTGATTATATTTAAATCGTGCATGCAACTGTAACACAACACATAACATTTCGCCTCAATGGGCTCAATAAACGGATAATACATCCTTAATTGATAAGTCACTCATGGCATTCATTATCCCTAGAGTGTTTCTCCTCTAATGGAGCTACTTCCTTAATAGACGACACTTCCCGCTATTCGGGTTATCCTTAAACGCCCCTTATCACAAACTGGGATTCATATCCATGATCCACATACTCCACATTTTACAACATATAACATGCTTCCCATAACAACACTAACACACTTCACGTTTCAACGTGCACATAATAACATCGCAATAGAAATTGCATTACAACAACATCACATAACATAACGGGAATGGTTCTCTTAGGAACCGACCCAAACATTGTTAATACACTGGTGAGCCTAGAGAATGTTGCCAGTCTCATGATAAGCTCGTTACATAACTCGTTACCGTCTCGTTAAATGAACGGATAACGTACACAAGGTGTCTCGGATATAGTGATCCAAGCACACCGAACAAACATAACATAGTATGCCCCTGTGGCCCGACGTGAGTCAGTAATAGCCTTGGTTAAGCTAAAGGGAAGGTTGGAAACCAAATTGGAAAACACCATAACATACGGAGAGGATCGAACCTGATATGACAACGACCCCCATACTCACACGCGTGGCCGGAACAGACCGGACTCCTCACTTCCCCCGTTAGCACTTGTTAGAAGTTCAACATAGAACTTAATTAAACAATCACAACATAGGGTTAAGTCTTGTTAGACACACACAAGGGAAGGGAGAGTCATACATTCACACACAAACATCACATAACTAACTCACGCATAGTCGTGGTTAGAACGTTCCTTAGGTCGGAAACGTTGTCACCGGATCCGTTCTCTTACGTTTTACCTAATAGTGGTTAACTAGCCCTTCAAGCGCATTCGAGGTTACCGGTATCGGCATATAAACATACAACAACAATAACGACTGTAAACTCGTTTCATGATTTTTCTTATAACGTGGCAAACACACAGAAAAACACATTGGCATACAAGCCGGTGTAATCCGGTAGGACACAGGTTGCAAGAAAACCATACCTGTCACCGGGGTCCACTTTATCATGTCCACTTATGTTCCTCGAGCAATTCTCGAACAACTGATAATATTACATGTACTTTTATTAACATCGGGGTAACATGATTGTTTAAAGTCTAATGCTTATAACTGCTTACTTTTCCCCGTTAACTTAGTTACATAACTTTACATTTTAACTTGTTTTACTTTTACATTTCATTTTATAACCTTAAACATTTAAATCATCTTACTTAACTTAATCTCTTAAGTCCTTTTATAATTATTTTTCTAATCATCAATACTCTCTAATGGCATCCACTAATACCACTTAACATTCTTAAAATTAAATTTTTTTTTTTTTAGGGTCCGACCGACCCCCACGACCGACCCACCCCCTGGGTAGGTCGGCTGCAGAGATCATCCAAGTTCACAGTTTCAGCCCGACCGACCCAGACTGGGGTCGGTCCCCTGGGTAGGTCGGCTGCAGAAACTTCCCATACATTGTCAAACTTTCTCCAAATTTTTCCTCAAGCCTCCTAATGTGTTCTAACATCATTGGGCACATCAAACACACCTTTAGCCATGTACTAAACTCTTTAAATCACACACCAAAACCATCTTATCATTCACAAATTCCTTACAAAATTCCTATCACTTGGAATGTTTTCTCCTTAAGATTTCTAGGTGGTATTTCACCTATAATGACCACTATACCAAGGTGTTTCCTCTACACCTTAACATCATCTCTCAAACTTCTTTTCTTACTAACTAAATCTCCTTTTCACATCTTACCTAAACATCATTTCTTCCTTGTACATCAACATCCTCAAAAACACACATTGAATTCCTAGAACTTCCAAGATAATACCTAAATCCTTGTATCACTCTAAATTGCCTTAGTACATGTTTTCTTCCCTAGTAAAACATTTGTTCACCTTTAACACTTCCTAGTTCACCAAAACTTATTTAAAACACTTAGAACTTCTTACACATTTTCCAAATTTTGCCATAGCTTCTCTTGTATATTCTCACATCCAAACACTTAGGGTTTTACCTTATTCCATTCAAGAACACCTAAAATCCACCAAGAACTTCCTCACACACAAAACTTCACCAAATTTACACTACATCACTATATAGTGCATAACTTAAATTGCTTGGCACTTAGGCCCTTAAATAACATGGCTCTTAGGCCCTTAAATAGCATAAACCTTAAACACTAATTTCCCACATAGTATATGCCTTTGACCTGCAAATACACCCAACAATACATATGCCCTTAATAAACTCCCTTTTTGGATAGTTTGCTATCTCATTTCCCATTGGCTCTTTAGGTAGTTTTTAATAAGCATTTTAAAGCTCAATTTCCTAGGACACATAAAACTTCATTAAGATAGCTCATTTACCTCTCTTTCTTCAAACTTCCTCACTTATTTTTCCTTGACCTTCTTGATTAAAAATCGGCAAGGTGTTTTTGATTGCTTGTCAAACTTCTAAGCAATATACAAGTAAGGATAATGAGCATTAAGCATTATACCTAAGCTCATGAACAAACCCTAGATTAACATAAGTGTTTTAAACACTAAATGAGATGTTTACCTTGGATTTGCAAGGGAACTTGATTAAATAGCAAGAGAGGACTCCACCTAGTCCTTTGAAGTTTGGAATGAAGCTAAACAAAAGCAAGAGAAGACACCATTACAAGGTGATTCTCGGCCATGAATAAAAATGAGAGGAAATGCTAGTTTTCTTTGACTTTTATTACCTTAGAACCAAGAAGAACAATAAGGTGCAAGAAATGGAGCTTTTCCTCCATCAATGAAGATTCTACATGGAATCAAACTTGAGCTCTTGAAGTTTTGAAAAGAGGGAAATGAAGAGCTTGCTCCAACTAGAAGAATGGTAGTCTCGGAATTAAATTCGGAGCTTGGAGCCATGAGTTACAAGCACTCAAAGATGGGGAATGGATACTTGCTGTAGAAAAACGAGATGGAGAAGGGAGGATGAGGTTGGAGACGGTGGGAACCAAGTAGAAAAGAAGAGAAAGTGAGGAGAGAGGTTTAGTTTGGAGATATTTATGTTATAAGGCATAAAGTAACTTTTCACTTTATTCTTTCCTCTTTTCTTTATTTGCTAGCCAAGTGTGATGACTCACACACTAAAAACCGTGCCCCCTTCAATATATAAGATACTTATGGTCTTTGTTGACCATTTAACTAATTAAAGTTGACTTAAGTCAAAACTAGCACTATTTAGGCACTATTCACAAACTAAGGCACATATTTGTGAAATTTTTGATTTCCCATTGATTTAGGCTTCCCAATGTGATACTAAGTAGTAAACATGTTAATTAAAGAGTAATGATGGTCATTTAGCCACTCAAAACTCATTTACAAGACAATTTTTCAAAAATGTGCTTTAAGCCTCCTTAAAGCACATTTTGTGTTTTAACTTGTTTTCAAGCATGGTTTTCTTTATTAATTGATTTAATATGTTCATTAACATATAAATAAGGTCTTGGTAAGGTTATTAGGTCTTAACCAAACTTATCCCAAGCTTAGAGCACATTTTCGCCAATATTGGCTTTAAGGTATTTATTTGTGTTTTATTTGGTTTAATTGTCTACCAAGGTTTCCTAAGGACTTAATTAGCCTTATTAAATCAAAATTGAATATCACTAAGTCTTGGTAGGCTCTTTGGGTCCCAACCAAGTTCACTCCAAGCTTAGAGCATGTTTTTGCTCAAACTGTATCTTAGTGCTTTATTGCATTTTACTATGGTTTAAATTGTTCACTGATGTTTCTAAGGCCCTTTTTAGCCTTTACATACCATAGTTTTATTTAAACCACATATCAAGGTTTGGGGTATTTCAACTTGACCAAAGTTCTCCACTCGCACACCACTATTATTATCAACCCACTTACACTGGAATAAAGGTTTCCGAAATTTTGTATAATCCAACTCCCAAATGTTAGATATGACGCCATAGTAATGCATGGGAGCATAAATAGGATTTTTATCTTTTGAGCTTGCCATATGCAACGCTTCAACCACCAAAGTGACTCCACTATTTTGCATAGTGCTTTTATCATCTTGTGTCTTTGTGTAAAATGTGTAACCGTTGATAAGAAAGCTGTTAAATGACAAAACCTCTGAATTAGGACCTTGGGACAACCATTTCAATTCTTCTGAAATGGTTTCAGGTGAGTGAGCATGTTGTACAGTAACATGGTTTTGTAACCAATTGGCAAAAGTCCGATTATGTATATCTATTAACCATTTCTGATTTTGGCTCTTGCTAGGATACAAGAAAGTCAACTCCTCTATATGCTCATCAACATAAGGTGCAACGGAAGGAGTATTAAGCAAGACATACAAGTGTGCCTGATCTAAAAGGCCACGAGGTATTCACAACAGTTCATTACCCATAACACCCAACCCATCAATCTTTCCACTATGTCGAGACTTGGGGATTCCAATGGCTTCAGCATCAGATAAGTATGTAGAAGCAAAATCAATAGCCTCCTCCACCAAATAACTCTCAGCAATGCAACCCTCAGGTCTATGCTTATTTTTCACATACCCTTTCAAGAATTTCATGCACCGCTCAAAAGGATACATCCACCTAAGATAAACTGGTCCACACATTTTCACTTCTCTAACCAAGTGAACAGTCAAATGAACCATTATGTCAAAAAAGGAAGGTGGAAAATACATCTCTAGTTCACACAAGGTAATGACTAATTCATTGTGTAAGATATCCAATTGTTCACGATCTATTACTTTTGCACACACTTTGCGGAAGAATAAGCAAAGTCTAGTGATCGCGTATCTAACAGGTTTGGGGAGAATGTTTCTGATAGCCGCCGGTAAAAAATAGTGGAGCAATACATGACAATCATGTGATTTCAGTCCCAGCAGTCTCAAATCTGACATTGATACAAGGCTGCTAATGTTAGATGAGAACCCCTCAGGAACCTTGAGCCCTTTAAGAAACTGGCATAATTCAATTTTCTCTGATTTAGAAAGTGTATGACAAGCTGGAGGTAAGAATACACCCCCATTTTCCTTAGTTTGTGGCTGAAGTTTATCTCGAATGCCCATCGCAACATAGTCTAGTCTAGCATTAATGCATCTTTAGTCTTCCACGGAATGTTTAGCAATGTGCCATGTAGACTGTCAAATACATTTTTTTCCATGTGCATGGCATCTAGACAGTGTCTAACAAACAAGTCCTTCCAATAAGGAAGTTTGAAGAAAATGGACATTTTCTTGAACCCGCCTTTGGGCAGAGACGTCTTATCTAGTTTCCCAAATTGGACGTTAAGATGCTGAACCTTATCAAAAATTTGTTGGCCGGACAATGGTCTTGGAGCTATGCCTTGTTCTACAAACCCATTAAAAGCTTTTCTCTTTCGACGAAAATGATGAGTCTTGGGCAAAAATCTTCGGTGTCCCATATAAACAGTCTTCTTCCCATGCTTCAGTTGACAAAAAGATGTATCGTCCATACAGATAGGACATGCACGGTGTCCATGTACACAATAACCAGACAAGTTACCATATGCTGGAAAATCATTTATTGTACAGAACAACATTGCCTTAAGTATAAAGATTCTTTACGATATGAATCATACACTTCAACTCCACTATCCCACAACATCTTCAAATCATCAATAAGAGGTTCCAGATAAACATCAATATCATTACCAGGCTGCTTTGGACCAGAAATCAAAAGAGACAGCATGCTATACTTGCGTTTCATGCATAGTTCAGGTGGAAGATTGTAGACCGCCAAAAGCACAGGCCAAGTACTATGGCTTCCTGATTGATGAGGGTTCATTCCATCCGAGGAGAGAGCAAGACGTAGGTTTCTTGGTTCAGAACCAAAGCTAGGGAACTTCTCATCAATCTCTGCCCATTGTGGAGAATCTGCCGGGTGTCTAAGTAACCCATCAGAAACACGCTTGTCATTATGCCATGTCAAGTTTGCAGCATCATTAGGATTGCCAAACAAGCGCCTAAATCTTGGAATAATTGGAAAATACCAAACAACCTTTGAAGGGATGGAATCTCTTTTATACCTAGGCAGATTGCATTTTGGATTACAACATACTTTCAATGAAGCATATTCTTTTCTGTACAAAATGCAATCATTAGGGCAAGCATGTATCTTCTCATGTGTCATGCCTATGGAAGATAGGACATTCTTCGTGTCATAGGTGCGCTTTGGGAGTACATTGTCATCAGGTAGCAAGCCCTTGATAACAGACAGCAAGTCGGTGAAGCTCTTATCACTCCACCCATTGCTTGCCTTTAAGTTATATAACTTTAAAGTGGAGGATAACTTGGTGAATTTTGTACAGCCACTGTATAGAGGTTGCTCTGAGGCACTGATCAATTTAGCAAACATTTCTGGGCAATCTCGAGCTTCTTCCTCAAGGTTTCGGGTCATTTCTCTCAACGTATCACCCTCAGGTTCTTCAAACCTCTCAAACTCCATAAATTCCTCAAATTGTTGACTATTAGTTGCAATTCCTCTAACTACTTCATTCTCACCATGGTATGTCCATCGGGTATAGCTACTATCAATGCCATACATAAGCAAATGGTCACTAACTATGACAACACTTAATCTGCTACTAAAACATCACTCCAAACATGGACAAACGATTTTATTGTCTCCTTCAGCATGTTGAAGTGCAAATTCAATGAACTTCTTCACCCCTACTTTATATTCTGGTGATTTGGGATTTGTAGTCATCCATCTTCGATCCATGGTTTTTGAGCTATATGTATCAATGATCGAGTAATAAGGATCTATTATGCTATATCAAGAAATCTAAAAAACATGCATTCTAATTAGAAACAAGAAACACAAGTTACTGAGTAAGAAAAAGATTAAAAATTCACTAACCCAATGAACTCAACAGCAAATACTGCACAAGGAGAGGGAGTACTCTTGCTTTGAGAAACTATAGCTTACTGAGTTGATGGTGTGATAGTGAAATCAGTCAACATGAAAAACACAATTTCTTAATAAGTATAACTTGAAAATATCATAATTAACCAGAGAGGCTAGGCAAGGCCTCAATCAAAGAGTTCCTTAAATATTATACAAATTGTAAAATCTCATTAGAAGTGAGACCAATACTAGGTTGTTTATGGCGTGTGTTAATATCTAGTAGCCTAGTTTTTGGTTTTCGGAGATAGTATAACTATTTAATCTTTCAAAGATAGTTATGCATATTGTACAAATTTTTAGTTTATTTCCTTTCCCCATCTGTTTCAGCGAATACAAAAATTAAAGCTTGCAACTGCTCATATATTTTTCAGTTTATTTCCTTTCCCCATCTGTACAGTACGTTAACCTTACTTAGTTAGAAATGATGTTAGGTACCCAGTGATTTCAGAAGTAAATATAGAAGCAGTTGACACTTGCTCTGCACCATACTCGCCAACCCACGGCAATAGCAAACAAAGTTTGCAGAATGGTTGAAGTTTTGATAGCAGAAAATGCTCAAGGCAATGCTGCTGGTAGTATCTTGGCTAAGGAGCGCAAGGAAGGCTGCATGCCAACTTCCTGAACGCTTCAGCAAGCTGGTATTTCACCAAATCAAAGCAATTTCACGGCCCCTCAACGACATGCCATAACAATGGTATTTCACTATAAAAACCCTAATCAAAGCAATTTCAGGCGTGCCAACAATTAGTCTACAATGTCTAATGATTAGGGTTCTAACCTGTAGTAGAATGAGCACATCCAAAGCTGAGATGGTGGCCGGCAACCATGAACGAACCGGACTTCAGGGATGGTGACCACGAATGAGTTCGAGCGACGTCTACAACTGAATGAATTTGAGTGTCAGGAACGGCGGAACTAGAGCAATGTAGTAGCGATAACTTGGTGGCTATGACGAAGAGTGCAGAGGATTAATTTACGGGAGTTTCTGATGTGCAAGGGTATACGGTTTCATGTTTAGGGAATTTAGAACAGAAGAAAGGGTAGAAGAAAGGGTATAGACAGTCTGAAGGTGCGCGCGTACATGATGAAAAGAGAAGAGGAGGTGATTACCTGTGTAGAAGCATTTTAGCAATTTTCTGAGCGGAGGGGAGAATATCGCGCCCACCAGCTGCGTCCAAACAGGGACACCAAAGGTATATGCTAGATTCATGAGGGTATTTACATCATTTGGGTCCTAAAAATTTAACCCTCCGCGCGCCCCATTCTGTCAAATATATAACAGTTGTATAATGTTACTTTAAGAAAACAAATATTATACCAGTTGTAGTAGCTAATGTTTAAGTAACCCATTTTGCTCAAATCCATCAAAGACTACTAGAATTTTATAACAGTTATCTATTAAACAGTACTTAAAAATAAAAATAGTAGTGCTAGTGGATCTTCCATGACTAGGCACGGGTATCCGGTTGAACCATGAAGGTGAAGCTGGTTGTGAGTCGGTGGAAGTGGTGATCAGTTTTGAAACCGCTCTCACCCGCCGTGGCTGCGGCCTTAAGTCTTGATGACCGGTTGAACGGTGGGCGTGTGTTTTGTATTTGTCCAAGGGCCGCCGGATATGAGTAGTCCGGTCAGGGAAGAGTACCCACTTTGGAGCCTGAGGATTCTTTAGAGGTGCAAATGAATTTGATCAGAACCAAAGGACCGTAGAGCCAAAAAGAGTAAGTGCTCAATGTCATGACAGCCGTGAACCAGAGAGCATAAGTGTTCAAACGTGACCGGTACCTGAGGGATCGGCAATGTATTACTCAATATGGATTCGAGGACTGTTGTGCCTTCTTGTCTTCGGACCGATTCCATGGAGAGAATACAAAGAGTATTTTTGGTTGTTGTGCATGTTGTGACATGTTGTGTGAATGTGTGGTATGTATTCAGTCAGTCATTGGAGTCTGACGGGTAATAGAGAGATTATAACCTTAGAATTGAGTACCTTGGTGAGTAACAACCTTAGACTCACTAACTTTGTGGGCAAAGTTCTTTAAGGGGGGTAGGTTGAAATACCCTAAACTTAATTAGGGTTATTAAATTACTCTAATATGATATTGAGGGACTATTAGTGCCTAATTAACTTTGGTAAAAAGAACAAATCCAAAAGAAACAAGAAAACGCTTAAAAAGTGAAAAACGCTAAATTGAGCGTTAAGTGACCCTAGGAGAAATAAAACCTTGGAAAGGGTATTGAATGGATTATAAAGGCTTAATAAGGCCAAAATAATATACGGGAGCAATTCCCGAAGAAAACGGATCCAAATAATGAGTTAAAACGCTAATAAAGCTTTAGCGCATGTTTTTCGAGAAAACCCAAAAACGTGTCTTTAAGTGGTCAAACGAACCCGTAAAAATTATAGTTCATAAAATAACTATAAATAAAGATTAATGGGAGCTTAATAGCCATTAAAATTAAAGAAACAAGAAAATTCCGGAAAACGGGCCCGGTTAGTGAATAGTGCTAAACCGGGTAAACTAATGAGCGTTTTCTGTAAAGACGAAAAACGCTCAAGCTTGTATTATAATAGGGGGCCGGTTTTTACAGTTTAAAATAGTCTCTCATACACTCTTGACCAACTAGCTAATTAAATGGGTCAAAAAGCAAAAAGTGAAAAATGGTACTTATCCCCTTTTTCCCTCTCTCTCTTCCTTATTTTCTTTTCCTTTTCTCTTTCCTCCTTTTTCCCCTTCCTTGCGATTTCTCCCCTCTCCCTCTGGTTACTACCGATTTTGAGCTCCTCCCATGGCTACTCCCTCTTTCTCTCCATGCTCTAGCTACATACAAGCTTCAATCACAAAAATAATCACATATTCTTCTTCCTCTCATCATCCTCTATCATTCTGTCTTTTTAAAATTCCAAAAGGATGAAGTTGACCTCCATGGGTTTTCCCCATTTTAAGAGAAAATGGCATCAATGTGTAGCTTGGAGTCTCCTCTCTCTCACCTAAGGTAAAAATCTCTAAGAAAAACTTATTCTTCTTCCTTCTCCTTTGGTGACCGATTTTTACCCTCTTGTAATGCCTTGTTTTCTTCTTGATTTTGAGCTTCATTTCAACCCTCCAATGGTGGAGTAATCCCCTTCTTGATTCAAGGGTGAAAACCCCTCTTAAAAGCTCCAAAAGGTAAAACCCTAACTATGTGCTTTAAGCCCTTTCATTGAATTAAAATTTTCTAAGGGTTTAGATGATTAATCGAATGCGTTTTTGTGTTCCTTGGATGTTAGGATGGAGTTTGGCAACCCCATTCCCACTTGACCGAACATGTGGAGAGGAAGAGGAGAGTGGAGACTTGAATTAAGGACTTGGAGGATTAAGGTAAGAAACCCACCTTAAAGCTTGTTTAATTGTTTTAGAATATGGGATGGGTAATTTAATGAATGAACCCAAATTTGTGAGGAGAATGTGTTTTATTGTGATAGGAAGAAGTTTATGAAATTTGATTTGAATTAAGGGCCTTGGAGCCAAGTGATTTGGGAATTGTGTTTATGTTGTTGTCTAGTGAACTTTGAATTGAGTTAGTGTGCTGGTAGGACCCTTTAAGGGTGTGGCTAGATTAGCAATGGAAATTGATGAGAGTTGATGGTTTGGGATAGGTTAAATTTATGGGGAGGTTATGGAAAAAATTTGGTAGAAAAACAAGTGTTTAAAGATGACTTAGTGAATTGGAGAACCTAGGTGTTTGTAGTGTTGTTTAGAGTTGAGTGATAGCCTTGAAAAGGCATTTGGAGAACTAGAGGGACGGAGGTAAAAATCTGTAGCAAATAGGTGTTGAAATGCATCGGAAAAACTAGGAAAAAGAGCTAGTGTGCAAGGCTTAAGAAATGAGAGTTGGACTTGGGTTTTAGAAGTGCAAATGTATGAGAATGATTGGGAATGGTCATTAGGTGATTTGGTAAGGTTGGTAAGAGGTAGGAACTATAAAAAAGAAGTAGAAATGCATAAGTGTGCAAAATGCAAGAATGTGGGAATTAAATTTGTTGAGTTTGAGCAAGAATTGGGTAGTGGATTTAACTAATGATTTAGAGTGATTTAGAGCATGTTTTAAGGTATTTAATTATGTAGTAAACTTGTGGAGAGATTGGGGAAAGTTTGAGTGTGGATTAAGGGTGGATTTGGGGCTTAAAAATGTACCTTAATAGCAGTTTTTAGGAGGGTCCGGGACTTAGGATATGTGCCAAGTCCCGGACCGCATCAAAAAACATGATGGGAGTAGAAATTGACATTGGTCCGGGACCTAGGTCCAGGACCAAGTCCCGGACCACAAGCAAAATTTTGCCGAGAGTAAGTTTCTACATTGGTCCGGGACCTTGGGTTCGGACCAGGTCCCGGACCACCCCCAGAATTGCCTAGAAAGTGTGTTAAGGGTTCTAAACATGGGGGATTGAATGGTAATTGTTTTAGGAGTTGTTTAGTGACCTTTAAAGTTCCTAAGAAGTATAAACAAGTGTTGGAAGTGAGTGAGTAAGTTGTGAGTTTAAGTACACTAAGTTAAACCGAAATAACAGGATAACGGGGTAAGTACGAGAGTAGCAATTTGTACCTACCGTAACACCTCAATATTAATCGAACCATTTGACATGTAATTAGTGGTTCAAGAGTAAGACATGTGGAACAAGAGTGAACCGAGGAACGTGAGAACACCCGGTAAAGTTAACCCCGGTGAAAGGTATGATTTTCTCATGCTCTGTATCCTAACTTGGTTACCCGATTTGTGTGCTTGTTTGATTGTGTGATCACCTAACAAGATAAATGCACGAATCTGATTGTGTGCACTTATTAGTGCTTATATGTTGTTGTTTGTTGGATTGAATTTAAACTAAAGTTTGTATAATTCATGAAATGGATGAATGGTGAATGAGTTGCTTGCATGTGATTGTGTATTGTAGTGCGACCCATAGTTGGGTCTTGTGTGAGTAGTGACTCGTAGGAAGAGTCAAGTGCGAGATAATAAAAATGTGGAAACACACCAAAACTATCGAACCACTACACGGTAACACAAACCATGAACTCATTAGAATGTGAGAGAATTGTACGAGATTAGTAAACTCCCGATAACGGTGAGAGAACCGAATTGACTTAAGCCACAAAACATATAATGGTGGAAGAACTAAGTAGCCTCTGTTAGAGGATTCATGAGTGTTCAAACTTGAACCTTGAGAGAAACAAAGTAAGATAAGGGACCACCAAACCCCTTAGAGATATAGTCGAACCCCAATGAGAGGAACCGACTAAAATGAACAATGTCACGAACATGAGAGTATTCCATAAATTGGGTAAAACCCTAAATATTAGAATACTAGACATTGAGAATTCCCTAAGCCAATAGATATTATCGAGAGAGATACCTCTAGGCTGCTCCTTTTGATTGTGAAATGACTCCGAGAGTAGAGTTTTGGGAATTTGAGTAGTCCAGTAGAGAACTGGACATTGGTGAACTTGAGGAGCTAAATGCATAGCCCCTTTGTATTGTTGGGCAAAATAATGTTGAAACTATCTTGCTAACTATGGGCAGTGAACCCAATCATTGTAGTACAACAAGGTCGTATCCACAGGGACTTCGTAACTGTCTAGCTAATTATAAGCTTAGTAAATGTGCAAGAGGATATATACAAAAGTGCATAATTGTAAATTAGGGGTTTTGGGTTTTTGGGTTGTAATTGGAGAAATAAAGGAAAGCAATAAACACAATACTATCTAATCTAGGATAGGTGTAGCTCGGGATAGGATATTCGCACCCGTCATCCCCTTTCTACCAATGGCTGAACCTCGAACTCATAGCTAAACAACAGGAATTTAATTAATAACCAAATCCTGGTCTATTAATCCTAACCAATTTAACGGGGACTGAATGCTCGTTCAAATCCCCAATTCAATCAGAAGCATTAAGCACAATCTACCCTAAGTTGCAATGAGAACCTCATCTCAAAATCAGTGAAAATCGGCTAACATTGATTTAGTCCCCAACGGTTTAGGTTT
Organism: Limonium bicolor; assembly: GCA_023374045.1. NCBI lineage: Eukaryota > Viridiplantae > Streptophyta > Magnoliopsida > Caryophyllales > Plumbaginaceae > Limonium > Limonium bicolor. The sequence continues at coordinate 44,374,988 of CM041780.1, read as the reverse complement.
CTATCTCATAATATCATTTTGATAGAATCCCACAATAATGCTCAACTAATCGGTAGGCCAAACCAACCAATTTAACAAAATAGAAGACAGATTGAGCAAAACCCTTAACAAATCCCCAAGTCATGAGCAACGAGTTTAGAAGTCATAAACACTCAATAATCATCTTCATTAAGCTCAAAGACTAAAATAAAGCACAAACACAAGTTCAAGATTCAACAATGGAGTTTAGGGATTTTGGGACAAAATCCCCAATCCCTAGCTACAAATGATTCTACACAGCCATAGAGAAAAGAAAAGCATAAAAGGGAGAAGAAAAAGCCATTAATGGAGCTTGGAAGCTTTGGAGAAGGTGAGCTCTTTTCTCTTCTTTCTCCTCTTCTTTCCCTTCTTTTTCGCCTTCTTTCTCTTGTTTTCGACTGGTGGAGTCGTGGTTCAAGAATGGGGAGAAGTGTCCCCAAAATCCCCGTTTTAAAACTCAAATCTGGGCAAAAATACGCGTCGGACCGCCCCATAGGGGCGGTCCACACCAGAGGCGATTTTCCGTGTTCTGAAATTGACTGGACCGCCCCACAGGGGCGGTCCACTGGGAGGTCCGGACCAGAAGCAAAGAAAATGCTTTATCTTCTTCGTTTCAGCTCCGATTTTGGATCCGTTTGCGCCCACGCGTTCCTCTCTTCATCTACTTTACTCCTATCGTTATTCCTCCTGTTTAAACAATAAATGTGTAAGACACCAATGAAACATAAAACTAGAGGAAAACAAGCCAGAGTGGAGAAATGAGCATGAAAAGTGTTGATTAAACATATGAAATACTCCCCTAAAACATGCTCATTTAGACACTCATCACACCCCCACACTTACCTTTTTGCTTGTCCTCAAGCAAAACCAAGCCCCTAAGCAAGTAAGGAATGTTCAAGACTAACAAAAACTAACATGAATTGTAGGATAAGAGAAGAAGCAAAAAGTGATTAAAACCTTTGAGGAGTGTGAATCATCTCTTAGTGGTGGCATGGGTGAACTTAGGGGAAAAACAAAAACTAGAGTTTCGGGGTATGATCCGGAGTGCTTCAAAGTTCTAAAGATTAGGTAACTTGGAGAGCTTTTACCGTGGCCAACTTCTCTCAAGAATGGGCATTGAGAAGAAAACAAAAGGAAAAATAGATTTATGCATTTGTTTCACTTTTGCATAAGAGATGAGAGGATAACATTTTGGCATCAAGCCTTTGCATTTAAGAACACTCAACTCCCATTGTTGGTTACCAATGGCGTCTCACAAGTCCCTTAAAGGATTTTCACGAAGAAGCACCCCTTAGCAATCCCTAAGAAAGAAGACAGAAGGAACCCCAAAGCAATAAAAATCCAACCATGTAAGATCACTTGGCCACACCGCATGTAAAATGCTCCTCAAAAGCAATCAAAAAGAAAAATTTAAGCATTTATCCCACAACTCATAATAGTATTTGTTCTTAATGAGAACAGCTCACAACACAAGGGTCCAAGTTTTTTTTATTTTGGACAATCACAAGATAAGCAGAGAGATCTAACATTTAAGCACGCAATTCGCCGAAAAGGTCACTCCCCCACACTTAACTTGAACAATGTCCTCATTGTTCACCAAACAAACCGGGGAAGGTTTCAGAAGACCTTTTCACGAAGCAGGCAAAAGAGGAAACTCAAGGGACATAAACACCATTATACCACACAGCTATCCCCAGATTTGCAGATTCAAAATTAGAGAAGAGAGAACGAAAACTAAAAGAAACTAGTACTCCCCTGAGATTGCTATTGCTATCAGTTTGTAGAACTCCCCCACACTTGAGCTTCAGCCTCAAGTAGCGTAGCTTAGTTGCGGTGTGGACTGAAGGTGCACCTGCATAAAAACACTAGAAGCAACCAAACTACAACTGGAGTTAAGGGTTAACAAAAACAAAACCAAAGGAGAACGGAAACCAAAAACAGGAAATAAAAATAGTGGAGTCGTTGTCGGCAAATATTAAAGGAAGGGTGAAACGAGTACTCCCCGATAAGATGCGGAAGGAAGATAGGGTGCCCGCATAATTGCAAGTGGGAGGGGTCGTTGAGGTGCTACCTTCAATCGTTGGAGATGAAGGTCCTCTTGGAAAATTTCGCCAGAGGTTCCTTTGTAATTGTTCCTAATTCCATCCCTTTTTCAGAGGGGCTTACCTGTTTCCAAAATATTCACAACACAGACGCCACCAATTGGGCGTAAAAGGGCAAGTCCAAAGAATGCCAAAATAGCCCATTATTGAAAACAATGCAAATATAAACTAACAGAATTTAAAAGACAGGACACGAAATGAAATCCGGGTTGCCTCCCGGTAAGCGGCCCTTCTTTAAGGTCTTTGGCTAGACCATACCACCGTGAAGTCATCCGGGATCGAATATGAACGTTGAAGTCAGCTTCAACGGGTGGGTTGGGCGGGCATCATCTAGCAATGAAGAACGACCCGGATCAAAAGGAAATGTGGCCTCAACACTTAGGATGTGAAAGTGTAAACTCCACCGATCGTTCATCAGGTGGAAGTGTTGAGGTGGGTGATCCTTGGTACGAGGATCAAACTGTGGTGGAGCCTCCTCTTCAAATTCATGGATGTAAACATCCTTATCTTCAGTGAGAGGTGCAGGGAGAACTCCGGAGCGGACTTTGTCTTCAATCTTTGGTCCCGGATCAAATGGGAAGGTGGCCTCCACACTTAGCGGGTGTACGTTGAGCTTCCACCCAACTGCATTAGTGCACGGGTGGGGGCCTTGATCCTTCAAGTGAAGATCAAAGTTTGATGGCTCCTCCTCCTCCTCAAATTCGAGGTGTAAATGTCCTCAACTTCTTGGTGAGGCTCATGGGAAGAGCCTTGATGAAAATCAACTTCAGAGTGAGGTGGTCCATCCTTATCTTCTGGGTGGAGCACAGAGAAGGAGGGGAAATAACGGTAGTTGACTTCAGAGGGAGGAGACTCCATGAAGTCAAGGTGGAAGCGGTCCTCTGATGGCTTGTCTTCGAACTCAGGCAGATGGTTGAATGACGTTTTCTCAGGTTCGAACGGGGGAGGTGATAGAGGGCAACTCAAGTCCTCAGTAAGGTGATCCACGTTATGAACCATTTCGCTCTCCGGTTGCTGCGATGCAAGGTTTAGTAGACCTTCCATCATCGCGTTCATCTCTAATAATTTGGAATAGAGCTTCAGTTGGTTCATGTCGAGGTCTTTTTCCTTAGTCTGATGCTCCACTTCATGGACCATTTCACTCTCTGGTTGTTGCTCCCTTCGAGCTAGTGTAATGAGCTGGTTCATGTCGATGGTGTTCATTCTAGCACTAAGATCCTCCAGAGTGGGTGAAGCTACCCTTGCCGTGATCTCAGAACAATAAGCACTCTTCTGGTCTCCTCCACTCTCTTGGCACCTGATCCATCGACTGATGTCTTGTTCAGTGGGGTTTGGATTGACAGATAAGAACCGGTTCTCCATGAGAGTCTCCGATCTTGAGATTAGATCCTCACAAGGAGGGCACATATGAAAGGATCCACACCCTTGACAATCAATGTATTGGTCGTAGGTTGCTCCAGAGGTGTAGCCGTAACAATCTTCTGCTTGATCATCAAGACCATCCATCAGAGATAGGTTCCTAAAAAAAAGTAACACAAATTTATACACAAAAGGGGGAAATAAATGAAATGAAAAATATGCACAGAAACTAAACAGATAATAAACAGATAGTTGGACCGAAGTCCCCGGCAACGGCGCCAAAAACTTGTTGGGCAAAATAATGTTGAAACTATCTTGCTAACTATGGGCAGTGAACCCAATCATTGTAGTACAACAAGGTCGTATCCACAGTGTAACACCCCATCCAAAGCCTATCGTGGTTATCGCAATCTGAACACATAATCGAATACGTCGTAGCGGAAATATACAACACCTGGACCTTGCCACGGTCTGATCGTTAGAATATACCGGCTTAAATACTTACAATACTTTTCCAAAAACACTTATCCAACTTAAACATCAACATTCATAATACCACAACCAACCGAGTACAAGTATCTTAAACATAATCCCAAACTTACATCAGTTTAATATAAACAGTCGGGTGCACAGGCGCAACCCGAACTCAAAATAAACAACCCACCCTAAGTCTAACCGCTCCTACTCTCGTAGTGCGTCCTCATGGGTCTCTTACCTGCAAGTGTAAAAATAGCCCCCGAGGGGGTCAGCACGAATGCTGGTACACCCTCTCATGGCCCCCAAGCTAGCGGGGCTACGACGACTAATTGTCGATAGCATGGAAATTGATTACATACACAAGCATAATATGAAGTGCAATAACAATAACCACAGATGAACATATATAGTTCAACCAATGAACGACTCAAGCGTTCCCTTAACAAGTGGGTTAGTAACCCCCTCCTTAGTCCTCATTTCCTTAATCATAGTTCCTTACCTTCCCTCAATCTCAGCCTCAATCTTAATCTTAATCTCAATCTTAATCTTAATCTCAGTATACAAACCTTTCCTGGAAGGGATTGGTTGTAGCTTAATTCGAACCTGGGATTTAGGTGATCCCACCGCACCATCTTAATGCCACCTACTCTGGACGGGAGTCCAGCGTAGCTGAGCCGGCAACCGGCCCTAGGCAACAAGTCCGAAGACAAGTCCTTAAGCGGAGGGCGGATCTGATTCAGATACCGTCCCCCTTTTTCCTTAGCATGCATGACCGGAGATCGGTCCCGGGTTTCCTCACTCAAGTTCCAGTTAGTAGACCTCTTAAACACCATGTGCTAGCTAAGCCTTAACGGGCATTAACCAACAACCATCAAACTTAAATCTTATTCTTAACTCAGTAAGTACTAAACTTGGTTAGTAACAATCTCAAGTCTCGCGGGTTAGTGTAAATATAACACAATCACAACGAGAACAATATAACCGGTTGCATGCTTTATCTTGTTTAGTCATAGCAAATAGACAGATAGCACACAAGCCGAGGGACACCTCGTTAGCAAGCAGGTCACAAGAAGGATTGTACCGTTCACCATCGATCGTTGTTTGTTTAACCTTCTTCGGGGTCCTAATTCACAAACCTAAAACATTCATTCATTTTTAGGTTATTGGTTATTTGCACCTTACTTAACTCACTTAGTTCCTAAGTACTTCCATTCAATAACCTCTCAAGTCCTTATCACTTAGCTTACAAACTTAACTCTTAAACATTAAAGCTTAAACTTAATCTTAACTTAATTCCTTAAGTTCTTAGGGCTCCAATCATTACTACCCTACTAATGGCATACCCTAATACCAATTAACACCCTCAGAAATTAAAATTTCTTTTTTTTTTTTTGTTTTTAGGCTCGACCGGACTTACCGACCGGACTTGCCAAGTCCGGTCCATTCCAGTAACCTTTACCGTTTGAAAATTCTACCCCGACCGGACTTACAAGTCCGGTCCTATGTCCGGTCGATTCCAGAGACTTATTACCGTACAAAATTTTAAGCCCGACCGGACTTGACAAGTCCGGTCCCATGTCCGGTCTATTCCAGAAACTAATTCCCTCACAAAACACAAGCCCGACCGGACTTGTAAGTCCGGTCCCCAAGTCCGGTCGATTCCAGAAACATTTCCCGGTAGTGTAACAGAGCCCGACTGACCTTGCAAGTCCGGTCCTAAGCTCGGTCGGCTCCAGAAACTTGTTTCTAAATTCTTTTTCAACTCCAAACTTTCCTCATATATTCTAATATGTTATAACCTCATTTGGGCACCTCAAATACCCCTTAAGCCCTCCTTAAATACCTTAAATTATCCACCAAGATTCACCTTAGTCATTATGCATTTTTCCTTGTAATAATGCTAACACTTGTAATGTTTTCCTCTAGGTTTCTAGGTGGTGGTTCATACCTAATGTAACCACTATGCCAAATGTTTTCTTCACCACTATAACATCATCTCAAGCATCTTTCACTATCTAAACTCTTTCAAGCATTTACTTAAAGTTCCTTAATGAGTTTAAACTTCCATCATCATCACATTATTTCCTTCCTAGTTGTGCACCAACATTTGCCTAAGTCCTAAACACTCGAATACATTCTCTTGATTCCTAAATCTTCCATGGTGATACCTAAGTCATCATAAGTCATTAAAACACCTTAACTTCACCCTTTTTCATCAAGACAACCTATAGAACATTCCTAGTACTTCCTTAGTCATTAAATTCCCTTAGAATATCTTAAACACTTAAACTCTCCTTTAAATTTTGCCATGGGTTCTCTAGTATATAGTACCTCCTAACACATGGTTTTTCTCCAACAAACAACCAACATCACCCAAATTTTCACCACAACACCTTAACACACAATTTTCACTAAAACTTCACCACATCATCATATAGTGCTTAAACTTAAAATGCTTGGCACTTAGGCCCTTAAATGACAATAATCTTAACCACTGAATTTCCACATATATATGCCTTCAACCTGCGAATACACTCAACAAGGCTCCCATTGAAATAAAATGCTTCTTGTACTTCACCTTGATATTCTTAGACTATCTCTTTTTCTCATTTGCTCCTTAGTCACAAGTTCACAAGTATAGTCATTGTTTCTCCTAGGTTTATATAACCCTTTTCTAATGTAAACTCTACACTAAACTCATCATATACCCACATCTCATTCCCTTAAACAACAAAACACCTTAAGGTAAGTAATTTACCTTGTTTTCTCACAAGCTTAAAAGCTTTTCTCCTTAGGTTTTCTTTGTTCAATCTCGGTCACCAATGTGATTCTCCTTGCCAATTTTCTAACCAATATCCAATGACTCCAATGAGTACTAGATAACACATTAACCCTAAGGAACAAACCTAGGTTTAAAAATATGTTTTAAGGTATTAATGTGATTGTTTTACCTTGGTTTCTCAAGACAAACTTGGATGTGAAGCAAGGAGGACCTCCTCTCTCCTTTGAAGAGTAGAAACAAGCTAGAACAAGGCATAAACATGGAGTCCCATGAGTATATATTTTCGGACATGTGAAGAAAATGGTGGAAACCTAGATTTTCTTACACTTTCTTTACCTTAAGAGAAGGAGATGCCAATGGAGTCTCCAAACTTGAATTTCCTCCTCTAATGGTGGTTTGACTTGGCACCAAAATGAAGCTCTTGAAGTTTTGAAAAGATAGAAAGGAGGAGCTTGAGCTAACTAAGAAGAATATGTTTTGTTTTGGATTTGGAGCTTAAATGAGCAAGTGGTGTGCAAGAGAAGATGGAGCTTTCATGGAGTTGAGCTCTACGTGAATGGAGAAGAGAAAGAGAGCAAGAAACCGTGTGTGAACAAGGGAGAATGAAGAAGTGAGGAGAGAGGTAAGTAAATGTGATATTTATCTTAAAAGGTGAATAGTTTTTTACTTTATAACTTACTTATTTTTGCTTTCTCTTTACTTAGCTAGATAAGTGTGGTGAGTCACACTTAGAAAACCGGCCCCCTTTAATGAATGAGGGTAATTAAGTCTTTGTTGACCAAATGTCTCACTTATATAGACTTATGTTATAAACTAGCTTAATTAATTCACTATTCATCAAAAACAAGGCACATTGTTGTGAAATTTTTGATTTCCCATTGATATAGGCCTCCAAATGTGATACTATATAGTACACATATTAATTAAAGAGTAATGATGGACATTTAGCCATTCAAAACTCATTTACAAGACAATTTTTCAAAAACGTGCTTTAAGACTCCTTAAAGCACATTTTGTGTTTTAACTTGTTTTCAAGCTTGGTTTTCTTTGGTAATTGACTTAAAATGACCATTAGGATATTACTAAGGTCTTAGAACAATATTTGGGTACTCTCCCATGTCTCTCCAAGCTTAGAGCATGTTTTTGCTTAAACTGCTCTTTTTGGTGTTTCCTTATATTTTCTTTGATTAGAAATGTTTCTTAATGTTTCTAAGGCATTATTTAGCCTCCTTATATCTTAGTTTATCCTTTGAACACCATATCTAAGTTTGGGGTATTTCAATCTACCCCCCTTAAAAGAACTTTGTCCTCAAAGTTCACACATGTGTTTAACCATTCACGGTACACAGTTCTCTTAATCTTAATACCACATCTTATATTCACATTCATACATCTCAAGACTCAAAGGTCAATCTCAAATACAATACATAAGTATTATACATAACTCAAACTTACACCAAAGTGTAGCAACTTACACAAATCCACATCTTAAACAACCAAACAAACGACAAACATGATCGTTTCCTAACTCAAAAGCGAGGAAGCTCTACCCCCCTTAAAAAGGGGTACGCCCCGTACCCTATACAGACGATCTAGTCAGTAAATAAAGAAGGGTACTTCGCCCTCATCTATCCTCTAATTCCCACGTGGCCTCTTCGACATCCTGGTTAGACCAAAGAACCTTCACCAGTCGCACTGACTTGTGGCAAGTGTCCCTAGTCTTTCTGTCCAAGATTCTCTGAGGAGTCTCCACGGATCTCATATTTGGTTCTAAAGTCAACCTCTCAGGTTCTAACACATGGGAGGGGTGGTGCATGTATTTCTTTAGCTGTGAAACATGAAAAACATCATGCACTTTACCCAGCTCAGCAGGTAAATTTAACCTGTAAGCAACCGGGCCCACCCGCTCCGTAATCTCATAAGGACCAACAAATTTCGGGCTTAACTTGCCCTTCTGCCCAAACCTGAATACACCCTTCATCGGTGATACTCGCAGAAATACCCGGTCGCCCACTGCGAACTCCAGGTCTCGTCGTCGAACATCAGCATACGACTTCTGCCTATCTTGAGCAGCTTTCATGTTTCCCTGATTTGCTGAACTTCAGCCTTAACTTGTTCTAAGTACTCTGGTCCTATGATGACCGTCTCACTCGACTCATCCCAGCAGAGCGGTGTACGACATGGTCTACCAACGCTTGAAAAGGTGCCATCTTGATCGAAGCGTGATAGTTGTTGTATGAAAACTCGATCAGGTGCAATCTGTCAATCCAACTGCCCTGGAAGTCTAAGGCACATGCTCTCAGCATGTCCTCGAGTGTCTGAATAGTACGCTCAGTCTGACCATCTGTCTGAGGATGGAACGCGGTACTCAGTTTGAGTTCTGTACCCAACGCTTCTCTGGTAGCTCTCCAGTACCTCGAAAGGAATCTGGTATCTCTATCTGACACTATGGTCTTTGGTATGCCGTGATGTCTCATGATTTCTTTCTCAAATAACTCAGCTAATTTGGTCACCTTCCAAGTATCCTTCATCGGTATGAATCGGGCTACTTTGGTAAGGCGATCCACCACCACCCATATCATGTTGAGACCTCCCCTAGCAGGTGGAAGCCCAACTACGAAGTCCATGGAGATATCATGGAACTTCCACTCCGGAACTGGCATCGACTGTACCATTCCGCCCGGTCGTCTGTGCTCGAATTTCACCTTCTGGCATGTGAGACACCTCAAGACGAACTCGGTAACATCTGTCTTCATCCCCGACCACCAGAAGTATCTATTCATGTCTTTATACATTTTAGAGGCTCCCGGATGGATGGAAACTGAAGAACAGTGTGATTCTCTAAGTATACAGTCTTTCAGATCCGTGTTACCTCGTGGTATGCATAATCGGCCCTTAAGTCTGATCAGATCATCATCATGAAGTCTGAAGTCGTATTTCTGACTCTCAAAGGTACCATCTGTCAGCTTCTGTCTGACCTCTCTCATATACTCATCTGTCCTCTGAGCCTCTCGCACCTCATCAACCAAGCTGGAGAAAGAAACTAGCGAATGGAGTGAGTGTGCTCGACGGCTCAGGGCATCAGCTACAACATTGGCCTTCCCTTCTTTGTATTGGAGGTCAATGTCATAGTCTTTCAGAAATTCTAACCATCTCCTCTGTCGAAGATTTAACTCCTTCTGAGTGAATATGTATTTCAAACTTTTATGATCGGTGTAGATCGTGACACTAACCCCATATAAGTAGTGGCGCCATATCTTCAAAGCGAAGACTACAGCTCCCAGCTCTAAATCATGTGTGGGGTAGTTCTCCTCATGTTTCTTCAACTGGCGTGAGGCATATGCCACCACCTTGCCATGTTGCATGAGCACGCAACCCAGCCCTCTGCCGGATGCATCACAATAAACCTCAAAGCCCTCTGTACCGTCTGGAATGGTCAGTACCGGTGCAGTGGTCAGTGAGTCCTTCAAGCGCTGAAAAGATCTCTCACAGTCATCTGTCCACAGAAATGGTGCATCCTTCTTCATCAGACTGGTCATCGGCTTCGCGACCTTGCTGAAATCTCTAACAAACCTCATGTAGTAACCTGCCAGACCGAGAAAGCTCCGGATGTCGGTAACAGTCTTCGGCCTTGGCCAGGTACGTACGGCATCAACCTTTGCTGGATCCACTGCGATCCCAGCATCTGAGATGACATGACCTAGGAAAGAGACCTGGTCAAGCCAAAACTCACACTTGGAGAACTTAGCATATAACTGGTTCTCCCTTAATATTTCTAATACCCTCCTCAGATGTTCCTCATGCTCAACCTTAGACTTTGAATATATCAGAATATCATCAATAAAAACCACGACCGACTTGTCCAGCTGCTCCCGGAACAAGCGGTTCATCAGATCCATAAACTTCGCTGGTGCGTTCGACAAACCGAACGGCATCACTGTAAACTCATAGTGGCCGTATCGTGTCCGGAATGCCGTCTTCTCAATATCTCCCTCCTTAATGGCTATCTTATGATACCCCGATCTGAGATCAATCTTGGAAAACACAGATGCTCCCTTCAACTGATCGAACAGATCGTCAATGTGGGGTAGTGGGTACTTATTCTTCACTGTCACTGCATTCAGCTCTCTGTAGTCGATGCAGAGGCGGAGACTACCATCCTTCTTCTTCACGAAGAGGACTGGCGCTCCCCATGGTGACCTTGGTCTAATGAATCCCTTATCCAGCAAATCTTTCAATTGTTCTTTTAATTCAGTCATTTCTGCCGGAGCCATGCGGTATGGTGCTTTAGCTATCGGTCCGGTACCAGGTAGCAGCTCAATGGTGAACTCTACCTCCCGAGTGGGTGGCATGCCGGGCAGTTCCCGTGGAAACAAGTCGGGGAACTCCGACATACCGGTAAGTCGGGGTCGAACTCAGGGTCCCTCTCTATGTCCTGTATAGCAGAGGTATACTTCTTCCTTCTCCTTAATTCTCATGCATGCCATGGCGGTGATGATCTTAGTCGAAGGCTCTCTGGGCCTCTGGCGGGTATGATATTGTTACCCCAGACGGACTCCTGAGCAGAATCTATGCTCGGCGCAGAGGATACGTCCCTTGTGCCGCTCCAACCAGTTCATCCCGAAAATAACATCAAATCCTAGCTTACTGAACTCAATGAAACTGACTGGGAAATCTTCCCCCTTAATTCTGATGGTGGCTCTCGGTAGTAACGAGTGCAACGAACCTTCTCCTTAGACGGGAGCGTAACCGTGAAGTCGGGTAGCTCATCAGCGTCTAGCCCCAACCTGCTCGCAAACGATGCAGAGACGAAGGTATGCGAGGCCCTGAGTCGAAGAGAACTGATGCCTCAATCCCATTGATCGGAAAGGTGCCGGTGAGGATAGTACCGCTAGCGTCGGCCTGTGCTCTGTGAGTATGCTTAGTGCACCTTCCGTACAGAGTCCATAACCTAATTGATTCACAAGCTCCATGAGTATTGATGGTATAACAAGAGTCGTAATCATTTGTGATGAACAACACTGTTATTTTATTCATGACCATCCTGTTTTACAACATGTGCTTCAATCTTACATTCTCTTTCTCATCTCATTTAAATTACATGGCTAATATTGTCTAAAGGTTAGGTTAATCTTCCTGGTCTCATATGCGTCGCATTGATTACTGCTGACGGTGCGGTATTCAGCTTGATTCTCTTAATCCCATGGTAACATCCTTGATTCTCCTCCCAAAATTAATACATCACCTGACTTAAGTACTATCTTATCTGCACGGTCCGCACGCTTCTGCTCGCCGTTAAAACTCCGCATCATCTCCAATGGACCAGACACTACGGGTATCCCTCTTTCGAGAGACTCGTTGTCTCGTCCTTATCCTGGTGTAGTCCCAGTTTCCCATCTTTTTCGTAGAAGTTTACAATGCAAATGTCTGGCTGGATGTCTGGAATCGGTTCAGCTTCCAACTGCTGAGCGATTTCCATGACTTGTGTAATACTGGATGGAACTCTTCGGGTATTCCCGGTGGTGAGACTCCATCTTGCTCCCTTGTGGTTTGGTAATTCTTGGCATACGGATTCCAATCCTTGCCCAAGCTCATCATCTTTAACTTCATTCTTGCTCCCCTGGGTATTCCGGTGTGTAAAAACCTCCCGGTCCCATTCCTAGTTGATTGCATCTCCTGATGATGGCTATTTGTGCTTCGGTGTCAGGTATCCCCTTAATAAAATCATACCTGGGCGGATAACCTGACATTGTTCGGTTGGAAAGTGTATGGTTTCGATGTCGGTGTGCTCCGGGTAGATGTAGATGGTATAGGGTAGCAGATGTTGAATCTTCCTAAAGTGGTAGTAGGTTATGTCTTACTTAAGTTCTAATCTCATCTTATTTTACTTAACTCATTTATTCACCAAACATGCATGATAATGCGGTAAGCAGGTAGTTTTATTACTAAATGGTTATAGTGGTACTGGCCTCGATGAGGGCTCAGGCTCATCGTCCCGGTCCACCATGTGTAGAGTGGGTCCCTCTTCTGGGTCACCCGTGGTTCTTGTCCGCCGGCTGCTGCACTTTCCTCTGACCGTCAGATCCAGCTCCCTGATCGGTCTTGCCCTTGCCCCTGGTGTCGGGCCTGTAGGCTCTGCTAGCAGGGTTCCGGTAACACTCATAAGCTCGATGCCCGTAGACACCACAGAAGTTGCACTCCACCTTATTCCCCTTACAGTCGAGCCCGGGGTGGTCCTTGTGACACCATCTACAGATGAAGCGTCGTTGGTAGCCACCACCGGCTCCCCTCTCAGTCTCAGATCCTGATGATTCATATTGTCAATTCTCATATCTCAAACGGTTACTAATTTATTTCTTAACTCATTCAATATCAATTTTTCTCACCCTTTGGCGCCTTAGAGCGCAGTGGTGTAGCTGCAATAGCATAGGTCAGCTTCAATGGCTCTTCCGAAGCCTTCTCCTTTTCCTCCTTCCCTTTCGGGTTCTGATTCTTCTGGGCCTGAGGCTGGTACTTTTGTTTCTTGTACCCTCCTTGCCCTTGACTCTCTGAGCTCTTCCCAGCACTCTTCCTCTTTGCATTCTCCTCGTCCCTCAGCTGGACGGTAATCTCAACCTTAGCAGCGGCATGATAGCACTCCTGCTTTTCCATAGTATTAGTCACACTTATTTCTCATAATCTAAATCTTATTCACCACTTACTCAAATTTCAATCATTCTTATTACCTGCAAGGTAGTGTAACTCGTCGGCCCCATGCCGTAGCGGAGTCGATGGCTAAGCCCGCCATAGAAGCGGTCTACCAAGATCTGGTCAGAATACCCTAGACCTGGCAGAAGACGGAGCAAGGCAGTGAACTCTGAGTAATACTCGTCCACTGTCATCTTGTCCGACTGCTTAAGCGCATCCAACTGCAAGCGCTTCTTCGTCTGGACATGGGCGGGATAGTACTTTGCTCGTAGCAAGGCGGTGTACTGCTCCCAGCCGAACTCTGGATTGGCCACATGCTCGGCCCTCACCAGCTTCCACCAATCGCCCGCCGCCCCCTTCAGGTAGAAAGCAGCTAAGCGCACCTTGATCCCAGCAGGGACATCAAGGGTCTCGAAGGCGGTCTCCAGCTCGGAGATGTACGCCTCAAGCTTGGCGGGATCGGTCCCCCCTTAAAATGAGCGGGTCGAATCTGATAGGCTCTTCACCCAGTTTGGTTCCCTAGGTTGTGCGGTGGAGGTGGTGCACCCACACCAGGCTGATAGCCCATGTGCCCTAAAGCGGCAGCTACGATCTCTGCGATCGTCTGCCCTCCAGGTATCCCTGGAATATCCTCACCCCGACCGCGACCTCGGCCTCCTCTAGGGCGTCCTGCCATCTGAACAAGCAAAACTCACATTAGATCGTACTCACCATTGTTTTGGTTAGTAAATTTATAACGTCCGTAGACGGTAAAGACAATCCACACTTATTAGTGGTCATCTGACTCTACTCACTCTAACTTCTCACACCCTTAACCCAATCTTACTCCTTAACTTATATCCTAACTCGGTGGTTACTTATGTCCGGTATTTCTTGATCAGAGCGTAACTACGCTCTGATACCACTTTTTGGAACACCCCATCCAAAGCCTATTGTGGTTATCGCAATCTGAACACTTAATCGAATACGTCGCAGCGGAATATACAACACCTGGACCTTGCCACGGTCTGATCGTTAGAATATACCGGCTTAAATACTTACAATACTTTCCAAAAACACTTATCCAACTTAAACATCAACATTCATACCACAACCAACCGAGTACAGTATCTAAACATAATCCCAAACTTACATCAAGTTTAATATAAACAGTCGGGTGCACAGGCGCAACCCGAACTCAAAATAAACCCCACCTAAGTCTAACCGCTCCTACTCTCGTAGTGCGTCCTCATGGGTCTCTTACCTGCAAGTGTAAAAATAGCCCCCGAGGGGGTCAGCACGAATGCTGGTACACCCTCTCATGGCCCCCAAGCTAACGGGGCTACGACGACTAATTGTCGATAGCATGGAAATTGATTACATACACAAGCATAATATGAAGTGCAATAACAATAACCACAGATGAACATATATAGTTCACAACCAATGAACGACTCAAGCGTTCCCTTAACAAGTGGGTTAGTAACCCCCTCCTTAGTCCTCATTTCCTTAATCTCAGTTCCTTACCTTCACCTCAATCTTAATCTTAATCTCAATCTTAATCTTAATCTCAGTATACAAACCTTTCCTGGAAGGGATTGGTTGTAGCTTAATTCGAACCTGGGATTTAGGTGATCCCACCGCACCATCTTAATGCCACCTACTCTGGACGGGAGTCCAGCGTAGCTGAGCCGGCAACCGGCCCTAGGCACAAGTCCGAAGACAAGTCCTTAAGCGGAGGGCGGATCTGATTCAGATACCGTCCCCCTTTTTCCTTAGCATGCATGACCGGAGATCGGTCCCGGGTTTCCTCACTCAAGTTCCAGTTAGTAGACCTCTTAAACACCATGTGCTAGCTAAGCCTTAACGGGCATTAACCAACAACCATCAAACTTAAATCTTATTCTTAACTCAGTAAGTACTAAACTTGGTAGTAACAATCTCAAGTCTCGCGGGTTAGTGTAAATATAACACAATCACAACGAGAACAATATAACCGGTTGCATGCTTTATCGTTTAGTCATAGCAAATAGACAGATAGCACACAAGCGAGGGACACCTCGTTAGCAAGCAGGTCACAAGAAGGATGTACCGTTCACGTCGATCGTTGTTTGTTTAACCTTCTTCGGGGTCCAATTCACAAACCTAAAACATTCATTCATTTTTAGGTTATTGGTTATTTGAACCTTACTTAACTCACTTAGTCCTAAGTACTTCCATTCAATAAACTCAAGTCCTTATCACTTAGCTTACAAACTTAACTCTTAAACATTAAAGCTTAAACTTATCTTAACTTAATTCCTTAAGTTCTTAGGGCTCCAATCATTACTACCCTACTAATGGCATACCCTAATACCAATTAACACCCTCAGAAATTAAAATTTCTTTTTTTTTTGTTTTAGGCTCGACCGGACTTACCGACCGGACTTGCCAAGTCCGGTCCATTCCAGTAATTTACCGTTGAAAATTCTACCCCGACCGGACTTACAAGTCCGGTCTATGTCCGGTCGATTCCAGAGACTTATTACCGTACAAAATTTTAAGCCTGACCGGACTTGACAAGTCGGTCCCATGTCCGGTATTCCAGAAACTAATTCCCTCACCAAACACAAGCCCGACGGACTTGTAAGTCCGGTCCCAAGTCCGGTCGATTCCAGAAACATTTCCGGTAGTGTAACAGAGCCCGACCGACCTTGCAGTCCGGTCCTAAGGTCGGTCGGCTCCAGAAACTTGTTTCTAAATTCTTTTTCAACTCCAAACTTCTCCTCATATATTCTAATATGTTATAACTCATTTGGGCACCTAAATACCCCTTAAGCCCTCCTTAAATACCTTAAATTATCCACCAAGATTCACCTTAGTCATTATGCATTTTCCTTGTAATAATGCTAACACTTGTAATGTTTTCCTCTAGGTTTCTAGGTGGTGGTTCATACCTAATGTAACACTATGCCAAATGTTTTTTCACCACATAACATCATCTCCCAAGCATCTTCACTATCTAAAACTCTTTCAAGCATTTACTTAAAGTTCCTTAACGAGTTTAAACTTCCATCATCATCACATTATTTCCTTCCTAGTTGTGCACCAACATTTGCCTAAGTCCTAAACACTCGAATACATTCTCTTGATTCCTAAATCTTCCATGGTGATACCTAAGTCATCATAAGTCATTAAAACACCTTAACTTCACCCTTTTTCATCAAGACAACCTATAGAAACACCTAGTACTTCCTTAGTCATTAAATTCCCTTAGAATATCTTAAACACTTAAACTCTCCTTAAATTTGCCATGGGTTCTCTAGTATAGTACCTCCTAACACATGGTTTTTCTCCAACAAACAACCAACATCACCCAAATTTCACACAACACCTTAACACACAATTTTCACTAAAACTTCACCACATCATCATATAGGCTTAAACTTAAAATGCTTGGCACTTAGGCCCTTAAATGACAATAATCTTAACCACTGAATTTCCACATATATATGCCTTCAACCTGCGAATACACTCAACAAGGCTCCCATTGAAATAAAATGCTTCTTGTACTTCTTTATATTCTTAAACTATCTCTTTTCTCATTTGCTCCTTAGTCACAAGTTCACAAGAATAGTCATTGTTTCTCCTAGGTTTTATACACCTTCCCAATATAAACTCTACACTAAACTCATCATATACCCACATCTCATTCCCTTAAACAACAAAACACCTTAAGGTAAGTAATTTACCTTGTTTTCTCACAAGCTTAAAAGCTTTTCTCCTTAGGTTTTCTTTGTTCAATCTCGGTCACCAATGTGATTCTCCTTGCCAATGTTCTAACCAATATCCAATGACTCCAATGAGTACTAGATAACACATTAACCCTAAGGAACAAACCCTAGGTTTAAAAATATGTTTTAAGGTATTAATGTGATTGTTTTACCTTGGTTTCTCAAGAAAACTTGGATGTGAAGCAAGAAGGACCTCCTCTCTCCTTTGAAGAGTAGAAACAAGCTAGAACAAGGCATAAACATGGAGTCCCATGAGTATATATTTTCGGACATGTGAAGAAAATGGTGGAAACCTAGATTTTCTTACACTTTCTTTACCTTAAGAGAATGGAGATGCCAATGGAGTCTCCAAACTTGAATTTCCTCCTCTAATGGTGGTTTGACTTGGCACCAAAATGAAGCTCTTGAAGTTTTGAAAAGATAGAAAGGAGGAGCTTGAGCTAACTAAGAAGAATATGTATTTTGTTTTGGATTTGGAGCTTAAATGAGCAAGTGGTGTGCAAGAGAAGATGGAGCTTTCATGGAGTGAGCTCTACGTGAATGGAGAAGAGAAAGAGAGCAAGAAACCGTGTGAACAAGGGAGAATGAAGAAGTGAGGAGAGAGGTAAGTAAATGTGATATTTATCTTAAAAGGTGAATAGTGTTTTTACTTTATAACTTACTTATTTTTGCTTTCTCTTTACTTAGCTAGATAAGTGTGGTGAGTCACACTTAAAAAACCGGCCCCCTTTAATGAATGAGGGTATTAGTCTTTGTTGACCAAATGTCTCACTTATATAGACTTATGTTATAAACTAGCTTAATTAATTCACTATTCATCAAAAACAAGGCACATTGTTGTGAAATTTTTGATTTCCCATTGATATAGCCTCCAAATGTGATACTATATAGTACACATATTAATTAAAGAGTAATGATGGACATTTAGCCATTCAAAACTCATTTACAAGACAATTTTTCAAAAACGTGCTTTAAGACTCCTTAAAGCACATTTTGTGTTTTAACTAGTTTTCAAGCTTGGTTTTCTTTGGTAATTGACTTAAAATGACCATTAAGATATTACTAAGGTCTTAGAACAATATTTGGGTACTCTCCCATGTCTCTCCAAGCTAAGAGCACGTTTTTGCTTAAACTGCTTTTTGGTGTTTCCTTATATTTTCTTTGATTAGAAATGTTTCTTAATGTTTCTAAGGCATTATTTAGCCTCCTTATATCTTAGTTTATCCTTTGAACACCATATATAAGTTTGGGGTATTTCACACAGGGACTTCGTAACTGTCTAGCTAATTATAAGCTTAGTAAATGTGCAAGAGGATATATACAAAAGTGCATAATTGTAAATTAGGGGTTTTGGGTTTTTGGGTTGTAATTGGAAAAAATAAAGGAAAGCAATAAACACTAAACTATCTAATCTAGGATAGGTGTAGCTCGGGATAGGATATTCGCACCCGTCATCCCCTTTCTACCAATGGCTGAACCTCGAACTCATAGCTAAACAACAGGAATTTAATTAATGACCAAATCCCGGTCTATTAATCCTAACCAATTTAACGGGGACTGAATGCTCGTTCAAATCCCCAATTCAATCAGAAGCATTAAGCACAAATCTACCCTAAGTTGCAATGAGAACCTCATCTCAAAATCAGTGAAAATTGGCTAACATTGATTTAGTCCCCAACGGTTTAGGTTTCTATCTCAGAATATCATTTTGATAGAATCCCACAATAATGCTCAACTAATCGGTAGGCCAAACCAACCAATTTACCAAAATAAAAGACAGATTGAGCAAAACCCTTAACAAATCCCCAAGTCATGAGCAACGAGTTTAGAAGTCATAAACACTCAATAATCATCTTCATTAAGCTCAAAGACTAAAATAAAGCACAAACACAAGTTCAAGATTCAACAATGGAGTTTAGGGATTTTGGGACAAAATCCCCAATCCCTAGCTACAAATGATTCTACACAGCCATAGAGAAAAGAAAAGCATAAAAGGGAGAAGAAGAAGCCATTAATAGAGCTTGGAAGCTTTGGAGAAGGTGAGCTCTTTCTTCTCTTCTTTCCCTTCTTTTTCGCCTTCTTTCTCTGTGTTTTTGACTGGTGGAGTCGTGGTTCAAGAATGGGGAGAAGTGTCCCCAAAATCCCCATAGGGGCGATCCACACCAGAGGCGATTTTCCGTGTTCCGAAATTGACTGGACCGCCACAGGGGAGGTCCGGACCAGAAGCAAAGAAAATGCTTTATCTTCTTCGTTTCAGCTCCGATTTTGGATCCGTTTGCGCCCACGCGTTCCTCTCTTCATCTACTTTACTCCTATCTATGTTATTCCTCCTGTTTAAATAATAAATGTGTAAGACACCAATGAAACATAAAACTAGAGGAAAACAAGCCAGAGTGGAGAAATGAGCATGAAAAGTGTTGATTAAACATATGAAATACTCCCCTAAAACATGCTCATTTAGACACTCATCAGTAAGCCCGGTGGTGGGTCTTGTGTATGACCCTACCCGGAGGTCATGAGTAATAACTTAACATATACCCTTGAGTATTGAGTATTGATTGGTGAACTTGAGTATTGAGTATTGATGTGAGCATGTGAGCTTTGAGTATTGAGTTGAGACTCGAGAGAGTTGAGTTGTAGTTTGAGTATTGAACTTCAGATTGTGAGTACGAGAACCCAAGAGAGTGGGTAAGACAATGAGTAATTGAGTAGGCATAGTGAGGTAGAAACCCTCAAGCCTAAGTAAAGAACAATTAAACTAACCCTTTGTTGTGTGTGTTAGTGTTTGTGTTCTTCATTGATCCTTTATTGTGTTGACATACATATATAATGTATTATTGTATTGCATGCTGTTTGGAACTAAAATGAACCGCATGCTCTCAACCAAATAGTTGGCGTACCCTCACTATTACGCGGGGTATGCGGAAGTCATATGCAACAATTTTGCTGAGCCCCTAGGGGCATCGTTTTTGTTTTACAGGAACATTGAAGCGGATCACCGTTCGAGAGTAGGACAGGGTTGTTACTAAGCATGGGTAGTTGGTTAATAAGTTATATCTGTTTTGTATCATGGGATTGTAAGACCGACACATGGTCAATATGTTTGGGAATTATAGTAGATACTCGGTATAGAATGTAATTGAAGTTGTATTGTATAATATGGGATTGAAGTTGTATTTGGTTTAGATTTGATTAAGTAATGGAAGTATGATTTGTATAGTGTACTCGGTATAAGACCCATCAGACCGATATTGTATTTGATTGTTGTAATTGAGTTTGGATTGGCCTTGTTAGTCACGTGGGTGACTAACGGCATTGTTTCACCCCCGGTTGTATGAGATTTTCCGCTGCTTATGTATTGGTAATGGAGATGGGTTAGGAGATAATAGTGTGATTACCGGTAGGGGTGTTACACACCCTGTTTGGATCCCACTTGGTAATAATTTGGTCTCTTCTTTGTGACACAGTCCAATTCCGTTTCTACTCGGGTATACATTAGACAGTGGCGCATTGCCTATGGTTAAACCCGGGCTCTGATACAATGATCAAAATATTTTGTGTGTGTGTGGGGGGGGGGGGGGGAATAGCCCCAACGAAGGGAATTATGTAAAATACTCTTATAGACTAGTAAGGCCCAATAGCCCATAAGGTTCCATCCTACTACTAATTGACATTAGGTGGAGTAGCCCATAAGCTATATGAACTATTTATTAGCTATATAATTTTTCAATGTGAGACTCACACTTGATCTACAATAGAGGTGCAGCTTCTCCTT
The DNA here is from genome assembly GCA_023374045.1 of Limonium bicolor. Classification (NCBI taxonomy): domain Eukaryota; kingdom Viridiplantae; phylum Streptophyta; class Magnoliopsida; order Caryophyllales; family Plumbaginaceae; genus Limonium; species Limonium bicolor. The sequence continues at coordinate 44,354,036 of CM041780.1, read as the reverse complement.
TGGTATTTTATGAAATTTTTAATAAAGAATATTTAAAGGGAAAGTTGCCTAACTTAAACTAGGGTCTTAGGAGCCAGCTTAGGTAAGATTTTTCCTTTGTTCATGACCCCATACCTATTGTTGTGACCATAGACCTTAAACTAGAAAATATTCAAAAAGCCCGAAAACAACAAAAATAAGAAAAATTCTAACATCTGGGACCATGGGTGTGTCCGTGACCTCGGAAGAACCCTAAAAAATGAAGAAAACAAGTTGAAAATTAATATTCACCGCTGTTCGTGGGTCATCTAGTACTCAGAACGAGTCTAGTACCCAAACACAACGTCTGTGGGTGAGGGCCACCCTCAGACCACTATTTTACAGTTACTTCAATTGAGTTTTTGGTTCAAATTTTGAGGGTGTGTTTCCTAGGAGGTTCCAAGTCGATTAGTGAAAGAAATTTTTCAGTTTGATGTTGCATTTAAGAGGAACCATAGCCAAGAAGTTGGGGCAGAAAGAAAAAAAACTCAGAAAATTTGATCTTCAAGATCACATTTTTGTAGAGAACAAATGTGGTGAGTGGTATGAGGTCGCGGGCTTTATGAATTTAAGGTTACTAACCTGTTTTGAGCACTCTAAGGGATCACCCACATTCTTCGGGATTATCAATCGGTTGGTCGGTTGGCTTCTGATTAAGCAATTTTCTTCAGATTCTGGTGATGCCTCATATGAGATATTATTCACACTTTTATGTGGTTTGGTTTATGAATTGGTCAATGAAGCATTAATGGGGGAGCAAAGAATATGTTTTTTGTGATTTTAGTAGAATTTGAAAGAGTTTCGAGGCTAAGTTGTGAAATTTCTTGGGAGGTTTATTAGGGAGATTTTTCTAACATCTAATTCATTTTTAGGTCATTGGGAAGCATTTTGTATAGTGGAAAAGCCAAGGGAAATAGATAAAAGTAAACCTCGGTAAAAATCTTAGTTTACTTTAATTGGTAACATGAATTCTGGATAGATCATGTGAAATGCCCCTAACTAATAAGACATGATTTAAAACATCTTACTACATGTATTAAGGCTTAAAAATGCGTTAACAGTTATTTGAAAACAACAAAAGTCATTAACAAGCAAAATTATGCTTTATGACCATTTAGGGCAAACATGTGCCCTAATGAACTTGAAAGGTTGTATAATCTCAATTAGGATCCAAAGTGGATTCCTAAGCCTTATAACTAAGTTATGAACATAATAAAACCATTACCAAATCAAACCAAACTCTCGAAAGAGTTAAAACAAAAAAAGGATCTCTAAAACTCCTTAAGACACATTTTTATGAAAGTGTTCAAAAATTGAATTTGGGTGGCTAATTAGCCTTGTATACACCCTAATCAACATGTGTACTACTTAGTGTCACATTAGTAACCCTAAATCAAATGATTTACAAAACAATCCAAAGTTTGGCACCAAAATGTGAATAATACCCAAATAGTGCCAAATTAAGCTTAATTGTCTAGCATGGTCAATGGTCAACTAAAGTCCCTAATGTTGACCAAAGGAGGCTGCAACAATAAGGGAAGGATGAAACCTTTCAAATCCTTGAACAAAATATCTCTTAAAGGACATTAGTCATCCTTTTACTATTCAGCTTAAGACTTTCTCTTCACTTAAAAGATCAAACTTCATTCTCTTTCATTCCGACCTATAGCAGCCAAGTTCTATTCCTATCTACTCTCCATTTTTGAGTTCTTGAGCAAGTTCAAGAGAATTCCAACTCCCACTTCATAAGGTAATGTCTTAAGACATATTTTAGCTCATTTTCTTCATCTTTTCAAGGGCTATCAATTGATATAACTTCCAACCTCATCCTATTGCTCAATCTCAGTGAGTTTATCTTGCAAGGAATGGGTGAATTTGGCTGAAACAAGTCCTAGGAGCAAGGAAGTGCAAAAATCATTCTTAAGGTAAAATGGTGCTTTAAGCTTCCATCTCCATCTCTACGTGTGTAAGGGTTGTTTTCCTTGAACTATTCCACTTATATTCTTCCCCTTGACATGATTATTCAGTAGCTCCTTCAAAGTCTTCAAGGGTTGGCCGATTTCAACCTTAAATCTTCATTTAAGGAGTTTTCAAAGGGTAAGTGTTCTAGGTCTTGTTCTTATCTTTTGTTCAGCCATTTTGGCATGTATTTAGAAAAGGATTAACTCCCTTCATGCCCTCTTAATGTAGGGCCGAATTGATCCTTGGAAAGCCTTGAGATTCTAAGGTAAATTCAGCTTAAAAATTCATGTTTTATGATTTGTAATTCCTTCCTATGGCTAGTCCATCTTTAGAGCTTAACTTTGATTTGTTCTTGCTGTCAAGTACATTTCAAGAAGTAGAACAATCCTTCCTAGGTTGTCATGACCAAAACCAAAGGATTTGACATCAAAATTAGAAGGTATAAACCTTAATGTAATTTTTAACATATTAAAGTGTTCTTAATCTTAGTCCGCAAGTACGGACACTCTCAGACGGTGGCGGGATTATAAAATTTTCAAAATTTAGGGTTTTATGAAACATGTCTGTGGCCCCCGACTTTTCAAAGTTGTGTTTTCTGTTCAATTTGACTTTTATTTTTACTTAGGTTAACTAGGGTCCGAGAGTTCGGACATTAAGTTCGTGGCCACAGGTGGAAACAAAATTTGACCCAATTCTGCCTCCAAAACCCTAATTTAGGTGATTTTAATTTCCATTTTAATTTTATGTAAAAAATGATAAAAAAACAAAAGAAATCAGAAGTTCGCGCACTTAGGTTAAAACAACTCGTAATAAGCCAATAAACTAAGTAAAGGAAAAACGACTTCCAAGGGCAGTGAAAGTAATTTGAACCCCGAAAAGTTGAATACCAAGCCCTCGAACCCGAACTCTTATTTCCTAATTTACCCATGGTCAAAATTAGGTGGCGACTCTTAATAGGTTCCAGTGAGGTAACTTAGGTTTTAATAATTATAGTTTTATGATTTATTATTTAAACTTAGGTTATAAGTGGACCTAGAACCCGATCAGACCCTAATCAACCTGAATCAACATAGGATAGAGGTTCAAAAATCAAGGCTCAAAAATAATGTCAACATAGTTGATGGGTTAAAATTTAATTTTTTTTAGTGTATCTTAAATTTGTGACAAAGGAAACTCAACTCATTTCTATTCAACACATTGTAGTATAATAAGTCTGAGTGATGGAAAAGAAATGTTAAGAGGAAAAGGAAGGAGAAATGTGTATATAACGAGTCTAGAGAATATTGACAGTTTAAATCTTCCATGTCTAAATGCATCAATAGATGACTTTATACTATGGCACAAAAGACTAGGGCATGTTAGCATATCATTACGAAGAATATTAGTTAAAAATCAGTTGGTCAGAGGTGAAATACGCGTAAATTTTGACATAGGATTAATTTATCATATAGTAGGGATAAATGGGATATTATATGGTTAGTCGGGAATAGTATTAGTGAAGGCCCAGGGAAGCTACATAATTCTCTTACCTTCTAAAATAATTATAATGATTACAATTCCTTTATTCTCACCAATATTATATATATATATATATATATATATATATATATTTCTTCCCAACTCTATAGACGTTATCACGTCCTTCAAATCCTAAGATTTCAAATTTGACTTTGCTACCCATAATAAATAATAATAATAATAATTTCTAAGAGCACGAATTGGATTTTACCTCTTCGTAAAATATATTTCTCTTCCTAAATTTTATTTAACATCAAATACATTTCCCACTCTTCACGATCTCCACCCATCTCCTAATTTTCTTATTAGTAACTAATTATTGTTTTAAATAAATCCCTCTCCTCAAAATATATATATTCATCCTTATCACCTCTTAACGATCATCTATTCTTTTGCCTATTTTGATTTCAATTAAGTAATATCTCCTTATTTTCCTAACTCGTTGAATCTAGACTCTTCTATGGATTACAACGTTATTTACTTACTCACTTTGAAATTATTATTGTATTACTTGTTAATTCATCTTCCAAATTATTTTACCACATTGATTATTAATTCTTCCTCCTCTAAACTAAATACACTCATTAATTAATTATTATAAACCCTTTCTTATTTTATTACCTATTTAACAACACGATCATCTTCATCTTCATTGTATTGCTATCATGCTTCCCTCTCTCTCCTCAAATCCTCAAACTCTTAAACTCTCACTCTTCCGATTTTGCTGCTGTCAAGTTGCTTCTCTGGTGCCGGATTAGGTTGAAGGGTAAGGGTAATAGATTGGAAAGGTTCTATAATTATTTCTATGGTAATTTGGTTGTCTCTGATTGAAACTCTGTTCACAATTCTAGACCCCGAGTTCTCTGACGGGCGCTTCTAGTGATCTAGCTGGGTGATCTCGTTGTGCTGAGCCTATCTAGGTAAACGTTATACTCATCATCTTCTACCTCGTGTGTTTTGTAAATTATCAATGGATTGGATTTAACGTGGTTTTGGCGTTATTGGAAATTTGGGAATTATTTTCCCCCGTGTATTCTGAATGCAATGGTTTTTTGCAATTGGCGTGGATAACTGTTTTGGGAGACTTTCACTGGATTAATTGTTGGCTTGTTGGTGCCTTATGGTGCCCCGTGTATTGATGGTACCTTATGGTACTCCATAGAATAATTGGTACTTTGTACTCCGTGAACATTTATATAAATTTAACCTACAGACATTACTTGTAGTTAAGCTCTAATGATCTACTCCTTTGGGTCATAAGTTACCTTCTGGGGGGTGTGCACACTTAAGAACGTAGAGTGAGGTGGGATATTATTGTTGCGACCCCAATTTGGGTGTCGTTCGCGTATACTGATGATTAAATTCTGTTGAAAGCTCTCCCCGAAATGTTTTGTCAATGGTGATTTTGGAATTGGTAAAATTGATTATCATTATGGTGTGAGTTAATATTTTTCAAATTTAAAATGAGTTTTATAATGTACTTTACAAATTGAGGCAATGTTTACTCAGTTTACTGATTTGCGCGATCCCTTCGCGTTTTCTGTTGTTGTTTTCTGATCGCAGGTACTTATGGATGAATTGGGGATTTGGGGATACGCTATCACATAGCTTAGGACGAACGGATTGAATTTCAGAATGTTTAAGTTGAGTTGTGGTGTTGAAAGTATGTTTGTTTTACAATGTTGGAAATATTTTGTATGATTTGGTTGGGTTAAGCCTGAGCACTCTATGATTTGAGTGTGGCGGTAACGCCCTGTTGAATTTTGCATTTCCGCTGCTATTTACTAACTTTTGGATGATTTGGATTGGTGTAATTCTCTTGGATATCATGATTATAATGAAGTTTTTGTATGTTGATTATATGATCTTTCCACAGTGTTTGTTAGTATTTAATAAGGTATAAACTTACTCGAATAACTCTCTATCAGTTGGCAAAGTTATTATGATTGTTTTGGAGTTGTTCTGACTCTGTTTTGGTATTAAAAATTGCATTCCAGGACCTGTCCGAACGTCCGTCTGGACATCAATGTTCGGACAGGCCCTGAGACTTTCATTTGATTTCGTAGAATTCGGTGTGTCCTAACTACTATCCGAACTTAAATGTTTGGACAGCATGTGAGGACAATTGCAAATTGTAAGTCTTGACCTATGTCCAAACTTACAAGTTCGGACCAACGTTCGGACTACGTAAGGGAAATTCTTTAGAACTTTGGAACTCGACTTGTGTCTGAACTTCGAAGTCCGGACACAAGTTCAGATGCCTTTATTTCTGGCTTTTGACCCTCAACTTGTGTCCGAACTTCAACGTCCGGACACAAGTTTGGACATTTGGAATTCTCTGTATTTTCTTCTCGGCTTGTGTCCGAACGTCAGACGTCCGAACACAAGGTCAGACAGGACTTGTTTTTCAGTTTTAGGACTCGTTTGGAGTTCGTTTTCAAATCCATTTGTGCCGTTAGATTTATAATTTCATAAGCTATCTTTTAAGGAAAAATCCAGGGTGTTAAAATGTGGTATCAGAGCCATGTTTTCGAAATAATTAAGATTTGACTAAACCGGATTAAAATTTAGGGACAAGCCGTTTGGGGAGTTATGTTATATTATGTTGTTTATTGGAATCTGTTGAGTTAAATTGAATAACTCTGTGTGGTGTGTCGAAAGGCTGCACGAGGAGTATTGGATATTATGTGCTTATATGTGTGCATTATATACTTATATCTGTATATGTAAATTATGTTTTGTCTACCCAAGGATTGAGGTAGTGAGGATTTAGTATAACTTGGGGGGTAATTGTGGGAATTTAAGATCCTCTAAATTCGTCACTCTTAATCAAGAGTCCACCTTGAGCCCACGCAAGTAAACTGGCACACCAACTTAGCTTTTCATATAACACCAGAAGTCGAAGCAGGAGGACCAACATGGCTGCCAACGGCCCAATGAGGCAGCTTTAGGAGCTCGCATTGAATTTGGGCCAGATTGTCCAGTGCCAGGCACAGCGTAACAATGTGCTAGAGGACTATACCATGAGGATCGTCCATCTGAAGCCTACTGCATTCAAGGGAGAAGAAGACCCTGTATTGCTTGAGGACTGGATTCACGAGTTCGATAAGATCTTTGAAGAAGTCAACTTCCCAGCTGACAGGAGGGTGAACGCAGCTGTTTATTACTTCAAGAGTGAAGCTGACATATGGTGGTCTGCTAACAAGGATGTGCTATTGGCGGGACCCGACTTTAGCTGGGATGACCTGAAAAAGGCCATGAGGAGGCGTTTCTATCCCGAGCATATCAGGATGCAGAAGTACTTAGAGTTTTCAGAGCTCAAGCAGCTGACGTTGAGCGTGAAGGAATATTACTCCAAGTTCCTGGAGCTGGCCAGGTTTGCGCCTATGATGGTCCCCGACGAGGCGTCTAAGGTGTAGAGATTTGTAGGAGGGCTGAACTTGAGTTTACAGGAAGCCCTCAATATGCTGACGATCCTGACCCTCCAAGATGCGTACAGGAAGGATGCTAACTTGTATAGGGTGCAGCAAAAGAGGAAGGAGGTCCTGGCTGACAACAAGAGAAAGCTGGAGGGAGGAGAAGAGTCTCGGGGACAAGAGGATCAATCTCATCGACAACACCTGGAGAAGAGATGGAAGCCTCATTCGGACCGTAGAGATGGAAGGCAGAGATATGCTGGAGACCAGAGGGTTGACCAGAGGCGAGGCGACCAGTCTCAGATTCAGCCTCAGAGAGGAGAGCCTAGACGGGAGAGACACTTCTACTATAGAAGGTGTAATAAGGATCATCCGGGAAAAGACTGCGAGGGCAATGTGATCACCTGCTTTCGCTGTGGTAAGCGGGGTCACCAGGTGTTCGAGTGCTTCCAGAGCCCTTAGGGAGGCAGCCAGCAGAGAGGTTACAGTGGTGACCGTTCATACCGCTAGCCTGACCAATAGAGTAGAGGCCCGAACCAGAACCAGCGCGAGGACGCTCCCCAGCGTGACAATGGGGAGGGCGGACATGGAGGCAATAGGGGCCAATGGGAGAACCAAGGCAACTAACAGCGGGCTCCAGGCAAGATAAACGTAATGTGTCGGGTCGAAGCTGAGGCCGAAGCAGACGTGCTAGCAGGTACCTTTACTGTTTTTGGTACTCCTGCATGTATTCTTTTTTATACTGGGGCTACTTATTCATTTATCTTTGATAGTTTAGTTGGGAAATTAGGAGTATAAGTTAGTGAAACTTCACCTGTAGCTGTTTCTATACCGTCGGGAAGGGTGATTACTTGTAAGAATATGATAAGAGACGTAGGTATAGATGTAAAAGGGGAGAAATTTGTAATAGATTTAATCCACTTTTCCTTGGTTGATTTTGACATCATCCTGGGGATAGATTGGCTGAGCAAGTACAAGGGGAGGATAGATTGCAGCGAGCAGAAGATCATCCTAAGAGGGCCATTGGGACGAAGAGTCTCGTACAAGAATGTGGAGGAGAAGCCAGGAGTGTAGATTGTCTCAGCAATGAAAATCCTCTCCCAAGTGAAAAAGGGATAACAAGCATACCTTTGCTATGTTCAAGATTTGAGCCGGGAGACAGACAAGAAAGAGGAGATCTGGGTGGTGAGCGAATTCCCAGACGAGATCCTGGGTATGCCATCAGACTGGGAAGTCGAGTTTAGCATCAACCTGGTGTCAGGATCAGCGCCCACTTCAAAATCCCCTTACCGGATGGCACCATCGGAGTTGAAGGAGTTAAAATCCCAGTTGGAAGACCTCTTGGAGAAGGGATACATTCGCCCAAGTGTATCACCTTGGGAAGCACTGGTCCTGTTCGTGAAGAAGAAGGATGGGAGCATGAGGCCATGTATTGACTATAGAGAGCTGAATCAGATCACAGTGAAGAACAGATATCCACTGCCGAGGATAGATGATCTTTTTTACTAGCTTCAGGGTGCAGGGGTCTTCTCGAAGATTGACTTGAGGTCGGGTTATCACCAGCTCAGAGTTGTAGAGAGAGATGTCCCGAAGACAGCCTTTAGGACCAGATATGGACATTTCGAGTTCTTGGTGATGCCCTTTGGGATGACCAATGCTCCAACTGACTTTATGGACCTCATGAACCGAATCTTTAACCCTTACTTAGATCGGTTTATGGTAGTGTGCATAGATGACATCTTAATCTATTCCAAGGACGAGCAGGGGCATGAGGAGCACTTGAGATTGGTGTTGCAGATATTGAAGGAGCAGCAGTTGTATGCGAAGTTGTCCAAGTGCGATTTCTGGCTAGATCGGGTGGCATTTTGGGCCACATCATCACCTAGGAAGGCATTTTAGTAGACCCATCGAAGATCCAGGCTGTAAAGGAGTGGCCAAAGCCGAGTAACTTGACAGAAGTTTGAAGCTTTCTGGGCTTGCCAGGGTACTTGATAAGTCGGGAATTTATCTATGTCTATGGGGTTTATTTGTGCTTAAGTCGTTGTTATCTGTTATTAAATTCCCGCCTTATGGTTATTTTTATGCTTTTACTAGCAATTGTCTTCTATGATGGGTTATATGTTATTTCAGGCGAAAATCTCAAGAAAACGCGTTCCTGATCATTGTAGTGTTATTCTGGATTCTCAAACATGTTGAACAGAGTGAAGACATGCATTATTCTTCAATTTTAGGTTGGGTTCGGGACCTTGCACAGACCCTAAGTCCCGGACCAACCATTGACCTGACTCTCGACCAGATTTGAAGACTGGTCCGGGACTTGATACATACCTAAGTCCCAGACCATATAAAGGTGTTACTCTCGACCAGATATGAAGACTGGTCCGGGACTTGATACACACCCTAAGTCCCGGACCATACAAAGGCGTTACTCTCGACCAGTTTTAAGGACAGGTCCGGGACTTGATACATATCCTAAGTCGCAGACCATGCTTGGAGATGAATTCTCGGCGGTTTTTAGAGGCTGGTCCAGGACTTTATACTCAGACCAAGTGCCGGACCAAATAGATAAAACGCGGCCAGATTCTGCACAGAAGGAAGAAATTAAAGATAGATTTTGGGAAGTTATAAAAGGGGAGACTTACCTGACGTGAAGAATATGCTGGAATACACCAAAGAACACAATTTTTACACATAAAAGAAAGGAGAGAGAGAAAGGTTGAGTTTTGGGAAGATCTTGGAGATTATCAAAGATAGAAGACTGAAGGAAGAACAGAGAATTCACGACGGCTACTGAACTTAGAGTTTCTTCTTGTTCTTCCTTCCCTGAGTCTGTTCTATTCAATCTGAGCATTGTTATTATGAATATGTTTGAGTAGTCTCTTTTAATTCCGGTTTGCTATGTATCCCTAGATTGATTATTCCTGTACCTTTGTGACTTTCTACAATTCGATTGAATAAAGTTCTTTTCCTTGCTGAATTTCCTTAATCGTTTATAATTTGGCCAGTTATAAAGATTATTATTTTGTTAGCTTATAAGCGACGACTGCGGCTTTCAATTGAATACAGGAAAAGAACCAGTTAGTTTAGAGACGGTAATTCCTCTAAATTACTAATTGACCATTAATCTAGATTGTCCTTAAAGTGGTTAGTAAACAGTGGGTTCGTAATGAGATTTAGAATTCGGTCATTAGTAATTAGAATTTGCTGAGCGGGAGACCGGATGTGAATTACTATTGTTCTAGGGTGTTATTCAGAACTGTTTTGGAAATCACTTAGGGAAAGGAATTACAGATTTAGGGAGAAGTAGTAAACCGGGATTTCTTTCCCAAATCAGTTTCGAAACAATTATTTTCTTTCTATTTACTGTTTTAAAATCTGTTTACAACTTTTATTTCTCGTCAAATCAAAACCCCCCCAATTTCCTGTTTTAATTTGTTATTTAGTCTTTTTTGTTTCTTTTCGTTTAGTAAAGATTACAACTAGACATCACCTCCTCTGGTTCGATACTTAGGGAATACTCTCTATTAAAACTTGCTAGAATTGACCGGTACACTTGCCGTTAGGATTTATTCCAACAAGTTTTTGGCGCCGTTGCCGGGGAGGCACGGTTATTTAGTTTAATCTTTATTAATTCTGTGTTTATTATATTGTTAATTGATTTTTTTAATTTTATTAGTTTAGTTAGTTTGTGTTTTTCCTGTTCTGATTAGCAAGTAGGCTTAACTAGTGTTGTATTTTTCTTTTAACGTTCACGTTAATCTTGTTTCAATTAATTTGAGCTATTTTTGATTCATTCTAGATTAGTTATTTTCAACGTAATTCACTAGCTGGAAGAATCCCACCGTTCTCTTTGATAGATTCTATTTGGTTTATTTATTCTTTATTTTATTTTTAGTTTGATTTTGTTTCAGATTCTGTTTTATCTTTTAGATTTGTTTTCTGATTTTCGTCTTTTAGATTTTATTCTGAATATATATACTATGTTTAGTCACTAGGATTTCTTATTAGGTTTGCTTTTATTTATATTCCTGAATGTTGTGTGAGTTAATTTATCTCTCTCTCTCTCTCTCTCTCTCTCTCTGTTTTTGCTGTTTTAATTTAATTGATTTTGTTCTTTTAATTTACGCTAGTCCAGCTTCAATTCGCTTACTTTTGGTTTATGGTTAAAACCCGCTCTGCAGGTGAACCAGAATTTGAACTCAACCTCGAGATCGAAAGATTAGCAAGGTAGATTCGTAAGAGTTTGAATCTGGATCCACCGGTCGAGGAGAAGGTTCCTGAACCACCTGTTGTCGAAGAGGTTCTGGACGTTCAACCAGCAGCTAACATGGCTAACAATCAGAGGCAGATGAGGGACTACACTCGTCCAAGTGTTGAGGGTTTGGTTTCACCGATAGTAATTCCTGCATTTCCAGCAGGGGAGCAGTGGAAATTCAAGACCCACTACGTGACTATGGTGATGAGCGCACCTCAGTTCAGCGGGACAATTACCGAAGACCCTAATGTTCACCTCACCACATTCCTGAGATTGGTAGGAGCATGCTCGACACCAGCTTCGCAAGAGGTTGCTCGACTCACTCTTTTTCCATTCTCCCTGAGGGATAGAGTAGCTGAATGGTTGAACTCACTAGCGCCTGACAGCATTGCCACTTGGGAAGAATTGGCTAATGCGTTCCTGGCGAAATATTTTCCACCCTCTCGGATGCTGACCATGAGAGGTGAAATTACCAATATCAAGCAGTTTGCTGGTGAGACTTTATCTGAAGCATGTGAGCGTTTTAAAGGGATAGTAAGGAAAGTACCGCATCATGGTCTGGGAGAAGAGGTAGTACTGCAGTCTTTTTACAAAGATTTGGATCCTTCTAGCCGATTGTTGGTTGATACGTGTGCTGGTGGAATTTCAATGGAGCTGCCTATTGCAAGAATTAAAGAATTATTGGAGACTATCACTACAACAGCTAATCAGTGGGGAGGTACGAGAACCGGAGAAGCTGCACAAAGAAAACTGCTGGTGTTTATGAAGTAGATTCGAACAATTTTATGGCTGCCAAGATAGAAGCAATGTTGAAGCAGTTTGGGCATATGTGTGCAGTGATGAACCCGCAGTCAAATGTAGCAGCTGCTCCTGAGGCTTACCCACCTTGTGAATACTGTGGTAGAGGTTCCAACATGTGCCAGTGTGCTCCACCGCAAGAAGAGGCATCAAATTATGTTGGTAACAGACCGGGGAATTATTTTGGGAATCAATGTAACTTGGGTTACGATCTACAGCAGCAGAATCGTTACCAAGCTGGCGGTAACAACAACTACAACCAGAGACCCCAACAGTAATACAATTCATCTTATCAGAAGCAGCCACTGCAGAATCAGCCAGCGTAGAATTCGGGTGCTGGTGCGTCCTCTAGTATGGATGAAGTTCTGGCCAAAATGAATGATTTCATCTCGGTTAACATAAAGAAATTTAATGAGCTGGAAGCTTTCCATCAACAGCAGAGGACCTTCAATAATGATCAAAGGACTTTTAATCGAAACATCAAGACTCAGCAGTCTCAGATATCTCAGCAGTTGCCTCAGCGTCCTTTGGGGTCCTTGCCCAGTCAGTCAGAGCAGAATCCAAGAGAACATTCCAAGGCAATCACATTAAGGAGTGGTACACAGCTTGACCTGGTGGTCCCTGAAGCTGAGTCTCCATTACCTAATGATGAGCTGAAAGAAGAAACTGCACCAGCAAGTTCTCAGGAGAAACCATCTGAAGAAGAGCTGACGATCAACAAAGCTCCTACAACTCCACCACCTCCACAACATGCAGTTGCTGAAGCCCCGGTTCCTTTTCCAAACCGATTGAAGAATAGAGACTTGGATGAGCAGTTTGGTAAGTTTTTAAGTATTTTTAAGAAGCTAACCATTAACATTCCTTTTTCTGAAGCTTTGAAGCAGATGTCGATTTATGCAAAGTTCATGAAGGACATCCTATCTAACAGATGGTCTTTAATGGAGAAGGATACTGTGCAGCTTACCGTGAGCGTTTCAGCTGTTCTTTCAAAGAAGCTTCCATCTAAGCTTGATGATCCAGGTACTCCGGTCATACCTTGTGTGATAGGTAATGTGAATTGTGGTAAGGGTTTATGTGATTTAGGTGAGAGTATTAATTTAATGCCCTTATCAATGTATTTGAAGCTTGGTTTAGGAGAGTGTGAACCTACACGAATTACTTTGCAATTAGCTGATAGGTCGATCATCTTACCTTGAGGGGTGGTAAGAGATTTAATTGTTTCAGTTGGTACTTTTGCTTTCCCTGCTGACTTTTTTATTTTAGACATGGAGGAAGACCAGGTAGTACCACTTATTTTAGGTCAACCGTTCATGCGAACAGTGAGGACTCTCATTGATGTTGAAGGGGGAAGATAATACTGCAGTTACATGATGAGCAGCTTGTATTTGATATGACCAAGGATGCTACTCATGTTCATGCTTGTTTCATTTTAGATTGTATTGACACCTTGATGCAGGATTATTCTTACAGCCCCGTGGAGCTGGATGCATTGGAGAAATGTTTAGTAAATTCCATAGAAACCGCTCATGATAATTCTGAGGTTTCTACTATAGCATTTCAGCTCTCTACTGGGAGGCCATATAGGAAGAACCACAGAATCGAGGAGGATCCGCTGGACCGAGTTCCAAACATGCTAGCTCCTTCTGTGGAATCACCACCTTCTCTTGAACTTAAACCTCTTCCTAGTCACCTTAAATATGCTTTCTTAGTTTCTCCATCTAATTTACCTGTTATTATTTCTAATACTTTAACCGATGAATAGGAGGAAGCTTTGTTGCAGATTCTAAAGAGGAACAAAGAGGCGTTATGATGGTCCATTGCTGATATCAAAGGTATTGCTCCCACGTTTTGTACCCACCACATTTATCTTGAGGAGAATTACAAGCCATTGAGACAACCCCAGCGAAGACTGAACCCAAACATGAAAGAGGTAGTTAAGAAGAATGTTATCAAGCTCTTGGATGCAGGTATTATCTACCCGATTTCTAACAGCGAATGGGTAAGTCCTACACAGGTAGTACCTAAGAAGGGAGGTTTAACTATGGTACCTAATGATAAAGGTGAATTAGTTCCTCAGCGTACTATTATTGGGCATAGAGTTTGTATTGATTATAGGAAATTGAATGCCGCCTCTAGGAAAGACCACTTTCCCCTTCCCTTTATTGACCAGATGTTAGAAAGGTTTGCAGGACAAGAATATTATTGTTTCTTGGATGGTTACTCCAATTCAGATTCCAATTGCTAAGGAAGATCAGGAGAAAACCACTTTTACATGTCCGTATGGTACTTATGCTTATCGACGCATGCCTTTTGGTTTATGTAACGCACCAGCTACTTTTCAGCGGTGCACGACTGCTATCTTTGCTGATTTTATTGAAAAGTGCATCGAGATCTTTATGGATGATTTTTCTGTATTTGGACCGACTTTTAATTCTTGTTTGAGAGACTTGGATTTAATCTTTGCCAGATGCAGGGAGACTAAGTTGGTGCTTAATTGGGAGAAGTGTCACTTCATGGTGTAGGAGGGCATCGTGCTCGGACATAAGATTTCTAAGAAAGGGATCAAGGTAGAGAGAGCTAAGGTTGAGGTGATAGAGCAACTGCCACCACCATCATCGGTAAAGGATGTCCGAATTTTTCTCGGTCATGCAGGTTTTTATAGGCGCTTTGTTAAAGATTTTTCTAAGATCTCTAAGCCTCTTTGTGTTTTGTTAATAAAGGATGTTAAATATGAGTTTACAAAAGAGTGCTTAGATGCTTTTAATCTGCTTAAGGCTAAATTGGTTTCTGCACCTGTTATTGTTGCTCCTGACTGGTCACTACCTTTCGAGATTATGTGTGATGCTAGTGATTACGCATTGGGAGCAGCTTTGGGTCAGAGGCATGGCAAGGTGTTAAGGATAGTCTACTATGCTAGTAAGACTATGAATGAGGCGCAAAAGAATTACGCAACAACGGAGAAGGAGCTGCTGACAATTGTCCTTGCATGTGATAAGTTTCGACCTTACATCATTGGCAGCAGAGTCATTGTGCACACCTACCACTCCGCTCTCAGGTATCTCTTTGAAAAGGTTGATGCTAAACCTCGTTTAATTAGATGCATTTTACTTTTGCAGGAATTCGACATTGAGATTAGAGACAAACCTGGAGCGCAGAACGGAGTGGCTGATCACTTATCCCGTATGGGAGTTCCAGATGATGGCAGGCCAATCAATGAGTATTTTCCTGATGAGTATGTCTACATGGTCGGTCATTCCACGAACCCTTGGTATGCTGATATTGCAAACTTCCTAGCTAAGGGCCTCATTCCTCTAGAGTTGACATATCAGCAGAAAAAGAAGTTCTTCTCCACGGTCAAGCATTACCTTTGGGACGACCCGTTCCTGTTCAAGGTTTGTGCAGACGGTATGATTCGTAGGTGTGTTTCTGAGGATGAAGCTAGAGACATCCTATCGCACTGTCATTCTAGAGAAGCAGGAGGTCATTTCGGTCCGGCTAGGACAGCCACAAAAGTTTTGGAGGCTGGTTTCTTTTGGAAAAACTTGAATAAGGATTGCTATTAGTTTATTTACACACGCGATCAATGTCAAAGGTAGGGGAATTTATCCAGACGTCACGAGATGCCATTGAATTCTATCTTGGAAGTTGAACCGTTGGAACTTTAGGGCATTGATTTCATGGGACCGTTCCCATCATCTCAAGGTAACCTCTACATCTAGGTAGTAGTGGATTATGTTACAAAATGGGTTGAAGCAATAGCAGCACCTACCAATGATGCAAGAGAGGTGTTGAAATTTTTGAAGAGGAATATATTCACCCGTTTTGGTGTCCCACGAGCGATCATTTGTGACGGGGGTACCCACTTCTGCAACAAACAGTTTGAAGCTCTTCTGCAGAAGTATGGTGTACGGCATAAAGTTTCTATACCATATCATCCACAAACGAACGGGCAAGCCAAGATTACAAATGGAGAACTTAAGTGGATTCTCCAGAAATCTGTCACATCCTCGAGGCGAGATTGGTCGTTCAAGTTAGATGACGCCTTATGGGCATACCGCACTGCTTTCAAAACACCTATAGGTATGTCCTCGTACAAGTTGGTTTATGGCAAGGCATGTCACTTAACTGTAGAGCTGGAGCATAAGTCTTTTTGGGCAATCAAGGCGTTAAATTTTGATCAACAAAAGGCTGGTGAGAAACGTAAATTACAGTTGTGTGACACCCTAACCCGTAAAGCCACACTTATCTCATAAACCTCCATTCTCATTTATTAACTTTGCAGCGGATTTCTTACAATGTTTGGTGTTACCTCCATTAGTCACCCACGTGACCAACTAGGCATACTAAAATCTTCAAGATCTAGCTACGGTCTGATGGACCCGAATATACCGAACATTAGTACTTACAAGCCTTAGTCATTTACATAACAATCTTACAATCTCCTCACATCCTATACAACTTACTAACATCTCATACCATTCACTAAACGAGTGTACAGGCACAACTCGTACAACTAAAAGAAGACAACCCGAAGTAAATTCTACCCGATCCTACTCTTAGGACTGTCGCCTTCTGTCATTCACCTGCGAAATAAAAATAGCCCCCAGAGGGGGTCAGCAAATTGTTGGTACGATCCTCTCATGGCCCCCAAGCTAACGTGGCTACGACGACTAATTGTCGATAGCATGGAGGTTGATTAGATGCACAACATAATAGAAAGTGCAATAAACAACAAGCCACATATGAACAATCAAAGTTCAAACACAATGAACGACTTTAAAGGCGTTCCCTTAATTAGTGAGTTAATCATTTAACACCTTAAGTTATGTTTCCTCTTAATCTCAGTCCAACCTTATCTTACCTCAATCTTAATCCTTATCTCAGTCTTAGAATACAAACCATCCTTTAAATAGAAATGATTGTATCTTATCTCAAACCTTATCTTAATTAAGTCAACCGTTCTTTAACTAGAATGGTAGTTCCTTAATTCATTGTTTATCTTTGTCGGGTCAAAAGCGACCCTAGCCAATGAGTTATCAGCTCCATTGGGTTAAATAAACAATATTTCTTAAATTTGGGATTTAGGTAGATCCCACCACACCATCTCAGTATGCCTCCCTCCTAAAACAAGTAGTCCAAGGAGGTCGAGTCTATATGTCGACTCTAGGCGACGAGTCCGAAGACAAGTCATATTTGGAAGACGGTATTTGATAAGGATACCGACTTCCCCCAATACACATGTGCCGGTACAATTCTGGATTCCTCACCCCCCAAGTTCTAGTTAGTAGAAGTCTCAAAGTCAATGTTAGTTAGTTAACCTCTTTCGGTTACTAAGAAAACAATATTTGGGAGTGTTCCTTATTCTCACACAATTCGTTACTAAATATTGTTAGTAAGTTCTCAGGGTAGGTTGTGTTAGTGCATCACAATCGCACAACAAACATAATATTCCGGTTGCATGCTTTATCTTGTTTAGTCGGCACACATAAAAAAATAGCACACAAGCCGAGGGACACCTCGTTAGCAAGCAGGTCATAAGAAAACCATACCGTACACCGTCGGTCGTTCGGTTGCTTACTCTCCTCCGGAGTCCACATACTCAAATCCTAAAACATTCATTTAGTTTTAGGTTGTTAATTTCTTTTCCAATCAACCTAGCCTACTTAACCATTAATGCTCCCCACCTAATACCACTTAAGTGCTTATAAACTTAACCTTAAATACTTAAATCCTTTACTTAACTTACTCCCTTAAGTCCTTATATCCTTGTCTTTTTAATCATCATCGCCCTCTTAAAAGCATACCCCTAATACCACTTAGCATCCTCAAAATTTCATTTTTTTTACAAGGGCCGACCGACCTTGCAGGGTAGGTCCCAAGGTCGGTCGGGACCAGAAACATTCCCGTCGGCAAAAATATAGCCCAACTGACCTTTCCAAGGTCGGTCCTAAGGTAGGTCGAAGTCAGAAAGCTTCCTGGATGGTATTCTGGGCCCGACCTACCTTGCCAAGGTCGGTCCTAAGGTAGGTCGAAACCAGAAACTTGTTTTTAAGTGCTTATCTCACTCCAAATTCACCCAAATCTTTTCCTAATCATTAAACATGCTTCCCCTCATGTTTTAACATCCTTTTGGCACCTTAATCCCCTCTTAAATCATCCAACAATCTCCTTAAACATTTACTCAAACTCTTACTAAATTCTTAACACTTGATTTCTAACACTTCCAACTTGTAATTTGTCCAATCTTCTTCTAATCTCTCCACATGTATCCACACATGTTCTAACACCATTTTAGCACTTATAATCCTCCTAACTCATGGATCAACTCACCTCCAAATTCCTTGATCATTATTCAAGTTCTTACTAATCTCTTAACACTTATAACTTAATTCCTTACACTTCCCACATGTAAATCTTGTCTAAAACTTCAACTGACCCAAGTGTTTCCTTTCAACAAATATAACTACTCCTCAAACATCTTTATTCATCCATATTTCCTTTTCTAAACTTCCCAAGGTTATCTTGCATCTCCATGCACAAATTTCTCTCCTTTCCATTTGTTACTCATCACTCCTAAACTCTTGAACTTACTTATACATTTCTTTCCATCCTCTTAGCATCTTAACATTGTTCTTCATTTACCTTGACCATCCTACACCCTCCTTAGACATCTTCATCTCTTTTCCTCAATTTACTCACCATTCTCATGGTTAAACACTCTAATACATTCCTAGTCATTTTCCCTGACAATTTACAACATCCTCCTACAATTTTCACTTCTATCACCCAAGTCCACACATTACCATCCAAACTAGGTTCTTATTAAACCACCACTAGCACCTTCACCACTTACACAAGCTACCCAAAATCCTCATCGTTATATTCTCTAGTTCATACCTAAATCATCTCACAGTAGTACACATCATTTCCTCCAGATTTTTGCACAAGTCTTACCATTCCTCATAACATGACTTTGGTGTGTTTAATACACCCACCTAACCTCTAATTCCTCCTAGACTACTCTAGGCCATTCTAAACCTCAAGAAGTCCTTAGTTAACTCATTTCCACTCAAATTCCTTTTTAATGACTCCTAGTAAATCCTAGCTCATATCAATTCACAACCACCACTTAAACACTTGTTTTCTACTCAAATTTTGCCATAGTTTCTCTAGTATATTATCATGCCCAAATGCATTGTTTTTCTCATACAATCATCTCACACACATTATATCCTTTTTCATCATATGTTCTCACCCAAATCAACTCATAATAAACTCAATATAATGTAATAATCTTAAATTGCATAGCACTAAGGCTCTTAAATGACATGAATCTTAGGCCCTTAAATGACTTAAACTTAAACACTGAATTTCCACAATAATAGCTTTTAACCTGCAAATACACACAACAATGCTCCTATAGCAATATAAGTGTTCTCTTAATTCACCTTAAACTTATCTTACTAAATCATTCCCATTGGCTCCTTAGTCACAAGTTCATAAGCTTGTTTAAATTCTTTTTCCTAGGTTATATAACCCATTACATAATGTAAGCTTTAAGCTACATTAGTACTTATCTAAACCCCATCCCTTAAAACCTTAAACCATCATTAGGTAAGCAATTTACCTTGTTTTCTCAAGCTCCTCTTACTTTCCTCATTTGGTTTTCTTGGTTGAATTTCGGCAAGGACTTCAATCCTCTTGCCAATGTTCTAACCCACATTCAAATAATTTAATATGTGCTAAATATTGCACCTTAAATTAAGGAATCATTTCCTAGGTTTATAAGAGTTGCTTAATGCACTAAATGGATGTTTACCTTTGAATTTTGGAATGGCTTTGATAATGAAGAAAGGAAATACCTCCTAAAGTCTTTGGAGAAAAGAATAAAGCTAGAAAAAGGGATAAAACAAGGTCCCATGTGAAGATGATTTTTGGTTATGAAGGGAAAGTGATGGAAACATGGTTTTTCTTACATTTTCCTTACCTTGTATGAATGGAGAAGACAATGAACACCTCAAGCTAGTTTTTCCCCCTTCAATGGCGCTTTCCCTTGGCACAAAAATGAAGCTTTTGGAGTTTTGGAAAGATAAAAAGCAAGAGCTTGACCTAACTAAGAATAATATGTGTTTAGTTTTTGATTTGGAGCAAAAATGGAGATTTGGTGGGCAAAGCAAGGTGGTGGTGCCATGGGTGCTGCTTGGACGGCTTTAGAACAAAGAAGAAGAAGAAAAATCGGTGGGGAGAAGGTGAAATGAAGAAGAGAGGAGAGAGGTAAGCTAAAGTGAGTATATTTGTCTTTATAAAGCAAATAGTGAACTTCTACCCTCCTTCCTCTTTTCTTAAAGTGCTGGCTCCCTTTGGTGATGACTCACCACTTAAAAACCGTGCCCCCTTTGATATTTAGGGAGTGTTTTGACCATTGACCACTTAAGAAGTCATTTGACTCATTTTGGGCACTATTTGGCACTATTCATAATCTAGTGCACAAATTTGTGACATTTTTGATTTCTCATTGATTTAGGCTTCCTAATGTGATACTAATTAGTACACATGTTTATTAAGGTGCAATCATGGGCATTTAGCCACTCAAAACCCATTTCTAAGACAATTTCTCAAAAAGGTGCTTTAAGGAGTCTTAAAGCACATTTTGTGTTTAAGCTTGTTTTTGAGCTTGGTTTTCTTTGGTAATTGATTTAACATGTCCATTAGCATGTTAATAGGGTCTTACAATGATATTTGGGTGCTAATCAAAGTCACTCCAAGCTTAGAGCACATTTTTGCTTAAATTGCCTTTATGGCATTTTCTTGTGTTTTCCTTGGTTTAAATTGTCTACCAATGTTTCTAAGGCATGTTTTAGCCTTATTACATCATAAATTGATGTTTACTTAGCATACTTAGGTTTGGGGTATTTCAATCTACCCCCTTAAAAGAACTTTGTCCCCAAAGTTCCCATGCATCTTATTTTATTAGAATACATGGCTTACCTCATTCCAAAGATCATATAGATCATGCTTATATGTACTTAATTTTATCGACTCATTAGGTCTTTCATTCACTTATATTCAAATATCACACAACATGCTTAAGCATGTATAGCACTCAAAATTCCCTTTGTTCCTTTTGATGATTAAATCAATCACATAATTTTCATCGTATTCTCCCATATCACCGGTCCGTAGACAAAGGCTCATTCATCCTTGCCACCACGGGCCAGAATACAAAACAACTCTATTCTCCCCATGTCACCGGTCCGAAGACAAAGGCTCATGCGTCATCGACTTCATGGGCGGGACTCAGTATAAAGGAAATCCTTTTTACGAGGTCAAGTGAGGAATAATTCCTCTAATTGAAATTACAATCAACTCCAATTTCGTTTTTATCCTAAAGCCTCTATCCTTAGCGTGATTTAATTGTGACCACTAGTAGGGAGTTTCAGGAATCATCCAACCCTGATGTGATCAGCATCAGTGTTGAGTTATCCTTCCACCCCAATTTGTGTTTGGCTTCCCTTGATCCCTAGAAAATCAAGTTCCACCTCCCACGTCATTTTCAAAAATCAAATAATTCACTCATTTCCCATTTTTCTATCTTTTTAGTTCCTCTAGTCATAATCAATACATCTCCAAGGTGTGGACTTAGTCCATCAACATTCCCAATTCTTCTCTTAGTAATTACCTCAAGACTCTCATTCCTACTAAGTTCTATATCAGTCTCATACCGATCCTCACCATCTTATACCTCATAGCGTTACTATTTCCTAAATCATACTCATATCAAATAGTATCTCATAGTGTTATCTTATTCTTATCTCACACATACTTCATATCGACCCATATCTCATATATTCCTTAAGTCTTCTTAATCTTCTTCACTAATTCTCTTAACTTGTACTCACACCGGAGTTAGCAAGGTAGGTACTTAATATGTATGGTATTCGCATCTTCTGTGCGCAATAACCATAATTAATCTCAAAATGTTTATGTACAACAAATTCTCGAATTCTTTTGTGCCATGCACACGGAAGTTTATGTACTCGGTACGTAAACATACGCTAAGCGGTTTTCGCTCTACCCCCCTTAAAATGGATTACGCCCACGTAATCAACATTATATCATCCTTGAACATAGGTTCAAGGTGTCTAATTCTCACCAAGCATCCTAGCTTCCATGTCATCTATCTCACTTATAGTTCGATTAGAGGGTTATAGCTATGTTAATGGCTTAGTCTCTGTATCGAGGAGTTTTAACGGTACTTATACCATTTTCTTAACTTACTTTGGTCTAATCTCAAAGGTACTGATCTGCTAGCTTCCGCTGCGCGACTCTGATAATCTTAGGCTTAACTACGTTTCTTATCCTTTTATAGTATTGTATATCCTTTTGCCTCCTTACCGTTTAGGAATACTGGTCTCTCAGTGGACACATGTTATCTTTATATATACATGGCCTTAATGAGTTGTAACTCGTCTATCCATTCTCCTTGAAGATCTAACGTTCATACTCTTAGTGTTTTCTCAAGTGTCTAAATCGTTCTTTCCAACTGACCTTTGGTCTGAGGGCGATTCTTAATCTGAAACTACTTTTAGTGCTTATTGCGCTTTACAGTTTTATCCTTAACTTCTTAAGACATGTCCAATGTCTGTACTTAATAATCCGTGCTCTTCACACTTTATAGTTCTTAATTATTTTCTATTTGATTCCTTGTGTCGTTGGTTCAACTGAATTCCTTCTCTTCAACTGTTTTGGTAGTAGCTGCTCTTGACTGATCTTGCGTCGTCGACTGTGGTACGGAGTCGACTACTTCCCGTGCTCCTTACACCACTCGTCTACATGCATGGGGTACCTTACTGGTACATTACTACTTACCCGACTAACTCATAAATGAGTCTGTCAGGCCTGCAAGCCCCTGTGGGGTGCAGTCATCCCACGGCTCGTTTTAGTTTATTCGTAGTGTCCGTCACACGTTTAGCCATTGCTAACTATGAAGTATTCTGTTGCCGATCTCCTCTTTCATCGTTCCATAATAACACTTATTGTTCTTCTTGAACTTAATCAAGGGAAATCCATTTACTGTATTCTTGGGTATGGTATGCTCTAGCTTCTTCCCGTATTCCGTACTGACTCGATCTCTTAGTAACTGAGGTCTCTTTCCATAGAGCCTCTTATCTTGTTTCTCATATTTGTTCTACTATGCTTCCTATGAAATCTTACCTCACACGGTGTAGACTACTGGTGTCAACGCACAGTTCGTCTACCATCTTATTCCCTTACTTATATCGGTCTCAACTCATAGATATAATTGCCTTTGTGTCAATATTTGACGGTTTATTAATGATGGTCGCTTTACTGCACACCATGACTTAATCCCCTTATATAAATATTGTACTCACGACCACTACTACCATGGTAGTTGGCCCTTACTCTGTTGCCCATTGATTGTGCAAATTCTTAATCATTTATTCAAATGTCTCATCTTATACTCAATCCCGTCTTAGTGTAAACACACTGGGAGTTCTCTAATTTCGGTGTATGGCGGTTGCCGCACCGTGTTGTAATTTGGTTATGTCTTAATATGAAGGTGTTTCGCTTCAATTTCGGTTCGTATGCAGGTTAGTATCTCTCACGTTCTTCCATCCCTTATGATATCATTTACCATATAATTCAACCGGTTACTGAAGAAGTCATCCGTTGAATCGCAAGCTCTTCTAAGTGTTGGTCACTTGACGTGCCATAATGTGCACTCACAATGTTTGTCTCTGACCATTATGGATTTTTAAATCTTGGGTGTTGGAAATGAGGCCATTTTCTGCAGCCTTCCTTATTATTTATGTGTATCTGGAATGTTCTAAGGTAATCTCAAGGTTTATAGTTTCCATTCTCTAACAAAAGCGTATTATATCTCTAATAAGTGAAAGCACTTTTTGAGGGGTTTATTCCCACTCATGGCCTCACAACAAGGAGAGGTATCCCCGCCCTAAAAGGAATGGTTCGTTCTCCTCCCCTGACAATGTACTATCTCATTATTCTCATTGGTGCCCTTTCCTGGTAATTCTTCCACAATTAACTTATAGGTTTGTAACCGTTCATATCTACGAATTGTAGTTCCTTCATGGCTTAAATAAGCTCTCTTACAACTTACTGCACCTCAGGCTCTAATGTGGTTAACATCCTTGGCTTGTAGGCTCTTAGTGCTTAATGTCATCGGGTGAGAGCCGGTGCTCGGTTCACTCCTTGTACTCTACTCATCCATAGGCTATATCCATACATTTCGGGTTCTTGGACACTATCCACCATTAGGTTACATATTAAATGTAGTACCGGGTCTCAGGGTAAGTTGGTGCATCCTGCTTCATGCTATAGAAGTCTATTCAGGTGATCTGATGTTACTTAGTGTCTTTGACAATACTGTCATTTCATAGACTTGCGCATTTTTATATAATTATGGACTGGTTCGTATTAGGCATCTGCCTTACGGTGTCTAAGTTGGATATTTATCCAGGTTATCATGTGCTTCCATCTCAACGCTTCGTTCAACATTTGTTGGCTACGCCACGGTCAGTGATCAATCATACTTGGGTGTTAATGAGTTAGGCAAACAATACTAACTGTCATTCATCAGTTTGTTCGGCTCGGCTATGCCCGCTCTGTGGGGGTAGTCCTCTGAGCTTTCCTCTGTCGGGGTTGTATGTCTTTAATCCTTAGTAGGTTATAACTTAAGTTTATTCCCTCTGTCCCTGTTTCCGGGGTTTACTAACATGTTCAATGAAGATTGTTGTTATTGGTATTCTAAATGGTTATGTCGGGAGTTCTATCCCGTTCCTGTTGGAAGTCGTTCTGTCGACTGCCTTCATTGTATTTCTTGATACATTCCTAGTATGTTGTTACTTATGTAGTGTTTTGCTCGGATTATTGAGCGATCTCTTAGGTTCCTCTCCTTGAGGTTCTGGATTGGTGTTCTTACCGTACTGTCGGTTGTTGTTGTAGTAGGTTGGACTGTTGCTAATACTTATCATTTAGTATTTCGTCCAAGTTCAACTCCCTACTGACTAGTGTGTCGACTCATCTTATCATTGTCAGACTGTCAGGCCTTTCCAAGGTCTTATTCTCTCGTTCTTATAGATTTGTAATCCGGTATTAACATGTACTACAACTGTAGCGTTCTACTATCTTGCCATGATGGCTTTCCGTATAACTTAACCGTGGTAGCACTTGCTACGGCAAGTATGCCATGCAGGATGGGCTACCGGTACTGTGTGCGTCGGTAGTGGTTCTTCCACCTAATTCTTATATCTTTGGTATGGGACTCCTTCGATGTTCTCTTATTTTGGATAACTGACCATCTGGCAGTTTCCTGGTTGTTTTGACAGTAGTGTCGCTTATCAGGGTGTTCCTCTTTCTGAGGAAACCCCTTATTATTTTCTTATGTCTTAATCCTCGCTCTCGTCTCCACACATTTGTCGTGGTTACTAAGTAATGATTCTCCTTCAGGTACTACATTGTAGTCCTGACTCGGTATACAATTTGTATGTGTTTTTATCGTCTTCTGCGCTATGTCGGCCGAGTTTGTAATCTTCATCATTATATGGGGTTTGGAGTTCCCGTTTCTAACTGGACTTTCCAGTAATCTTAACTCTCATGCTTTGTATTATCCCACTATTATGCTCTTTCAGACCACTGTCCGGTACTCATGTCGCTTATCTTTTCCTATCCATTGCACTCGTAGTGCTTTTCTTATCATCGGTATAGCGGGTTATTTCGACTGCGTAGCATGTCGACCCATGTTGCCCGTAATTTCCGTTCTCTTACTGGTAGTATTCCTTTGGTAGCGCCTATTTCACTGTTGCGCTCCATTAAAAACCTCCAAGTTTAGTAAACTGTTATACAACAACATGTTTCTCGTATTGCTTACTGTTAACCAACTGCCAGATCGGGTTTTCTCGAGTAAGAGAAGGCTTTCTTCTCTCTGGCGTTTGTTCCACGTATTCAAAGTTAGGGATGTGGATGGCGGGTATAGGTACTATGGATATCCGGTAAACAGCGGGAAGTCCTAACTAATGCACCTCTCACTCTATCTCTTAACCCTTAACCCATAACTCAAACTCAACCTCAGTATTCTCCTAAGTTCGGTAATTCCTGTTATCAGAGCGTAACTACGCTCCGATACCACTTTTTGTAACACCCCAACTCGTAAAGCCACACTTATCTCATAAACCTCCATTCTCATTTATAAACTTTGCAGCGGATTTCTTACAATGTTTGGTGTTACCGCCGTTAGTCACCCACGTGACCAACTAGGCATACTAAAATCTCCAAGATCTAGCTATGGTCTGACGGACCCGAATATACCGAACATTAGTACTTACAAGCCTTAGTCATTTAAATAACAATCTTACAATCTCCTCACATCCTATACAACTTACTAACATCTCATACCATTCACTAAACGAGTGTACAGGCACAACTTGTACAACTTAAAGAAGACAACCCGAAGTAAATTCTACCCGATCCTACTCTCAGGACTGTCGCCTTCTGTCATTCACCTGCAAAATAAAAACAGCCCCCAGAGGGGGTCCGCAAATTGCTGGTACGATCCTCTCATGGCCCCCCAAGCTAACATGGCTACGACGACTAATTGTCGATAGCATGGAGGTTGATTAGATACACAACATAATAGAAAGTGCAATAAACAACAAGCCACATATGAACAATCAAAGTTCAAACACAATGAAAGACATTAAAGGTGTTCCCTTAATTAGTGAGTTAATCATTTAACTCCTTAAGTTATGTTTCCTCTTAATCTCAGTCCAACCTTATCTTACCTCAATCTTAATCCTTATCTCAGTCTTCGAATACAAACCATCCTTTAAATAGAAATGATTCTATCTTATCTCAAACCTTATCTTAATTAAGTAAATCGTTCTTTAATTAGAATGGTAGTTCCTTAATTCATTGTTTATCTTTGTCGGGTCAAAAGTAACCCTAGCCAATGAGTTATCAGCTCCATTGGGTTAAATAAACAATATTTCTTAAATTTGGGATTTAGGTAGATCCCATCACACCATCTCAGTATGCCTCCCTCCTAAATAAGGTAGTCTGAGGAGGTCGAGTCTATATGTCGACTCTAGGCGACGAGTCCGAAGACAAGTCATATTTGGAAGACGGTATTTGATAAGGATACCGACTTCCCCCAATACACATGTGCCGGTACCATTTCGGATTACTCACTCCCCCCAAGTTCTAGTTAGTAGAAGTCTCAAAGTCAATGTTTGTTAGTTAACCTCTTTCGGTTACTAAGAAAACAATATTTGGGAGTGTTCCTTATTCTCACACAATTCGTTACTAAACATTGTTAGTAAGTTCTCAAGGTAGGTTGTGTTAGTGCATCACAATCGCACAACAAACATAATATTCCGGTTGCATGCTTTATCTTGTTTAGTCGGCACACATAAACAAATAGCACACAAGCCGAGGGACACCTCGTTAGCAAGCAGGTCACAAGAAAACCATACCGTACACCGTCGGTCATTCGGTTGCTTACTCTCCTCCGGAGTCCACATACTCAAATCCTAAAACATTCATTTAGTTTTAGGTTGTTAATTTCTTTTCCAATCAACCTAGCCTACTTAACCATTAATGCTCCCCACCTAATACCACTTAAGTGCTTATAAACTTAACCTTAAATACTTAAATCCTTTACTTAACTTACTCCCTTAAGTCCTTATATCCTTGTCTTTTTAATCATCATTGCCCTCTTAAAAGCATACCCCTAATACCACTTAGAATCCTCAAAATTTCATTTTTTTACAAGGGCCGACCGACCTTGCAGGGTGGGTCCCAAGGTCGGTCGGGACCAGAAACATTCCCCTCGGCAAAATTTTAGCCTGACCGACCTTGCCAAGGTCGGCGAAGTCAGAAAGCTTCCTGGGTGGTATTCTGGGCCCGACCTACCTTGCCAAGGTCGGTCCTAAGGTAGGTCGAAACCAGAAACTTGTTTTTAAGTGCTTATTTCACTCCAAATTCACCCAAATCTTTTCCTAATCATTAAACATGATTCCCCACATGTTTTAACATCCTTTTGGCACCTTAATCCCCTCTTAAATCATCCAACAATCTCATTAACATTTACTCAAACTCTTACTAAATTCTTAACACTTAACACTTGATTCCTAACACTTCCTGTAACACCCCAACTGCTAAGCTAGTCATTACCTCTTAAACCGTCACAATTTACCATAAAACTCGCAGTGGAACTCTAATTAAAACAGAGGGTGATACAACGCCGTTAGCCACCCTTATGGCTAATCAGGCCTATCTCACGTACAGTAACGATCTGATGGACTGGAACAACCGAGCACTTAATACAAACACAATACTCAACTCATTACCTTACTATACCGAGTTTACAATATACGGCTGCGGATAACATATTCGGTCTTACACTTCATTCAATACATAAGTAATTAAATCTAACTACCCGTGTTATCCACCGACCCCGTCCTACTCTCGAACGGTATCGTCTTTGGTGTACCTGAAAAATAAAAACGATGTCCCTAGGGGCTCAGCTTTATGCTGCAAATTAAATTCGCATACCCCGAGCGCTAACCGAGGTACGCCGATTACTTTTGTCGAGAGTATGAGATTCATTTTAATTCAATCAACATGCAACATAGCAATACATTACATCTGTACACTGCACAAGGATTCACATTCAACCATGGAATTCAATCCTTAACTAATATAACCAGGTTGTTAGTTGTATTAATTTACTCGTAGGCCTTGAGGGTTATACCTCACTATGCCTTGGTTACTTGTTCAATAACTCACCACTCTCTTGGGTTACTCATTCTTAAACTCGCCCATTCTCTTGGGTTACTCATTCTTACACTCGCCCATACTCTTGGGTTACTTATACTTCTACTCACCCACTCTCTTGGATTTACTCATACTCATACTCATACTCAAGCTCTTGTAGTTCTCGAGACACTACATGTCTCCTATGTCACGCTTGTTTCTCGTAATACATTCTTAGCCCGAACATATGGCTCTCAAGCATAGTTTAACTAGCCCCCGGAACTCTCTCTTAGTTCCTACTACTTCCACATAGGTCTGACTACTCTCGAACTACTCAAGTTCCCATACACACCTCTCTCGGAGTTATACTGTCATTATGTATATTAGTCTAGATGCATCGCTCTTGATGTTTCTAATGACTTGGGAACATCACTTAAGTTCGGGTAATATTAGGTTTAAGGGTTACCCATACATTCATTTACTTATACTTTCGGTTATTTTCTTATACCGGGTGAAATTCTCATATAGGAGGTCGACCATGTCTCAAGGGAGTTAAATGGTCCCTTAGGTCTCTTTTACTTTTCTTTTAAGTTAACAACATTGAACTAACTTCAATCCTCTCGATGGAGGCTCATTTATCTCTCCACTCTTATTTATTTCGTGGATTGTTTCAATACGGTTTTCTAATCGTTATCGGGTATTTACTCAACCTGTACATCTCCTCACATTCTAGGGAGTTCATATGTTTGTATTATTGTTATACTTTGAGCGATAGCTTACGTGTGTTCGCGTGTTTCCGTTGTTTATGAGACTACCCAATCTACGGGTTTCTAGTCGATCGATACTCACTATGAGTCGGTCTATGCACTATGTTAGAAATCAACGTAACTCGGTTTGTGAGCCTCAATTTTAAACCCTATCCTATGTTGATTAAAGCTGATTAGGATCTAATCAGGTTTTAGGTCCACTTATAACCTAAGATTTATAACAATGTCATATAACAATAATTATTGAAACCTAAGCTAGCTCACTGGAACCTATTATGAGTCGCCACCTAATTTTAACCTAGATCAAATTAGGAAAGGAGAGTTCAGGTTCGGGGACTTGGTATACGACTTATTTAGGGTTCAATTACTTTCATTACCCCTAGAAGTCGTTTTTCCTCTACTTACTTTAATTACGGCTTATTATGAGTCGTTTTAACCTAAGTGCGTGAGCTTCTGTTTTTTTTTGTGTTTGTTAGCATTTTTTGACAGAAAATAAAAGTGAAAATTGCAATTACCTAAACTAGGGTTTCGGAGGCAGAATTAGGTCAAATATGCACGTGTAGCCTGAAAGGTATACAATTCGTTAGTGATTGAAAGATTGCAGTTTAATGCCTGATTACGCACGAAACTTGACAAACAAGTAACAAGGCAGAAGCAAAAGCAATTAGCAATACAAAAGCGTAAAACGGTTAGTTTGAGCCCAAAATTTGACAGAGAGTTAATAAGATCATGGAGAGTTAGAAAAGTAGAATTGTAACCTGTTTTACCTTCGAATTCAAGAGGATTCTTCACGTCGGGATTCTTCGGAGGCTCCGATGATGCCGGTTCCGGATTGAGTTCGACCCGAGCTTCTGGTTGTTGATTTTTGATGATGTTCTTCACGTTTTGGAGGTGGTTTGGTTGATGTTTGATGATTGTTGATGTGTTGGGAGTTGAAAAATGTGTTTGGATGGTGATTTTGGGGGATTTTTGATGTGATTTTGGTGCTTGGATGTGTGAAAACGTGAAGAAAATGAGACGGCTGCCTTCTTTGAGAATCTAGGGTTTTTGAGGTTCTGATTTGATCATGGGATAAGGTTCCTTATATAGGCTTCCTTAAAGATAGAAAAATCCGGTAAAAACCGAGATTTACCGACGTTTTAACTCAAGGGCTTCCAAAAGGAATTTGATTATAAAATTTTACACATGGGTAAAGGATGATATTTTTGATTTTTCTAAAGTGGAATCGAATTTTTTGGATATTGGGATATTTTTAAATTCAATTTCTCATCAGAATCAATCAGAAATTGCTAGAACATTATTGGAAATTCGAAAAATCAAAATTCCAACGCCATTATGCTTCAAATGTCATCCTCTATCATGGGTTAAAATTTCAAAGCATTTTGATATGATTTGACCCTTATTTGGAGGAGAGAGAAAGCCTAGAGAGGGCTTAAGAGCCTTGAAAAATTACGAAAATGCCCCTGGAGATGACTAAGTTGTTCCTAGTACTCTGAAATGTGCCAATCAAAATGGGAACCCTCGCTACTAGCTTATTAGTAGAGACTCTCTTCCGAGGGGGTCGAAATTTTGGGTATAACAGATTGCCTTCCGTCAACTAGACTTTGTAATGGAAATAAAAAGGTTAGTTGATGCTTGAGTGATACCCCAAAATTTTGGATCTTAAAAGACCCCACGTGCAATTGAAATCCGACAAGTTGTGTCGAGCTATTCTAAGGCGCTGACTACCTATGAGTAAAGTGGAAGGATATCGAGCGGTTCTAAGGCGTCGACCACCTAAAGGTAATAATGAAGTAATGTCGGACTATTCTTAGGCGCCGACTACCTATAAGGATGATATGATGTCAAACAATTCTAAGGCGTTGACTACCTATAATGAATGAGATAATGTCAAGCTATCTAAGGTGCTGACGACCTATAATGATTAAAGTGATGTCAAGCTATTCTAAGGTGTTGACTACCTATCAGTGATTAAAAATTGGTGTTGGGTCGAGTTCTTCTATTCGGGTGAGATCTTCTACTCTGGTGAGTTATGCTGTTCTGGTGAGTTCTACTGCTCTGGTGAATCTGAATCTTTGGCCGAGAATCTGTATCCCTGTATCTTTGGCTGAGAATCTGTATCCCTGTATCTTTGGCTGAGAATCTGTATCCCTATATCTTTGGCTGAGATTATGTATCTCTGAAGAATCTGTATCTTCGGCTGAGAATTTGTATCTCTGAAGAATCTGTATCTTCGGCTGAGAATCTGTATCTCTGAAGAATCTGTATCTTCAGCTGAGAATCTGTATCTCTGAAGAATCTGTATCTTCGGCTGAGAATCTGTATCTCTGAAGAATCCGTATCTTCGGCTGAGAATCTGTATCTTTGAAGAATTTGTATCTTCGGCAGAGAATCTGTATCTCTGAAGAGTCTATGTCTTCGGGTTATGGAATGATAACGGTCCAATGTAAATGATTGTGATGAAAACTGATCGCTAGAGTGCCGAACATGGCAATGATGATAAGGTGTATGCAATCAAAATGTATGAAAGATACTTGTTCAAAACAGGAAACCATTGGAAAATGTGTCAAACATGGCAATGCTAAGGGTTGAAAATTGTCCAGGGCAAGACATTGCTAGAGAGTGTGCCAAATGTGGCAATGATGAGGTTTATGAAACCGAAGTGTTTGAAGGAAATTTGTTCAAAACAAGGAATTGTTGAAAGAGGTGCCAAACGTGGCAGTGTTTGAAGAAAATTCGGTTTAGTGAAAAGGAAAGTGAAATAATAATTTCCTAACTATAGACTTCGGAGTTGTAGTTTATCTTCTATGAGATGAACATGCCACCGGTGGGGTATGGTGTATGGTGTGAAGGTAGAGGCTTATGTGGGCCTGTGGTGTTTGACGTGCAGGGAAGGGCTTATGTGGGCTTGTGTAGTGGTGGTGTGGAGGTAAGGGCTTATGTGGGCTTGTGTAGTGGTGGTGTGGAGGTAAGGGCTTATGTGGGCCTGTGGTGGAATGGTGGTGGTGATGTTTGAGCTCTGGGTTCCAATTGGTGTTGTCATAGCAATTGTTGGAACCAACAATTGCCCCCAGTATTTTTCCCTTAAGACAATCTGAGCTAGAGTTCATGGCAATCGATCGTTCCGATCGATTGCCCCCAGTATTTCTTTTATTAAACGTGCGAACGAGTCTCGTCCTCACAGGGTCAAGGCTTATGTTTTTATGTGGTGCTTCCTAACTTACACTCGGTGTGTGTGGTGCTTGCACTCGTTCCTCACCTACGGTAACAACTTCTATACCATTGAATTCGATATTTGATGGATTTACGCATTTGATCTATTACTTTAACGTGATTGGACACACAACTATCAAGTCGGAAGTCTTTAAAGCTTATAACGTGGCCATGGGGTGTGATGAAAGACGACGGGACCATGGAGGGATATTTAAGGTATGTGGAGCTTAAATGGATGACCAAGGCTACACCTTGCGTCTTCTCACGGATTCATCTTCCTTGTCTTGAAGTCATCTAGCTACTTTGTGTTGACGTTGTTTTCGAGCTTCTGGACTTGGACTTTTGAAGTTGTCCTTTACACCATTTTTCTTTTCTTTGTCATTTGGATTTCTTTGAGGCACTTCGGGTTTGTCTCTTTATTTTATCCTTTCTTGACTTCGCCTTCGGGGTTCTTGTGTCTCCCGGTTTTGAGTTTTGAGAGCTGTTTTGATGTGAGCTCTTTGAATCCTATGTCACTTTGGGACCGTTTGCGGATCACTTCATCATGCTGATAGCGGCTTTGCTTCTCTGGACTGATGAAAACGTTATCTGAGGGTCAGGCTCTTCGCTTCCTTTGGTCACCGGGTCGGTTATTCATCACAGGCTGGCTTGTTCTGTGGAGCTTTGCAATATCAAAAAGGTATATATGAAAGGCCCAGCGGGGTGCCTAGGGTTTAATGTCAGGGTTCACGAGCTTTTGGCTATGTGGTGCTGTACCTAGGCGCTTAGTCATTCCTGATAGTTGTGTATCCGCTCTTTGTTACTTTTCGCAGGTCTAAGAGTAAATTTACAAATTATCTCCTTCGGTCGGAGTTATGCCGTTTACCTTACCTTTGAATGTGGTCTCACCGGAGTCATGTAAAAATGACACGCTCGTTCACTCATGGTTTCTCCACTCAAGTCACTCTCCTGAATTATCACTCTGAGACTCGTTCGCATATTTAAACGAAAGGTGAAAGATGACGAACTTAAACTCAGATTGCCCCCAGTATTAATCCAGGGTTTATAACAACAATTTGACAAATGTAGACTTGAACCGCTTTGTGGGTTGTTTGGATGTTTTGGGGTGAGTAGTGATGTTTGGTAGGACATGTCCATCTTTTTAGAACAAAAGACAAGTCGTTTTGTTCAGTTGCCAAGAAATGACCGTTTCATGATCATTAGTTTTAGGAAATGTTTGCTAATAAGCAAGATGATTTGGTTAAAGGTGCAAGGTGAACGAACACATTTCTTTTATTATCATTTTTGTGATCACAAACTAAAAAGACCGAAAAACTGAAATCTAAACTTCATAGAAATGTGATAAACTTCCCACAAAATTGAAAAGAGTAAACAAAACACTACTAGACTTTTGCCTATTCAACAAACTGGAGTCCTTGCTTGATAAGGTCTTCGATCTTGTGCTTCAATGCTCTACAGTTGTCAGTACTGTGTCCTGGTAGTTGATGAAACTGGAAGAACTGATGGAGATGTTCCCCGGCTTGGGTGATCCCAGGACTAGGTGTGAGAGGCTGTAGTAAGTCTAGATCTTGTAGCTTCACGAGTGCTTGACTAAGAGGCCGGCCAATGTCGATAAACTATCTCGGTGTAGAGAACCTCTTGGATCGGGGCGAGGCCTTGACGCTCTTCCTTGTAGCACTGGGTTTTTGTATGGTGCTCACTTGGTACGAAACTTGAGCTGCTTTGGCCGGTCCTGACTTAAAGGTCTCGATACTCACACCCTGGGCTTTGGGTTGTCCCAGCTTCAGCTCGCCTTTGTGAATATTTTCTTCCATGACTCTTACCTGTCCCATCAGTATGTCGAAATTAGGGAAGTATGTGCAACTCAGCTCATTGTTGTATTGTCTCTGCATATAGTCCACAATCATTCGAATTTGTTCTTGCTCATCCATTTTTGTAGGCATAGCAGCGGCCTTCAACCTCCACCGTTTGATGAAGTCAGACATTGATTCACTGTTTCCCAGCCGGGTACTGGCAAGGTCAGACCTGGTGACTTCACGATTCTTAGCATACTCGAAATGGTGCAGGAAAGCCTCACAAACCTCTTCATAGGTTTTGGTGTTCATCCTCTAAGTCAAGTACCAACGTTGAGGTATTTCATTGAGATAACGGGCGAAAACCTTGGCCTTCTGCATGTCATTCAACCTGAGGATGGACATTTCCCTATCGAACATCGCCAAATGGACCTGCGGGTCTGAGGATCCCTTGTATAGAGCAAGTGTGGGTAGCTTCAATTTCAGAGGGAGATTAACCTCGGGGTACGATTCCATAGAAGAGTAATTGAAATCAGCTGGCTTGCTAGCTTTTTCCATGCGCTCGATCCTTTTCAGGGCCTTCCTTAATTCTGCAGTTAGTTGGCGGTCCGGGACGACTTTCCCTACAAATCTTTGTGCATCCTGGGCCTCAACAGAGTTAACTTCCATGTAGTCATGCTCGTTCCCAGAGTCAGCAATCTTTCCTGAAATGTTTTCCTGATGACCAACCTCAAGGGAATTGATTTTGCTTTTCAGCTCTTCGATGATGGTGACATACTTAGCCTCCATGTCATTAGTGGTGGACCTATGTTTCTGTTCCATGGCATCAAAGGCAGCCATGTACCTTTGCTCTAAGGCTGCAAACTGGACCTCCATGCAGACTAGGTTTCCTCTCTCTGCCATACTTGGGATTCGGGCTTATCTATTGGAAAACAAAAGTGGATTGAGCTAAAATTTTGGACCGTGAAGAGGTTTTAGGTAAAAACTTGTTTGGGCTGCAAGAAAAGCATATGAGCTGGAGTGTTTTAAAGATTGTGGGTAGGCACTGAGGCCCGAAATGAGCTGGAAGGGAGGCACATGGGCCGGATTGATTTATGAGCTGTGAACTGGTGCCTAGGCTGAGATGTTTGAAGAGCGTGGTTCTTGAGCCGGAATGTTCTGAGAATTGGGTGCTTGGGCCAGAATGTGTTTGGGCTAGAGGTAAAGCGCATGGGCCGAAGTGATTTCTAAACCATGTTCTGGATGTGAATTGGAATTTGGGCCGAGTGATTATGATTGGGCCTGAAGATGATACCCATGTCTAGGATCGTGGGTCAAAACCCGAGTGAAAAGTCTTCCTGGACTAGAATGGGCCTCAAAAAGGAAAGGCCTGATGAATTTTTATGGATCGCTTTAGGTGGATTTGTTTTTTCATGGGCCTAGAACTAATTGGATAATTCAGATTGGGCCAGAAGGGAAATCACCTAAATCTAAACTTTTGGGCCGAAGATAACCTACACATTGAAATCAACCAAGGCCTTTGGGCCACAAACAATAAAGCCGCGATATCGGGTTGGGCTGAGTTGATGTAGGAAAAGTTCATATCAATTTCTATGCCGGGTAGTGGGTCGATCATACAGGTAAACAAGGCCCACACAAATTCAACATGTCCTCACTAGACGTTAAAGTCAAACCGGGTATGGATCGATCCGGAGAGGTGCTTGGGGCATGGGCCCAGGTCGCCACAAAGGAATAGGGCTTGCATGCTATTCTCTTTGGGCTTCCCCACTTTTTTTCACATCACCTGAAGGTGTGCGGCTACGGTCGGGTCTTTGACTGACCAAACAATGGGCTAGGTAAGGATACTGCCAGGAAAATGCTTGGGGCTAAAGCCTAGGTATTAAGGGGGTGTGGTTAGATGACACCCTCCTCTTTTCCCCCACTTATTCACAACACCAAAAAGGTGTGAGTCCCTGATAGGGGACCCTCAAACGGGTCCCGGGGTGAAATCGGTTTGTGTGGACCCTCGCTCTCATATGATGCAAAGGTGTAGAAATTAAAGTGCGCACAAAAGTAAATAAACAAAGTAATAAAGCCATAAATAAACAATCTTTTGAGTTAAGCCCTCCTTCTTAAAATTAAATAAGTTAAAATTAATAATTTGTCCCCAGCAGAGTCGCTAGTCTGCGAGCCTCGATTTTAAACCCTATCCTACGTTGATTAAAGCTAATTAGGATCAAATCGGGTTTTAGGTCCACTTATAACCTAAGATTAATAACTATGTCATATAACAATAATTATTGAAACCTAAGCTAGCTCACTGGAACCTATTATGAGTCGCCACCTAATTTTAACCTAGAACAAATTAGGAAAGGAGAGTTCGGGTTCGGGGGCTTGGTATACGACTTATTTAGGGTTCAATTACTTTCATTATCCCTAGAAGTCATTTTTCCTATACTTAGTTTAATTACGGCTTATTATGAGTCATTTTAACCTAAGTGCGCGAGCTTCTGTTTTTTTTGTGTTTTTTAGCATTTTTTGATAGAAAATAAAAGTGAAAATAGCAATTACCTAAACTAGGGTTTCGGGGCAAATTCGACGCCGCGGGTTGTCCGTGCCCACAATGGTGCAGTCTTGTCCATTTGGCAGCCCAGTCAGCTGTTGACTGGACTACTTTTTGCTGACTGGGCTGTCTTTTTATTATATTAACTTTAAATAGTTGTAACTTTTAATCTATAAGTCCAAAATAAAAAAAATTATATCATTGTTCATCTAAATTCAAGCTCTTCAAAACAAGACCAGTCATGAATATGTTTTGACAACTTTT
This sequence comes from Limonium bicolor, assembly GCA_023374045.1. Classification (NCBI taxonomy): domain Eukaryota; kingdom Viridiplantae; phylum Streptophyta; class Magnoliopsida; order Caryophyllales; family Plumbaginaceae; genus Limonium; species Limonium bicolor. The sequence continues at coordinate 44,316,696 of CM041780.1, read as the reverse complement.
AAAAAAATTTATTTTTACATATATATGATGATACACTAAAATGATAATATGATTCATTAATTTTGTATTATGATTCATTAAAATTGATATTATGATTCATTAAGTAATAAATGGTGAAATAGATTACAAACTTCGGAACCGATAAAAAATCATTATTGTTTTGTAGTGTATTATTATTGTTGTATGGTGTATTTTAAACCTTATATGATGAATCATGTATTTCATACATACCAAACATTGTTTTCTATTACATTTTGTTTGAAATTTTTATTTTTACATGTATATGATGATACACTAAATCATAATATAATTCATTAATTTTGATATTATGATTCATTAAAATTGATATAATGATTCATTAACTAATAAGTGGTAAATTAGCTAACAAACTTCGAAATCGATATTATTATTTTGTAGTGTATTATTATTGTTGTATGGTGTATTTTAAACTTTATATGGTGAATCATGTATTTTTCTTACATACCAAATATTTTTTTGTGTTATATTATTGTTTAAAATTTTTTATTTTTACATGTTTACGATGATACACTAATGAAGATATGATTCATTAATTTTGTATTATGATTCATTAAAATTGATATTATGATTCATTAACTAATAAGTGGTATATTTGATAAAAAAAAACTTCGAAACCGATAAACATCATTATTGTTTTGTAGTGTATTATTATTGTTGTATGGTGTATTTTAAACCTTATATGTTGAATCATATATTTTTCATACATACCAAATATTGTTTTGTGTTATATTATTGTTTAATTTCTTAATTTTTATATGTTTATAATTGTAACACCCCTACTACGCACAACACATTACTTGAAATCGCAGCGGAAAATAAACAACTAAACAGTAACTAAACGAATGGTGCTACAATGCCGTCAACCACCCACGTGGCTAACAAGGCTGAATAAATACAATTGTACCGGTCTGATGATCAGACTCCCGAGCATAGAACTAATAACCATATATATATACATCAACATAATACCGAGTGTTTACATAATCCTTCACTGTATACTTCACTGTAAACCATCATAAACAAGTATATAATACGCCACGGGAGCACAGGCACATCCCGGGCAACATCCAAAAGTACTCCAAAAGTAACTACACCCTAGGATCTAGAGCCACTCCGCTTCTTCGATCCTCATCCTGCAGTAAAAGAAATATGGATCCCCCGAGGGGGTCAGCAACCCTTGGCTGGCATGGTTAACGCGCAGCCCATCGACTACCGGAATGCGCGCAACTATTTGTCATGATGACATGGTATTTATTTTAAACACACAACTCATACATACATAACATAATATGGGTATTGTACACATCATAACACACATCACAAACTTACAATTCCTTTTAGGAAGAGAACCAACACAATTAGTCCCCATTGAGAGCCTAGAGAATGTTGCCACGCTCATACTTAGCTCGTTACATAACTCGTTACCGTCCGGTTAGATTGAACGGTTAACTTAACACGAGGTGCCTCGGATATAGTGATCCAAGCACACCGAAATAACACATAGTATGCCCCTGTGGCCCGACGTGAGTCAGTAAAATAGCCTTGGTTAAGCTAAAGGGAAGGTTAGAACCCAAATTGGAAACTTAACCATAACATACAGAGAGAATCGAACCGGTTATGACATCGACTCCCATACTCACACGCGTGGCCGGAACAGACCGGACTCCTCACTTCCCCCGTTAGCCCTTGTTAGTAGTTCATCATTGAACACAACAAACAATTCACAATCATAGGTCAAGTCTTGTTAGACACACACAAGGGAAGAGAGAGTCATACTCAACAACATAATGATATTTAACAACGGTAAACTCTTTACATGGTTTAATCTTACAAAGTCATAAACACACAGAAAAACAAACAACACACAAGCCGGTGTAAACCGGTAGGCAACAGACTGCAAGAAAACCATACCTTGGTCCTTGCCTCGACTGATTTCCACCTTGAGAGAATCCTAAACACATTAGTAACGTCGGTTAATTATTTATTTAACTTCAAACTTACTAAGTATTTAACATGATTGTATGACATGTTTTAATGTCTATCTTACCCTAGGTTACCTTCATTATACACCCTAGGGTTAACTACATAAGTCACATTCTTTTCTGTTTTTTTTTTTTTTACAAGTTTTGGTCCGACCGACTTGCCGACCGGACTTGCCGACCGGACTTGTCCATGTCCGGTCGATTCCAGAGAGTTTTTCCCCTTCGGAAATTTAGCCCGACCGGACTTGCCAAGTCCGGTCCTATGTCCGGTCGATTCCAGTAACTCAATCCGTACACAATTTACAGGCCCGACCGACCTTGCAAGTCCGGTCCCAAGGTCGGTCCATTCCAGAAGCCAATTTTCGCAGGGTAAACTGGGCCCGACCGAGCTTGCAAGTCCGGTCGCAAGTCCGGTCGGCCCCAAATCTTTGTTTTCCTTTTTACATTCAACTCCAAACTTCACCCCATATAACCTAGTACTCTCTAACCCCATTTGGGTACTTTAAACAGAACTTAAGACATCTTTAAACACTCATAAAACTCATTTTCTAATTCCTTAAGCCTTTACTTATTCCTTCACAAAATTCCTAATACTTACAATATTTTCTCCTAGTTTTGCAAGTGGTGTTTCATACCTAAGATAACTACTATCCCAAAATGCTTTCTCCTTATTTTAACATCATCTCCCAAGCATCATCTCTCACAACTAACTCCTTATATTCATCTTAACAATTCTTTTCCAAGTTTACACTTTCTCCTTATTACCAAAGTTTGCCTAGGTATTTACCTAAGTCCCTAAGTGGCTTTGGTACTTACTAGAACCTCAAGATCATGTCTAAGTCTTTATTACACTCTAGAACACTTCCTAGTTCATCAAAATTCCTTTAAAACATCATGAACTCCTTATTCATTTCCTACATTATCTAACTCACCAAACCTTATGTAAACACTTAGAACTTCTTACTTCTTATCTAAATTTTGACATGGATTCCCCTAGAACATTACTAAGCCTAAACACTTTGTTTTCTCCATTAAACACACAAAAACATCTAGAACACTTTCTTACACAACTTCACCAAATTCACACTACATCACAATATAGTGCATAACTTAAATTGCATGGCACTTAGGCCCTTAAAATGCATGGCTCTTAGGCCCTTAAAATGCATAAATCATAAACACTGAATTTCCACAATATATTTGCCTTTAACCTGCAAATACACTCAACAACACATATGCCTTTTACTAAGCTCTTGAGAACACTTTACTAAGTCATTCACCATTTGCTCTTTAGGTAGTTTAATAAGCAATTATAGGCTCATTTCTCCTAAGGCATTAAACAACATTAAGTTAGTAGATTTACCTCTTTTTCCAAAACACTTCCTTCTTGTTTCCTTACAAAACCGTGGTATTTTGATTCCTTGTCAAGTTCTAGACAATATACAAACATTATAATGAGTATTCAAGCTATAAGCTTCATCTCATTGTAAACCCTAATTTGACATTGTTTCAAAAACATTAATGTAGTTGTTTTACCTTGATCTTTGAAGAGAGTTTGAATATATAACAAGAGAGGACTCCACCTAGTCCATGAAGAGTTGAAATGAAGCTAGAACAAAGTCACACAAAGAGCTATATCAATGTGTATTTTCGGTCAAGGTAAGAACATGGAGGAAACATGATTTTTCTTTGAGATTCCTTACCTAGAAGCAAAGGAGATCAACAATATGTCAAAATACAAGCTCAAGCTCCTTCAATGGTGGAACACCTTGGCACCGAAATGGAGCTCTTGGAGTTTTGAGAAGATAGGAATGAAGAGCTTGATGAGAGGAAGAGATTGGTGGTCTTTGTTTTTGATTTGGACAAGTGAGCAAGATGTAACAAGAGGTCAAAGTGGGAGTTCTAATGGTGGTAGTGGTATTACCGAGAGAGAGCAAAGAAGAGAGGTAGAAGATGGTGTTTGCAAACCGTGGGAATGAAGGAAAGAAATGAGAATGAGATAGGATTTGCTTTTAAGAAGATATTTATGCTTATAAAGTAAAAAGTAAGTTTACTTAGTTTTCTTTACTTACTTATTTTATCAACTAAAGAGTGGTGAGTCACACACTTAGAAAACCGGCCCCCTTTATTAGTATGAGGGTGTTTTAGTCTTTGTTTGTCAATTTAATTACTTAATACAACATATGTTATAAACTAGCTTATAAAAAGCACTATTCACCTAAACAAGGCACTTAGAAGTGAAATTTTTGATTTCCCATTAATATAGCCACCCAAATGTGATACTATATAGTACACATATATATTTAAGAGTAATGATGGACATTTAGCCATTCAAAACTCATTTACAAGACAATTTTTTCAAAAACGTGCTTTAAGACTCCTTAAAGCACATTTTGTGTTTAAACCTGTTTTCAAGCTTGGTTTTCTTTGGTAATTGGTTTAATATGTTCATTAGTGTATAACTGAGGTCTTGGTAAGCTCATTAGGTCTTAACCAAGTTTATCCCAAGCTTAGAGCACATTTTGGCTCTTATTGACTTTAAAGCACATTTTGTGTTTTCTTTAGTTTAATTTTATTTACTAAGGTTTCTAAGACTCTTTTTAGTCTTATTACACCATATTTAGGTGTTTTGACAACATAACTAGGTTTGGGGTATTTCAATAATGAAACACTAAGTTGATGATATGATTCATTAAAATTAATATATGATTCATTAAAATTGATATTATGATTCATTAATTAACAAATGGTGAATTAGATAACAAAATTCAGAACTAATAATGGATCATTATTGTATTTGTGATGTATTATTATTATTATTTTGTGGTGTATTATGATTTGTATGATATTTTTTAAGCCTTATATATATTGAATCATAAATTTCCTTAATATACAACATTTGTAACATATAATGGGTCATTATTGTTTTGTAGTGTATTATTATTGTTTTATAGTGTATTTTAGACTGTATATAGTGAATCATAAATGTAGATGATATGTACAAATATATACATGTAACTAATATAAATTTTAAAATTTGTCAAAACATATCCATTATTGGTCTTGTTTTGAAGAGCTTGAATTTAGATGAACAATGGTGCAAAAATTTTTTATTTTGGATTTATATTTTAAAAGTTACAACCATTTAAAATTTGTACATATTTACTCTCACTTATTTACCATATAACTATTCTAGTCAGCATGCTGACTAGACTGCCACGTAGATGGACTGCACGGAGGGATTGTGCAGCGGGACTGCACGCTCGACCGTCTGAGGGTTTCGAAGGCAGAATTAGGACAAATTGTGTTTCCGTCCGTAGCCACGGACCAAATGTCCGTAACCACGGATCCTAGTTTACCTATATGAAAATAAAAGTCGAATTAAATAGAAAACGAAGATTTGAAAAGTCCGGGGCCACGGACAGGATGTCCGTAGGCCCGGACATAGTTTAGCAAAACCTAATTTTTTAAAATTTTAAAATCCCGCCGCCGTCCATGGGTGTCAGTGGCCACGGACAACCCGTCTGTGGTCCTGGACCACCCACCGACAGGGGTTTTCTGATGGTTCCCGACGGTGTTTTCGGCTAAAAAAATATGCACGTGTAGCCTGAAAGGTATACAATTCGTTAATGATTGAAAGATTGCAGTTTGAAGCCTGATTACGCACGAAACTTGACAAACAAGTAACAAGGCAGAAGCAAAAGCAATTAGCAATACAGAAGCGTAAAAAGGTTAGTTTGAGCTCAAAATTTGACAGAGAGTTAATAAGGTCGTGGAGAGTTAGAAAAGTAGAATTGTAACCTGTTTTACCTTCGAATTCAAGAGGATTCTTCACGTCGGGATTCTTTGGAGGCTCCGAGGATGCCGGTTCCGGATTGAGTTCGACCCGAGCTTCTGGTTGTTGATTGTTGATGATGTTCTTCACGTTTTGGAGGTGGTTTGGTTGATGTTTGATGATTGTGGATGTGTTGGGAGCTGAAAAATGTGTTTGGATGGTGATTTCGGGGGATTTTTGATGTGATTTTGGTGCTTGGATGTGTGAAAACGTGAAGAGAATGAGACGACTGCCTTCTTTGAGAGTCTAGGGTATGATGTAGTAAGGCTAGAATATGCCGTAGAAAGATTGGTAGACAATTTAAACCAAGGAAAACACAAGAAAGTGCCTTAAGGGCAATTTGGGCAAAAACGTGCTCTAAGCTTGGAGTGACTTTGATTAGCACCCAAATACCATTATAAGACTTTATTAATATGCTAATGGACATTTTAAATCAATTATCAAAGAAAACCAAGCTCAAAAACAAGCTTAAACACAAAATGTGCTTTAAGACTCCTTAAAGCACCTTTTTGAGAAATTGTCTTAGAATTGAGTTTTGAGTGGCTAAATGTCCATCATTACTCTTTAATCAACATGTGTACTAATTAGTATCACATTAGGAAGCCTAAATCAATGGGAAATCAAAAATTTCAGAAATATGTGCACTAATTTGTGAATAGTGCCAAATAGTGACTAGTTTAGTCTTTAATCAACTTAGTTTAGTTAATTGGTCAATAAAGGCCAAACATGCCCTTATTTAACAAGGGGGCCGATTTTTGAGAGTGGTGAGTCACCACATGAGTCATCCAATTTAAGAAAAAAGAGGGAAATAAGTAAAGTTACTATTTGCTTTATAAAAGCAAAATATCTCTTATAAGCCTACTTTTCTTCCTCTCTCTCTTCATTTCTCTTCTTCCCACGGTTTATTCTTCCCTTCTCTTGCTCCAAAACCGAGAGAGCTCCATCCATGGGTGCTCCACCTTCAAATGCTCACCAAGTGTTCATCTTTGCTCCAAATCGAAAACTAAGTATAGATTTCTCTTAGTTAGACCAAGACCTTGCTTCCTATCTTCTCAAATCCTTCAAAGCTCCATTTTGGTGCCAAGAGGAAACTCCATTGATGGAGGAAAATCAAGTTTGAAGAGCTCATTAGCTTCTCCATTCTCTTAAGGTAAAGAAAATGTAAGAAAAACCATGTTTCCATCATTCCTTCCACATGGCCGAAAATTGCTACTCATGGGGCTTTGTTTTTATGCCTTATTCTAGCTTGTTTTATTCACCAAGGACTAGTGGAGGTCCTCTTTCATTCAATGCCCAAGTCTACTTTGAGACTTCAAAGGTAATCATCCACTTTTATGCCTTAGAACACATTTCTAACCTAGGTTTTCATTCCTTGAGGTTAGTGTATTGTTTAGTACTCATGTGAGTCATTGAATATTGGTTAGAACATTGGCAAAGGAAGTTTAAGTGGTGGCCGATATTCATGCAAGAAGAAAGTCTAAGGAGGAAGATAAAATAAGCTTGAGAAAACAAGGTAAATTACTTACCTAATGGTGGTTTAAGTTTTAAGGAATGAGTTTTAGATGAGTACCAATTTAGCCTAGGGCTTACATTAGGTAATGGGTTGTATAACCTAGGAAGAAGAGTTTAAACAAGCTTGTGAACTTGTGACTAAGGAGCCAATGGGAATGAGTTAGTAATATAAGTTTAAGATGGATTTTAAGAGCATTATAATTACTATGAGATTGATGGGTGTATTTGCAGGTTGAAAGCTTTTACATGTGGGAAATTCAGTGTTTAAGTTTAAGTCATTTAAGGGCCTAAGAGCCATGTCATTTAAGAGCCTTAGTGCTATGCAATTTAAGATTATTGCAATATATTGAGTTTGTTGTGAATGAGTTTGGTGGGTGATGATATGATGAGAAAGAACTTGATGTGTGTGAGATGGTTGAATGAGGAAAAACAATGTGTGTGGGCATGATAAGATACTAGAGAAGCTATGGCGAAATTTGAGTAGAAAATAAGTGTTTAGGTGATGGTGGTGAACTAATATGACCTAGGATTTACTAGGAGTCATAAAAAGGAATTTGAGTGGAAATGAGTTAACTAAGGAGTTCTTGAGGTTTAGAATGACCTAGAATGGTCTATGAGGAAATTAGAGTTTAGATGGGTGCATTGAACACACCAAAGTCATGGTATGAGGAATGGTAAGACTTGTGCAAATCTGGAGGAAATGATGTATAATGCTTTGAGATGATTTAGGTATGAACTAAGAGAAGAACAATGAGAGTTCGGGAAGTTTGTGTAAGAGGTGGTGATGTTAGTGATGGAACAATAAGGTTTTAGTTAGATGGTAATGAGTGGACTTAGGTGATGGGAGTGAAGATTGAAGGAGAATGTTGTCGACTGTCTAGGAAATTGACTAGAAACGTATAAGAGTGTATGATCAGGAGAATGGTGAGTAAGATGCATAAAAGAGGTGGAAATGTCTAAGGAGGGTGTTACATGGTCAAGATAAATGAAGAACAATGTCAAGGTGTTAAGGTAATGGAAAGCAACGCATGAGTAAGCTCAAGAGTTTAGGAGTGATGAGTAACAAATGAAAAGAAGAGAAATTGTGCATGGACATGCAAGATAACCTTGGAAGGTTTAACAAGCAAAGATGGAGTGCAATGATGTTAAGGAGGAGTTATATGGGTAGAAAAGAAACACTTTGGTTAGTTGAAGTTTTAGACAAAATGTACATGTTAGATATATAAGGAATTAATTGAAAAGTGTTAGGAATTTCTTACAAGAATTGAGCTAAAGGTTGGAATGATCTTTGGAGGCGATTTTCATGAGTTTGGAGGATGATTAAAGGTGGATTTAAGGGTCTAAATGATGTTAGAACACATTAGAAGGCTTAAGGAGAAGTTTGGTGAAGATTTAACAATTTTGGGACATGTTCTGGTGGCGTCCGACCCAGGGGTCCGACCCAAGTTTGGGTCGGACGGACCTCTGTTAAGCCGCCATAAGAGTTTCTGTAATGGTCCGACCCAGTTGGTGGGTCGGACGGAGGGTTTTTAAAAAGACGGGAGAGTCTCTGGAATGGTCCGACCCAGTCGGTGGGTCGGACAGTGGGTCGGACGACCCTTAAGACTTTAAAAAAAAAAAGAAATCCTAAGAGAGTTTAGTGGTATTAAGGGTACCCCATTGAGGGGGCAAAGATTAGTAGAGGTATAAAGACCTAAGGGATTAAGCTAAGAATAAACTTAAAAGTTTAAGGTTAAGTTTGTAAGATTAAGTTGTAAGACTTAAGAGGTGTTAGGTGGGGATCATTAAGGGTTAAGTAAGTTAAGCAAGTTGAATTAAGTTAAGTGATTAACAACCTAAAACTGAATGAATGTTTTAGGACTTGGAAATTGGACTCCAGAAGAGATTAAGCAACCGAACGACCAACGGTGAACGGTACAGTTCTTCTTGTGACCTGCTTGCTAACGAGGTGTCCCTCGGCTTGTGTGCTATTTGTTTTTGTGTGCTCACTAAACAAGATAAAGCATGCAACCGGAATATTATGTTTATTGTATTGTTGTGTGATGTTTGAAAACTAACACAACATACCGTGAGAACTTACTAACTAACGTTTAGTAAGGAAATGAGTGAAACTAAGGAACGCTCCCTAATATGGGTTGATATAAACCGAAAGAGGTTAACCAACAAACATGGTCTTGAGACTACTAATAACTGGAACTTGAGTGAGGAAACCCGGGACCGATCTCCGGTCATGCATGCTAAGGAAAAAGGGGGACGGTATCTTAATCAGATCCGCCCTCCGCTTAAGGACTTGTCTTCGGACTTGTAGCCTAGGGCCGGTTGCCGGCTCAGCTACGCTGGACTCCCGTCCAGGGTAGGTGGCATTAAGATGGTGCGGTGGGATCACCTAAATCCCAGGTTTGAAATTAAGCTACAACCATTCCCCTCCAGGAACGGTTTGTATACTGAGAGTAAGTTAAGATTAAGATTAAGGTAAGGTTAAGATAAGTTGCAACCATTCCTCTTTAAAGGATGGTTTGTATTATTAAGACTAAGATAAGCTACATCCACTCCTTATTAAAGGATGGTTGTTTCTAAGATTAAGATAAGACTAAGATTGAGGTGAGATAAGGATGGACTAAGATTAAGAGGAAATATAACTTAAGGAGTTAGATAATTAACTCTCTAATTAAGGGAACGCATCTAAGTCGTTCGCTATGTTTGAACGTTGATTGTTCATATTTGGTTTGTTGTTTACTGCACCTTCTATTATGTTGTGCATCTAATCAACCTCCATGCTATCGACAATTAGTCGTCGTAGCCACGTTAGCTTGGGGCCATGAGAGGATCGTACCAGCATTCGTGCTGACCCCCTTTGGGGGCTGTTTTTACTACACAGGTGAACATCAGGAGGCGGCCGTCGCGAGAGTAAGAAGGGGATACAAATGTTATGGGTTAAGCGGGGCCTACGAGTTGTGCATGTACACTCGTATGGCAATTGAGTTAGTAAGATGTATAGGATGTGAGGGGATTGTAAGAAGGATATGTATTTGGTTAAGGTTATTATGTACTAATGTTCGGTATATTCTGTAGTCAGACCGTGGCAAGGTCCTGGAGTGTAAAGAATTCCGCTGTGACATGTATATGTATATATGCTGTTAAGTTGCGAGACCACATTTGGATTGAGTTGGGGTGTTACAAAAAGTGGTATCAGAGCGTAGTTACACTCTGAAGTCAAGAAATACCGAACTTAGGAGAACATTGAGGTTGAGATTGAGTTATGGGTTAAGGGTTGAGAGATAGAGTGAGAGGTGCGTTAGTCAGGACTTCCCGGTGCTTACCGGATATCCATAGTACCTAGACCCGCCCTCCACATCCCTAACCCTGAATATGTGGAACAAACGCCAGAGAGAAGAAAACCTTCTCTTACTCGGGGAAACCCGATCTGGCAGTTAGCTAACAGTAAGCATACGAGAAACACTTGTTGCACAACATTACGGAGAACTTGGAGGTTTTTAATGGAGCGCAACAGAGAAACAGGCGCTACCTATGGAATTCTATCAATAAGGGAACGGTAATTACCGGCAACATGGGTCGACATGCTACGCAGTCGAAATAACCCGCAATACCAATGACAAGGAAAGCACTACGAGTGCAATGGATAAGGAAATGATAAGAGACATGAGTACCGGACAGTGGTCCGAAGGAGCATAACAGTAGGATAATACCAAGCATGAGGATTGAGATTACTGGAAAGTCCAGTTAGAAACGGGAACTCCAAACCCTATACAATGAGGAAAGTTACAAAACCTGGCCAACATAACGCGGACGACGGTAGAAACAAACATAAATTGTATACCGGACTAGGACTACGATATAGTGCCTAAAGGAGAATCATTACTTAGTAACCACAACAAGATGTGTGGAGACAAGAGCGAGGATTAAGACATAAGAAAATATTAAGGGGTTCCCTCAGAAAGAGGAACGCCCTGATAAATGACAGTACTGTCAAACAACAAGGAAACGGCCGGATGGTTAGTTATCCAAATAAGAGGTTATTGAAGGAGTCCCGAGGACTACCAAATACATGGAAATTAGAAGGAAGTATCACTTCCAATGTACCTTGTACCAATAGCCCATCCTGCATGGTGCACTTGCCATAGCAAGTGCTACCACGGTTAAGCTACACGGAAAGCCATCATGGCAAAATAGGAGAACGCTACAGTTGTAACACATATAAACGCCGGATTGTAAATCCATAAGAATAGAAGAATAAGACCTTGGAAAGGCCCGACGGCCTGACCATGTTGAGATGAGGTGACACACAGTCAGCCGGGAGCGGAACTTGGACAAATATTAAACCACATAATTATTTGCAACGGTATAACCTCCTACGACGACAACCGACAGTACGGTAAGAACACCAATCCCGAACTCCAAGGGGGAGAACCTAAAAGATCGCTCGGTAATGCGAGCAAAACACTATGTAAGCAATAACATACAAGGGATGTATTATAAGATACTATTGAGACTGCTGAAGCAACGACTTCCAACGAAAACTGGATAAGACTCCCGGGGTGACCATTAAGAATACTAATAACTACATTCTTCTATGAAGATGTTGGAAACCCAGGAAACGAGGATAAAGAAAATAAACGTAAGCTAGAACCTGCTGAGGATTAAAGACGTACAACCCTGGGAAAGGAAAGCTCAAAGGACTACCCCCACAGAGCGGGCATAGTCGAGCCGAACAATTGATGAATGACAGTTAATGCTGTTTGTTTAACTCATTAACACCCAAGCGTGAACGATCATAACGGGTGGCGGTAGTCACGCAAGTTGAACGAAGCGTTGAGATGGAAGTATAAGATGACAGGATGATATCCAGCTTGGACACCGTAAGGCAAACGCCTAATACGAACCTAACCTTGACTACTAAAAGACATAAGTCTAGTAAAATGATAGTATGGTCAAAGACATTAAGTAACCTCAAACCACCTGAATAAACTTCCATAGCAGGAAGCAGGATGCAGCAACTTACCATGAAACCCGATACTACATTTAGTATGTAACCTAACGGTGGATAGTGCTCAAAGAACCAGAATCTTATAAGGATGACCTGCAGATGAGTAAGAGTACAAATAATGAACTGAGACATTAAGCATTAAGAGCCTACGAGCCAAGGATGTTAACCACATCAGAGCCCGAGGTGCAGTAAGTTGTAAGAGAGCTTGTTTAAGCCACGAATGAACTACAATGTGTAGATGTGAACGATTACAAACCTATAACTTAGGTTGGGAAGAATATTACCAAGAAAGGGGACCAATGAGAATATTGAAATAATGCTAAGGACAGGGGCGGAGAACGAACCATGCCTTTAGGGTGGGGATGCCTCTCCTTTTTATGAGGCCATGAGTGGGAATGAACCCCTCAAAAGGGCTTTCACTTATTAGAGATGCAATACGCTTTTGTTAGAGAATGGAAACTGTAACCTTGAGATTACTTTAGAACATATCAGATACACTTGAGTAATAAGGAAGGTTCCATAGATAGACCCCATATTCAACACCCAGGATGTAAGGATTAGTAATTGTCAGAGATAGACATTGTGAGTGCACATTATGGCACGTCAAGTGACCAATGCTCAGAAGAGCTTGTGACTCAGCGGATGACTTCTTCAGGAACCAGTTAAGTTACATGGTAGATAACATCACTAAGGATGAAAGAAAGCGAGAGAAATTAGCCTACTTACAAATCTGAGATTGAAGCAGAACACCTTCGTGGTAAGAGTTAACTATTTTATAGCACGGTATGACAACCGCCATACACCAAGAAGGGATTGAGTATAAGGTAAGACATTAGAATAAGTGAGTAAGAGGTTGCACCATCAATGGGCAACATGGTAAGGGCCAACTACCACGGTAGTAGTGGTCGTGAGTACAATGGTTATATAAGGGGAATTAAGTCGTGGTGCGCGTGTTATACCCAAAATTTCAACCCCCCCGGAGTAGTCTCTAAGGCATACGTGTTACAAAGGGCAAAGTGGTCAAAATGCACCAACGCAGGATTTTCCAAGGACATTCTCGGGATTTTCTATTTTCATATGACTTGTTCATTATATCCAAACACTTCCAAATATCATAGTCATTATGAAAGGTATTTCATGATTTTCTGATAATATTTATTCTGGAAAATAAGCTTTTAATAAGCTAGTTTCTTTAATAATTAACACATGAAATAACCTCAAAATAGAAATAAAAGGGTTTTCAAAATTAAAATAAAATTGTCACATGGTTAGCATGACTACACACAGTCATAAACCTGAAATTATTTTATTTGGAACCTTATCCCAAAATTTAAAAGAGAAATTCAATCATTTTTGCAATTTTCTCTCTCCTCTGGAAAATACCGAAATCAAAACAAAATGTCATGAAATTTTAACACAAGATAGAGGATGATTTTTAGAGACTAATGCCGTTGGAATTTCGTTATTTCGACTTACCAATCGTAAGTTATGAATTATGGGAGATTCCAGATTGTAAGATTTTTATCTAATCGGTTATTTATCGAAAAAACCTGATTCCAACTTAAAATTCCTAAAAATCGTCTTTTATCTTTGGTTAAAATTTCAGAATTTTTATCAACCTGTAGCACGTTTTAAAAAATCAGATTCTCTTAGAGCACAAAATCAGGGTTTTAGATAAAAATCTTGTTCTATCAACTTGGCCATGCTCTTTCTATAAAAGGCCTTCCAAAAAACGACCTAGGGCAGAGGAGAACATCCCCATAGTCAGAAAACACAGCCGTCTACTTGCCTCCCACGTTTTCAACACTCCCAACACCGAAACACTGCAGAAATCACCCCGAAATCACCAAAACTCATCCTTTCTTCTCCTATTGAACTTCCAAGCACCAAAAACACACAAAACCACCACAAAAACAGAAGAGAAACGTCCTTAACAGCATAAAGAAGAAGGAGTCAGAAGCACAATTCGAAGTCAATCCAAAACCGGCATCAACGAGGCACCAAAAGATCCCCGTTGTGAAGAGTCTCATTAAATCCGAAGGTAAAACAGGTTGAAGTCATGTTTTTCTGACTTTGTTCAACTTTAACTACTCTGTGTCAAAATTTGGAATCGAATTGACTTTTTTATCGCTTCTGAATTAGCGTTTGTTTTCGCTTCTGCCCAATAACTTGTTTGCTAAGTTTCGTGTTTAATTCGAATTCAAATTGTAAACTTTCAATCACTAACGTGTTTAGAATCTTTCAGGCTACCTACCCATAAAATTTGAGCCAGAAACACCGCCGGGAGCCACCCAAACGCCGCTGTCCGAGGGCGGTCCGCACCCACGGACGCTATGTCCGGGGTCCCGGACCCTGTCCGAAAGCCGGACGCCCCCGGACGGTGGCGGGATATTTTATTTTCAAAATTTAGGGTTTTATAAAACATGTCCGGGCCCACGGACGTCCTGTCCGTGGCCCCGGACTTTTCAAAATCTCGTTTCTGTTTAAATTTGACTTTTCTGTGTAATTAAGTTAACTAGGGTCCGTGGGTTCGGACATTAGGTCCGTAGCCACGGACGAAAACAAAACCTGACCTAATTCTGCCTCCGAAACCCTAGTTTTGGTATTTTAATTTCCATTTTAATTTTCTGTCAAAAAAAATGTTAAAAAATAAAAAAAAACAGAAGCGCGCACTTAGGTTAAAAACGACTCGTAATAAGCCGTAATTAAACTAAGTAGAGGAAAAACGACTTCTAGGGGTAATGAAAGTAATTGAACCCTAATTAAGTCGAATATCAAGCCCCCGAACCCGAACTCTCCTTTCCTAATTTGATCTAGGTTAAAATTAGGTGGCGACTCTTAATAGGTTCCAGTGAGCTAGCTTAGGTTTTAATAATTATTGTTATATGACATAGTTATTAATCTTAGGCTATAAGTGGACCTAAAACCCGGTTAGATCCTAATCAATTTAATCCACATAGGATAGGGTTTAAAATCGAGGCTCACAGACTGGCGACTCTGCTGGGGACAAATTCTTAATTTTAACTTGTTTAATCTTAAGAAAGAGGGCTTAACTCGAAATTGTTTATTTATGGCTTTATTACTTTGTTTGTTTACTTTTGTGCGCACTTTAATTTCTGCACCTTTGCATCATATGAGAGCGAGGGTCCACACAAACCGATCTCACCCCGGGACCCGTTTGAGGGTCCCCTGTCAGGGACTCACACCTTTTAGGTGATGTGAATAAGCGGGGGAAAAGAGGAGGATGTCGTCTAACCACATCCCCTTAATACCTGGGCTTTAGCCCCAAGCGTTTTCCTGGCAGTGCCCTTACCTAGCCCATTGTTTGGTCAGTCAAAGACCCGACCGTGGACGCACACCTTCAGGTGATGTGAAAAAAGTGGGGAAGCCCAAAGAGAATAGTGTGCAAGCCCTATTCCTTTGTGGCGACCTGGGCCCATGCCCCAAGCACCTCTCCGGATCGATCCATACCTGGTTTAATCTTAACACTAGTGAGGACATGTTGGATTTGTGTGGGCCTTGTTTACCTGCATGATCGGCCCACTACCCAGCCTAGAAATTGATAGGAACTTCTCCTACATCAACTCAGCCCAACCCGATATCGCGGCTTTATTGTTTGCGGCCCAAAGACCCTGCTTGATTTGAATGTGTGAGTTATTTGTTCGGGCTTCGGCCCAAAAGTTTAGATTTAGGTGATTTATCTTTCAGCCCAATTTGAATTACCAATTTAGTTCTAGGCCCACGGAAAACAAATCCACCTGAAGCAATCCATAAAAATCCATCAGGCCTTTCCATTTCAAGGCCCATTCTAGTCCAGGAAAACTTTTCACTCGGGCTTTGACCCACGATCCTAGACACGGGTATCATCTTCAGCCCCAATCATAATTACTCGGCCCAAATTCCAATTTACATCCAGAACATGGTTTAGAAATCACTTCAGCCCATGCGCTTTACTTTTAACCCAAACACATTCTGGCCCAAGCGCCCAATTCTCAGAACATTTCAGCCTAGGCACCAGTTCACAGCCCATGAATCATTCCGGCCCATGTGCCTCTCTTCCAACTCATTTCGGGCCTCAGTGCCAACCCACAATTTTCAAAACATTCCAACTCATGTGCTTTTCTTGCAGCCCAAACAAGTTTTAGCCTAAAACTTCTTCGCGGCCCAGAATTTTTAGCTCAGGTCACTTTTGTTTTCCAACAGATAAGCCCAAATCTCAAAGAATGGCAGGGGAGGAAATCCAATCAACATGGATGCCCAGTTAGCCGAAGAATTCAATGGGATGCTGGAAAAGATTGAGCGCATGGAGAGGGCCAACAGGCCAGCCGGTTTTGACTACTTTTCCACTGGATTATATCCCAAGGTTGATCTCCCTCCAAGGTTGAAATTGCCAACACTTCCTCTATACAAAGGTTCCTCCGACCCACAACTTCATTTGGCAATGTTCGATAGGGAAATGTCCATCCTTTCGCTAAACGACATGCAGAAGGCCAAGGTATTTGCTCACTATCTTGATGAGACCCCTCAGCATTGGTACATAACTCAAAGGATAAATACCAAGACCTACGAGGAGGTATGTGAAGCTTTCCTGCATCATTTTGAGTACGCTAGAAGTTTTGGAGTCACCAGGGCTGATCTTGCAAGCACACAACAAACAGAAGGTGAATCAATGTCTGATTTTGTTAAGCGTTGGAGGATGAAGGCAGCCGCAATGCTCACACAGATGGACGAACAAGAGCAAATCCGAATGGTAATTAAAAATATGCAGAAGCAATACAGTGACGAGCTGAAATTCACATACTTTCCTAGCTTCAACATGCTGATGGGACAAGTTAATGTCCTAGAAGAAATGATTCACCAAGGGGAGTTAAAACTCGGGAACTCAAAAAACACCGGGAATGGCTCGGGGACAGCAGCCTGTATCCAAAGTGGCACCCGAAAGAGAACTAGGCAGCATGAGGTAAATACCGTTCGACAGATAAAAGGACCAGGACAAATCGTTGGGGCAATGGAATCATCCCGAAAGAGCTCCCGTCGGAGAGAGTTCACAAACATCGGTCAACCATTGAGCCAGGCTTTTGAAAGACTCCAGGAACAAAACATGCTGCAACCTCTCACCCCTCGACAAAGGACCCCCAAAAAGGAAGGAATCTGAACCAGTATTGTCAGTATCACCAGCTTCCCGGTCATGACACCGACAACTGCAAAATTCTGAAGCAGCACATCCAAGATCTTATCAATCAAGGTTTTCAACTCCCCGAGTAGGAATCCCATGTCAAGCACCATCAGAGAGTGCTATCTTCAAGTGTTTTCTCCGATTTCTTCTCTTTACTAGTCATTTTTATGTTTTTCCAATGTTTGTAGTAGTTAGTTTCCTTTATCATTTTCGGTAGTTTCTCTAAGTCTGTAATTTCCAACATTATCTCATGATTCGTAGATAAATCATAGTTCCATTTTCACAATTCCTGTACAAATCATTTTTCATTCATCGAAAAACAAAAAAAAACAAAAATGCTTTCCAGGGAAAAGGATCACGGAGTAATCATTTCCCGACTATGGAACAGAAGGATTTACCTCTTGTTTCTAAAAGTTGAACATGCCACGCTAAGCATCACAACTCACCCCAAAACATCCAAAACAACCCACGAAGCGGTTCCAAATCCACATCTATCGAATTGTTGTCACAAACCCCAAATCAATACCGGGGGCAATATGAGTTTAGAATCGTTGTCTTCGAATCTCTTGGTTAAGCTTGTGAACAAGTTTCTGAGTGAAGATCTCGCGAGAGTGTCTTGAGTGGTAAAACCATGAGCGAACGAGCGTATCATTCTTACACGACTCCGGTGAGTCCACATTCAAAGGTGAGGTAAACGGTATAACTCCGACCGAAGGAGATGATTTGTAAATTTACGCTTAGACCTGTGAAAAGTAACAAAGAATGGATATACAACTATCAGGAATGACGAAGCACCTAGGTACAACACCACATAGCCAAAAGCTTGTAAACCCTGTCATTAAACCCTAGGCACCCCCGCTGAGCCTTTCATATATCCCTTTTCGATATTATGAACTCCACAAAATAACCCAGCCAATGATGAATGTCCGACCCGTGACCAAAGGAGGCGAGGAGCCCGACTCTCAGATAACATTTTCATCAGTCCAAAGAAGCAATGCCGCTATCAGCATGACGAAGCGATCCGCAAATGGTCCCAGAGTGACACAGGATCAAAAGAGCTCACATCAAAACAGCTCTCGAAGCCCAAAACCGGGAAACACAAGAACCCCGAAGGCAAAACCAAGAAAGGATAAAACAAAAGGCAAACCCGAAGTGCCTGAAGAAATCCAAATGACAAAGAGAAGAGAAATGGTGTAAAGGACAATTTCAAATTCCAAGTCCAGAAGCTCGAAAACAACGACAACACAAAGCAGCTAGACGAATTCAAGACAAGGAAGATGAATCCGAGAGAAGACACAAGTGCAGCTTTGGTCACCCCTTTAAGCTCCACACACCTCAAACATCCCTCCATGGTCCCGTTGTCTTGCATCACACCCCATGGCCACGTTATAAGCCTCAAAGACTTCCGACTTGGTAGTTGTGTATCCAATCACGTGAAAGTAACAGATCGAATGCGTAAATTCATCAAATATCAAATTTAATGGTCTAGAAGTTGTGACCGTAAGTGAGAAACGAGTGTAAACACCAAACACGTCAAGTGTAGGTTAGGAAGCACCAAATTAGAACATAAGCCTTGACCCTGTGAGGACGAGACTCATTCGCACGTTTGATCAAAGAAAATACTGGGGGCAATCGATCGGAACGATCGATTGCCATGAACTCTAGCTCATATTGTCTTAAGGGAAAATACTGGGGGCAATTGTTGGCTCCAACAATTGCTATGACAACACCAATTGGAACCCAAAGCTTAAGCATCACCACCACCATCCCACCACAGGCACACATAAGCCCTTACCACCACATCAAACACCTCAGGCCCACATAAGCCCTTACCTTCACTTCATACACCACACAGGCCCACATAAGCCCTTACTTTCACTTCATACACCACACAGGCCCACATAAGCCCTTACCTCCACACCTCCACTACACAGGCCCACATAAGCCCTTACCTGCACATCAAACACCACAGGCCCACATAAGCCCTTACCTTCACATCATACACCATACCCCACCGGCGGCATGTTCATCTCGTAGGAGATAAATTACAAGTCCGAAGTCTATAGTTAGGAAATGATGATTCACTTTCCTTTTCACTAAATAGAATTTTCTTCAAACAACAATTTCTTGTCTTGAACAACTTTCCTTTAAACACCTCGGTTTCATAAACCTCATCATGGCCGCATTTGGCACACTTTCTAGCAATGTCTTGCTTTGGACAATTTTTGATCCTTAACATTGCCATGTTTGGCACATTTTCCAATGATTTCTTGTTTTGGACAAGTTTCCTACATGCACTTTGATTGTATTTTGACATGCACATCATCTTTGCCATGTTTGACACTTTCATAATCAACTTTCATTATGATCATTTGCATAAAGTTAACCTTGCATCCGTCCGTACGAAACTCCTCATCATAGACCAGAGATACAGGTTCTCACCCCGAAGATACAGATCCTTCAGAGATACAGATTCTCACCCCGAAGATACAGATTCTTTAGAGATACAGATTCTCACCCTGAGGATACAGACTCTTTAGAGATACAGATTCTTGCCCCGAAGATACAGATTCTTTAGAGATAGATTCTCACCCGATCTGAGATACAGATTCTCAGCCAAAGATACAGACTCTTCAGAGATGCAGATTCTCAGCCAAAGATTCAGATTCACCAGAATAGATGAACTAAACCTCAGGCTCGTCACAAACCTGATTTCCTACCATTCCACTTAGGCACCCATAGGTCCTACTTTACATTCGTCAATTTACGCACACATCACATCAATTTCATTACATCTCCTTTCATTTTTAGGTTCCCGACACCTTACAATGCTCGGCGTATCCTATTTAACTTCAGGTTCCCGACACCTTACAATGCTCGGCGTAATCCATTCAACTCCAGGTTCCCGACACCTTACAATGCTCGCGCGTAATCCATTCAACTCCAGGTTCCGACACCTTATAATGCTCGGCGTATTCCATTCAAATTTCAGGTTCCCGACACCTTATAATGCTCGGCGTAATCCATTCAAATTTTAGGTTCCCGACACCTTATAATGCTCGGCGTATCCTATTTAACTCCAGGTTCCCGACACCTTACAATGCTCGGCGTAATCCATTAAACTCCAGGTTCCCGACACCTTACAATGCTCGGCGTGATCCATTCAACTCAGGTTCCCGACACCTTATAATGCTGCGTATTCCATTCAAATTTCAGGTTCCCGACACCTTATAATGCTCGGCGTAATCCATTCAAATTTCAGGTTCCCGACACCTTATAATGCTCGGCGTAATCCATTCAAATTTCAGGTTCCCGACACCTTATAATGCTCGGCGTATTCCATTTAATTTTAGGTTCCCGGCACCTTAGATGCTCGGTCTTGATTATTCACTCTTAGTTCAGTCCACTTTTCACATTTTAGGTAGTCAACGCCTTAGAATCGCTTGGCATGTACTTCACTCCTTTAAAGGTAGTCAACGCCTTAGAATCGCTTGACATCCCTTCCACTTTACTCATAGGTAGTCAGCGCCTTAGAACAGCTCGACACAACTCGTCGGATTTCAATCTACATGTAGGGTCTTTTGAGATCCAAAATCTTGGGGTATCACTCAGGCATCAACTAGTCTTTTCATCTTCATTACAAAGCCTAGTTGACGGGGGGCAATCTGTTATACCCAAAATTTCAACCCCCCCGGAGTAGTCTCTAAGGCATACGTGTTACAAAGGGCAAAGTGGTCAAAATGCACCAACGCAGGATTTTCCAAGGACATTCTCGGGATTTTCTATTTTCATATGACTTGTTCATTATATCCAAACACTTCCAAATATCATAGTCATTATGAAAGGTATTTCATGATTTTCTGATAATATTTATTCTGGAAAATAAGCTTTTAATAAGCTAGTTTCTTTAATAATTAACACATGAAATAACCTCAAAATAGAAATAAAAGGGTTTTCAAAATTAAAATAAAATTGTCACATGGTTAGCATGACTACACACAGTCATAAACCTGAAATTATTTTATTTGGAACCTTATCCCAAAATTTAAAAGAGAAATTCAATCATTTTTGCAATTTTCTCTCTCCTCTGGAAAATACCGAAATCAAAACAAAATGTCATGAAATTTTAACACAAGATAGAGGATGATTTTTAGAGACTAATGCCGTTGGAATTTCGTTATTTCGACTTACCAATCGTAAGTTATGAATTATGGGAGATTCCAGATTGTAAGATTTTTATCTAATCGGTTATTTATCGAAAAAACCTGATTCCAACTCTTAAAATTCCTAAAAATCGTCTTTTATCTTTGGTTAAAATTTCAGAATTTATCAACCTGTAGCACGTTTTAAAAAATCAGATTCTCTTAGAGCACAAAATCAGGGTTTTAGATAAAAATCTTGTTCTATCAACTTGGCCATGCTCTTTCTATAAAAGGCCTTCCAAAAAACGACCTAGGGCAGAGGAGAACATCCCCATAGTCAGAAAACACAGCCGTCTACTTGCCTCCCACGTTTTCAACACTCCCAACACCGAAACACTGCAGAAATCACCCCGAAATCACCAAAAGCTCATCCTTTCTTCTCCTATTGAACTTCCAAGCACCAAAAACACACAAAACACCACAAAAACAGAAGAGAAACGTCCTTAACAGCATAAAGAAGAAGGAGTCAGAAGCACAATTCGAAGTCAATCCAAAACCGGCATCAACGAGGTACCAAAAGATCCCCGTTGTGAAGAGTCTCATTAAATCCGAAGGTAAAACAGGTTGAAGTCATGTTTTTCTGACTTTGTTCAACTTTAACTACTCTGTGTCAAAATTTGGAATTGAATTGACTTTTTATCGCTTCTGAATTAGCGTTTGTTTTCGCTTCTGCCCAATAACTTGTTTGCTAAGTTTCGTGTTTAATTCGAATTCAAATTGTAAACTTTCAATCACTAACGTGTTTAGAATCTTTCAGGCTACCTACCCATAAAATTTGAGCCAGAAACACCGCCGGGAGCCACCCAAACGCCGCTGTCCGAGGGCGGTCCGCACCCACGGACGCTATGTCCGGGGTCCCGGACACCCTGTCCGAAAGCCGGACGCCCCCGGACGGTGGCGGGATATTTTTATTTTCAAAATTTAGGGTTTTATAAAACATGTCCGGGCCCACGGACGTCCTGTCCGTGGCCCCGGACTTTTCAAAATCTCGTTTCTGTTTAAATTTGACTTTTCTGTGTAATTAAGTTAACTAGGGTCCGTGGGTTCGGACATTAGGTCCGTAGCCACGGACGAAAACAAAACCTGACCTAATTCTGCCTCCGAAACCCTAGTTTTGGTATTTTAATTTCCATTTTAATTTTCTGTCAAAAAAAATGTTAAAAAAAAAAAAAACAGAAGCGCGTACTTAGGTTAAAAACGACTCGTAATAAGCCGTAATTAAACTAAGTAGAGGAAAAAACGACTTCTAGGGGTAATGAAAGTAGTAATTGAACTCTAATTAAGCGAATATCAAGCCCCCGAACCCGAACTCTCCTTTCCTAATTTGATCTAGGTTAAAATTAGGTGGCGACTCTTAATAGGTTCCAGTGAGCTAGCTTAGGTTTTAATAATTATTGTTATATGACATAGTTATTAATCTTAGGCTATAAGTGGACCTAAAACCCGGTTAGATCCTAATCAATTTAATCCACATAGGATAGGGTTTAAAATCGAGGCTCACAGCGCGGTTAAAACGACCGTTAGGTATGAGCGTCAAATATTGATACAGAGGCAATGAGATTTATGAGTTAAGACCAATATAAGTAAGGAAGGAAGATGGTAGACGAACTGTGCATTGATGTCAGTAGTCTGGACCTGGTTAGGTGAGATTTCACAGGAAGCACACTACCATTCCTTAAGAAACTGGAAGTGCATTCCTAGTACATAAATGATGAAAACAAGATAAGAGGCGCTACGGAAAGAGACCCAGTTGTGTTAAAGACCGAATCAGTACGGGATACAGAAAGAGCTAGAGCATACAATACCCAAGGACACAATAATGGATTTCCCTTGATTAATTTCAAGAAGAACAATAAACTTAATTATGGAACGATGAAAGAGGAGATCGACAACAGAATACTTCATAATTAGCAATAGCTAAACGTGTGACGGACACTATGAGTTTACTAAAACGAGACGTGGGACGACTGCACCCCACAGGGGCTTGCAGGCCTCACACGCTCATTTATGAGTTAGTTGGGTAAGTAGTAATGTACCAGTAAGGTACCCCATGCATGTAGACGAGTAGTGTAAGGAACACGGGAAGTAGTCGACTCCGTACCACAGACAACGACGCAAGATCACACAAGAGCAGCTACCACAAACAGTCGAAGAGAAGAATTCAGTTGAACCAGCAACACAGAGGAACCAGAGAACAAATAATTAAGGACAATGAAGTGCGAAGAGCACAGATTGTTAAGTACAAACATTGGACATGTCTCAAGATGTAAGAGATTAAACTGTAAAGCGCAATAAGCACTAAAATGTAGTTTCAGATTAAGAATCATCCTCAGACCAAGGGTCAGATGGAAAGAACGATTTCGACACTTGAGGAAACACTAAGAATACAGACATTAGATCTCCAGGAAGACTGGATAGATGAGCTACAACTCATCGAGGTCGTGTATATATAAAGATAACACGTGACCATTGAGGGACCTTTAGTGCTAAACCATAGCACGTAGGAGAAAGATATACAATACTGTAAAAGGATAAGCGAGACAGTTAAGCCTAAGACCATCAGAGTTGTGCAGCGGAAGCTAGCAGACCACTACCTTTGAGATTAGACCAAACTAAGTTAAGGAAACGGTATAAGTACCGTTAAGAATCCTCGATACAGAGACTAAGTCATTTCTGATCGAATTATAAGTAAGATAGATGACGTGGAAGCTAGAATGCTTGGTGAGAATTAGACATCTTGAACTTATTTCAAGGATGATATAATGCTGATTACGTGGGCGTAATCCATTTTAAGGGGGGCAAAGCGAAAACCGCTTAGCGTATGTTTGTGTACTGAGTACATAAACTACGGTGTGCATAGCACAAAATAATTTGAGAATATGTTTTACATAAACATTTTGAGATAAATCATGGTTATTGCACACAGAAGATGTGAATACCATACATATTAAGTACCTATCTTGTTAACTCCGGTGTAAGTACAAGTTAAGAGAATTAAGGAAGAGGATTAAGGAGACATAAGAAATAAGAATATATGAGGTATGAGTCGATATGAGACTATGTGTGAGATAAGAATAAGATAACATTATGAAATACAATTTGACATGAGCATGAGGAAGAAGATAGTAATGTTATGAGATATAAGATGGTGAGAATTGGTATGGGACAGTTATAGAACTTAGTAGGAATTTAAGTCTTGAGGTAATTACTAAGAGATGAATCGGGAATGTTTGGATGGACTGAGTCCACACTTTGGAGATGTATTGATTAAGATTAGAAGAACTAAAAAGATAGAAAATTGGCCATGAGTGAATTATTTGGATGTTTGAAAATGACGTGGGAGGTGGAACTTGATTTTCTAGGGATCAAGGGAAACCGAACACAAATTGGGGTGGAAGGATAGTTCTACACTGATGCTGATCACATCAGGGTTGGATGATTCCTGAAACTCCCTACCAGTGGTCACAATTAAATCACACTATGGATAGAGGCCTTAGGATAAAATGAAAATGGATTTGATTGTATTTTTAATTAGAGGAATTATTCCTCACATTACCTCATAAAAAGGATTACCTTTTTACTGAGTCTCGCCCATGAAGTCGAGGACGCATGAGCCTTTGTCTTCAGACCGGTGACATGGGGAGAGTAGAGTGTTTTGTATTCTGGCCCATGGTGACGAGGACGAATGAGCCATTGTCTACGGACCGGTGACATGGGAGAATACGTTGGAAATTATGTGAATGTTTTAATCATCAAAAGAAACAAAGAGAATTTTGAGTGCTATACATGCTTAAGCATGTTGTGTGATATTTGAGTATAAGAATATGGCGGATCTAATGATCCAATGAGTTTAAGTATACATAAGTATGATCTATATGATCTGAGGAATGAGGTAAGATATGTATCCTAATAAGATAAGGTGCATGGGAACTTTGGGGACAAAGTTCTATTAAGGGGGGTAGATTGAAATACCCCAAACCTAAGTATGCTAAGTAAACATCAAATTATGATGTATTAAGGCTAGAATATGCCTTAGAAAGATTGGTAGACAATTTAAACCAAGGAAAACACAAGAAAGTGCCTTAAGGGCAATTTGGGCAAAAACATGCTCTAAGCTTGGAGTGACATTGATTAGCACCCAAATACCATTATAAGACTTTAGTAATATGCTAATGGACATTTTAAATCAATTAGCAAAGAAAACCAAGCTCAAAAACCAGCTTAAACACAAAATGTACTTTAAGACTCCTTAAAGCACCTTTTTGAGAAATTGTCTTAGAATTGAGTTTTGAGTGGCTAAATGTCCATCATTACTCTTTAATCAACATGTGTACTAATTAGTATCACATTAGGAAGCCTAAATCAATGGGAAATCAAAAATTTCAGAAATATGTGCACTAATTTGTGAATAGTGCCAAATAGTGACTAGTTTAGTCTTTAATCAACTCAGTTTAGTTAATTGGTCAATAAAGGCCAAACATGCCCTTATTTAACAAGGGGGCCGATTTTGAGGTGGGAGTCACCACATGAGTCATCCAATTTAAGAAAAAAGAGGGAAATAAGTAAAGTTACTATTTGCTTTATAAAAGCAAAATATCTCTTATAAGCCTACTTTCTTCCTCTTCTCTTCATTTCTCTTCTTCCACGGTTTCTTTCCCTTCTCTTGCTCCAAAACCGAGAGAGCTCCATCCATGGGTGCTCCACCTTCAAATGCTCACCAGGTGTTCATCTTTGCTCCAAATCGAAAACTAAGTATAGATTTCTCTTAGTTAGACCAAGACCTTGCTTCCTATCTTTTCAAATCCTTCAAAGCTCCATTTTGGTGCCAAGAGGAAACTCCATTGATGGAGGAAAATCAAGTTTGAAGAGCTCATTAGCTTCTCCATTCTCTTAAGGTAAAGAAAATGTAAGAAAAACCATGTTTCCATCATTCCTTCCACATGGCCGAAAATTGCTACTCATGGGGCTTTGTTTGTTTTTATGCCTTATTCTAGCTTGTTTAATTCACCAACGACTAGTGGAGGTCCTCTTTCATTCAATGCCCAAGTCTACTTTGAGACTTCAAAGGTAATCATCCACTTTTATGCCTTAGAACACATTTCTAACCTAGGTTTTCATTCCTTGAGGTTAGTGTATTGTTTAGTACTCATGTGAGTCATTGAATATTGGTTAGAACATTGGCAAAGGAAGTTTAAGTGGTGGCCGATATTCATGCAAGAAGAAGGTCTAAGGAGGAAGATAAAATAAGCTTGAGAAAACAAGGTAAATTACTTAGCTAATGGTGGTTTAAGTTTTAAGGAATGAGTTTTAGATGAGTACCAATGTAGCCTAGGGCTTACATTAGGTAATGGGTTGTATAACCTAGGAAGAAGAGTTTAAACAAGCTTGTGAAAGCTTTTATATGTGGGAAATTCAGTGTTTAAGTTTAAGTCATTTAAGGGCCTAAGAGCCATGTCATTTAAGAGCCTTAGTGCTATGCAATTTAAGATTATTGCAAATATTGAGTTTGTTGTGATTGAGTTGGTTTGGGTGATGAGATATGATGAGAAAGAACTTGATGGTGTGAGATGGTGAATGGAAAACAATGGTGTGGGCATGATAAGATACTAGAGAAGCTATGGCGAAATTTGAGTAGAAAATAAGTGTTTAGGTGATGGTGGGAACTAATATGACCTAGGATTTCTAGGAGTCATTAAAATGAATTTGAGTGGAAATGAGTTAACTAAGGAGTTCTCGAGGTTTAGAATGACTAGATGGTCTATGAGGAAATCGCGTTTAGATGGGTGCATTGAACACACCAAAGTCATGGTATGAGGAATGGTAAGACTTGTGCAAATCTGGAGGAAATGATGTATAATGCTTTGAGATGATTTAGGTATGAACTAAGAGAAGAACAATGAGAGTTCGGGAAGTTTGTGTAAGAGGTGGTGATTTAGTGGTGGAACAATAAGGTTTTGGTTAGATGGTAATGAGTGGACTTAGTGATGGGGTGAAGATTGAAGGAGAATGTTGTCGACTGTCTAGGAAATTGACTAGAAACGTTAAGAGTGTATGATCAGGAGAATGGTGAGTAAGATGCATAAAAGAGGTGAAAATGTCTAAGGAGGGTGTTACATGGTCAAGATAAACGAAGAACAATGTCAAGGTGTTAAGGTAATGGAAAGCAACGCATGAGTAAGCTCAAGAGTTTAGGAGTGATGAGTAACAAATGAAAAGAAGAGAAATTGTGCATGGACATGCAAGATAACCTTGGAAGGTTTAACAAGCAAAGATGGAGTGCAATGATGTTAAGGAGGAGTTATATGGGTAGAAAAGAAACACTTTGGTTAGTTGAAGTTTTAGACAAAATGTACATGTTAGAATATAAGGAATTAATTGACAAGTGTTAGGAATTTCTTACAAGAATTGAGCTAAAGGTTGGAATGATCTTTGGAGGTGATTTTCATGAGTTTGGAGGATGATTAAAGGTGGGTTTAGGGGTCTAAATGATGTTAGAACACATTAGAAGGCTTAAGGAGAAGTTTGGTGAAGATTTAAACAATTTTTGGACATGTTCTGGTGGCGTCCGACCTAGGGGTCCGACCCAAGTTTGGGTCGGACGGACCTCTGTTAAGCCGCCATAAGAGTTTCTGTAATGGTCCGACCCAGTTGGTGGGTCGGACGGTGGGTTGGACGAAGGGTTTTTAAAAAGACGGGAGAGTCTCTGGAATGGTCCGACCCAGTCGGTGGGTCGGACAGTGGGTCGGACGACCCTTAAGACTTTAAAAAAAAAAAGAAATCCTAAGAGAGTTTAGTGGTATTAAGGGTACCCCATTGAGGGGGCAAAGATTACTAGAGGTATAAAGACCTAAGGGATTAAGCTAAGAATAACTTAAAAGTTTAAGGTTAAGGTTAAGTTTGTAAGATTAAGTTGTAAGACTTAAGAGTGTTAGGTGGGGATCATTAAGGGTTAAGTAAGTTAAGTAAGTTAAGCAAGTTGATTTAAGTTAAGTGATTAACAACCTAAAACTGAATGAATGTTTTTAGGACTTGGAAATTGGACTCCGGAAGAGATTAAGCAACCAAACGACCAACGGTGAACGGTACAGTTCTTCTTGTGACCTGCTTTCTAATGAGGTGTCCCTCGGCTTGTGTGCTATTGTTTTTGTGTGCTCACTAAACAAGATAAAGCATGCAACCTGAATATTATGTTTATTATTGTTGTGTGATGTTTGAAAACTAACACAACATACCGTGAGAACTTACTAACTAACGTTTAGTAAGGAAATGAGTGAGACTAAGGAACGCTCCCTAATATGGGTTGATATAAACCGAAAGAGGTTAACCAACAAACATGGTCTTGAGACTACTACTACTGGAACTTGAGTGAGGAAAACCCGGGACCGATCTCCGGTCATGCATGCTAAGGAAAAAGGGGGACGGTATCTGAATCAGATCCGCCCTCCGCTTAAGGACTTGTCTTCGGACTTGTCCTATGGCCGGTTGCCGGCTCAGCAACGCTGGACTCCCTCTAGGGTAGGTGGCATTAAGATGGTGCGGTGGGATCACCTAATCCCAGGTTTGAAATTAAGCTACAACCATTCCCTCCAGGAACGGTTTGTATACTGAGAGTAAGTTAAGGTTAAGATAAGTTGCAACCATTCCTCTTTAAAGGATGGTTTGTATTATTAAGACTAAGATAAGCTACATCCACTCCTTATTAAAGGATGGTTGTTTCTAAGATTAAGATAAGACTAAGATTGAGGTGAGATAAGGATGGACTAAGATTAAGAGGAAATATAACTTAAGGAGTTAGATAATTAACTCTCTAATTAAGGGAACGCATCTAAGTCGTTCGTTATGTTTGAACGTTGATTGTTCATATTTGGCTTGTTGTTTACTGCACCTTCTATTATGTTGTGCATCTAATCAACCTCCATGCTATCGACAATTAGTCGTCGTAGCCACGTTAGCTTGGGGGCCATGAGAGGATCGTACCAGCATTCGTGCTGACCCCCTTTGGGGGCTGTTTTTACTACACAGGTGAACATCAGAAGGCGGCCATCGCGAGAGTATAAAGGGGATACAAATGTTATGGGTTAAGCGGGGCCTACGAGTTGTGCATGTACACTCGTATGGCAATTGAGTTAGTAAGATGTATAGGATGTGAGGGGATTGTAAGAAGGATATGTATTTGGTTAAGGTTGTTATGTACTAATGTTCGGTATATTCTGTAGTCAGACCGTGGCAAGGTCCTGGAGTGTAAAGAATTCCGCTGTGACATGTATATGTATATATGCTGTTAAGTTGCGAGACCACATTTGGATTGAGTTGGGGTGTTACAAAAAGTGGTATCAGAGCGTAGTTACGCTCTGAAGTCAAGAAATACCGAACTGAAATACCCCGAATCTAATTAATACTTTTTTATTATTAAATAATGGAGAATTGATCTATAAACAGATCATTTTAGTTACGCATGCTAATTTATACATGCAAACGTTACGTGAATTAATATTATTGCACGTGCGCATGCAAACTCAAGCATGCGAACGTCACGAAAAACAGTCATTTTACCGTAAACGCTAACGGGCGTAATGTTACTAAAGTATTAACGTACTTGTACAACGTTCATGTACGATTATTAACAAGGAATAAACTTCTTGCATAACTAGCTCGATAGAAAGAGCGTCAACAAGAAAAGAACAATACCAACGTGTATACAAACGAGCAACGTAAATACTTTACGAATGCCTAAGCATCTATAAATGCTACAATAAATTGAAATACACATTTAGATAAATGTAACGACATATGTTACACCTACTGTATATATTATGAAGATATAATAACTCATCAAGGTCAAAGATGCGCACTAAACATCTTGACAAGAAGAACGCTCGTAAAACGCCTTAGAAACATGTGATCAAGCATGACTTTGTATGACCTTCTAAAACTCAAACCAAATGGTCATACACTTATTATATGAATGTATAAAAATATTCCTTAAGCTATATTCAGTCAAAAACGCAAAACGCTCGGGAGTGCTCACGCACGCCCCTTAAAGCACGAAAAGTCCGGAGGAGTGCCGAGGTGGCACGAACTCCTATAAAATTAATTCCTTGAGTTCCTAACATCAATATTAACCATTATAAAGAGAACCCACGAAGTGGTTTCTCAAAATTCAGCAAAAACCACAGGAGGTTTCCTTAGCGCTCCTTTTTGCCCGGGAGTGTCCCGATGGCCCGTAAATTATGTCATGGGTTGATGTAACCCCATATAACTCAATGTAACATCTTAATATATGTTTATTTAATATAATAAGTGTTTACAAACACTTGGAACTCATAAAAACAATTTGTTTCCCAAAATTTCCTTAGAGCACAAAAACACACCTTCGGGTGTCACGAAAACGCGTTTTACGCAATTGCCTTGTAGTTTTGACATGCCACGAATTGGTAATCTTAAATAGGGTTAAAATGACCTTCTAAATCAGTTGGTGAGGCTAGTCAACAAGGCTCTCTATAGGGGCCTAATTTATGTCCAAAAACTAGTATAAAAATTGCATTTAAGTTTATAAAAGGCATAGAACATGGTGACTCACCTTCCCATGTGTTATATTACTTAATGTCAAAGTATGTAGGTCTCATTTGACCAGAGAACTGTCGAAATTAGGCCATGGAATAAGGCCATGTGAGCTAGATACAAAACAAAATGCAAAAAGGTAAAAGTGGATCTAGATTCCACCTTTTTGATTCTTTCTTTTCCATGTGACCTTCCTTGTTCTTCCTTGGCTCTTCATCATCGGTTGAGACACCCCAATTGAGCCCCAAGTTCGGCCACCTACATGAAGAAGAAGACAAGTCATTTAACATTGAAAAATCAAAGGAATAAAGCATTACTTTCTTACCTTGTCTTCTAGCCAACAATCATTTCTTTCCAACTCTTGCCTTGTCACCCCACATGTCAAAAAATGTGCTGATAACATGGGCATTTATTGAGCCAATAACCCATGTAATAAACTAAGGAAAAAGAATAGTCAAATGACATTAAAAATTAACAAAATAAAAATCAAATTCTAAGGCATTCTTGCTTCTTACGTGAGTTAGCCTCATTTCCCTCCTAGCATTCTTCATTCACGAATTGGTAAGGCTCCCTCCTCTCTCTTCTTGCTTCGTCTTCTTCCTTTGAAGCTCTTAAGTCCATCAATGGAGTTTTAACTTCTATCTTCATCTTTAAGGTAATTTCCTAGCATTTCTTGTCAAGCCTTGAAGCAAAACTCTTCCTAGCACATCAATAAGCATTCGACATCAATTAGTTCTCCAAGGAGGTTGTCCAAACCAACATTAAACCAAGGAGCTTCTCAAGGTTATCTTAAGGTAGTTTTAATGCTTGAAAATCCTTAAAGCACATTTTTTATGTGTAACCAAGTTCTTCTTCTTCTAAGGCTCTTTTCTTCTTCATTTTCATGAAGGAAAAATTGTTCTTCATCCACCATTAGTGAGCCGAAAATATAAGGAGAAAAGCTTAAGGTAAATTCTTGTAAAACTACTTACAAATCTACTTAAGATCTTTGTTGAAGATCTAACTCCTAAACTCCTTCACCACTTGCATATAACCGAAGTGGAGCATCAATATTACCTTGGAGAAAGCTTGGAGATTCAAGAAGAGTGCAAGCACTTAACCACCTTTGTTAAGAAGTAAGTTTACAAAGTAAATCCTTATGTTATAAGCTTTGTTAAGCTTCTAAAAATTATACAAAAATGTATGTACATCTCTAGGTTAATTAATACCGAAACTATATGGTTTTATATGCCCAAAAATATAATCTATAACATATATAGAAAAATATTTACCTTACTTTAAGACACATTTTTGTCACAAACATTTATTTATGTTTCACAAATAAATTAAGGCCGAAATGTCAAGGGCAAAAAATGCTTATTTTGGAGCTAAGAAATCAATATAAGACATTACAATAATTTTTACATAAGTTATATGACTCATAGGAATTTATGTACATTTATTATGACATATAAATCCACTTTATATACTATGTGGTCACTATTAAATTATGGCCGAATTGCCTAAGTGCTAAATAGATTTTAATGAGCTACTTATGTATAAAACTTATACTATAAAGTTTGGTGAGTTGAAAATATTTTATTAGTGCTTAAATGGCTAATTAATTAAGTTATGTGACTAAAATGTGATTTTTACAAAGTTTAGTGTATATATTATGAAAGCCGAAAGTTAAGAGTGTATTTGGTGTGTAATTATAATAATATAAGGTTGAGAATTAAGTTTATGAATTTTAGATAATTTAAACAAGTGTTAAAGTAACACTTTATAAAGTTTTGGACTATTATGTAATTTATAAAAAGTTATTATGAAAGTTTGGAATTTAATATGGGGCGAATTCATAATTAAGAGAATCATGAAGTTTACTTTTGAAATTTTGAGGAAATTAAATATTTAAAACTATAGTTTATAAGTTATTAAATAACTATTATAAAGTTTGGGGGTGAAAATGTAATTAATGGAAAGTACATGACCAAAACCGAATTACTTTGGGCTAGTTTTGTAATTTAAGAATTTATATGTATATATTCAGCAATTAAGAAGAACTAAAATAAAACTATAGTTTATAAGACATTATGTAAAGTTATAAGATTTTGTGGTTAAATTGTAATTATTGAAAATATTATATTAAGGCCGAAAGTTTGAGGGGGCAAATTGTAATTTTTGAAAAGTTATAATGTTCAAAAGTCATATACCAAAATATTAATGGTGGTCTTGTAATATAATCAAATAAGGAATTAAAACTATATAATATAATGAGATTAGAGTTGAAATGTAATTATTAGAAAAAAATATGGCAAAGCCGAAAATGAATGTGGCTAATTGGTGATTTATGAAAGTTATAGTGTTCAAATAATAATTACTAAATTTAAAGTGGTTGTTTAGTGAATTAATTACTAAGAAAACAAAACTATGTATGATAATGTATTTTGGAGTATAATGTAAAGTTTAAGAAATAAATGTGGTTATAATAAGATAACCGGAAAGTATGTTGTATTTATGGGAATAAAAATACTTGTAGGTCCTATATGGATATTTAAGAAATTTAGAAAAGAAAATTATGATTTAAGGATTTATGAAATTAAAACTATATGACTTACAAGCACAAGTAATTACTTGTAAAGAAATAGTATTATTTGGGGTTAGTTTGTAATCAATAAAAGATATGGGAATAACATGTCCATGTATGACATGTAAATATAAATTGAGATTTATTAAGAGGTTATGTCATTTAGACAATTATATATATTAACATAAATACTACATGTGTGTGAAATATATATATTCTAGATTTCAAGCAAATCAAAAGGAAATGAGAATAAGTGATTAAGGGATTAAAACTATGATTATATAGTTATAAGGAATTTAATTGTAACCAATAAATATTATTTATGGTTAAGAGGAGAATAACAAAGAATTATAAGAATATAATGTCCATGTGTGACATATAAACGTAGTTAAGGAATTATAAAGTTGTTATGTCACCTACACAATTAAAAATAGATAACAAATATAGTGCATGAATAAATATGTATATGTATATTTATACATTAAAGGATTTGGAAATAAATCACGATGAGTGACAAATAAGCTATACATTCAATCATAAGGTAATTAAAAGAAATTACCCCACAATAAAGTCTTGTAAATCAGGACTGCATGTTTGGAAATATTTAAGTACCTTAATTAAAAATAAGGGAAAGAGGTTAAAAGAACTACCTAAATATAAAGGAATAAACCTCACATGGAATAACGTATACGAAAATCGTTTCATGAACCAATAAAATTATTATGCGAGAGTTACATAATTAACACTCTCAGTTAATCCTATTCTAGGACATTGTTTGACCAGACGTTGACCGGGAACTAAACAAGTACAGTCTACGGTGAACGGTATGGAATTATTGCAGTCTTCTTCTACCGGATTACACCGGCTTGTGTGCTATCTGTTGTTTGAATCAACGACCAAGATAATTAATGTAAAATGTTGTTTACTCTTGTGCGATGTTGTATTATTTTATGTGCGTGAATGATGCTGACTACTACGTGTATGTCCCACGCATACAAACACTACTATACCAGTGGATCAAATACCTGCGCTTCAGTATACCGAGACTTGTACTCAAGTCTCTCACTAACTTCACTTTATAACACACGTCATTATCCTAAACGTGATAATTGACAATACACATTGTGTTCTTGTTTAACGTCTTTATATGACACTTAACAATTCTATACTACGAGAACGAGGAGCCCAGTTGGATCTGGCCATGCATGCTACAGGAGTTGTACCTGTCTCAGGTCGTCTCCTATTCAGTTATACGTCGCGACGGAACAATTCAGTGGAGAGGAAGACTTATTCCTCTCGAGGGATCTATTTCCCATCATTTCAGTGGAGAGGAAGACTACATTCCTCTCGAGGGTTCTATTTCCCACATTTCTTAGTTCAGAGGTTAACTACGTTATCTTCTAGGGTTTTTAATACCCAACCTTTCAATCTTAACGAGGTCACTATACCTCACTATTTGAGATATTCAGTTATACCTGTCAGTCCCATTGTGTGGGCCGACTATCATTTAAGAATTTCAGTTCAGCTAACTTGACCTTCTGAAGTCTTGTTCTATGTGACATTATTGTCCTTGTGTGGATACTTGATATTATCGTGCTATGCTTATTTACAGCTTTATAAATGAACTGCATGTATTCGACAATTAGTTGGTGTGGCCTAGTAGCTTGTGGGCTGCATGATTTCATACCGGCAAATTATTTTGCTTAGCCGTTTCATGGCTAAATAATTCCAGGTACCTGAAGAATGAAGAGATTGCCCGACCGAGTGTAGGTGGGGTAGAATTAAGACATGGGTTATTACCACCGGTGTCGTCATTCAGTATTGTACTTTTAATTATTTCTGTTGTTTTAAGAGGTTTGTATTCAGTACTCAGACCGCATCATTTGTAAATTAGTTGGAGTAGCCTTGTTAGTCACATGGGTGACTAGCGGCGTTGTAGCACCACCCGTGTTATGTATATATTTCCGCTGTATTTCTAGTTATTTTTGGGAGCTACCATCGTTCAGGTTATTGGATTTCGGGTTGGGGTGTTACAAAAAGTGGTATCAGAGCGTAGTTGCGCTCTGAGAACTGAGTACAGCCAAACTAGCCTTCGGATACAGGGTGTGTGATAGAACAAGTGAGAAGTAGAAAGTTAGTTTTTACTTGGTCCGCCGAAGGGCGTTAAAAACTGTTCAAACTTACAGTAACTACAAACTGTGACCTGCCTAAATAATGAGCAGATGTCATGAGAAGGAATACATTAATTAAAACAAATACTTAAAATTACCTGAACTGGCGGAAGGGTGTTGGAGACCGTATGACGCCAACTGTCATTTACACGGGAACTGTCGACGAATAACAGTGACGCTATACCGATGACAACCAGGAAGGCTGATAGCACCGCCAAGTATACAGTGATGATGGAATAAGATTATATCTCAATGGACATACACTGCGTGATGATCCAACCTGCATGGCGCACTTGCTACAACAAGTGCTGCTCCAGTAAATCAAGTAAAGGAGAACGAAGAACTACATGGAAAGAGAAAACACTGAACTTTATGGGATACCCAGGCACTGAGCTTGCTGCCCAGTGCGGGACGGAAAATCTTACAATACCTTATTAACTTCGCGAGAAGACCGTGCGGAAGCTTGAAATATGACTATCAGTATAGTCCCACAGAAATAAATCAATGATTATATCAAGAAAATCATAACAAAATCTCACTGCATATAACTAAACATCCACGTAAATAAACACGGGATGTAGTACCTGCTCTAATACAAAGGGTCTCAGCTAGTATCATTACAGTGACAATGCTGGACTCCTAATAAACAGTGAGAAGTGAACAAACTTTTAGTTCAGATATTTTGAAGTGAGGAAAACTACAAAATAGCAATATTAGATGCTATATAAATACATATGATTGGGAGATTTTAAATCTGAAACTTTTTGAGGAATATGATATATTTCAGAGGGACAAGTATCACAAAATATACCTACCCTATCTTAAGGCACATGTCCTACACCATCCTTATGGATTTATACATGAGCATATGTCTTTATGACAGCTCGATTTGTGGATACCAGTAAGAGCTCAGGAAATCAAAGGAAGCTAACACCAATGTAATATAAATTTCTATATGATCATAGTACAAATAATTCTCTATGGAGGCAGTGTAAGCTATACTAATAGTTTGAACTGGATATACACCAAAGTTGAGTGGAAGTTAAACTTTTAAGGGGGGGAGAACATACCCTTGACTTGTAACAAGCATTTTACACGTGAACTTTCCCTAACGATATGTACCAATCTCTATGATTATAAATCCTCTATTTTATACACCTAAGTGACCTATTTTTTTTTTTGGGAGCCATTGAGTGTGGATTAACCAAATTTCTGAGAGATAAAAAAATAAATCATAAGTTTTGATTGTCTTGTCCCCAAACTGTAACATTTAAACTGGGAATCCTAAGTACAGGATAAGTTATAGGAAACTTCTCTTAGAGTCTTATTCCAAATTTAGTAATAATTGTAACTGCCTTTTGTTCCAAGTAATGATAACTAGGGTGTAGACAATGATCAAAACCTGATAAGTTAAATACTAGATAAAGCCTTTTAAAAGAAGAGTATATTTCAAGGTATCCAAGTCCATAAATGAATTTATTGCTTGCATGATGTGTTAAGAGTCAAATGACTGATGAAATAATTATTAGGCAGTAAGTGTCTAGGTGTTTAATAAGAATTTATCTTTTTAGGCCAAGAAGAAAGACTAGATTCCACGCTAAAGGATTGATCAAAGGAACTTAGTTCCAGGAATTAAGGAGTACCCTAGTTTCGAGTCTAGGTTACAACAGCCGTTAGATTAGTTGTATAAAAATTAAGAAAGAATGTTGTAATCACCACGTCACAAGTCTTGATAAGATAAAATTTGGAAACTTACTATTGTGTGGTTGTTTGATATTTGACGTGGGAGGTCGAACTTGATCCTGGTCAGATCAAGGGAAAACCAATCACAAAATGGAGTGGAGGGATAGTTCAAAACTGACGCTGACCCCATCAGGGTTGGATGATTCCTGAGACTCCCTACAAGTGGTCACCAATATCTCTGTGATAAGTCAAATTTGTTCCTATTTCTAATGAAGAGTCTACCAAATAAAATATATTAGATGTCGAGGATATAAGTTAAAGGTTGAATTAACCATACTACCCTGAAAGAATTAAATAGCTTAAACGACTCAGGTTGTCAGAAAATAGTCAACTATGAAGGAAATACTAATCGTTATTATACATTGAGTCATGTTAATATATTAAATACAAGACCAAGAGACATCTATCTATATTGACAAGTATTTGAAAACTACTTTCTAAGTTATGGCCTTATTGCCATCAGAAGGGAAAGAACGACTTTAAATCCTTCCTTTATCAATTCAAACCCAGTATATTAAACGGGAACCTACCTGTAAGTGAGGTGGAATATAAAGAGTAGAAACATTAAACTTATACTCTCATGAGTTGATGCATAAACCGCAAAAACATGTGAAATTGTGAGAAAACTGTACCTTGTTAGAAACCTTAACGGGAACCCTACTGTGGTATACCTGATGAACAATCAGTAAAAGATCGTGTATATACTACCGACAATTTGCGAATCAGTAAACAGGAAATATTCCTATATTATATACAAGATGCACGGCTCGACCGTAGCTCATATCCTATATTGACAAGTGAAAACCAAATATGGTGACAGTAAACTCGAATACCAGAAACACAAGATGATGACCTGAAGATCAAAGAGACAAACTCTAACATGCCCCAGTATTAATACAAGACCCGAGCGCCAACGACTACAAGAGGCGATGAATAGAAGACAAATTTCAAACTGACAAGAATACTACAACCTTACAGCTACAACAACTAAACCTCTGGATGCATCAGCAACACCAACAAGATGATGAACCCCACAATCAGGACGTTACCACTATCAAAGGAGAATACATCAGAAAACCAATCAGGTAAGTAATAATATACATCAAGAAAATACCCCATATAGGAAAGCAACTAGCGGGAGGAACACAGGAAAGGAATCAAATCTGATAAGGAGCAAAACGCCTCAGTAATATCGACGAGAAGAATCTTAGTGGAATCACCGCCATGAGCAGCTATCACAATAAGCATACAGGCACAAACAATCAAGTGAAACTCGTGAAGAACTCAACGATGAAAGGATAATGGAAGATACATGACATGTGCTTGAGCATCACAGGATGGGCAAACCTTACAATATTATTGGAAGCCGACGTACAGTAACAAGATATACAATGAAGAATACCAAGCTATGCTGCAACTAACAGCTACTTAGAGACAAAATAATCAGGAGCAGCGGCATAACGCGGCACATTGATCCGACAGCCTCAACAAGACATGGCATAATTGGCAACAAACAAGATGGAAGATCACCTTCACCCATACACATGGGATTTAAATATAGAAGCATAATAATGCAAAATAGAACAGGTCAAAGAATGCATAAATTCTTGGGGGCAATATACCTGTAAACGGACAGAAGTCCAGACAACATCAACAATAGTAACCAAACGAAGAAATGATGAAAACAACTCATCAACCTTGCATATGAACATAAACTTTAACATACCACCGACGAGCGCATTTAAAACTATTCCAGAATGATTGGACATTAATTAATCAAGAGTAGCGCAGCAGAAGTGTGGTGGTCCCATCAGTTAGAATTATCTACTGAGTTCAAAGGGAATGCACAACGAGTTACGTATGTCTTAACGAAGATAAAAGTCTTACAGCCGAGAGGCTATCTTTTGAGCTAATCATAAATCCAAAATAAGAGTGTACATTCCTTCACTAGTTACCCACTAGCTATACTAGTCTAGGGTACGTGGGGTACCCCTCTTTTAAAGGGGGAGAGCCTACTGCGTTTTAGCATTTTTAGCATGGAAGTACACTTCCAACGTACTGTTGCACTATGATTTGTGTGTTTACAAGTATGACTTCGTGATTCTATGAACTCTTACATGATGATGTGTACTACGTTACACTGGCATGAATGGATGATGTGTACTACGATACACTATATTGAAACTACTTAGTTACTACGTGATTATGTGTACTACGTTACACCATACTGGAATGACTCCATGTTTGCATGATCTGTACTATGCTATACTATTATGAATGAATTACGTGCACTACGTTGCACTGCACTAAAGTTATTGTTGGTGATGACCTTTCATGCTCATTATACTGTATGTTATAATTGAATATATACTACGAACTGAGAAGTAGTGGAACTTGGGACTTGATCCATAAAATAGAATTGAGTTGTGGATGCTTAGCGGAACTTGATTCCCCACAACCATTGAACTTAGATATGAGACTTCAGGGCGAAGTCCTTTTTAAGGGGGGTAGATTGAAATACCCCGAATCTAATTAATACTTGTTTATTATTAAATAATGGAGAATTGATCTAGAAACAGATCATTTTAGTTACGCATGCTAATTTATACATGCAAGCGTTACGTGAATTAATATTATTGCACGTGCGCATGCAAACTCACGCATGCGAACGTCACGAAAAACAGTCATTTTACCGTAAACGCTAACGGGCGTAATGTTACTAAAGTATTAACGTACTTGTACGAACGTTCATGTACGATTATTAACAAGGATTAAACTTCTTGCATAACTAGCTCGATAGAAAGAGCGTCAACAAGAAAAGAACAATACCAACGTGTATACAAACGAGCAACGTAAATACTTTACGAATGCCTAAGCATCTATAAATGCTACAATAAATTGAAATACACATTTAGATAAATGTAACGACTTATGTTACACCTACTGTATATATTATGAAGATATAATAACTCATCAAGGTCAAAGATGCGCACTAAACATCTTGA
Source organism: Limonium bicolor (assembly GCA_023374045.1). Classification (NCBI taxonomy): domain Eukaryota; kingdom Viridiplantae; phylum Streptophyta; class Magnoliopsida; order Caryophyllales; family Plumbaginaceae; genus Limonium; species Limonium bicolor. The sequence goes on along the minus strand of CM041780.1, from coordinate 44,275,899 downwards.
CAAGAAGAACGCTCGTAAAAACGCCTTAGAAACATGTGATCAAGCATGACTTTGTATGACCTTCTAAAACTCAAACCAAATGGTCATACACTTACTATATGAATGTATAAACATATTCCTTAAGCTATATTCAGTCAAAAACGTAAAACGCTTGGGAGTGCTCACGCACACCCCTTAAAGCACGAAAAGTCCGGAGGAGTGCCGAGGTGGCACGAACTCCTATAAAATTAATTCCTTGAGTTCCTAACATCAATATTAACCATTATAAAGAGAACCCACGAGTGGTTTCTCAAAATTCAGCAAAAACCACAGGAGGTTTCCTTAGCGCTCCTTTTGCCCGGGAGTGTCCCGATGGCCCGTAAATTATGTCATGGGTTGATGTAACCCCATATAACTCAATGTAACATCTTAATATATGTTTATTTAATATAATAAGTGTTTACAAACACTTGTAACTCATAAAAACAATTGTTTCCCAAAATTTCCTTAGAGCACAAAAACACACCTTCGGGTGTCACTGAAATACCCCAAACCTAAGTATGCTAAGTAAACATCAAATCATGATGTAGTAAGGCTAAAATATGCCTTAGAAATATTGGTAGACAATTTAAACCAAGGAAAACACAAGAAAATGCCTTAAGGGCAATTAGGGCAAAAATGTGCTCTAAGCTTGGAGGGACTTGGGTGAGTACCCAAATATCATGGTAAGACCTTAGTAATATTCTAAAGGTCATTTTAAATCAATTAGAAAAGAAAACCAAGCTTGAAAACAAGTTAAAACACAAAATGTGCTTTAAGAAGTCTTAAAGCACATTTTTGAGAAATTGTCTTAGAATTGAGTTTTGAGTGGCTAAATGTCCATCATTACTCTTTAATCAACATGTGTACTAATTAGTATCACATTAGGAAGCCTAAATCAATGGGAAACCAAAAATTTCACGAATATGTGCACTAATTAGTGAATAGTGCCAAATAGTGCCCAAATTAAGCTTAAGTCAACATAAGTCGATGAGATGGTCAACTAAGACCATAAATATCTCCAACTACAAGAGGGGGCCGGGTTTTTGATGTGAGGAGTCACCACATGACTAAGCAAATAAAGGAAAAGAAGAGTAAAAGAGAGAATAGTACTATTTGCTTTATAAAAGCAAATACCTTATATTAGCCTACCTCTCTCCTCTCTTCTTCATTTCTCTTCTTCTTCCACGGTTCTTTTCTTCTTTTCCTCTGTTCCAAACCGTCCCAAGCAGCCTCCATTGTTGCTTCACCTTGCTTTGGCAACAACTTACTCATTTTAGCTCCAAATCAAAAACTAAACACATATTATTCTTAGTTAGCTCAAGCTCTAGCTTTCTATCTTTTCAAATCTTGCAAAGCTCAAGTTTGGTGCCATGAGAAAACTCCATTGATGGAGGAAAATCAAGTTTGAAGAGCTCATTAGCTTCTCCATTCTCTTAAGGTAAAGAAAATGTAAGAAAAACCATGTTTCCATCATTTCTTGTACATGGCCGAAAATTTCTACTCATGGGGCCTTGTTTTTATGCCTTGTTCTAGCTTGATTTATTCACCAAGGACTAGTGGAGGTCCTATTTCATTCAATGCCAAAGTCTATCTTGAGACTTCAAAGGTAATCATCCACTTTTATGCCTTAGAACACGTTTCTAACCTAGGTTTTCATTCCTTGAGGTTAGTGTATTGTTTAGTGCTCATATGAGTCATTGAATATTGATTAGAACATTGGCAAGGGGAATTTAAGTGGTGGCCGAGATCTATGCAAGAAGAAGGTCTAAGGAGGAGGTTAAGATAAGCTTGAGAAAACAAGGTAAATTGCTTACCTAATGGTGGTTTAAGTTTAAGGAATGAGTTTTATATGGATACCAATGTGGCCTAGGGCTTACATTAGGTAATGGGTTATATAACCTAAGAAAAAGAACTTAAATAAGCTTGTGAACTTGTGACTAAGGAGCCAATGGGAATGAGTTAGTAATATAAGTTTAAGATGGATTTTAAGAACATTATAACTACTATGAGATTGATGGGTGTATTCGCAGGTTGAAAGCTTTTAAATGTGGGAAATTCAGTGTTTAAGTTTAAGTCAATTAAGGGCCTAAGAGCCATGTCATTTAAGAGCCTTAGTGCTATGCAATTTAAGACTATTGCAATATATTGAGTTTGTTGTGAATGAATTGGTTTGGGTGATGAGATATGATGAGAAGAACTTGATGTGTGTGAGGTGGTTGAATGAGGAAAAATAATGTGCTTGGGCATGATAAGATACTAGAGAAGCTATGACGAAATTTGAGTAGAAAACAAAGTGTTTAAGTGGTAGTGGTGAGTTAATATGCCCTAGGGTTTACTAGGGAACATGAAAAGAAAAATTGGGTGGAAATGGAAATGAGTAACTAAGGAGTTCTGGAGGTTAGAGTGACCTAGAGATGTCTAGGAGGAATTAGAGGATTGGCGAGTGTACTAAACACACCAAAATCATGATATGAGGAATGTAAGACTTGTGCATAAGTTTTAAGGAAAGGTGTATAATGCCTTAAGAAGATTTAAGTATGAACTAGAGAGTAAGACAATGAGAGTTTTGAGAACCTTGTGTAAGTGTGATGATGTTAGTGGTGGACTAGTAAGTTTTAGTTGAATGGTAATGTGTGGACTTGGGTGATGGAAGTGAAAAAGGAAGGAGGATGTTGTAAGTCATCAAGGAAAATGACTAGAAACGTATAAGAGGGTATGATCATGAGAATGGTGAGTAAGTTGCATAAGAGAAGTGGAAATGTCTAAGGAGGGTGTTGCATGGTTAAGGTAAATGAAGAACAATGTCAAGGTATTAAGATAATGGAAAGAAATGTATAAGCAAGCTTAAGAGTTTAAGAGTGATGAATAACAAGTGAAAAGAAGAGAAATTGTGCATGGACATGCAAGATAACCTTGGTAGGTTTAACAAGCAAAGAAGGAGTGCAATGATGTTAAGAAGGAGTTATATGGGTAGAAAAGAAACACTTTGGTTAGTTGAAGTTTTAGGCAAAATGTACATGTTAGAAATATAAGGAATTAATTGACAAGTGTTAGGAATTTCTTGTAAGAATTGAGTAAAAGTTTGAGAAGATATTTGGAAGTTGTTTAATGAGTTTGGTGGAGGTTATAAGGTAGGTTTGATGTGCCAAATGATGTTAGAACACATTAGGAGGCTTGAGGAAAAATTTGGAGAAAGTTTGACAATATATGGGAAGTTTCTGCAGCCGACCTACCCAGGGGACCGACCCCAGTCTGGGTCGGTCGGGCTGAAACTGTGAATTTGGATGTTCTCTGCAGCCGACCTACCCAGGGGGTGGGTCGGTCGGTGGGTCGGTCGGACCATAAAAAAAATAAAAAAAAAAATAAAAAATAAAAAGAGAAAGAAACCCTAAAAGAGTTTAGTGGTATTAATGGTACCCCATTAAGGGGGCAATGATGATTAGAGGTATAAAGACCTAAGGGATTAAGTTAAGAATTAACTTAAAGTTTAAGATTAAGTTTGTAAGATTAAGTTGTAAGACTTAAGAGGTGTTAGGTGGGGATCATTAAGGGTTAAGTAAGTTAAGCAAGTTAAGTAAGTTAAGTAAGTTGAATTAAGTTTAGTGATTAACAACCTAAAACTGAATGAATGTTTTAGGACTTGGAAATTGGACTCCGGAAGAGATTAAGCAACTGAACGGCCAACGGTGAACGGTACAGTTCTCTTGTGACCTGCTTGCTAACGAGGTGTCCCTCGGCTTGTGTGCTATTTGTTTTTGTGTGCTCACTAAACAAGATAAAGCATGCAACCGGAATATATTATATTTATTGTATGGTTGTGTGATGTTTGAAAACTAACACAAACATACCGTGAGAACTTACTAACCAATGTTTAGTAAGAAATTGAGTGAGACTAAGGAACGCCCCTAATAAGGGACGATATGAACCGAAAGAGGTTAACCAACAAACATGGTCTTGAGACTATTACTAACTGGAACTTGAGTGAGGAAACCCGGGACCGATCTCCGGTCATGCATGCTAAGGAAAAAGGGGACGGTATCTGAATCAGATCCGCCCTCCGCTTAAGGACTTGTCTTCGGACTTGTAGCCTAGGGCTGGTTGCTGGCTCAGCTACGCTGGATTCCCGTCCAGGGTAGGTGGCATTAAGATGGTGTGGTGGGATCACCTAAATCCCAGGTTTGGACTTAGGCTACAACCATTCCCCTCCAGGAACGGTTTGTATTCTGAGAATAAGTTAAGATTAAGATAAGTTACAATCATTCCTTTTAAAGGATGATTTGTATTGTGTTAAGATAAGATAAGTTACAATCATTCCTTTTTAAAGGATGATTTGTATTGTTAAGATTAAGATAAGTTACAATCATTCCTTTTTAAAGGATGATTTGTATTGTTAAGATTAAGATTAAGTTAAAGATTAAGATAAGTTACAATCATTCCTTTTTAAAGGATGATTTGTATTGTTAAGATTAAGATTAAGTTAAGGTTAAGATGAGTTGCAACCATTCCTCTTTAAAGGATGGTTTGTATAATTAAGATTAAGATAAGTGACATCCACTCCTTATTAAAGGATGGTTGTTTCTAAGATTAAGATAAAACTAAGATTGAGGTGAGATAAGGTTGGACTAAGATTAAGAGGGAACATTACTTAAGGAGTTAAATAATTAACTCTCTAATTAAGGGAACGCATTTAAGTCGTTCATTGTGTGTGAACTTGATTGTTCATATCTGAGTTGTTGTTTACTGCACTTACTATTATATTGTGCATCTAATCAACCTCCATGCTATCGACAATTAGTCGTCGTAGCCACGTTAGCTTGGGGGCCATGAGGGGATCGTACCAGCATTCGTGCTAACCCCCTTTGGGGGCTGTTTTTACTACACAGGTACATCAGGAAGCGGCCGTCGCAAGAGTAAGAAGAGGATACAAGTGTTAAGGATTAAGTGTGACTTACGAGTTGTGCATGTACACTCGTATGGCAATTGAGTTAGTAAGATGTATAGGTTGTTGAGAGGATTGTAAGAAGAATATGTATTTGGTTAAGGTTGTTATGTACTAATGTTCGGTATATTCTGTAGTCAGACCGTGGCAAGGTCCTGGAGTGTAAAGAATTCCGCTGTGACATGTATATATATGCTGTTAAGTTGCGAGACCACATTTGGATTGAGTTGGGGTGTTACAAAAAGTGGTATCAGAGCGTAGTTACGCTCTGAAGACAAGAAATACCGAACTTAGGAGAATATTGAGGTTGAGATTGAGTTATGGGTTAAGGGTTGAGAGATAGAGTGAGAGGTGCGTTAGTCGGGACTTCCCGGTGCTTACCGGACATCCATAGTACCTAGACCCGCCCTCCACATCCCTAACCTTGAATATGTGGAACAAACGCCAGAGAGAAGAAAGCCTTCTCTTACTCGGGGAAACCCGATCTGGCAGTTAGCTAACAGTCAGCAATGCGAGAAACAATTTATTGTACAACAGTTAAGGAGAACTGGGAGATTTTAAATGGAGCGCATCAACAGAGAAACAGGCGCTACCTATGGAATACTATCAGTAAGGGAACGGAAATTACGGGCAACATGGGTCGACATGCTACGCAGTCGAAATAACCCACGATACCAATGGTAAGGAAAGCACTACGCGTGCAATGGATGAGGAAATGATAAGAGACATGAGTACCAGACAGCGATCTGAGAGAGCATAACAGTGAGATAATACAGAGCATGAGGATTAAGATTACTGGAAGGTCCAGTTAAGAACCGGGAACTCCAAACCCCACACAATGAAAAAGGTTACAAACCTGGCCGACACAATGCGAACAACGGTGGAAACACATACAAATTGTATATCAAAATAGGACTACAATGTAGTGCCTATAGAAGAACTATTACTTAATAACCACAACAGAATGTGTGGAGACAGGAGCGAGGATTAAGACATAAGAAAATATTAAGGGGTTCCCTCAGGAAGAGGAACGCCCTGGTAGATGACAGTACTGTCAAATAACAAGGAAACTGCCGGATGGACGGTTATCCAAAATAAGAGATTATCGAAGGAGTCCCGAGGACTACCAATTACATGGAAATTAGAAGGAAGTGTCACTACCGATGTACCTTGTACCAATAACCCATCCTGCATGGCGCACTTGCCATAGCAAGTGCTACCACGGTTAAGCCACACGAAAAGCCATCAAGGCGAAATAGGAGAACACTACAGTTGTAGCATATATTAATACCGGATTGTAAATCCATAAGAACAGGAAAAAAAATAGGACCTTGGAAGGGCCTGACGGCCTGACCATGATGAGATGAACCGACACATCAGCCAGCAGGGAGCTGAGCTTAGACGAAATACTAAACCATATAAATACTAGCAACGGTATAACCCACTACAACAACAACCGACAGTACGGTAAGAACACCAATCTCAAACTCAAGGGGAAAACCAAAGAGATTGCTCGGTATCGCGAGCAAAAACACTATATAAGCAATGATATACAAGGGATGTATTATAAGATACTATTGAGACTGTTGAAGCATCGACTTACAACGAAAACGGGATAAGACTCCCAGAGTGACCATTAAGGATACCAATAACAACATTCTTCAATGAAGATGACGGAAACCCAGAGAAACAAGGATAAAAGAAATAAACGTAAGCTATAACCTACTAAGGACTAAAGTCATACAACCCTGGAAAAGGAAAGCTCAGAGGACTACCCCACAGAGCGGGCATAGTCGAGCCGAACAATTGATGAATGACAGTTAACACTGTTTGTTTAACTCATTAACACCCAAGTATGATTGATCATCAACTGGTGGCATAGTCAACGGAAGTTGAACGAAGCGTTGAGATGGGAGTATAAGATAACAGGATTATATCCAACTTGGACACCTTAAGGCGAACGCCTAATACGAACCTAACCTTGACTATTAAAAGACATAAGTCTAGTAAAATGACAGCATTGTCAAAGACACTAAGTAACCTCAGATCACCTGAACAACTTCCCTAGCAGGAAGCAGGATGCAGCAACTTATCATGAAACCTGATACTACATTTAGTATGTAAATTAACGGTGGATAGTGCTCAAAGAACCAGAATCTTATAGGGATGACCTGCAGATGAGTAAGAGTACAAATAATGAACTGAGACATTAAGCATTAAGAGCCTACGAGCCAAGGATGTTAACCACATCAGAGTCCGAGGCGCAGTAAGTTATAAGAGAGCTTGTTAAGCCACGAAGGGACTACAATTTGTAGATATGAACGGTTACCAAACCTATAACTTAGATTGGGAAGAACATTACCAAGAAAAGGTACCAATGAGGATATTGAGATAATGCTAAGGACAGGAGCGGAGAACGAACCATGCCTTTTAGGGTGGGGATACCTCTCCTTGTTGTGAGGCCATGAGTGGGAACGAACCCCTCAAAAGGGCTTTCACATATTAGAGATAAAATACACTTTATTTAGGAAATGAAAACTCTGAACCTAGAGATTACCTTAGAACATACCAGATACACTTGAGTAATAAGGAAGGTGGCACAGATAGACCCCATATCCAACACCCAGGATGTAAGAATTAGTAATGGTCAGAGATAAACATGGTGACTGCACATTATGGCACGTCAATTAATCAATGCTCAGAAGAGCTTGTGATTCAGGGGATGACTTCTTCAGTGACCAGTTAAAACTACTGTGAGCCTCGATTTTAAACCCTATCCTATGTGGATTAACTTGATTGGGATCTAATCAGGTTTTAGGTCCACTTATAGCCTTAGATTAATAACTATGTCATATAACAATAATTATTAAAACCTAAGCTAGCTCACTGGAACCTATTATGAGTCGCCACCTAATTTTAACCTAGATCAAATTAGGAAAGGAGAGTTCGGGTTCGGGGGCTTGATATTCGACTTAATTAGGGTTCAAATTGCTTTCATTACCCTTCCTAGGTCGTTTTTCCTCTACTTGGTTCAATTACGGCTTTCTACAAAGTTGTTTTTTAACCTAGGTGCGCGCTTCTGTTTTTTTATTTTTTAACGTTTTTTGACAGAAAATTAAAGTGGAAATTAAAATTACCTAAACTAGGGTTTCGGAGGCAGAATTAGGTCAAATTTTGTTTCCGTCCGTAGCCACGGACCTAATGTCCGAGACCACGGACCCCAGTTAACCTATATGAAAATAAAAGTCGAATTAAACAGAAAACAGAAAATTGTAAAGTCCGGGGCCACGGACAGGCTGTCCGTGGGCCCGGACATTATGAGAAAACCTAAATTTTTAAAATTTAAAAATCCCGCCGCCGTCCGTGGGCGTCCGAGCTTACGGACAGGGAGTCCGGGACCCGGACATGACGTCCGTGGGTGCGGACCGCCCTCGGACGGCGGCGTTGAGGCTGTTCCCGAAGGTTTTTTTGGCTCAAATTTTATGGGTGTGTAGCCTAAAAGATGTACAAGACGTTAGTGATTGAAAGGATTCATTTGAAGTCAAAATTAATACGAAACTTAGTTAACAAGTTATTAGACAGAAACACAAACAAACCTTAATTCAGAAGCAACAAAAAGTCAATTCGATTAGAAATTTCACACATAAGTGTATTCTGATCAGAGGGGTTAAGGAAGTCAAATTCCAACCTGTTTTGACTTCGGGATTTGATTGTTCCTTCACGTCGGGAATCTTCGAGAGCTTCGTTGATGGCCGATCCGGTTCGACTTTGACCCAAGCTTCTGGCTCCTTCTTCCTTGTATTGTTAGCCACGGTTTGCTTCTGTATTTTTGTGTTTTGGTGCTAGGAATCTCAATGGGAGAAGAAGGAATGTTTTTTTGGTGATTCGGGATGATTTCGGTATAGATTCGAGGCTCGGGGTTGCAAAAACGTTGGAAGTAGGTTGACGGCTGAGTTCTCTGACTTTGGGGATGATCTCCTCTGCCCTAGTTCGTTCTTGGGGGGTCCTTTTATAGAAAGAGCATGGTCAAATTGATAGAGCAAGATCTTTATCTAAAAGACTGATTTTGTGCTCTAAGGGAATCTGATTTTTTAGAATATGTTGCAAGCCGATAAAAATTATGAAAATTTAACTGAAGGTAAAGAATGATTTTTAGGAATTTTGAGAGTTGGAATCGGATTAGTTTGATAAATAATCGATTTGATAAAAATCGCACAATATGGAATCTCCCATAATTCATAACTAATTATTGGAAAGTCGAAATAACGAAATTCCAACGGCATTAGTCTCTAACAATCATCCTCTATCTTTTGTTAAAATTGCATGACATTTTGTTTTGATTTCGGTATTTTCCGGAGGAGAGAGAAAATTGCAAAAATGATTGAATTTCCCTTTTAAATTTTGGGATAAGGTTCCAAATAAAATAATTTCAGGTTTATGACTGTATGTAGTCATGCTAACCATGTGACAATTTTATTTTAATTTTGGAAACCTTTTATTATTCTATTTTGAGGTTATTTCATGTGCTAATTAAAGAAATTAGCTTATAATATGAATTAAAAGCTAAATTTCCAGAATAAATATTATCAGAAAATCATGAAATACCTTTCATAATGACTATGATATTTGGAAGTGTTTGGAGATAATGAACAAGTCATATGAAAATAGAAAACCCCGATAATGTCCTTGGAAAATCCTGCATTGGTGCATTTTGACCACTTTGCCCTTTGTAACACGTATGCCTTAGAGACCACTCCGGGGGGGGGGGGGTTGAAATTTTGGGTATAACAGATTGCCCCCCGTCAACTAGGCTTTGTAATGAAGATGAAAAGACTAGTTGATGCCTGAGTGATACCCCAAATTTTGGATCTTAAAAGGCCCTATATGCAGATTGTGTCGAGCTATTCTAAGGCGCCGACTACCTATAAGTGAGAATGAGAAGATGTCAAGCGATTCTAAGGCGTTGACTACCTATAAGATGAAGTAATGTCAAGCGATTCTAAGGCGTTGACTACCTAAACGAGATGAAAATGATGTCAAGCTATTCTAAGGCGTTGACTACCTATAATGAGTGAAATGTGCTTAATGTGATGATGAATTGCATGACCTAGGTGTATCTAGGGACCGGAACCTATTCCGAAGTGTGTGTAAAAGGTTAAGGACTGAGAGTGCCAAACGTGGCAGGTGCTAAGGAAGTGGGTAAGACTTATGACAAGCTTGAGGGTGAGTTATTCTACTTAGGTGAAAATTTGTATCTGTGAAGAATCTGCATCTTCGTGGTGAGAATCTGTATCTGAATCTACGGGTGAGAATCTGTATCTCTGAAGAGTCTGTATCTATGGATGAGAATCTGTATCTCTGAAGAATCTGTATCTTTGGGGTGAGAATCTGTATCTCTGAAGAATCTGTATCTCCGGGGCGAGAATCTTTATCTCTGAAGAATCTGTATCTCCGGGGCGAGAATCTGTATCTCTGAAGAATCTGTATCTTCGGGATGAGAATCTGTATCTCTGAAGAATTTGTATCTCGGGGCGAGAATCTGTATCTCTGAAGAATCTGTATCTTCGGGATGAGAATCTGTATCTCTGAAGAATCTGTATCTCCGGGGCGAGAATCTGTATCTCTGAAGAATCTGTATCCGGGGCGAGAATCTGTATCTCTGAAGAATCTGTATCTTCGGGGTGAGAATCTATATCTCTTAGTCTATGATGAGGAGTTTCATGCAGACGGATGCAAGGCAAACTTTATGCAAATGATCATGATGAAAGTTGACTATGAAAGTGCCAAACGTGGCTGTGATGATGTGCATATCAAATTACAATCAAAGTGTATGTAGGAATGCTGATATGCTAGCGATGCTAATGATGCTAATGATATTGATGATGTTGATGATGCTGATGATATTGATGATGTTGATGATGCTCGGATGCTTCTAGGGACCGAAACCCATGTCGATGCTCCTGGCTGGACCCAATGTGGACTTATTGCCATCGCCCCCCAAGCGGGTGTGTAGGGATAACTCCTGGTAAAAACCCTGGGGACTTATTGCCTTTGCCCACCATTCGTTGATCCCAAAGCAAGTTGACATAAAGATGGGGACTTATTGCCTCTGCCCCGCCAACTTAGATCACGCTCTGTCTCGTACTTGTCTCGCACTGAAGATGATACTAGGTCTCGTACTGGTCTCGCACTGGATGATGATGCTCGGTCTCGCACTGATGAAGGTGATAGGTCTCGCACTGATTTTGGGTCTCGAGCTAAAAATGAGTTAGAAAGATAATGGTCTCGTGCAAATGATAAAAAATGATTACCGGAGTGCCAATTATGGCAATGTATGCAATCAAAATATATGAAAGATACTCGTTCAAAACAGGAAACTGTTGGAAAAGGTGCCAAACTTGGCATTGTTGAGGTGTTATGCAAAAGTTGTAAAATGCAACTAAAGTGTTTGTTGGAAGCTTGCCAACACAAGAAACTGTTGAAGAATATGTCAAACATGGCAATGCTTGAGAAAGACTCTGCTGAAAAAGGAAAGTGAAATGATCATTTCCTGACTAAAAATTTTATATCCGCAATTTGTTTCTTGAAAAATGAACATGTCATTGGTGGAAGTGTGTGGTGTTTGTTGTGGTGCTGAAGGCTTTTGCCGGTGTTCAGGATGTGACAGACCTGGGATTGGGTTGTGATTTTGGATGGAGGTCAAGGCCAATGACGGGCTTGAGAGTGTGTGTGTGGTGGTAAGGACTTATGTGTGCCTGTGGTGGGATGGTGGTGCTCGAGCTTTGGGTTTTAATTGGTGTTGACATGGCAATTGTTGGAACCAACAATTGCCCCCAGTATTTTTCCTTAGGACAATCCGAGCTAAAGTTCATGGCAATCGATCAGAACGATCGATTGCCCCCAGTATTTTCTTTGATTAAACGTGCGAACAAGTCTCATCCTCACAGGGTTGAGGCTTATTCTTTGACGTGGTGCTTCCTAACCTACACGCTGTGTGGTCGGTGTTTGCACTCATTTCTTGTTCATGGTCATAACTTCTAAACCATTGAATTCGATATTTGATGGATTTACGCACTTGATCTGTTACTTTCACGTGATAGGACACACAACTATCAAGTCGGAAGTCTTTAAAGCTTATAACGTGGCCATAGGGTGCGATGAAAGACGACGGGATCATGGAGGGATATTTGAGGTATGTGGAGCTTAAATGGGTGACCAAAGCTGCAACTTGCGTCTTCTCTCGGATTCATCTTCATTTCTTGAAGTTGTCTGACTGCTTCATGTTGACGTTTTTCGAGCTTCTGGACCTGGACTTTTGGAGTTGTCCTTTACACCATTTCTCTTTTTTTGTCATTTGGACTTCTTCGAGGCGCTTCGGGTTTGCCTTTTTTTCTTTCTTTATCCTTTATTGATTTTGCCTTCGGGGCTTGTGTTTCCCGGTTTTGGGCTTCGAGAGCTGCTTCGATGTGAGCTCTTTGGATCCTGTGTCACTCTGGGACCATTTACGGATCACTTTGTCACGCTGACAGCGGCGTTGCTTCTTTGGACTGATGAGAGTGTTATCTGAGAGTCAGGCTCCTCGCTTCCTTTGGTCACCGGGTCGAACATTCATCGTTGGCTAGGTTATTTTGTGGAGCTCATAATATCGAAAAGGGATATATGAAAGGCTCAGTGGGGGTGCGTAGGGTTTAATGACAGGGTTTACAAGCTTTTGGCTATGTGGTGCTGTACCTAGGTGCTTCGTCATTCCTGATAGTTGTGTATCCATTCTTTGTTACTTTTCGCAGATCTAAGAGTAAATTTACAAATTATCTCCTTCGGTCGGAGTTATGCCGTTTACCTCACCTTTGAATGTGGTCTCACCGGAGTCGTGTAAAAGTGACACGCTCATTCACTCATGGTTTTTCCGCTCAAGACACTCTCGTGAATTTCACTTAGAGACTAGTTCACAAGCTTAAACGAAAGATGAAAGATGGCGTACCTAAACTCAGATTGCCCCCAGTATTGATTTGGGGTTAATGACAACAATTTAAAAGATATGGATTTAGAACCGCTTTGGGGTTATTTGGATGTCTTGGGATGAGCTGTGGGGTTTGGTAAGGCATGTTCAAAATTTCGGAAACAAAATACAAGTCTTTGCATGCCATTGTCGGGAAATAATTATTTCATGAACCATTTTCTCAAAAGAAACTTGTGTGAAATAAAATCTTTTTTGTTACCCTTTAGACTCGAAAATGTCATCCATTTGTGAACATGAGGAAGAAAATGAAAAATCGATGCTTCTTATCGGTGGTTTGAAAACGATCATTCTTTGAAAACTTTGAGCGAAGCATTTGAAAGATGAATGTTTTAGCAAGTTATGCAGTAGAATGCATGGGATCCCAAAACTTTCCCTTGAATTTGAACTCTGCTGAACCGTCTGATGTCGGCATGCTGAAGACTCGAGCTCTTGACTGCTAGGATGTCGTTAAGATGACCGTGACCGTCTTCTTCTTGGACTCTGTGTGGGCCTGAAGGCCCTTAATCTGGAGGTGATATGTACAGGCTGAAGGAAGCCATATGAACTATGAATGGGCCACTGGGCCGAGAGAGAAACTTTGAAGTCTAAGATTTGTTTGATGTTCCTGTTGGGCCTTGAGGCCAGAAACTACAATGAATGAAAAATTATCTTGAATTCGAATGAGTTGAAACCTAAACAAATAGTTTTGAGTGGGCCTAAAAGGTATGACACCTAGATCTAGGACTTTGGGCCAGGGCCCGAACAAAAGGTTCACCTAGACTAGAATGGGCCTGGGGCCGAAATGGAAAAGCCTGATTGATTTTCATGTCTTATGGACTGCTTTAGGTAGATTTGTTTTTCATGGGCCTAGAACTAAATTGATAATTCAAATTAGGCTGAAAGAGAAATCACCAAAGTCTAAACTTTTGGGCCGAAGCCCAAATGACACACATATCAAACCAAACAGGGCCTCTGGGCCGTAAACGATAAAGCTGCCAATTCGGGTTGGGCTGAGTTGAGGTAGGAGAGGTTCCTATCAATTTCTAGGCTGCGTAGTGGGCCGATCATACAAGCAAACAAGGCCCACACAAATTCAACATGTCCTCACTTGACGGTTAAATCAATTGGGTATGGATCGATTCGGAGAGGTGCTTAGGGCTCGGGCCCAGGTCGCCACAAAGGAATAGGGCTTGCACGCTATTCTCTTTGGCTTCCCCACTTTTTCACATCACCTGAAGGTGTGCGTCTGCGGCTGGGTCTTTGACTGACCAAACAATGGGCTAGGTAAGGACACTGCCAGGAAAACGCTTGGGGCTAAGGCCCAGGTATTAAGGGGATGTGGTTAGACGACATCCTCCTCTTTTCCCCCGCTTATTCACATCACCTAAAAGGGTGTGAGTCCCTGACAGGGGACCCTCAAACGGGTCCCGGGATGAAATCGGTTTAGGTGGACCCTCGCTCTCATATGATGCAAAGGTGCAGAAAATTAAAGTGCGCACCAAAGTAACAAACAAAGTAATGAAGCCATAAATAAAATCGAGTTAAGCCCTTTCTTAAAATTAATCAAGTTAATATTAAGAAGTAGTTCAGTGATTTCAAATAATATTAAGTAAGATTATTGAGACCAGCAGAGTCCAGTCTGTGAGCCCGATTTTAAACCCTATCCTATGTGGATTAACTTGATTGGGATCTAATCAGGTTTTAGGTCCACTTATAGCCTAAGATTAATAACTATGTCATATAAAATTATTTTAAAACCTAAGCTAGCTCACTGGAACCTATTATGAGTCGCCACCTAATTTTAACCTAGATCAAATTAGGAAAGGAGAGTTCGGGTTCGGGGGCTTGATATTCGACTTAATTAGGGTTCAAATTGCTTTCATTACCCTTCCTAGGTCGTTTTTCCTCTACTTGGTTCAATTACGGCTTTCTACAAAGTTGTTTTTTAACCTAGGTGCGCGCTTCTTTTTTTATTTTTAACGTTTTTTGACAGAAAATTAAAGTGGAAATTAAAATTACCTAAACTAGGGTTTCGGAGGCAGAATTAGGTCAAATTTTGTTTCCGTCCGTAGCCACGGACCTAATGTCCGAGACCACGGACCCCAGTTAACCTATATGAAAATAAAAGTCGAATTAAACAGAAAACAGAAAATTGTAAAGTCCGGGGCCACGGACAGGCTGTCCGTGGGCCCGGACATTATGAGAAAACCTAAATTTTAAAATTTTAAAATCCCGCCGCCGTCCGTGGGCGTCCGAGCTTACGGACAGGGAGTCCGGGACCCCGGACATGACGTCCGTGGGTGCGGACCGCCCTCGGACGGCGGCGTTGAGGCTGTTCCCGAAGGTGTTTTTGGCTCAAATTTTATGGGTGTGTAGCCTAAAAGATGTACAAGACGTTAGTGATTGAAAGGATTCAATTTGAAGTCAAAATTAATACGAAACTTAGTTAACAAGTTATTAGACAGAAACACAAACAAACCTTAATTCAGAAGCAACAAAAAGTCAATTCGATTAGAAATTTCACACATAAGTGTATTCTGATCAGAGGGGTAAGGAAGTCAAATTCCAACCTGTTTTGACTTCGGGATTTGATTGTTCCTTCACGTCGGGAATCTTCGAGAGCTTCGTTGATGGCCGATCCGGTTCGACTTTGACCCAAGCTTCTGGCTCCTTCTTCCTTGTATTGTTAGCCACGGTTTGCTTCTGTATTTTTGTGTTTTGGTGCTAGGAATCTCAATGGGAGAAGAAGGAATGTGTTTTTTGGTGATTTCGGTATAGATTCGAGGCTCGGGGTTGCAAAAACGTTGGAAGTAGGTTGACGGCTGAGTTCTCTGACTTTGGGGATGATCTCCTCTGCCCTAGTTCGTTCTTGGGGGGTCCTTTTATAGAAAGAGCATGGTCAAATTGATAGAGCAAGATCTTTATCTAAAAGACTGATTTTGTGCTCTAAGGGAATCTGATTTTTTAGAATATGTTGCAAGCCGATAAAAATTATGAAAATTTAACTGAAGGTAAAGAATGATTTTTAGGAATTTTGAGAGTTGGAATCGGATATTAGTTTGATAAATAATCGATTTGATAAAAATCGCACAATATGGAATCTCCCATAATTCATAACTAATTATTGGAAAGTCGAAATAACGAAATTCCAACGGCATTAGTCTCTAACAATCATCCTCTATCTTGTGTTAAAATTGCATGACATTTTGTTTTGATTTCGGTATTTTCCGGAGGAGAGAGAAAATTGCAAAAATGATTGAATTTCCCTTTTAAATTTTGGGATAAGGTTCCAATAAAATAATTTCAGGTTTATGACTGTATGTAGTCATGCTAACCATGTGACAATTTTATTTTAATTTTGGAAACCTTTATTATTTCTATTTTGAGGTTATTTCATGTGCTAATTAAAGAAATTAGCTTATAATATGAATTAAAAGCTAAATTTCCAGAATAAATATTATCAGAAAATCATGAAATACCTTTCATAATGACTATGATATTTGGAAGTGTTTGGAGATAATGAACAAGTCATATGAAAATAGAAAACCCCGATAATGTCCTTGGAAAATCCTGCATTGGCATTTTGACCACTTTGCCCTTTGTAACACGTATGCCTTAGAGACCACTCCGGGGGGGGGGGTTTGAAATTTTGGGTATATAACAACTACATGGTAGATAACATCACTAAGGATGAAAGAAAGCGAAAGAATTAGCCTACTTACGAATCTGAGATTGGAGCAGAACATCTTCATATCAAGAGTCAACTATTTTACAACACGGTACGACAACCGCCTATACCGGAATGAAAGAACTCCCAGTGTGTTTACACCAAGAAGGGATTGAGTATAAGGTAAGACATTAGAATAAGTGAATAAGAGGTTGCACCATCAATGGGCAACATGGTAAGGGCAACTACCACGGTAGTAGTGGTCGTGAGTACAATAGTTAGAAAGGTGGATTAAGTCATGGGCGTGGTAAGGCGACCATTATGAATGAGCCGTCAAATATTGACACTGAGGCAATTAGATTTATGAGTTAAGACCAGTATAAGTAAGAAAATAAGATGGTAGACGAACTGAGCATTGATGCCAGTAGTCTGGACCTAGTTAGGTAAGATTTTACAGGAAGCACAATACCCATTCCTTAAGGAACTGGAAGTGCATTCCTAGTAGCATAAATATGAGGAACAAGATAAGAGCTCTACGAAGAGACCTCAATTATTAAGAGACCGAATCACGACGGAATACAGAAAGGAGCTGGAGTATACCATAACCAGGACACAGTAAATGGACTTCCCTTGATTAACTTCAAGAAGAACAATAAATGTTATTATGAACGATGAAAGAGGAGATCGACAACAGAATACTTCATAATTAGCAATAGCTAAACGTGTGACGGACACTATGAGTTTACTAAAACGAGACGTGGGACGACTGCACCCCACAGGGGCTTGCAGGCCTGACACGCTCATTCATGAGTTAGTTGGGTAAGTAGTAATGTACCAGTAAGGTACCCCATGCATGTGAACGAGTGGTGTAAGGAACATGGAGGTAGTCGACTCCGTACCACGGACAACGACACAAGATCAGACAAGAGCAGCCATTACCACAAACAGTCAAAGAGAAGAATTCAGTTGAACCAGCAACGCAAGGGAATCAGAGAACAAATAATTAAGGACTACGAAGTGCGAGAAGCACGGATTGTTAAGTATAGACATAGGACATGTCTTAAGATGAATAAGATTAAACGGTAAAGTGCAATAAGCACTAAACAGTAGTTTCAGATTAGGAATCATCCTCAGACCAAAGGTTAGTTGGAGAGAACGATTTAGACATTTGAGAAACACTAAGAGTATGAAAATTAGATCTCCAGGGAGGACTGGATAGACGGGCTACAACTCATCAGGCCGTGTATATATAAAGATAACATGTGTCCATTGAGAGACTAATATTCCTAAACTGTAAGGACGCAGAAGGATATACAATACTATAAAAAGCTAAGTGAGGCAGTTAAGCCTAAGAACATCAGAGTGGTGCAGCGGAAGCTAGCAGATCACTACCTTTGAGATTAGACCAAACTAATTTAAGGAAATGGTATAGGTACCGTTAAGAATCCTCGATACAGAGACTAAGTTATTTCTGATCGAATTCTAAGTAAGATAGATGACATGGAAGCTAGAATGCTTGGTAAGAATTAGACATCTTGAACTTATGTTCAAAGATCATGTAATGTTGATTACGTGGGCGTAATCCATTTTAAGGGGGGTAGAGCGAAAACCGCTTAGCGTATGTTTGTGTACTGAGTACAGTACATAAACTACGGTGTGCATAGCACAAAATAATTTGAGAATATGTTTACATAAACATTTTGAGATAAATTATGGTTATTGCACACAGAAGATGTGAATACCATACATTAAGTACCTATCTTGTTAACTCCGGTGTGAGTACAAGTTAGGAGAATTAAGGAAGAGGTTTAAGGAGACTTAAGGAATAAGGAATATATGAGACTATGTGTGAGATAAAAATAAGATAACATTATGAGATACAATTTGACATGAGCATGAGGAAGAAGATAGTAATGCTATGAGATATAAGATGGTGAGAATTGGTATGGGACAGTTATAGAACTTAGTAGGAATTAAGTCTTGGGGTAATTACTAAGAGATGAATCGGGAATGTTTGGATGGACTGAGTCCACACTTTGGAGATGTATGATTATGATTAGAAGAACTAAAAAGATAGAAAATGGACATGAGTGAATTATTTGGATGTTTGAAAATGACGTGGGAGGTGGAACTTGATTTTCTAGGGATCAAGGGAAACCAAACACAAATTGGGGTGGAAGGATAGTTCTACACTGGTGCTGATCACATCAGGGTTGGATGATTCCTGAAACTCCCTACCAGTGGTCACAATTAAATCACACTATGGATAGAGGCCTTAGGATAAATGAAATTAGAGTTGCTTGTATTTTTAATTAGAGGAATTATTCTCACATGACCTCGTAAAAAGGATTACCTTTTACTGAGTCTCGCCCATGAAGTCGAGGACGCACGAGCCTTTGTCTTCGGACCGGTGACATGGGGGGAGAGCAGCGTGTTTTGTATTCTGGCCCATGGTGACGAGGACGAATGAGCCATTGTCTACGGACCGGTGACATGGGAGAATACGTAGGAAATTATGTGAATGTTTCAATCGTCAAAAGGACAAAGGGAATTTTGAGTGCTATACATGCGTAAGCATGTTGTGTGATATTTAAGAATAAGCATAGGTGAACCTAAGGATTCAAATGAGTTAAAGTATACATAATGTATGATCTATAGATCTAAGGAATGAGGTAATGCATGTATTGGATTTCTGTGGGACTATACTGATAGTCATATTTCAAGCTTCCGCACGGTCTTCTCGCGCGTTAATAAGGTATTGTAAGATTTTCCGTCCCGCACTGGGCAGCAAGCTCAGTGCCTGGGTATCCCATAAAGTTCAGTTTCTCTTTCCATGTAGTTCTTCGTTCTCCTTTACTTGATTTACTGGAGCAGCACTTGTTGTAGCAAGTGCGCCATGCAGGTTGGATCATCACGCAGTGTATGTCCATTGAGATATAATCTTATTCCATCATCACTGTATACTTGGCGGTGCTATCAGCCTTCCTGGTTGTCATCGGTATAGCGTCACTGTTATTCGTCGACAGTTCCCGTGTAAATGACAGTTGGCGTCATACGGTCTCCAACAAACCCTTCCGCCAGTTCAGGTAATTTAAGTATTTGTTTTAATTAATGTATTCCTTCTCATGACATCTGCTCATTATTTAGGCAGGTCACAGTTTGTAGTTACTGTAAGTTTGAACAGTTTTTAACGCCCTTCGGCGGACCAAGTAAAAACTAACTTTCTACTTCTCACTGTTCTATCACACACCCTGTATCCGAAGGCTAGTTTTGGCTGTACTCAGTTCTCAGAGCGCAACTACGCTCTGATACCACTTTTTGTAACACCCCAACCCGAAATCCAATAACCTGAACGATGGTAGCTCCCAAAAATAACTAGAAATACAGCGGAAATATATACATAACAACGGGTGGTGCTACAACGCCGCTAGTCACCCATGTGACTAACAAGGCTACTCCAACTTAATTTACAAATGATGCGGTCTGAGTACTGAATACAAACCTCTTAAAACAACAGAAGATAATAATAAAAGTACAATACTGAATGACGACACCGGTGGTAATAACCCATGTCTTAATTCTACCCCACCTACACTCGGTCGGGCAATCTCTTCATTCTTCAGGTACCTGGAATTATTTAGCCATGAAACGGCTAAGCAAAATAATTTGCCGGTATGAAATCATGCAGCCCACAAGCTACTAGGCCACACCAACTAATTGTCGAATACATGCAGTTCATTTATAAAGCTGTAAATAAGCATAGCACGATAATATCAAGTATCCACACAAGGACAATAATGTCACATAGAACAAGACTTCAGAAGGTCAAGTTAGCTGAACTGAAATTCTTAAATGATAGTCGGTCCACACAATGGGACTGACAGGTATAACTGAATATCTCAAATAGTGAAGGTATAGTGACCTCGTTAAGATTGAAAGGTTGGGTATTAAAAACCCTAGAAGATAACGTAGTTAACCTCTGAACTAAGAAATGTGGGAAATAGAACCCTCGAGAGGAATGTAGTCTTCCTCTCCACTGAAATGATGGGAAATAGATCCCTCGAGAGGAATAAGTCTTCCTCTCCACTGAATTGTTCCGTCGCGACGTATAACTGAATAGGAGACGACCTGAGACAGGTACAACTCCTGTAGCATGCATGGCCAGATCCAACTGGGCTCCTCGTTCTCGTAGTATAGAATTGTTAAGTGTCATATAAAGACGTTAAACAAGAACACAATGTGTATTGTCAATATCACGTTTAGGATAATGACGTGTGTTATAAAGTGAAGTTAGTGAGAGACTTGAGTACAAGTCCTCGGTATACTGAAGCGCAGGTATTTGATCCACTGGTATAGTAGTGTTTGTATGCGTGGGACATACACGTAGTAGTCAGCATCATTCACGCACATAAAATAATACAACATCGCACAAGAGTAAACAACATTTTACATTAATTATCTTGGTCGTTGATTCAAACAACAGATAGCACACAAGCCGGTGTAATCCGGTAGAAAGAAGACTGCAATAATTCCATACCGTTCACCGTAGACTGTACTTGTTTAGTTCCCGGTCAACGTCTGGTCAAACAATGTCCTAGAATAGGATTAACTGAGAGTGTTAATTATGTAACTCTCGCATAATAATTTTATTGGTTCATGAAACGATTTTCGTATACGTTATTCCATGTGAGGTTTATTCCTTTATATTTAGGTAGTTCTTTTAACCTCTTTCCCTTATTTTTAATTAAGGTACTTAAATATTTCCAAAACATGCAGTCCTGATTTACAAGACTTATATTGTGGGTAATTTCTTTTAATTACCTTATGATTGAATGTATAGCTTATTTGTCACTCATCGTGATTTATTTCCAAATCCTTTAATAAATATACATATACATATTTATTCATGCACTATATTTGTTATCTATTTTAATTGTGTAGGTGACATAACAACTTTATAATTCCTTAACTACGTTTATATGTCACACATGGACATTATATTCTTATAATTCTTTGTTATTCTCCTCTTAACCATAAATAATATTTATTGGTTACAATTAAATTCCTTATAACTATATAATCATAGTTTTAATCCCTTAATCACTTATTCTCATTTCCTTTTGATTTGCTTGAAAATCTAGAATATATATATTTCACACACATGTAGTATTTATGTTAATTATATATAATTGTCTAAATGACATAACCTCTTAATAAATCTCAATTTATATTTACATGTCATACATGGACATGTTATTCCCATATCTTTTATTGATTACAAACTAACCCCAAATAATACTATTTCTTTTACAAGTAAATTACTTGTGCTTGTAAGTCATATAGTTTTAATTTCATAAATCCTTAAATCATAATTTTCTTTTCTAAATTTCTTAAATATCCATATAGGACCTACAAGTATTTTTATTCCCATAAATACAACATACTTTCCGGTTATCTTATTATAACCACATTTATTTCTTAAACTTTACATTATACTCCAAAATACATTATCATACATAGTTTTGTTTTCTTAAGTAATTAATTCACTAAACAACCACTTTAAATTTAGTAATTATTATTTGAACACTATAACTTTCATAAATCACCAATTAGCCACATTCATTTTCGGCTTTGCCATATTTTTTTCTAATAATTACATTTCAACTCTAATCTCATTATATTATATAGTTTTAATTCCTTATTTGATTATATTACAAGACCACCATTAATATTTTGGTATATGACTTTTGAACATTATAACTTTTCAAAAATTACAATTTGGCCCCCTCAAACTTTCGGCCTTAATATAATATTTTCAATAATTACAATTTAACCACAAAATCTTATAAACTTTACATAATGTCTTATAAACTATAGTTTTAATTTTAGTTCTTCTTAATTGCTGAATATATACATATAAATTCTTAAATTACAAAACTAGCCCAAAGTAATTCGGTTTTGGTCATGTACTTTCCATTAATTACATTTTCACCCCAAAACTTTATAATAGTTATTTAATAACTTATAAACTATAGTTTAAATATTTAATTCCTCAAAATTTCAAAAGTAAACTTCATGATTCTCTTAATTATGAATTCGCCCCATATTAAATTCCAAACTTTCATAATAACTTTTATAAATTACATAATAGTCCAAAACTTTATAAAGTGTTACTTTAACACTTGTTTAAATTATCTAAAATTCATAAACTTAATTCTCAACCTTATATTATATTATAATTACACCAAATACACTCTTAACTTTCGCTTTCATAATATATACACTAAACTTTGTAAAAATCACATTTTAGTCACATAACTTAATTAATTAGCCATTTAAGCACTAATAAAATATTTTCAACTCACCAAACTTTATAGTATAAGTTTATATACATAAGTAGCTCATTAAAATCTATTTAGCACTTAGGCAATTCGGCCATAATTTAATAGTGACCACATAGTATATAAAAGTGGATTTATATGTCATAATAAATGTACATAAATTCCTATGAGTCATATAACTTATGTAAAAATTATTGTAATGTCTTATATTGATTCTTAGCTCAAAAATAAGCATTTTTGCCCTTGACATTTCGGCCTTAATTTATTTGTAACATAAATAAATTTTGTGACACAAAAATGTGTCTTAAGGTAAATATTTTCTATATATGTTATAGATTATATTTTTGGCATATAAAACCATATAGTTTCGGTATTAATTAACCTAGGAGATGTACATAATTTTTGTATAATTTTTAGAAGCTTAACAAAGCTTATAACATAAGGATTTACTTTGTAAACTTACTTCTTAACAAAGGTGGTTAAGTGCTTGCACTCTTCTTGAATCTCCAAGCTTTCTCCAAGGTAATATTGATGCTCCACTTCGGTTATATGCAAGTGGTGAAGGAGTTTAGGAGTTAGATCTTCAACAAAGATCTTAAGTAGATTTGTAAGTAGTTTTACAAGAATTTACCTTAAGCTTTTCTCCTTATATTTTCGGCTCACTAATGGTGGATGAAGAACAATTTTTCCTTCATGAAAATGAAGAAGAAAAGAGCCTTAGAAGAAGAAGAACTTGGTTACACATAAAAAATGTGCTTTAAGGATTTTCAAGCATTAAAACTACCTTAAGATAACCTTGAGAAGCTCCTTGGTTTAATGTTGGTTTGGACAACCTCCTTGGAGAACTAATTGATGTCGAATGCTTATTGATGTGCTAGGAAGAGTTTTGCTTCAAGGCTTGACAAGAAATGCTAGGAAATTACCTTAAAGATGAAGATAGAAGTTAAAACTCCATTGATGGACTTAAGAGCTTCAAAGGAAGAAGACGAAGCAAGAAGAGAGAGGAGGGAGCCTTACCAATTCGTGAATGAAGAATGCTAGGAGGGAAATGAGGCTAACTCACGTAAGAAGCAAGAATGCCTTAGAATTTGATTTTTATTTTGTTAATTTTTAATGTCATTTGACTATTCTTTTTCCTTAGTTTATTACATGGGTTATTGGCTCAATAAATGCCCATGTTATCAGCACATTTTTTGACATGTGGGGTGACAAGGCAAGAGTTGGAAAGAAATGATTGTTGGCTAGAAGACAAGGTAAGAAAGTAATGCTTTATTCCTTTGATTTTTCAATGTTAAATGACTTGTCTTCTTCTTCATGTAGGTGGCCGAACTTGGGGCTCAATTGGGGTGTCTCAACCGATGATGAAGAGCCAAGGAAGAACAAGGAAGGTCACATGGAAAAGAAAGAATCAAAAAGGTGGAATCTAGATCCACTTTTACCTTTTTGCATTTTGTTTTGTATCTAGCTCACATGGCCTTATTCCATGGCCTAATTTCGACAGTTCTCTGGTCAAATGAGACCTACATACTTTGACATTAAGTAATATAACACATGGGAAGGTGAGTCACCATGTTCTATGCCTTTTATAAACTTAAATGCAATTTTTATACTAGTTTTTGGACATAAATTAGGCCCCTATAGAGAGCCTTGTTGACTAGCCTCACCAACTGATTTAGAAGGTCATTTTAACCCTATTTAAGATTACCAATTCGTGGCATGTCAAAACTACAAGGCAATTGCGTAAAACGCGTTTTCGTGACACCCGAAGGTGTGTTTTTGTGCTCTAAGGAAATTTTGGGAAACAAATTGTTTTTATGAGTTCCAAGTGTTTGTAAACACTTATTATATTAAATAAACATATATTAAGATGTTACATTGAGTTATATGGGGTTACATCAACCCATGACATAATTTACGGGCCATCGGGACACTCCCGGGCAAAAAGGAGCGCTAAGGAAACCTCCTGTGGTTTTTGCTGAATTTTGAGAAACCACTTCGTGGGTTCTCTTTATAATGGTTAATATTGATGTTAGGAACTCAAGGAATTAATTTTATAGGAGTTCGTGCCACCTCGGCACTCCTCCGGACTTTTCGTGCTTTAAGGGGCGTGCGTGAGCACTCCCGAGCGTTTTGCGTTTTTGACTGAATATAGCTTAAGGAATATTTTTATACATTCATATAATAAGTGTATGACCATTTGGTTTGAGTTTTAGAAGGTCATACAAAGTCATGCTTGATCACATGTTTCTAAGGCGTTTTACGAGCGTTCTTCTTGTCAAGATGTTTAGTGCGCATCTTTGACCTTGATGAGTTATTATATCTTCATAATATATACAGTAGGTGTAACATATGTCGTTACATTTATCTAAATGTGTATTTCAATTTATTGTAGCATTTATAGATGCTTAGGCATTCGTAAAGTATTTACGTTGCTCGTTTGTATACACGTTGGTATTGTTCTTTTCTTGTTGACGCTCTTTCTATCGAGCTAGTTATGCAAGAAGTTTATTCCTTGTTAATAATCGTACATGAACGTTGTACAAGTACGTTAATACTTTAGTAACATTACGCCCGTTAGCGTTTACGGTAAAATGACTGTTTTTCGTGACGTTCGCATGCTTGAGTTTGCATGCGCACGTGCAATAATATTAATTCACGTAACGTTTGCATGTATAAATTAGCATGCGTAACTAAAATGATCTGTTTATAGATCAATTCTCCATTATTTAATAATAAAAAAGTATTAATTAGATTCGGGGTATTTCAGTTCGGTATTTCTTGACTTCAGAGCGTAACTACGCTCTGATACCACTTTTTGTAACACCCCAACTCAATCCAAATGTGGTCTCGCAACTTAACAGCATATATACATATACATGTCACAGCGGAATTCTTTACACTCCAGGACCTTGCCACGGTCTGACTACAGAATATACCGAACATTAGTACATAACAACCTTAACCAAATACATATCCTTCTTACAATCCCCTCACATCCTATACATCTTACTAACTCAATTGCCATACGAGTGTACATGCACAACTCGTAGGCCCCGCTTAACCCATAACATTTGTATCCCCTTTATACTCTCGCGATGGCCGCCTTCTGATGTTCACCTGTGTAGTAAAAACAGCCCCCAAAGGGGGTCAGCACGAATGCTGGTACGATCCTCTCATGGCCCCCAAGCTAACGTGGCTACGACGACTAATTGTCGATAGCATGGAGGTTGATTAGATGCACAACATAATAGAAGGTGCAGTAAACAACAAGCCAAATATGAACAATCAACGTTCAAACATAACGAACGACTTAGATGCGTTCCCTTAATTAGAGAGTTAATTATCTAACTCCTTAAGTTATATTTCCTCTTAATCTTAGTCCATCCTTATCTCACCTCAATCTTAGTCTTATCTTAATCTTAGAAACAACCATCCTTTAATAAGGAGTGGATGTAGCTTATCTTAGTCTTAATAATACAAACCATCCTTTAAAGAGGAATGGTTGCAACTTATCTTAACCTTAACTTACTCTCAGTATACAAACCGTTCCTGGAGGGGAATGGTTGTAGCTTAATTTCAAACCTGGGATTTAGGTGATCCCACCGCACCATCTTAATGCCACCTACCCTAGACGGGAGTCCAGCGTTGCTGAGCCGGCAACCGGCCATAGGCTACAAGTCCGAAGACAAGTCCTTAAGCGGAGGGCGGATCTGATTCAGATACCGTCCCCCTTTTTCCTTAGCATGCATGACCGGAGATCGGTCCCGGGTTTCCTCACTCAAGTTCCAGTTAGTAGTAGTCTCAAGACCATGTTTGTTGGTTAACCTCTTTCGGTTTATATCAACCCATATTAGGGAGCGTTCCTTAGTCTCACTCATTTCCTTACTAAACGTTAGTTAGTAAGTTCTCACGGTATGTTGTGTTAGTTTTCAAACATCACACAACAATACAATAAACATAATATTCAGGTTGCATGCTTTATCTTGTTTAGTGAGCACACAAAAACAAATAGCACACAAGCCGAGGGACACCTCATTAGAAAGCAGGTCACAAGAAGAACTGTACCGTTCACCGTTGGTCGTTTGGTTGCTTAATCTCTTCCGGAGTCCAATTTCCAAGTCCTAAAACATTCATTCAGTTTTAGGTTGTTAATCACTTAACTTAAATCAACTTGCTTAACTTACTTAACTTACTTAACCCTTAATGATCCCCACCTAACACCTCTTAAGTCTTACAACTTAATCTTACAAACTTAACCTTAACCTTAAACTTTTAAGTTTATTCTTAGCTTAATCCCTTAGGTCTTTATACCTCTAGTAATCTTTGCCCCCTCAATGGGGTACCCTTAATACCACTAAACTCTCTTAGGATTTCTTTTTTTTTTTAAAGTCTTAAGGGTCGTCCGACCCACTGTCCGACCCACCGACTGGGTCGGACCATTCCAGAGACTCTCCCGTCTTTTTAAAAACCCTTCGTCCAACCCACCGTCCGACCCACCAACTGGGTCGGACCATTACAGAAACTCTTATGGCGGCTTAACAGAGGTCCGTCCGACCCAAACTTGGGTCGGACCCCTAGGTCGGACGCCACCAGAACATGTCCAAAAATTGTTAAATCTTCACCAAACTTCTCCTTAAGCCTTCTAATGTGTTCTAACATCATTTAGACCCCTAAACCCACCTTTAATCATCCTCCAAACTCATGAAAATCACCTCCAAAGATCATTCCAACCTTTAGCTCAATTCTTGTAAGAAATTCCTAACACTTGTCAATTAATTCCTTATATTTCTAACATGTACATTTTGTCTAAAACTTCAACTAACCAAAGTGTTTCTTTTCTACCCATATAACTCCTCCTTAACATCATTGCACTCCATCTTTGCTTGTTAAACCTTCCAAGGTTATCTTGCATGTCCATGCACAATTTCTCTTCTTTTCATTTGTTACTCATCACTCCTAAACTCTTGAGCTTACTCATGCGTTGCTTTCCATTACCTTAACACCTTGACATTGTTCTTCGTTTATCTTGACCATGTAACACCCTCCTTAGACATTTCCACCTCTTTTATGCATCTTACTCACCATTCTCCTGATCATACACTCTTATACGTTTCTAGTCAATTTCCTAGACAGTCGACAACATTCTCCTTCAATCTTCACTCCCATCACCTAAGTCCACTCATTACCATCTAACCAAAACCTTATTGTTCCACCACTAACATCACCACCTCTTACACAAACTTCCCGAACTCTCATTGTTCTTCTCTTAGTTCATACCTAAATCATCTCAAAGCATTATACATCATTTCCTCCAGATTTGCACAAGTCTTACCATTCCTCATACCATGACTTTGGTGTGTTCAATGCACCCATCTAAACTCTAATTTCCTCATAGACCATTCTAGGTCATTCTAAACCTCGAGAACTCCTTAGTTAACTCATTTCCACTCAAATTCATTTTTATGACTCCTAGAAAATCCTAGGTCATATTAGTTCACCACCATCACCTAAACACTTATTTTCTACTCAAATTTCGCCATAGCTTCTCTAGTATCTTATCATGCCCACACACATTGTTTTTCCTCATTCAACCATCTCACACACATCAAGTTCTTTCTCATCATATCTCATCACCCAAACCAACTCAATCACAACAAACTCAATATATTGCAATAATCTTAAATTGCATAGCACTAAGGCTCTTAAATGACATGGCTCTTAGGCCCTTAAATGACTTAAACTTAAACACTGAATTTCCCACATATAAAAGCTTTCACAAGCTTGTTTAAACTCTTCTTCCTAGGTTATACAACCCATTACCTAATGTAAGCCCTAGGCTACATTGGTACTCATCTAAAACTCATTCCTTAAAACTTAAACCACCATTAGCTAAGTAATTTACCTTGTTTTCTCAAGCTTATTTTATCTTCCTCCTTAGACCTTCTTCTTGCATGAATATCGGCCACCACTTAAACTTCCTTTGCCAATGTTCTAACCAATATTCAATGACTCACATGAGTACTAAACAATACACTAACCTCAAGGAATGAAAACCTAGGTTAGAAATGTGTTCTAAGGCATAAAAGTGGATGATTACCTTTGAAGTCTCAAAGTAGACTTGGGCATTGAATGAAAGAGGACCTCCACTAGTCGTTGGTGAATTAAACAAGCTAGAATAAGGCATAAAAACAAAGCCCCATGAGTAGCAATTTTCGGCCATGTGGAAGGAATGATGGAAACATGGTTTTTCTTACATTTTCTTTACCTTAAGAGAATGGAGAAGCTAATGAGCTCTTCAAACTTGATTTTCCTCCATCAATGGAGTTTCCTCTTGGCACCAAAATGGAGCTTTGAAGGATTTGAAAAGATAGGAAGCAAGGTCTTGGTCTAACTAAGAGAAATCTATACTTAGTTTTCGATTTGGAGCAAAGATGAACACCTGGTGAGCATTTGAAGGTGGAGCACCCATGGATGGAGCTCTCTCGGTTTTGGAGCAAGAGAAGGGAAGAAGAAACCGTGGGAAGAAGAGAAATGAAGAGAGAGAGGAAGAAAAGTAGGCTTATAAGAGATATTTTGCTTTTATAAAGCAAATAGTAACTTTACTTATTTCCCTCTTTTTTCTTAAATTGGATGACTCATGTGGTGACTCACCACTCTCAAAAATCGGCCCCCTTGTTAAATAAGGGCATGTTTGGCCTTTATTGACCAATTAACTAAACTGAGTTGATTAAAGACTAAACTAGTCACTATTTGGCACTATTCACAAATTAGTGCACATATTTCTGAAATTTTTGATTTCCCATTGATTTAGGCTTCCTAATGTGATACTAATTAGTACACATGTTGATTAAAGAGTAATGATGGACATTTAGCCACTCAAACTCAATTCTAAGACAATTTCTCAAAAAGGTGCTTTAAGGAGTCTTAAAGTACATTTTGTGTTTAAGCTGGTTTTTGAGCTTGGTTTTCTTTTTAATTGATTTAAATGTCCATTAGCATATTACTAAAGTCTTATAATGGTATTTGGGTGCTAATCAATGTCACTCCAAGCTTAGAGCATGTTTTTGCCCAAATTGCCCTTAAGGCACTTTCTTGTGTTTTCCTTGGTTTAAATTGTCTACCAATCTTTCTAAGGCATATTCTAGCCTTAATACATCATAATTTGATGTTTACTTAGCATACTTAGGTTTGGGGTATTTCAATCTACCCCCCTTAATAGAACTTTGTCCCCAAAGTTCCCATGCACCTTATCTTATTAGGATACATATCTTACCTCATTCCTCAGATCATATAGATCATACTTATGTATACTTAAACTCATTGGATCATTAGATCCGCCATATTCTTATACTCAAATATCACACAACATGCTTAAGCATGTATAGCACTCAAAATTCTCTTTGTTTCTTTTGATGATTAAAACATTCACATAATTTCCAACGTATTCTCCCATGTCACCGGTCCGTAGACAATGGCTCATTCGTCCTCGTCACCATGGGCCAGAATAAAAACACTCTACTCTCCCCATGTCACCGGTAAGACAAAGGCTCATGCGTCCTCGACTTCATGGGCGAGACTCAGTAAAAAGGTAATCCTTTTTATGAGGTAATGTGAGGAATAATTCCTCTAATTAAAAATACAATCAAATCCATTTTCATTTTATCCTAAGGCCTCTATCCATAGTGTGATTTAATTGTGACCACTGGTAGGGAGTTTCAGGAATCATCCAACCCTGATGTGATCAGCATCAGTGTAGAACTATCCTTCCACCCCAATTTGTGTTCGGTTTCCCTTGATCCCTAGAAAATCAAGTTCCACCTCCCACGTCATTTTCAAACATCCAAATAATTCACTCATGGCCAATTTTCTATCTTTTTAGTTCTTCTAATCTTAATCAATACATCTCCAAAGTGTGGACTCAGTCCATCCAAACATTCCGATTCATCTCTTAGTAATTACCTCAAGACTTAAATTCCTACTAAGTTCTATAACTGTCCCATACCAATTCTCACCATCTTATATCTCATAACATTACTATCTTCTTCCTCATGCTCATGTCAAATTGTATTTCATAATGTTATCTTATTCTTATCTCACACATAGTCTCATATCGACTCATACCTCATATATTCTTATTTCTTATGTCTCCTTAATCCTCTTCCTTAATTCTCTTAACTTGTACTTACACCGGAGTTAACAAGATAGGTACTTAATATGTATGGTATTCACATCTTCTGTGTGCAATAACCATGATTTATCTCAAAATGTTTATGTAAAACATATTCTCAAATTATTTTGTGCTATGCACACCGTAGTTTATGTACTCAGTACACAAACATACGCTAAGCGGTTTTCGCTTTGCCCCCCTTAAAATGGATTACGCCCACGTAATCAGCATTATATCATCCTTGAACATAAGTTCAAGATGTCTAATTCTCACCAAGCATTCTAGCTTCCACGTCATCTATCTTACTTATAATTCGATCAGAAATGACTTAGTCTCTGTATCGAGGATTCTTAACGGTACTTATACCGTTTCCTTAACTTAGTTTGGTCTAATCTCAAAGGTAGTGGTCTGCTAGCTTCCGCTGCACAACTCTGATGGTCTTAGGCTTAACTGTCTCGCTTATCCTTTTACAGTATTGTATATCTTTCTCCTACGTGCTATGGTTTAGCACTAAAGGTCCCTCAATGGTCACGTGTTATCTTTATATATACACGACCTTGATGAGTTGTAGCTCATCTATCCAGTCTTCCTGGAGATCTAATGTCTGTATTCTTAGTGTTTCCTCAAGTGTCGAAATCGTTCTTTCCATCTGACCCTTGGTCTGAGGATGATTCTTAATCTGAAACTACATTTTAGTGCTTATTGCGCTTTACAGTTTAATCTCTTACATCTTGAGACATGTCCAATGTTTGTACTTAACAATCTGTGCTCTTCGCACTTCATTGTCCTTAATTATTTGT
This sequence comes from Limonium bicolor, assembly GCA_023374045.1. Lineage (NCBI taxonomy): Eukaryota > Viridiplantae > Streptophyta > Magnoliopsida > Caryophyllales > Plumbaginaceae > Limonium > Limonium bicolor. Next base: position 44,243,965 of record CM041780.1, on the reverse strand, counting down.
TCTCTGGTTCCTCTGTGTTGCTGGTTCAACTGAATTCTTCTCTTCGACTGTTTGTGGTAGTAGCTGCTCTTGTGTGATCTTGCGTCGTTGTCTGTGGTACGGAGTCGACTACTTCCCGTGTTCCTTACACTACTCGTCTACATGCATGGGGTACCTTACTGGTACATTACTACTTACCCAACTAACTCATAAATGAGCGTGTGAGGCCTGCAAGCCCCTGTGGGGTGCAGTCGTCCCACGTCTCGTTTTAGTAAACTCATAGTGTCCGTCACACGTTTAGCTATTGCTAATTATGAAGTATTCTGTTGTCGATCTCCTCTTTCATCGTTCCATAATTAAGTTTATTGTTCTTCTTGAAATTAATCAAGGGAAATCCATTTATTGTGTCCTTGGGTATTGTATGCTCTAGCTCTTTCTGTATCCCGTACTGATTCGGTCTTTTAACAACTGAGGTCTCTTTCCGTAGCGCCTCTTATCTTGTTTTTCATATTTATGTTACTAGGAATGCACTTCCAGTTTCTTAAGGAATGGGTAGTGTGCTTCCTGTGAAATCTCACCTAACCAGGTCCAGACTACTGACATCAATGCACAGTTCGTCTACCATCTTATTTCCTTACTTATATTGGTCTTAACTCATAAATCTCATTGCCTCTGTATCAATATTTGACGGCTCATACCTAACGGTCGTTTTACCGCGCTGTGAGCCTCGATTTTAAACCCTATCCTATGTGGATTAAATTGATTAGGATCTAACCGGGTTTTAGGTCCACTTATAGCCTAAGATTAATAACTATGTCATATAACAATAATTATTAAAACCTAAGCTAGCTCACTGGAACCTATTAAGAGTCGCCACCTAATTTTAACCTAGATCAAATTAGGAAAGGAGGTTCGGGTTCGGGGGCTTGATATTCGACTTAATTAGGGTTCAATTACTTTCATTACCCCTAGAAGTCGTTTTTCCTCTACTTAGTTTAATTACGGCTTATTACGAGTCGTTTTTAACCTAAGTACGCGCTTCTGTTTTTTTTTATTTTTTAACATTTTTTTTGACAGAAAATTAAAATGGAAATTAAAATACCAAAACTAGGGTTTCGGAGGCAGAATTAGGTCAGGTTTTGTTTTCGTCCGTGGCTACGGACCTAATGTCCGAACCCACGGACCCTAGTTAACTTAATTACACAGAAAAGTCAAATTTAAACAGAAACGAGATTTTGAAAAGTCCGGGGCCACGGACAGGACGTCCGTGGGCCCGGACATGTTTTATAAAACCCTAAATTTTGAAAATAAAAATATCCCGCCACCGTCCGGGGGCGTCCGGCTTTCGGACAGGGTGTCCGGGACCCGGACATAGCGTCCGTGGGTGCGGACCGCCCTCGGACAGCGGCGTTTGGGTGGCTCCCGCGGTGTTTCTGGCTCAAATTTTATGGGTAGGTAGCCTGAAAGATTCTAAACACGTTAGTGATTGAAAGTTTACAATTTGAATTCGAATTAAACACGAAACTTAGCAAACAAGTTATTGGGCAGAAGCGAAAACAAACGCTAATTCAGAAGCGATAAAAAGTCAATTCAATTCCAAATTTTGACACAGAGTAGTTAAAGTTGAACAAAGTCAGAAAAACATGACTTCAACCTGTTTTACCTTCGGATTTAATGAGACTCTTCACAACGGGGATCTTTTGGTACCTCGTTGATGCCGGTTTTGGATTGACTTCGAATTGTGCTTCTGACTCCTTCTTCTTTATGCTGTTAAGGACGTTTCTCTTCTGTTTTTGTGGTGGTTTTGTGTGTTTTTGGTGCTTGGAAGTTCAATAGGAGAAGAAAGGATGAGCTTTTGGTGATTTCGGGGTGATTTCTGCAGTGTTTCGGTGTTGGGAGTGTTGAAAACGTGGGAGGCAAGTAGACGGCTGTGTTTTCTGACTATGGGGATGTTCTCCTCTGCCCTAGGTCGTTTTTTGGAAGGCCTTTTATAGAAAGAGCATGGCCAAGTTGATAGAACAAGATTTTTATCTAAAACCCTGATTTTGTGCTCTAAGAGAATCTGATTTTTTAAAACGTGCTACAGGTTGATAAAAATTCTGAAATTTTAACCAAAGATAAAAGACGATTTTTAGGAATTTTAAGAGTTGGAATCAGGTTTTTTCGATAAATAACCGATTAGATAAAAATCTTACAATCTGGAATCTCCCATAATTCATAACTTACGATTGGTAAGTCGAAATAACGAAATTCCAACGGCATTAGTCTCTAAAAATCATCCTCTATCTTGTGTTAAAATTTCATGACATTTTGTTTTGATTTCGGTATTTTCCAGAGGAGAGAGAAAATTGCAAAAATGATTGAATTTCTCTTTTAAATTTTGGGATAAGGTTCCAAATAAAATAATTTCAGGTTTATGACTGTGTGTAGTCATGCTAACCATGTGACAATTTTATTTTAATTTTGAAAACCCTTTTATTTCTATTTTGAGGTTATTTCATGTGTTAATTATTAAAGAAACTAGCTTATTAAAAGCTTATTTTCCAGAATAAATATTATCAGAAAATCATGAAATACCTTTCATAATGACTATGATATTTGGAAGTGTTTGGATATAATGAACAAGTCATATGAAAATAGAAAATCCCGAGAATGTCCTTGGAAAATCCTGCGTTGGTGCATTTTGACCACTTTGCCCTTTGTAACACGTATGCCTTAGAGACTACTCCGGGGGGGTTGAAATTTTGGGTATAACAGATTGCCCCCCGTCAACTAGGCTTTGTAATGAAGATGAAAAGACTAGTTGATGCCTGAGTGATACCCCAAGATTTTGGATCTCAAAAGACCCTACATGTAGATTGAAATCCGACGAGTTGTGTCGAGCTGTTCTAAGGCGCTGACTACCTATGAGTAAAGTGGAAGGGATGTCAAGCGATTCTAAGGCGTTGACTACCTTTAAAGGAGTGAAGTACATGCCAAGCGATTCTAAGGCGTTGACTACCTAAAATGTGAAAAGTGGACTGAACTAAGAGTGAATAATCAAGACCGAGCATCTAAGGTGCCGGGAACCTAAAATTAAATGGAATACGCCGAGCATTATAAGGTGTCGGGAACCTGAAATTTGAATGGATTACGCCGAGCATTATAAGGTGTCGGGAACCTGAAATTTGAATGGATTACGCCGAGCATTATAAGGTGTCGGGAACCTGAAATTTGAATGGAATACGCCAAGCATTATAAGGTGTCGGGAACCTGGAGTTGAATGGATCACGCCGAGCATTGTAAGGTGTCGGGAACCTGGAGTTTAATGGATTACGCCGAGCATTGTAAGGTGTCGGGAACCTGGAGTTAAATAGGATACGCCGAGCATTATAAGGTGTCGGGAACCTAAAATTTGAATGGATTACGCCGAGCATTATAAGGTTGGGAACCTGAAATTTGAATGGAATACGCCGAGCATTATAAGGTGTCGGGAACCTGGAGTTGAATGGATTACGCCGAGCATTGTAAGGTGTCGGGAACCTGGAGTTGAATGGATTACGCCGAGCATTGTAAGGTGTCGGGAACCTGAAGTTAAATAGGATACGCCGAGCATTGTAAGGTGTCGGGAACCTAAAAATGAAAGGAGATGTAATGAAATTGATGTGATGTGTGCGTAAATTGACGAATGTAAAGTAGGACCTATGGGTGCCTAAGTGGAATGGTAGGAAATCAGGTTTGTGACGAGCCTGAGGTTGAGTTCATCTATTCTGGTGAATCTGAATCTTTGGCTGAGAATCTGCATCTCTGAAGAGTCTGTATCTTTGGCTGAGAATCTGTATCTCAGATCGGGTGAGAATCCGTATCTCTAAAGAATCTGTATCTTCGGGGCAAGAATCTGTATCTCTAAAGAGTCTGTATCCTCAGGGTGAGAATCTGTATCTCTAAAGAATCTGTATCTTCGGGGTGAGAATCTGTATCTCTGAAGGATCTGTATCTTCGGGGTGAGAATCTGTATCTCTGGTCTATGATGAGGAGTTTCGTACGGACGGATGAAAGGTTAACTTTATGCAAATGATCATAATGAAAGTTGATTATGAAAGTGTCAAACATGGCAAAGATGATGTGCATGTCAAAATACAATCAAAGTGCATGTAGGAAACTTGTCCAAAACAAGAAATCATTGGAAAATGTGCCAAACATGGCAATGTTAAGGATCAAAAATTGTCCAAAGCAAGACATTGCTAGAAAGTGTGCCAAATGCGGCCATGATGAGGTTTATGAAACCGAGGTGTTTAAAGGAAAGTTGTTCAAGACAAGAAATTGTTGTTTGAAGAAAATTCTATTTAGTGAAAAGGAAAGTGAATCATCATTTCCTAACTATAGACTTCGGACTTGTAATTTATCTCCTACGAGATGAACATGCCGCCGGTGGGGTATGGTGTATGATGTGAAGGTAAGGGCTTATGTGGGCCTGTGGTGTTTGATGTGCAGGTAAGGGCTTATGTGGGCCTGTGTAGTGGAGGTGTGGAGGTAAGGGCTTATGTGGGCCTGTGTGGTGTATGAAGTGAAAGTAAGGGCTTATGTGGGCCTGTGTGGTGTATGAAGTGAAGGTAAGGGCTTATGTGGGCCTGAGGTGTTTGATGTGGTGGTAAGGGCTTATGTGTGCCTGTGGTGGGATGGTGGTGGTGATGCTTAAGCTTTGGGTTCCAATTGGTGTTGTCATAGCAATTGTTGGAGCCAACAATTGCCCCCAGTATTTTCCCTTAAGACAATATGAGCTAGAGTTCATGGCAATCGATCGTTCCGATCGATTGCCCCCAGTATTTTCTTTGATCAAACGTGCGAATGAGTCTCGTCCTCACAGGGTCAAGGCTTATGTTCTAATTTGGTGCTTCCTAACCTACACTTGACGTGTTTGGTGTTTACACTCGTTTCTCACTTACGGTCACAACTTCTAGACCATTAAATTTGATATTTGATGAATTTACGCATTCGATCTGTTACTTTCACGTGATTGGATACACAACTACCAAGTCGGAAGTCTTTGAGGCTTATAATGGCCATGGGTGTGATGCAAGACAACGGGACCATGGAGGGATGTTTGAGGTGTGTGGAGCTTAAAGGGGTGACCAAAGCTGCACTTGTGTCTTCTCTCGGATTCATCTTCCTTGTCTTGAATTCGTCTAGCTGCTTTGTGTTGTCGTTGTTTTCGAGCTTCTGGACTTGGAATTTGAATTGTCCTTTACACCATTTCTCTTCTCTTTGTCATTTGGATTTCTTCAGGCACTTCGGGTTTGCCTTTTGTTTTCCTTTCTTGGTTTTGCCTTCGGGGTTCTTGTGTTTCCCGGTTTTGGGCTTCGAGAGCTGTTTTGATGTGAGCTCTTTTGATCCTGTGTCACTCTGGGACCATTTGCGGATCGCTTCGTCATGCTGATAGCGGCATTGCTTCTTTGGACTGATGAAATGTTATCTGAGAGTCGGGCTCCTCGCCTCCTTTGGTCACCGGGTCGGACATTCATCATTGGCTGGGTTATTTTGTGGAGTTCATATATCGAAAAGGGATATATGAAAGGCTCAGCGGGGGTGCCTAGGGTTTAATGACAGGGTTTACAAGCTTTTGGCTATGTGGTGTTGTACCTAGGTGCTTCGTCATTCCTGATAGTTGTATATCCATTCTTTGTTACTTTTCACAGGTCTAAGCGTAAATTTACAAATCATCTCCTTCGGTCGGAGTTATACCGTTTACCTCACCTTTGAATGTGGACTCACCGGAGTCGTGTAAGAATGATACGCTCGTTCGCTCATGGTTTTACCACTCAAGACACTCTCGCGAGATCTTCACTCAGAAACTTGTTCACAAGCTTAACCAAGAGATTCGAAGACAACGATTCTAAACTCATATTGCCCCCGGTATTGATTTGGGGTTTGTGACAACAATTCGATAGATGTGGATTTGGAACCGCTTCGTGGGTTGTTTTGGATGTTTTGGGGTGAGTTGTGATGCTTAGCGTGGCATGTTCAACTTTTAGAAACAAGATAAATCCTTCTGTTCCATAGTCGGGAAATGATTACTCCGTGATCCTTTTCCCTGGAAAGCATTTTTTTTTTTTTTTTTCGATGAATGAAAAATGATTTGTACAGGAATTGTGAAAATGGAACTATGATTTTATCTACGAATCATGAGATAATGTTGGAAATTACAGACTTAGAGAAACTACCGAAAATGATAAAGGAAACTAACTACTACAAACATTGGAAAAACATAAAAATGACTAGTAAGAGAAGAAATCGGAGAAAACACTTGAAGATAGCACTCTCTGATGGTGCTTGACATGGGATTCCTACTCGGGGAGTTGAAAACCTTGATTGATAAGATCTTGGATGTGCTGCTTCAGAATTTTGCAGTTGTCGGTGTCATGACCGGGAAGCTGGTGATACTGACAATACTGGTTCAGATTCCTTCCTTTTTGGGGGTCCCTTTGTCGAGGGGTGAGAGGTTGCAGCATGTTTTGTTCCTGGAGTCTTTCAAAAGCCTGGCTCAATGGTTGACCGATGTTTGTGAACTCTCTCCGACGGGAGCTCTTTCGGGATGATTCCATTGCCCCAACGATTTGTCCTGGTCCTTTTATCTGTCGAACGGTATTTACCTCATGCTGCCTAGTTCTCTTTCGGGTGCCACTTTGGATACAGGCTGCTGTCCCCGAGCCATTCCCGGTGTTTTTTGAGTTCCCGAGTTTTAACTCCCCTTGGTGAATCATTTCTTCTAGGACATTAACTTGTCCCATCAGCATGTTGAAGCTAGGAAAGTATGTGAATTTCAGCTCGTCACTGTATTGCTTCTGCATATTTTTAATTACCATTCGGATTTGCTCTTGTTCGTCCATCTGTGTGAGCATTGCGGCTGCCTTCATCCTCCAACGCTTAACAAAATCAGACATTGATTCACCTTCTGTTTGTTGTGCTTGCAAGATCAGCCCTGGTGACTCCAAAACTTCTAGCGTACTCAAAATGATGCAGGAAAGCTTCACATACCTCCTCGTAGGTCTTGGTATTTATCCTTTGAGTTATGTACCAATGCTGAGGGGTCTCATCAAGATAGTGAGCAAATACCTTGGCCTTCTGCATGTCGTTTAGCGAAAGGATGGACATTTCCCTATCGAACATTGCCAAATGAAGTTGTGGGTCGGAGGAACCTTTGTATAGAGGAAGTGTTGGCAATTTCAACCTTGGAGGGAGATCAACCTTGGGATATAATCCAGTGGAAAAGTAGTCAAAACCGGCTGGCCTGTTGGCCCTCTCCATGCGCTCAATCTTTTCCAGCATCCCATTGAATTCTTCGGCTAACTGGGCATCCATGTTGATTGGATTTCCTCCCTGCCATTCTTTGAGATTTGGGCTTATCTGTTGGAAAACAAAAGTGACCTGAGCTAAAAATTCTGGGCCGCGAAGAAGTTTTAGGCTAAAACTTGTTTGGGCTGCAAGAAAAGCACATGAGTTGGAATGTTTTGAAAATTGTGGGTTGGCACTGAGGCCCGAAATGAGTTGGAAGAGAGGCACATGGGCCGGAATGATTCATGGGCTGTGAACTGGTGCCTAGGCTGAAATGTTCTGAGAATTGGGCGCTTGGGCCAGAATGTGTTTGGGTTAAAAGTAAAGCGCATGGGCTGAAGTGATTTCTAAACCATGTTCTGGATGTAAATTGGAATTTGGGCCGAGTAATTATGATTGGGGCTGAAGATGATACCCGTGTCTAGGATCGTGGGTCAAAGCCCGAGTGAAAAGTTTTCCTGGACTAGAATGGGCCTTGAAATGGAAAGGCCTGATGGATTTTTATGGATTGCTTCAGGTGGATTTGTTTTCCGTGGGCCTAGAACTAAATTGGTAATTCAAATTGGGCTGAAAGATAAATCACCTAAATCTAAACTTTTGGGCCGAAGCCCGAACAAATAACTCACACATTCAAATCAAGCAGGGTCTTTGGGCCGCAAACAATAAAGCCGCGATATCGGGTTGGGCTGAGTTGATGTAGGAGAAGTTCCTATCAATTTCTAGGCTGGGTAGTGGGCCGATCATGCAGGTAAACAAGGCCCACACAAATCCAACATGTCCTCACTAGTGTTAAGATTAAACCAGGTATGGATCGATCCGGAGAGGTGCTTGGGGCATGGGCCCAGGTCGCCACAAAGGAATAGGGCTTGCACACTATTCTCTTTGGGCTTCCCCACTTTTTTCACATCACCTGAAGGTGTGCGTCTACGGTCGGGTCTTTGACTGACCAAACAATGGGCTAGGTAAGGGCACTGCCAGGAAAACGCTTGGGGCTAAAGCCCAGGTATTAAGGGGATGTGGTTAGACGACATCCTCCTCTTTTCCCCCGCTTATTCACATCACCTAAAAGGTGTGAGTCCCTGACAGGGGACCCTCAAACGGGTCCCGGGGTGAGATCGGTTTGTGTGGACCCTCGCTCTCATATGATGCAAAGGTGCAGAAATTAAAGTGCGCACAAAAGTAAACAAACAAAGTAATAAAGCCATAAATAAACAATTTCGAGTTAAGCCCTCTTTCTTAAGATTAAACAAGTTAAAATTAAGAATTTGTCCCCAGCAGTCGCCAGTCTGTGAGCCTCGATTTTAAACCCTATCCTATGTGGATTAAATTGATTAGGATCTAACCGGGTTTTAGGTCCACTTATAGCCTAAGATTAATAACTATGTCATATAACAATAATTATTAAAACCTAAGCTAGCTCACTGGAACCTATTAAGAGTCGCCACCTAATTTTAACCTAGATCAAATTAGGAAAGGAGAGTTCGGGTTCGGGGGCTTGATATTCGACTTAATTAGGGTTCAATTACTTTCATTACCCCTAGAAGTCGTTTTTCCTCTACTTAGTTTAATTACGGCTTATTACGAGTCGTTTTTAACCTAAGTGCGCGCTTCTGTTTTTTTTATTTTTAACATTTTTTTTTGACAGAAAATTAAAATGGAAATTAAAATACCAAAACTAGGGTTTCGGAGGCAGAATTAGGTCAGGTTTTGTTTTCGTCCGTGGCTACGGACCTAATGTCCGAACCCACGGACCCTAGTTAACTTAATTACACAGAAAAGTCAAATTTAAACAGAAACGAGATTTTGAAAAGTCCGGGGCCACGGACAGGACGTCCGTGGGCCCGGACATGTTTTATAAAACCCTAAATTTTGAAAATAAAAATATCCCGCCACCGTCCGGGGTCCGGCTTTCGGACAGGGCGTCCGGGACCCCGGACATAGCGTCCGTGGGTGCGGACCGCCCTCGGACAGCGGCGTTTGGGTGGCTCCCGGCGGTGTTTCTGGCTCAAATTTTATGGGTAGGTAGCCTGAAAGATTCTAAACACGTTAGTGATTGAAAGTTTACAATTTGAATTCGAATTAAACACGAAACTTAGCAAACAAGTTATTGGGCAGAAGCGAAAACAAACGCTAATTCAGAAGCGATAAAAAGTCAATTCGATTCCAAATTTTGACACAGAGTAGTTAAAGTTGAACAAAGTCAGAAAAACATGACTTCAACCTGTTTTACCTTCGGATTTAATGAGACTCTTCACAACGGGGATCTTTTGGTGCCTCGTTGATGCCGGTTTTGGATTGACTTCGAATTGTGCTTCTGACTCCTTCTTCTTTATGCTGTTAAGGACGTTTCTCTTCTGTTTTTGTGGTGGTTTTGTGTGTTTTTGGTGCTTGGAAGTTCAATAGGAGAAGAAAGGATGAGTTTTGGTGATTTCGGGGTGATTTCTGCAGTGTTTCGGTGTTGGGAGTGTTGAAAACGTGGGAGGCAAGTAGACGGCTGTGTTTTCTGACTATGGGGATGTTCTCCTCTGCCCTAGGTCGTTTTTTGGAAGGCCTTTTATAGAAAGAGCATGGCCAAGTTGATAGAACAAGATTTTTATCTAAAACCCTGATTTTGTGCTCTAAGAGAATCTGATTTTTTAAAACGTGCTACAGGTTGATAAAAATTCTGAAATTTTAACCAAAGATAAAAGACGATTTTTAGGAATTTTAGAGTTGGAATCAGGTTTTTTCGATAAATAACCGATTAGATAAAAATCTTACAATCTGGAATCTCCCATAATTCATAACTTACGATTGGTAAGTCGAAATAACGAAATTCCAACGGCATTAGTCTCTAAAAATCATCCTCTATCTTGTGTTAAAATTTCATGACATTTTGTTTTGATTTCGGTATTTTCCAGAGGAGAGAGAAAATTGCAAAAATGATTGAATTTCTCTTTTAAATTTTGGGATAAGGTTCCAAATAAAATTTTCAGGTTTATGACTGTGTGTAGTCATGCTAACCATGTGACAATTTTATTTTAATTTTGAAAACCCTTTTATTTCTATTTTGAGGTTATTTCATGTGTTAATTATTAAAGAAACTAGCTTATTAAAAGCTTATTTTCCAGAATAAATATTATCAGAAAATCATGAAATACCTTTCATAATGACTATGATATTTGGAAGTGTTTGGATATAATGAACAAGTCATATGAAAATAGAAAATCCCGAGAATGTCCTTGGAAAATCCTGCGTTGGTGCATTTTGACCACTTTGCCCTTTGTAACACGTATGCCTTAGAGACTACTCCGGGGGGGTTGAAATTTTGGGTATAACAGATTGCCCCCCGTCAACTAGGCTTTGTAATGAAGATGAAAAGACTAGTTGATGCCTGAGTGATACCCCAAAATTTTGGATCTCAAAAGACCCTACATGTAGATTGAAATCCGACGAGTTGTGTCGAGCTGTTCTAAGGCGCTGACTACCTATGAGTAAAGTGGAAGGGATGTCAAGTGATTCTAAGGCGTTGACTACCTTTAAAGGAGTGAAGTACATGTCAAGCGATTCTAAGGCGTTGACTACCTAAAATGTGAAAAGTGGACTGAACTAAGAGTGAATAATCAAGACCGAGCATCTAAGGTGCCGGGAACCTAAAATTAAATGGAATACGCCGAGCATTATAAGGTGTCGGGAACCTGAAATTTGAATGGATTACGCCGAGCATTATAAGGTGTCGGGAACCTGAAATTTGAATGGATTACGCCGAGCATTATAAGGTGTCGGGAACCTGAAATTTGAATGGAACGCCGAGCATTATAAGGTGTCGGGAACCTGAGTTGAATGGATACGCCGAGCATTGTAAGGTGTCGGGAACCTGGAGTTGAATGGATTACGCCGAGCATTGGGTGTCGGGAACCTGGAGTTAATAGGATACGCCGAGCATTATAAGGTGTCGGGAACCTAAAATTTGAATGGATTACGCCGAGCATTATAAGGTGTCGGGAACCTGAAATTTGAATGGAACGCCGAGCATTATAAGGTGTCGGAACCTGAGTTGAATGGATTACGCCGAGCATTGTAAGGTGTCGGGAACCTGGGTTGAATGGATTACGCCGAGCATTGTAAGGTGTCGGGAACCTGAGTTAATGGATACGCCGAGCATTGTAAGGTGTCGGGAACCTAAAAATGAAAGGAGATGTAATGAAATTGATGTGATGTGTGCGTAAATTGACAAATGTAAAGTAGGACCTATGGGTGCCTAGGTGGAATGGTAGGAAATCAGGTTTGTGACGAGCCTGAGGTTGAGTTCATCTATTCTGGTGAATCTGAATCTTTGGCTGAGAATCTGCATCTCTGAAGAGTCTGTATCTTTGGCTGAGAATCTGTATCTCTGATCGGGTGAGAATCGTATCTCTAAAGAATCTGTATCTTCGGGGCAAGAATCTGTATCTCTAAAGAGTCTGTATCCTCAGGGTGAGAATCTGTATCTCTAAAGAATCTGTATCTTCGGGGTGAGAATCTGTATCTCTGAAGAATCTGTATCTTCGGGGTGAGAATCTGTATCTCTGGTCTATGATGAGGAGTTTCGTACGGACGGATGCAAGGTTAACTTTATGCAAATGATCATAATGAAAGTTGATTATGAAAGTGTCAAACATGGCAAAGATGATGTGCATGTCAAAATACGATCAAAGTGCATGTAGGAAACTTGTCCAAAACAAGAAATCATTGGAAAATGTGCCAAACATGGCAATGTTAAGGATCAAAAATTGTCCAAAGCAAGACATTGCTAGAAAGTGTGCCAAATGCGGCCATGATGAGGTTTATGAAACCGAGGTGTTTAAAGGAAAGTTGTTCAAGACAAGAAATTGTTGTTTGAAGAAAATTCTATTTAGTGAAAAGGAAAGTGAATCATCATTTCCTAACTATAGACTTCGGACTTGTAATTTATCTCCTACGAGATGAACATGCCGCCGGTGGGGTATGGTGTATGATGTGAAGGTAAGGGCTTATGTGGGCCTGTGGTGTTTGATGTGCAGGTAAGGGCTTATGTGGGCCTGTGTAGTGGAGGTGTGGAGGTAAGGGCTTATGTGGGCCTGTGTGGTGTATGAAGTGAAAGTAAGGGCTTATGTGGGCCTGTGTGGTGTATGAAGTGAAGGTAAGGGCTTATGTGGGCCTGAGGTGTTTGATGTGGTGGTAAGGGCTTATGTGTGCCTGTGGTGGGATGGTGGTGGTGATGCTTAAGCTTTGGGTTCCAATTGGTGTTGTCATAGCAATTGTTGGAGCCAACAATTGCCCCCAGTATTTTCCCTTAAGACAATATGAGCTAGAGTTCATGGCAATCGATCGTTCCGATCGATTGCCCCCAGTATTTTCTTTGATCAAACGTGTGAATGAGTCTCGTCCTCACAGAGTCAAGGCTTATGTTCTAATTTGGTGCTTCCTAACCTACACTTGACGTGTTTGGTGTTTACACTCGTTTCTCACTTACGGTCACAACTTCTAGACCATTAAATTTGATATTTGATGAATTTACGCATTCGATCTGTTACTTTCACGTGATTGGATACACAACTACCAAGTCGGAAGTCTTTGAGGCTTATAACGTGGCCATGGGGTGTGATGCAAGACAACGGGACCATGGAGGGATGTTTGAGGTGTGTGGAGCTTAAAGGGGTGACCAAAGCTGCACCTTGTGTCTTCTCTCGGATTCATCTTCCTTGTCTTGAATTCGTCTAGCTGCTTTGTGTTGTCGTTGTTTTCGAGCTTCTGGACTTGGAATTTGAAATTGTCCTTTACACCATTTCTCTTCTCTTTGTCATTTGGATTTCTTCAAGGCACTTCGGGTTTGCCTTTTGTTTTATCCTTTCTTGGTTTTGCCTTCGGGGTTCTTGTGTTTCCCGGTTTTGGGCTTCGAGAGCTGTTTTGATGTGAGCTCTTTTGATCCTGTGTCACTCTGGGACCATTTGCGGATCGCTTCGTCATGCTGATAGCGGCATTGCTTCTTTGGACTGATGAAAATGTTATCTGAGAGTCGGGCTCCTCGCCTCCTTTGGTCACCGGGTCGGACATTCATCATTGGCTGGGTTATTTTGTGGAGTTCATAATATCGAAAAGGGATATATGAAAGGCTCAGCGGGGGTGCCTAGGGTTTAATGACAGGGTTTACAAGCTTTTGGCTATGTGGTGTTGTACCTAGGTGCTTCGTCATTCCTGATAGTTGTATATCCATTCTTTGTTACTTTTCACAGGTCTAAGCGTAAATTTACAAATCATCTCCTTCGGTCGGAGTTATACCGTTTACCTCACCTTTGAATGTGGACTCACCGGAGTCGTGTAAGAATGATACGCTCGTTCGCTCATGGTTTTACCACTCAAGACACTCTCGCGAGATCTTCACTCAGAAACTTGTTCACAAGCTTAACCAAGAGATTCGAAGACAACGATTCTAAACTCATATTGCCCCCGGTATTGATTTGGGGTTTGTGACAACAATTCGATAGATGTGGATTTGGAACCGCTTCGTGGGTTGTTTTGGATGTTTTGGGGTGAGTTGTGATGCTTAGCGTGGCATGTTCAACTTTTAGAAACAAGAGGTAAATCCTTCTGTTCCATAGTCGGGAAATGATTACTCCGTGATCCTTTTCCCTGGAAAGCATTTTTTTTTTTTGTTTTTCGATGAATGAAAAATGATTTGTACAGGAATTGTGAAAATGGAACTATGATTTTATCTACGAATCATGAGATAATGTTGGAAATTACAGACTTAGAGAAACTACCGAAAATGATAAAGGAAACTAACTACTACAAACATTGGAAAAACATAAAAATGACTAGTAAAGAGAAGAAATCGGAGAAAACACTTGAAGATAGCACTCTCTGATGGTGCTTGACATGGGATTCCTACTCGGGGAGTTGAAAACCTTGATTGATAAGATCTTGGATGTGCTGCTTCAGAATTTTGCAGTTGTCGGTGTCATGACCGGGAAGCTGGTGATACTGACAATACTGGTTCAGATTCCTTCCTTTTTGGGGGTCCCTTTGTCGAGGGGTGAGAGGTTGCAGCATGTTTTGTTCCTGGAGTCTTTCAAAAGCCTGGCTCAATGGTTGACCGATGTTTGTGAACTCTCTCCGACGGGAGCTCTTTCGGGATGATTCCATTGCCCCAACGATTTGTCCTGGTCCTTTTATCTGTCGAACGGTATTTACCTCATGCTGCCTAGTTCTCTTTCGGGTGCCACTTTGGATACAGGCTGCTGTCCCCGAGCCATTCCCGGTGTTTTTTGAGTTCCCGAGTTTTAACTCCCCTTGGTGAATCATTTCTTCTAGGACATTAACTTGTCCCATCAGCATGTTGAAGCTAGGAAAGTATGTGAATTTCAGCTCGTCACTGTATTGCTTCTGCATATTTTTAATTACCATTCGGATTTGCTCTTGTTCGTCCATCTGTGTGAGCATTGCGGCTGCCTTCATCCTCCAACGCTTAACAAAATCAGACATTGATTCACCTTCTGTTTGTTGTGTGCTTGCAAGATCAGCCCTGGTGACTCCAAAACTTCTAGCGTACTCAAAATGATGCAGGAAAGCTTCACATACCTCCTCGTAGGTCTTGGTATTTATCCTTTGAGTTATGTACCAATGCTGAGGGGTCTCATCAAGATAGTGAGCAAATACCTTGGCCTTCTGCATGTCGTTTAGCGAAAGGATGGACATTTCCCTATCGAACATTGCCAAATGAAGTTGTGGGTCGGAGGAACCTTTGTATAGAGGAAGTGTTGGCAATTTCAACCTTGGAGGGAGATCAACCTTGGGATATAATCCAGTGGAAAAGTAGTCAAAACCGGCTGGCCTGTTGGCCCTCTCCATGCGCTCAATCTTTTCCAGCATCCCATTGAATTCTTCGGCTAACTGGGCATCCATGTTGATTGGATTTCCTCCCTCTGCCATTCTTTGAGATTTGGGCTTATCTGTTGGAAAACAAAAGTGACCTGAGCTAAAAATTCTGGGCCGCGAAGAAGTTTTAGGCTAAAACTTGTTTGGGCTGCAAGAAAAGCACATGAGTTGGAATGTTTTGAAAATTGTGGGTTGGCACTGAGGCCCGAAATGAGTTGGAAGAGAGGTGGGCCGGAATGATTCATGGGCTGTGAACTGGTGCCTAGGCTGAAATGTTCTGAGAATTGGGCGCTTGGGCCAGAATGTGTTTGGGTTAAAAGTAAAGCGCATGGGCTGAAGTGATTTCTAAACCATGTTCTGGATGTAAATTGGAATTTGGGCCGAGTAATTATGATTGGGGCTGAAGATGATACCCGTGTCTAGGATCGTGGGTCAAAGCCCGAGTGAAAAGTTTTCCTGGACTAGAATGGGCCTTGAAATGGAAAGGCCTGATGGATTTTTATGGATTGCTTCAGGTGGATTTGTTTTCCGTGGGCCTAGAACTAAATTGGTAATTCAAATTGGGCTGAAAGATAAATCACCTAAATCTAAACTTTTGGGCCGAAGCCCGAACAAATAACTCACACATTCAAATCAAGCAGGGTCTTTGGGCCGCAAACAATAAAGCCGCGATATCGGGTTGGGCTGAGTTGATGTAGGAGAAGTTCCTATCAATTTCTAGGCTGGGTAGTGGGCCGATCATGCAGGTAAACAAGGCCCACACAAATCCAACATGTCCTCACTAGTGTTAAGATTAAACCAGGTATGGATCGATCCGGAGAGGTGCTTGGGGCATGGGCCCAGGTCGCCACAAAGGAATAGGGCTTGCACACTATTCTCTTTGGGCTTCCCCACTTTTTTCACATCACCTGAAGGTGTGCGTCCACGGTCGGGTCTTTGACTGACCAAACAATGGGCTAGGTAAGGGCACTGCCAGGAAAACGCTTGGGGCTAAAGCCCAGGTATTAAGGGGATGTGGTTAGACGACATCCTCCTCTTTTCCCCCGCTTATTCACATCACCTAAAAGTGAGTCCCTGACAGGGGACCCTCAAACGGGTCCCGGGGTGAGATCGGTTTGTGTGGACCCTCGCTCTCATATGATGCAAAGGTGCAGAAATTAAAGTGCGCACAAAAGTAAACAAACAAAGTAATAAAGCCATAAATAAACAATTTCGAGTTAAGCCCTCTAGGTTTGGGTGTTTCAGTGAGTGTATTTAATTAGTTTGAAAAAGGGGAAGTGTGAGCCTCGATTTTAAACCCTATCCTATGTGGATTAAATTGATTAGGATCTAACCGGGTTTTAGGTCCACTTATAGCCTAAGATTAATAACTATGTCATATAACAATAATTATTAAAACCTAAGCTAGCTCACTGGAACCTATTAAGAGTCGCCACCTAATTTTAACCTAGATCAAATTAGGAAAGGAGAGTTCGGGTTCGGGGGCTTGATATTCGACTTAATTAGGGTTCAATTACTTTCATTACCCCTAGAAGTCGTTTTTCCTCTACTTAGTTTAATTACGGCTTATTACGAGTCGTTTTTAACCTAAGTACGCGCTTCTGTTTTTTTTTATTTTTTAACATTTTTTTTGACAGAAAATTAAAATGGAAATTAAAATACCAAAACTAGGGTTTCGGAGGCAGAATTAGGTCAGGTTTTGTTTTCGTCCGTGGCTACGGACCTAATGTCCGAACCCACGGACCCTAGTTAACTTAATTACACAGAAAAGTCAAATTTAAACAGAAACGAGATTTTGAAAAGTCCGGGGCCACGGACAGGACGTCCGTGGGCCCGGACATGTTTTATAAAACCCTAAATTTTGAAAATAAAAATATCCCGCCACCGTCCGGGGGCGTCCGGCTTTCGGACAGGGTGTCCGGGACCCCGGACATAGCGTCCGTGGGTGCGGACCGCCCTCGGACAGCGGCGTTTGGGTGGCTCCCGGCGGTGTTTCTGGCTCAAATTTTATGGGTAGGTAGCCTGAAAGATTCTAAACACGTTAGTGATTGAAAGTTTACAATTTGAATTCGAATTAAACACGAAACTTAGCAAACAAGTTATTGGGCAGAAGCGAAAACAAACGCTAATTCAGAAGCGATAAAAAGTCAATTCAATTCCAAATTTTGACACAGAGTAGTTAAAGTTGAACAAAGTCAGAAAAACATGACTTCAACCTGTTTTACCTTCGGATTTAATGAGACTCTTCACAACGGGGATCTTTTGGTACCTCGTTGATGCCGGTTTTGGATTGACTTCGAATTGTGCTTCTGACTCCTTCTTCTTTATGCTGTTAAGGACGTTTCTCTTCTGTTTTTGTGGTGGTTTTGTGTGTTTTGGTGCTTGGAAGTTCAATAGGAGAAGAAAGGATGAGCTTTTGGTGATTTCGGGGTGATTTCTGCAGTGTTTCGGTGTTGGGAGTGTTGAAAACGTGGGAGGCAAGTAGACGGCTGTGTTTTCTGACTATGGGGATGTTCTCCTCTGCCCTAGGTCGTTTTTTGGAAGGCCTTTTATAGAAAGAGCATGCCAAGTTGATAGAACAAGATTTTTATCTAAAACCCTGATTTTGTGCTCTAAGAGAATCTGATTTTTTAAAACGTGCTACAGGTTGATAAAAATTCTGAAATTTTAACCAAAGATAAAAGACGATTTTTAGGAATTTTAAGAGTTGGAATCAGGTTTTTTCGATAAATAACCGATTAGATAAAAATCTTACAATCTGGAATCTCCCATAATTCATAACTTACGATTGGTAAGTCGAAATAACGAAATTCCAACGGCATTAGTCTCTAAAAATCATCCTCTATCTTGTGTTAAAATTTCATGACATTTTGTTTTGATTTCGGTATTTTCCAGAGGAGAGAGAAAATTGCAAAAATGATTGAATTTCTCTTTTAAATTTTGGGATAAGGTTCCAAATAAAATAATTTCAGGTTTATGACTGTGTGTAGTCATGCTAACCATGTGACAATTTTATTTTAATTTTGAAAACCCTTTTATTTCTATTTTGAGGTTATTTCATGTGTTAATTATTAAAGAAACTAGCTTATTAAAAGCTTATTTTCCAGAATAAATATTATCAGAAAATCATGAAATACCTTTCATAATGACTATGATATTTGGAAGTGTTTGGATATAATGAACAAGTCATATGAAAATAGAAAATCCCGAGAATGTCCTTGGAAAATCCTGCGTTGGTGCATTTTGACCACTTTGCCCTTTGTAACACGTATGCCTTAGAGACTACTCCGGGGGGGTTGAAATTTTGGGTATAACAGATTGCCCCCCGTCAACTAGGCTTTGTAATGAAGATGAAAAGACTAGTTGATGCCTGAGTGATACCCCAAGATTTTGGATCTCAAAAGACCCTACATGTAGATTGAAATCCGACGAGTTGTGTCGAGCTGTTCTAAGGCGCTGACTACCTATGAGTAAAGTGGAAGGGATGTCAAGCGATTCTAAGGCGTTGACTACCTTTAAAGGAGTGAAGTACATGCCAAGCGATTCTAAGGCGTTGACTACCTAAAATGTGAAAAGTGGACTGAACTAAGAGTGAATAATCAAGACCGAGCATCTAAGGTGCCGGGAACCTAAAATTAAATGGAATACGCCGAGCATTATAAGGTGTCGGGAACCTGAAATTTGAATGGATTACGCCGAGCATTATAAGGTGTCGGGAACCTGAAATTTGAATGGATTACGCCGAGCATTATAAGGTGTCGGGAACCTGAAATTTGAATGGAATACGCCGAGCATTATAAGGTGTCGGGAACCTGAGTTGAATGGATCACGCCGAGCATTGTAAGGTGTCGGGAACCTGGAGTTTAATGGATTACGCCGAGCATTGTAAGGTGTCGGGAACCTGGAGTTAATAGGATACGCCGAGCATTATAAGGTGTCGGGAACCTAAAATTTGAATGGATTACGCCGAGCATTATAAGGTGTTGGGAACCTGAAATTTGAATGGAATACGCCGAGCATTATAAGGTGTCAGGAACCTGGAGTTGAATGGATTACGCCGAGCATTGTAAGGTGTCGGGAACCTGGAGTTGAATGGATTACGCCGAGCATTGTAAGGTGTCGGGAACCTGAAGTTAAATAGGATACGCCGAGCATTGTAAGGTGTCGGGAACCTAAAAATGAAAGGAGATGTAATGAAATTGATGTGATGTGTGCGTAAATTGACGAATGTAAAGTAGGACCTATGGGTGCCTAAGTGGAATGGTAGGAAATCAGGTTTGTGACGAGCCTGAGGTTGAGTTCATCTATTCTGGTGAATCTGAATCTTTGGCTGAGAATCTGCATCTCTGAAGAGTCTGTATCTTTGGCTGAGAATCTGTATCTCAGATCGGGTGAGAATCTTCTCTAAAGAATCTGTATCTTCGGGGCAAGAATCTGTATCTCTAAAGAGTCTGTATCCTCAGGGTGAGAATCTGTATCTCTAAAGAATCTGTATCTTCGGGGTGAGAATCTGTATCTCTGAAGACTGTATCTTCGGGGTGAGAACTGTATCTCTGGTCTATGATGAGGAGTTTCGTACGGACGGATGCAAGGTTAACTTTATGCAAATGATCATAATGAAAGTTGATTATGAAAGTGTCAAACATGGCAAAGATGATGTGCATGTCAAAATACAATCAAAGTGCATGTAGGAAACTTGTCCAAAACAAGAAATCATTGGAAAATGTGCCAAACATGGCAATGTTAAGGATCAAAAATTGTCCAAAGCAAGACATTGCTAGAAAGTGTGCCAAATGCGGCCATGATGAGGTTTATGAAACCGAGGTGTTTAAAGGAAAGTTGTTCAAGACAAGAAATTGTTGTTTGAAGAAAATTCTATTTAGTGAAAAGGAAAGTGAATCATCATTTCCTAACTATAGACTTCGGACTTGTAATTTATCTCCTACGAGATGAACATGCCGCCGGTGGGGTATGGTGTATGATGTGAAGGTAAGGGCTTATGTGGGCCTGTGGTGTTTGATGTGCAGGTAAGGGCTTATGTGGGCCTGTGTAGTGGAGGTGTGGAGGTAAGGGCTTATGTGGGCCTGTGTGGTGTATGAAGTGAAAGTAAGGGCTTATGTGGGCCTGTGTGTATGAAGTGAAGGTAAGGGCTTATGTGGGCCTGAGGTGTTTGATGTGGTGGTAAGGGCTTATGTGTGCCTGTGGTGGGATGGTGGTGGTGATGCTTAAGCTTTGGGTTCCAATTGGTGTTGTCATAGCAATTGTTGGAGCCAACAATTGCCCCCAGTATTTTTCCCTTAAGACAATATGAGCTAGAGTTCATGGCAATCGATCGTTCCGATCGATTGCCCCCAGTATTTTCTTTGATCAAACGTGCGAATGAGTCTCGTCCTCACAGGGTCAAGGCTTATGTTCTAATTTGGTGCTTCCTAACCTACACTTGACGTGTTTGGTGTTTACACTCGTTTCTCACTTACGGTCACAACTTCTAGACCATTAAATTTGATATTTGATGAATTTACGCATTCGATCTGTTACTTTCACGTGATTGGATACACAACTACCAAGTCGGAAGTCTTTGAGGCTTATAACGTGGCCATGGGTGTGATGCAAGACAACGGGACCATGGAGGGATGTTTGAGGTGTGTGGAGCTTAAAGGGGTGACCAAAGCTGCACTTGTGTCTTCTCTCGGATTCATCTTCCTTGTCTTGAATTCGTCTAGCTGCTTTGTGTTGTCGTTGTTTTCGAGCTTCTGGACTTGGAATTTGAAATTGTCCTTTACACCATTTCTCTTCTCTTTGTCATTTGGATTTCTTCAGGCACTTCGGGTTTGCCTTTTGTTTTATCCTTTCTTGGTTTTGCCTTCGGGGTTCTTGTGTTTCCCGGTTTTGGGCTTCGAGAGCTGTTTTGATGTGAGCTCTTTTGATCCTGTGTCACTCTGGGACCATTTGCGGATCGCTTCGTCATGCTGATAGCGGCATTGCTTCTTTGGACTGATGAAAATGTTATCTGAGAGTCGGGCTCCTCGCCTCCTTTGGTCACGGGTCGGACATTCATCATTGGCTGGGTTATTTTGTGGAGTTCATAATATCGAAAAGGGATATATGAAAGGCTCAGCGGGGGTGCCTAGGGTTTAATGACAGGGTTTACAAGCTTTTGGCTATGTGGTGTTGTACCTAGGTGCTTCGTCATTCCTGATAGTTGTATATCCATTCTTTGTTACTTTTCACAGGTCTAAGCGTAAATTTACAAATCATCTCCTTCGGTCGGAGTTATACCGTTTACCTCACCTTTGAATGTGGACTCACCGGAGTCGTGTAAGAATGATACGCTCGTTCGCTCATGGTTTTACCACTCAAGACACTCTCGCGAGATCTTCACTCAGAAACTTGTTCACAAGCTTAACCAAGAGATTCGAAGACAACGATTCTAAACTCATATTGCCCCCGGTATTGATTTGGGGTTTGTGACAACAATTCGATAGATGTGGATTTGGAACCGCTTCGTGGGTTGTTTTGGATGTTTTGGGGTGAGTTGTGATGCTTAGCGTGGCATGTTCAACTTTTAGAAACAAGAGGTAAATCCTTCTGTTCCATAGTCGAGAAATGATTACTCCGTGATCCTTTTCCCTGGAAAGCATTTTTGTTTTTTTTGTTTTTCGATGAATGAAAAATGATTTGTACAGGAATTGTGAAAATGGAACTATGATTTTATCTACGAATCATGAGATAATGTTGGAAATTACAGACTTAGGGAAACTACCGAAAATGATAAAGGAAACTAACTACTACAAACATTGGAAAAACATAAAAATGACTAGTAAAGAGAAGAAATCGGAGAAAACACTTGAAGATAGCACTCTCTGATGGTGCTTGACATGGGATTCCTACTCGGGGAGTTGAAAACCTTGATTGATAAGATCTTGGATGTGCTGCTTCAGAATTTTGCAGTTGTCGGTGTCATGACCGGGAAGCTGGTGATACTGACAATACTGGTTCAGATTCCTTCCTTTTTGGGGGTCCTTTGTCGAGGGGTGAGAGGTTGCAGCATGTTTTGTTCCTGGAGTCTTTCAAAAGCCTGGCTCAATGGTTGACCGATGTTTGTGAACTCTCTCCGACGGGAGCTCTTTCGGGATGATTCCATTGCCCCAACGATTTGTCCTGGTCCTTTTATCTGTCGAACGGTATTTACCTCATGCTGCCTAGTTCTCTTTCGGGTGCCACTTTGGATACAGGCTGCTGTCCCCGAGCCATTCCCGGTGTTTTTTGAGTTCCCGAGTTTTAACTCCCCTTGGTGAATCATTTCTTCTAGGACATTAACTTGTCCCATCAGCATGTTGAAGCTAGGAAAGTATGTGAATTTCAGCTCGTCACTGTATTGCTTCTGCATATTTTTAATTACCATTCGGATTTGCTCTTGTTCGTCCATCTGTGTGAGCATTGCGGCTGCCTTCATCCTCCAACGCTTAACAAAATCAGACATTGATTCACCTTCTGTTTGTTGTGTGCTTGCAAGATCAGCCCTGGTGACTCCAAAACTTCTAGCGTACTCAAAATGATGCAGGAAAGCTTCACATACCTCCTCGTAGGTCTTGGTATTTATCCTTTGAGTTATGTACCAATGCTGAGGGGTCTCATCAAGATAGTGAGCAAATACCTTGGCCTTCTGCATGTCGTTTAGCGAAAGGATGGACATTTCCCTATCGAACATTGCCAAATGAAGTTGTGGGTCGGAGGAACCTTTGTATAGAGGAAGTGTTGGCAATTTCAACCTTGGAGGGAGATCAACCTTGGGATATAATCCAGTGGAAAAGTAGTCAAAACCGGCTGGCCTGTTGGCCCTCTCCATGCGCTCAATCTTTTCCAGCATCCCATTGAATTCTTCGGCTAACTGGGCATCCATGTTGATTGGATTTCCTCCCTCTGCCATTCTTTGAGATTTGGGCTTATCTGTTGGAAAACAAAAGTGACCTGAGCTAAAAATTCTGGGCCGCGAAGAAGTTTTAGGCTAAAACTTGTTTGGGCTGCAAGAAAAGCACATGAGTTGGAATGTTTTGAAAATTGTGGGTTGGCACTGAGGCCCGAAATGAGTTGGAAGAGAGGCACATGGGCCGGAATGATTCATGGGCTGTGAACTGGTGCCTAGGCTGAAATGTTCTGAGAATTGGGCGCTTGGGCCAGAATGTGTTTGGGTTAAAAGTAAAGCGCATGGGCTGAAGTGATTTCTAAACCATGTTCTGGATGTAAATTGGAATTTGGGCCGAGTAATTATGATTGGGGCTGAAGATGATACCCGTGTCTAGGATCGTGGGTCAAAGCCCGAGTGAAAAGTTTTCCTGGACTAGAATGGGCCTTGAAATGGAAAGGCCTGATGGATTTTTATGGATTGCTTCAGGTGGATTTGTTTTCCGTGGGCCTAGAACTAAATTGGTAATTCAAATTGGGCTGAAAGATAAATCACCTAAATCTAAACTTTTGGGCCGAAGCCCGAACAAATAACTCACACATTCAAATCAAGCAGGGTCTTTGGGCCGCAAACAATAAAGCCGCGATATCGGGTTGGGCTGAGTTGATGTAGGAGAAGTTCCTATCAATTTCTAGGCTGGGTAGTGGGCCGATCATGCAGGTAAACAAGGCCCACACAAATCCAACATGTCCTCACTAGTGTTAAGATTAAACCAGGTATGGATCGATCCGGAGAGGTGCTTGGGGCATGGGCCCAGGTCGCCACAAAGGAATAGGGCTTGCACACTATTCTCTTTGGGCTTCCCCACTTTTTTCACATCACCTGAAGGTGTGCGTCCACGGTCGGGTCTTTGACTGACCAAACAATGGGCTAGGTAAGGGCACTGCCAGGAAAACGCTTGGGGCTAAAGCCCAGGTATTAAGGGGATGTGGTTAGACGACATCCTCCTCTTTTCCCCCGCTTATTCACATCACCTAAAAGGTGTGAGTCCCTGACAGGGGACCCTCAAACGGGTCCCGGGGTGAGATCGGTTTGTGTGGACCCTCGCTCTCATATGATGCAAAGGTGCAGAAATTAAAGTGCGCACAAAAGTAAACAAACAAAGTAATAAAGCCATAAATAAACAATTTCGAGTTAAGCCCTCTTTCTTAAGATTAAACAAGTTAAAATTAAGAATTTGTCCCCAGCAGAGTCGCCAGTCTGTGAGCCTCGATTTTAAACCCTATCCTATGTGGATTAAATTGATTAGGATCTAACCGGGTTTTAGGTCCACTTATAGCCTAAGATTAATAACTATGTCATATAACAATAATTATTAAAACCTAAGCTAGCTCACTGGAACCTATTAAGAGTCGCCACCTAATTTTAACCTAGATCAAATTAGGAAAGGAGAGTTCGGGTTCGGGGGCTTGATATTCGACTTAATTAGGGTTCAATTACTTTCATTACCCCTAGAAGTCGTTTTTCCTCTACTTAGTTTAATTACGGCTTATTACGAGTCGTTTTTAACCTAAGTGCGCGCTTCTGTTTTTTTTTTTTTTTAACATTTTTTTTTACAGAAAATTAAAATGGAAATTAAAATACCAAAACTAGGGTTTCGGAGGCAGAATTAGGTCAGGTTTTGTTTTCGTCCGTGGCTACGGACCTAATGTCCGAACCCACGGACCCTAGTTAACTTAATTACACAGAAAAGTCAAATTTAAACAGAAACGAGATTTTGAAAGTCCGGGGCCACGGACAGGACGTCCGTGGGCCCGGACATGTTTTATAAAACCCTAAATTTTGAAAATAAAAATATCCCGCCACCGTCCGGGGCGTCCGGCTTTCGGACAGGGTGTCCGGGACCCCGGACATAGCGTTCGTGGGTGCGGACCGCCCTCAGACAGCGGCGTTTGGGTGGCTCCCGGCGGTGTTTCTGGCTCAAATTTTATGGGTAGGTAGCCTGAAAGATTCTAAACACGTTAGTGATTGAAAGTTTACAATTTGAATTCGAATTAAACACAAACTTAGCAAACAAGTTATTGGGCAGAAGCGAAAACAAACGCTAATTCAGAAGCGATAAAAAGTCAATTCGATTCCAAATTTTGACACAGAGTAGTTAAAGTTGAACAAAGTCAGAAAAACATGACTTCAACCTGTTTTACCTTCGGATTTAATGAGACTCTTCACAACAGGGATCTTTTGGTACCTCGTTGATGCCGGTTTTGGATTGACTTCGAATTGTGCTTCTGACTCCTTCTTCTTTATGCTGTTAAGGACGTTTCTCTTCTGTTTTTGTGGTGGTTTTGTGTGTTTTTGGTGCTTGGAAGTTCAATAGGAGAAGAAAGGATGAGCTTTGGTGATTTCGGGGTGATTTCTGCAGTGTTTCGGTGTTGGGAGTGTTGAAAACGGTGGGAGGCAAGTAGACGGCTGTGTTTTCTGACTATGGGGATGTTCTCCTCTGCCTAGGTCGTTTTTTGGAAGGCCTTTTATAGAAAGAGCATGGCCAAGTTGATAGAAAAAATTTTTATCTAAAACCCTGATTTTGTGCTCTAAGAGAATCTGATTTTAAAACGTGCTACAGGTTGATAAAAATTCTGAAATTTTAACCAAAGATAAAAGACGATTTTAGGAATTTTAAGAGTTCGAATCAGGTTTTTTCGATAAATAACCGATTAGATAAAAATCTTACAATCTGGAATCTCCCATAATTCATAACTTACGATTGGTAAGTCGAAATAACGAAATTCCAACGGCATTAGTCTCTAAAAATCATCCTCTATCTTGTGTTAAAATTTCATGACATTTTGTTTTGATTTCGGTATTTTCCAGAGGAGAGAGAAAATTGCAAAAATGATTGAATTTCTCTTTTAATTTTGGGATAAGGTTCCAAATAAAATAATTTCAGGTTTATGACTGTGTAGTCATGCTAACCATGTGACAATTTTATTTTAATTTGAAAACCCTTTTATTTCTATTTTGAGGTTATTTCATGTGTTAATTATTAAAGAAACTAGCTTATTAAAAGCTATTTTCCAGAATAAATATTATCAAAAATCATGAAATACCTTTCATAATGACTATGATATGGAAGTGTTTGGATATAATGAACAAGTCATATGAAAATAGAAATCCCGAGAATGTCCTTGGAAAATCCTGTGCTGGTTGGTGCATTTTGACCACTTTGCCCTTTGTAACACGTATGCCTTAGAGACTACTCCGGGGGGGTTGAAATTTTGGGTATAACAGGAAGGATGCCACGAGGCACACACACATACTCAATCGGTTTTTAAATTTTTATTTACCAAATGGACACACTAGTTTGTGCTTATTACAGTTTACACCCCACAATTACCCGTTTTTGATAGTTTTTACCAATTCCTCGTTTATTGTTTTATTTGGTTCTAAAGTCCTCACTAATATTTATTAATGATTTTAGTTACCAAAGTTTTTTACACGAGTCTATCTGACCCGCTTAAGTCACGTTTTCCCCGTGTTACCTCGAAAAACCGCGCTTTAATGTTCATTAGTGTTTTTAATCCATTTAAGGATCGGTTTTCTTCGGGATTGGTTCCCTAATATTTATTTAGACTTAATTAAGCCTTTAGAATTCCTTATATTACGCTAACCGAGGTCTTATACCTCCTATGGTTGTTTAACGCTTATTTAGCGTTTACCGCTTTTTAAGCGTTTCTTTATTTCTTTTGGATTTATTTTTCCTTACCAATATTACTTAATCATTATTAGGCTCTTAAATACCCATTAGGATAATTTAATCGCCATATTTAAGGTCGGGTATTTCAATCTACCCCCCTTAAGAACTTTGTCCTCAAAGTTGTTCGAGGTTATGGGTTTACAATGCTTACTCATTCTTACAGTCTAATACCGTGGTCATACATTCTTCCTCCTTGCTAATTCCCACGTCCATTACTCAAGGTTTCTCCTTTCCCTATCATACCAATGTACAATACTTACTCCAATCCATATTACTGTCAACCATCCGGTTCCTCTTTACAAAATTCATACATACATACAGTGCAAAGCTATCCCCAAAGCAATGCAATACACAATACAATCCCGCAGGCACTCAGGTCATCTAGACACGGGACTCCTCTATGTCCCTGCCCTTGGAATAATACAACATACTACCTTACTATCTTCTTCGGTACACACTTCTAGCAGATCCTCATTCTCCATACTAAGGAAATTCTTTCACCACTACCAATTAAAATTTTTCTAAAACATACAACTCCAAATTCCAATTTATATTCATTACTTCTATCCTATGTGATTCTTGTGACCACTTAAGGGGAGCTTCAAGAATCATTCGACCCTGATGTGATCAGCATCAGTGTTGAACTATCTTTCCACCCCAATTTGTGTTCGGTTCCCCTTGATCTGATCAGGATCAAGTTCGACTTCCCACATCAAACAAGCAAATAGTTAGTTGTTTTCATTTTCTATCTTTTTACTTTTCTAGTCGTGATACGAATTCGTACATCTCCAAAGGATGGAATCAATCCATCAATTGTCCTCGCTCTACTTCCCAAATGCTTTACTCCGTGGTTCAATACTTAAATGCTCATTTCATCAACCTTCATTACTTCCATCCATTACTCTTCATCATTTCAATTATTCTAACTAGGGAATACAGTACTTATGAAGTTTAGCTATCCTCAATTACTACCAATAACATACTTACGAATATACCACTCATGGGCTACGTTCCTCTGCTACTCACAATCAGTCCTACTATTCTTTTTTTTTCAAGGTTACAATACTTGTGGAGCTCCGTCCACTACTCATTCTCAATTGTATTAAAACGATCACCTAGGGAGTTCAATTTCCTCTAGGTTCTACATCGGTTTTATACCGACTCTTGCATTGTAGTGCCATGTCTAACTTCAAATAGACACCCACTACAGGGATTATCATTTCCCCAAGAGTTACTCTACTCCACTTTACTAATACTTTTACACTGGGGTTACCAGATGGGTATATTCATCCTATGGTATTCGCATCTCTCGTGCCTAATTACCACAGTTACAATATGAATGAATACGTATGTTTGTTTAACATAAGTACCAATCATTAAATCCATTCTCATTTGTGCTATGCACATTATAGTTTTATGTGTTTTATTTATAAAACTTGCATTAAGCGATTTTCGCTCTACCCCCCTTAAAAGGGATTACGCCCACGTAATCTACCATATGTTACTATTAAACATTGGTTTACTCGATTTGGGCAATCTGAAGCGTTTAGCTTCATTACATATACTATACAATATGCTCTGGTCAAAGGGTCTTTGCACAGAGGATTCGTACACGAGTTTATTTAACTCCTAATTAATTCACTTCTAGCCTATTAGGCTTCAAGGCATTAATAGCCATTCTTTCGTACTTACTAGGTGTATTACATTTCTTAGTTAGGGCCCACTAGCTTCTGCTGCGCGACCCTGATAACTTGGGTTACTCACCCTTCATGTTATCCTTAATGTGCTATACATCACCTTTCTATCCCTCTATTGTGGAAATAAGGTTTACTAACAGTGTGGTATTCTTTTACCGCTGTTTGAACCCAATGAGTTTTAGATTGTAACCAGCTCTCTGGTAATCTATTATACGTATTATTTGTACTCCCACGATTATTCACTAAGTTCCTCCGACTTGTTGTCGGGCGAGGTTACGTCACTACCTAGTTGTAGTGCTTCCTCTGTTGTCACTAACTTCTGAATTACACCGGTTCTTCTGGTTCAGTACAAGTGTTCTTGCTTGTATGACCTTGCATTCTCAATGCGTCGATCCAAGTGACTTTCTTACATCCCCTTTCACCTTTTTATTCCAATGGAATTCACCTCTTGTGATTGGTACTGCGTTTTACACTCTTTATGCGATCTGTTGCTAAGAATGCTTGACTGGCTTATGCCATGTTTGTGGTGAAAAGGAAGATTTACTATTGTTTACATTCTCCATATCCGCAGCCATCCCATTAGATCATTAGCTGTACTAGTGCAATACCAAAACACTCAGTCATACAGAGTGCAGAGGCGTGAACGCTTGACAGTACGTCACTTATGTGATAGGAAGGGATATTTCTGACTGTTTTCCATACTTGTTCTTCATGTCATTGTCTACTACTTCCTCATAGCGGTCGCTTGTTGCGCACCGTATTCTTACTCTTGTACCATTTCCTTATGGTGTAAATACGCTAGGAGATCCTAGTTCATATGTATGACAGTTGCCGTAGCGTACCACAATGTTATTATCTTCCTCATGTGGAGATATTTTATTTCGGTTTAGGTTTCATGTGTAGGTTAGCTTACCTCACATTACTTCCTCATTCATGATTTCGTTTTCCAACTAACTTGGTTGGCCAAGGATGAAGTGGTTTATCAGGTTACAAGCTCTCTTGCGCGCCGGTCATTCATGGTGTGCCATGTGCACACTCATGATTGTTTTTGACAATTACTGTCTCATAGTGCTGAGCATTGATCATAGGCTCTAGCTGTGTAGTTTTACTTGTATGTACATAACCGGAACATCCCACGAACTTCGAGGGTTTTTGGTCCCGTTCTCCAATTGGAGGGTATTTTATCGCTGACAAGTGAAGGTTCTTGTTGAGGGGCTTGTTTCCACTCATGGGTCTCATGACAAGGTTTACCATGTTGGTGTTTATACAATGGTTCACCACATGCTTGGGTGCATATGGAGTATACTTGCTCCTTCGAGTCTCTATGCTCTTTAAGCGTTGTGCTTTTACAGTCCAAAGCCTCTTGTAGGCGTAGTGGTTTGGAAATCTCATTTTCTTGTTCCATCCTCCATTGGCAATATCTATATGCGCAAGCTTTATAGTTATAGTAGATGGAAGCCTTTCCTAAGGTTCACATCTTCACCACATTGGTGGTCTCCGGTTAACGAGGGGTACCTTTACTCGGGTTTCCCGTAGTGTCCAAGTGTGGACTAGGCCATTGTTGGCATTATAACGTTTCCTATGCCTCTGTGTTATCATTTCTACACAGAAGGCATGAAGGTAATTAAAAGCTTGTCAACTGTATACTAGGCTGATGCCCTAGTGACAGCGACACTGAGTTGGCCATTACTCTAAGCCACTCAGGATGTTGGGTTTGAATTCATGGTCTAGTTGTTGATTTCTTGTCGTATGAGCCAATATCTCTTGCAAATCTTGCTATTAAATGGTGTAGGTTTTGCAACCGTTTAAGTTTATATGTCGTATTTTGTTTACGGCTTCTGAGCCTTATTGCTGCAAGCTATGCTCTTTGCAAGTTGCTCATACATGTTTCCACTCCGTGTATACCCCATAGGTTGGAGGTATTACTGGGCTCCGTGGTAAGTCGTGACATCACGCTTCCGTTCATAGGAGACCCTTTTTGGCAATCTGGTGTTATCTTGTGCCTTTTGTGGTTGAGGGTATTTCCTGTTAAGTGAAATCCCTTCGGCGTTCTAACCGAATGTTCATTCCAGCTCATGTGCTCTTGTCATGACGCTTGTTCAACTGCTGTTATCTCCGACACCCTTCAAGGATTGCTCCTGGGTGTTGTTAGGTTACGCCGTTACATCCGGCTAATATTAATAATATGTCGTGTCTACCATACCACCTTGTGGTATTATATTTAAGCTATTCCCTTTTGGGTTATAACGTCTCCCGTCATTGGGTAGACCGTTTATACTTGATCCTAGTGCTTGAGGCTAGGTTTAAATGTCCTCTTCGATGATGGTTTATATTTAGTGGTAATCCCGTGATTGCCCTTGGGAACTCTGTCCCGTTGTTTAGTATTGTGGTGTTCACACTAGGCGATTGCCTTACTGTGTGTAGGCTGGGTATACTTTCCAGCTTTCATGTATCTGTTTGATGTCTTTGAGACATATTCAATGTCCACACTTACTAGTCTGTGCTCTTTGCACTTCCTAGTTCTTATTCCTTATCTTCAGATGGGTTCTCTGAGTTCCTTTATACTTGATCGTCTGAGTTGTCCAGCTGCTCTGGTTTGAACTTACTTATGGTCCGTAGAACGGAGTTGACTACTTCCCGTGTGTCGTACGCTACATGTATACATACGTGGGGTACCGTGTTGATATGTTACCACTTACCCGACTACTTGTTAGGCCCACAAGCTCCTTCGGAGTGCGGTCGTCCCACATCCCGTAATTGGGTACACTCGTAGCGTTCGTCACACGCCTAGGTGAAGTATTCTGTTGCCAACTCCTCTTGTATCATTCTATGATACTCACCGTAATTCTGTTGGTTTGGTTTTAAAATCCAAGGTTTTAAGGAAAAAGGGTCTGTGGTTTTGAAAGAAAAATTGATTTTAAAATCATGGTACGGTGTCAAAAGAAGTTCCTCATGGCATAGCCATGTTCGAAATCTTGACCAAGTCTAGCTTCATGCTGACTGGTATGAGGTTAAAGCAATGGTCAGGCCGTTGGGCCTTTCCAAGGTTCCATACTCCTAGTTGTTAGGGTGTGTGATCTGTAGTTGCTTCTTGTAGCCACGGTACATTACTATGTACATGTGGTGCGTTAGAGTTCCTTTACATATTTCTGCCCTTACTGCACTTGCCGTGGCAAGTGCGCGGTACTGGTGGTTTTTGGGTAATTCTATACCGATCCCATTCATAATTGGTAATCTTGCTTACTCTTCCTTTGATCTTGTTGATCATTTACTTGGGTTAATCACTCTTCTGAGTAACTCCCCAGTGAGTCTGACATAGCTGTCATGGATCAGGGTACTTCTCCAATCCTTGGAGCTTCCCCTTTGACTTGGTTGTGTTGTTCCTTGTTGCTTATTCCCACACTTTGGCTGTGGCTACTGAGCCTGATTTGGTTTAGGCACTACAGTTGTAGTTATGTCAGGTTATATCTTGTGAATATTCCTGTAGCTGTCTGAGCTATGTTGGCCAGGTTTGTAACCTTTTTGGCGTTGTAGTTTTGGAGTCAGTCACTCCAGACTATGTCCTTAGCCAGCTAGCTCACCATTGGTGGTGTTGCTTGGCTATTACTGTTGTCCCGTAGACTTGTGTCTCGGGTTTCATTACTTTCCTGTTTCCATTTCGTTGCACGGTTAGTGCTTCTTTTCCTGTTACTGGTTGTTTAGCTAGGTTCTGCGACTGCTAAGCATGTCGCCCCATGCTGTTGCAAGTTATAGCCTCCTTGTGGTTGGAGTGTTTATACTACCGCTATTGAGTGTGGCTATTGTTGTTCAACCGGGATCCACTTCCGGGTCTTCCATTACTTGGAATCTACCATACGTCGGTTCTGGTTTACTGTGTGATTGCTTCACAACTGCCAGATCGGGTTTCCCCGAGTATGAGAAGGCTTTTCTTCTCTCTGGCGTCCTTTCCCAAGTTATACAGTGGGGTTTGCGGCGGGCGGGACTGGTAGTGTAGGCATCCGGTACTCACCGGTAGTCCCTAACTAGCATATCTCTAATGCTAACACTCAGCCCTTAGCCCTAAGCTTCTAATTCCTAGCTCGGTATTCCTACACTCGGTATTTCCAGTCATCAGAGCGATACTTCGCTCTGATACCATCTGTAACAGCCCAGTCTTAACCCACATGTGTGATATTGTCCGCTTTGGGCCGCAGCCCGCACGGTTTTGTTCTCGGGGTACCATCCCCAAAAGGCCTCACACAAGGGAAGAGTATCCCCACACCTATAAGGCATGGTTCGTGCTCTCTCCCGATCGATGTGGGAGGTGACCCCTACACTAGGTATCACACTCTACCCCCCTTGGGAGCCCAACGTCCCCGCTGGCACACCGACCTGGGCCTGGCTCTGATACCACTTTTTGTAACACCCCTACTATTAATTCAATCATTACAGTCCAATCTCCTCGTGCTTCCCGAGTCACGCAGCGGATACATACTTACATACACCGGGTGATACAATGTCGTTAGTCACCCACGTGACTAACAAGGCTACTACTGCTACATACAGCATCGGTCTGATGAACCGGAATATCCGAGTACTACTTAATACAATACATACTCTCATTACATACTGGATACTACAATACTCCATTCGATACATTACTCCATTCAACACAATACTCCACAACTCCGTACAAGATAATACACTACGCATGCCGAGTTCACTAGGTTCCAAATCAATACAATACTTCTCCCAAATTCATACATACTCACTAGGAGTCAATCTACTACCCATTCCTCACAAACTAGATACTTCTATTTACAAGGCGCGTCGCCGGTCTCTTACCTTGACCGTATTCGCTCCGGGTACCTGCACACTAAAAATGTTCCCCCGAGGGGGTCAGCTTACGCTGAATATGATAACCGCATACCCCGCGTACTAGCGAGGGTACGCCGACCATTTGGTCGAATGCATGCAATTCATTTGCAATACACACATTCATACATACATACATACATGCTTCCATTCACGATACTACAATACTACACAAGGTATACATACATACGCACAGTACAATACATGCTTGGAAGTCAATACCAGTCAACCAATGCTTACTTACCATTTTCCAGAATACACATACACAATACATACCCATTACATATCCAATACGCAATACGGAGATACAATTCTTCAATACATACAAGGTCCAGTTAGCTTCATTACACACCCGGGTTTATCGGGTGTTTGATACTCTTTTACTTCCGGTCGATGACTTACAATAGTCAAGACCGATACACATACAATACTTACTTCTTACAGTTTACTTCCAGTTAAGTCGGTATGACCTCCGGGCAGGGATTACAACATCCCACCACCGGGCTTTAGGGTGGCCCACTAATCCAGGATGCTACCATTCAAGGGATTTGGTCCATGGAAAAGATTATAGCCAGGATTCGGATCCAACCTCTTGTGTTTCCTTATCCTCACGCGTGGCCGAAACTATATCGGGCTTCTACTCATTCCATTATACTCATTACTCTTGTTAGGAGTTAGATGGTTAGGAATTAGTAGAAGTCCATACTTACTTCCCATACATACATACAAACACAAGTACTCATACTTACACATACACTTCATTTCCATTCATACATTTCATGAATTATACAAACTAAATGTTCAAGAGTATAAAACAAGAACAATATAGTTCAAACACAACTAAGTGCATATAAGTCCGATTCGTGCATTTATCTTATTGGTGATCACATTAAGCACACAAATCGGGGTGGGGGTAACCAGGTTAGGATACAGAGCATGAAGAAATCATACCTTCATCGTTGTACTTGTATCCCAACGTTCCTCCGTATTCACAATCCAAATCCTATGTATACATACAACCAAATAATTAACCTAACTATCATTATTTAATTCGGTTACTCTTACGTTTCCTAACTCATACTTACTAAGTCTTCACATTCTTATACTTACATTTTATTTACTTACTTTTAATTACTTAACGATGGTTTACTTACCTATGTATGCACGTATGTATAGGTGGGTATACATATACATACATACATATACTAACCATAGTCTTATAGTTTTTTTTTTTTGTAAGTTTTGACCCGACCGAACTTGCGACCGACCTTGCAAGTTCGGTCCAAGTCAGTAGGCTACATCGGGTGAAAATTCCAGGGCCGACCGACCTTGCAAGTCCGGTCCCAAGGTCGGTCCATTCCAGTGAGTTACTTAACGGAAAATTTTAGCCCGACCGACCTTGCAAGTCCGGTCGCAAGGTCGGTCCATTCCAGTTGCTTGCTCGGCGGAAATTTTTCTGGCCGACCGAACTTGCATGTCCGGTCGCAAGTCCGGTCGATTCCAGAAGCTTTCCCGTCTTTGTAAATCTGGGCTCACCGAACTTGCAAGTCCGGTCGCAAGTTCGGTCCGGCCCAGCATTTGTATTTTTACTTCTGTTTTCAGTCCCATACTTTACCCATTGTTTCTCCATCTTCTTACATGTAATCTCACATGTTTAGACTACCTAGGCCCTTCAAATTGCCTTAGTTCATCCACTTTACATACTTACTAATTCTTACTTGTACCATTTCATTTCCATTCTTTACTTACTTCTCATTCTCATTCTAGCTTTTATACTCCTAATGACCTTTAAACATCCTTAATTAAGTCCTAATCATCTTATACTATCATTACCATTCACTTCCATATCTTATTATACATTTAAAGTACTTATTTTCACCATTTTAGGTTGGTCCGGGACCTTATCCAGGTCTTAAGTCCCGGACCACCTCATTACCAAACTCTCGGCCATTTTAAACACCCTGGTCCGGGTCCTTATACAGGGAGTAAGTCCCGGACCAGGACCTTGCTGAAGTCTGGAACGGTTTTCCATATATGGTCCGGGAGTTGTACAAGGGACCAAGTCCCGGACCCAAGCTCCAGTAAAGTCTCGCCCTTTTTATTAGCATGGTCCGGGAGTTTGTACGACCAAGTCCCGGATCCTGCTATGCATTTGACGGATTTTACATTTTCAAGGTCTGTTACATTCCAAACTTTGCCCAATTAATTCTCCATTGTTCCTACACTTAATCCCATATGTTTTAGCACCAATTAGTCACCTAAACATGTTTAAACCCATTGCTAATCCATTACCAACATCCTTTCTCTCATTCTACTGATAACTTCCCATTCCTCTGTCAGTTTATTTTCATCTGTTGCAGAGCTCGAGCTGCTGCTTCTGTTTCTTTCCTTCCTTTCTTTCACAAATGTTACCAGCTCCTAAGCAAGATAGTTTCCTCTCTAAATTTTGACATGGTGTCCCCTAAAACTTAAGGTTTTCACACATTCATTTGCTCACACATGAAAACTCATTCAACCTGCATCGGTTTATATATGTATATGCATTCAGATGCAAACTCACGTTTACAGCAGCTCATCATTTGTTTCTTTGACAGATTCTTACTTACTAATACTATCAATACCATTATACTCATTCATTTCCCACTGTCACATTGGTTTACATTTGTTAAGACAATATGCTTACTCTTACTTATACTTTAAACAAAATCTGTACAGAGGCTTACCTCACGTTTTGCTTCCTTTTTCCTTCCCTTCTTCTTTCTTCCTTTTCTTTTATTTTCTTCTTGTTCTTGCTCTATAAAATCAGTAGTTCTACACCACACATACACAATACTAGTTTACATTTCACCCTTAACTAGCCTAGGGTTTACATACTTGTTTAATGTTTGAAGATGAAACATTACCTTCCAATGGATAGATGGAGCTCTTGTCTAGCAAGAGAGTAATTTCTCAGCTCCAAGAAGAAGCCACATTCGGCTGGACAAGCAAGAACAAGGAGTTCAAAACTAGCATTTCTTATAATGTAAATGGGAGTTAAAAATGGAAGGTTTTCGGATTTCTTTTTACCTTAAACCAACAAGATGAAAGAGGGGCTTCCAATGGTGGTTTCAAACCTTCAAATGGCTAATACCCATGGAGATGGAAGGTGAGGTTTTCGAATTTTGGAAAGGGAGGTTGTTCTCCTTGATGAGAGGATTCCAACGGTACCATTTTATAATTTTTGGGCAAGTATTGAGTGGTCAAAGATTGAGAGGAAGATGGGTGTCTCTTTGGTTTTGTGAAATCGCCATGGTTGAGCTCCATGGGGGAGAAGGAGTCCGAAAGAGGGGAGAGAGTACGTGGGTGTGTAAAGGAATTGGAGAGAGAGGGAGTGTTAGTCACTTTTGTACTTTTACTTCCCTTTCTTTATTAGTCTTGTCCTTTAGTGTGTGAGGGTGAGTGTATTTAATTAGTTTGAAAAAGGGGAAGGATGCTCACGAGGCACACACACATACTCAATCGGTTTTTAAATTTTTATTTACCAAATGGACACACTAGGTTGTGCTTATTACAGTTTACACCCCACAATTACCCGTTTTTGATAGTTTTTACCAATTTCTCGTTTATTAATTTTATTGGTTCTAAAGTC
The DNA here is from genome assembly GCA_023374045.1 of Limonium bicolor. Classification (NCBI taxonomy): domain Eukaryota; kingdom Viridiplantae; phylum Streptophyta; class Magnoliopsida; order Caryophyllales; family Plumbaginaceae; genus Limonium; species Limonium bicolor. The sequence continues at coordinate 44,206,961 of CM041780.1, read as the reverse complement.
TCACTAATATTTATTAATGATTATTTAGTTGACCAAAAGTTTTACGAGTCTATCTGACCCGCTTAAAGTCACGTTTTCCCGGTTACCTCGAAAAACGCGCTTTAATGTTCATTAGTGTTTTTAATCCATTTTAAGGATCGGTTTTCTTCGGGATTGGTTCCCTAATATTTATTTAGACTTAATTAAGCCTTTAGAATCCTTATATTACGCTAACCGAGGTCTTATACCTCCTATGGTTGTTTAACGCTTATTTAGCGTTTTACGCTTTTTAAGCGTTTCTTTATTTCTTTTGGATTTATTTTTCCTTACCAATATTACTTAATCATTATTAGGCTCTTAAATACCCATTAGGATAATTTAATCGCCATATTTAAGGTCGGGGTATTTCAGTTCATGGCAATTTGGGGATTCCTGATGAACTCGACAGATCTGGGCCGTCCGATCGTAGTTAGGAGAAACGGACGGCCGAGATTATAACATGGGTAATTAGTAGTATATTAAGTGTTATGAATTCCAGAATAAAACTCTAACTTGTTGAATTTATGTAATGGCCTTCCCTAATGTATTTTGACACGAAATTTTAACCATAGATTCCTTATAAAATCTAGTTTATTTTGATGTAAATTAATATGGGTTTTGAGTTCTTAAACGTAATTTATAATTTTTGTAAGTTCTGAGTATTTTAGATTTATTTAGATAATTAATCAAGATATTTTTATGAAATAAAATTTTTATAATATGTCTAAAATTTCATAGTTACTATATATTAAATTTGGGAATTTTTAGACAAGAGTAAATGGGTCAAAAATTGTGTTTATGAATTCTTCATAAGTCATCTTATAATATATGGTTTTAATGTAACTAGAAATTAAAGTATAGTTGATTAATGAACTTTATAGGTTGGGAATAATATAATAAGACTAAACTAACATTTAATACAGAATGTTAATAAATATTTTTGGGTATAAACTTTAAGTGAATATATATATATACATATATATAAAAGAAATAAAATAGTAACTTAAGTTAAATCAAGGAATTTAATTAATCTACATTTATATTAAATATATAATATGGAAGTTAATATACTTAATTGGAACTAAGGAAAATACTTTATTTTATAAACCATATATTGGATGTGGATATGTGTAAAAGTTAATAGAGATAATTAAAAACAATAACACTATGTAAAGAATGTCTTAAATAAATCCTAATATTTGGATAACAAAAAAAATAAATAGATAAAAGAAATAAAATACCTTATAGAAAATAGAATACGAAGGAATTAATAAGTTAAACTAAATTTATACATAATACTATCAAAAGAATATTATATGAGGCGGTGTTAAATTATGGTTATGAAATTAAGTTTAAAGAGTTACCTTTGAAATTCTAAGATTTCTATAAACCATATTAAAGTACATGTATAAAATTATTTGTCAATGACCAGAATGTAAATCTGTAAATGGGTTAAGTAATTAATAGTTTAAGACTAAGGAAAATTTGTAATTAGATTACATAAATTGTTACACAAATAGATCTTATTATATAATTAATAATAAAATAAATGAAATACTTTTACATCTAAATGTGAGGTGGATTAATAAGGCTAGATTTAATCATTTCATAACATTTATAGTATTGAATAATAACTTAATGCTTTAAGATAAGATAATTAAAAGGATTATGATATAAAACCATATTAAACTATGATTAGGAATTAATCTAAATAACAATCCTTAAGTTTCCTAAAATTAGATAAGCCATATAAAATACATTTATTACCAATATTCAGAATGTGAGTTTATAATTAAGTGATGTATTTAGTAGTTAAAACTTAAAAAGGTTTGTAAATAGAAATTAGATATTTAAAACTTTGAACCTTTAATCAGATGAAACTAAGCTACATAAGATATTATATTGATATACTTTACGGCAATGGAAATATTAATATGTTATTTGAATATAAAATATGAGAATTTTTCAGAGTAGATGATCTTATTAAATAATTGACAATTTCACTTCTGGATGAGGATTTAATTCTTAGATAAATTTTACCTTATGTTAAGATATAATGTTCATCCTAAAACATAATAAAGGAAATTAATTTATTAAGTTATTCCTTTGAAACCTTAGGTTTTGTAAACAATCTAGAAGGTATTTAAGACATAAGCTTATTAAAATTTAGTATAAAAGGATTATACATAGTCTATAGAGAGAATGTGTATAAAAATAAAACATTCAGGAAATTAAATGTAAGTAAGGATACATTAAAGGTTATCTTAAAACACCTTATTATATAGGTAATAATTAAGCGAATAATATACCTTGTGAATACTAAATGTAAGAGTTTAAAAAGTCTAAGTTAACTAAAAATATAGTTATTTCGAGATGAAAAGTAATTGACATATTATGACAAGATTATTAGATGGTTGTAATAAAAGTCATTCTAAACTAAAGGTAAAATAATTGAGTTATAGTAAAAATGCATCTAATACTATGATTCCAATATACAGGATGTAGATCTTAATTTAGTTAAGGGGAAGACTTAATCATAATGGATTATCTAGTAGATATTGATAAAATGCATAATCATTACATTGTGAAACAATAGTATAGTATTCTAAAGTAAACCTATCATAGGTCATAATGATGTTTATCCTAAAGTAAGAATAAAGGTATTGAGCTTAAGATTTATTAATTGAGATTTAGGGTTAAGAGTGAGGGATTTGTTTAAGTTTAATTTAGTATATAGATTATTGATAATAGACTATCTTTAATGTTCCTCAGAGTGTTGTTGAATGTTTGCACGAGTCTACTAGAACTACTACAACATTAATCAGGTACGATTTCTCATACTCAGATACTTTTGCTAATGGACTTTATGGAATGTTTTGGAAAACGCCGACTAATCTTGAATGGATTTCAAAAAGGAAACTGTTTGTGTGACTAACTCAGCTTGATGTGACTAACTGAGCTTTGAATGAACAACTTACATGGTTATTGGTTCCTCCTATCTAGTTGTTTCATTAGATATTAACTGCCAAGGGTTTACGCCTCTACACTCTGTAAGACTGAGTGTTTTGGTATTGCACTTGTGCAGTTAATGATCTAGTGGGATAACTGGGAATATAGGAAAATATATGATATTGGTAAATTCTTCCTTTGGTCTATGGGTATTGTTTCATCCATGAGTCGAGTTTGATCAGCCTTATTGGGAATGGATTCTTTATATTAAGTGGTGCACACACTTTTCACCGATGACTGAGAACGGGTCGGTGACAGCAGAGGTCTGCTATACCTCGTCCAAGTGGACAACTGACAGCGGAGGTCTGTTTACCTCGTCCTTGTGACAACTGACAGCGGAGGTCTGTTTACCTCGTCCTTGTGACAACTGACTGGCGGTGGGGGCCATCTCCCCCAATTGGTTTTATTCCACTCTTGAGTATGTTATCTATGGGAATCAACTTTCTGAAATGGTGGAGACATAAACTGTCTACCACGGGTTATGGATATTCATATCATTCCTAGTCCTTTGTGACTACCTGAGTCTTTCTCTTCTTAACCAGAATTGGTTCTAACATCAAAAATGTATGCTTACTAACTATATGGTGTGACTTCTTAAGTGGTTGACTTGGTTTTAAAGTTCTTTGTCTCTATCTTTGCCTTGTTCTCTTTTCTCTATAACTTGATTGTTTTGAAGTGCTTTTCCTCTGTTTTACTTTTAAGAGTTTGTTTTCATGTTACCGTTTTGTTTGAAGAATTATGTTATAATTTATTGTTTTAAAGAATTGTACCAGTTCCATTCCAGGGAACTGACTCACCCCTCCCGGGGTGGGCTGCTTGGTTTCATCTTGAAGGTACGAAATTGTTCATACAGGTGTCCACGAAGAGTATGAGTGATTGGGATGGGAATTAGAAATTATGGAGAGTTGCTTTGTTTATTTTAAGTTATGTTTACTTTGTTTTCTCAAGTTCAGACTGTAACACTTGTAAGTAGTAATTGGTGAGGTTTTGTACCGGGTGTTTGGAACCCGATGATCTGTAATCGCCATTAGAGATTTTTATTCCGCTGTATTTACTTTAAATAGGGGCGTTACAACCGATAACCATTTTTTATGTTACACTAATAACCATTAACTGCCCGATAACCGAAGTTCCTTAAATAACCAAAATTTCTTAAATAACCAAAATAACTTAACTTCCTTAAATAACCAAAAAAAAGCAAACATTCTCAATTCACAGAAATAATTAAACCTAAACCTGCTTGAGTGAGTAGTAAGATATTAGATAAAATTATTGGGTTTAGAAAAAAATAAAATTTATAAAATATTTTTATAAAAGTTTTGTTATACGGATAACCGAAATTTGAATTTCAATATCCGTTAACCGAACTGTACTTTATTATTGATAACCGTTTTAACTGAAATAACCGAACTTTTGTAAAATGGTTAAAAAATACGGTGATCAAATATGAAGAAAAAAAACGGTTATTTCAGAACTGAAATAACCACCCCGTTTGCTCACCCCCTAGGCATTAGGGTGACTAACTTCCTCAAATTGGAGCCTGGATTTTTACAAGGGGGTGCTAGGGATGTAACCTTGTTCCTAGTTGCAGCCTGCATTTTAGAGTCGTCTAACTCCCTTATACTCGATTTTGATGTTTTCATTTTGAAATGTTTTAAAACCCAAGAGTTGGAGACGTTATTAGGGTTATACCAAGAGATTCTCACTCATTGTGGTTTTCTCTAAACCCTAGGTTTCGACATAAATACATTTCCCCATCTTTCGAGCCTTGGAACTTACCATTCATTAAGTGTCATGTTTGAGGGTGTACATGGGTGATCCTTTGGGATCGTCCACCTCCTTTCAAAATAAAATAAATTTAAGTTTTAAAGGTTTAAGAGAGATAATTGTGATAATCGTTCCTTCAAACAATTCAGCTTGTGTCATTGTTCCATCTCAAATCCCGAAACATTCCCAAACAATATTCAAGCCTTTCATAATCCAAAGAACCATTCAAAATCCTAAATCCCAAGCTCCTTTAAAGATGTAACACCCCTACTTGTAATCTAATAATTAACGCTTAACTCACCGGTCAATTCAATAAACTTGTAGTGGAAAATCTCGTCCATCAGGTGTTACCACCATTAGTCACCCACGTGACTAGCCAAACCTATTACATACAAAAGCTCCGGTCTGATAGATTGGATAAGTTCCAACTGAAATACACCAATACATTACGTACCAAGTTCATGCTAATTTCCAAAGTACAAGTTTAATATACCATTTCCCTATAAGTATGCATGAGTATAAAAAATGCCCAAAAAGTATTCTCCCCCAAAAGTATTCAAAATGTAAATACCTTGTCCTACACTCTGACTGGGTCTCGTCTTCGATCATGTACCTGAAATGGTTACATCATAACAGGCTCAGTATAACTTGTTGAGTACGATAACGTGCAACCGTATGCTACCGGGCTACACACGACTAATTATCAAGTGAGCATGCGGTTGATTATTATACAAAAATCATAATAAAATACAGTAAACACCCAACATGTTACACAATTAATATACCACATCACAAACAAGAGTAGAAACATTACTATAATGAGTTGGTCCTCCGTTTATTCCTAAGTCTTGAGATATTAATTGGGATCTCATCTCCGACCTTACTTATATTCGGGTATTCAGGATTAACTGTATTCGGGTATTCATGAAGCCTTATGAATGAGTGTCAAATTCTCAATGTAGTATACACGTTCAATATGACGTATACTTAGACCACGTCCAATAACTATGTGTCGTTGGACGATCGGAGTCAATCACTGACTCAAGGATACCAATATTATACCACACCCTTTAGCAATGTGCAAACGGACGATCGGAGCCAATCACTGACTCAAGGCTAACCATGTCTGATGACACGGTCCTGAGCGGATCTGATACAAATACCTTCTCCTATAATCTTAACACATGCGGCCAGTACTTCCTGGACTCCTCTTTCCCTCCGGTAACCAAAGCTGGTTAGAAGTATATTTGGAACGTTCATCCTACTTCTAGTGTGTTAGTTCAAATCATCGTATCTTGTAAATCAACTAACGTTCTAGGGAGTTAGTGAATAGTTCTCTTATGTTTCCATCGTGGAATACGTTCATATACTTAATCCTCTAAAGTTCCCTGATCATCATCATTTTTTCCTTAAGTAAGTTTGGTCTACTATGTGATAGTTAGAAGCACATCATGAAAAACGAGGGTAGTCAGGTACGAAATGTAAACAACAATACAATAGTTCATTTTACATACAATTATCTTATTGGTCGCTCAAACAATACATATAGCACGCAAATTGAGGTAAACCTCGGGAACACACAGGTTACAAGAAACCATACCATAGCCTAATCTGTCACCCACCTAGTCTCGGTTGACGTCCCGGTTATCCCAATCCTATAAACCGAATTGATCGGATACGTTAATTCGTTATCAATCTTGGATGTAGCGTTTCTTTGTTTTGTATAACTCCTATTAGGGGGCGTTTGTTTCAGGCGGGGAAAACGGAATGGAATCGGGAAAGAGAATGGTGAGGAATGAAAAAGAATTCCCTTTGATTTTCCTGGTTGTTTGTTTGAGCTGGGGAAATAAAATAAATAGCCAGTCAATGGCTGCCGGTCAATGATCAACGGTTGTTGGTCAACGTTCATTAATTGTTGGTCAACATTCACCGGTCACCAGTCAATGATCATTAGTCACCGGTCAATGGTCATATGTCCGCGGTTAAAATGTACTGGGAAAAGGAAATCACATTCCCTAATAGGGGTGGGGAATCAAGATAAAGGGTTTAGGGATAATCCCATTCCCTTTCCCTTTCCTAAAAATAGGAAAAACTGACAAAACAAACAGCAGGAAAAGGAATCATTCCGATTCCCTTTCCTGATTACCCCAAAACAAACGCCCCCTTAGTTTAATTCCTTAGTTATATATTTATATACATCCATATATATATATGTATGTTGTCATCTGTTTCAACGTTAAACGGATATATACATTTATTCCTCATAATTTCCTAAGTTCTACATGAATTATAAAATTCTTTTAGTCATATTCTATCAAATGTATTATATATATATATATATATATATTGTATATGTATATTCTCACAGATTCCATAGTTATACTTTTATTACATTAGCCTCCTAGTTTTTAATTCACTAACATATATACATGTACACTTAGGTCCTCATATGTTTAACGTTATTATTAATTATGTTATCTCCCATATATTTCCAACTTTACAATTTAATTCCTATCACATATATATGTCTTTTAAATTTCATTTTCTAACTTAATTACTTCTACACTTATATTTCCAATCTATCATATTAACGAAAAACCCTTAATTATAAACTTACAAGTTACTACTAATTTCAATTAATTAAGCGAATTAAGTTTTTCTTAACATTCGCGAGCTTAGGTTGGTTCCACGTCCTAACGCTCCTAATGTATTCTTTAAGCTTTTAACATTTCTAAACGTCCTAACGGAGTTCACTAAATTTCCTAGGTCACCCTGATGTCTATATTTATTCTTGAGTGTCTAGGTAAATTAATTTTATTTAAATAATGGCTCTAATATTTATTAAGTTATTTTCAAGTGTTAAAACCCTTTTAGTAAATTCGATTATTTCATTGGTCTCATAACTATCCATTTTAAGGTCATACTTAATGCCTAACGAAATTTTGTTTCGTTATTAAATTCCTAACGCGTTCTTAAACGGTAATAATTTCATTATAACTTATATTAATTTTCCTAAGTCCATTAAGGTCATATTTTATTATTTAAACATATATATACATAAATGAACATATTCTAGATCATTTAATTAAATAAAATGACCCCTATATGTAATGTACAACCTAATAATTTTTTGTACGCGTTTTCAATGTCTAATATTATTTTTGATTCATATTTACCATTTCTATAATTATAATTAATATCAAAAATAATAAAATATCATAAATAATGTCATTTTCATAAATTTTATGTTTTTATGTCTAATATAATCTTATACTAGCATTTTATAAATAAACATGTAAAACGGTAAATTCGGTTTTATAGAAAATACGGATTCCGTAAATAATTTACGGCTTCACACGTTCATTTACTAATCTGGAGCCCAAACGCGCCTTTACAGTCTCATGTTCCACTTCCGTTTGCGAAACTGTATTTCCCGCGCCTGGAACACGGTCTTGTCTGCGTCAGTGTCCTCGTCAGCGTCCCCATCAGCGCCGCGTCAGCGTCCTCTGCTCACGTGGCCCAACCGGAACTCACTACCTAGCGCACCTGCTGACTGGGCCACATTCTTCCTCTTCTCCTTCTTTTTCCCAAAACAAACACAGCCTTGCCTCGTCAGCTCGTTGCTCATCGCTGGTTGGTCCACCTTAGCGCCCGCGTCCAGTTGGCGGCACGTGACTGGGCCACCTCACCGCTGACGTCGAAACCGGAACAGAAAGGGAGAGAGAGCTTATGTGTCGGGTGTGTGTGTCTACCGAGAAATGGAAGAACTAGTTGGATTTATACTCCACTTTGTCCCCTGGTTCTTTGACATTTTTGCAAGTAGTACAGGTTGTACTACTTAGTGAAGTACAACACGGAGAGAAAAAAATATTCGAACAGAAGGAGAGAGGGAGAGAGGTGCTCGCGTGGTTGGGAATGGGTATTGGGCTGGATTTGAAATCTCGCGTCTCCTTCATTCGTTCTCTTTTTCTTACTTTCTTTTTTTTGTAATCTGGTGTTACCCACGAGATTGGAAATGGGTCAGGGGGTGGAGCACGTCGGCCCGGCTCCTGTGTGGATTGGGCTGGGTATTTTTTTTGTTGGCCTGGCCCATTATACACGTATTACATATTTTATCGTTCTTAGTTCGTTTCGTACTCGTTTTTCATGGCATACACGACATGTTGTCCTGTATAACAAGACAGACCTATTTATGACTTTAAATTTATATTTTGAAATTATAATAATTATTTTTTTAAATTCCTTTAATTAATATTCAATTGTTAATTGGTTTGCATTTTGCCATTTTAGGCAAAAACGCTACAACTTTTCTTCCGACTGCTTAACCAAATTTCCAACGCTTCTAAAACTTCCTAAATAATCTTATAAGTCACCTATGATCTCATTTTCACTTCTAAAATATTAGTGGCATGTTTTTCAATGTACAACGATTAATTTTATTTTTGTCTATATTTCTTTCCTAAAACCTACTCAAGGTCGTTTTAGGGTTCATTAATGTTTCCTAATGACTTATTAGGGTTTATATAAATACTATATTATTCCTTTACTTATCTAAGGATATTTAATTCTTTTACCTTCCATTAATTACTTTTATTTAATTAATTCATTAATAATTAGAGTAATTAACATTTGGGATTTTTCAATCTACCTCTCTTAAAAGGACTTCGCCCGGAAGTTGTATTTCTCAAATCAACAGTCCTGGGATTAAGTCCCTATATGTTCTAAATGTAACGACCTCAAAACCACCCTGGTTGAGAGACCATTACACGCCGCACGCTAATTATCTAAGACACGCAAGGCTTCACTAGTGAACTCCTAAAACATAAGGTTAACAAATCAGAACATAAGGTGTTGTAGAGCATAAACACCAAAGCATGAGGCCTTAAACACATCAAAACAGAACTCATAGCTGAACCAATGTCTTAAACTAAGACCAATGAAATGCGGAAGATCAAACTAAAGTCAGAAGTTGAAACACACTTTTAGAGCAAATCAGTGTTCAAAGGAATATCGAAGACTTTCAGATCAAAACACACATAAAAACGTACCAAAAAATACCAAAACAGATAGTACTCGAAGAGAGGAACGCAACGCCGTAAACGGCACTCAAAACGGAGCTTAAACTAAGAAGTTATGCAAAGTCAAAGGGTTGTCCGGACATGTGTCCGAACGTACATGTTCGGACGCATGCCAACGCCAAAAATACTCACGTCCGGACTTACGTCCGGGTCACAAGTCCGGACACAAGTCAAATTCGAAATTCAGAGATGTTCGAACGTTTGTCCGGACTTACAAGTTCGGACAAAGTCCGAGAATAAACATTACGAGGTATCTGGACATGTGTCCGGACTTACATGTTCGGACACATGCCGAAATGTAATCCAGAACTCGTCCTCGCCTCGTGTCCGGATACAATGAAACAGGCGACAAATACACGCGTCCGTGGTAGCCGTCCGAACTTACAAGTCCGGATGGATGTCCGGACACAGCAAAAACTCATAAATCAATGAGAAATTCAGACCAAATCAGAGTACACAATTCACTAATACCAAAGCTTAATCTTTCATACCAAAATGCATGAATCAAAACCATTTCCACGGGGGTTCAACACATCGAAAACGCAAATCAGAGACACACCCAAATTACCACAGTTCAAAGATCAAAACAAACATATACGGAAACAATAATCAAAACCCCGTGGGTGAACATACACAACTGAATCCATCTACCACCTACCTCACATCTGAAGCAATGCAATCTCAGCGGCCTCCACACAACGCTCTACTCGAATATCCACTCAAATGACGAACACTTGAACTGAACAAATCCGGAATTGCAGACAAAAATCAGGAATGAAGGAGGGATAACTTAACGAAGAATGAAATCAGAATCCTCAAATTGAACCTGAAGATCAAACAATAGGCGACATAATTCCTTGTTGACAACTCCAGCAATCGAACATTTGATGAGAAAGAGAAGAGAATGGAGCAAAAGGAGGAGAGGTTGGAGGAGAGAAGCATGGTGAGAGAAGTTACGGTGTGGAGAAAGTGCAGATTGTGAAATGAAAGAGAAGGAGGAGAATCAAATAAAAGAAATACTTCTTCAAAAGTAAATAAACAAAAGGGGAAAGACTAATGTAACCCTCCTTGCTCAAAATAATTATGAAATACTAAAATAATATCATAAACGAACTAACATAAGATCAATATGTTACGAAACTCCCTTTGCGAATCAAATAGAAAATAAAAAAAATCTGGGGCATAACATTATACCACTCTTAAAAATGAATTTCATCCTCGAAATTCAACAAAACCCAAAATATGAACAAATGCACTTCCAGTGCCAGAATACTACGAACACTCACCAGGAGCTAACACTCAGAACTCACTGCTGATTGATTGACAGAAGAACAAGCGTAGGACTACCAGCTTATAGCCATAAGGCACAGAAAAGAACACTCAAACATCTCAGAAGCCTGAACATACAAAGCTAACACTTTGATCTCACTGGTTAATTCACAGACAGAGGAACAAAGCAGAAGATTACTAAGGCCCGTCTAAAGGCATAAACAACTCACAACTCTCAGAAGATGTCCTTATCCAAAGGACCAAGCACACATCCCAGGCTCGTATCACACAACGCAAAACTCACAGCCCAACTCACAACAAAACCAACTCAAAACAAAAGCACAACACCCAGTTGGGCACAACTGAAACTCTTCTGAACCCACATCACCGCTCAAGACACAACCCAAGCTCATCTGAACTCACACGCAACACTCAACCCATACACATCTGGCTAACACACAGTATACAACACAAGCACACCGTAGAAGCTCACAACTGAAGCACACAACTCTAACAATCAAGAACTCACATTCGGTCATCCTTTTCCAAAGGACCCGACTCCCTCAGACTCACACTTAGAATAGAACAGACATGCACAGACAAACACTATGCTTCCGCTGCGCTACTCTGATGGCGGACAATCACAGAGCAAACACACCTAGCAGACGCCAGATAGCATCAAAACAACACAGCAAATAGCACAAAGCAGATAACAGGTAATGTGACACCCGAGGAGGGTCACCTCCACATCGATCGAGAGAGCACGAACCATACCTTATTAGGGTGGGGATACTCTTCCCTTGTGAGACGCGTTTTTGGGGCGGAAACCCCAGGAACAAATCTGCGGCCTTGGGCCAAAGCGGACATATCTCACATGTGGGCTTTTTGCGTGGGCTGTCATAGATGGTATCAAGCCAGACCCAGGTCGGTGTGCCAGTGGCCCGCGAGGGCACTGGGCTCCCAAGGGGGTAGAGTGTGACACCCCCGAGAAAGGGTTCACCTCCCACATCGATCGGGAGAGAGCAGACCATACCTTATTAGGTGGGGAACTCTTTCTTGTGAGACGCGTTTTGGGGCGGAAACCCCAGGAACAAATCCGTGTGGCCTTGGCCAAAGCGGACAATATCTCACATGTGGGATGTTTGTCTGGGCTGTCACAGGTAAAGACCGGAAGCGTAGACATGCAGACACCCATAAATCCCAACAAAAGCCAAACTTGGCTCTTATACCACTAAATGTGACGATTCCAAAACCACCTGGTTGAGAGACAATTACACTGCATGCGCTTATTACCTAAGACACGCAAGGCTACACTAGCGAACTCCTAAACAGAAGGTTACAAATCAAAATAGAAGGTGGTATAGGTTGTAAGCACAACACCAAGCACGAGGCCTTAAACACATCAAAAACGAACTCTAGCTGAACAGATGTTTTAAACTAAGACCAATGAAATATGGAAGATCAAAAGAAGTCTGAAGCAAAAATACACTTTTAGAGCAAATTAGAGTTCAAAGGAATATCGAATACTTTTAGATCAAACACACATAAACACATGCCAAAACATACCAAAACAGATAGTAATCAAAGAGAGGAATGCAATGCCGTAAACGGCACTCAAACAGCTCAAACGAAGAAGTTAAGTAAAGTCAAAGGGTTGTCCAGACATGTGTCCGAACATACATGTTCGGACACATGCCGACGCCAAAAATAACATGTCCGGACTTATGTCCGGGTCACAAGTCCGGATGCAAGTCAAATACACGCGTCCACAGCAGCCGTCTGAACTTTCAAGTCCGAACGGATGTCTGGATACAGCAAAAACTCATAAATCAATGGCGAATTCAAACCAAATCAGAGTACACAATTCACTAATACCAAGCTTAATCTTTCATACCAAAATACACGAATCCAACCACTTCCCACGGGTTTTAACACATTGAAAACGCAAATCAGAGACACGCCCAAATCACCATAGATCAAAGATCAAAACAAACATATACGGAAATAATATCGAACCCCCGTGGGTGAACATACACAATTGAATTGATCTACCACCTACCTCACGTCCGAAGTAATGCAATCTTAGTGGACTCCACACAACACTCTACTCTACTGAATATCCACTCGAACGATGAACACTTGAACTGAACAAATCCGGAATTGCAGACAAAAATCAGAGGGAGGAACTTAACGAAGAACGAAATTGAAATCCTCAAATCAAACATGAAGGTCGAACAATAGACCACATAATTCCTCGATGACAACTCCAGCAATCAAACATTTGATGAGATATAGAAGAGAATGGATCAAAGGGGGGAGAGTTGGAGGAGAGGAGCAAGGCAGAGAAGTTACGGTGTAGAAAGTGCAGATCGTGAAATGAAAAGGAGAAGGAAAATAAAATAAAAAAAATACTCTTTCAAAAATAAGAAACAAAAGGGGAAAGACCAATATAACCCTCCTTGCTCACATAGATACAAAAGACCAAAATAATATCATAAGCAAACTAACATAAGATCAATATGTTACGAACTCCTTTTACAAATCAGATGGAAGATAAAAAAATCTAGGGCATAACACTATACCTATCTACATACATCAATCTGATACAGTCTCACAATTCTTGCTAAGTAATATGGTGCATATCTAGCATGTAGCCCACATTCTTGACATCACAATCACTAACAACATGTTATCAGCAATTTATGTCAATCACCATAACATTCACATACACTCGCATAATCAATGCACATCAAACAGTATGATATAGGGTACATCACATAACAACAGTACATATAATCATACACATGTCACAACGTCACCATCATAATACACCCCCTAAACTCTATAACAACCACACTAGTTGAAAGTGTACAACACCAAAAGCAGAAAGGCTCTACCCCCCCCCCCTAAATAGGGGTACACCCCACGTACCCTACACTAGACGAGTGAAAAGAGAATGATACTTCACCCTCATATCATCCTTTAATTCCCAAGTAGCCTCCTTGACGTCATGGTTAGACTAAAGAACCTTCACTAGTTTTCACTAACTTGTGACGAGTGTCTATGGTCTTCGTATCGAGGATCCTCTGAGAAGTCTCAACATATCGCATAGTAGACTCTAGTGCTAGCCTCTCTCGGGATATAGAACATGAGACAGATGGGGCATCTACTTCTTGAGTTGGGAGACATGAAGACATTATGCACGCGTCCCAACTCTATAGGTAAATCTAATCGGTATGCAACTAGGTTCCCCCATTCCATGATCGTATAGGGTCCTACAAACTTCGGGCTCAGCTTGTCCTTCTGCCCAAATCTTAATACACACCTTTCATAGGCGAAACTCACAGAAATACCTGGTTTTCCACAGTGAACTCCAGGGTTCATCATTTCTCATCAGCATACGACTTCTGCCTATCCTGAGCAGTCTTCATGTTCTTCCTGATCTGTTGAACCTCTGTCTATACCTGCTCCAGTTACTCGGGCCCTATAATCACTGCTCTTCGCTTGACTCATCCCAACGAGTGGCGTATGACAAGGTATGCCCTAAAATGTAAAGGATAACATCTTGATCGAGGTGTGATATCTGTTTGTTGTATGTGTTATGCCCCTTTATTATTTTTTTCTTTTTGACTCGCAAAGGAAGTTTATACATTTCTAGTTGTTATTATATTAGTTTTGAGAATAAGGGTCTTTTTGTTCAGATTCTATTTAATTTAGGAAAAGAAATTTAGTAATTTCATTTTCCTTCTTTTTTTTCCTTATTCATGTTAGATCCTTTCCTCTTCTTATTATCTATTTTACTTATTTTAAGTTAAAAGAGAATTTCTAATTCCTTTCTAGTTTCCCTCCTCTCTCATTGTGGCTCATTATCGTCAGTTCCATTCATACTTCTTCCTCTCTCAACTTCCCTCCCTTTTAACTCTCTTTCTTCATTTCTTTCTTCTACCTCCTCCGCCTTATTTTCGACTGTTGGAAGTTTTTTGCTTGTGGATTTCATCCTGTCAGTTTATCATTTTCCCCAGTTCATAATGTGGGTTTGATTTCGTTCTCCTTGTGTCCCCTTTCTCAGTTTTCTGATTTCATGTGGAATTTGATTGTTCAAATCTGTGTTTGTCATTCGAGTAAAGATTCGATTCGAGCGTTCCATAGAGTCCATAGATGTGAGCTCTGCTTTGGATGTAAGGTAGGTGGTAATGATTCGGTTGTGTGTGTTCACCCACGGAGTTTTTCCGGTTATTGTTTCGATATGTTTGATTTGATCTCTAATTGTGGTGATTCTAGTTTGTCTCTGATTGCATTTTCATGCATTAAAACCCCGTGGGAAAGTGTTTTGTATTGCGTATTGGTATGAAAGACTATGCAATTACTATGGAGATTTATTGAATTGTTTGTGGTTTGTCTTTTTTTCTCTTTTGTTCTCCTTTCTGGTTTTACAATACTATTGACCCCGAACTTAATTATGGTGATTAAATAATTCTAATATGGTATTTGAGGGCCTAATAGTGCCTAATAATTTTGGTAAGAAAATAAATCCAAAAGAAAAGAGAAAACGCTTAAAAAGCGTAAATTGTAAAAAATGAGCGTTATGCAACCATATAGGTATATGACCTCGGTTAGAGTCCTAGATGGATTCTTAGGGCTCAGTTACGCCTAAATAAAATGTGGAACCATTCCCGAGAAAACGGATCCAAATAATGGGTTAAAACGCTAACGGAGTCTTAAAGCAACGTTTTTCGAGTAAAACCCGGAAAACGGACCCAGTTGGGAATAGTGCTAAACCGGGTAATTAACGAGCATTTCTTACTAAAGACGAAAAATGCTCCAGCATATTTCTATAAGGGGCCGGTTTTTGTGAGTGTATAACCTCCCCCTCCCTTTGACTAGCTTATTAAATTATAAGTAAAAAACAAATAAAGTGAAAGTAACAAAGAGTAAAGCACCCTCTCTCCTCTCATTTCTCTTTCTCCCTCTCTCCTCTTCCTTCTTCCCCAGCCGGCACCCTCCTTCCTCCTCCCCATTTCTGGCGATTTTGAGCTTCCTCAAGAGCTCTCATGGCTTCCTCACCTTCTCCTCTTGCACAAGCTTTATTATAAGCTCCAAATGCAAAATAAGTACATATTCTTGCTCCTCTCACCAAGCTCTATCTTCTCTCTCTTTTCAAAATCTCCAAAGGAGATAGTTGACCTCCATGGTATACCCCCATTTGTGAAAAAATGGCATTTTCCTTGAAGCTTGGACTCTTCTCTTTCTTATAAGGTAAATACTTCCAATGAAAACTCATTTTCTCCACTTCCTTACCTTGGCCAATTTGGCTCTTAATGTAGCATTTTTTCCTTGTTGGAGCATCATTCAAGCATCCAATGGTGGTTGGGAGCTCCACTTTGATTTATGACCAAAAGCCCATCTTAGGGTTTCAAGGTATTCTTCATCTTTGTGCTTTAGGCACCTTCCTTGCATTGTGGATTAATTAATAAGCCTAAGAGTATTAATTAGTGCTTATTGTGCTCCCATTTGTACATGGGTCTGTGATGTGGCAATGGTATGCCCCTTGATGGAAGTGGAAGAGAAAGGAGAAGAGGAGAATTAATAAGGAACTTGGAAGATTAAGGTAAAAGCTTACCTTAATGGTTTATCTTGATTGTTTTAAAATTTTGGTTGGGTTAGTTAATTGAATGAACCAAAACTGGATGGAAATGTGCTTTGATTAGTTAGATGAGAAATGTTGGAATTTGTTGTTTGAATTAAGGGCCTTGGAGCCAAGTGACTTGAGATTATTTAATTGTTAGTTTGGAGAATTTTGATTGAGCTTGTATGCTGGTAGGACCCTCTATGGGTGTGGTTAGTTGTGAATGGATTTAGGTGAGAAATGATGCTTTGGGAATTATATAATGGGGAAGTTATGGCAAATTTTTGTAGAAATGGAGTGTTTTTAGGTGACTTTGTAATTGGAGAAACTAGGAACAAATGGTGATTGATTTGGTGGTGAACCATCTTGAAATGGTGGTTGGAGAACTAGAAGGAGTAGTGCAAAAATCTGTAGTAAATAGTGTTTTAGTGTCTTGAATTTATAAAAAGGAGTTAGTGTGCATAACCTTGGAAATGAAGGAGGACGTGGGTATAGTTAATGCAAATGGTTAGAAAGGATTGAATGGTCAAAATGGGTGAGAACAATAGTAGGCTGTCAAGAGAAGAGTTAGAAATGCCTAGTGTGCATAAGTGCAAAATAAGAATTTAGATTTGTAGAAGTTGAGCAAGAAGTGGAGTAAGGATTGGACCAATGATTTAGGAAGGTTCAGAAGTGTTTTAGGGTGTTTAAATGTGTAAGAACATGTTGAATGATTAGGAAAAGATTGGGTGAGAATTAAGGTGAGTGTGGAGTTAGAGTGACCAGGGACCGACCCTGGATGGTCGGTCGAGTGAAAATTTTTGTACTTGGATATCTCTGCATCCGCCGACCCAAGGGACTCGACACCTAGACTGGGTCGGTCGAGTTGAAATTGTTGAACCGGAATATTCTGCAACCAACCGACCCAGGGATCGACCCAGGCTGGGTTGCTCGAGTTGAAAATCCAAACCCGGAGGTCTCTACACCTGACCGACCCAGGGTTGGGTCGGTCGGGTCAAAAAAAATGTGGGGCTTAATTAGTAACCTATTGGGAGAGTAATATGGTGAGAAGAAAATAATCATGCGCATAAGCACTTTAGGAAATTAAGAAGTTCGGGATAACGGGGTAGAGTACGGGTATAGTAGTTATTGCATACCGTATAACTTAATGTCAATAGAAACATTTGAAATGTGACCAACGATTCGAGAGTAAACCCAAGGAACATAAGGTGACACGGTAAAGTTAACCCATGGTGTAAGTATGATTTTCTCATGTCCTGTATGCTAACCGGATTACACACTGATTTGGTGTGTTGTGCGTTTGTGTGCCGACCTAATCAAGATAAAAGCATGAAAATGATTTATGCATTGATGTTATGTCTTGATGCTGACGTATGAACTAACCATACTTGAATGATTGTGTGGTCTAACTTAGTGATATAGTCGGCTCATAGATGAGCATTGTTTGATTAGGGACTCGTAAAAAAGTCGTCTCGTAAATTAACGAAAACGTGAAAGCACACAAAAACTATCGATTTCAAGAATACGATAACCAAGCTTAAGAACTCACTAAAGTGAGAGAGTTTACAGGACTAGTAAACTCCCATAACGGTTAAAGAAACTGAATTGAAATAATCCGCGAAACAAATAATATGGAACCGATATAACTAACCTCTATTTGAGGATAACGATAGTTCAAAGATAAACCTGAGAGAAGTAAAGGAATGATAGGGACCACCAAACTCCCTTAGAAATAGTCGACCTGACAACATGAGGATCCGACCTAGTATGAGAAAATGTCCCGAACATAAGATTCGAAACATTGGGGAAACCCTTAAATCTGAGAATACTAGAAATTGAAATAATTCCCTAAGCTAGTAGATGCATATCGAGAGATTACTTCTAGGCTATCTATGATTGTGAAATAACTCCGAGAGAGGATTTTTGTAATTTGAGTAGTTCGGTAGAGAAACGGACATTTGTGTTAACAAGATCCTTTAGTTTTGATGATTCCAAACCTTGTATTGTTTATCTAATATGTTTGTCAAGATTCATGTTTCAGATAGACAGGTGAATAGTGGCTTATCACGCAGGTTTGCAAGCGCCTTAAGTCATGAGTGGCTTAGCACGCAAGGTTGCATGCGCGCCAAGCATCAAAAACATGTGCCCTACCCTAGTCGGGCCCTGTCCGGCGAGAGCTTTGGTAGAACTTCTAGCATCTACAACTTTCAGTCTTGCACAAGATATCTCTCATGTCTCAAAGATGAAAATCAAAGCAGAAGACTGCAAGGGATCGACACATTCAGATAAAACACACTTCAACCACTTAGGCATTGTTCAAGACAGCTCACGACAAAGGAGAAGTTCATTAATGCACAAGATACAAAGCTATAAATGAACATTATTACATAGCCGTAATGAATTCAGAGAGGCATTTATGAGCATTTATGAGCCAAGCAGAATCAGGCAGTGGGGGGCACCAAGTGGGGCTCGCCGATCAAGATGGCTGCCACCAATGTGACCAACCATGAGGCGACAACGTAGCTCAAGCCTCCAGATCAAGTTGAAGAATCTCTGCTAGTCTAGTGTGGCTGCTATGTGAATAATCTAAGTTATAGTCGACTCCTAGAAGTCTAGGGACTAATAGGACGGTAGTTACATCCTAACACCGTGTATATACTTCATTATTCTATATGTAAGTAGGTCTGTACAAGAGAAAGATAAAGATAATCTAGGCAAGTGTGAGTCAGACTAGAGTGTGGTGTAAGTGCTGGATAGTTGGTAAGCTAGAGAGGACTGGGTTAGATTATCATCCAGTTGGTTCTTTGATGAAGAACGACATGTCGGGGAACGTCAGAAACCATAAGTTGATAGTCAGAAGAGGGTTGACGACTTTAGGGGTAAAGTCGAAACTGTCCCGGAGTCTGTTGTGGGGCAAGGGAGGTTGAGTAAATTTCGTGTGTGTAAATTCTGAATTGAAATGTGTTTTCTAGTTTAAAAAACCTATCTCGTGTTCATTCCTAAACTATCAAAGTTCAAATTGAGTCATAGATACTCCACGATCGGTCGGGGGAGCGCATCGGGTGCACTAAGTAGTTTCAATTGGTATCAAGAGAGTCTCTTCTAGAAAGCTAACGCTTTGAAGAGGATCAAAAATGACTCATGCGAGTCTACTAGCGTCAGAAGAAGGTTCTGCAACCAAATAGACCACCACTTTTCATGAGACAACTACACTCACTAAAAACAAAAATGGAGTTTCACATAAAGTCTGATGATCCCATGATGTGGAGGGTTATATCACACGGTGAATATACCTTCCAAGATGCTCAAGGCAAACATATCAGTAGACAACATGACAGATGATAAATCAAAAAGTTGATTTTCAATGGTCGAGCAGTAAGGATTCTACACTACGCACAACTACCTGAACAATATTCCAAGGTAGCTGTTATACCCAAAATTTCAACCCCCCGGAAGAAAGTCTCTACTAATAGGCTAGTAGCAAGAGTTCCCAGTTCGATCGGCACGTTTCAGAGTACTAGGGACAGCTTAGTCATCTCCAGGGGCATTTTCGTAATTTTTCAAGGCTCCTAAACCCCCTATAGGCTTTCTCTCTCCTCCAAATAAGGGTCAAATCAATTCAAAATGCTTTGAAATTTTAACCCATGATAAAGGATGACATTTGAAGCATAATGGCGTTGGAATTTTGATTTTTCGAATTTCCAATAATTTTCTAGCAATTTCTGATTGAATCTGACGGAAAATTGAATTTAAAAATATCCCAATATCCAAAAAATTCGATTCCACTTTAGAAAAATCAGAAATATCATCCTTTACCCATGTGTAAATTTTATAATCAAATTCCTTTTGGTAACCCTTGAGCTAAAACGTCGGTAAATCTCGGTTTTTACCGGATTTTTCTATCTTTAAGGAAGCCTATATAAGGAACCTTATCCCATGATCAAATCAGAACCTCAAGAACCCTAAGCAACCAGAAAACCTAGCCGTCTCATTCTCCTCACGTTTTTACACATCCAAGCACCAAAATCACATCAAAAATCTCTCGAAATCACCACCTAAACACACTTTTCAACTCCTAACACATCAACAATCATCAAACATCAACCAAACCACCTCCAAAACGTGAAGAACATCATCAACAATCAACAACCAGAAGCCCGGGTCGAACTCAATCCGGAACCGGCATCATCGGAGCCTCCGAAGAATCCCAACGTGAAGAATCATCTTGAATTCGAAGGTAAAACAGGTTACAATCCCACTTTTCTGATTCCCCACGACCTTGTTAACTCTCTGTCAAAGTTTGGGTTCAAACCAACCTGTTTACGCTTCTGTATTGACGTTTGTTTAAGCTTCTGTCCAATAACTTGTTTACAAAGTTTCGTGCTTAATTCGAGTTCAAATTGAAAACTTCAATCACTAACGACTTGTAAATCTTTCAGGCTACACACCCATAAAATTTGAGCTCAAAACACCCTCGGGAACCTTCTGAAAACCCCTGTCCGTGGGTGGTCCGTGACCTCGGACCTATGGTCCGGGACCTCGGACGCGTTGTCCGAGACCACGGACACCCACGGACGGCGGCGGGATTTTAAAAATTCAAAACTTAGGTTTTTCTAACGATGTCCGGGCCCACGGACAGCCTGTCCGTGGCCCCGGACTTTGCAAATTTTTGTTTTCCTTCAATTTCGACTTTTCTGCATATTTAGGTTAACTGGGGTCCGTGGTCTCGGACTTTGGTCCGTGGCTACGGACGTAAGCAAAATTTGGCCTAATTCTGCCTCCGAAACCCTAGTTTAGGTAGCTTTCAATTTCACTTTAATTTTCTGTCAAAAAACGCTAAAAAACACAAAAAAAACAGAAGCTTGCGCACTTAGGTTAAAACGACTTTGTAGTAAGCCGTAAATAAACCAAGTAGAGGAAAAACGACCTAGAGGGTAATGAAAGTAATTGAACCCTAATAAGTCGAATACAAGCCCCCGAACCCGAACTTCCTTTCCTAATTTATCTAGGTTAAAATTAGGTGGCGACTCATAATAGGTTCCAGTGAGCTAGCTTAGGTTTTAATAATTATTGTTATATGACATAGTTATTAATCTTAGGTTATAAGTGGACCTAAAACCCGGTTAGATCCTAATCAATTTAATCAACATAGGATAGGGTTTAAAATCGAGGCTCACAGACTGGCGACTCTGCTGGGGACAAGTTCTTAATTTTAACTTGTTTAATTTTAAGAAAGAGGGCTTAACTCGAAAAATGTTTATTTATGGCTTTATTACTTTGTTTGTTTACTTTTGTGTGCACTTTAATTTTATGCACCTTTACATCATATGAGAGCGAGGGTCCACCTAAACCGATTTCACCCCGGGACCCGTTTGAGGGTCCCCTGTCTGGGACTCACACCTTTTAGGTGATGTGAATAAGCGGGGGAAAAGAGGAGGATGTCGTCTAACCACATCCCCTTAATACCTGGGCCTTAGCCCCAAGCGTTTCCCTGGCAGTGTCCTTACCTAGCCCATTGTTTGGTCAGTCAAAGACCCGGCCGCAGACGCACACCTTCAGGTGATGTGAAAAAAGTGGGGAAGCCCAAAGAGAATAGCGTGCAAGCCCTATTCCTTTGTGGCGACCTGGGCCCAAGCCCCAAGCACCTCTCCGGATCGATCCATACCCGTTTGAATTTAAACGTCTAGTGAGGACATGTTGAATTTGTGTGGGCCTTGTTTGCTTGTATGATCGGCCCATTACTCATCCTACAGATTGATAGGAACTTCTCCTACATTAACCTAGCCCAGCCCGAATTGGCAGCTCTATTTGTTTGCGGCCCAGAGGTCCTGTTTGGTTTAATATGTGAGTCATTCGGGCTTCGGCCCAAAAGCTTAGACTTAGGTGATTTCTCTTCTGGCCCAATTCGAATTATCCATTTAGTTCTAGGCCCATGAAAAACAAATCCACCTCAAGCAGTTCATGAAAATCCATCAGGCCTTTCCGTTTCAAGGTTTATTCTAGTCCAGGAAGACTTTCCACTTGGGCTTTGGCCCAAAGTCCTAGGTATAGGTATCATCTTCTAGGCCCAATCAGAACCACTCGGCCCAAATTCCAATTCACATCTAGGACATGGTTTAAAAATCATTTCGGCCCATGCGCCCTATTTCTAGCCCAAACACATTCTGGCCCAGGTGCCAAATTCTCAAAACATTCCGAGTACCACACTCATAACTCACTTCATCTGGGCCCACAGACCAATTCATAGTTTTGGCCCACGAACTTTGCTCAATCCAAAATTTCGGCCCATAGCATAAAACATTCGAATCCCAGATAGTTTGCGCAACCCATTCATTCTAGTTTCTGGCCTCAAGGCCTAACAGGATCATCAAACGAATCTTAGGCTTTAAGGTTTCTCTCTCGGCCCAGTGGCTCATTCACGGTCCATACGGCTTCCTTCGGCCCGTTTGCTCCACTTCCAGATTAAGGGTATTCAGGCCCATACATCCATTCCAGTCTAGAAGTCCCTCTGGTCCATATTTCTTACTTCAATCTAAATCATTCTGGCCCAAGTGCCACAATTCCAAAACATTCCGGCCCAAGTGCCACACTTTCAAACACTCTGGCCCAAGCGCCACATCTTCACAACATTCCGGCCCTAGTGCCACATTCCCACAACACTCCGGCCCAAGCGCCACATCCTCAAAATATTTCTGGCCCATGTGCCTCACTTTCAATTTATCTAGGCCCAAGTGTCTACCCACATCCATGACGCCATCTAGGCTTGAGTGCCTAACCACATTCATGATTTCAGCCCTTGCACCTCACATTCAGTTCGTAAAAGATTCAGGCCCAAGTGTTTCATGTGTCATCCTTGGGCACCCCTAGTTGAGGCATTTTGCAGAGGTTACCCACAGTCCAAGAAGAAGGCGGTCACGGTTATCTCGGTGACGTCTCGAAGGTTGAGAAATCGAGTCTTCAGCAATGAAAGTCTCCACATGCATAACTTGCTAAAACATTTATCTTTCAAATACATCACTCAAAGTTTTCAAAGAATGATCGTTTTCAAACCACTAATAAGAAGCATCGATTTTGTTGAATCATCTTCTTCCTCATGTTCACAAATGAATGACTTTTTCAAGTCTAAATGATAACACAAAAAAAAGGTTTCGTTTCACACAAGTTTCTTTTGAATGGTTCATGAATTAATTATTTCACGACAATGGAACACAAAGACTTGTATTTTGTTTCTGAATTTTGAGCATGCCTTACCAAACCGCACAACTCACCACATAATATCCAAACAACCCACAATGAGGTTCAAGGCCCACATCTATCAAACTGTTGTCACGAACCCCAAATCAATACTGGGGGCAATCTGAGTTTAGAATCATTGTCTTCGAATCTTTTGTTTAAACGTGTGAACTAGTCTCTGAGTGAAATTCGTGAGAGTGTCTTGAGCGGGAAAACCATGAGTGAACGAGCGTGTCATTTTTACACGACTCCGGCAAGACCACATTCAAAGGTGAGGAAAACGGCATAACTCTGACTGAAGGAGATAATTTGTAAATTTACTCTTAGACCTGTGAAAAGTAACAAAGAACGGATACACAATTATCAGGAATGACGAAGCACCTAGGTACAGCACCACATAGCCAAAAGCTTGTGAACCCTGACGTTAAACCCTAGGCACCCCTGCTGAGCCTTTCATATATCCCTTTTCGATATTATGAACTCCACAAAATAACCCAGCCAATGATGAATGTCTGACCCGGTGACCAAAGGAAGCAAGGAGCCCGAGTCTCGGATAACATCTTCATCAGTTCAAAGAAGCAACTCCGCTATCAGCATGACGAAGCAATCCGTAAATGGTCCCAGAGTGACACAGGATCCAAAGAGCTCACACCAAAACAGCTCTCGAAGCCCAAAACCGGGAAACACAAGAACCCCGAAGGCAAAGTCAATAAAGGATAAAACAAAAAGGCAAACCCGAAGTGCCTCAAAGAAATCCAAATGACAAAAAGAGAAATAGTGTAAAGGACAACCTCAAAGGTCCAGGTCCAGAAGCTCGAAAACAACGTCAACACGAAGCAGCTAGACGACTTCAAGACAAGGAAGATGAATCTGAGAGAAGACACAAGTTGCAGCTTTGGTCACCCATTTAAGCTCCACATACCTCAAATATCCCTCCGTAACCCCATCATTTTTCATCGCACCCTACGGCCACGTTATAAGCTTTAAAGACTTCCGACTTGATAGTTGTGTGTCCAATCACGTGAAAGTAACAGATCAAATGCGTAAATCCATCAAACGTCGAATTCAATAGTCTAAAAGTTATGACCATGAGCGAGAAATGAGTGCATACACCAAACACGTCGAGTGTAGGTTAGGAAGCACCAAATCAGAACATAAGCCTTGACCCTGTAAGGACGAGACTCATTCGCACGTTTAATCAAAGAAAATACCGGGGGCAATCGATCGTCCCAATCGATTTGCATGAACTCTAGCTCAGATTGTCCTAAGGAAAAATACTGGGGGCAATTGTTGGTTCCAACAATTGCCATGACAACACCAATTGAAACCCAAAGCATGAGCACCACCATCCTACCAAAGGCACACATAAGCCCTTACCTCCACATCAAACACCTCAGGCCCACATAAGCCTCTACCTCCACATCAAACACTTCAGGCCCACATAAGCCTTCACTTCCACATAAATTCCATGGCCCGTCATAAGCCCTACCACCACTGAAAGAGCCCCGCAAACAAAAAAAACCTATACTCTCACAAGCGGCACGTTCATCTTCTTTGAAACAAAGTGCAAGTCTGAAATCTTTAGTCAGGAAATGATAATTTCACTTTCCATTTCAGTAGAAAGATTTTCCTTTAAACATTGTCATGTTTGGCACCTTTTTCAACAATTTCTTGTCCTACACGATTTTCCTTCAAACACTTCGGTTTCATAAACCTACATCATCGCCATGTTTGGCATATTCCTAGCAATTTCTTGCTTTCAACCAACCTACATCATCGCCATGTTTGGCATATTCCTAGCAATTTCTTGCTTTCAACCAACCACATCATCGCCATGTTTGGCATATTCCTAGCAATTTCTTGCTTTCAACCAACCTACATCATCGCCATGTTTGGCATATTCCTAGCAATTTCTTTTTCAACAAATCCATCATCGCCATGTTTGGCATGTTTCTTGCTTTCAACCCTCTCATCATCGCCATGTTTGGCATGTTCCTGGCAATTCTTGTTTTCGACAAATTAGCATACCATCCCCATAGCATCATCACCTTTTATACTTCAGGTTCCCGACACCTTATAATGCTCGGCGTATTCCGTTCAACTTATGGTTCCCGACACCTTATATGCTCGGCGTATCCCGTTCAACTTATGGTTCCCGACACCTTATAATGCTCGGCGTATCCCGTTCAACTCATGGTTCCCGACACCTTATAATGCTCGGCGTAATCCATTCAATTTCAGGTTCCCGACACCTTATAATGCTCGGCGTAATTCATTCAATTTCAGGTTCCGACACCTTATAATGCTCGGCGTACCCATGTCTCAGGTTCCCGACACCTTATAATGCTCGGCGTATTTTATTCACTTTCAGGTTCCCGACACCTTATAATGCTCGTGTATTCCAGGTTCCCGACACCTTAAAATGCTCGGTGTATTCCATTCAGGTTCCCGACACCTTATAATGCTCGGCGTATTCCAGGTTCCCGACACCTTAAAATGCTCGGTGTATTCCATTCACTTTCAGGTTCCCGACACCTTGGAATGCTCGGCGTACTTCATTCCTTTATAGGTAGTCAACGCCTTAGAATCGCTTGACATTACTTCATCTTTTAGGTTGTCAACGCCTTAGAATCACTTGACATTACTTCGTCTTTCAGGTAGTCGACGCCTTAGAATCGCTTGACATTACTCCATTTGCATCATTTTAGGTAGTCAACGCCTTAGAATAGCTTGACATCATTTTCATCACCTTAGGTAGTCAGCACCTTAGAATAGCTCGACACAACTTGCTAGATTTCAAATGGCATACGAGGTCTTTTAGGATCCAGAATTTTGGGGTATCACTCAAGCATCAACTAGTCTTTTCATCTTCATTACAAGCCTAGTTGACGGGGGGCAATCTGTTATACCCAAAATTTCAACCCCCCGGAAGAAAGTCTCTACTAATAGGCTAGTAGCAAGAGTTCCCAGTTCGATCGGCACGTTTCAGAGTACTAGGGACAGCTTAGTCATCTCCAGGGGCATTTTCGTAATTTTTTCAGCTCCTAAACCCCCTATAGGCTTTCCTCTCCTCCAAATAAGGGTCAAATCAATTCAAAATGCTTTGAAATTTTAACCCATGATAAAGGATGACATTTGAAGCATAATGGCGTTGGAATTTTGATTTTTCGAATTTCCAATAATTTTCTAGCAATTTCTGATTGAATCTGACGGAAAATTGAATTAAAAATATCCCAATATCCAAAAAATTCGATTCCACTTTAGAAAAATCAAAATATCATCCTTTACCCCATGTGTAAAATTTTATAATCAAGATTCCTTTTGGGTAACCCTTGAGCTAAACGTCGGTAAATCTCGGTTTTTACCGGATTTTTCTATCTTTAAGAAGCCTATATAAGGAACCTTATCCCATGATCAAATCAGAACCTCAAGAACCCTAAGCAACCAGAAACCTAGCCGTCTCATTCTCCTCACGTTTTTACACATCCAAGCACCCAAATCACATCAAAAATCTCTCGAAATCACCACCTAACACACATTTTCAACCCCTAACACATCAACATCATCAAACATCAACCAAACCACCTCCAAAACGTGAAGAACATCATCAACATCAACAACCAGAAGCCCGGGTCGAACTCAATCCGGAACCGGCATCATCGGAGCCTCTGAAGAATCCCAACGTGAAGAATCATCTTGAATTCGAAGGTAACAGGTTACAATCCCACTTTTTCTGATTCCCCACGACCTTGTTAACTCTCTGTCCAAAGTTTGGGTTCAAACCAACCTGTTTACGCTTCTGTATTGACATTTGTTTAAGCTTCTGTCCAATAACTTGTTTACAAGTTTCGTGCTTAATTCGAGTTCAAATTGAAAACCTTCAATCACTAACGACTTGTAAATCTTTCAGGCTACACACCCATAAAATTTGAGCTCAAAACACCCTCGGAACCTTCTGAAAACCCCTGTCCGTGGGTGGTCCCGTGACCTCGGACCTATGGTCCGGGACCTCGGACGCGTTGTCCGAGACCACGGACACCCACGACGGCGGCGGGATTTTAAAAATTCAAAACTTAGGTTTTTCTAACGATGTCCGGGCCCACGTACAGCCTGTCCGTGGCCCCGGACTTTGCAAATTTTTTGTTTTCCTTCAATTTCGACTTTTCTGCATATTTAGGTTAACTGGGGTCCGTGGTCTCGGACTTTTGGTCCGTGGCTACGGACGTAAGCAAAATTTGGCCTAATTCTGCCTCCGAAACCCTATTTAGGTAGCTTTCATTTCACTTTAATTTTCTGTCAAAAAACGCTAAAAACACAAAAAAAAACAGAAGCTTGCGCACTTAGGTTAAAACGACTTTGTAGTAAGCCTTAAATAAACCAAGTAGAGGAAAAACGACTCTTGAGGGTAATGAAAGTAATTGAACCCTAAATAAGTCGAATACCAAGCCCCCGAACCAGAACTTTTCCTTTCCTAATTTATCCTAGGTTAAATTAGTGGCGACTCATAATAGGTTTCCAGTGAGCTAGCTTAGGTTTTAATAATTATTGTTATATGACATAGTTATTAATCTTAGGTTATAAGTGGACCTAAAACCCGGTTAGATCCTAATCAATTTAATCAACATGATAGGGTTTAAAATCGAGGCTCACAGTAGCTTCAGCTAAAATGGCACAAGAGATTTGGAAAACTCTTGAAGTCGCGTATGAAGGAAATGATGAGATCAAAAAGACCCATATTGAGCTACTGTTGTCTCATTGGGAGCTATTCAAAAAAGGAAGAAAAGGAGAGCATCTCAGAAATGCACACAAGGTTCACCAAGCTTATCAACGAAATGTTGGTACTTGAAAGAACAATCTCAAATGAGGATCAAATCTAAAAATTCCTCAGATCTCTTACAGCCTCTTTTGATAGCAAAGTCAATGCCATGCAAGAAGTACATGATCTCTCGAAGATGTCCTTGGCAGACATGCTAGGATCCCTGATGGATTTTGAGTTAAAGCTACAACAAAGAAACTCAGGAAGCTCATCTAAGGATAAAGAAAAAGGCATCGCCCTTCAAGCAGCTGAAAATGAAAGATCCAAGTCAGGAGACATTAATGATGAAATGGTCCTCTATGCTAAGAGGTACTTTCGAAAGTTCATAAGAAATAAGATGAGGAAAGACAAGGAGCCCAAGGAGTCGGATGATCAGAAGAACACAAATGATAAGTGTTTTGGGTGTTCAAAACATGGGCACCATATCAAAGATTGTCCTCAGCGATCCCGAGAGGACAACGACAGAGTCAAGAAGCCTGACCGACGATCATTCAACAAAGGGCCAAGGAAAGAAGCCTTCGTTGCTGTATGGGGAAATTCAGAAATAAGTGAAAACAATCAAACCTCAGACAGTGATCTCTCAGAAGATGAGAAGGCTCACCTATGCCTTGAAGAAGTGTGCTTTATGGCACAAGACAATGATGTCTCAGAATCAAAAGAAGAAAAAGAAGAACAACATAAGGTAAACTATTTTAAACTTAGAAGGAGAATTCAAAAGGCTGAACTTCTAGGACTTAGAAAGTTTTCTCTTACATTAGTTGATCACCTAGAGGCATTAGAAACTCAAAACGATGAACTTTTGAAAAAAAAAGAAAAATTGAGAAAAACCTCGGATAAAGGCAAGGTAAATGATCTCATGAGGGCACTCATGAAATTACAAAGAGATTACAGTGAAATTCTCTCCGTTCATGAAAAATTGAAGTATGAAAAAACAAACTGAAATCAATGAACTGATTGTTACGCTTAATGTAAAAGAAAAGGAACTAGCTATCATCAAAGAAAATTGTTCCAAGATAAATGTTGTTTCTAAGACACCCATGAGGAGAAGCAAACGACAGGTCGAAGACCGGTCAGGGACCAGTCGAATGATTCCAGGTGCATATTCATTGGAGGAGATGAGTCCAAACCTCTTGGGGACCCTAACCCCACACCACTAACGTGTTAAGTGCAGGATTGAGTGGGAATGGACCCCTGCTAGTACATCGACAGCAGGTACCCTAAACACATGGTAAGATACAAATAGAAGTTCTTCTCACTCGAACCAAGAAGCCAAGGAGCTGTCTCCTTTGGCAACGACAAAAAGGGAAAATCATCGGTGTAAATAAGGTTGATTTTACTTCAGATCATGTCATAAATAATGTCTACCTATTTAATGGTTTAAAATTCAATTTGCTCAGCATATCTCTCATTTGTGACAAAGGTAATAAAGTTCACTTCTATCCTACACATCGTAGCATAGTAAGTCAGAACAATGGCAAAGAGTTGTTAAGAGGAAAAAGGTGAAAAAGTTTCATAACAAGTTTAGAGGATATTGACAGTGCAAATCTTCCATACTTGACTGCTTCAATAGATGACTCTACACTATGGCACAGAAGACTAGGGCATGTTAGCACTTCTTTACTAAGAAAACTTGCCCGACGGGTCAGCGATAGATCAACAACAGGTTGACAAAAGGACTATCATATCCTAAGAAAAGTACGTAAAAGATCTACCAAAGAGATTTGGAATAGAGGAATGTAAAATATTTGACACACCAATGAAAGTTGGCACTAATATGGGAATCATGACTGGTGACCAACCGGTCGACCAACGGTCTTACAGAGAGATGATTGGTTCTCTACTGTATTTAACTGCTAGTAGACTTGACATTATGTATAGTGTTTGCTTATGTGCCAGGTTTCAAGCAGATCCAAGAGAAAGTCACCTCACAGCTGTAAAAAGAATCTTGCGTTACTTAAAAGGAACCATGAATCTTGGTCTCTTTTATCCAAAGTTCACTAACTGTAACGTTGTAGGATTTTCAGATGCAGACTATGGAGGATCTATCACAGATAGAAAAAGCACTTCAGGGACAACATTCTTTGTTGGTCATGTCTGATTGCATGGGGATCAAAGAAACAACAAAGTGTTGCAATCTCAACAGCTGAACTGAATGAATATTGCTGCAGCAAGTTGCTGTGCTCTACTCCTATGGCTTAAACAACAAATTGGTGATTATGGCGTCAAAACAGGTACTTTACCAATTATGTGTGATAATATAAGTGCCATCTCTATTTCCAAAAATTCATGTGCATTATTCTTGTACCAAACATATTGACATTAAACATCACTTTCTTAGAGATTGTTGTGATAAAGGATTAGTTGGTTTAAAGTATATTTCTACTGAGGACCAACTAGCTGACAACTTTACTAAGCCATTAAGTAGTGAAAGGTTTACTAAGATTGTTCATGATCTTGGAATGATATTCATTGATCACAATTAAATTGTCTTTTATTTCCCATGACATGTCACCGACATGTGCGCAACACCTGTTATATTGTCGTTCAGTAGTCAACGATCAGTTTAATGCATAGAAATTATGTCAAACTACTTGGAACAGATATGTCATCTTTTCCACAAAGTGAGATTAGTTTAGAGAAGGTCCAACATAGAAACGGGAAAACTTCTCAACGGATCGCTGACAACAGTCACGACCGCTGCCCGTTATGAATAGTACCATTAGGACATGTCAGCGAGCGGACGAGGAGCGGTCGCCGACCGTTACTCGATACTTATAAAAGGGCGACAAGAGTTTCACTCTGGTCACACTATTGCCCTCACTCTCTCTAATCTCTCTAAGTATTCTAAGCAATTTCTATTCTCTCTACAAACACTCTCGTGAGACTTAGTGTGAAAATCCCTGCCTCACAGCAACTCTAAAGATCTCTATAGCAAAAGGTTCATAAAAACTCCAGAAATCCTTCAACTTACAAATGGCACCAAAATTCTCTCTCCGCAAAGCTGGACTTAGAGAATCTTCCTCTAGACAAGTGGCCGACATAAGATCGACAGAAGCTCACAGAGAATCGCCGCCCCCTCGCCTTTCCAAAGATCTAGAAGATCAACTTATGCGTAGGGTAACTGAAGAAGGAGAACTTCTACAAGAAGAGGTACATTATTTAAACCACCATTTTCCCAAGCTTCATCATCTTATTCAGACTGAAATCCTCAAGCCAAAAATACTCCAAATTCCCACCATTACAGAAAAACCCAAAATGTCATCTCAAAATCCTTCACCAAAAACCACCACCAAACACTCCAAAGCTAAAAATCCTAAGAACCTTTCTACTGCCACAACGAGTCGCATCACTCGTGTAACTCGTGCCTCTCAACATGCCAAAGATCAAACGAAAGCTCCACAAAAAGCCCATTCTACGCTAGAAAAGGCAATTCGAAGATTGCACTTCAGCGATGAAGAAGAAGCCACTCCTTCAGCTGTCGCATGAGTTGTCGTTTAGCAGCTGGTAGAAGATGAAGCTCAAAGTAACGAAAAATCACAAGAGGAGGTCTTGCCAACAGAAAGCACACAGGAAGAAGGTGTGACGGCACCAGATTCTAAAGAAGAAACTGGTATCATCCCCCAGACAATAATACCTGTCAACGACAGGTCGCCGATGCCTCAGCAACAGTCTCATGAAAAGGGAAGCGACACAGAGTCGATGTCCCCAGTCATCTATACGCTCGAGGAACGCGAGCATCTGAAAAAGGTGAAAGGAAAGGAGATGACGGCTACATCACCACAACCTTTAGAGCTCAAAGAGCTCTTTTAAGATGTTGCCAGACCTTCATCACCTCAAACCTCACATCTGAAGAAACTCAAGGAACTAGAACCGACGTTGATCAAGGCAGAGAATGTCAACGGTAGGTCCTGCCCTGTCTTACCAAAGACACTGGACCTGGAATGGATGGACAGAATGGGTCTAGGAGAGATCCAAAAGTTGTTACAGTACCAAGGATGGGTAAATTTCTTTCAAGAGCCCATCACCGTCTACACAGAACTGCTCAAGGAGCACATGCGCTGTCTTGGACCACTCCAAAGTGACAACGATGACTATATCATCTCACGGGTTCAAAACACCGAAATCATAATCTCCAAGTCTTGGATCTCCGAGACTTTTGGCTTAAAATCAGAAGGATTGATCGTTCCAAAAGAAACATCATGGAATGACCTTGGACATCTAGGAGGAAGAATGGTAAAGTTGGTCAACAATAGAGCAACAATGAAGAACTTTCCTGCAGCTGAAATGTTAATACACGACAGAGTTCTCTTCCGTTTGCTCACCCACAACATCACTCCATGAAATCAACGAACCCACATTGTCAACGCGAGAGACGTAAGGTTACTCTACACAACAGAGTTCTCTTCCCGCCATGATTCTCCTCACTCCTGATGAAAGCAGACATGTCAACCAAGGGTTAGTACATGGGGGAGTAGTAACAAAAGCTCTAGTGGTAAGTGGAGTGGACACCGACGGGGTCCACGAGTGTACGTGAACCGCTCAAGACAGCATCTGCTCGGAGATGTTCCAAATTGGGTATAAAAAGTAAGGGAGATCAGTTAGTGGTTGTCCAGAAGCAAACCAAGAGCGAGGATTCAAGGTCAGAACCTCGTTCAACGGCAAGAGCATCAGCACTCAAGAGGAAGAGGAATCTCTCACTGGTCCACGACACGTCAAGGACCAGTCTGGATACCTCAACTACAGATATTCTAAAGAGGGTGAGAGTTACTCTCACAGCTATGCAGGTCGTCTCCTCTGAACCAAGTGTTCATAACATGGTTCAAGGAGCAATAGATTTTCTAGATTCTCACATAGCCTGAGAGTTCTTTGCTTCTTAAAAGCACGAGTGTAACCCTGAGAGGTAGAATTAGGATTAGATTTTTCTTTTCCATCAAATGCTTTATTTTGCCTTAGACTATCTGTTTCAAAGTACTTTTGATATCAATGGAAAATGCAACTGGTTTTTTTATACTTGAATGCTTATGATAGGTACGAAATAATTTATTGTGTTGGCTGCTTCTTCCTTGATTAAAAATTACAAAATGATCTGAGATATTTAGTCCCATCCATTCCACTAATCCAATCTTGGACCTTGACACCTAAAAAGCCTACAAACATAGCTCACAAGACGTAACACCTCATTTAATACCACTCACCGATCAGTCGTTGAGCATATCCAAAATGTCTATAAAAACTTGCTTACTTCATTCGCCACTCACACCCAGTCCTTCACATATCATACAATGGCACAAACTCCACAAAGTTCATCTAGCTCAAATGAGCAAACCATTCACTCCACCATTCGTAAGTTCATGGCCACAAAACATCCAAAGAAATACGTCGCCCAAAGCTATGTTCAACCAGACTCCGATTCACTCACAGCTTGGTCTATCACCTCAAGTGTCACTCTATCACATACATGTTCTCCACACTGCATGGAGTTCCTCATAGATTCTGATGAGTCCGACCTTTCTACCACAGCTGAATCTCTTTTGATCAAACCTACCACAGCTAAACCCTCTTGGATCAAAGCCATTTTTTTGGAGGATGAACCTTTTAGCCCAGAAGATTATGAATAGGATACCCAACTACGTCACTCCATCTAGATTATCTTGATCACTTTTGTAGTTTATACTCTATGGATTGTTATGGCCTTTACAACATCTTACGTCGTGTAGTTGCTCCCTATTTTGCTGTATGGCAAAGGGAGAAAGAAATATATGTACTTGTGAGAGTATGTCTATCGTCCTTGTATTATGTATCATCTTAATGAAAACTTTTCTACTTTAGTTATAGTATAACATAAAAGCTGTCACTTATTGCAATCATTCATTAAAGTTTTCCATTCTTAAAAACCCTTAACAAACTCAGGGGGAATCCTTCTTAGGGGGAATCTCTCAATTTTTGAATTGCCAAGTACATATAAGAGTATAGGTTGCCATCATCAAAAAGGGGGAAATTGTTAAGACAAGATCCTTTAGTTTTGATGATACAAACCTTGTATTGTCTATCTAATATATTTGTCAAGATTCATGTTTCAGATAGACAAGTGAATAAGTGGCTTAGCACGCAAGGTTACAAGCGCACTTAAGTCATGAGTGGCTTAGCACGCAAGGTTGCAAGCGCGCTCAATCCACGACATGTGCCCTACCAGTTGGGCACCTGTCGGCGAGAGCTCCGGTAGAACTTCTAGCATCTACAACCAGTCAGACACCGCACGAAGATATCTCTCATGTCTAAAAATGAAAATCAAAGACAGAAGACTGCAAGGGATCGACACATTCAGATAAAACACATACAACCACTTAGGCAACTTGTTCAAGACAAGCTCACGACAAAAGGAGAAGTTCATTAATGCACAAGATAACAAAGCAATAAATGAACATCAATACATAGCCGTAATGAATTCAGAAGAGGCAGTTATGAGCATTTATGAGCCAATCAGAATCAGGCAAGTGGGGGGCACACAAGTGGGGCTCGATAGATCAAGACTGGTGCCACCAAACGTGACCAACCATGAGGTGACACGTAGCTCAAGCCTTCAGATCAAGTTGAAGAATCTCTGCAAGTATGGTGTGGCTGCTATGTGAATAATCGAAGTTGTAGTCGACTCCAAGAACTCTAGGGACTAATAGGACGGTAGTTACATCCTAACAACCGTGTATATATACTTGCATTTATTCCATATGTAAGTAAGCCTGTACAAGAGAAAAGATAGAGAGAATCTGGGCAAGTGTGAGTCAGACTAGAGTGTGTGTAAGTGCCAGAGAGTTGGTGAGCTAGAGAGGACTGGGTTAGAGTATCAATACGTTGGGTATTTGATAGAACGACAGGTCGGGGAACGGTCCGAGAACCGTAGGTCGATAGTCAAGAGAGGGTTGACGACTTAGGGTAAAGTCGAAACTGTCCCGGGAGATCGTGTGTGGGGCAGGGAGGTTGAGTCAATTTTGTGTGTGTAAATTCTTAATCGAAATGTGTTTTCCAGTTTAAAACCTATCTCGTGTTCATTCCTAAAGTATCAAGTTCAAATTGCGTCATAGATATGTCCACTACCGGTTGGGGACATCAGGTGCACTAAGTAGTTTTAATTTGTGAATTTGAGGAACTAGGTGTATAGTTCCGTTTGATAGTCGAACCTTCCCACTATGCTAGACCCGGTGTAGGGTCGTAGCCGGGAAAGTAAGACTTGTATTTGAAAGCCCGGTGGTGAGTCTTGTGTATGACTCTGCCCGGAGGTCATGGGTAATGACTTAAAAGGTATCCATTTGAGTATTGAATTTGAGAATTTGAGTATTTGAGTATTGAATTTGAGAATTTGAGTATTGAACTTGAGAATTTAGATGGAGATTTAAGAACTTGAGAATTGAGATTAAGAATTTGAGAATTTGAATCGAGAATTCGAGTTAGAGAATGAGAATGAGAGAGCTTGAGTAAGAGTAACCCAAGAGAATGGGTAAGATAAAGAATAATTGACTAAGGCATAGTGAGGTAGAAACCCTCAAGGCCTAAGAGTAAGTTGATACTAACTAACAAACTTGTTGTGTTAGTTGTTATTGTATTCCTTGTTTGAATGCCTTTGAATGCGAGCTTGTTTATTGAATTAAAATGAATCTCATGTTCTCGACCAAGTAGTCGGCGTACCCCCGTTAGCACGCGGGGTATGCGAATTTCATACCAGCAATTTGCTGAGCCCCTAGGGGCACCGTTTTTATTTACAGGTACTTTAGAGCCGAATACCGTTCGAGAGTAGGACGGGGTTGCTACTTAAGCATGGGTAGTTGATAAAGGATGTTGTATTTGTTTGTAAAGTTGTACTGTAAGACCGAAATGTTGTCGGCAAGTTTGAGAATTGTAGGAACTCGGTATAGAATTGATTTGAGGTTATTTATGTAGTTGATTTGATTAAGGAATGAAATGTATTGATTGGTGTAGAGTACTCGGTATACTAGTTCATCAGACTGATATTGTATTTGTATTTGGAATTGGCCTTGTTACACGTGGGTGACTAACGGCATTGTATCACCCACCGTTTGTAAGTGAAATTCCGCTGCTTTGGTATTAGTAATTGAGACGGATTAGGAGATCATGATTTGATTAGCGGTAGGGGTGTTACAAAAAAGTGGTATCAGAGCGATACTTCGCTCTGATGACTCAAAATACCAAGTTTAGGAAGTACCGAGTTAGGAATTATAGACTTAAGGCTAAGGGTTAAGTGTTAGCGTGAAAGGTACGCTAGATAGGAATTTCCGCGTGAACCGGAAACCTACAATAACCATACCCGCCCTCCACATCCCCCGTTATAAGTTGGGATAAGAACGCCAGAGAGATGGAAAGACCACTTATACTTGGGAAAACCCCGATCTGGCAGTTGCAAATAAACCTTGTAAGAGAAAGAACCTGTCATACGGTAGACTTCGAGAAACAGAAATCCCAATGATGGTTCCCATTTGAATGACAATAACCGCACTCAATGACGGGAGATTGATCCTAACCATAGGATAATGGAATTTACAGCACCATGGGGCGACGTGCTTCCCAGTCGCGAGAACCATGTGTAGCTAGTAAGAAGGAAAGCACATCCGCACAATGAAGCGAAAAAGGCGGAGCAACAAAACCCAAGACAAGAGAGTCCGCGGACTGCAAATGTTTATGCCGACCGACTAAGGCAATTAGTCAAGGTAGGATAACTCCAAACCTACGACGCCAAGAGGCCTACTGCTCGAATAACATAGTATAGACACTATGAGAGTATTCATAAAACATGCACCTATAGGACTGCGACGTAGTTCCTAAGGATGAGTCGAACCTCGGTAACCACTGGAAAGGTGTGGGAACAAGCAATGAAGCAAGTACATAGGAATCCATAAAGATTGGAGGAACACCCAGATTGAGAATAACCATGTCAAGAACACTGAGAAGCTACTCAGGAAGTTGATCCCTAAGATCGAAAGACCAAAGAAAGATCCAATAAACACCCAAATGCAGATGGAAACAATACCGTA
This sequence comes from Limonium bicolor, assembly GCA_023374045.1. NCBI lineage: Eukaryota > Viridiplantae > Streptophyta > Magnoliopsida > Caryophyllales > Plumbaginaceae > Limonium > Limonium bicolor. The sequence goes on along the minus strand of CM041780.1, from coordinate 44,169,104 downwards.
ACCGGTATATGCTACCCTGAAAACTTACCTACCTGCGCACTTACCAGGGCAAGTGCAGCAACAACAGGGCCATTTGGGGTTTAACGACCAACAGTACTTACTAAAGTACCACTATGACGGTTGAAGCAAATACAGGATCACCAATCCTAAGAACTTGAGCAAGGGAACCTTGGAAGGCCTAATGGCCTGGCAATCGTCTTAAAAGAACATACCAGTCAGCGAGAAGCTGGAGTTGGTCAAGACCTCAGACATGGCAACACCATGAAAATTTTTCCTTTAAACTCAAAACCTTCCTTTCAAATTCAAGATTTTTCTTTCAACACCAACTTTTCTTTTAAACCTTAGATTTTAAAACCAAACCAGAGGAATTACGGTAAGTTATCATAGAATGATACAAAGGGGTTGAAAATAGAATACTTCACCTAGGCATGTGACGAACACCACGAGTGCACCCAAAACGGTATGTGGGACGACCGCACTCCGAAGGAGTTTGCGGGCCTGACAGACCCTTTTGTGAGTTAGTCAGGTAAGTAGTAATGTTCAGCTAAGGTACCCCACGTATGTGTACAAGTAGTGTACGAAACACGGGAAGTAGTCAACTCCGTACTACGGACCACAAGGTAAATTCGAACTGGAACAATTGGACACCTCAAACGATCGAAAGAACTCAGATAAGCTTACAAAGCTAAAGGAGTCAAGAACTCACTTCGGGAGAATGATTAAGAGTCAAGAAGTGCGAGAAGCACTAACAATTAGGTAAAGGCATCGGATATGTCCCAAGAATCTTGAAGCAAAGCATGTTAGCTGGAATGAATACCCAGTCTAAACACACTAAGGCAAATGCCTGACATGAACACGCCAATGTTCAATGAACGGGATAAATGTTGTGCAAATAATATATATCACAAAATATACAAATATATGCAAAGAGTAGGCAAGTGCACCTATTCGATGTAGTACAACAAGTGTCGTATCCACAAGGAAATTGGTTTTATCTCCCTAGTCTCAGTATTTAGTTGTTGTTTATTTAGAAACGGCAAAAATATGGGTTTAGCCGGAGGCAAGCTTAGTGATTCGGTTTAGCAATAAAAATAGGAAACAATTAAACTAAAGTGGTATTTAAATGGATTGAAATGAAGATGTACCCCGGGAAAGTGTAATCACCCAAATACTCCCAAACATAACATTTTATCCCAATTTGCTCTAGTTATCTATTAGGACTAAAGTTATGACTAACTCTAAATCCTAGTGAAAGTCAATCTTATCTAGTTAAATAAACCCTTCGGTTAGGTCGGAAACGTCACTAGATAGCCTTAAACACAAGCCCTTAACAATAGCACTAAATCCACCAACTAATTAAAGAAGGAAAAATCTAGGGTTTGTCTCTCTCTTGGCCAAATTCTCTAAATCACATGTGTATGAAATTAGAAGAAACCACAAATGCACAAAGGTGATCAATCTAGCACATTAATTAAATTTAGAGTGACAAAATAACTATATTTAAGCAAATTAGGTTTTACATGCTAGTTTGGGGATTTGGGGTCAAACCCCATCCCAAGGGTACAAAATAGGACTACTCAGACATTAAAGAAGTACAGAGAAGAAGAGTAAAAGAGATAGCCATGGGTTATTGAAGAAGCTTTAAAGGAGATGGGTCCTTTTTCCCTTTCTTCTGCTCCTGTTTTTCGTCGCTTTCTCCTCTTCGACTTCGCCTCTGTTTTATTTCTTTTCTGTCTGTTTTCTTCTTTCTGTTCTCTTCGAGTCCGTCCTCGGCTACCTTCCGCCCGAGTCTGTCTATTCTCGTCCTTTTTATCCCCCCAATCCCGTGCGTCTCCCCTTTTTCTTTCTTTTTAAATCGTCGCCTCCTTACGAATGTCAATATGTCAAAAGGCTGCCACTCCTCTTTCAATTGGTTGGCCCATGCTCTAGAGTGTCTGCGCCACTGCAAGTGTTTGGTCGGCCCATGCTCTCAACCGAGCCGGTGGATTGTTTGCGGGCCCATGCATCTCTGCGCCTATTCAAATTTGAGTCCAAGTATGCATGTCTTCATTTTATTACGTGCAGGGCTGGAGTAAACATGCACGCCTTGCTTTTGTTACGTTAGTGATATGTATACGTGGGGATAAAGCAAGCTAGCAGGCTGCTTGCTTGCTTGCAGCAGGTAGTTTACTTGCTTGCAGTAGGTAGTCAATGTCGAATTTAGCATTCACCTAAAATATAATAAAAATATGTAAGTTCACTAATATAATTAAAATACTCTATAAAGTGGTGAAATTATGTTATAAATCATGTAAAATATTTGCGGAAATAACCCTTAAAAATATATATTTTCACCACTTATCAATAAAATACCCAGAATAATCCTATAAGTTACCAGAGAATACCGTTCTTCACCGAAGAGGATATCGACCCGGTCTAGAACATAAAGGAGAAATACCAATGGTCTACCCTAAGAATGGGAGACGTTATAACAATAAAACGGGACAATTTAAAACCTAGAACCGCAAGCTGGGTAATAAACTGAACATACCCAAAGTGTGAGCCAAAGGAAATGGCATCACTGAACAACACTCAAGAGCTATCCCTGAATGGTGTCGAATGAAATGTCGTGTTAACAACACAAGGGCTAGAACGAACACTCGGTTAGAACACCGAAGGGATTCCACCGAACGGGAACTACCCTAAATTGCCAAGAGGCAACCGGTTATTACTTAAGGGGTCTCCAATGAACGGAAGCGTGATGCGACGAGCTTATCATGGAGCCTAATAATACCTCCAAGCCATTTGATGGTATATGGAGAAGCAGAAACTTGTGAACAACCTATAATGAGCAGAGCTCTAGGCAATGTGGCATGTAAGTCGTTAAACAACTACGATACATAGGTCCAACGGTTGCAAAACCTGCTGAGAACGATACAAAGGGTTGCCAAGAATAGCACCAGTGAAGACTATTTATTAACTAACAAACGGGGATACCACTCGTCATCGTGGGACCGCCAGAGCGGTGAACACGTAGATTCCAAAGAAGAGGATGCCATCAGTGGATGTATGAAAATACCTCTCTTCCAAAACTACTAATGTAGTGAAGCTTGAGCATATAGATATGGCCAAGCAATAACTTGAACAAGATGAAACCGGAGGAAGCTTTGATTACAATTGTTAAAAACCGAAGAGTAACCGGTTTAGAAGAAACACTGTATATGTATAACCTGAAGTGTAAAGTCGCTAACACTCAAGGAGCTCAGAAGCATAAAGAATAGCATATTTTGTAATCAGCCAAGTAAATGGTGAACCATGGTATAAATGGTGGAAATGCATGAGCAGAAGCTAGTAACAACGGATGCCATGTAAACTAATACTATAGAATCAGTGAGAACACGGCACGCAGCAAGCAACCAGTGTATGCGAGTAATCACACAATGACATGGAGATGTTAAACAAAAGATGGTAAACAGACAAGGCAACAAGCCAGAAGTCTGTACCATGTGATGGAAGACCTTACAGAGGAGGCAATGTTCATTCCTATTGCAATCGCATAAGGAACTAGAAGTGTATCCTAGAGAATCAAATGGATAACATAAGTAGTAAACTCCAGGACAGGAGTACCCAATTGATAAATGATTAACCGTATTGCATACGGAAGGTGTACAAACACATCAGTGAACATGGCACAAGCCAGTTAAGCGAAAGCGTAGAAACAAACCGTGCGGCCTCGGGCCAAAGAAGCACGAAGAGTGTTGGCCACACCAACAAGCACAAAAGTGGATTCCACTGGAATGAAAACATAAGGAAACCTATGAACATTTAGAGGACCGATGCATAGGAAATGCAAGGTAGTACAAGTAAAAGGACACTGGTACAGAACCAGATGAATTGGCATAATTCATAAGCCATTAACAACAGAGGAAGCACTACAACTAAGTAGTGGCTCAACCTAAAACGACCACACGTCGGAAGAACAAGTGAATGATCATGAAAGTACACAACAGTACGTATAATAGATTTCCAAGGAGATGGATAGAAAATCCATAACTCATCGAGTCCGCGTACGGTAAGAAACACCACGCGTCGATTGAGAAACCTTATTCCCAAGATAAAAAGGGATAAAAGGGTCATGTATAACACATTATGAATAACGAGAAGGGTGAACAAACCCTAAGTATCAGGGTCACGTAGTAGAAGCTAGTGGGCCCAGAATTCTAAGGTTGAATATACCTAACGAATATGAAGGAATGACTAGTTAGCTATACCTTAAAGCCTATGAGGCTAGAACCGAACCCGGTTCAGAGTTAAATAAACTTCAATGACAATTCTTGGTGCAGGGACTAAACCGTCAACATGGTTAAGACCCTTTGACCAGAATACATTGTATAATAGACCGCATGGAAGTTAAAACACTTCATAACGGCTGAACGCCTTAGACCAATGTTCAATGTTGATACATGGTAGATTACGTGGGCGTAATCCCTTTTAAGGGGGGTAGAGCGAAAACCGCAAAGTGTATGTTTTACATAATAAGTGCGTAAACTACAATGCGCATAGCGCAAAAGAACTTGTTTTGATGATTGATACTTATGTTACATAAACATTTGTATTCACTCATTGTGTAAATATGGTTATTTGTGAGATTAGAAGTGGAAAGGAGTAGAGAAACTCCTGGGGAATGAGAACCCCGATTGGTAATAGTGTGAGATATGAGTCGGTATGAAACCGGCGTTGAGAAATGAGTATGTCTGTGAGATATGTGAGTATAAATCGGTATGAAACCGATGTTGAACCTAGTGAGAATTGAGTCCCCTAGGTGACTTGATTTGATTTGATTTGATTGTAAATGATTGGTGGATAGAAATTTTTTGGGGAACTAAGTATTGAATTTCCTAGGTATAGTAGTTGGAGATAAATTTAGTAATAATTGATGAGATGATTAATAAGTGAGTAAATGGATTCTAGAAATAGAAATTGTATTGATGGGTGATTATGACTAGAAAGATTAAAAAGATAGAAGATGAAATAATGATTGACTACTTGATTGTTTGAATTGAAGTGGGAGGTGGAACTCGATTTGCTAGCGATCAAGGGGAACCGAACACAAATTGGGGTGGAAGGATAGTTCAACACCGATGCTGATCACATTAGGGTTGAATGACTCTTGAAGCTCCCTATAAGTGGTCACAAGTAATAACGCTAGTAATAGGTGTAATTATCATAAATCGGAATTTGGAGTTGTATTGAGTTTTCAAAATGAATTTCCAACTAATTTTGGCAAAAAAGTGATTTTTCTTCAAACTTGAGAATGAGGACCGGTTTTGAAACCGCTCCCACAGGTGCTAGTTGAACCTTCCCATGGCTAGGCACCGGTATCAGGTCGAAACCCGGGAAGTAAGGCTAGTGTGCGAGTGTGGGAGTGATGATTAGTTTTGAAACCACTACAACGGATGAGCAACGGTACTAAGTGACCGGTAGGACGTTGGTAGTGTGTGTTTTATATTTTTCCAAGGGCAACAGGATATGAGTAGTCCTGTGTTGGGAAATGAATTTGATCAAAACCAAAGGACCGTAGGGCCAGAGAGCATAAGTGCCCAAGTCATGACGGCCGTGAACCAGAAAGCGTAAGTGTCAAACGTGATCGGTACCTGAGGGATCACTCGACATGGGAGAGGATGGTACCTTCTATATCTTCGGATGGACCCCATGAAGAGGAGGAAAAAGAATATTTTCGATTACTATACATGCAGTGACATGTTGTGTGGATGTGTGAATACATCGAGTCAGACTTTGGAGTCTGTGAGGTTATATAGAGGTTATGACCTTAGCAAAGAGTACCTATGTGAGTAACAATATTAGATTCACCAACTTTGAGGGCAAAGTTCTTTAAGGGGGATAGATTGAAATACCCCAAACATAATTGTGGTGATTAAATATTTCTAATATGGTATTTAAGGGCCTAATAGTTCCTAAAGAATTTTGGTAAAGAAAATAAATCCAAAAGAAAAGAGAAAACGCTTAAAAAGCGTAAATTGTAAAAAATGAGCATTACGCTACCATAGGAGGTATATGACCTCGGTTAGAGTCTTAGACGGATTCTTAGGGCTTAGTTATGCCTAACTAAAATGTGGAAACCATTCCCGAAGAAAATGGATCCAAATAATGGGTTAAAACGCTAACGGAGTCTTAAAGCACGTTTTTCGAGTAAACTTGGAAACATGACTTTAAGTGGTCAAATGGACCCGTAAAAATTATAGTCAATCAAATAACTATAATTCAACACTAATGGAAGCTTAAGAACCATTAAAATTAAAGAAACGAGAAAAATCCGAAAAACGGGCCCGGTTAGGGAATAGTGCTAAAACCGGGTAATTAACGAGCGTTTCTTGCTAAAAGATGAAAAATGCTGCAGTATATATTCTATAAGGGGCTGGTTTTGTGAGTGTATAACACTCCCCTCTCACCTTTGTCTAGCTTGTTAAATTAATAAGTAAAAAAAACAAATAAAGTGAAAAAGTACAAAAAGTAAAAGCACCCTCTCTCCTCTCATTTCTCTTTTCTCCCTCTCTTTCCTTTCTTCTTCCCCAGCCGGCAGCCCTCCTTCCTCCTCCCCATTTCTGGCGATTTTGAGCTTCCTCAAGAGCTCCCATGGCTTCCTCGCCTTCTCCTCTTGCACAAGCTTCATTAAAGCTCCAAATGCAAAAATAAGTACATATTCTTGCTCCTCTCACCAAGCTCTATCAATCTCTCTTTTCAAAATATCCAAAGGATATTGTTGACCTCCATGGGTATACCCCCATTTGTGAAGAAAATGGCATTTTCTTGAAGCTTGGAGTCTCCTCTTTCTTCCAAGGTAAATACTTCCAATGAAAAACTCATTTTCTCCACTTCCTTACCTTGGCCGATTTTGGCTCTTAATGTAGCATTTTATTTCCTTGTTGGAGCATTCATTCAAGCCTCCAATGGTGGTTGGGAGCTCCACTTTGATTCATGACCAAAAGCCCATCTTAGGGTTTCAAGGTAATTCTTCATCTTTGTGCTTTAGGCACCTTCCTTGCATTGTGAATTAATTAATAAGCCTAAGAGTGTTAATTAGTGCTTATTGTGTTCCCATTTGAACATGGGTCTAGTGATGTGGCAATGGTAATGCCCCTTGACTGGAAGTGAAAGAGAAAGGAGAAGAGGAGAATTAAAAAGGAAACTTGGAAGATTAAGGTAAAAAGCTTACCTTAATGGTTATCTTGATTGTTTTAAATTTTGGGCTGGGTTAGTTAATTGAATGAACCAAAAACTGGATGTAAATGTGCTTTGATTAGTTAGATGAGAAATGTTGGAATTTGTTGTTTGAATTAAGGGTCTTGGAGCCAAGTGACTTGAGATTATGTTTATATTATTAGTTTGGTGAATTTTGATTGAGCTTGTGTGCTGGTAGGGCCCTCTATATGTGGTGGTTAGTTGTGAATGGATTTAGGTGAGAAATTATGCTTTGGGCAATGTTAATATTGTGGGGAAGTTATGGCAAAATTTCGGTAGAAATGGAGTGTTTTTAGGTGACTTTGTAAATTGGAGAAACTAGGAACAAATGGTGATTGATTTGGTTGGTGAACCATCTTGAAATGGTGGTTGGAGAACTAGAAGGAGTAGTGCAAAAATCTGTAGCAAAATAGTGTTTTAGTGTCTTGAATTTCTAAAAAGGAGTTAGTGTGCATAACCTTGGAAATGAAGGATGGACGTGGGTATAGTTAATGCAAATGGTTAGAAAGGATTTGGAATGGTCAAAATGGGTGAGAACAAGAGTAGGCTGTGAAGAGAAGGTTAGAAATGCACTAGTGTGCATAAGTGCAAAAATAAGAATTTAGATTTGTAGAAGTTGAGCAAGAAGTAGAGTAAGGATTGGACCAATGATTTAGGAAGGTTCAAGAAGTGTTTTAGGGTGTTTAAACGTGTAAGAAAACATGTTGAATGATTAGGAAAAGATTGGGTGAGAATTAAGGTGAGTGTGAAGTTCAGAGTGATTAGTTAGAATGGGTCTGCAGTCGACCAACCTAGAGGACCGACCCTGGATGGGTCGATCGAGTGAAATTTTTGTAACTCGGATATCTTCTGCATCTGACCAACCCAAGGGACGGACCCAGACTGGGTCGTTCAAGCTGAAATTGTTGAACCGGATATCTTCTGCAACCAACCGACCCAGGTTGGGTCGGTCGAGTTGAAAATCCCAAACCCGGAGGTCTCTGCACCCGACTAACCCAGGGACCGGCCCAGGGTTGGGTCGGTCGGGTTAAATAAAAAAATGTGGGGCTTAAGTAGTAACCTATTGGGAGAGTAATGATGGTGAGAAGAAAATAATATGCGCATAAGAACACTTGAGGAAATTGAGAAGTTCGGGATAACGGGGTAAGTACAGGTATAGTAGTTATTGCATACCGTAATACCTTAATGTTAATAGAAACATTTGAAATGTGATCAGCGATTCGAGAGTAAAACCCAAGGAACGTAAGGTGACACGGTAAAGTTAACCCATGGTGTAAGGTATGATTTTCTCATGTCCTGTATGCTAACCGGATTACACTGATTTGTGTATTTGTGTTTGTGTGCCGACCTAATCAAGATAAAAGCATGAAAATTATTTATCGCATTTGATGTGTATGTCTTGATGCATGACGTATGAACTAACCATACTTGAATGATTGTGTGGTCTAACTTAGGGATAAAGTCCGGCTCGTAGATGAGCATTGTTTGATTAGGGACTCGTAGAAAGAGTCGTCTCGTAAATTAACGAAACATGAAAGCACACGAAAACTATCGATTCAAGAATAACGATAACCCAAGCTTAAGAACTCACTAAAATGTGAGAGAGTTGTATGGGATTAGTAAACTCCCGATAATGGTTAGAGAACCAAATTGAAATAATCCACAAAACAAATAATATAGTGGAACGATATAGCGAACCTTTATTTAGAGGATAACGATAGTTCAAAGATATGAACCTGGAGAGAAGTAAATGAATAATAGGGACCACCAAACTCCCTTAGAAAATAGTCGACCTACAACATGAGGATCCGACCTATTATGAGAAAATGTCCCGAACATAAAAGTATTCGAAACGTTGGGGAAACCCTTAAATCTAAGAATACTAGAAATTGAAATAATTCCATAAGCTAGTAGATGATATCGAGAGAGATACTTCTAGGCTAATCTATGAGATTGTGAAATAACTCCGAGAGAGGAGTTTCTAGAATTTGAATAGTCCAGTAGAGAAACGGACATTTGTGAATTTGAGGAACTTGGTGTATAGTTTCGTTTGATAGTCGAACCTTCCCACTATGCTAGACCCGGTGTAGGGTCGTAGCCGGGGAAGTAAGACTTGTATTTGAAAGTCCGGTGGTGAGTCTTGTGTATGACTCTGCCTGGAGGTCATGGGTAATGACTTAAAAGGTATCCATTTGAGTATTGAATTTGAGAATTTGAGTATTTGAGTATTGAACTTGAGAATTTGAGAATTTAGATGGAGATTTGAGAACTTGAGAATTGAGATTAAGAATTTGAGAATTTGAATCGAGAATTTGAGTTGGAGAATGAGAATGAGAGAGCTTGAGTAAGAGTAACCCAAGAGAATGGGTAAGATAAAGAATAAGTTACTAAGGCATAGTGAGGTAGAAACCCTCAAGGCCTAAGAGTAAGTTGATACTAACTAACAAACTTGTTGTGTTAGTTGTTAGTGTATTCCTTGTTTGAATGCCTTTGAATGCAAGCATGTTTATTGAATTAAAATGAATCTCATGTTCTCGACCAAGTAGTCTGCGTACCCCCGTTAGCACGCGGGGTATGCGAATTTCATACCAACAATTTACTAAGCCCCTAGGGGCACCATTTTTATTTACAGGTACTTTGGAGCCGAATACCATTCGGGAGTAGGACGGGGTTGCTAATTAAGCATGGGTAGTTGATTAAAGATGCTGTATTTGTTTGTAAAGTTGTACTGTAAGACCGAAATGTTGTAGGCAAGTTTGAGGATTGTAGGAACTCGGTATAAATTGATTTGAGGTTGTTTATGTAGTTGATTAAATTAAGGAATGAAATGTATTGATTGGTGTAGAGTACTCGATATATTAGTTCATCAGACCGATATTGTATTTGTATTTGGAATTGGCCTTGTTAGTCACGTGGGTGACTAACGACATTGTATCATCCACTGTTTGTAAGTGAAATTCCACTGCTTTGGTATTAGTAATTGAGACAGATTAGGAGATCATGATTTGATTAGTGGTAGGGGTGCTACATCTATGATGTCCGAACATGCAAGTTCGGATGGGGTGTGAGGATGGCTCTGGGTTTACTATTTGACTTGTGTCTGTACATGTAAGCCCGGACACAAGTTCGGACATGTATTTTCTACGCATTTTTGAAGTTCGGCATACATCCAAACATTGATGTTCGGACGTATGTTCGGACACGTCTGTCTTTTGGTTTTCTGAGTCTCGGCCGATGTCTGAACATATATGTTCGGACACATGCTCGAGCAGGCCTCTGATTTTGTGTAACTTCTTCGTCTGAGCTCCGTTTTGATCATTGTTTGTGACGTTGTGTTCCTCTCTATGTGTACTATCTTTTTTATTGTGTTTTGGCATATGATTATGAGTATCTTTGTTTTGAAAGTCTTCTTTATGTTTTTAACCTCTGATTTGCTCTAGAAGAGTGTTTGAGCTTATGTGTTCGGTCTGGCTTCGTATCTGCTAGTTGGTATTTAACTTTTATTTGCTTAAGACTTCTGATCCGTTTGATAAGCTTCTTTCTTCAGTTATGTTTTGATAAGGGCTTTTGCTCTGTTTTTGCAAAGCTTCTGTTTTGGGGACCTAGATGTTTAGCTTTTAAACCTTGGATAGTTGGGTCTGACTATCCCGTAGCATGCTGCATAGAATTCCTTCTATATTAGTTCCTCAGGTTTTTCCCTTTAGATGTTTAGGCACCGACGGACCACATAGCTGTCTCTACGGCTTTCTGATGTGGGATCTACGGATCCATAGAGCCATGATGTTGCCCTTCTGATGTGTCAGCTAGTGTCTAGGGTCCCACCTCTGTTTTTTGAACCACTCTGTTTGTATTCCTATCTGTTAGTGAATGTGGTTTCTGATTCCGTTTGTTCTGCTCTAGCTCTGACTCTTTTGACATCTGTTTTGTAAAGCTTCTTCTTCTGTTTCTGGTTTGTCTGACTTCTACTTTGATAAAGCTTCGTCTTCTGTCTGTTTTTGGTTCTACCTTCTGATCTGTTTAGCTAAGCTTAAGTATACGTATATGAATATGTTCTGTATAAATGTTTTGAGCATGCCCAGCTGATAAAGTCTGTTGTTTACTGAGTTGTAGTTTGCTCACCCCTATTATATTAACATTTTACAGGTTTTAGCTTCTGTGAAGGCTTCCGCTTGTGCGTTGTTTTCATTTTTTCTTATCAGTTATTCGGCTTTGGGGCCCATTTGTATTTGGCTTCTCTAGTGTATTTCATTTAGCTTACGCTCCGTATTTGTAGTGTACACTTAAGTTGTAATGATTATTTATGTAATAAAAGTTCATTTTTGTATCTATTCTAGGGTTCGTGAGAGTAGCCTTGCATGTCTTAGGTAGTAAGCGTGCGACATGTAACGGTCTCTCAACCAGGGTGGTTTTGGGGTCGTTATAGTATGAGAATTCGATCAGATGTAACTTATCAATCCAATCCAAGGCACACGCTCAAAGCATGTCCTCAAGCGTCTGAATTGTCCTTTTAGTCGGACCATCAGTCTGTGGGTGAAACACTGTACTGAGCTTTAACTGTGTGTCTAGCGCTTCCTGTGTCGCTCGCCAATATCTAGAGAGGAATGAAATACCCCTAAATTAATTTATTTCTTTTATTAAACCCTAAATAATACTATTAAACATTAAATTATTATATGGTATTATAAATTTAATAATAGGATTTATAAGTCAATAAATATTGGAAAAATTTCGAGACACTCCAATTATATTATAAAGATTTCATAAATATTTAGAGCATTGATTTGAATCATAAAAGTCAATATAAAATCATAGAAACCTTAAAGCTTCTTAAGCCTTGCTAGGGTTGACTTTTTGAGAATGGTCAAACCAGACCATGAAACCTATACCAATAAAAAGGTTATGGAAAACCAAGAATATTGATAATAAGAATGTTAAAAACGGATCATCCTAGCCAAAGTTATGATATAATGAAGTTTAGAGCCAAAATTTTGAAAAAAAAAACTGACGTGTCCAAGTCCTGCTGACTCGTCCGCGCCTCGGGACTCGTACAATAAGCAAATCCCTACAAAATTGGCTAAGTACTTGCACCAGAATGATCTGATCGTTGGTCAATCTTTAGACAGCCATAACATTTGTTTT